>BSBM01002149.1:0-1422231 GCA_027924585.1 Larix kaempferi | reverse complement strand
GTAATACGGTTATGCAACCAACATATACCTATGTTAGGCTAGTTCAAACCCTTCTAAGTAAATTTCAACACCTTGTAAAAGTTGTAAAACTTCAAAGCAAAATTGAGCAAACAATAATGTTATTCTAGTGAGGAGAAACTTGAGTGGAGAAGGCATGGTTGCACTAAAAAATTTATAGATATGTAAGTATCCATATCTCTAGAAAAAACATGAATTTGACTAGTAGCATGTCTAAAGTATCTATTACCCCCTTCACCAAACTTCCAATATTTTGGCTAATGATACTTGACATGTTTGAAAGAACACAAATTTTTTTTTTGGCAACACATTTTCCTAAATTTAAGATAGTAATTGTTAGAAAATTGTGACAACCAACATTTTGTATTATATCAAGCACGCAAAAATCCTCTATAGGAAACCTAAAATGAACACCTTAGTTCAAAATTCGCATCAACTTTACATGGTCTACGATAATTGAATATAATTTGAGAATCATAATACTACTACTTTTGGTTCAAACAAAGAACCTCAATTCCATGGAAGACATCTATGTCCCCTTAAAATATAAAACAACGGATTTATGAAAATGTTTACAAGTCTCTAATTTTTAATAGAACACAACACAAGGATATGATTTGTTTCTGAAATCCAAAAGAATATTCAATTATCTCTATACATATTCAATCATAATATTCACAAAATCTTATACAAGTTCAATTCGAAAAGGTCCAGTATTTGAGGATGATTTTTGGAAACCCAATTGCTTATACCAATTGGTCCTAGTTACATACTTATGTGCAAAAATAATCCATAATTCATGCAATGAATGTAAATTCTTGGTTTAGATCAATATTGTGCAAGAGTGGTAGCCAACATCCCTTAGAAGGGTATATGTATGTTTTTAGTGATAACAAAACATAATATGACAAAGATATCCTTGCACTGATATTTAAAATATTTGTTGTTTTGGAACTAAAAGAACAAGGGATTGGTAACTAAATTGACATGCACATCATCCTCGACCCTAACATATAAATCTACATACAATTTCCTACTATTGTAGAAAAATAGATCGTGGTCTATGAGGAGAGATTTTGGTAGCCTTCAACATGTTCCAAACTGAGGAAATCATTATGTTGAGCATCTTAAGCATCAATGGTATGATCCAAAATGCCACCAAGTGTGGTACTATGTCCGACAAAAAATCTAATAACAATGCCTTTCTTATGTTCCAACTGTTTCAATTTGGATCTAGTGAGAAACAAAAGTTCCAAATATCAAAATCAACATATATTTGGAAAAGCTATACATAATAGAATATCCCTATCCTAGGTTCATACACCCTCATGGAAGTCATTTTTCCAACTGAAAGCGTGCTATTTATATATTAACCACATTTCCAATCCTAAAAATTTATTAGCAATAACTTGTATGTACCTTGTGGCATCCAGGTTTCTAGAACATATTCCAATCACTTTCTATTGCTAAAATGTGTATTGATTCCAATCACAACAAATGCCTTATGGCATACCTTAGAGCCTCATATATATAGCTTCTCAATAATAGGTGGTCTATTGAGGTTGGCTGATTGTGGAGTCTGAGTAACTACTAATTACATTTTAAGAGAATAATTTATTTTTTCTAATGATATGCAGGACATGGATTTGCAAGCTCAAATGAAGGGTTTCATTTTTGTTGTCAAAAGAGTGTACACAAGCAAAGACCAATTCCAAATTTTATATAATAAGAAGAAATATTGTGTCGAACGGAATCCTACCATTCCAAATAGTGGCAAATTTTCCCTTAAAAAAACACGAGAAAAACTAAGCAAAGACATTAGAATACTCGAGAAGCAAGAGTTGCTCGAGATATTCACACCATCATTTATGAAGAGATTAAAGGATGGATCAAAACAAGGCTAAAGAGGGCATATTTACCATCAAAATACAACAAATTCGAGGCTCCTACATAATCGATCAACAAAAAAATGGATGGGAAAAGTCGTGCATGAATCTTTGGCGATCCAGAGGGTGAATCATCATCTTAAAACAAATCCAATGTGGAGGTTGTGTGCAGTGGTAGTGGGGTGACAAGTGACAATACATTGCCGTGGTGGATGATCGATGGTAAAAAATACATGTGGATGATCGATGGTAAAAAATACATCAATGATCGTCTAACACATCTAACGACTCTAAAATTTCCACGTAATAAAATTGGGTAGATCACTTCTATAAGAGGGAACACATAATAGTGCAATGAGGCCATGGATTGTCGTCTTAACACGGATCCAATGCGGAGGTTTCATGCAGTGGTAGCAGGGTGGAAACCGACAATACAAAAATTCAATGATAAAAAATGCGTGCATGATCGTGTAACACATCTAAAATACTCTAAAATTTTCACATAATAAATCAGATAGATCACTTCTTCTTTTTTCACAGTAAAAATAGCATACCATTTATATTAAAAACAGTATAAAGAGTACATACATGTTCCTCACTAGCAAATATTCAGCCCACACATAATATCACCGATCATAACAACGATCCACATGACAGGATCAAGCCGACATCGGGCCACAACATACTAGCTCACAGCCATAATGTTAGAAAAATAGGATTGCAGAGCAATAACAATAAACAAGATGCAAATATAATTACACAAACACATTACAAGAGAGACACCAATATATCATGGTTCACCCGAGATGGGATACGTCCACACTGAAATTTCCAGTCCTTATTATTATACCATCCAGCAAATGAAGGGATACAAGCTGCAGCACATCCACTGCACTTCCTCTTCATTGTCTCACAGTCTCTCTTTTACGATCTCAAAGATCTTTACAATGCATAATACCTAATACATCAACCCTAGACGTATTACAATGTCTTTCTTATAAAGGGGAATACAATGGGAAAATACCACGGGTTACCCAAAACCATGGGCCCGTAATATGTTGGCGAAAAACCAACCCATAACAAAAATTCCTTTCGGGGGCCCGCTGGCCCCCATGCCCCCCAACCGGGGCAGTGCACCACTCCCTCGGACCCCCTGTTGCGCGTGTCGGGATCATAACCAAACCTCGGGTACAAACACGGCTGAATCATCATCTATGAGACTAGAAGATCAGGCTCCACAACCAACACATAAAACTAAAACACAACAAAATGACAAAAGGAACCCAAAGACCACCATCAGTCAACCGAAAGAGAAGACCTTCCACTGCAAGATCAAGAAAGAATGAGCCTGCATCCAATCGAGAAAACCAAAATTCTTAGCAGAGAGTAATCCCCAAAAAAGTAACAAAATATGAAGCAAAATAAGAAACGACACCAAAGAAAATAGTCGCCTCATCGCAGGATCAAAACGAGCATTGATCAAGTCGGAAGACCCCGAAGAGAGCCCAACAAGATGTTGAACCTCATAAGTCTAAGATCCTACTTATAAAGAGTAAGAAAGCTTCCATAAAAATGTATATCCAAAATTGTGTGTAACCAAAAATAGGTAAATATAAAACCTATCTCAAAAATATATCCATGGAGCTCTGAGAAATAAGTTGATCCCCACACCAATCCTCCAAGAAGATTGTGCCTTCCGGAACAGATAAGGCCCTTTTTGAAATCTCATCCACAAGAATATTGAATTCCCTGAAAACGTGGAAGAAATAAATGTGCCCAAAACTGATGATGAGAATTCTAGTGTCCCTCAGCCAAGAGTCTAACTGTAAAATTTGATGGATGAGACCTCCTTTTCCCAATTGATAATCACACTTGAGTCCCCCTGTACTTGGAGTAGAAGGATGGCACAGGCCTTAACAATGAATAGGAGCATCCAAAGTCCAATAAGTTCACTACGTGTGTTTGAGCTCTAGCCACAATTCATCCACAGCTTGAGATGATTACTACCATCTAATAACACCAGTGCTCCAGCTCCACTAATAGTAGCCCCCAGTTGGGAGGCACCGTCAAAGAAGCCCCTAGGAAGACTTCCAGGAGAATCAAAGCAAGACGAGGAGCAAGGATTTGTTTTCCCAAAAATCTTGAATCATCACTATTGAACTCCTTGAAAACAACAATCGCCCTGCTACACATCAGTGAAAAATAAGGCTATAAAAAGGAACGCCTAACATTATAATAATGAAAAGACATGAAAGCAAATTTGGAACCCTAAACATAAAGCATAAGAAAAGGTACAATAGGTGGTATGGAAAGGTTTTCCTTGGCATCTGTGAATAGTTGGTTTATTAAACTGCAAAATATGTGAATATCCCATACACTTGAATGAGTGCCTTTCGAATGGGGCCTCGTCGTGGACCGTATGATTTTACTTCCCTCGCTCCTCGTGCATAAGTATTTTTCCAGCTCTCCAAAATAAAATATTTCATTGAAAGAGAAAACATTTTACTAAGTAAATAATCATATGAGCAAGGAGCATTTCAAAAATTAAGGACTAGAACATTAGATTTGGTTCCAAAGTTGGCCCCTTAATTTAAAGGAAAGAAACAAGATGTATGGTTGAGTGGCAAGAAGACAAAGAAAAAGGAAGAGGCAAATTGCAATTGACTCGCAACAAGCATGTTTAGGGCTTGTTGGCCCCTTCATTTTTTTCGGATGATGACTCAATGTGATAATGTTAGTGCACCACTTTGGGTTTTTCAAAGGATGATTTACCATAATGGTACCAATGCAATCTACACATAATGAATTCAACGCCACACAAAGTAAGACATCACAACCAATAATTTCATAGAAGTGACAAAGTTTCAAGATGTATTCCTTGATGTTCAAAGCTAGAATCAATAGACAATGAATTTGACACTAATGTAACCATTTGAGTTAGTTAGATTAGTTCTTTCTGACTCTACCATGGTGCCTAGTACATGATGAAGTTGTATATCTATCTTGTATTGATTCTATAGAAAATTATTGTTGTTAGTGGTCGGTGTTGTTGGTCCTATTGCAATTAGTGCTATGGTCCATTATATATTTTCTAGTGATTGTTGAACTTAATGGAATCACACCTTTGGTGTTGAGTACCTCTGTGTTTATGGTGTATTATGGTGATGTTTAGACTATTTTAGTTCATTATGTTTTTTCTAGTTAAAGTATCAATCTATTTGTGTTGTTATGAATGTTGTTGATCCATTTCCATGGGACTTATATCCCTCACATCTCACCAACATAGATCCTCTATAGAAATGAATTTTTTCCTTTACCTGCTCATAATTGATTATAAGGCCTATGCTCAATGAAATTATAGGTACAAATTTCCCTGGTCATCTAATTCCTAATAGGAATGAAAGGATGGTTTTTGTTGTTGGCTTTATAATACCAAGGAAAATACCATCAATGGGAAAAAAAAATTGCACCTCTTGTTAGTTCCAAATCAAACCTATGTTGTGCAATATGCTAATCAACAACAAATTTGTAACTATGTTAATGAAACCGAAATGCTAACATGTACTCAATATTGATGGGAACAATGCACCAATTCAAGATATTTATAATAATGGGTGGATATATATATCAATCTCCTCAACTAATATGTATGCCAAAATTGATTAATGTCCATTCACAAGTCAATAAATTAGTGAAATGCTTATCACTTCAGTTATGTTTCTCTTTTACAAAGAAAGCACATCTAGTTACTTTCAAATAGTGAATATATGGATTTAATTGAATGATACGATGTTAGGCTCCAAGATTGTATCTCAGTAATCGCAAAAACCAATTACAAATGTTGTTACAATACAAATTTTTATACAACCAAAGTACCAACAATAGCACTGAAAGGCTTTGCTCAATTTCTACGTTACAATACAAAGCATTCTCACCACTTAAATTTTTTGAATGGAAGTCCAAACTAAATGTTGCATACAATGGAATGATGCACTACGTGCAATAGGTTATAACATCAATTATAGCTATTCGATCGACTCAACCAAAATTGTTTCATACAAGTCATTGTCACCATATAAACTTCACCAATAACTATCCAAACTAATGATGCATTACCATGGGATTAGAAAACATTTGAGATATATGGAAAGTGCTATAGTGACCACCATTACTCAACCAACATTGTTCATGAACAATCTTTAATACCCCTCATGTTATTGGAATTTCCTCTTCACAATACCCATCGCACTTTCCACATATGATAAATAAGAATAAGTCAAACAATTTTTAATGGGATACATTGCCTTTACAATACAATAGACTTAACATTCTAAGAAGGTGAGAATATTGCTAATAAAAAACTAAATTAATATGTGAATTCTTAGCTGCAAACTTTAAATCAACATATAGCCAAGAGGAAGGGGGTAATTACAACCACACTTCATCATTTTAAACAAAGCCAATTTCTTTACTGGTATTTCAACATTCGAGGGGCTATTGGATGAGTGGATTGATGTTCTAGGTGGCTCCACTCACCACCCAAAAAACAAAACTCCCAAGAATTCAAGGGGATATTGAATGAGTGGATTGATGTTCTAGGAGGCTCCACTCACCACCCAAAAAACAAAACTCCCAATAATTTAAGGGGATATTGAATAAGTGGATTGATGTTCTAGGTGTCTCCACTCATCACCTAAACAACAAAATGATCAAACAATATATTTGTATGACTATGTCCAGTGCCAACAACCTGAGTAGACAATGAATTGCTAGTTTTAAGGAACTAGGATTGGAAATTTAGCTAGAAAATTGCAACAAACATATTATTATAGTCATTGATCTCCCATCATCAATTAGATGGATGATTTTAGTCCCTTGACCATTGATATTAACAAGGTGATGGACAAGATTTGACTCTTTGTAGAATTTAACATCATTACTGTTAATTTTTTATCTTTAATTCGGAAATGCAATAGTACTTGAAATCAAATAACAATGATACACATAAGCAATCACATTAGACAAATGAATTTACCCTAAGGAAACCCTCTATGACTTGAGGGAGAAAACCCTAGCAAAACCTTCCTTAGTATATTGATAGATAGTAGAGAATGTATTTTACATCAAGCACCCCCAATGCAATTACAGAGCAAGAGAAAGATAAAGAAGAGTGACTTAGAATAATATCCCGCACAAAGAGAAGCGCCTTGCCTTAAAGGGAGAAGAGAATTTGCTTCACACTGAATTCATCAATCCTGTATAACATATTTATACATTCTTCACTTGCATTGGCTTCTATTTTTATCTTCTAACTTCAGTATGAACTTGAAACGATAAAATCGTTTCTTATACAAATAACCAATGTAAATGATACAAAGGATCTATAAATGGTCAAATAATCGAATATATAATTGATAAGATAAATAATGATGATCTTACAATGAGGATGTAGCCGCATATATAGGGCTTATATGGTGACTACTCACCAAGGGTTATGTCTCTTAGTTAATATAATTAGTATTATGTTTTATTTTATTATTTATATTATTATATATATTATTCATATTATTTTAATATTTTTATTTGTTACATTGCCTCTCTCTTAGAAAGGCTTTATGCTCAAAGCCTTATAATTTTTTTGCATCATTCCTTGTGACATCGCAGTTGCCGAAACATGTCGATACGAACTTCTAAGTGTAAAGCATAACTTCTGATATGTTGACAGATTAATCCATCCAAAATTGATTTGTTGCTGACTATTGGGATTCTCTATTGATCTGTCGTCAGGAGCTTTGAGCACATTAGTACCATTATCTTTCGACAATTCCCACTTTTTAGGATAATGGTTTATATGGTTGGGATATCGATAGGGAGTTATTGTTGTTTGTTATTTTACCAGATTGTCTTCTTTCTAAACTGTGACGAGGACTGAATTTGTATTTGCTTCTTTTTTCTCAAGGTAGATTTTTTAATCCAAGGGCTTTGATGTCCTCTTTTGAATTTGCTCCAACTTATTGTCTAACGAGTCTTTTTCTTTTTTAAGATTTCGGGTCATTTCTTCTTGCGCTTTCTTATCATCTTTAAGCTTTTGAATTTGATCCATTAGATCTTGTTTGTGCTTCTTGAGGTGACCATTTCCGTTAATGTTTTCTAATAGTTTCTTCGGAAGATCTCAATTCTCCTCTTCTAGATTTGATTTTGTTGTGCTTTATCCTTCGTCTTTTTTATTTGAAGAAGCAATTTCTGATTATGATCTCCTAAATGAGAGATCTCTTCTTCTTTATTTGTGACGATTTTGTCGAATTCTGACTGCATCTTTTGATTTTCTTGTGAAATGACCATGGCGATATCCTTGAAGTCTTTAGATGCCACGACTTTTGAATCTAACTTCATTCTAACATCCTGTAGTGTGACTTGCTTCTTCTTATACGAAAATGTTAAAAACTTTTTCTTCATATTTAAGATAATTGTCTCCAATGTTTCCATCCAAGGTAAGTCGAGAATGATGTCAACTTCATTTAGATAAATAGTCGTAACATTGAATTGGGATGTGAACTTATATTCATCAATTTCCAGTTGTAAATCCCTAATTGCATATTGCTTCTCACCCCATTTATTTTTCTTTTCGATTATACTTAATTCTAGGAAGAATAATTGATTTGCCAAGGTGACGTTAATGTGATTTTCTTCGATGGTTGGGAAAATAATGATGCTAATAGGCTTTCTTTGAATAATCCCTTCAAGTTTTAGTATGTCAACAGCTACCTTTGAGCAGGTCTTCTGGAATCTTCCTCTTTTGTCACCTTGAGACTCCATTTTTTCTTTTTTCCAAATAATAATAATTATTATTAAAATTTAATAATTATAATATTATTAATAAATATAATATAATTATTATTATTAATGATAATAATAATGTAATAATTGTTTTTGGAGTTAAAGGATAATAAAAATGGTGTAAATTGGGTGGTTGGGTGGAATGAATGTTACTTTCCCCACCCAAGTTCAATTCTCGTTTATAACTTTTGAGTATATTATTTTCACAAATGCTTCCAATATAGTTGGAAAATAAACCATGTATTTTTTTTACAAAACCGCCTACTTCTTTGTTTTTACTTTTTCATTTATTTTTACTTCTTTTACTTATCTTTTTTTTTTTTACTTTTTTTTTTTCCTTTTACTTCTTTGTTTTTTTTCTTTTATTTTTCTTTCTATATTCTCTTTTATTTTTACTTCTTATTTTACTTCTTGTTTTTACTTCTTTCACTTCTTTGTTTTTCTTTCTATATTTTCTTTTCTTTTTACTTCTTTCACTTCTTTGTTTTTCTTTCTATATTTTCTTTTCTTTTTACTTATTTTACTTCTTTTTTTTTCTTCTTTTCTTCTTTTTTTTTTTACTTCTTTGGGCCAAGGTCCTAGATTTTAGGGAAACCTTAAATGGTGGCTACAAGCCTGGATCAGCACGCCAAGTGAAACGATAAAATCATTTCTTATACAAATAACCAATGTAAATAATACAAAGGATCCATAAATGGTCAAATAATCGAATATATAATTGATAAGATAAATAATGATGATTTTACAATGAGGATGTAGCCACATATATAGGGCTTATATGGTGACTACTCACCAAGGGTTATGTCTCTTAGTTAATATAATTAACATTATGTTTTATTTTATTATTTATATTATTATATATAGTATTCATATTATTTTAATATTTTTATTTGTTACAGAACTCGTCCTCCATCTAGGTGTATCAATATTGCATGAAGAAGAGCGCCCCACTTCTCATGTAGTGCATTAACTCACTACACTAAGTCTTACGATGAACTCGCCCTTTAACTAAAAGCTTCCCCACTTAGTCAGGTGGCTAACTTAAGTGTCGTCATGCAAGTTTTGCAACTCAAGTGTCATATTTTAGTTTAACATAAGTGTCGTCATGCAATAATACTTAGTTAACTAGATCTTCTTTGTTATCACTTAGTTAACTCTCTTAATTGATTCTTTCTTGTTTAACATCATTGTAGTAATCAATTTGAGTTCTCCTTTGATTTACCGAAGTCTTCACTAAAGTTTAACAATTTGAATTCTCTATTAATTAATTAATTTATCTGCAATTCGAATTCTCTCATATATTATCACATCTTATCTTTATCTCTTGTCTTATCGGCATGGTCCACATGTACCAGCATAATTATCATATCAAATATACTAAGGATATTTTCCCAATGATGTGATCAACTTGTTCTACTATCGTTCCAAGTGGTCATATGCTAAATTAATTCACTCTAGAGGTGGCCAGCTCCTAAAGGAGACTTCATATCTCAACCATGGTTAGTAGTGCATCACACACCATACATGCTTCAACATGAAAAGCATCACCTCAACACATGAGGATCTATATCGACACATAATACCTTAGCCTTGACTAGAAAGATTGTACAACATAATCACTTTGACATACAAAGCACTTGCCTCAACACATGAAGCTTAACCATTCTTGAGTCCAACTCAAGATTCTTCTCCAAGTTTCTTGAGTCCAAATTAGACTCCTATAAGGAACTACCTCGCCACACGAGGCTCAATATTGACACACAAGATTGACCTGGAGGATGACTCATGATGCTGTAACTTTAACAATTATAGTACACTTTTTTTATCATTATAGCCCATTGATTGTAGCTATCAATGAAATTCCATCAGACAGCCATAAAATCAAATGTGTAATTGACAAAAAATTTACCCTAAAAACCGAAATGGGAAAACCAAATTTGAATGAGTTTCAAATCCGTGAACTTTCCAATGATGACTAATGATCTAAATGAAGGATTAACTCATACTTGTGATTATTATTGTCCAAGTAATATGATTAGATTGTATTATGTGAAGTAGATTATACATAAAAGTCTATGTATGAACAAGATGGGGAAATCAAGTTAAGTTAAGGGATGAGGATATCATATGATCGCTTGAGATATCATAGGAAATAGTTACAGAGATGGTTGATGTCTAAATATTGGAAAAATGATTATGGTCTCCTAATGCACTATATGATGGGGCCTCGCATACATGGGAAAATGATATGTATGATGTGTGAGAGACAAGATCAATACAATGTGATGTTCAAAGTATATTTGTGTTCCTATGAATATATGTGCGAATATTTTTGTTTGAAATGCTAATATATCCCCGACACTAGGGATAGATTGAATGGATTAAAAGATTTAGTCGAAATATTAGGAGAAAGGGGAATGATGTAATTCCTGAAATCAATCAGTCTTGGCTTTGAATTGTGATTTCTTCTCATGCGGTATTCTTATCTCTTCCTCCAAATGCTAGATCTGGATCACTTCCACTTGCATATTAGTTTTATGTGTGTCTACTTCAAAACCTTTGGATCTTATTCATTTTCCATTTTATCAATTGGAGAGTTTAGGTCTTCCTTCCTTCGTAAGTTAACACCACCATTTATTTACCAAATTCCCTTCTAAAGAAGTAAGTCTCCCCCCTACAATTCTTACTTTTTATTGAAACCTCTTCCTTGACTTTTGAAACGACCATTCCTCCTTGAGATTGATGGCCTTTAGTGAAATTTAGAGTCCTCTCTCTCTAATAAATTGTGGTTTTTTTCCCTCCAAACCTTATAATATGTTAATGCATAGTCATCTGCTATATGTCAATTTGCATGACATCGAGTACAACCAAAGATCACTTTGAAATAGCTAAGGGAATGACAGTAATTCCACCTTCCAATTTTGATGTCAATTATCTCTAGTAATCTTTCTATCATATCCAAATCTACAAGGATCTTACCTATTGTACTATTAGGTATTTAAAAAAATGTCATCAAGGTCTATAGAGGCACCTAAACATTCCTTATCTACTTCAAAAACTTTAAATGCCATAGCTTTGAGGGAAAGCTAAGGATTTTAACTGAAATGAGTCGAGTAAATATTACCTTCCTTCGATGGTTGAAACATGGCTCCCATTTCCTCAATGAATGCAATGATTACCCCAATACCATCTATTTTTTGGAATCAATTATGCATCTCTTTTGTTTTGAATGAAAACCATATCCAACCTATGACCATGTATTGTAAGTTCAAGGCATATCCCAACACCAAACCCCATACTCGCTCAACCCATTATCCAACTAACTGCACCAATCATTCCCCCACCATGGAATCTACCCATGATAGACTTCCCCACCATTTCTATACTTGGTCAAACATGATATATTCTCCAAGAACCAAATTTATGACAGTCTCCTTTACCTTTATACCCTTCTTCTTCTTATTTATTAGTGGGTTCCTTATAGAGCTTACAACATGGATATAATGTGAAATCCCCCACGGTTCCCCTATCGGACAATTGTTTCCTACAAATTATTCTTCAATATTGAATCGAGGGTTCCAATAGATAAACTTACCTTATTCTTGTCTACCTCCTTTGATCTTTCTTTCAAAAACCCTCCCCCTACATTACTTATAATAACTCCTTTAGGGTTCAAGCTCCAAACATTTTCTATAGTAAAATCATCATAAGGCTCCAATTCCACTAATATCATTAGAGGTCTATTCCTCTCAAGTGTGTTTTTATACTCTTCAACTAGATCCTTAACTAACACATTATACAACTTGATGAGAACCCTCTAGAGTTCTCGTTTTTTATGGGTTTCATTTAGTGGTCGTTTTTACCTAGAAGCAAAAAGTGGTGCTACTGGTAGCTGTTGAAATTTGGTTGAGCTTTTATATTTAATTATTTTAGATGCAAAGACTTGAAGCAATGAGACAATTCAATCCATAAAACTCATACAACAATAAAACAAGATATACCCTAGGTAAAATCCTCAAAATTATGAAAACAAAAACCCCAACAATTCTTCTCAGTATAATATAATGGATAGCAGAGAATGCTTTCTTTTACAACATAGCAGATTGCTTTCGGAAGATAAGAGATCACCAAAATTCTTGGTGAAGATATGGAAGAAATAGAGAAGAGAGATCAATTGGATGTGTGCCTAGCACAACAATAATATGCATGAACAATACCCTGCACAAAGAGAAGCACCTTGCCTTGAATGGAGAAGAGAATTCGCTTCACACTGGATTCAATAATCCTGTATAACATATTTATACATTCTTCTCTTTATTTTTAACTTCTAACTTCAAGATGAACTCACCCTCAAACTGGATGTATTAATCTTGCATGGAGTGGTGCACCCCACTTCTCATGCAGTGCTTTATCTCACTGAGTTGTCACTTAGGATGAACTCGCCTCTTAACTGAAATATTTTCCACTTAATTAGGTGGCTAACTTAAGTGTTGACATGCAAGTGTCACAACTCACATGTCATCTTTTAGTTTAACATAAGTGTTGTCATGCAATAACACTTAGTTAACTAGATATTCTTTGTTGTCACTTAGATAACTCTCTTTAACTGAAGTGTCGTCTTTTAGTTTAACTAAAGTGAAAATATCTTAGTTAACTAGTCCCTTTTATTTAACACTTAGTTAACTTAAATCATGCTGATAGATTTACTTGAAGTGACCACTGTGAGTTCTTTAGTTAACTGATACATATCTTTAACTAATGCTTTAACTAAAGCATTGATACTTAATTGAAGATTTATAACTAAAGCTTTAATAATTCGAGTTCTCTTTAATTAGTTGAAGTGTCTGCATGGGCAATTTCGAATTCTCTTGATCTCTATGCTTTATCTTTTATTTCTTTATCTCTTACTACATGGTCAACATGTGCTAACTTTAATTATCCATCACATTACATTATACTAAGAAGAATTATCGGATGCTGTGATCATATTATATTATTCCAGACCAAATGATCATATGCTAACATAATTCACTTTAGAGGTGATCAATCTCTAAAGGAGACTTAATAGCAATCCGGTGATCATGGTTAATAATACATCAAACAACATTAAATGATTTTAACAAGTAAAGAATGACCTTTATACGGAAGGTCCACCTCTATACGGGAGGTCCATCTCATGGATACCTTTATACAGAAGGTCCGAATGATAATCATGACTTGAAACATAAGTCCGAAGCCTTGTCCAACAAGAATTTACAAAATCATTACTTTGATCAATTACCTCTATATGGGAGCAATAACCTTTACATGGAAGGAAATCAAAGTGCTCACCTCTATACGGGAGGATCAATCTTGACTACACAAGATTGGTTTGGAGAATGTCTCTTGATGTTGTATATTTAATAGTAGCACCCCTTTTTTATCCATGGTTGAAATTACAATTTTTTTAAAACCTTGACTGGTGCCATTGTAATAAAAATTGTAAATCGACCCTTGAATTTAAAAGCAGTCCTCCCAGAATCACCCTCATTTTTATTCGAGGTTAAAATTACATATTGTGTGTAACCCTAGCCTTAAAAATTGGTTTCATTGCAATCAAAACCTTAAATCAACCCCCAAATAAAATAGTGGTGCTATCATGGCACCCCAATTTTTATTTTTGAAGTTGAAATTACAACTTGCTCAAAACCATGGCCTTAATAGTTGGCACGGTTGCAACAAAATTACTAAAATCAACCCCTGAATCGAAAAGGGGTGCTACCAGTAGCACCCCTTTCTTCTGTCAAGTTACAATTGTGGGAATTCTAAAACCACTGGCTAAAAAATATATTCATATTTTAAAAATTCACTTTAAAAATGATAATTTTTTTTATTGTTTTATTATTTATTTTAAAAATAAAACTAATTTATAAAAGTTTGAAAACTTAAAAAAAATCAAAACTTAAAAATAAATAAATTAAACCGATAGTGGCTACCTTATCTCGTCGAAAGGTGAAGAATTCCCTCCTCTTCCATCTTTTTCTAGGAATCCGGGGGATGGGTCTAGAGCTATGCCGGTGCATTCCTTAAATTTCCAAAATGTGACTATCAGGAGGGGCAATAAGAAAAAGAACAATTCCAAGAATTTTCACCTTCATGCTGATTCCTATACTCCTATATCACAGAGACTAGAGGAGGCAAGTAATTCTGCTAGGGTTGATACATCGGGGCTTAGAGCATCGTCCCCCAACTTGATTTCTTCTTGATGGCCTTTTTGTCTTTGAATGTCCGTGGTTTGGTCAAGGCGTCGAGGGTACAGGCCTTGTCCAACCTATTTAATGCTACTGTTCCCTCTGTTATCCTACTGCAAGAGACCATGTGTGAAGCATCCATTGCTATCCAAAAAATTTGTAAACTTCTTCCTCATTGGGAGGTTGCTGCCGTCAACTCCTGTGGACTATCTGGGGGGCTTGCTGTGGCATGGGATCCCAATATTTATGATTTCAAAGTCTTTTCAACTCCCTAGGGTATCCTCTTAAAAGGTTCTTTCTGTGGCATCAATCATACACTTTCTGTCCTTAATTGTTATGCACCATACAGAGAGCAACAGAATTTCTGGACGGCTCTTCGGGAATCTGGTCTATTGAACTTGGATGATTTAATCATTGCCCGGGATTTAAACTTTACTTGTCATGCTGCAGAAATATGGGGTCAATCGGCAAGATTGGATGATCTTGCTGATTTCTTTGTTCAACTCATGGTGGAAATGG
Organism: Larix kaempferi; assembly: GCA_027924585.1. Lineage (NCBI taxonomy): Eukaryota > Viridiplantae > Streptophyta > Pinopsida > Pinales > Pinaceae > Larix > Larix kaempferi. Next base: position 1,406,741 of record BSBM01002149.1, on the reverse strand, counting down.
ATCTGGTGGATGTTCAGCCTCATACCCTTTCCCCCACATGGACCAATGGCAGATTTGGGACAGATGGAGTCCATAAGAGATTAGACAGATTTCTTGTAAAATCGGCACTACTGAATTCTTTTCAGAAGCACCGTTCATGGGTCTACGACCATAAATTTGCAGATCATTGGCCTGTCATCTTTCAACTGGAGGAATTCAGTGGCACTCATGCATTGCCCTTCAAGTTTAATTCATCCTGGCTCGAAAATTCTTCTTTTTGTGATATGGTTCGGGCATATTGGCTAAACTGTGATATTTTTGATTCAAATCCCATTTTGAATTTCTGCCATAAGCTTAAGGGCTTAAAGGACACAGTTTCCAAATGGATTAAAGAGAAGAAGATGGCAGACAAAAAGGATTTATTTTTATTAGAACAAACTCTACAGGTGTCCATTGTTGCAAATATTCAGGGCTCTCTTTCCAATTCTGATTTTGAGATTATGCGGCAGATTGAACAGAAAAAAGATGAACTCCTCCTTCAGGCTGAGAAGGAATGGCGTTTAAAAAGTCGGGCTATCTGGCTCTCCCACGGTGATAAGAACACTAAATTCTTTCACTCTTTTGCATCTGCCCGAAGAAACAAAAAGCATATTTGGGAAATTGAGAATCATAATGGTTCAATTATTTCTGGGCCTGATCATATCAAAACTGAAGCTGTCTCCTTTTTTGGACATATTTATAAAGAACCGGATGAATGTTTCATGTCTGATCAGATGCATGTTGCTACTCTATTCCCGCGCTTTGTCAATGAACAAGAAGCTGATCAGCTACAGGATGAGGTTTCCATTGAAGAAATTGAACAGACCTTGAAAGTTTTTGCTAAAGATAAAAGCCCCGGACCGGATGGATGGCCGGTGGAGCTTTATCTGCATTTTTTTGATTTAATGGGAAGAGAGCTCAAAGACTTAGTTAATTATTCTCGCATGAATGGATATATCCCGGGGGGTCTCAATTCCACCTTTGTAACTCTTATTCCTAAAAGAGATAAGGCGAAGAATTTTGGTGATTACCGCCCAATTGCTCTCTGCAATTTGCTATATAAGCTTATATCAAAAATTATTGCTGATCGTGTAAAGGTTGTGTTGTCCCAGCACATATCCATGGAACAATTTGGTTTTTTGGCCAGAAGACAAATTCATGACGCAATCGGTATCTCACAAGAACTATTGCATAGTATTAAGATACATAAGAAAAAAGCCCTTTTGCTCAAGATAGATTTGGAAAAAGCATATGATAGGGTTAGCTGGTCCTTTCTCAGATTGATCCTTATCAGAATTGGGTTGCCTTCTTCTTTCATCAAATGGATCATGGCTTGCATCACGACTACGAACATTTCGGTGCTCATCAATGGTAGTCCTTCTGATTTTTTCTGCTGCTCACGGGGGATCAGACAAGGGTGTCCACTATCCCCGTTGTTATTTATCCTGGTTATGGATGGGTTCAGTAGATTGATACATCAAGCTCTTGATTCTGGACAAATTAAAGGCATTAAGATTGCTAAAGATTGTGTGATCACACATACTCTATTTGCTGATGATGTTCTAATGGCTGGGGTTGACTCTGTTGAGGAATGGCTTGCTTATAGGGATATTATTCAGCTTTTCTGCCGAGCCTCAGGGATGAAAGTTAGCTCTGATAAATCAAATTTTTATCACTTATCACCTTTGGATCGCCATATTAGTGACATCTCTGCTGTGCTGCCTTTTAAGTGCTGTGATTTGGACCACGGATTTAAATACCTGGGATTTCATATTAAGCCCAATAATTACCAAATTAAAGATTGGTTTTGGCTCCTGCGCAAAATTGAGGCACGTTTGGCACACTGGACTTTTAGGTTACTTTCAATTGGTGGCAGGCTTATTTTACTGAAGTCAGTTCTATGCAGCATACCAGTTTACTGGTTTTCCCTGCTTGAAGTTCCATCAGCTGTTCTCAAGCTTATCAAAAAATATATTTTTAATTTTCTTTGGTTTGGCTCGGCTAATAGTGGAAAGATCTCTCTGGTGGCAGCTGATTCTATCTCCAAACCATATAGATTTGGCGGATGGAGTATCAAGGATTTGGGCATCTTTAACATTGCTCTCAGACTCAAAAGCCTCTGGAGGGTTCTTTTTGACAACTCTCTTTGGTCTTCTCTTATCCATGGAAAATATATAAAATCTGATATTGTTAGCTGGCTCAGAAATCCTAAATTGACTAGCTGGAACTTCTCTCCCTTGTGGCGTGGTTTCATGAAGATCTTCTACTGGATAAAAAATGATCTCACATGGCAGGTGGGGTCGGGCAAATTGATTCGTGTAGGGGTCGACCCTATCATTGGTTTGGAGGAGAATTATGTGCTGCCTCTGTCCATCTCCCGATATCTTCAGGTTCTAGGTCTTGATACTTTGGACAAAATCCATTTAATCCGAAACAGAGAAGGAAACACTTCCAGGTGGATTTCTACACACGACATTGGGCTCTCGGGACATCTAGCAGACATCTGGGATAGATATATCTTACACCTTAACTCTGTTGGTATCTCGATTAGGCAGGAAACAGATCGGCTTATTTGGGGAGGAAATCCCACTTCAGGGATCGTCACAGCAAAATCTGCATATCATAGAATTATTCAAGACTGTTTTATTTATCCTCCGGATTGGTGGTATGAGAAGCTTTGGCATTGGAACATTCCTGCAAAACTCAAATGTTTTTGTTGGTTGTTATTACAAAACAAGTTGAAAACCTGGGACAATCTATACAAAAGGGGCTGGTGCGGGCCCAGTATCTGTTCTCTATGCAAAAATGATGCTGAGTCTAAACAACACCTTTTTGTCAGCTGCAGCTTTACTCACCAGATCTGGGACGTGATCTCATCTTGCCTAAATTTCTCACATTGCTGGGATATTGGAGATTTTAATACGTGCTTACTCAATTGGTTTAGATTCTGCAAAGAACACTTTTTCATTGCCATTTGCATTCCCTGGGCAATATGGTACCACAGAAATTGTGTTATCTTCCAAAACATTGCTCCTGATCATCTTCTTTGCAGCAGAACTGCCTTAAATATGTATGAGATTTGCAAGAGTGATGTGATTATACAGAAGGCGGACAGAATTAGCTTTTTTAGCCTCAAAGTTGACCAGCCTATTCTCTTTTTTGATGGAGCTTCACAATCAGGTATATGTGCTGTTGGGGGTGTCATATATCTCAATGAGTCTCATTACTTTTCTATTAGACTCAATTGTGGTTCTGGTTCAAACATGAAAGCGGAATTAATGGCCCTTTGGTGTGTTCTCAAAATTGCTAACATCTTTGGCTTAGTCAACATCAAGGTTTACGGTGACTCTTGGGTCACCATTAAATGGGCAGCAGGGATGTTTAAGCTCAATGTACTAAACCTGAGTCACTGGGCTCATCGGACACTTTTTGAAATTTCTAAGCAGCAGGGCGCATCATTCGAGCACATCTATCGAGAACATAATCTGCTAGCTGATAATCTCTCGAAACATGCAATATCTGATCAGGAGGGTCTTCTGTTCTAGGAAGAGTGGCAAGACAATTTACTACAAGACTGTGGCTCTACATATTTTTTTGATTGAGCCTGATAGCATCAGATTTTTTGTTACTATCTATTTGCATTTTGTCGATATTTATTGTAATATTGCAGTGATGTTAGATGATACTGAATTTATATGGGAGGTCTTGGCCTCAGTCCACACAATATCAGTTTTGAAGCCTTTACAAGCTCAGTGAACTGGCTACTGAATTCTGAATATCTTTGTACTATTTGATTCAATCATTGAATATCAATAGTAGTATTTTTTCGCTGGAAAAAAAAATAAATTAAAACCCCTTACATGTAAAGAGGGCGGGAAAAGGGAGAAAGTGGGAGGAGTAGAGAAAGGGGGGTGATCCTCAAACCCTTTGTCTCCCCTTCCCCACCCATTTACATGTAAAGGGGTGGAAAGAGGTGGCTCCCCCATTTCCACTCCTTTACATGTAAAGGGGCTAAAGGGGGTGGGGGAAGGGGAGACAGGAGGGCACAAATCTCAACTTTGTATCCCCTTCCCCACCCCCCCTTTACATGTAGTGGGTTTTAAATTTTTATTTTATTTTTTAATTTTAATTGGGGGTTTTAATTTTTGTTTTATATTTAGTGTTTTTTGTTTTTTAATTAATTTTTTATTAAAATTTGTTTTACTCTTAAATTTTTAAAATATATATATTTGTTTTTTTTTGTAAGTTAGAAAATTTAATTAAAAATAAAAGGGAGTATAGAGTACAAAACTTAAGCTCTCATAGTCATCTTTCATGAAGGAAACCAAGTGGCACATGAGGAGACTCATTACACAATTCAAATATCAGTTTATGACAAAATAGCAGATTTAAAATAGTATAGGGGATCCTGCCATAATGAGAAACTAGGAGAGCCTCGAAAGCTAGGTATGAAACCAACAAAACCGAAGGGATCAAAATCCAGAAGTGAAACTACCTACAACACAAACAAGATTGAAACAAATGGCCAATAAAATAGTGAGGGGTCTGGGATTTTTCAATGGCCTTCTCCATCTCCAAATGAGGAATTTCTATAGGCACATCCACAACATCTATCAGGAGGTCCATTTTCGTTAATGCACTGGTTAGATCCTCTCCCATTGTTTCCACTACCAACTTGATTCTTCCTTTGTTACTTTGGATTGCCTAGAGGACCCATCCAATAAGGACTTTGATAATCTAGTATGGATCTATGCTCCTAGTGCCCCCAGTTTCCTTATTCTTCCCACTCTCACTCTAGAATTCCATAATCATGTTCTCCTAAACCTGTTCAATAGCATTTTAAATAAACGATGGAGTTTCATTCTAAAATTTACACTCAATACAATATTGATGAATGCCTCCACCACTTCTATTATGAGCATGCTAATGCGTCATGGTTTTATAGGCCTGTAATGCTCTATTGATTCCCCCAAAATACACTTTAAACAATGATAAAGGGATACTTCCAGACTTACACTGATAAACAACGACAAGTCAAGCCTCAGTTCCTTGATTCCAATCCCCAAATTGAGCCTTAATGTAGAGAATAACAGTCTCTGGAGGAGCCTGTTAACAATCAAATTAACACCCTTAACAGAGTGAAAGGTAGAAGCACATTTTACTATGCGCCCACAACATGAAAACAAAATACAAGTACATAAGAGAACACTCCTCTCTTATCTAATCACTACTTCCATGATCAGAAGGATTGAGTGAAGAAAGAAGGATCCTAAAGAGACATGGTTCGGTGATTTAACTGCTCAAATGAAGGCTCAAATCTAGTCTCCACCAGTCAATAGTTAAAAGAAGTGCATAAGATTTCATTAATTGTACTTAAGAATGATAAAGTTATGACAAAAGCCTAAAAATATTATGAAAAGTGGGTTCTTGGGGAAACATAATCAAAAATCAAGAAAAGGGATGATCCCACATTGAAAGATGAAACTTGAGATCCCATTTCCCAATATTATAAAACAAAGGCATTTGGGACATGGTAAGGGAGGAAAAAGGTGAAATCAAAGGCATGCTGGAGAGATTTGGAGGTTGAAAAGTTCATCTTCATCAAAAGCAAGGATGGAGAAGGATGGCTCAAAGCAAGGGAGGATGGATGCATCTCAAGCACTATTGTAAGTAAGTATTTTTCTTCCTTGGCATAATATGAAGCAATTCAATTCCCCTTCTATTCATGAGTTTAAAGCTTTTCTTCCAAGTTTGATTTGAACTCTAAATGGTTTAATATATTAGGGAATGTTAGACCATTGTGGATTTCTAACAATGAACCTCACCTATTCATAGTAAGATATTCATTTAAGCATAGATTCATCCCTACCTTAAATGCTATTATCAGATTTAATAGTATTATGGCATTATAGATTCATACCTTAAATGCTATTCCATTATGGCCTGGATCCCAGACATTCTTATTGCATGTGGGCTTATCTCAATTTCCACCATGATTTCTTGGCGGTATTCCTCTCCCTTTACCAAACTCATGGATTTTGTTTAATTTTAGGTGCTTCTCTTTAGCATTGCTGACTATATCATAAACCCCTAGAGCATCTTGATATTTTCCTTTTTGTTTCTCTAGTTGGAGAATCATCTTGGTATATATGTTCTCCTGTGTTACTCCCTTTGTTCCTTAGTCAACCTATGGGCCCTAAGGGATTGACCTTGGGTTTTTGTTCCTCTCCCCTAGCATCTCTCGAACTCTATCTTTATTTGGACCATATGTTCCTTCATTCTACTGGAAAAACTTATGGAAATCCCTATGGATCAATTCAAGGGATCCCTTACAAATGTGATAGACTCCTTAATGAAGGGCAAGAAATGATAGCTCAAGAAATGGAAAAAAATGGAAGCTTAGAAGAGGATTTGGGAATTGAATTATGGAAGGGACATAAAGGAAATTAAGAGGAAATTGGATATGCATAAGAAACGGCAAGATGGATATAAAACCAAGATATCACTACTAGAAGTTGGACAGGAAGATACTAATGAGAGGATAGCAAAAAAAATAGAGGAAATAAAAGAGCTTAAAGAGAAAGTTCAAAGCTTGTAGTTGGAACAAACATCGAGCTTCCTTGCTTTAAAATACACTCCTTCATCATCTACTTATATTGGATATTTTGGAAACCAACAAGTTGAGGTGAAGGATGACAACATTGTGGAACAAAATACAAAAAGACTACATTAACAGATAATATCTCCCATCTATCCTCTGTCACTACAATTCTGAAGATTGCCCAATTGGAGGTAAATATCATGTATAATATATGTTTTGTTTTATACAGCATTTTTTCTTTTGGTAGCATTTGTAAGGATTTACACAAGCCAAGAAGTGAACATCAGTTCAATTTTTTTGAATATTGGGTATATAGACTGTAGTATGGACCAAATGATGAAGCTCTTAGACAAGCTATGGATTGCTTCATTTTATTTGTATTAAATAATTGGACGGTTAGGCCGCATACTCTATTATTTTTGTTAATATAAATAATATTCATTCCTGTTGAAAAAATGGGACTTGAGGTTAGCTCAAGCCAATAGATGATGCTACAACATTGTGAATGAAAGCTTCAAGATGGTGAAGAATTTATTGTAGTAGCAAATAATGAACATTTCCAACAAGGAAACCAAGATAATGAGGGGGATTTGATCACCCTAAACTCTATTTGGTTGTTAGAGTAGAGTTATATTCTTTAAACATGTATACAAGTAGTGAATTGTTGCCTGGGTGAGAAAACCATAGCTAATGATCTAATGTGTGGTTGGCAGTAAACCTATGAAAAAAATCAACTATGTTGTGGAGATTTATGCTATGTAGAAGAATTGAAAGGGAGAATTCCTTAAATATTCACTAGCTGTTCATTTTATATTCTTAATATTAAGAAAATTGTTATACATAGGCATAGGAATGCCTTGAAATGCAAGAGTTTAGATATATATAATGTGTATGCACTAGTAGGCACATTGAAAATTGTTGGAGGGACCCTTTGGGCCCCTTAATTGTCATTATTATCTTATGTTAATGTACTTTAACAAATGAGTAGTTGGGTCGGGTGTAACCACTCCAACCATTTCCACCATGTATAAATAAATCATCCGATCATCCGTCAACCAGAGTAATTTGTCAACCAGTGGTTTCTTTGACTACAACAGTCTATTCGTTGACCAACTTTCCATCAACCACCATTTGATCCCGTACCTTTTATTTGGAGCAATTGATCGTTTATTATTATATATATGACTTTGCTGATAAGGAAATCTATCGGCCCTACCATTAATGAAAAAATCGACGTGGAAGTATGAAGTTGGTCGACCTGTAATATCCGTGAAGAAGTATGGATTATCTGACATCAATCAATCAAGAATGTCTTTTTTTAAAAATATATTGTAGTGCAGAGGAATTGAACCCCACCCCGCACTTTCTGAAATGCCTGAACTTCCTTCACTCACCAAGTAAACTACTTACTCTTGCCCAAGGATGTCTACCAATACACATGAGTCAAGATCGATTGTTTTTATTGCATCCAAACAACTTACATTGGATCCAACTATCATTACGAAAAACTTACATTGGATCCAACTATCATTACGAAAAATCTTAAGAAGCAAGAAGACTCTCGACTAGAGTACTTCCTCCAGCAAACAAAGCATCCATTAACTACATAGTTCACCGACCAGAATTCATCGACCATAGTTGGTTAGAGTACCTATTGATCAACGTAGTTTGTTGTCAACCAATGCAATTGATCGATGAAACATATGGTAGTTTTATTGCTCGATGATGTTGCTCAACTAATGGAGTGACTAAGGAAGCGATCGATGGACTAGAAGATTGGTCGATGGGATGGTATAATCAACGAACTGGTTGACTACAGGAATGAAAGCTATAGATTACTTGATTGGTAAATGCATGACGTTGATTATTTCTTTAATAATAAATGTTGTTTATAATATTTTGCATAGTATCTTCGGCAAGTCACTTTACTTCTAAATCATGCAAAAATATATTTTGGTCGATATTATTATTTTGGTTGATATGCTTTTTAGTCGACCCCTTAAGTGGTCGATATTATTTGTTTTGGTCGACGAGTCATTTGTAAGCTGAGTAAAAATGTGGTCGATATTGTATTGTGTTCGATGTTAATTTTCGGTCCATATTACTTTGAATCGACGAAGTCACATAGTTTTGTAAATTGTGGTTGATACTTAACTTTGGTCGACACCATTTGGTTGGTCCCTAAGTGTGGTCGATATTATTTTGGTTGAAATTATGAAAATTCGATCCCTTTGTGGCAATTATGTAATATAAATGGAGTCATGTTTGTATTTGAGTTATTGAGTCACTAGCCCATGAGTGACTTTATTTTAAATTTTTGGAGTCGGTTAAAGAAAAGAGGGGATGAAACGTGCATCTTTGTGGTAGGTGATCCCCTTTGTACTTGTAATTTAATTCCAGCTCTAGCTGATTCTTGTAAGTTGAGTCAATTCAAGTGTAAAGCAATCGACCACGACTAGCAAAGTAATCATAAGATCATACACAGTGAGCAAACATAATTTTTAACTTGCAAGTATTGTAAATCCTCAATAGATGAGGACGACATTCAAGCAAAATACATTAGAGGAACACACAAAAAGAGCTTAATGACAAGATGATGATGTGAGAACAACTAAAGGTGAGCCCCCCGATGTAGAATTGTAGAAGTAGTCCCTAGGTTGTGACCTAAGATGCTAGAAGGAAGAGAGATGGTACTGAAATTCGAGGAGCCAAAAGGCATATGCCTGAGCTAAGGGAAAGTCGGCCAGATGAGAAAGGATGAGGCTTTAATTCAAAAAACCTACTAGCAGCGAGGATAGTCGACTGCCTTAGAGAGAGGGTGAGACTTTCACCAACCACTGCCAAATTGAAGATGGAGGCTAAAGAGTAGCAAGTTATGGTAGAGCCTTGTACATGTGTGTCTTTCTATCCAGCTAGAGGCTATTATGGTTGATTTACCTATACAGTCCGGTATACACGGTTGATGCACAGTGAGGACTACGTTGGAAAGAGCAGAGACCCATGACGTTGTTGCACATTTCTTTGTTCTCTTTGAGACAAAAAAGAGTTTTGAGGTGGGGGAGATGTTGGAGGAACCCTTTGGGACCCTTAATTGTCATTATTATCTTATGTTATTGTACTCTAATGAATGAGTACTTGGAGCAAGTGTAACCACTCCAACCATTTCCACCATGTATAAATACCCATAACTACATGAATGACATTGGATTGGATGTCCTTTTCCCCTTTTCTGCGGTAATGGTTCTGTGTATGCATTAATCTCTGTTTGAATGATGTGTTGAATCTTAGCATTCCAACAAGAGATAATACATGGTGCATGTAGGCATGTGATAGAGTGCAGATCAAAATGCATAAGCATATATAACATTTCATATTTACTAAGAGTGGTTTACTTGTATATATATATGCAATAAGGACATTATGATGGTTAAATGTGGTTGATGATGGATATGTAACTAGAGATGGTGAAGGAATGACTAAAAATGTTTAGAATACTATTTCATATATATGGCATCCAACCTTGTGGAGGAAGTTTAAGGGAAATAAAAAGTTAATCAATAGTTGGTAAAAGGAATTGTATAAACCTTCATAAAACACCAACTGATTAGGTAATATCAGATAAGATGTGAGCAGCCATACAGGTATGGATTTATTTATGTTGATTATATAAGTACTCAAAAAGGGATTAGGTAAGAGTCCCTTTAGTCACATTGTAGTATCATAATTTGTATGCTTGTGATGTTTGAATACATCCATTTGAATGATATCCTACCTAGTATGGTGTGGTGTGGTGTGATAAGGGCAGAAATACTTATACCCGTATGATTGTTTAGAATTTAGAAAGCATTCATATGAAATTAAATATCATGTCATAATGTGTGTTGGTTATGAGTAAATAACCAAGGCAAGTCAAGACTCGTGATCTTGATGTGGAAGTGAATACCATGAGTGACAACCATGGGTGAAGCTATAGTATGGTTAGATGTGGAATGGTTATATAGTGTTACACAAGTGTCTAATGGTATCCTTATTTGTGTTAGTTTCCTACACTATAAACTTCTTTCCAACACTAAGACACCATCACAAGGGAAGGGTTTCTCAAGGGAATATGGAGCGAAGAAGGGAAATTTTTTCTAGTATGCCTGACGGACTACTTAACAAAGAAAGGGTGTATTCCTAGTGATGTATTGTGATTAAGAAGAAGGTGTTGAGTTGTTCGAGCAAGTATTGGGGAGGAGGTGTCGAGGAATTGGCTAGACCTTCCAAATCATTATGGTGGAATGCATGACATAAAAATATGGTATTCTTGAATAATTCAAGGGTTTATTGAGTGGATGTGCATTAATACATTGTGTAAATATTATGTTTATGCACACATATATGTGGGCACATCATTTTGAATGCATTGTGTGAATGCATGATTGTGCCATATTTCATTGCATAATATGTTAATCGCTAAAATGATAGAATTGTTGATAATTTATAATTCTGAGATCATTTCATGAGTTGTTGTGAATGCACTGAAAGAATTATATGAAAAAGTTGTCATGTTTCGATGGATGTGTTGGATATGGAAATGAAATTAAGCCATCATGAAGACAAGTACTATTGCTTGCACAATTGAAAGCTAAGTATTATGCAGGACTTGTTGTATTATATTGAATGTAATTGTTGTATAATTGTTTCCAAGATTGGAAATTAAGAGGTGGAAATATGACTTATCATATTGAATATATATATATATGACACAGGTGAATGGTGAAGATTCCTAGTAAGGGAAATTGATGACTATTGTGAACTAGAAATATTGGGAAGAAGTGGCTATACACTAGAACCCTATGATTGCCAAAGGTTATTAGTTGATTAGAGACTGTCAATGATATGCTTGGCAATGACACTCTAAGTTGTTTCTCTTTTTACACAAGATGCCAATTCAATTTAGCATGCTTCAATCTATTTGATATTTAGATCTAACTCTATGACTCATAATGGAATAAGAAGGGTTGTTCCTCTTGACTAATGCATAGATCCCTAGAAAGATGGATTTCCTGAGGGACCATTTAGCATAGAAGGGGATGCATGATCCTAGAAGGTTGAGTGTGACAAGGAAGAGGAAACTTAAATGAGTTTTTTGTGAGAGATTAATGTGACAAGTCTATTGGAATAAAGGAGGGTGTGTCAGTAAGAGTAGCGAGTTGAATTATTTCCCATGCTAGCCATGTAAAAACAAAGAAATATTCACACAGATAATTATTGGAGTAAAATGTTGTACTTATTTGGTGATAAGAATATACATGCATGCCTTGTGATACTGAAAATTCCTACTGATATAATAATTGTTGCATGAGAATGGTTATAACATGCATATTTTCTCGTAATGCTTGATATAGGAACACATGATATGACAAGCCTTAGGAGGAAAATAAGACAGAAAGTAGTCAATGTAAGGGCATTGGATATGGGATTGCCAACAAATATGCAAGATTGCAAGGAAAAACAATGATGTGGAAGATGCAATTGATGAAGCAACTTTGAAGCTAGAGGATTCCATGTTGAGTCATAATGCACATGTTTAAAGACAATGCTAAGTTTTGTTATTGTATATATATTATTGATGATGTATCAAGGACGATGCATAAATTAAGGGGGAGGGAAAGGAAATACCCCATTTTTTAACCCATGATGTAAATGTGCATTTAATGATCAAATGGATAGGAGATAGACATATATGGTCTAGAGGGACTAAAGATATTGTAATGATGTACATTGGTTGATAATATAAAAATATCTAATGATTCTAAATGAAGAAGGATGAAGAAGATATGGGAGGTTATGATTCCACAAGTGGGGAAAGTGAAAGGGGGGTAATAGGAGAGGACCTTAGTGAGTTATATAGCCTAAGTCCCTAGCCTTCCTAATAAACCATAGTTTGAAATATACCCTCAAGTCCCTAACACATGTTTATGGGAGTTTATTTATTTAACCATTAGTTAATTACCCTAATCTAGGATTAAAGGGTGAAAAGTGGACTCCTTATGAGGAGCCACATGGAAAGTTGGGATCATGCATATAAAATGTGGAAAATTGAGTTAGAGATTCATTTTTTTTATTCATTCATCATTCTTCTAATCACTCTCGTGATCTTTTGGCTAGTGCCTTACAGAGGGGAAAAGAGAGGAAGCATGAGCTTCCATACTTGCTGATGCAAATTTCCACATGGGAAAATTGGTGTTGATTATTACTATGCCCAGGTGAGAGGAAACCTAGCCTACAATTAAAAATACCTAGTGCCAATAGTGATATTCCCTAGCTAGCTTGTGTTGGAGCACTAGAAGGGAATTGGGATAGCCTGGGGGACTGCATCTAGAGAAAGGGATCCCATTATTAGTGTTGTGTAGGTTAACGTGAAAGAGTGATGGTTGATTGGGACAATTGTAGAAGGGTTTTTAGAACCAAAGAGTATATTAGGAGTTGTGGGTTGAGAAAGACACTATGAAATCTTCACCCTTATGAAATGATATCCTTAACTTGAGGGCGGCCTCTATCATTGAAATATTAAGTGTGGCATTGTGCCTAAGGTTGGGAGGAATGTCCTTCATTTGAAACTTACAAGTTGAAGAACTATTTCCATTAAGATAAGTGTTCTAATGTATTACTAATGTTTTGGTTATATCAATCTTGTACTATTTATTTTATATTTGGGAATTCTTGCGTGTATGAGTTTAATTATCATTATCATGGTAGTATGCATGGTAAAATCACATTCATACATGGTTTTTCATTTCCTAATTAAGGTTTGTATAGATTGGTTCTACTATTAACATCTGCAAGCAATTATTTGGTATCACAAGACAAGTTCATATATAAAATTGGAGTACCCCATTACCTCAAGAGCACTACATGGGTGTTTGGGTACATGACAATCCATCTCAAAACTAGAGTCCCATATAGAGCCCGAACAAGGAAATGGTGGATGGGACCCAAGTTTGGCTTATCTTGAGCTCACAACAAATGGATCGGAGACAACCCTTGATGATAAAATCCCTCCTTCCAATGCATGAACTACCTCGAAAACTACTTGATAAGACAATATACTATGTCTAGTTGGCCAGTTGATTTTGATATTAGTCATTTGGTGTTTAATGCATGTTATTTTTATGACAAAATTATTTTCTTTGCCTTGCATGATTTTTTGTTATATATGTAATCCTTGAAATAACATAATAAACTATAGTGCACAGAATGTACACAAGATGTGAACATGGAGCATAACCCTCTAAATATATGGTAGATATGAGTTACCCAATAACTCTATATAATAGGAGAACCTTCTTTGAATAACCCTAATACATCCATATATCCAAATCATATGTTCATGTCTCAATAATGACTAAATTAACCTCTATATATTGATATTCTCTCTCACACATGTGGGCCCTTTAATAGGTTGACCCCTATAACATATACAATTACCCATTACATTTACATTTAACCTTGTGTATCATAGTACCCTCCTTTGAAAGGGATTGTTATCGAAGCTTTGTAGTTCAGGATTTAACATGTGATGAAACAAAGTAATAGGATTTCCTTATAGTCATGGTCTCTTATTGTCACTAATGATGATCCATCCATCTAAATTCAATTATTTTTGGTCCTAATCCTTTATAATTGGTTGTTCTATAATTTCATTTCCCTTGATTCGATGTGTTATTGTTGTAACTTGTCTAATTTGTTGTATTTGTTGATCCCTGACACTATCTTTTCAAATAATGGTTTTGTGATGCCTCATTCCATGAGTATCATTGATTATTACATATTCTTCCTTGGTAATATTGGTATTGATCATATTGCCTTTCTTGGAAAAAAAAATTGGCAATGAGGGTGTTAACTGTTAAATATATAGCATCAGGAGACATTCTCCAAACCAATCTTGTACAGCCAAGATCGATCCTCCCATATAGAGGTACTTGATCAAAGTAATGATGTTGTAAATTCTTGTTGGACAAGGCCCTGGACTTGTGTGTCAAGTCATGATTCTCATGTGAACCTTCTGTATAAAGGTATCCATGGGATGGACCTCCCGTATAGAGGTGGACCTTCCATATAAAGGTCATGCTTTACTTGTTAAAATCATTTAATGTTGTGTGATATATTATTAACCATGATCACCAGTTTCTATTAAGTATCCTTTAGATTGATCACCTCTAAAGTGAATTACTTTAGCATATGATCATTTGCTCCGGAATAATATAATATGATCACAACATCCGATAATTCTACTTAGTATAATGTAATGTGATGGATAATTAAAGTTAGCACATATTGACCATGCAGTAACAGATAAAGAAATAAAATATAAAGCATAGAGATCAAGAAAATTCAAAATTTCCCATGCAGACACTTCATCTAATTAAAGAGAACTCGAATTGTTAAATCTTCAGTTATAAATCTTCAATTAGGTATCAATGTATGCGGCCTCAATCAATGCTTCAGTTAAAGCATCAGTTAAAGATATGCCTTAGTTAACTAAAGAACTCACAGTGGTCACTTCAAGTAAATCAATCAGCATGATTTCAGTTAACTAAGTGTTAAATAAGAATGACTAGTTAACTAAAGTGTTTTCACTTTAGTTAAACTAAAAGACGACACTTTAGTAAATCAAGGAGTATCATTTAGAGAGATTTAACTAAGTGACAACAAAGAAGCTCTAGTTAACTAAGTGACGACACTTAATTTTTCCACCTAAATAAGTGGGGCAAGCTTTCAGTTAAGAGGCGAGTTCATCCTAAGTGACAGCTCAGTGAGATGAAGCACTGCATGAGAAGTTGGGCACACCTCTGCATGCAAGATTTATACATGCAGTTTGAGGGCGATTTCATCTTGAAGTTAGAAGATAAAAATAGAAGATAAGAATGTATAAATATTTTATACGGGATTGATGAATCCAATGTGAAGCGAATTCTCTTTTCCTTTGAAGGCAAGGCATTTCTCTTTGTGTGTGGGATATTATTATTGAAGGCAAGGCAGTTCTCTGATTGATCTCTCTTCTTTATTGCTTAATTATCTTCACCAAGAATGTTTGGTGAACTCTCATCTTCTGAAATAAATATACTATGTTGTAAAAGAAATCATTCTCTCCTATCCATTATATTATACTGAGAAGAATTGCTTGGGTTTTTGTTCTCATTGTTTTGAGGATTTTCCCCAGGGTATATCTTGTGTTATGGTTGTATGAATTTCATGTGATTGAATTGTCTCATTGCTTCAAGTTTATACATCTAAAAGAATTAAATATCAAAGCTCAACCAAATATTAACATTATGGTAGCGTCTTCAATGGTTTCCCATCATTATGGACACCCATATCATCAGTATTATTTTAAGAGGCATTGTCATTATCTATCCTTTGAGATAATACCATCATATTTGAGATGTACATCCTCAAGTTGGAGCTCATCTTCTTCCATTGTTTTCTAGTGACCTTCTTGAACCTTGTCTTTCTTCTCCTTTTAAAGTTTTAATGTGATGTCGTCCATCAAATTCTTATGTAACTCTTCAATTCTAGATTGCATTCCTAATTTTACCTCATCAATATTTAGGGATTCTTCAACCTTCTTGCAAATTTCCTCTTCAACTATTCCGATAGTATATTCATATGTATTCTTTGGTTCAAACACTTGCAAACTCTTTTCGATATTCTTAACATTATTTAATAGGTCTTGATTATACTTCCACAACCATATAATTTCTTCATCTTTCTTTTTCAACTATTCCTTTGATTCATCACTTTCCCACTTTCCTTTGCTAATCCTTTTTTTGTTGTAATTTATGAAATGCCTTCATCAATGCTTGATTATTGAATTACATCTCGATGAACTCCCTGCCTTTCTTTATATGATATTATTATATTTCTTCATTATCATTCTACATTTGGAAGAAAAAAATATTTAACTTCATCTTGAATTTTACTAATTGCCTCCATTTTTTAGTCCTTTATCTACCTTCATGAGAATATTTTTTCAAATTATTTCCATGTGGCATAGACTCTAGTATCGTTATCATGGCCTTTCCACCATTTAGAAGCTCCACCTTGAAAACAAACATTTCCCTAAAAGGACTTGTATCATTTTCTCTACTATCCTCCACCATTCCTAGTATCAATTTCATCTTCATCTCCACTAAATCTAAGTATTGTCGTTGATTCTTAATTGAGTTCTAACCAAAACCCTTAAATTCCAACCTCACTATCTTAACAATAATTATAAAAAATAGTTATTATCCTTTCCCCAATATATTCTCTTGTGTTCTTTGTTTCCAATGATTTTTTGTATTACCTCAATTGGACATCCCTATCAAAAGTTTTGTTAATTTTAAGTTATAATACCTTTTGAAACCTTGATTCGGAGACTATCCTACTAGCCAATATACATCTTGTTACAAATTCACCAATTATAATCCTTCGTTTCTGAAATTTTTACAACATGTACTCTTAGATGTTATGTTCATGCTTCCATTGATCCCATTCAATTTGGGCATTACAAGGGAAATTTATGCACTCATTAGTAGAACTTGTTTTTTTTCTTTATTTCAAGAGGGTGCTTTACTTCTAGGATCTTATACTAAATGTTATGTACTAAACCCTTAAATAATAATAAACCAAAGTTTGACACATTGTACACAAGGTGTGCACATAGAGCACAAATCCCAATGAGATAATAGATATGAGATGCACAATAAATCCTTGTAAAATAGGAGAATTGTATCCAAATAAACCCAATACATGCATGTCTCCATAAGACTACATTAAACTTTATTACACCGAGAGCAGCAAGGTGCTTACAACCCAATATGGGGGAGATGTTGTCACGTTTGTCACACTATGTAACGTAACGTTCCCATGTCGGGTTATAACTTATCAAAAATAAAAAGCAATTAAAAAAATTCATGTCAACTCATAAAGTTAAAAACAAAAAATACTAGCAAAGATCCCTCTTAAACTTCGATCTTTCTCATAAAGAAAAACACTATAAATTTGTTATTCATCATATGAGAATCAAAGTTTACATATACTTTCCATGAAGATCTTATATCTTTCACAACATATACCTCTCTCCTTCAACAATAGAAATACAAAAAAGTTTCCTTCCTACAAACTTATCAAAACTATCTATTACCAACCGCTCAGGGAAGACTAATACTAGAAACTAACTATCTCCAAAATATACTAAATAGAATCTTCCCAAAAAGATTCACTGTCAAAATTATCCTTGCAAAGGATAACCTATAAACTGAACAATCTGTTGATTGAATTTCCTCTGTGGACAAAAGAAAGCTCTTGAAAATAATTCATCAACTCTTTGACCTTATAGCTCCATTGTTCTAACTAAAGGATAGGGGACTCATCTTAAACTTGGATCTATTAAGCACCTAGAGAGATCTAATTTCTTGAGATGTAATTTTTTTCTTAATGTGTAAAAAAATTAAGATAACAAAAATTTTACAACTCAAGAAATTGGATCTATGTTGGTATATATCTATTCTCACTCATTACACATGTATTACCTTTACTACATATAGATTTACCCTATTACATTTAACTTTATATTATCCTTATTGAAATTGTATCCATTTTTATTTGATAATTGCATTGATATATATTAACATTTTGCTTATGGTTATTTTTTTTCGTTTTTCTCCAAGGAACGACTTCCTTGACAATTATCAAAATTTGAATTAATTGAGTACCTCTCATGATTCATGGATGGTAAATGGGATACACCATCTAAACCGTAATTACAAAGTCATCCAAACTCTAATTACAAAGCCTAACTCCAAGGGGATCGAGGGAATTGAACTCACATTACCACTTGAGTTAACATGAGAGACCATGCTTATAATTACTTATATAACTATCCTTATAATTTTTGTATTTAATTAATTCTTTTTTATTTGCATGTTGTTTATGAGAAAATAATATAATTACGCCGAAGGCGTTTATTTTCCGAAGGTGGGTTTGTGGGCACGGTTACCGAATCGTCATCTCTTTGTCCTATAAAAACCCGCCACGTGTTTCAAAAATTTTGGTTTAAAAAAAAAAAATGTCTTATCGCGTGTTATTGACGCTCTGTTATGTTCTGTAGTGACGTGTTCTGTCAGGTTTCCTCCTGCTCGTTGTTCTAAGCATTTTGGCCTGTATGTCATTGCGTACTTTGTTTTGTATTTCATTGATATTGATGTGTGTTTCCAATGAATAAATGGTTGTGTTCTGTTATGGAGCAACTGGTGCGGGCAAGAACTTTACTGCATCATCTCATTCTTTGTTTATCGGTTCATACATTCTCCAAAATCCAATATGAAAGGCGAACTTCGTTGCTGCGTTCGATTCTTCCTCTATGGCATCAGTTTCCTCATCATCTTCTGATGATGTATTTATCAATCATTGCGGTGCGGTCCTGATGTAAAACACATTTGCCAGCCATCTCTACATACGGCTTTCTGATCATGGATTGAGAGTGCTTTTGGATAGGGATGAAATGGAGACGGAGACGAGATCTCTTCCCAAATAGAACAAGTTATATGTGGTACATTTGTGCAAATAGCAGTATTTTCTACAAGGTATGCGCAATCATATTGATGCTTGAATGAACTTGTCCTCATGAAAAATGCGATGGAAAACCCCAGGGTTACCATTTTTCCAATTTTCTGCAAGATTGACCCTTATGTGGTCTGTTGGACGCTCAAAAAAGGAGCGTACTTTGAAGCCCTTCGGGATCTTAAATAGAAGAAAACAATGGACACTAAAACTGGTGAAGGACTATTCAGAGTTGGAGAAACGCACCTTCCTTCGTTGCAAATCTAAGCGGTTTTACACTACCTGGGTGAGCTCGGCTCCATCTCCCAGTGTCCCTTCCATTTCATTTGTTGGATTGATATTCACTGCATGATATATTTAAGTAGGCCTTTCTCACTTATTTTAAGCTATTCAGGGACAAAGACGATGAAGTTGAGCTCTTAGATAGTGTAGTTGAAAACGTTCTGAAAAAGGTTCCAAAGACACCGTGGACACTGAGAATCAGTTATGACTCACTCCTTGAGGAGAATTATGACCCACTCCTTAAGGAGGATCAACCAATATGCTTAGATATTTCTTGCTTATTCATAGGAGAAGACATAGATAAGGGAATTAGGATATGGGGCATGGCAGGACTTAGAAATTTATAGAACAAGTGTCTACTGGAGGTGGACACAAAATAAAATAAAAACACATGATCACATTAAGGACATGGGAAGAAGTATTTCACATGAACGAACCATGCTTGTCGTTGGTTCAGTAGTCGACTCTAAGTGTTTCAATATTTCAAACCTTTGACATCGATTTAATTAAATTGTTATCTTTAAAGCTTCTTTATTCAAGAGAAAGAAAATCGGTTTACTATGTGTTCTTCTCATCAATGAACAGGTAATAACGGAAGTTTGCAGAATTAAGATGGTTAATTCCTCCTATGAGGTCTTTTGGGATACTGAAATGATTTTGTTTCCAACCCTAAGGATTTCACAAATATCGCGTTTGAAATATCTATTTAATAATTCCCATTTTCCTGGTATGAGGTATTTGCAACTTCTTGTAACTGAAGAAAGATCATCAATTAGATGACATGTTGAGCAGGGTACAATCGCCACATCTAATATGGCTGCGCTGGTATAAAATTTCCCACTCTTCCCTACCTAACTGGATTCCGATGAAGAATCTAAAATTTTTAGAAGTGGAGGGGAGGAGATTGAACATGTCGTGGCCACATCAATCTCAATTAGGCAAATATGTGTGCGTTTATTTTTTTTCATGTAATTTCATGTTGTGGACTTTAATTATTACATATGTCTTATACTTGAAACGTCAACATTGCAGTGTGTGCCTTTCAATTTGCGAGAGTTAAGAATCTGGGCTCCCCTATTAGAGATTCCAAAGTCTAATAGGATTGCCATATACCCTTCAAACTCATTCGGAGCACTCAAAAGTTTTCCTGATTGTTAGGAACCTATGTCAACCCTTCTCTTTACTATGTTAGTATATTGTTGTTGGACGCATATGCTTTGTAAGTCGTCCCGTAGTATTTCTTGATCCGTAGTTTATATTAGCCCATAGTATTGACCCATAGTATTGGACGCATATGCTTTGTAAGTCGTCCTGTAGTATTATATGTCCCATGGTTTTGACTCATAGTATTGGGCATAGACTTAGTATATAAGACTTGTGTGTTGCGGTCATTGAAGGCACCGTGAAGTTAATTGTATTGAGCTTGCTCAAAGGAGGTTGCCCCCTCGAAGTGGCCCGTGATCAATATAAAAGCGATTATGTTCTATTATTTCTGATATCTCATGTATTTGCATTAATTAATTATTGCAGGTACATCACATCTGGTATCAGAGCACTTTCCTTGGCACAAGTGGAAATTTTTTTTTCTTTTTTTGGGTGGCAACTTTCAAATCAATTTCTGAAACTTTCTGCACAAAATCAGAAGAAACCGATTGCATATCTGAATTCCTCTTTCAAAAATACGCAGTTTCAAAAAAAAATCATCTCATTTGGAGTTCTAAAAGTGGAGATATCGCGGATTTAAAATCAGCAATTTTTCAGAATTTCGGTGACGGCCGCGGAAATTGCGGCGAGAAAATCTTTTGACCGAGTGCCCAGATTTCTATTCCGCTTTTAAGGGTAGAAGCAGAGTGGTTGTTCCAGTTCCGGAAACATGCTATAATAGCGATTCTGAGCAATATAGATCCGGTTTTTGAACATTGGGTGGAATTTCTGCCCAAATTTTTTTTTCTGTTGCAGGTTCGGATCTGGGAATAATCCCTATCCGCTTAACTGTGGGAAGTACTTGGGCATAAGCCCTAAAACTCATTGTGAGGAGTACCACAGGAACCCCGAAGTAGCTGGCCATTGAGAGGACCTACCAAGCGACAAGGGCAACGACCCCTACCTGATTGACCAGTTCCCACTCGTGAGGTAAACCAAGAGCTGTCGTTTGTGGCAAAGTGGTTATCAGTTTTACCTGAGCCGTGGAGTGAGGGGTACTGCCCCAATACGCAAGCCATCAGACAGCATTGGTGGCCGAGTGAAAACCCTGAAATGTTAGGAAGCCGCACATACCTGGGGTCCATATCTACTTTCAGCTGAACTATTGCCCATCACTGCTGCACCGTTTCAGATCCAGCCGTTCGGCGTTGTTCCAGATTCCTTCTGAGCCGTAGCCGCTCCAGTTTGTAAAAAAAAAAAAATCCAAGCCGTAGCCGCTCCAGTCTAAAAAAAAATATATAAATATATATATATATATATATATATATATATATATATATATATATATATATATATATATATAATTCAGTTTTTTCTCCATATCTCCCTTGTTTTACCTCTGTTTCCCTTGAAATTTTCAGGGAACCCTTGTCATTCCATTCTGCATATTTCATTCCTGAGGACCCTATCCTCAATTCCCCTTCCTACAGCCCGAAATCTCACATTTGTCTATTTTTAGGGTTTGCCATAACTTCCTCAGATTTCACCCAATCACCTTCAAATTTTACCACAGAGTTCATTTCTGAATTCTGCTTCTTTGTTCCCCTCTGCCAAATTTTCTCATTCTTTCACCCCGCTTCTGAAATCCTCATTTTTGCTTCCATGTCTATCCAACAGTGTCCAAAACCTAGTCAAACCCCAATTACCCTTCTGATTTTTTCCCAAATCCAAATTTTCCCTTGCTAAAGTAGTTCCTGTTTTTGTTTTCCAACCCAGTCAACCAAAAAAAAAAAACAAACAAACCTGGTTATGGTTGTCACCCGTGCAGGAGCACACACCATGGAGGAAGCACTTGCAGCGATCCAAACCAAACTCCAAGATATGGATGAAAAATTGCTCAGCCTCCATCTTCAGCATTCAGCCATGAACAATACCAGACAGCCAGAATCTTTTGCAGCCACCGGGTTCTCTGCTTCTAGCACTTTTCGTGGGCCGAAGCTTGATTTTCCTCGCTTCAATGGTACTGATCCGACTTGATGGATATACCGAGTAGAACAATATTTCAGTCTGCATAATACTTTTGATGTTCAAAAAGTTCCACTTGCATCCTTTCATTTGGAACAGGAAGCCCTTCAATGGTACCGTTGGTACATCAAAGCTCATCCCGAGCCAAACTGGACAGATTTTTGCCAACTCATTTTGCCACGATTTGGTCCTAGTGCTTTTGACGACTTCACAAGAGCACTCACTAAACTTCACCAAACTGGCACAGTGAGAGAGTATCAGAAGGAATTTGAGAAACTAGCCAATCACACAAAAGGATTGTTTGATGAATTCTACAGGAGTTGTTTTATCAGTGGTCTCAAGGATGAAATCCGCTCATAGGTCAAAATGTTTTGTCCCAACACAATGATGGAAGTCCTAGGGTTGGCTAAGTTGGCCGAGGACAAGATCGCAGCTCAACAACGCTCCAAACCCACCTTTGTTCCCTTCACAAATATGGGTTCCTAACGACCTCCCATCACGCCTGCTCCTCAACCAACTCCCATCAAGCATTTGTCTGAAATAGAAATGCAGGCACGCCGTGAAAAAGGGATTTGCTATAATTGTGATGAGAAATTCACTCAGGGACATAGATGTGTTCAACAAAAGCTCTATATCTTGGATGTGGATTCTCCGCCTGCCTTAGAACTTGGTGAAGAAGCTACAGATACAGTAGATGATCCGGTCGACATGCAACACCCGCCTGTTGACACCCCATCTCAGGATGACCCACCCGAGATCTCTCTCCATGCTGTAACCGGTGTCACCACCCCACAAACAATGCAAGTCAGGGGATACTTCAAGAAGATCCCTCTTACCATATTCATTGATTCTGGTAGCACTCATAACTTCATTGACCCTTGAATTGCCAAACAGGCTGATTGTTTTGTCCATCCTTGCTCCAACTTTGAAGTCATGGTTGCCAATGGGGGCACCTTACCTTGCAAGGGGAAGTGTCACAATGTGCATATCATCTCTATGGAAGATTATAACCTACGCTTCGACATGTTTGCCTTGTTCTTATGCGGATGTGATGTGGTTTTGGTCGTTCAATGGTTACGCACACTTGGCCCCATCTTATGGGATTTTGCTGAACTTTGGATGCAGTTTAAAGTCAATGGGGCACAACACAAATTTCAGGGCTTACAACCAGGGTCTCTTTGCATCATCAGTTCACATCGCCTGTAAAAAATCCTTCAGAAGAATTCACATGGTGTCATCGCTCAGCTCAATTCCATTCAGATGCACCCATCAACAGTCTCCACTACTTCCTTGGATAGATATGCAGGTATTTTTGCTGAACCAATGAGCTTGCTGCCTTCGAGAAACCTTTCCGGTAAGAATGTAACCACATCTACCTCTCAGCAGGAAATGATGGCTATTTTGCATGCAGTACAGAAGTGGCAGCCATACCTATTAGGTAATTCTTTCTGCATCAAGACTGATCTCTCGAGTCTGGAAAATTTTCTGGAACAATGGGTCTCCTCCCCAACATACCTACAATGGGTTATCCCTATGTGATCACTTACAAGAAGGGTAAGGACAATATGGTGGAAGATGCTCCTTCTCGCACAATTGATGACCCAGTTTCTCTTACAGCTCTTTCTCTGCTTGTTCCAAATTGGTTGCCATATGTTCAACAGGGCTATCTCTTCTATGATCTCCATGCTTCTTCATCAACAGGGCACTTTGGGTTCTACAAAATGTATGACCAGGAACAATGTAACTTCTTTTGGCTGGGACTAAAAATGACAATTCAACAGATGGTGGCTAACAATGATACTTTCCAAGTCAACAAGGGGGAACCGACACTCCTTTCAGGATTGATCAAACCCTTGCCCATCACTACACAGCTTTGGCCAACTATTTCTATGGATTTCCTAGCAGCACTCTGGTGGTACAATACCACATCTCAAAGGACACCATATGAAGCATTCTATGGACAAACACCGCCAGTTCTTCTTCCATACACCCTTAGCAGCTCCCCAGTTCAGGAAATTGACTCGGTTCTTCGAAACCGCGATCAGATTCTTCTCATTCTGCAGGACAATCTTCACATGGCCAGAATTCGCCTGAAACAACAAGCCGATCAGCACTGTTCTAAGCGCATTTTCCACGCAGCTGATAGGGTTCTTCTTCATCTACAACCTTCCAAGCAATCCTCCTTGACACTCCAAAGCCATTAGTGGCCCGAAATGCAAACCAAGGATGCTACCGGGGAACCACTCCTTCAGATTCTGCAGCAATTTCTCCAACCAAAGCTTTGAGGACAAAGCTTTTTCTAAGGGAGAGGGGATGTTAGGAACCTATGTCAACCCTTCTCTTTACTATGTTAGTATATTGTTGTTGGATGCATATGCTTTGTAAGTCGTCCCGTAGTATTTGTTGATCTGTAGTTTATATTAGCCCATAGTATTGACCCATAGTATTGGACGCATATGCTTTGTAAGTCGTCCTGTAGTATTATATGTCCCATGGTTTTGACTCATAGTATTGGGCATAGACTTAGTATATAAGTGTGTGTTGCGGTCATTGAAGGCACCGTGAAGTTAATTGTATTGAGCTTGCTCAAAGGAGGTTGCCCCCTCAAAGTGGCCCGTGATCAATATAAAAGCGATTCTGTTCTATTATTTCTGATATCTCGTGTATTTGCATTAATTAATTATTGCAGGTACATCACACTGATGAATTTTGTCGTCTGCGCTCATTTAAATACTTAGTTTTCAAAAGCTGGCTGATTCTTTTGAAGAGATAACAAATCTGCATCACACCAATTGGAAGATGCTTAATATTTGTAGACGCAGACACTTCTAGATTCTTTTGAAAAGTTAACTTGACTCAAACATCTCTCTTTGAGGGGTCACAACAGTTTGACCATCTCGAATGGAACACCTGGAGACATTACAATGTTGGAATACTTAGATCTCTCTTCTTGTGAGCACGTGAATGAATTGCCTCCCCAAGTTTCAGATCAACTATCCTTGCAAGAAATATATTTACATGGCATGAAGTTAAAAGAATTGCCAAGTGTTGGCTGCAATTTGAAAGTTCTGAAATTGGGTGACGATTTGTTGGAAATGCTACCCCCTGGTCTCAGCGACCTCAAGAGTTTGAAAAGCTTATCACTCTTTTCTTCGCCCTAATTGAAATCCTTTCTGGATTCCACTGGATTGCTAACTCAGTTGACAGAGTTGAGGATATCGTGTCGAGGTATAAAATAATTACCACGGTCACTTCTCTAGATGAATATGCTAGAATCTTTATAAGTATGGGACTGGACAAGGAACATCCATTTAAAAAGGAAGTTGAAGGAGAAAGAGAGACAGAAGGGGAAACGGGATCGGATAAATTGAACTCTTCCAATGGTAGATGCATGTTTGGGCTCAAGAGGTTACAGCTGTCGGTCACAGAAATAAGGGAGGTATATTTTGATGAGTGTGTTTTCCCTAACCTTCAAACAACTGACCTTGATTTATTGTTATGAATTGAGGCAAATAGGAGGGCTCTGTGGTCTGCCAAAAATTAGAGATCTCAACATTAGCGATTGTGCCATAGTTAAGCTCTCCGGTCTTGAAACGTTGGCTTCTTTGGAGAATGGCTATATCGAGATCTGTGAAGCTCCATATCATACTAGGATTGGGGCAGCTCACCATTCTCCGATGTGGGGCA
Source organism: Larix kaempferi (assembly GCA_027924585.1). NCBI lineage: Eukaryota > Viridiplantae > Streptophyta > Pinopsida > Pinales > Pinaceae > Larix > Larix kaempferi. The sequence continues at coordinate 1,380,394 of BSBM01002149.1, read as the reverse complement.
TTAATTTGATTGTCTCGGGATGCAAGAAGCTCCACATCATACCAAGGTTGGGCAGCTCACAATGCTCTGAACACTATATGTCTGTGCATACCGTGAGATACAAGCGTTTCCCAGTGTGGAGCATTTCACTGGTGTGGAGCATTTCTTTGGAGTATTGGAATGTTCAGAGCTGTGAGAAGCTTCATAGCATACAAGCGTTGGGGTAGCTCACAAAGCTCTGACCACTATGTCTATAAATGCTGTGACATAAGTGCTGCTCAGTGTGGAGCGTTTGACTTCTTTGGATGTTTGGAAATGCAAGAATCTTGAGAGCATACCGACTTGGGAAAGCTCACTAAGCTTAGGCGACTATATGTTAGGGAATGCCATGAGATACCGGTGCTTCCAGGGGTGGAACATTTGACTTCTTTGGAGTTGAATATTAATGGGTTTGGGCAACTCACACATATTAGAAAAGAAAATGTTAGTGAATGCCATGAGATCAGAGCTGCCAAGTGTAGAACATTTGACTTCTTTGGATAAGTTGAATGTAAGTGGACTTTAGAGGTTCAAGAGTATAGAATGGTTGGGGAAGCTCACAAAGCTTAGACAACTAGATGTTAGCAAATGCCCTGAGATATCGGAGCTACCAGGGGTGGAACATTTCACTTATTTGAAGGCAACATGTTAGCAAATTCCTCGAGATATCGGAGCTGCCAGGGGTGGAACATTTCACTTATTTGAAGGCAACTAGATGTTAGCAAATGCCTTGAGATAGATATCAAACTTTAAGAGCATACAAGGGTTGGCGCAGCTTACACAGATGATTAGAAAACTAAATGTTAATGAAGGTCACGAGATATCAAAGCTGCCAGGTGTGGAACATTTGTCTTCTTTAGAGAAGCTGAATATCAATGGGCTTGGGAAGCTCAAGAGCATACAAGGGTTGGGATAACTTACAAAACTTCAAGAACTAAATGTAAGCAAATGCTACGAGTTACAAGATTTGTGGGGTGTGGAAAATTTGATGTCATTGGAAATTATCAATACTTGTGAGTGTCCCAGACTGCACCGGAGGGAGAGAATCTTTGAGCACTTGGGCCAACAATTAAAGGAAGGCTTCAAATACGAAGAATAAAGAAAAATATGCACTTGCCTGGAGTTTCTGCAATTTCTATGTTGAGATTGTTTGGTTGCACTAGCTCATAAGAAGAGAGATTTAAAAATTAATGTGTAATATTTTATGGTTGCTTTATACTTTGATATTTAATGTAATTGAATATATGAATTTCCAAATTTCCATTGCAAGGTGTATAACTGTGTGTGATGACATTTTTTATATAAATTTATTTTAATTGAAATTAAAAAATAAATGATTAATATTCTAAATATTAACAATTGTTATATTCTTAAACTTAAACATTATATTTATCAATAAAGTTTTTGTTAACATTATATACCTCAAACATATTATATTTATCAATATAAGTTTTTTTTAAGGACACTTTAATAAGTATTAGCTATGCAAGCCAACAACTCAAATATTTCCCATGCAATCAAACTCAAGATTGTAAAAAATGTTGTCCAAAGATTTGTTATACACATAATTGGTGGGTCTCATGTTGTCCAAGAAGTTTTCTAATAAATCTCACTTCTTTGATGGTCCTTAATCTCTCTAATACCCAAATAGAATGAGTGTCAACATCTTTCGCCACCTTGGAGTTTCTCAAATTGAGGTTTACGAAATTGCAAGATACAAGTAATCTTTCCAACTTTTATTTAAAATATATTTTAGTATAAATATTAACATCATTACCAAAGAGATATCTCAACTCACTTTATTAAAAACAATGCATTTGTTTATATGTATGAAAGATCTTAAAAGAGCCTAAAAATGTAAGGCCCTATGGGTTTTAGAAATTTAATGGAGTTATATTTATTCATATTTTTTGAATTTGAGAGAATGAAGTAATTGAAGCCAAAATTGAATAACTAGTGAAAATGAAATATTTATAATTTTGTGAGTTATGTGAAGTGCAATCTTTCTTAAATGATATAGAATATGAAAAGATTACATAGTCGTGTGTTAATTAGTTTTAGAGGAATAAATTTGCAAAATAGGATATGTGAATTGTAACAATTAGAGAGATTAGAATTAGAATTTCATGATAATAAGAAAGAGTAGTCTAAATGTTATACAATTTGATCTTTTGCATTATCAATAATTTAGATGTGTAGTTCCAACAATTCTTCTCAATTTTTTATGGAATTTCAAACAAAAATGATTATAAAAATATGACACATAAAATTTGTGGAAGGTAATCCCACCAAGTGTTGAAATATCTTGTAAATTATTATGCTATCTTATAATGTGCTATTGTGCGTAATTATATTCATAGAAAGATTTATATAAAGTTTGTGGAAGGTGGTCCCACACATATCTCATGATTTATTATATAAGTTAGATAATTGACCATGGGAGAATGGAAAAACCGTCCATTTGTATTGGAAACTACTTGTATTAAGGGCTATTTTTTTTGGATGTGTTTGTTAGTTTGGCTAGAAAATAATGATGAAATTTTCCAAATAAATTCCATTTGACTTATAAAAACAACCTAAAACACTGCATAAAATTTCAATGTACTTTCACGAGGTGATCTATAAAATCCACAAGGCTTTTTCCCATGTTATGTAATGTTTAGGAATTACACCTTTTTTTAATTTTAAGTGTTTCTACTTGTTTTGGTTTTTGAACTTGGGATGGTTCAAGGAAGTCTATAGAAATCAACTTTTAAACTTTAAAAACAATTCAAATATAATAAATTTGGATTGTTGGGCATGATCATATGCTCTCTAAAACTCAAGAAGGGTATTGTGAGATTCTTGCATTAATTAATTTAAAAATGGGATCATTTTTTAAGCTTCCAAGCTTGTTTAAGGGTTCAAGATGAATTTGTTTTTAAAGAGCTCATAAGCAATGTTTTTAAAAGAGTCTTGAACTAAAACCATGAACAAGAAAATGTGAAATCTTGTCGAGGCCATGAAGGTATGGCATCTCATCCATCAATTTCAAATCCCTCTCACATAGAAACCAAAACCATCTATCTAGGGTTGGTGGAAGCCTTGCAAACTAATTTATTGAAAGTGCCCAACATCATTAACACTTTGAAATTGGAAATTTGGATGCATAAAACTAGAATCTAAAGAAAACCTTGTAATCAAGTAAAACCAATGCAAATATGCACAAAACCCTACCGTTAGCATTGCATTGCAAACCACAAATATGGCATTATCTTATGTTGTTGTGCAACATTATATTGCCACTCTCAAACAAGAAATCATCTTGGGTAGTAAGGCAACATAAGACATAAACTTCAAGTAAATGAGACAAAACTATATTGGTAGTGGGTCTTTTTAAGTGAAAGACAAGAATTTCATATTACTTGAGGTAATATGAACTTATGTACCACCTCAACCAAAGTCAAGCTTTCCTAAGAGGCCAAAGGTATGTTTCTCATTTTGAGGAAGATAGATTTTTACACCAAAATTGGAAGTTGAGTAATTATCTCAATGTCCTTAACTTATTTTCTTTCACACCATAGGTTTTAAAAATTATGTAATCTTGCTAACATTGCTTAATTTTTTCTTGAAACCCTTGGAGCTAGAGCATCTATTGCTTTAACTATTTTCTATTTTCTATTTTCTAGCACATAAAAAAGGTGAGCTGGAGTATCTCTTCTTTTAACTTGCTTTAATATATTTTGTAAGTAATTGTTATTTTATGGTCAAAAAAATACATAATTAAATTAAACAATATCCTTAATACTAAAAAACACTACTCTTTTTTTCACTTCATCAAATCTATTTTACTTTAGTTTTTCTCTTTTCCGCATTCTTGTGCACCTTTCAAGGCAATTGCTAGTTTATGCATTTGTGAAAGAAATTAAAATTTTAAATTTTACCTTTTAGCCCACCTTTTCGTGGTGGAGGTGGGAGTGGTGGGTGTAAAGATTCGCACATATTCATTTGTTATTGACCTTTATGAGTTGGCGGTCGAGTTTAAGATGATTTTTATTAAAATAATTAATAATTCAAATTACAGTTGGATTTACATTCAAAGTACTCACTTTTAACAACATCAAAATGTGAATGGTATCTAAAGTATATTATAAAAGAATATTATAATTTTAGGTTTTACCTTTACCAACCTTTATGGGTGGAGGTGGAAGTGGTGTCTCTACCTGCATTGCTTCTTTATTTTATATTTATGATATGGGAGACCTGCTTTTGTTATTTTACCTTTATGGGATGTAGTGGAAGAAGTGAGGTGTACAAAATATAGTTTTATAAAGTTATGGTAAAAATAAAGATGAATAAAATAATTATATAATAGTGAAATCAAAAGTATTAAAAAGTTAAATTGCACTATAATGAAACCAAATATGCCCATGGATGTTTATCTACGACGGTGTACAAAATATTTTTTTTAAAGTTATGTTAAAAATAAAATGAATAAAATAACTATATAGTAGTGAAATCAAAAGTAATAAAAAAAAGTCAAAATGCACTATAATGAAACCAAATATGCCCATGGCTGTTTATCCACTCCATTATAAGACTATATGTGTAGATTCATTTTTATACTCAATTTTTCACTATGAGATTCTTGGTCCTTTTATACTCAATTTTTCACTATGTACATTTTCGGTTTTTTTTAAACTCTCAATGTTATGCGTTTATTTTTAATTGTATTTTAATTAATTATGAGGATAAGGTTGGGGTGTGCATTTGTTATAGAGGTGGATTAGTAGCATAAGTTAATGATATATTATAACTATACTTAGTCATTAATGTTATGGTCAATTATAGTTATAAATAATCAACTATGGTAAACATATTTATTATTGGTTATTAAGTCAAAGGTTAATGGCTAATTCGTGGGATAGCATCAACTATAAATAACTATATGCAATCATGGTCCATCATTGAGCTTTAGGGGTGAGTGAGTTGGTAACTTGGTAGTATCATCCATTTGACATATCAAGACTACACTCAACAATGGTTAATTATAATCAATTGTAGTTAACTATATTTGTTTAAAATAATTAAATAAGAAGTTACAAATACACATCATCACCTCCCACCCAAATACACACCTTCATCTCCACCCTCATAAAAAATATGTAGAAATTAGACACAAAATAATCTAAAAATATGTATACAGAATGTACAGCTTTAACTCTTCTAATGGAGTACCTACTCTAAAAGGCATGTTTTTTGTATAAAGAATATAGTAGAGTAGATGTAACTTAATGTAGTGGTCATGTTTAATAGAGTCTTTCTGAACTATTGCTATATTGGAAAGACTTTCTACTGGATCAAAGGTGGACTAGTTTTATATGTAATCATCTTTATGAAGGAGCTCAGGTAGTTTCCTTGATTCACTAATGAATAGTAGGAAACTCTTTTTCTTTTGGAAAAAAAAGCTTTAACTCTTCTTCAAATAATCTCCACCACAAGTGTAAATAACTAGCAATTGCACATGAAGGTGCAAAAAGTGCGTTGTCATAAGGGGATGAGGTGTAAATCTATTATTAATATATCTAATTAAATATAAATATAAAGTAATTTTTTTACAGAAACAAATATATTTTGTATTATAAAGCAGGTGAGAAAATCGTAACAATTCAAGATTTACAATAGATTCAGAAACAAAATTTCTACATAGTGAACAATATATCTTTCAAGATTTCCTTCAACATAAGAAGTCCACATTACATTTAAAAACTTTAAAAAGGTTTTGAAACTATAGTACCTTATAAACCTTCCTAGAATAACTATGTAAGTGAAATACATGGATCATGAAATTTTTTTAAAAAAAATACCAATGTGGCCTTCTTCCATCAACTGCTCATTTAGCGCTTGATCCTAAGAGCTTGGTCCTTAAATTTTTCATATGGCAGTCAATTGAATTTTCTCCTCTTCCATTTCTCTTGAACCCACACTTTGTCTACAATGACACTGAGTTCCTTGAGTAAAACCCAAAATCATATTGAAATGTGTTTCAAATTCACCAATGAGTTTCTCCATTTTGTCCCCTTTCTCTTTGAATTTGGACTCAAGCACATATTTCCTAATGCTCTGGTGTTCCATATGAGAATTGATGTGTCAATAAATTTTTCATACCATCCATCTCGGAGTTTATCCTCATTAGCATCCTCTTGATTTACCTTATCTCACTTAGAGCTTATCCACCAACCATATCTCGATTTAAAGGATGAGCCATCCCTTTTCCATCTCACCACATAATGGCATAACAGTTCTCTAACCCAACAACTACAAAGTAATCTACATCGGAAATAGGAAATGAGGGTGAGAATCACATGCTAATCCCCTCCAAATATATTGAAACAAGGACCTATCACCAGTAACCTAAATCCACAATGGATTCATAAACTATCTTTAGCGCCTCGTAATTTACCTCTTCCTACAACCTATCATTTTTTGCTTAGCATTTTCAATATAGCCCCAACACTAGTTTCTTTGACATTTGCATTCAAGCATAAGGGTTCCAATGATATCCCACTTACAAAAAAGTTTCCAACCCATAGTGCCATCATATGATATGCCAACAATGAAAGATAAGGAGTAGAGGAGTCAAGGGTAAGTGAGGGAGAAAGGGTTCCCTTTATTGTGATAAATTTGACAAAACACTTTACACATTGCTTGGTACTCAATCACCGTGTGGAGGGCATGCCTATCTTTCCTCCATAAACTACATAAAACAAAAAAAAATATTAAAATGAGAATTCATATTTAACCTCCTAGCTTTTAAGGAAACCCTCTGATTTTGAAGTGCGCTTATAATTTTTGCACCAAGACTCCTTTGTCAAGTTTGACTACTTCGCTTGCTAGTCGATCCACGATACTAATGTTATGTCTCTTTATATGCAGAAATTTCAATTCCTTTAAACCTTGAAGATTCCAAGATATTATGTCATAGATCCTACATTGAACAGACCCTTTATTTGTAACTTGATTCCTTCCCTACTTAATGATGTTAAGGGAATCCCCAAAGATTGGAACCTATTGCAATCGAAGGCTTTTCACAATTTCAAACTATAAGAGTAAGGCATACACTTCGACTTGATTGTTCATCATTACACCCAATCCCCAAGAAAAATTTAATTCTTCTTTTCCATTGAGGACAATAAAACTCCCCCCCTTCCCCCGTACCTTCCACCCCAGGGTTTCTTTAAGAAGCTCCATCAAAAAATAGTTTGTATCCTTGTTGCAGAAAGAGCCAATTCTGAAATTCCTCTTTCTCAAGTTCTATATGCCACGAGGATGAATAGGAGTGGGGAGGGGAACTTGGATTGGAGGGCACTCCCAAGGGTAAAATCTCTTAACCAATCTATTTCCTTGATCATAAGAGGTTTTTGATCGAGGCTTTAACTCCTTTAGAAACTATTACTTTTACCATCAGAGGTTTGTCCCTTATAATTTTTCTAATAGTAGGCAAAATTCACAGTTGAAGATAGCTTTGTCTCATGTTATCCATATCTTCCAGCAAACATATTTTGGAGCTTCCATCCAAATTTTGCTTGGAAGCAATTTATGTTTTAAGGATCCATGATAAAAGGAGTTCCAAAGAAGGAAGAGATTTCTCTAGTGAGCAAGAAATATAACTTCACTTTCCAATTCAAAGACAAAAACCTTCTATACTTACTTGGCATACTTTCACTCCAGAAAAACATGCTTTTGGCATTTCCTCTTCTCTTTAACATTGAGAACATCTCGAAGGCCCTTATATTTTCCTTTTTCTTAACTTTTCTATTGTAAGGATTTTTCCATGTACTAAGGCACAAAATAATGCATTAATTTTAGGTAAATTTTCAACCTACCATATTTTCTACCATAGAGGAGAGGAGAGGGGGAGGGAAATATTTTGAAGAAGGTAACCATATCCTTCTCAAACTAAGTAAATTCCAAATTCCCCCTATCCTCTGCAATCCTTTTTCTTCAAGACATAAAGGGGCCACACCCTTTAACAGTGAATGCATCATGTCTAGAGGACATTTCGAGTCTTCCGATATATTTAGTTGTTTCCAATTATGCCACCTCCCATCACCATCACCATCACCATCCCATTCAGATATATCATACAAAAATATGCAACCATTTATGCTCATGTAATCCTTGGGATCTGCTAGTCGAGGTTTTATTGTTAGAGGGGGCAACCATGAATTGCATCATCCTATAAACTATTTTTTTCTACATTCCCTAGAATCCAATGCAGACCCTCTTCAATTAATTTCCCATATGCTTTGCACATTCACCAAATTCTTGACCTTGTTCCTTCCCAAAATCAGTATTCCAAGCCCTATAACCATGCTGCTTGAAAGTATTTCATTTTGAGAATTTCCTTCCACCATTCTATTTTTCCTGAGACCATTCTCCATATAATGTTGGAACCAATTGCTAAGTTCACCATCTTGGGCTCTTTTATACCTTCCCTTCCATGTGAAACCAAAGTTCTAATTGTTTCCCACTTTAAAATATGAATTTAATTTGATTGGTTTTACCTCGTTGCCACGAAACCTATGGATTTCCTTGTTAATCTTGAACATGACATATTCTAGAGAAAGAATTATAGAACACTAAATAAATGCAAAGAGGTAAGAAAATATTTTACTGGAGTGATCTTACCAATTAGATTAAGCCAATGTGCCCCCAAGCCTGAATTTTGATTTTCATCTTATGGTGGATATGAGCCTAGTCAACATCCTTTGATCGAGAGAGAGATATAGGGGTACCAAGATACCTTAAGGAATACCATTATTGTTATCCTATGAATACAGAAATAAAATATATACATCGCGATTGGGAGTAATGTTATAGTTGTAAATATTAATTTAAGTTATTTCATTTACCAAGCCACTTGATGCTTCTATAAATAGATCAAGAACATATTTAAATCATTGAGCATTGGTTATTGGCACTCCTCCAATGAAAATAGTATAATTTTCAAATTTATCTTGATTTATGTATTTTACTCCTCTGGTAATTAGGACCCCTAAAATATTCACTACCTCTCTCTCTCTTTATTTAACTTTCTACTAAGAGCTTCTGCCATTAAAATATATAGAAAATGGGATAAGTGGAAGCCTTACCTAATCCCCATGGAGGCCTGAAAAAATCCAAATAGCCTTCCATTTACCAAGGGGGCTATACATGGTCTTCCTATGCACTACTTTACCCATTTATTGAATATGGGTGAAAAAGCAAAATTTTCAAGCACAACAAACAAAACATTGTGTCTTACCATGTCAAAAGCATTAGCAAGATCTAATTTTATTACCATTCCATCTCCTCTATTGTAATTTGAGTGTGTGTTCCCTTGAATCGACACTATATTATCTATAATCTGTTATTTCTCCATGAATCCCCCTTGATTTTCTAAAATTGATTTGGGGAGGAGGTCCTTTATTATGTTTTAAAAAAAATGAGATAATCTCGTAAGCAACATTACAGAGGGAAATTGGTATGTACCTTCTCAAAGAAGAGGACTTGGTCCCCTTTGGAATCAAAGCAATAAAGGAGGTATTAGTTTATCCATCAATTTTGTCCCTTCCTCTTGTCCATCTAATCATTTTACATAGATCTTTCTTGATTGGTGTCCAATAGGCTCTGTAGAAAATTATGGGAAAGTTGTATAGGCATGGATTTTTATCCGGATTGAGGCTCCATATTGCTTCCAACACTTCCCTTTCTATTTTTGGGCTTTCTAGGTATTGATGTTCATAATTATTGATTAATGAGGGAATGCTTTGCAACATTATTACATTTTCACTATGACATGAGTTGGCTATCTTTGTATACAAATCTTTGAATTGTCTGCTTGTCTCCTCCTTGATGGTTGTGAAATCAGTTAGTTTATTTCCTTAATAATCATGGATTTCCTTTATTGTGTTTATAATATTTCTTCCTTTCGATTGCTTATGAAAGAAGGAGGTATTTCTCTTTCTAAATTGTTGCCATAAACTTATGGATTTCAACCTCCATATCTCTTCCTCCTCCTACATGCTAAGTGTAGATCTTGATTTAGTTCTTTTTTTTTGAATTTTTCCTACCACGATTTCCTAGTTTCCATCTATTGTTGTACTCCTCCAATTCAAATTGTAACTCTTTCCTTCTTTTCCTGGTGAGTGATAATGTTCTTTGGCCCAACTCTTCAAATCTCTTTGGCTAGTTCAAGCTTTGATTCCCAAATATAAGTAGGTGACCCCTTAACAAAGGTGTTCCAATTATCATTAATGATCTACAAAGCCTCCTTTTCCTCTAACCCTAAAGAATTAAAATTGAAATGTATAGGGCCTACGTCTTCAAGGACTTCCAAAGAAAGAAGGATTGGCCTATAATCTGAAGTCACTTGAGGGAGTATTTTAGATTGCAAATTTAAACCTATTAGGAGAAAGGAACTATGTATTATTAAATGGTCCAATCTGACTGATATATGCCTTGGTCCTATCATGTGATTCATCCATGTATAGATTCCTTTCATTGGAGGAGTGTCAATTAGGTCCAAGTATGCCATAAAGTCTTCCATTTTTCCCCAAAGGGATCTTTGACTAGACTTCCTCCTCTCCTTTCTTTGTACAAAATAGTTGCATTAAAATTGCATGTTACCACCATATTTTGGGTAAGGCCCTATTCATGAATAATTTCTAGAGACTTCCAGAATTCTATCTTTTCCTTATCATTATCATTTAAATGAATTGAGTGATGTTCCTTTCTCTTCCATTTATCCATCTGTATTACCTAGGCTTGTAGGGGCCTTCTTCATTGACATGTCTATTATTGCTTTCTTAACAAGGCATTTTTTGTTGGCTTCCCATTCCTTGTACTTACATTTAAAAGGAAGTTGTTCGCAACCCAACTTTTGTAAGTGAGGCGACCCATCCATTGATATTATTATTGCTTCTAGCAAACCCTTCTCTAAGTCCACTTCTACACAATTTCAAGTACAAGCATACATAAGGGCTTTCATATCAGTTCTATAAGGCTTGCATATGTTATTTGTGGCACACTACTTCCTTAGAGCCTCATCTATATAGCTTCTCAATAATAGGTGGTCCATTGAGGTTGGTTGATTGTGGAGTCCGAGCAACTACTAATTACATTTTAAGAGAAGAAATTGTTTTTCTAATGATATGCACGACATGGATTTGCAAGCTCAAATGAAGGGTTTCATTTTTGTTGTCAAAAGAGTGTACACAAGCAAAGACCAATTGCAAATTTTATATAATAAGAAGAAATCGTGTGTTGAACGGAATCCTACCATACCGAATAGTGGCAAATTTCCCTTAAAAAACACGAGAAAAACTTAGCAAAGACATGAGAATACTCGAGAAGCAAGAGTTTCTCAAGCCATTCACACCAGCATTTATGAATAGATTAAAGGATGGATCAAAATAGGGCCAAAGAGGGCATAATTACCATCAAAATACAACAAATTTGAGGTTCCTACATAAGTCACCAACAAAAAAATGGATGGGAAAAGTCGTGCATGATGCTTTGGCAATCCAGCGGGTGAATCATCATCTTAACAAAAATCCAATGTGGAGGTTGCGTGTAGTGGTAGCGGGGTGACAAGCGACAATACATTGTAGTGGTGGATGATCGATGGTAAAAAATACATCAATGATCGTCTAACACATGTAACGACTCTAAACTTTCCACATAATAAAATTGGATAGATCACTTCTATAAGAGGGAACACATAATAGTGTAATAGGACCATGGATTGTCGTCTTAACGCAGATCCAATGAGGAGGTTGCGTGCAATGGTAGTGGGATGGCAATCAACAATTCAAAAAATCAATGATAAAAAATACGTGGATGATCATCTATCTAGCTACTCTAATATTTTCACATAATAGATTGGATATATCACTTCTTCTTTTTTTACAGTAAAAATAACATACCATTTATATTAAAAACAGTATAAAGGGTACATACATGTTCTCCATTGGAAAATATTCGGCCCATACATAATATCACCGATCATAGCAAACAATCCACATGATAGGATCAAGCCCATACATGGCCACAACATACTAGCTCACAACCATAAAACCAAAACACAACAACATGACAAAAGGAACCCAAGGACCGCCATCGGTCAACCAAAAGAGCAGACCTGCCACTGCAGGATTAAGAAAGAACGAGCCCACAGCCAATCAGGTAAACCAAAACTCTCGGTAGAGAGTAATCCCCAAAACAGTAACAAAATATGAACCAAAATAAGAAACGACGCCAAACAAAATAGTCGCCTCATCGCAGGATCAAAACGAGCACTGGTCAAGTCGGAAGACCCCGAAGAGAGCCTAACAAGCTGTTGAACCTTATAAGTCTAAGATCCTGCATACAAAGAGTGAGAAAGCTTCCACAAAAATGTAGATCCAAAATTGCATGTAACCAAAAATTGCATGTAACCAAAAATAGGTAAATATAAAACCTATCTCAAAAATATATCCATGGAGCTTTGAGAAATAACTTGATCCCCACACCAATCCTCCAAGAAGATTGTGCCTTCCGGAACAGATAAGGCCCTTTTTGGAAGCTCGTCTGCAAGAAGATTGAATTCCCTGAAAACGCGGAAGAACGAAATATGCCCAAAACTGCTGATGAGAATTCTAGTGTCCCTCAACCAGGAGTGTAACTGTAAAATGTTGACTGAAGAGACCTCCTTTGCCCAATTGATAATCACACTTGAGTCCCCCTGTACTTGGAGCAGAGGGATGGCACGAGCCTTAACAATGAATAGGAGCATCCAAAGTCCAATAAGTTCACTACACGTGTTTGAGCCCTGGCCACAATTCATCCACAACTTTAGATGATTACTGCCATCTAATAACACTAGTGCTCCAGCTCCGCTAATAGTAGCCCCCATTTGGGAGGTGCTGTCATAGAAGTTGCTGGAAAGACTTCCGGGCAGGGGTTAAATTTGATGGGCACCCTTACCCATCATGGAAAATTTTTTTGACGGTTTTGTTTTTAAAACTGCCCTGCATATAACTTTTAATAAAAGAAATTATCCTTTTATTAAAATTTATTCCTGGGAAGCCAAGAAATTGTGAAATTGGGATTTTCCTTACATTTATTAGAGTCATGGACCTGTTACCAATTTGTTATAGAGTAATTTGGTAATTCTCTAGACCTGCTACATACCAAAAAATAAGCGTGTACTCAATGTATATTGCATGGCTGAAAATTGAAATACTAACCATTGCCAATGCATGCTGGAGGTCCATAACTGCAACGAAAAATAGTGATATCTTCTCATCCTTACAATAGAAAGGTGGAAAACCCCTTTTCCCACTGCACTCAACTTTGGTAGTACAGAGAAATCCCCAATTATAGCTACCAATAATAATCTCCCTCCATCCAAACTTGGGATTTTCTATCCCTTAATCTTCAAAGGACTTTCTGCCCCTTGTGTCACTAGTACTGGATACATCCTGAGTGGGTATTTCTCAACATCTCATCTGTAAACACCCACAATGTACTATGAATATGGATCTAAATATCTAATAAAGCTATAGTGGAACTCCAGTGAATGTTGGTTTTGCTGCATATCTATCTATCTATCTATCTATATATATATATAAGAGGGCATAATACGAAAGCTTGTATTTTGGTTTCTCCACACAAAGAATCTTTGAGCCAGCCTACGCCTTCCTTTCTTTTAACGAAGACAAAGTCTAGGATAGCATGTGTACAACCCTTAAAGGATATTACGGTTTACCTAACCTAAAGAGTAACCATGCATGGTCTGGGATACGCCTTCCTTAACCAATATAAATTCATAAGGAAAGTTCTGCTCTACATAGATGTTCATAAGGCAAGATGTGCAACTTGTATAGGGGATCTGTTTGAGCGATTCAGACATAAAATAGATGAATTTCAGCTATACTAACCTTGCAAGGTTGGACAGCCAGGCTCCATAGGTGCATCGATTGTTCTCTTGTGCTCTGCAAATTGTTGCTCAGTGTTCTCACAAGTCACGACCAACCTGTCAATGCTCGTAGGTGCATGGATTGTTCTCTTGTGGTATGCAGACTGTTGCTCAGCGTTCTCACAAGTCACAAGTCACAAGGAGCCTGGCAATGCCCACTACCACTGGCCAGGGTTCTCAACTTCTCCGGTGTCCAGACTCTAGAGTCCGTGTTCTACTTCTCACTACCCAGTTCCCACTCTTTTTTTTCAAATAATGTCCATTCCATTTGTCAAGGCTTTAGGCTGCACACATGTCATTCCAAATACAGTGATGCATTTATGTATTACACATGGAACTTAAAGGACACCAACAACTCCGTTGCTAGGCAGCCTGGGCTCCGCTGCTCCAGCCTCCAGCGAGGGCCCATGTTCCAGCCTCCGGGCCTCAGGTGAGTCGTGAGTCATTCCAATGACACATTTAAATTAATTGGAACCCACCAACTCTGTAGCCAGCCAGGCACGACAATGGGCACACAATAATTCAGAGTAGTATGAGACTCCAGCTATTATATATAAATATATATATATATATATATAATTTGCATATTGGTAATTTTCGAGCATGCTCGTTAAATTGACAACTCCAAAAATTAAATAGACTTCACTGCTGACGTATATATTCCACGTCGACCAGTATTTGACGGGAAAAAAAACACAAAAACAGGTATACGTCCGTCAAATTTAACCCCTGCAAGTTCCGGGAGAATCGAAACAAGACGAGGAGCAAGGATGTGCTTCACCAGAAATCTTGAATCATCACTATTGAACTCCTTGAAAGTAGCAATAACCCTGCTACACAGCAGCGAAAAATAAGGCTATAAAAAGGAACGCCTACCATTATAATAACGAAAAGACATAAAAAAAAATTGGAACCCTAAACATAGAGCATAAGCAAAGGTACAATAGGTGGTATGCAAAGGTTTCCCTTGGCATCTGCGAATAGTTGGTTTATTAAAGTGCAAAATATGCGAATATCCCATACACTAGAACGTGTCCCTTTCGAATGGGGCCTTGCCGTGGGCCGTATGATTTTATTTTCCTCGTTCCTCGTGCATACGTATTTTTCCTGCTCAACTGACGTCGCTCAGAGGGAGGATCCACTTAGTTCCACGGTTATAAAAAAAATAAAAAATTTCCAGCTCTTCATAATAAAAGCTCTCTCAATTTTAAAGTTGGTTGTTTTAATGCTATTATATGATATTTGAATACCGCTTTAAAAAGTGCTATTTTTTCACTCAGGTTTTTTTAACATTATTCGTGATACGGATGTTTTTCTAATGTTTTTATTGATCGATATTTTTAAGGTTGTTTGATTGATGTTTTTCTAATGTTTTTCACTCAGGTTTTTACTTTTTATTGATTGATGTTTTCTTTAAGGTTTTTCATATATCTTTATGATTGATCGTAGTATAATCATTATTTTTTGTCGGGCATGAATTGACAATTTTGTAACTAGTTACTACGTAGTGCTCCATTTTAAATTAAGAAATTGACATTTTCTTTACTTTAGTATTTAATATTGTTAATGGATCAGTTTTTTTAGGCCTTTATTGATCGGTATTTACTTTTAAGCCTGATCCTAGCAAAATCATTTTCCTTTGTCCTACATGAATTGACAATTTTGGCATGCACATGGGTTTACTAGTACACCATTTTAAATTTTGTTAATATTTAGTATTGAGTGAGATGAAGAGGAGCATTCATGAATAAGTATGAGCATTTTCCCTTGTCCTATATTTGGCATGTTTATGGGGTTACTACTGTACCATTATAAAATGGTTAATATTTATTATTGAGTGGGATGAAAAGTAGTATTCATGAACATTTTAAGTATGAATATGGATATAGTTTGGAGATCTTAAGTTGAGGTAGGAAGAAATCACAAAGTCAAGGAGAAAATGTATAAGCATAATAGAGCTTGTATATGTGGAAGCAACTTGAATAGTGTGTGGTTTGGGAAGTGTATTAGAAAAATGCATAAGGAAAATAGACGAGACATGTGACAAAAGAGGAGGAGCTCTTGGAGAGGAGTTAGAAGGTGCAAGCATATATATACATAACAATATTATTTGTCAATTAGGTCCAGCTCGAGTGGTTGTGGGATAGAGTGTTATCCTCCTTACCTAGGTTCTATTCCCCTTAATGACATGTTGAGTGTCTTGTTGACTTGGCCTTGTGCTATGAAGAATCTAGAGTTTACCTTAGGTACCATCCTTGAAATGAGGGGAAGTGTCCCAGGGTTTGCCCCAAGATATTTACTTGGAAAAAAAAGATAACAATGTGCATAAACATTGACTTTGGAGATGTGGAGCAACAAGGGTGCATATATTCTCATGGAAGGAGAATAATGAGACATAAGATGGCATTGAAGGACATTGAAGTGATGTCCATTAGAGATGGAGGACATTGAATGGTGAAGATGGAATTGAAGAGGCAAACAAATGTTGAATAGGTCGACATGCAGGGAAATAGTGGAGGGGGTAAACAAACTAGATAGTAAATAATTAAGATAAGCCTCAAGGAGGGAAATCAAGTCTAATTATAGAGTTGAGAGATGAGACTTGGTGAGGAATGATTAGAGAAGTTGAGAGCTCCAAAACCGTAATATGCATATTATGTACTTAATGACTTAATGGTAAGGAAGAGAGATATTGACTTAAGGTTGTGTATTTGATTTTGGTTGTGTAAGAAAATGCATGTTTATTTATGTGTGTTAACATTATCATTGTCTCTTTGTAATAATCAACTTATAAATCGTTGCACATTAAGATAGTGAAATTGGAAATACACACTCAAATTCATCAAAGCACAAAACTCTAGTTTTGAAGGCACTATCATCTTTCCTCAATTATAATCCATTCCCATAAGTCCAAATACCTCTTCCATTTATTTACTTCAAAGGTGTTTACCTTGAAATTCGCAACTCCAATTCCCAAGAAACTTAACCAAGGACTAAGGATATTTCTAGGATTAGAGCTTGGATGTAACACATATAAAACTCATTGAGAAAATTATAAACCAATGGCAAGGTAAACTGAGGAAAGAAAGCAACAATAAGAGATAAATTCATCAAGAGAAAGAACCCACTAAAGAAGAAGAAAAAAAAAACGGAAAAAAAAACTCTACCAATGACCTCTTTTAAAGAATGAAGGGTCATGGTTAGAGATAACGAATATTCCTAAATTTTAAATGGTATGCATGGATGAGACAAACGAGGGAGGTTACACAAATTTTTAATTCTCAATGGTAAGAATTGTTTTTCTTGGTGGATAAAAATTAGCATCCAACAAGTAACAAAAGTTTTATCAAGTTCCACACGTATCATTGTCTTAATTGTATAATTCACTATCATGTTGTGATATCCCCACAAGTAAACTTAGTCAATTTTTTTTCTAGTGCATGTGAATATCAGTTATACTAGACATAGATCCTCCATCATATGACATTATACAAAAATCAACACATCGTGGACATAAATAATTGTATAATTCACTATCATGTTGTGATATCCCCACAAGTAAACTTAGTCAATTTTTTTCCTAGTGCATGTGAATCTCAGTTATACTAGACATAGATCCTCCATCATATGACATTATACAAAAATCAACACATCGTGGACATAAAATCCATGTACCTTCTTCTTCTTATTCAAAAACATTTATCTTCTCCCTATTTTCTTTTGTTTGGTGTATAATAATATTTTATAATCATATCTATGGTAAATATTATTATATATTTAAATATCTTTATATTTTGAAATTATGGATTCATAGCATAAGTTGTGAATCCACTAATATGACTTCCTTTCCATATAAAGCTACAATACGAGCCTTGGGATCTTTAGCACAAGCTTGGTACATAGAAATCCAACCATTAGATTGATTTGCAGACACATAATGGTAGGGTGTTGTAGAGATGTATATGTCTATTCCTAACAACAACCAGGCCTAATATTTCATTGAAAGAGAAAACATTTTACTAAGTAAATAATCATATGAGCAAGGAGTATTTCAAAAATTAAGGACTAGAATATTAGATGTGGTTCCAAAGTTGACCCCTTAATTTAAAGGAAAGAAACAAGATGTATGGTTGAGTGGCAAGAAGACAAAGAAAAAGGAAGAGGAAAATTGTAGTTCACTTGCAATAAGGGTGGTTAGGGCTTGTTGTCTCCTTCATTTTTTTTGGATGATGACTCAATTCGATAATGTTAGTGCACCGCTTTGGGTTTTTCAAAGGATGATTTACCATAATGGAACCAATGTAATATACGCATAATGAATTCAATGCCACACAAAGTAAGACATCACAACCAATTATTTCATATAAGTGACAAAGTTTCAAGTTGTATTCCTTGATGTTCAAGGCTAGAATCAATAGACAATGAATTTGACATTAATGTAACCTATTGAGTTTGTTGGATTAGGTCTTTCTGACTCTACCATGATGTGTAGTACATGATGAAGTTGTATATCTATCTTGTATTGGTTCTATTGAAAATTATTGTTGTTAGTTGTTGGTGTTGTTGGTCCTGTTGCAATTAGTGCTATGGTCCATTATATATTTTCTAGTGGTTGTTGAAATTAATGGAATCACACCTTTGGTTTTGAGTACCTATGTGTTTATGGTGTATTATGATGATGTTTAGACTATTTTAGTTCATTATGTTTTTCTAGTTAAAGTATCAATCTATCTGTGTTGTTATGAATGTTGTTGATCCATTGCCATGGGACTTATATCCCTCACATCTCACCAACATAGATCCTCTATAGAAATGAATTATTTTCTTTACCTGTTCATAATTGATTATAAGGCCTATGCCCAATGAAATTATAGGTACAAACTTCCCTGGTCATCTAATTCTGGATGGATTTGTTGTTGGCTTTGTAATACCAAGGAAAATACCATCAATGGGAAAAAACAATTGCCCCTCTTGTTAGTTCCAAATCAAACCTATGTCGTGCAATATACCAATCAACAACAAATTTGTAACTATTTTAATGAAACTGAAATGCCAGCATGTACTCAATCTTGATGGGAACAATGCACCAATTCAAGATATTTATACTAATGGGTGGATATATATATCAATATCCTCAAGTGACATGAATGCCAAAATTGATTGATGTACATTCACAAGTCAATAAATTAATGAAATGATTATCACTTCAACCATGTTTCTCTTTTAAAAAGAAAGCACATACAGTTACTTTCAAATCTTAAATATATGGATCCAGTTGAATGATATGGTGTTAGGATCCAAGATTGTATCTTAGGAATTGCAAATGGAAATGGAAACCTATAGGAGATGGGTTCAGGTTACTTGGATGAAGAATCATGGATACCTTCCAAAATTATTTATGCTGGCAATGGCATATGGTTGGCTTGGCGTTATATTGGAATCACCAGAGGATGCCTCTTCTCCACTTAATGGGATTTGGATGTGGGGTTCTTCTATGATGAAAATGAAGAGATAGTCACCATTTTTTTATGCTCATTCAGAAAGATGCTTCAAACAGGCGGTGTGGGTAAAGATTCCAATGTTACCCATTGAACTCTGGTCGAGCATTGTTTTCTCTAGGATTGGGGACTCGCTTGGTGTTTTCTTGAAAGTGGATTTTGGCTTCTTTGATTCAGGTATCTATACCATGGAAAAAATATTGGTTGAGTTAGACCTTAGAGAGGGTCTACCTGAGGATATCTCCATCAGCAGGGGAGATAAAACTTGGATTTAGCCTCTGGATTACATTGGCATCCCTTTCAAGTGTGTTAGATGTCACAAATATGGGCATATAGCTCACAAGTTTTCATTTCCATTTGATAAGAATATCTGGTGTTGCAAGGAATTAGGAATCCTGGATGTGAGTGGAGGAGACTTATTCAATACCTTTCAGAACAATTTGCAGGAGAATTGGAAGTCCCCCATAGTTCTAGATATAAGCACGCATAATAGATTGTCACGAGATCTTCCCTTAGAGAAGGGTATGGTTTTTCTCGGGCCTGTAGAGGGAGGGATGGAAGACCTCAATGGGTTGTCTAGGGAATCAGATCTGGTGGAAGGGTCGCAAGATTGGGTTCCAGTGAAGGAGATGACTCATCCTTCTTCTTCCTTTGGGAGTGGAGGTAGGCTCTCGTCTTTATCTTTCAAAGAATCAAGGCTTCTTCATCTATTGTAGAATGTTACTGGTAAGTGATTTTCCCCTTCACATTTGCCATGTTATTTTGGAAATGCTCTATGGGATGACCTGGAAGATGGGATAGATATGTCTCTACCTTTTTCTGATGGATAAGGATTGGAGAGAAGTGTTGATATGGCTTGGATTAAGATAATTTGATGCTTTGGTATTGTAAGGATTCTTGGTCTTCTACAAAGGCTATGGGGTTAAGCTCAGAGTCTTTGGTGCCATTATGGAGAATGGAATCTTTCCCTAGGAAGTGGCAGTTTCCTAGTCCTCTTGTGTTGTTTCTCAAATGTTGAGAAGGAGGGCTCTTTATCTTGGGGGAGGTGCGAGATATAGGGGATAAACCCTTGTTGATGTTATATTTGGATATGCCTGCTATGAATATTATATGTATGTTAGTTAAAGTTATTAGTTATTAAAGTGAAAGGGTGTAACCCTTCACTATACACGCTCAAGCCTATAAAAGCGAGCCTCATTGTAATTATTAATCATCTTTATCATCATCAATTATATATTATTATCAAATGGAGTTATTTTCCATTGGAGGATTATTCGCTTGAATAATCAACTGAGTATATCCGGACACGGATATAGCATTGGTATCAAAGCCTCTCGGCCCTCCCTGATCCGGCCTTTGGCCACCCATTTCAGAGTTTCTCTGTGCACTTGGTCTTTGACCATCTTGGCTTTTGGCCATTTTTCAGATTTCAATTGAATAGAAGAAAATTCCCTGGCTGCTCCTCATATCTCCTTCTCATAGCACATCATTCCTTCACTCACGCAACCAGTCATCCCACTCTCGCAGCCCTCATCATCTCCCTCCAATACCCTCGCCCTTCTTATGCTTCATTCACGTCATCCCCATTGCCCCGCTGCCTCCCCACCTTCCACCTACATATTCGCCTGCGCTCGTCCCTTCTTCCCAACCATCCACACTTTTCTATTCCCACGACCACCCCTCCGCCACTGCGTCACTCCTCTTCACTCTTAGCCTCACCCAAATCGGCTTCCATCCCCCGTCTGCTCACGCTGCTCCCCGTCCACCTGCAGTTTCCCTACTGCACCCTCCACGCTCCCACCGTTTTCCACCTCCGCGAACTCTCTTCCAGCGCCACTCCACCTCAGGCTCTACTGCCGCCACCACCCCCACGCCTTCCCTTCTCCATCACGCCTCTGCTCACATCGTCCTCCACCAGCTACTCCCGCTGCCTACTCACACCACCACATCCTTCTTCCCCAGCTCCATCCACCCCCTTCATCTGCTGCCCCACGCATTCTCCACCAGCTCCCACCGCCGCCTCTCTCGACTCCTCCTACCCTCACCGTCCATCTGCTCCTCCCGCCCTCGTCCCTCGTCCCTCGTCCACTGCAACCCCTTCCTCACTCCACGCCACGCCAGCTCCCCCATTCCGCCGCTCCACATTCCCGCGCTGCCCCCTTCCACGCACCTGCAAATCCACCTCTCCTCCCTCCGTCCACCTGCACGACCTCCCTTCCCAGCATCTCCAGCACCCCACCCCACTCCACACTCCCTTCCACGTTGCCCTCCACTTCCTTCAACCACCGCCGCCACCACCAACTCCAACGCACATCCAGTCCTCTGCCCACACCCTCGCCTCCATTCTCACAACCCTAACAAATTTTCAAAAAAAATATTAAACATTATAATATTATTGTATTGTTTAATTATTTTAATTTTTGAAAAAGATTATCTACTAAACTATATATATATATATAGTTTATAAAAAATTTATTAATAATAGTAATAACTTTTTGGAAAAAAAATAAAAGAGGAGCAAAAGAATAAAAATCAAGAAAAAACAACATCAAAGAAGTCAAAGGAAGACTCGTTGGTCAAAAGAAGTCGAAAACCAAATCGAAAAAGTCCAAGCAAGACTCCTTATTAACAAAAAAGTCGAAGAACACTTATCATCAAAGAAATCAAGTCAAGAACAAATCAAGAAGAATTCAAAGCAATCATCAAGAAGTCGAGACGCGCTATCATCAGAAAAATCAAAATCAAAGAAGATCATTCCACCGTCGAAGAAGACAGACACCATGGAAGCCGATTTGCGAGAGAAATTAGAAGCCAAGTTAAAGCGTTATCAAAAAGACAATGAAGAATTACGAGACATTAATAGACAATCAGAAATAAAGATTGAACCACATAAGATACAAGAACAGTTCAATGAACAAATAATGTCCAACCAGAAAAATCACATAGAAAAATTATGTGCGCAAATCAAGGAATTAAAAGATGAAAGTGATTTCAATCAGAGATTGAAAAATCAAGATATAAAGAAGGAAATAAATAATTACGAAGCAGAAATAATACGCTTGAACAAAATCGTTAGCGACAAAGATGAAGAACTAATGAAGTTACGACATAAATTAGAAAGTCAAGAATCAGAGGTCGGCCAGTGTCGACAACAGATAAAAGTTCTTCAACAACAAAATGACGACTCTAAAAAGACACATAAGTCAGAGATCGCGAAGAGTAATAAAGCATTATCTAACAATGCTGAAGAAATTTTTAGACTAAGAAATCATAACAAGATACTAGTCAAAAAAATTAAGAAGTTGAAAAATAGCCGAAAGATAGAACAATCTATGGATGACATTGAAGGGAAACTTCTAGACAAACAGGAAGAAAATAGTTGTATCAGAAGTTATAATGAAGATCTTAAGGAACAACTTAAGACATCTGAAGATGACAGAAAATTGCAAGTCGAATTGATTAAGAAGTTTCAAAATGATAATAGGCAGTTAGAAAACAAGTTGGAAAAGATACAGAACAAAAACTTAAATCCTCAAGAGACGAAAATACAACTTCCAACTCAGATCAATGCTCTAAAGGCGACATTCGTAAACGAAAATGACATCGTGAAAGTTCCTTATCGACACCCCAACCATAAAAACCGATATTTGAAAAAGTGGGAAATGTCGAAAGATAATGGTACTAATGTGATCAAATCTCCTGACGACACATCAGTAGGGAATCCCATTAGTCCACAACAAATCAATTTGGGATGGATTCATCCGTCGACGTATCAGAAGTTATGCTCTACACTTAGCAGTTCGTATCGACATGTTTCATCAACCATGACATCGCAAAGAACAATGAGACAAAATTATAAGGCTTTGAGGACAAAGCCTTTCTAAGAGAGTGGCAATGCTATGAATATTATATGTATGTTAGTTAAAGTTATTAGTTATTAAAGTGAAAGGGTGTAACCCTTCACTATACATGCTCAAGCCTATAAAAGCGAGCCTCATTGTAATTATTAATCATCTTTATCATCATCAATTATATATTATTATCAAATGGAGTTATTTTCCATTGGAGGATTATTCGCTTGAATAATCAACTGAGTATATCCGGACACGGATATAGCATAGAAGAGAAGAGCATAATCACCTTGGATAATCACCTTTGTATGTAGAGAAGAGCATGGTAGCTCCATTGGAAGAGACCTCCCTCGATGAACCTTCTAGGATTTTGGAAAGGATGGAAGGGCAAGCCCTCTTTCTATTTGGGTTGATTATGTTTTTGAAAGTGTTTTGTCTTATGTGGATAGGATGAGTTTTGAGTCTATAATGTCGGGACTTCAGGATCCCATAGATTCTCAGGATGAGGCTCCTTCTTTCGTGAGGCAAATTAAATATAGTTATAATTTGAGTTCTATGTATGGAAATAAGGGGAGTCGAAAACGAGGTTTATGAGGTAATTCGCAGATTTACCCAAGATTGAGAGGTAGGCAATCTATCCTAAATTCGGCACGGGCATATGAAATTATTGATGTGAGAACAAAAAGGAAAATGACGTTGAAAAGGTTGCTTAGAGAATGTAGATCTAGAGTGGATTTAACCTAATGCTGACAATGTCCCTCAATTGCAGAGAGTTGGGGCTACCCTTGAAGAAACTAGCCCTGAAGCGTTTGATTTTTGTGAGTAGAACTTCGGTGATTTTTCTGCAAGAATCCTTGGCAAGTGGTGATATCATTACTCTGATGACCTCAAAAGGCTTCTCCCTGGATGGGATTTTGTTTGTGTGGATGTAGCAAGTTGGTTGGGAGGATTAATTACTGGATGGTTCACTAATCATTTCCTCTATGTTAATAGTTGGGGCTTCCAATCTAGCTTGGTCACTATGTTGTTTTCTATGGAGCTTGGTTTTGCGTGCTCCTTTATGAATTTTTATGGTCTTAATCACCAAAGAATGGACTATTCAGATAGGTTGGTCAATGTGGTTTAAAGTTCTTGTCTATGGAGAGATTAGTGATGGGAGGAGATTTCAATTTATCTTTAGGGGTAGCTGAAATTTGGGGGAAGTCGGTTCAGAGGGACTTTGTCTCTCACTATTTCATTATAAAGTTATCATAATATTCCTTCATCGATATCCTTCCAATCTAGATGAGACCGTCTTGGAAAAATATGAGATTTGGGGATGCCTATATTGTG
Source organism: Larix kaempferi (assembly GCA_027924585.1). Classification (NCBI taxonomy): domain Eukaryota; kingdom Viridiplantae; phylum Streptophyta; class Pinopsida; order Pinales; family Pinaceae; genus Larix; species Larix kaempferi. The sequence goes on along the minus strand of BSBM01002149.1, from coordinate 1,355,714 downwards.
AAAAGATTAGATAGATTCCTCGTTAATATGGGATCTCTTAGATTTTCTTCATATGTACGACAGTGGATAGGAGAAGGTTGTGAGTCGGATCATCATCCAGTTTTTTTGGAACTGTTGTAGGGACAAAAAAGACCACCTAGCCCTTTTAAGTTTGATTCTTTATGGTTGCAAGATGTTAGAGAGATGAATGAAAGAGCGTGGGTGCCTTGTGATGCTTTCAATCCAACTTCTGCAGGAATTTAATTTAATAATAATCTTAAGAATACCAAGAAGATGGTGGTTCCTTAGATCACTGAGAAGAAAAAAGATAAACATGTTGAGCTCAATAGAATTGAAGCATCTCTGGAGGAGTTTTATGCAAATAACCCTGGGGTGTTTTCGACTGAAAATAAATAAAAAAGGATATTATGGAATTGGAATCAAATAGAAGGATCTTATTATTGGAGGAAGAGGCTCCTGTGATGTTGAAGAGTAGAGCGATTTGGTTATAGAAGGGTGACAACAATCCAATTTTTTTTCACAATTACATCCAGCATAGGAAGAACTCTAATTCCATATGGAATCTCCATGATGAGGATGGTAATGAGGTGGTTGGTCATGAATATTTGATAAGCACATGTGTGAGACATTTCAATAAGGTTTATAAGGAATACCAAGAATCAAATATCATCCACATGATGAGCTTATGTGCTTCTTTTCCCATGCTTGTGAGTGAAGATCATAATAGAGACCTCCAGCTCCTTGTGACTGCTAAGGAGTTAAAGGAAGCCGGGAGTTCGATGCAAGTAGATAAAATCCCCGGACCAGAGGGATGGTCGATGGATTTTTTTGTTGGCTTTATGGAATTATTCAAAATTTACTTATTGGTTGTAATCAAAGAGTCCAAGGTAAAAGGGAGGATATTGTTTTTTTTAATTCCACGTTTACAGTTCTCATTCCAAAGAAATACTTTGACCAATATTTCGAGGAGTACTGGTCGATATCTTTGTGTAATTGCATTTATTAACTTACAACAAAGGTCGTAGCCAGAAGGGTCAGTATAATTCTCTCCAAGGGGCTTCTTCAGGATCAATTTTATTTTTTAGAGGGGAGGAAAATCCACGATGCCATAGGGACGACCCAGGAGGTCCTTCACTCGGTCAAGACAAAAAATCTGTTAGCAACTGTTTTAAAAGTCGATTTAAAAAGAGCATATGATAAAGTAAATTGGATTTATTTACTCTTGGTTCTCCTTCAGATTGGTTTTTAGTTGGCCACAGTGAATTGGATTATGTCTTGTGTTCAAATCGTTTCCTTTGTTGTGTTGATTAATGTCATGGCATCTCCTTTCTTTAGATTGGGGAGAGGGCTCAGACAAGGATGTCCCTTGTCTCTATCATTGTTTATTTTGGTTGTAGAAGGCTTCAACACACACATATATATAGAGATAAAGCAATGTTTTCGGGTTCCCTTAAAAGAGTTAAGATAGGGGGAACTCTATGTGTTACTCACCTGCTTTTCGTTGATGACATTTTGTTATTTTGTGATGGTTATAGAAGAGGTGTCAGTAAGTTTAAATGTTTATTGGAATCCTTTTATCGTGCTATTGGAATGACTATTAACTATGCAATATCCTCCATTACTCTCATGAATTTAGATTTTGAGAGTACCCAATGGATTAAAACTCAATTTGATTTTCCAATTAAGGAATCTCAGCTGGGCATTAAATACTTGGGATATGTTTTTTTTGACAAGAACATGTGGGAATTGTATTAGTGCCGGTATTTTAGCAACCGAAAGCTATTACATAGAAATTTTAGATACAATACACCTCTGTGGTAGTTCAGCGAGCTTACAGAGTTCGCCCAAAACATGGCAGGGCTCCACTACTCCCATATGCCAGACATTATTTAGCTATAACAGAGGAAAGAGGAGTATTGGGCAGCAGGGTCTGTAATCATTTTTCCAGCTTGTCTTTCAGATTGGAGACTTGAGCTTCCAATGCTGCGATTCTGTGCCCAAAATTACCATGAGTGTTCGCCACGTCCTTGAAGCCAGTGCGCGTCTCATCTTTTAAATCTTCCATATGTTCAGTGAATTCAGCCCTTAGTTGCATGATGTCTTTGTTCAGTAAGTCCCAGGTTTGCTCTCCTGCTTTGGAGAGCGCCTCTAATTTAGCCTTCTGATCGTCATGTTTTGCCCTCAAACGCCCAAGGGCCTCTTCCAGGGCTCCAATACGCTCATCTGCTGTGAGTCCGGAACTGGAGGAGCTCGCCATCTCGTGCAGGGGCGCTCGATGAGCCACGATCTGAGCAGGATCTGGAGATAGGTCTCTCAGCAAGCTTGAAACCAAAGGCTTTACCATAGAGCTCGCGTTGCAGAATGGAATGAGAACGAGACAGGGGAGGAGCTCTTTTAAGAGCAAGCAGGGAGACTCCCGAGGGTGCAAGGACCTGTCTCTGAGCTGGAGGGCAGGGAATCTCTGCAATCTCATGGAAAACGTGATTTGGGGAAGCCCAGGAGCGTGCTGCGTGAAGATACAGGATCTCCTGCAGCTAGGGGATGTCACATCGCTGACACAAACCATTGATTTTTAGATTTCCTTGAGCCAGCTCGACCCCTTTATTGGCTTCCATGTCTGCTTGTTTATTGAGCTCACGAAGCACATGGAAAAATCTAATTCTTTGGAAGTGTTTGCTAACCTGGAGAATTATTTGAAAAATATGGCGGAGTTGGACATTCGGAGGAGCTTTCTTGGTTATGATGGCCCTGATTAGGATCCTGGAGTATCCCAAGACTGTTAAATGGCGAATTCCTTGATCACGCGCAATATTTAAACCTTGCCAAAGACTGCAGAATTCAGCAGTGTTATTAGGTTCATTTCCAAGACCCCAGGAATAATTGATGCCAGTTATCCCTCTTGCTGATCTGATTATACCTCCGGCACCGGCTGGTCCTGGATTTCCTTTTGAGGCCCCATCGAAGAACATGCAAGGTTCATTTAGGGAGGCTTCCCAGCTTCTGAATTCAGCTTCCTCCATCCTGATTTCCCAAGTCTCTGATTGAGGGACTCCGCAGGAGGAACGGAGGGGAAGATTGGTCGTTAGCAGACTTAACCAATTGACCTCCTCTTGCAGAAGATGGGATACGCAATTTAAGGAGTGGCAACCCGGGGCTTCTCCCACGATGGCTCTAGCCTTCACTGCAGTTTTCTAGGGAGGGGCTTCTTTACTGCGGAAGATTCTATTGTTTCTTTCTAGCCACAGTTTCCAGCATATGGCTTTTGGGAGCCAACCCCAAGCAGTTTGAAGCAGGTTCTTGTTGTTCAACTTGAAGGGAGACAGTGACTTCCATGTGGAGAAAAGATGCTGGACAGTCTGGGGCAGGTTAAGGGCATTGTTAAGGCTCATGGCGTGGTTCCAAGCATCTTTAGCATAGGGACACTCCAGCATTATGTGGTCCATAGTTTCATCATTGCTTTTGCAGAGGGGACATCGGGTTGGGCCTTCCATTCCTTTTTTTCTGAGGTTATCACCAGTGAGAATACTCTTATGGGCTAAGGACCAGCAGAAGATATCAATTTTCGGGATGAAAGGTTTGGACCATATAAATTTCCAGATAGCAGGATTTGGGGCAGCATAGGGGATGGACTGGAGTTCATTGTAGCCTTCCGCAGTAGTGTACACTCCTGAGGTTCCCCAACCCCTTCTATCTCTGGAATCCATTTTGGATGGGGACTTACCTTGGAGGAGGGCCAAAAGAGCATCTGCTTCATTGTTGAGAGCAGGGGGAACATGGCCTAAGTCCCAACCATTCCAGTTATCGTTCTCCCAGACAGAGAGGTCCATTAGTGTGATGGATCCTTTTCCAAGAAGCCAGGTTTTTATGTTGCTGATATCCGAATTAGTACCAATTGGGGGGCTCCCCAGAATGGAGTCTTCCCAGATATTGATTGAGCTACCATTTCCAGGGATCCAGTACAGCTTATTATGGAATGGGGGCAGAGCTTTTATGCATAACTTGTAGATTGGCGATCCTTTACTAGGAGGAGGTTGCTGGTCCAGGCATCTCTTCCTCGGTCCAGGGAAGTATTTTCTGCGGAGAGCTTCTTTGCTCCAGCTAGTTTTACCTGAGATCATATGCCAGAGTAATTTAGCTCCCAGAGCTAGATTTTGAGTTGTTAAACTTCTTACCTGAAGGCCACCTTCATTCCGAGGCTTTTTAATCTTTTCCCAACTGACTAGATGAATTTTGTTCCCATTCCCTTTTCCTCCTTCCCAAATGAATTTCCTTAGCAACCCTTCAATCTTGTTAACTACAGAGCAGGGAGCGAGCAGAATAGAAGATTGGTAAATGGGCATGCTATTGAGGACTGATTTGATGAGAGTAGTTTTACCTGCAAGATTGAGCCAGCTGGCCCCCCATTTTTGGATTTTGCGTTTGATCTTGTCCACAATAGGATCCCAATCTACTGAGGTGATTTTGTTTTTACAAATGGGAATTCCGAGATAAATGAAGTTATTCCAGTCTTTGGTGGATTCCATTCCCAACGTTCTGCTGATGTCCCTTAGTTCCCTGGCAGCACAGTTCCAGCTGAAGATTTTGCTTTTGTGGAGATTTATTTTTCTCCCCGAGACTTTTTTGTATACCTCCAGTTCTCTTTTGAATTGCTCCGAGGAGTGGACAGACGCTCCTCCCAGAAGTAGGGTGTCATCAGCAAATTGGGCGTGATTGATATCCCTGACATTGTTCACAATTCTGAGCCCTGGAAGCACATGAATGTCTTGACTGAAGTTAAGTTGATAGCTGAGGATAGATGCCTGGATAGCATAAAGAAGGGGAGAAAGCGGGCAGCCCTGCCTTAAACCTCTTGAGGCTTTGAAGAAACGAGTTGGCCTTCCATTTACTAGAGGGGCAATCCAAGGGTCCCCCACACATCCTTTGATCCAGTTAATGAAGTTGGTGGAGAATCCAAATTTAGCCATAACAGCAAACAGGAAGTCATGTCTAACTCGGTCAAAGGCGTTAGCTAAGTCGAGTTTGATGACCATGCCTTTCTCCTTACGCTGGTTGCTTGAGTGGATAGCTTCTTGAACGAGAATGATGTTATCCAATATTTTCCTGCCTTTGATGAATCCTCCTTGGTTCTCCGGGATGATCCGAGGGAGCAATCTTTTCAGTCTGGTGGCAATGATTTTTGTTATTAGTTTGTAGCCCGTGTTACAGAGGGAGATGGGCCTGAATCTGTTGAAGGATTTGGCTCCTTTTTCTTTAGGGATCAGGGCCAGGAAGGAAGAGTTCGTGCTGCCTCCTAGCTTGTTGGTTTTCTGGGAGTGCCTAACCATTTTGAGGAGATCATACTTGATGATTGTCCAACAGCAGATGAAAAATCTGGTTGTAAAGCCATCCGGACCCGGCGCACTGTCGAGTTTCATAGCAGCGAGAGCTTTTTTAACTTCATCCATGGTGATAGGCGCTGAAAGGGAGTTGTTTTCTTCCTCACTGATGATCTGGGGGATGAGATCAAAAGGATGGGAGATGGTATCGAGAGGCTCTTCAATGGGAGCAGTGAAGAGATCAGCAAAAGTTTCAACAGCTGCCTTCTTGATTCTATCTGCATCTTGGATCATTTCTCCCTCAAACCAAATTTCAGTGACTGCTTTGTAGTTCTTCCTAGCTTCAGCTTGTTTGTGAAAGAATTTGGTATTTTTGTCTCCGCTTAAAAGCCAGAGGTTACGGGATTTTTGACGATGGTATTCTTCTTCAACCCTACAAGCAGTGAAGAAGTTTTTTTGCAATGTTTCTTCCTTGGAGAGAGTCCAGTCAGACGCCGGGGAGGAATCAGTTAAGGCTTGATGCGTTTCTAGCTCATCCTGGGCGGATTCTCTGTTGGAGGCAGGAGAGGGAAGATTTTTGGCCCATGCTTTAAGGGCAAATTTGAGTCTTTTAATTTTGGATTCCCAGAGAAAGGAGGGCGAGCCAGAGAGGTGTGTGTTCCACGAATCAGCTACAGTTTGAAGAAAGTCATCATGATGAATCCAAAGTGGACTGAACCGAAAGGGGATAGGACCAAGATTTTGATCGGTGGCTAGCTCAAGCAGAATCGGTCTATGGTCAGAGGTGTAGTGAGGGAGGATTTTGGAGGTAGCGAGAAGACTCAGATCGAGAAAGGATGAGTGGACAAGGAAGCGGTCTAGCCTTGCTGCAACATGGCCAGGCCCAATTCTTTTGTTTGTCCAAGTAAAGTTGCCATTGATGGGTTTGATGTCAAGCAGATCCCAACCAGAGATGATGTCTTCTACCCATTCTCTTGAGGGGTCTCTAACCGGATTTCCTCCTTTCTTTTCATTAGCTGCCAGAGTTACATTCAGATCTCCAGCTATAATAATGTTATCTCTATTCTGTAATTGAAGAAAAGTTTCCAGAGTGTTCCAGCACTCTTTTTTTTCAGCATGCAGAACAGGGACATAGAGATTAAAGAGACTTACCTTGTGTCCCGATTGCTTGTGGACCAGTTTTGTGAAAACCCAGTGAACAGTACGTTCTTCAGCTTCGATATCATATAGGAAAGGATCCCAGAAGGTGGCAATTCCTCCTGAGGCACCTCTTGAATTGTTGCCAATCCCAACGCTTTTTTTCCAAAATCTTTTCCCGATTTGGAGGGCCTTAATCTCCTCCATTTTAGTTTCCTGGACAAGCAGAATCTCAGGCCTATGTATTCGGATTAGATCTCTCATTGCATCTTCTTTCAGGGTGGATCCAAGCCCTCTGCAATTCCAGGAGATGTATTTCATTGACGATTATGGGGGGGGGTTTTGGCATCTTTAGAGGCCTGAGTTGTACCTTTTTTTGATCGAGTGTTCATGATGCCTTTTAGAGTTTTTTTAGAGCCTTCGAGGACTTCCAGGTAAGTAGCTTCTTCTCTTTGTTTCTTCTTGGATTTCCTTCCTCTTGGGGTTTTGATCGGGAAGGAGTAGAGACCGCTGGATGTCTCTCCTTCGGTATCTTCTTCAGGATCTGATTCTTGCAGCAGGGGTTCTTCATTGACTTCCTTGGGCGAGCTTGGTTTATCAGCTTCTGCTCGAGGATTGGGTAGTTCACCCGGTTCTAGCGGATCTGCGTTCAGGGCGTTAGTATCTTCCCTGTTAGTTTGCTTGGCCGGCAGAGGCACACCGATAGCTGTGGATTGCATCTTCTTGGAGAGGTTGGCCTCTTGACGTTCTTTAGGACTTGAGACTATGATTGGATCTTCTTTTGTGGATTCGCTGGAGGGTTTTTTTGAGCTTGAAGGCTGATTTTGCATGTCCATGACAGTCTTTTCAGGATTCTTTGGAACTGCTTTGCCTTTCTTGACTTTTTTCCATCCTGCCTCATCTTCTGAGATCTGATTTTTCGGACAATTTCTTTGAAAGTGACCATGTTCATGACATTGGCGACATTTGAATGGGATCTGTTCGTAGTCGAGCTTTTGGTAGTATGTCCAATCTCCTATTTTGAGTTTAATAGCTTTGGGAAGGCCTGCTTCAAGATCGACCTCGACACATATTCTGGCACATGAGTATTGGCCCTTGTTATTAGCTTTGTCGATGTATTTCCCTAAGGTGTTTCCAATTTTTTCCAGAGTAGGAGTGTTCCAGCAGTGGATAGGGAGGTTGGGGAGCCTTACCCAGACTGGAACTTCTGTCGGCACATCCGTTTCTGCATTGAAGTCAGGCGTCCATCTATTGAGGTACAATCCTTGAGGACCCATGAAGTATGGGCCATTTCTGAATATCAGATCTCTGTCTTCTTGAGCTATAAACTCAAAGATGAAGAAGCCACGACCTACAGGGTAACAGGTGACACTGTGCTTTAGTTGGGGCCGCCAGTTCCTTTGAATCTAGTCGTCGGTGGTCTTGGTTGAAGGCCAGAGCCCCATAAACTGTCCGACCAGGCCCCTATCAGCAAGAGCCAAAGCAACTTTGATAGGGATTTCACCTGGCAAATCGATTTCAGGGATTGATTCGAGCTTCTTGATGAACTTTGGAACAGCAGGAACTTTAGGTTTTGAGCCAGAGGGGCGAAGGAGCAGGTTGAAGGCGTCAGAAGCGGTGGGAGGGGGAAGCCCTCCCCCAGTCGTCGCCATTGCGACCGAGAGAGCCGAGCAGCGGCTGCGTGCAAGCTAGGGCATAGCAGAGCGGCGCCGTCCAGTTAGGCTAGCGTCCAATTCTTAAAATCTTTTCGTTACAATTTTGTTCCGCAAATGTTAATGAATAAATACTTGGGATATGTTATCAAGCCTAATGATTATGTTTTGAAAGACTGGGAATGGTTGGTTGGAAATATTGAAAAAATGATCCATCTATGGTGCAACTTATGGCTCTCTAGAGGAGGAAGAATTATTTTTTCTTAAATAAGTTCTTGACGCTATCCCTATTTTCCGGTTCTCAATGGCTCATGTGCCAAGTGGGATCAAGAATCACATAAGGAAGTTTTGTTTTAATTTTTTGTTGAATGGAAATAAGAAGGAAAAGTCTCACCATTGGATTGATTGGAAGAAGATTTATTTTCCAAAGGAGTTTAGGGGATGGGGATTCAAGCATCCACATAGCTTTGCTAAGGCACTGTTGGCTAAGAGTATTTGGAGGATCCTTAAGAATGGAAATTTACGGACTAAAGTTGTTGATCAAAAGTACATGTTCCCCCTCTCCATTGAAGAATGGTTTTGTGATCGCAATAAGAATGTTAGAAATATTTCAACTATGTGGAGAGACTCCCTGCAGGATTTTTATTTAATAACTGACTGGATAACTTGGCAGGTTGGTAATGCTAGAAGGCTTAGATTGTGATCTGATCTGTGGGTGGGTTGTAATGATTCCTATGTCTTACCTGAACATCTAGTGGTATCTTTGCAGGAACAAGGTTTCAAATTTATTTTCCAGATCAATTTTGGGGAGAATAATGACCTACAGACACTGCGTTGGTTACAAGACAAACATTTTGGATTTGATAATAGTGATAAAATTTAGTGGGACAATTTTGTCAAGTCCCTTCATGAATGTCATGTCTGATTGGGAAATAGAGTGGATGAGATTATATGGATCAAAAATCTTGAAGGAGGCATTTATGTTCCAAGACTTGGATATTTAGTTGAAAGAGAAGAAGAGGATCTTCCTCCTCCTCTATGGTGGCACTCTACTATTTGGTCTCTGGAATGTCCGTTAAAGGAAAAGTTTTCGTTTGGTTGGCTTTGACAAAAAGAATTCTAGTTTGGGATTTTTTAAAATATAAATTCTACGAAGGGCCTGGGATATGCCTTCTTTGGAGAAACAATGAGGAGTTGGTGTCCCATGTTTTTATTTTTTGCTCCTACTTCCAACGAATATGGAGAATCGTCTCGCAAGCCAAAGGTTTTATGTTTGATTGGAACGGTGATGATCTATAGGTCACCTTGAAATCATGGTTTAATGATGAGAACGCCTTGGTTTACAGACTCCTTCTAGTATTGGTTATTTGGGACACTTGGTTAGTGTGCAATTAAGCCACGTTCAAAGACAAAATGATCCCCCCCGATGTCTATGCTCTCAAAAGCTTAACATTTTTTTATTCCTTTCCACAAAAGAAGGTTACTCCAAAGATGAGGACAGTTCTGGTGGAGGTCATCAATAAATCCTTTCGATGGTGTTTCTTTGATGGAGCGTCACAAGGGGATCCAACTTATGGTGGTCCAAGTGGTATTATTTTTTTGGCTAATTCAGCCTGGACCAAATTTGCAGCGGGGACCAATTTATGTTCCAATAACTTAGCAGAACTTTTGGCTTTGAAGATGGTTATGCTCCAGTCTCTTTTAATGGGGATATGCAAAATACAAGTGTTCGGGGACTCCCTGATAGTCATTAATTGGTTGAAGATGAACAGATCGCCTAATTTTTTTTTCTTAAAGCCCCTTTTTGAAGAAGTCTCCAGAATTGACGCTCTTTTTCAGTCAATCAACTTTTGTCACATTTATAGAGAAAGAAATTGTGAAGTTGATAAGCTCTCTAAGGAAGGTTTGCTGCTGGGCGAGGGTACAAGGAAAAGATGGGAGTGACATAATGATAACTTATTGGAGGATGACCCTAGGCATATCCTTTTTTGATTCTATAAAGACCCAAAATGTGTCTACTATTTATACCTATATTTTTGGGCTACATATTTTGGAAGTTTTTATTGTTAACGCCTAAAATTTGCACACATGCGACATTTTGGAAATTCATCTAGTAAGGAATCATCAACATAAAAAATGCATCTCACCACATGCATCCTCAACAGATCCAAAAAATAACATGATTCCATAAGTGTCAAAAAGAAGTTAAAAGAAAGGGTAACGTGGGTAATACACTGTTAACCCATGCCATAGTGTAGGTTACCTGAACAATGCTTGCGCTACACCCACAAAGATTTTCCTTTGATAGTCGTGCTACTATCGAAACAATGGGACCATTAACTCCTAGCGGTGCATAGAAGGCTCAATCCTCTCCAAGGATCTGAATTTGGATCCTCACACACTTGGTGGAATTAATTAGCCCCCCTTTTGTACATCGCAACTAGTTCATGGAGAGGGTGAGTTCACATTTGGATCTAGTTGTTTGTTGGACACCTCTTGTCCTATAAAAGGAGGTCATTGTCATGCATTTGGTAGAGGGAAATCAAGAGCAAGGTTATATTGCTGGATTTTAGTTGGAGCTTCCTCATAGCCCACCACTTCCTATCATTGTGAGCATTCCCAAGCTCCATTGTCACCTTCCTTCAAGGGACAAGAGTTTCTCTCCATTGTTCTACCATCTACTTAGCATTTAGTTTGGACAAAAAGGGCCTCCCTAAGAGATATTGTTGGCTCCCTTGAATCTCACACATCCTAGGTGTTGTACAACTATACCATTGGGCAATACAAAAGTGGTTTAGCATATCTTGAATTGTTATTGGAGTTTGCATTCTCCCCCCATCTCTTTTATTTTCCCTTTTATCAATATTTCTTTGTTTGCATGTGAATTACACTAACAATCTATTGCAGGATCACTTTGAGGAATACCAAGCAACACACATAGGGGATCCAAGGACTAAGGCCTTGCTGCAACCTACAAGGCTTAGCCCCTTACCAAGTGGAAGAGTACACTTATGCAATTTTTTCCACAACATTTACAAATGTTGAGAGTTTTTTTGTGACATCAATTTACAATTTTTGAATTCTTGTATAGATCTTTATGACATAAGTTTTTTAGATGAAAAATAATCTCGACAAATTTTTATGTTGATATGTATGAAAGGTCGTGAGACCATGTAAAATGTGTTTTTTTTTAACATAGAAAATTGCGATTTTTTTTTTCGTGGAAAAAAAATTGTAGTAGTTAGTTGAACAATTCTGTAAAGTATTTTGAGATATGTATTGAACAAAATGATAGTAAGGCCTCTAAACCTATGTACAAGGTGGTTGATTTAAATAAAATGAACTACACCTTTTTTTTCCGGCAAAAACAAAAATGATATAAGATATAATATTTTATAAAATGTAGCAACTAAAGATATCAATAAAATTTGAACATAAATACCTAAAAATTTTAATTATAATTATCACCACATCAATAACCAATATTTTTTTTTTCAAACGAAAAAAGAAAATTGTAACTTGTTATTCTTTGAATCAAAGTCACAACTACATATCCACAAAAAATGAGAGTATATCAGCCAAGCAAATTATCAACTAAAAGCAATCCAGTAACTCTCACGATACCAACTGTTCATCAAAACAACAACACAATAGTTTAACAACAAAAACCCAAAACATGGTCCAAACTAAAACTAACTTCACTTTATGCTTCCAACACATGCAACCTGAAAAGGATAACTATCAAAAGACAAAATAAGAACCATAATCAATGAGGTTATCATCACAAAACTCCTCGAAAAACATCAAACCATCCATAATGCCAATTTCATGCTTTGATAGACTATCAACTTCCTGATTTAAGATGCGGTAGATATGGCTGAAGGTAATGAAAACAAAGTGATTAGTCAACTCTACAACCTTTTTCATCAATAACCAATATTATTATTACTATTTTATTATTAAAAAAATTTATTTATTTATTTTTATTTTTCAACATCATAAATGAAAGTTGACCGTTTTCTTAATATTAATATTACTATTTTATTATTAAAAAAATTTATTTATCTATTTTTATTTTTCAACATTGTAAATAAAAGTTAACTTTTTCTTAATATTATCGAAAAGCATCCTTTCATTGGTTATCCATACCACCAATGCACATATACAAAGTGGTGCACATATCTGCAAAACTCAAAACCAAAATATATGATTAATTTATAACCAATATTTTTATGACATGTATTTGCAGATGTGTTTATTTATCCACATATGTATTTTTTATATTAGGTAATTGGGTTTAAGTCGAATAATTATGGAAGTTAGTATTAACTATTATCCTTCTTTTTTTTTTTTCCTGGGAAAAAGTCCGTAATTTTATTTCAAAAAGATGATTAAAATTACATTCTGCAGATGTAATAGAATCACAAGGATCCCTACATTTTCACATATTTCTGTCCCATATAAGCAGATACAACAGCTTATAAAGAGCTGAACCAAAAAAAGATAAACCCAATAAAACTTCGCCACAAGAAGATGAATCTTGAACAGTAAAGAGAAACCCAAAAGACGTCTTCAAACCGAAACCCTCAGCAGAAGAAACAGCAGATCCAAGTCTGTGGACAAGCATCAAACTCTGGATCTCCCAAACTGGCATCAGCCAGCAACTACTGATGAAGAAAACGGCCAGACACCCTACGGACCAGGACCAGCGATGCCTCCACCGCACGCCGTCCTTCATCCTGCAGAAACAGCAATCAAAATATCGCTCCAAGAACCCTCGCCCCTCACCACTCCCTCCAACTCATTGATTATTTAGCTGGCCCTTGCTGCTGCGGGCTGCAAAGAGACCCTGCTCAACCCACGTTCGATGACCGCCACCTCTCTGGAGTCTGCCCATACACCGCCTAGGTCGCTGTTCTTGTTTCTTCGTGACCGCCCTTCAAGCTGAGCGAGCATGTAGTGCAGAGGAGCGTGCTTCAAGAACAAGAAAACCTGGGAGGCCGTCGCTGCTGGATGAGAGGGCTCTCCCACAGGAACTGCAGATGGCGAGAAGCCCATTTGCTCCCTCCAACTCATTGATTTTTTAGCTGGCCCTTGCTGCTGCGGGCTGCAAAGAGACCCTGCTCAACCCACGTCCGATGACCGCCACCTCTCTGGAGTCTGCCCATACACCGCCTAGGTCGCTGTTCTTGTTTCTTCGTGACCGCCCTTCAAGCTGAGCGAGCATGTAGCGCAGAGGAGCGTGCTTCAAGAACAAGAAAACCTGGGAGGCCGTCGTTGCTGGATGAGAGGGCTCTCCCACAGGAACTGCAGATGGCGAGAAGCCCATTCGCTGAAAGCGCCGCCGCCAGAAGCCCACTCTCGGACATCACAGGGCCGCCGCCCTAATGTTGGGTCGTCGCCAGGAACCAGAGGGAGAGCCGGCCGCAGACGACTGCACAGGCGTGAAATCGAGTCCGACGAGAGCGCACAGCTGCATATTCGCTGGGGGTTTTCAGAACAAGACCGCTACCCGAGAGGCCTTTAAGCGCCACCGATCCGTCCTTCAGTTAACCTGCAAAAAAAAAACCAAAAGCTATGTACAGGAGGGGCGGCTGGGCGAAGCCCTGGCCGCCCAAGCTACTGCAAAATTCGATGCTAGGGTTTTGGCTCCCAGGGATTGGGTCAATCTAATCTTCTAACTATTATCCTTCTTTATAGGGTTGTCCTTTATTATTTAAAAAATATTTTTACATATATTTAAAAAATAATTTAAATACTTCATTTTTTTTATAATATTAGTAAATATAAAAATAATATTATTTTTATTTTTATTTTTTAAATTTAATAAAATCAAAATTAATCTATATAAACATTAATAACCCCTCTCTATATGTAACAAAGACACTTCTAACTTCTTTTCACAAATCCTTACCCCTTATCCAAAAGAGTTGAAATCGAAAGTAAAGATAATCAAATTGAGAACAGATAGCAACCCAAATTTGGAATCCCATACCTAAAACATAAGCCCAAATTTGGAATCCCATACCTAAAACATAAGCCCAAATTTGGAATTTATTGTCACCAAATCTAGTGGTAGGTAGCTAGGTTTTTCAACTTTATGCTTGTCATGCAATCGATCTCCACTTTGTCTTTTTTTTTATAACAAAGTGCAGAATATCTGATATACTTGAACACCAGTCCCTTTCTCATGGGCCTTGTCATTTTATTTCCCTTTTTCCTCTTCACATGTTTTATCTCATTTGAATATCATTTAAAAAATTGACGTATGGATGTCATATTCTGGGCACCTTTTTATTGATTGGTATTTGCTTTAAGTGTTTTCGAATATTTGATGATTGATCCTAGTGTAATCATTTTCCTTTGCGCTGTATGAATTGACATTATTGACATGCCTATAAATCAATAATGTTTCAACATTTTTCCTCACTGAAATATGGATCGATACTAGTTTTTATTTTTTATTTTTTTAGGTTTTTATTATTTTGATATTTATTTTAAAAAAATTCATAGTTTTCTAGGAATCTTTATGATTGGTATAATACTAAAAAAGATTACTAGTTACTTCCAATTATCATATGTTGGGTGATAAGGAACATTAGAAATACATCAATTTTTGAAGACAAATTTCTAGCAATTACTTCTAGTATGATCAAGATTATTAATATGTACAGGGAGCTGCGTCCTTCACAAGCTAAAGCTTCCAAAACTAGAATTATTGAAGATATTCCTTGTATCGATGAGGCTCATCGTTTTTTTGATGATGCAACATTGGATGGTAGATGTGCTACTGGTGCATATATTTTCTTAAATAGAGCACACTCTTTCCGATTGAAGCTAAATTGTGGCGTTGGCACCAACACAAAGGCTGAATTACTAACTCTTTGGTGTCAGATTGGGTTTGCAAAGATTTTAGGCATTGACACTATAAAGATTTTTGGGGATTTTCTGATAGTTGTGAATTGGGAAAAAAAATACGGTGATCTACAATCCATTGTGCTTCATCAGTGGTGCAAAAGAATTGAAGGAATTATGCACAATTTCACAGCTGGGAGATTCAAGATATATTGAGGAAATTAATTCTACTGTTGATTCCCTCTTGAAGGATGCTTTGCTATAGAATGAAGGCTTCTTATATTAGGAAGAATATACTGGTGACCAGCTGGAACATGATGGTCATATCTACTTTTTTTATTAATAGCTTTAAGGCGGTTTAGGATGATCATCTCTCATATTTTTGTGGATTATGATTCCCCTATCTGTTTTTTTAGCACTATATGTCAAATGGTTTGTAACTGATGGATAGTAATTATTGGACTTGGTTGTAATTGTGGATAACTGAACTGTATTTCTCTACTGGACAGTTCTTGGATACTTTATGTACTTTTTGATTTGAAAGAATAACAAAAGTATGGCTTTTTTTCTTCTTGAAAAAAAATCATTATTGATTTTAACATCATATTTATTTTGTTTTTATATTCTTATTATTGATCTTATTGCAATTATTGATAATTTTGGCATGTTCCTATGGTTTTTAGTTTTCCATTCTAAATTTGGTTAATATTTCGTATTGAGTAAGATGGAAAGGAACATTCATGGTAGAAATAATTTGGAGTAGGGAGAAATCACAAAGTTAAGTTTAGGAAGAACAACATAATCATAATAGAGTTTCTCTATGTGGAATCAATTTGAATAGCATGCAGTTTGATAAGTCCCTAATTTAACTATTCTACAAATTGGTCATTCATTAGCCATTTATAATAGTGGGAACATAAATCTACATTTTTAGCTTGAAATTCATAAATCTAAAGAAAGCACCACCAATACAAAAGTTCATCTAAAGAAAGCGCCACCAATACAAAAGTCAACTAGAGAAAATCAAGGAATAATGGGTGGGAAATTCATGTGTTGAGAGCACAAACAATGCAAAAGAAAAAACAAACCAAAATGGGGGAGAAACAAACCCTAACAATGGGTTCTTTTAAAGATGAAGGGTCCCGTGGAAAACCCCTGGCACTTGCCCTCATTTCGAGGATGTATCCAAACTAATTCTAGATTCTTGAAGGCACAGTGCGAAGTCAACAATAGTGTTCGAAGCCATTGCTATAATATACTCATTGTGAGCTCAACATTTCAATTATAGGAATAGAACCTAGGTGGGGCAGATAACACTCCCTCTCACAACCACTCAGGCTTTGGACTCAATTCACACACACACACACACACACACACACACACACACATATGCATGCCTATGGATGAATCTCACCTTTGAAGGCTATGGATAATTAATATGGACTAGATGTTTGTTGGAATGGATCCTAGAACCCAATCATTATGTCATGCCTTTCAGAAGTTCATAGCAATATTAATTAATTTGTTGTAGGTTGTCATGTACATGATTTGGGCCCAATGGTAAGAACGTGTGCTATCTTTGGGGAGGTCACATGTTCAATTCTGGCGGGGGGTAGGGCTGCACATAGTGACTCGTCATAGTGAAGCTGAAAGAGTAGGCATACCCTTGATGTGAAGTCTCAGCCCAAGTTGGCCTATGAGTTATTGGTATATGTGGCTTGCGGGTTGATGCATATCATATACTCTTGGGAGGTTGCTAAGTTCCCATGGTTAAAAAAAATAAATTTATTGTGGGTTGTCTATTGTTTAATAATATTATTTGTATTGGTAAAATTTCTTCCATTGTATACCTTCATGAAAATCAATACAAATGAGCATAAAATTCATACACCTTCTAAAACATATGTCTTTCTATATTTTCTTTTGTTTGATTTATTGCATAGAGAGTAGCGAGGTGCTCTACAGCCCAGTATGGGGAAAATTTGTCACATTATGTTACGTAATGTTCCCAAAAATTAAAAAGTAAATAAAAAGTTAATTAAAAAAATTCATGTTGGTTCGTAACGGTGTAGACTAAATATTCTACATTTTCAACTTTTTTGGAGCATATTTTTCATCTTATTTTCGTTGGAAATCTTTAAAAAAAACCCACCTTAAAGTCCAAAACCTAGAATAAAATAAATTAAAACCAACATAAATTTCCATCTTATCAAGGAGGGACCAAATTTCGAGGTGTAATTTTTTTTTCAAGGTGGAATTCTTTTCTTGAAGTGTAAAAATAAATATTACTCCTCAAGGACTTGGATTCCTCTCGATGCTTGATGGATCCGGGTTTAAGATGGATCTATACCTGTTATTGCACCGAGTGAAACGAGGTTCTCTACAGCCCAGTATAGGGGAGATGTTGTAACGTGATGTAACTTTTGTAACAAAATAACTAAAAAAATTCATGTCGGCTCATAAAATAAAAAATTATGGAAAGTATTTAAAAAAAATCCATGTTGGTTCATAAAATAAAATATTGTGAAAAGTAATTAAAAAATAGATGTTCGTTTATAAAATAAAAACTTAAAACTTAAAGCCGGATCTATCAATCAAGAGAGATCAAATTTCTTGAGCTTAAATTTAAAAAAAGAAATATACCTCAAGAAATTGGATCCCTCTCGGTGCTTGATAGATACGGGTTTAAGATGGATCTATGCTCGTAATATCTACAGTTATACTTTAAAATTGTGGATTCACCATTAAAGATTCGATAACTCTATATAACTCTTTTTATGGTATTTGTGCATGAACACATTTCTACATACAAAGAGGCCCCTTACCTTAAAAATAGATTATTATTATTATTATTACATTTTTTTGAAGTTAAATTTATACTAATAACCTAAATACCTTATAAAAAATTATATACATAATCAATTTTGACTTACTCTTTTCAATAAAATAAAAATTTCAAATTTACTCTTTTCAATAAAAATAAATTTCCCAATACCCAATATTCTTACTCTTTTCAATAAAATAAAATTCCCAATTCCTAAATTTTTTTAGTCAATAAAAAGAAATTTCCCAATACCCAATATTTTTACACTTTTTAATAAAATAAAATTCCCAATTCCTAAATTTTTAGTCAAATATCCTTACTCTTTTCAATAAAATAAATTTCCCAATTCCGTTTTTTTTTTAATATCCTTAACTCATCCATATGTAAAACTAACTGTCTTAGGACCTCTTATCTCAGTACTATATTACCACCACCCCCAAAAGAACCACCAACACCCCCACCAAAAAAAATTGATCAAATCTCTTTGAAAATATAAAATCCATCAGTAAACATTATGATACCATAAATTCAAACCTTAATTTCCCAAATTCTAGTAGTTGTTGCTAGTCCTTTCTACACATTATGTTTTTGTAAATAACTTACAGTGACCCTCCTCATCCCATCACCTTTTAAAGTGATACAATTTGCTTTAACTTCAAAATCTCCGCCAGTTATCTTTCTTAATTTACTTTAATTTTAGATTAAATATATTGAGCTGTCTTCGACATGTAAGAACGGTCTAATCTTCTCAATTATATGTGGCTGCCAGTTGGCAAAAGCCCCAAGAATCGAATCGTCGATAAACGGCTTCATTAGGAGGTTCCACGTGGCGCTATTAGCAGCGGCCCTAGCTAAGTTTAGATTACCTCTTAGATTAGCGGTAATCATCGTTGTGAGCCACAAATTAGCTGTCCCCGCGTCGCCCGAAACGTCCCCGGGCTCTATATATTCCGCTCTTTCCATTTCCATGTTTCATATCATCGTGGAGTATTCGATTGCCTCTGCACTTTCAATCGGAGAAGAGATTATTCGTTCGGTTGGTTCCGCAAGGGTTTCTTGCGGGCATCTGTTGGGGTTTATCGTATTTTCTTGCTTAAATCTGTTAGATTTCATCGCGGAAATCGGATCGGAGGCGTCTCCGGTACTGAATCAACACCGATTTTAAACGGTAAGAGGTTTTTCAGATTCTTTTTTTTTGTCATTAATGATTTTTGCTGGTCCTATTTTTTATATTTTAAGGCTGCGATTTGTGGTAAAGGATTGATATGTGAATTTGAAATGTGCCTTTGTGCGGATGAGTTTTCTATCTGATTGGTAACAGTTTTATTTCAAAGGTGAATTTATTTGTTGATTCGATTTTTTCCTCTATTTTTTCGCTGAACTTGGAAGGTCTAGGTTTTGATTCGATGGATTGAATCCTGGTTTTGTTAAACGAGCAATATATTTGATTCAATACTGTTATTTTGTTTGCAGAAGTTTTTTTTCCCATTGTCTTTTTAATTATCTTCTTTCTTTTTATGATTTTGATTTTCAGTATTCTTATTCCGCAATCGTGTAGAATTCTTTTGTTTTCCGCAATCGTTTCAGATTTCTTATAGTTTTCTTCACTGGATGTTATATTTTATTTTGTAAATGGGTGCGTTATATTTTAAAGATAGAGTGCGTTTTGTTTCCCATGATTTGTGGTTCGATCTATCTAGGGTTTTGGATGCCTTTTATTCTTTTTCTGTTTTATATTTTTGAACTCGAGTTGATAGTCTAAACTTTGCATGCATGATGCGTTTTTCTCTTCCATGACCGCTTTGTTCCTATCGTCGGCCGCTTTTTTTATTGTTTTCATTGTTTTCTAGGGTTTTTATGTCTCTCTTGCCTGCTATTAGGCCTTAACCTCGCAGCATGCGTGTTGTCATTTTGTCAATTGCTATTTCGATGCCTTAGTTTCAATCAGTTCAGCTTGTTCCTAAGGAGGTTTGTTTTGTGTTTCAGAAAGGCTGAATGTTGTGATGGAGACTAAAGGTGGGAGGAAGAAGTCTAGTAGTAATTATCCCCAATACGAAACTCCTTTGGGCTACAAGATTGAAGACGTTCGACCTAACGGTGGCATCGAGAAGTTCCGCAGTGCTGCATACTCCAACGTAAGTTTTATTTCCTTTCTAGGAATTGATCAGCGCAAGTTACTGGGAATAGATCACCGCAAGTTCTTGTTTTAGTTCGACAACAGTATGTAAGGCTGCCACAAGCTGGCTTGAGTTAAATGGATGAAATTGTCTCTGGCAAGCTATATTAATAGTAGAATGAAACTATGTAGTTAATGTATATGGTCAATTGTCGTTGCGCTGTCCATATTCATAGATTGAAACCATGAATATGGTCAATCACATCAAACAATTTTGTGGAAATCTAATAGCCTCATTAATAGATTGTAGCCGGAGGGCATATATCGCTGCAATCGTAGATTGTATATATATAGTTATTAATATCAAATACTGTTACTGAATTTATAGAGATGCAATCGCTGATTTTAGCAGCAAGAGTTAAGGATATTCAATTTTAGGTGGTAGAAGCATGTGGGATATTTGTTATGTTGTTTTGTTGATTTCATTTGATGTATAGAATGTTTTCTTGTACACAATCTGAAGTGTCGTTTTGGTTTGTATTTTTCTGCAGTGCGTCCGCAAGCCATCCTAATATTTTCTTCTCGGATTCGTAGAGTAGGAACTTAGGAACTGTAGGCTTAGGAGTTAGAATTAGATCGCTAGGAGTTGGTCTGCAGCTCCACTGCACGGCTATAGGATTAGCTCTCCACTCCGCTGGAGTGGCAATTTCTCCCTCAACGCTTTGAAAAGCTACATGTTTTAAAGACAATTTTCTTCTGCTACTTTCTCAATCAAGAAGGCAGAGTCTCCACTTTTTCTGCAATTTAAAATGGGCGTGTCTAGCGAGGAAACAGTTGGTTCTATGACTGCAATTGGGTTTGAAGGATTTGAAAAACGGCTAGAGATTGAGTTCTTTGCATCTTCCTTTTTTACTGAATCAGCGGGCAGGGGCCTAAGGGCATTCACTCGAACCCAACTGGATGAAATGCTCAAAGCAGCTGAATGCACCATTGTTTCTGAGCTCTCTAATGAGCATTTTGATTCATATGTCCTGTCTGAGTCAAGTCTCTTTGTTTACCCATTCAAAATCATTCTCAAGACCTGTGGGACTACTAAGCTGCTACTTTCCATCCCTTTGATATTGAGCAATGCAAGTAGCCTGTCTCTCTCTGTTAAAAATGTTAAATACACTCGCGGGGCATTCATCTTTCCTGGAGCCCAGTCATTTCCTCACCGCAGCTTTTCCGAGGAAGTATCATATCTGGATAAGTACTTTGGAACTCTTGGATCTGGCGGCATGGCTTATGTTATGGGAAATTCTGGAACGTCTTACAACTGGCATATCTACTCGGCTTCTGCTGATGATTTTGCATCGGAGGGTACGTCTGATCCAGTTTTTACACTGGAGATGTGTATGACACAGCTGGACCGGAAGCGGGCTTCTCTGTTTTACAAAGATAAATTTAACTCTGCGGCAGACATGACGCTCAAATCCGGTATATCTAAAATTCTTCCTCAGGCGAAAATCTGTGATTTTGAATTTGATCCATGCGGGTACTCCATGAATTCAATTGAAGGACCGGCTTTATCTACAATTCATGTAACTCCCGAGGATGGTTTCAGTTATGCAAGCTTTGAAGCCATGGGTTATGATCCCAAGGATTGTGATCTGGAATCATTGGTGGACAGGGTATTGAGTTGTTTCAGGCCTATGGTATTCTCCATTGCAGTTCATGTCAATGTTGGCGCGTGTCAATCTTCATGGACGAAACCAGTTTGGCCTCAGGGGTATACTTGTGAAATGGTAAGTGAACAGGAGCTTACAGGGAAGAGCAGTGTTGTATATTACACTTACATAATGGGCAATGCTGAGTCTCCCAGGTCTACTCTGCCTTCGTTTGCTTGGGAAGAGGAAAGTGAAGAAAATGATTATTTGCAAGTGAAAGAAAATGGGAAG
Source organism: Larix kaempferi (assembly GCA_027924585.1). Classification (NCBI taxonomy): domain Eukaryota; kingdom Viridiplantae; phylum Streptophyta; class Pinopsida; order Pinales; family Pinaceae; genus Larix; species Larix kaempferi. The sequence goes on along the minus strand of BSBM01002149.1, from coordinate 1,333,878 downwards.
AAGTATAATGGGTTCAAAGATCTGCAGGTTTGATGCACATATTGAAGCTTCTTTTCTTCTGGGCTCTATACGTTTTACCATTTGCCTCACAATGGTATCCATTGTGTCTTCAGAGGCATTACTCTGTTTTTGATGAGAACTATATTACCTGGTATAGTGCAGTTTATTATTCTATGCGTTGGGGGAGGGTTGTAGCGTAGGATGGTCTTATTAAAAAAAGCCAAAACCATTAGTATGTTTAGGTGCATTTCATAAAAAACTCAGTATGGTTCTTTCTTTGGGTGCATTTCATAAAAAACTCAGTATGGTTGGGTTGATTATAAGTTTATTGTATTTGGATTTCTTTCTTTGGCTGTTGGATTATTATTGATAATTTAATAATATTATATATTTTAGGGTAGGAAAATCTGTGTTTTGTTAGTGAATGGTTCTATATTCTGTTATTTAGTTCATTATATCATTGGATTTAATGTTGATTTTAGTTTTATTATATCATTGGATTTAATGTTAATTTTACTGTAGACTCCATAGTTGAGATATTTTCATAATTTTGTTGGTATTTCTGTTTTCAACTTTTCAGCAATTTATTTTTATGTAGAGATTACAGTTCAGTCATTGTATCCTTGGATTTAATATGAAATAGGGAAAGGTTCTCTTTCTTTTTTGAAGACTGTTAATAATTTAGTATGAATGATATGACTGCTTATTGTTATGTCTGCATCTCGGAATTTCTGCATGTTGTTTGTTAAAATTGGTATTATTATGTTTAAATCCTTGATACTTTGCATAAGTTAAAGCGGACAATTTATGAATAAAAGCCCTTCCCTTTTGTGAAATAATACTTATTATAAATTGCCAAAATTGATCTATAGCTCTCAATGCATCTCTCAATTCATTACTTATACATGCACTATCACTAAAAACACATTATCAATCACTTGCTTACATAATCTAAACTTCATTCATTACTTATAGATGCACTATCACTAAAACATCGACTAGTTTTACTTTATCGCCCAAATCAAACTAGTGCAAAGGAAAGCATGAAACTTTTCACCGATGAAAACTGTGACGAGTACTATCTTATCTAAACCCAGCGATTAGAGACTAGTATTAATTCATGCTCTAAGTCAAGTATCTCATGCTTTACTCATGCTCTAAGACAAGTATCTCATGCTAAAGCAACAGTGCCCGGAATCAGCATGCCCTCATGCTCTAAAACAAGTATCTCATGCTGAAGCAACAGTGCCCGGAATCAGCATTACCAGAAGTACTTGTGCTTGTATCTTCCGTCTAATATGAATTTGTAAAAACTCCATCCCATCTCCCACATACCTCATGCCCTACCTCTCCATCTCCTACATACCTCCTTCATGCTATAACTCCTTTCTATCTCCTACATATCTCATGTCATATTCCATTTCATAACTCCTCTCTGTCTCCCACTTGCTCATGTATATGTTATTCCATTTCATAACTCCTCCATCTCCCACTTATGTATTTCATAACTCCATCTCTCACATAGGTAATGTCCTAATCCATTTCAAATCTCTCACATACCTCATGTCATAATCCACTAATGCCATACTCTCCATCTCCCACATACCTCGTGTCATAGTTCATTGTGCTTATGTCATATGCCATAGCTCCATCTTCCACATAACTCATACGTCATGTCATACTCCATTCTAGAACTCCTCTCTATCTCCCACATACATCATGTCATTATTTATGTCATACTTCATTCCATAACTCTCCATCTCCCACATACCTCGTGTCATAATGTATTGTGCTTATGTCTTATGCCATAACTCCTTCATCTCCCACATAACTCACGTCATAATCCATTGTGCTCATGCCATATGCCATAACTCCTCTCCATCTCTCACATACCTCATGTCATAACATTGTGCTCATGTCTCACGCCACAACTCCTCTCCATCTCCCACATACCTCATGTCATAATCCATTGTGCTTATGTCTCATGCCAAAACTCCATCTCCTACATACCACGTCATAATCCATTCCACAACTACTCCCCATCTCCCATTGTGTATGCTTGGAATCTTCCTTTCCTTCTCCCACATGCCTTATGCCAATCTTCCTTTCCATCTGCCACATACCTCTATGTGCTATGAAATCCTTTAATTCAATAAAGAATTGCTTAGAAGACTTTGTCGATGTAAAGGTATATCGAGGGAGACAATATGCGTGAAGGTGCATATCACAGGGTCCCACATACCTCTATGTGCTATGAAATCCTTTAATTCAATACAGAATTGCTTAGAAGACTTTGTCGATGACAATATGCGTGAAGGTGCATATCACAGGGGTACTTAAAAATTGGTGAGAGGTTCTATAATTCTTCATCATAATTGAAAATGGGGATGGAGTGGTCCTAAATATTGGTCATCTTAAGGGGAATATGAGGTTGAGGTATTATGTGAGGTAAATCTATTCACTCACTCAGTGTGTCTAGGGGAATATTACATGCATATTTGTACAAGTGGTGACTTGTTTGGAACAAGTATATTACATGCATATTTCTACAAGTGGTGACTTGTTTGGAACATTAATAGTTTTTAACCATTATGTGAATATAATGGCCATAGATGTCACATAATGTATATGGATGGTTAGAACACAATGTCTTGATATGCTTCTTTAAACGGTTGAGAAGATTGATTTAAAATGAATGGATTTATTGGAAGTATGGATGGTTAAAACGCAATGTCTTGATACCCTTTTTTAAAGGTTTGAGAAGTTTGATTTAAACTAAATGAATGGATTTATTAGCAATCTCCTCCTTCTCTCTATCACTAGAAGTTTTGTACAAGCAATCCCTTCATCATGCATTTAGGATATCAACATAGAATCTCACTAGTGGGTGCAACCTCATTGTCCTTTTAGACCTTATGGGTCTTGGTGTATCGTCGGACTTTATGTCATTATGTGAATTCACCTAGCTCACACTGAATCTAGGTGACTTGTCCATGGATGACTACCCGCTGTTGCCACACTTAGTGTGATGTTGCCTCTTGAAACTGCATATGTAACTCAACACTCCCTCTCAAGAAGGAAATTCTATCGGACCACTCCAAGCTTGTCCCCAAAGTATTCAAACTTTACCCTTGATAGAGGCTTGGTAAACACATCGACTATCTGCTCGTCTCTCACAACATACTGGAGTTTCACAGCTCCCTTCTATACCATGTCGCAAATGTAATGGTACCTGATCTCGACGAAACACATGGTTCTCATACATGTTATCTCCAACTCAAGATCAAACATCCCTATAAGCAACTTCTGAAGCCACATAGCTACACTATTGGTTGAACATGTTGCAATATACTCTACCTTGGTTGTACTGAGTGCCACACTAGTTTGCTTCATATTGAGCCACGAAATCATAGCTGACCCCAGACTGAAGCAACATCCTGATGTACTCTTTCGATATGTGACACTACTAGCCCAATTCAAATCAATATATACATGCATACTTATCTCATGATCCAAAACATATTGGATTCCATAGTCTAATCAAGTGGACACGTCTTGGCTCCAGCATGTATTGATCACCGCAAAGCATATATCTAGCCATGTTTGTCAAATACATCAACGAACCAATCATCTGTCTATACATGGTGGAATCCATTGTCTTTGATGAAGTATCACTCAAATAATTACATGTTTGTCACCATTGGTGTAGGCATGGAATTACAATCCATTATCTCGAATCTCTTCAGGATTTCCACAACATATTTTGCTTGGTTAATGAAAATCTCACCTGGTTTCTGCCACACCTCTAGACCCAAGAAATAGTGCATCATACCCAGGTATTTCATCTTGAACTCCACAGCAAGCTTCCTCTTACATTTAGTGATGAGCTTCTTGTCAGAACTTAAGATCTAGCTAAATTAGCTTAACTATCTTAGCAATCAATAACATATCATAGTAAATAAGAACAGAAAGAGAATAAGGAAAAGAGTACACTAGATATACGTGGTTCACCGTCCACGAGAAGGTTTCCTTCTATTATCTCCAGAAATCTCCTTCAAACTTACAAGAGAGAAACTATAAATAACCCCAATACAAATATAGCAAAGCTTGAGATCACAAAACCTTGTGTCAGTACTATCTATGAGAATATACCACTTTTTCCTGTGAAAAAACATACTATTGATATTCAATGATGAATCAAATAGTACATGATAAGATCAAAGGATGATAAAAAATATGTTGTCGCACATAGATAAACACATATGCCACTGTTCAGTATATACCCCTCTTACAGATTATCAAAATATTATAGCCCTCTTGATCATAACTAGAATAGCTGATAACTAACCCAGAAAATACATATGGCCAGACTCAATCCTCTCATCTGCCAAATACTCCTCCCAAAATAAGAAGCCCTCATCACAATCCAATGCCACTTTTGACAACAAATAAGCCTGGGAGTTATGTTCTCGATAGATGTGTTCTAATGAGACTGTGAGAAACCTACCAAGTTCAGCTCTGATACGGTTGCACCAATAAGTCAAATTCAAAACATTCAGGGCGCATTCACCTCTTTCCCATTTAATAGTAACTCTAGAGTCACCATAAATCTGCACCTTCCCAAGACCCATAATATTTGCCACTTGAGAAACACACCACAAAGCCAAGAGTTCAGCCAGCATATTGGATCCCCTTCCACAGTTCATTTTAAGAGTGAAAAAATGATCCAACTCAATATAAATAACCCCACCAGCTCCATAGGCATCCAAGTTAGCCGTACCATCAAAGAAAAGAACATGGTCTTCAATCCTTAAGAGAAAGCTCCCAATATTACGCTGAGCCTGAGAATTAGGAGCAGTCTGGTATAGCAAATAATGACCCAAAATTGAGTTATAAGCATAGTCCAGATTCGGAGGAGTCTCCTCAAACGTTGCCTTATTTCTCAAACGCCAAACAGTCCAGCACAAAAAGATAGGTAAAGTGGCATGTGAATTATGGTCCGAAATCCAAGACTTTAGAGAAATATCCACATTTTCCCCACCCCAATTTCTAGGAATACCCAAAGTAGAAGAAATTCTTGCCCACAGACTACATGTAAATGGACATTCCATAAATAAATGCACAGCAGATTCAGAAGAACATTTGCATAGGATACACTGGCTAGGGGCCAATCCAACCCATCAAAGTGAGATTAATCCAAGTTTTTAACCTATCAAGCAGCAAAAACCAAGTAAAACACTTGAGTTTTTGTGGAATGGCCCACTTCCAAAGTATCTGATACCACCACTGAGAAGGAAAAATACACCTGCGTTTAATGATGCACTTATAGGTTGAGCTCGTTGTCACCTGTCCTGTAGACGGGTTACCAACCCATACAAGCGCATCCCTGTCAAGACATATACGACCCCCCGCAGAATTTAATGCATGAAGATATGCATCCCATTCATCAACAACATCATGGGGCAAATTTAAATCAACAGAATCCTGCCAATATCCCATTTGATTATCTTTGACAATATAGTCCACCGTAATTTTCCTTGCAGATTTCAGTCTCAATAATAAGTTAGAAGATAACTTATAATCAACAGACAAGCCCAGGATAGGGTCAGTATCGATAGCCACTTCCCGACCATTACCAATTTTCCAGCACAACTCCAATGCTAGCCAACAATAAACTTTCATAAAACCATTCCAAATCGGAGAAACACCCTAGACCAGTTTCTGAGGTTTTCTAAACCAATGAAAGATTTCACATTTAATATATTTTCCATGAATAACCCTTGACCAAAGGGAGGTACCAGTTATAGCCCTCCAAAAAATTTTTAGCCGAAGAGCCGCCCTAAATACAGAGAAGTCAAGAATCCCCCAACCACCAAACGATGTTGGAAGTGAAATTTTCTCCCATTTGACCATTGATAAGCCAGTTTTATTCAATCCCCCAGTCCATAGAAAGTTGAACAATAATTTGCGCAGGGAATTAATGACCGAGCAAGGTACAGGCAGCAAGGAAAACCAATAGACAGGAGTTCCAACAAGGACAGACTTTGCCACGGTGAGCTTACCTCCAATGGAGAGAAGCCGATATGTCCAATGTGAAATATGGTCTTCAAACTTCTTTATCAGCCACTGCCAATCTTGTATAAGATAACCATTAGGTTTAAGTCTGAAACCAAGGTAAGTAAAGCCCTCAATAACCTTATAGCACTAGAATGACAGAAAATCCAGAATCTCCAACATCTGATTTTCCTCAACCATATTTTCAAATAAACATGACTTTCTCAAGCTTACCCACATACCAGAGGCTTTGCAAAACAACTCAATAATATCCTTATAAACCTTCCAGTCCTCCACCGAATCACTGCCCATGATCAGGACATCGTCCACAAAAAGAACACGCGTGAGAAATAGAACCTTAGTAATTTTCAGTCCCTTTAACTGACCCTCCGACTGAGCCTGAGAAATCAATCTACTTAGCCCATAAATGACCAAGAGAAAGAGAAGTGGGGACATAGAACACCCCTGTCGGATGCCCCGAGAGCAACTGAAAAAGGAAGTAGGAGCCCCATTCACAAGGACAGAGATGTTCATGGTACACACACATGCCATGATCCAATCAATAGCAAGAGCAGGCACACCAATCTGTATCAACACAATTCTAAGGAAATCCCAACTGACGCGATCATAAGCCTTCTCTAAATCCATCTTTAAAATAATGGCCTTTTTCTTCCTGCTCTTGATAGAGTGAAGAAATTCCTGGGTAATACCAATGGCATCATGGATTTGTCTATCCTGTAAAAATCCAAACTGTTCAGGAGAGATAAATTTTGAGAAAATAGGCTTAAGTCTACTTGCAATAATCTTTGAAACAATCTTGTACACCAGGTTACAAAGAGCAATGGGTCTAAAGTCCCCAAAAGCCTTTGTGTCACCAACTTTGGGAATAAGCGTGATGAAGGTAGAGTTAAGTGCCCCGGACACAAAACCCCTCTATCGAGAATACTCCACCATCCTTAAAATATCCTCACCCATAATCTCGAAAACATGTAGAAATAACTCAACAGTCCAGCCATCCGGCCCAGGGCTCTTCTCTTTAGCAAAATATTTAAGTATCCCCTCCACTTCATCTAACGATACTTCTTTGCATAGCTCCCCAGCCTCCTCCTCATCAAAAAAATGAGGATAGAGATGAGCCACCTTAAGCTATGATTGTAAATCACAATTCTTATCATCAGAGTATATAGTCCTGAAATATTTTAAAGCCAATTCCTGTAAGTCCTCAACACCAGAGTATAAAATCCCCTCCTCATTTGTCATACTCCAGATAGAATTGTTATTTTGCCGAGCTGAGGCAAATTTATGGAAGAAATAAGTATTTTTATCACCATAGTTAACCCACAGTGCCCAACTCTTAAGTCGCCATTCCTGCTCCTCCTTCACGTAAAGACCTTCATTTTCTGCTTCCAAATTCTTAAGCATCTCCAAACCCTGACAATCTAATGGACAATCCAGGTTCTGAACATAAAGCTCCTGTAACTATGTTTCCACCTCCCACAGTAACTGTTTATCCATTAGTTTTCTCTGATGAATCTAATATGAGGCATTTCTTTTTAAGATATTAAGCTTCCCACACAGTGGGTCCACAGGATTGAGGTCCTGTGAGATACAACAGTTTAGCCATACATCCTTAATAAAGGTTTCAAATTCCGGATACGCCAGCCATGAGGAATCAAATTTGAATGGATAATTGCGACGCAACATCCCCTCCTCTAGTTGCAAAAAGACCAGCCAATGGTCAGAGATCTTCGACTCTCCCACCCATGATCGGTATCGAGCACATTCATCCAGCAATGAAGCTTTAACCAAAAACTTGTCTAATCTCTTATAAATGCCATCACCACCACCTTGTCCATTATACCAAGCAGGGACAGGGACCCCTGTAACGACATCAATTAAGTCATTATTAATAAGCAGCTCCGAAAAGAACGAAGCTAAAACATCCAAATGGGCATTTTGACCCCAAATTTCCTGAGCAATTCATGTGAAATTTAGGTCACCCGCCACTATGATATTTTTCAGGTCAAGAATATGAGAAGATTGATGCCCCAGCCAAAAAACCTCCCTATGCTTATAGGGAGCATAGCAGTTCAAAATAGATAACTGTAGGTCTGAGGATCTGCAAACACCTTTCAATAAGATACCCCAAGGGGTTTGAAACACAGAAAAAGCATAAAATCATGGATCCCATGCCACCAACAGGCCCCTCAATAATCTAGTCGAACTAGTGGCTGAAACTTCCCAACCACCCAAAATACTAACAATCTTAGAAATCGCTTGAATAACTCCACACATAGTCTCCTGCAATAGTAGAACACGAGGGCGGGTAGTAGCTATTAGGTTGGTAAGGGCCTTGACCTGCGACACCCTTCCCAAACCTCGAATGTTAAGAGAACAAATAGACATTAGGATACCCTAGAAGGGGAGGATGCTGCTCTAAGGCTCCCACAACTCACAGAAGAATCCATAACCCCCACCCCTAAATCAATTCTGGAAGAAATAGAGATAGGGACCTCACTTTTAGAAGAATCCAAAACCTTACACCCCTTTTTCCTGGATTTCCAAAGGGTGACATTACGAAAACGAGCAGAGTTCATAGATTGAACCAAGGGATTAGTAGAAGGGTTTTTAGAGAAAATGGGAAGAGGCGTGATAGTCCCACCACAATCCAAATTTCCAACATCAACCTCCCCCACAGACAAAGACTCCCCAATAGTGACATTACCACACACCAAATCACTAGTATGAATATCATTCGCCCCCGATGGTAAACTCCCAACAGAGTCATCACCCTGGCCCATAGGAGAAAGAACATGACAGGATAAACCCTCCACATCCGACAAGGAACCTTCCCCAAACAAATCTCTACAGGCAATCGACTTTGAACAAACAGTCTTACTTCTAGCAACATGTAAACACTTCTCAGGCTCCTCAATAGGCATACCAATAACCCCAACTGAAATTCTTTTGTCCAATGATGCAGTTGCATCCCACAAACCCTCAAATTCAGTATTAGAAATAACCTATGATAAAGGTAAAATAGGAGTAAAAGACCTACCAGGACACTTCGCCAAACCCTCGGTTTGGACCTTTGCACAAGTAGCGGCGTTCAACACAAGCGAAGGAGAAGGTGAAGAAGGACACAGAGGCATAACTTGTGGACACTGAAGCCGAGTGTGCCCTGTTTGCTGGCATAGATAGCACCAAAATGGGACCTTAAAGTAGTCTAATCGCTGACGCCAAACCCTCAACCCCCAAACCAACTCAATTTCATCAGGAAGTCCACGGGCCATTTCGAAAGCCACCATAACCCGAGTAGCTCTTCGATCAAAACCAAAGAGTGAGGAGTTATCAAGTCTCACAATGCGACCCACAGAGTTTGCTATGCCCATCAGGATATTCTTCGACCATAACTCTATTGTCAGTCTAGGAATGAGAAGCCAAAGGTGTCGAACACCTTGCTTTTCCTTTAAGGGGTCGAATGCCATGTGCCAATGCTTCAAACAGAAAGAACCCCCTTTGAAGCACCAGTACCTTTTCAAGATAATTCCAACATGCTCAGGATTTGAAAAAATGAACATCAACCACCCATTTAAGAGTTGAATCACCCGCGGCATGTCCCCCACCAACGGCAGCCAATGCTTCCTTACCCAGTGCACCAGGTCCTTCTGATCCCCAGCAGAGAATTCAAGCCTACCCACCACAACATGAGCAGAAAGCATCTCAATACGATCTAAGTTGGTTTCCTGAGGAATTTGGAAGCGAGGCAGCCCCTCCCAGACCTTGATAGCTTTCGCTGAACGACGATTACGGGACTTCTCCCCCCTGAACCGAGTAGGCCAAGGAGCATTAGGACCATTCTCCCTCACAGGATTCACATCCAGATCAGAACGACAAAGACCCCCTCGGTCAGTAGAAGAATAGGATAAGCATTCGCACAAAGCAACAAAAGGGGAATCTAATCCTGGCACCTCCGGTCGATTACCCATCAATACCCATACCACTGACAGCTGTCTAGAGAAGTCCAGACCACCATAGTGTGTCACCCAAATGAGAAAAGGTACCAGAAATAATAAAAAACCCAAATTGCAGAACAGTCAGCCACAATACCATCAAGTACAAACCCCAACACCGAAAAGACAAAAAACTATCCGAAAAATAGCAGGACTGAGAAATGCACAGACCAAAGTGATGAATATTTTGTAGCACACGTCAACGAAACTTCCCACTTATTTTTATACATGGTTGGTACTAGGCTAGTTCCCGGTGAACCAGCTTGACTCCATGTTGGATTTACAAATATTCTCAACTTCGACTGGTAAAAACAGTCCCACCCAACAACAAAAAAAGGCCTAGCTCCTCTGAAACCCTAACCAGTGCTGCCATGGCGTCCCCCCCCATCCCTTCTAAACTTGTTTTTTCATCAACCACCAAAGAGTATGATGTCTTTTTTTGCTACCCGAGCATATACCACTTTATCACTTGTTGTATCTCAGTACTTTCCTACAATAATGATGTGACTCCCTTGACCCTATTATATACCAAGAGATGTGGAGGAATTACTCTCACATATTGCATGTGGGATAATATAATTCTCCATAATAACATCTCTTTATATAATGATGGATATCAAGAGTATACTTTACCATAATGTATATGGGATAAATGTATTACTCTTTTACATAAGATTGTGGATAACTTCCGACATAATACAAAGACTAAGTACCTTCCAAGGAATATAATTAATATATGTCAACACTCCCCCTTAATAATGGATGGGAGAAAATCCCACACTAACACTAAGGAAGGAAGGAGTCATTACTGCTCCCCCTTGATGACAACTTCCAGAATATCCATAAGCTGCAAAATGGAATTTGATGAATAAAAACTGCTTCTCATTGAATCATGAAACTGCACACGAATCAGGTTGTACGATGAAATACCAACAACAAGATGCCCAAATCTAAAGAGAAGCCTTCATGGCTACTAGATCCAACAACAAGGTGTCGAGAATATGTGACACATTCCAACAGTAAGGTGCCCATATCACCACAAGAATCATCAAAACCATAACTGATAACCGAAGAACTCTAATATAACATCTGCACCAGTCTACAAATACTTTATGATGGTTGATACAACAGAACATGTGGCTAAGAACACCACAACAGTGGACAAAATACCTAGATGGCCAATAAACATGCGGATAGCAGACATTCTTCCAATCAAGGTGCAATTTAAATATCTGTAGAAGACCTCAAACATCGAAGAAACAAGACCTCAATGGTCTATACATCGAAAATGATATCATATAGATGAACATCATGACTTTAACAGTAGAAGATTGTGCTTCATTAATTTTGGAATAAGGTGATAACAAAGATCAAAGATTAATATGCTCAGGAAGGAAGTACAGAAACCAACTTCTCACAACTTTTCATATAAACAAAGAACTTATCTGCACACAAGAACTTCCAAGATTAAAGCATATAAATATCATAAAACAAGATTGCTCATACATAAATGAAAATACTTATACACCAAAGGTTAACAAACAACATATATCAAAGATGGCAACATAATATGATCAAAATAAAAGTTTAACTTGCTCATTAAGGAAAATGAAGTTACTTTTACACATTAAGCGTCAACCACAACATATAAATAGTGAGCCCAAGATTTACACATATGAGATTGTTCTTATAAAAATGCTTTTATAAACATGACATGTTTAGAAATCAACATGATTAAATATAATAAAAAAAGAACAAATTAGTTATTAAGAATCTTGTTAAAAATATTAAGCATTAGATGGTTTATAGCTATCATCATGACAAAATACTAGAGATCCATGCCCTTAAAAAATGCCAATGCTTCCATATAGAAATGTGAGACAAATATATACCAAGAACAAGAAATAATCTCTTAATAAACATGATTAGAAGCAAAACCTAAATGCAAAAAGATGAATAATAGAAAACAGAAATACTTTACCGTATTGATCTGAATATGCAGAACAATAGTTAGAAAAATAGTAAAGGAAAATAAACTTTTAACCCTTTTGAAAAGTTCCAAGAAAAGTCACTCACGGGTCTGCCAATAGGAAAATAGCGAATAAAAACTGATACTCGCGGGTTCTGCATGGAAAAGGTCGCGGTTACTCACGGGTTCTGCATGGCAAAGGTTGCGGTTACTCACGGGTTTACAATAGAGACAGTCGCGGGTTCGCGGGTCTGTAAAGGCGAAAGTCACGGTATTGATCAAGTGTTTGTGGGTTTCTGTGACGTAAAGTTGCGGCTATGTCGAAGCACTCGCGGGTTTCTACACAAGAGGGTAGAGAGTAGATTGAAGTAAACACGAGTTAGCAGTGAGAACAATCGCTTGTATTCCATAGCATACGCGGGTTTGCTCACAGGAAGTTGCAGGTTTGCAGTATACTTGTGGGTTCGTAGTAGGGCAAGTCGCGGTTAACCACGAATTCTGCGAAGCAAAAGTCGTGAACGTCAAGTTTGAGGCCGAAAACAGTGTCGAATCAACCAAAGATGGAAACTTGCACAAAGTCTACCAAACTTGGATGAAAAATGCCAATTTTCAACCAAAAGATAGATCTCCTTGAGGAGAAGCAAAAAATCATATAGATCTACAAAAAAACATTCAAGAAACCCTTGAAAAATTTATGCAAAAATCTACAGAACAAGGTTAGGGTTAGAAAAAAATAGCAGTAACATGCCCAGATCTGAAGAGAAGCCTAATGGCTACCAGATATAAAGAAAATATACAAAGTAAACAATTCCCAAATGATACTAGTTATTGATTGAAAGCTATAGAAGGTGCTAGATCATAGCAACTAGCTCTAATACCATGTCAGAACTTCAGATCTAGCTAAACTAGCTTACCTATCTTAGGAATCAATAACATATCACAGTAAATAAGAACAGAAAGAGAACAAAGAAAAGAGTACACTAGATATACGTGGTTCACCCAATTGGGCTATGTCCACGGGAAGGTTGTCTTCTATTATCTCCAGAAATCTCCTTCAATCTTACAAGAGAGAAACTATAAATAACCTCAATAGAAATATAGCAGAGCTTGAGATCACAAAACCATGTGTCAATACTATCTATGAGCATATACCACTTTATCACTTGTTGTATCTCAGTACTTTCCTATAATAATGATGTGACTCCCTTGACCCTATTATATACCAAGATATGTGGAGGAATTACTCTCACATATTGCATGTGGGATAATATAATTCTTCATAATAACATCTCTTTATATAATGATGGATATCAAGAGTATACTTTACCATAATGTATATGGGATAAATGTATTACTCTTTTACATAAGATTGTGGATAACTTCCGACATAATACAAAGAAATTATTACCTTCCAAGGAATATAATTAATATATTCTAACACTTCTCATCCCCTATTAGAAACATGTCATCCATTCAAAACCTTGTAGTAAAGGTTGGATTCTGCTTTACTCTTGGTAAATCCCAAGCTCATTAGAAAGTTGTCAATTCTGCCGTACCATGCCTTGGGTGCTTGCTTCAATCCATACAAGGTCTTCTTTAATCTGCACACATGTGTCTATCTGTCATGTGTCTCAAATCCTTGCGGCTTCTCCACATACACTTCTTCTTCCACTACGCCATTTAGAAAATATGTCTTCACGTCCATCTGGTGTAATTCCATTTCATTTTTGCAGCTATTCTAATCGAAGTGTATCTTTCTACTAGAGAAAAAGTCTCCTCGTAATCTATTCCTTCTTTCTGGGAGAAACCATGTGCCACAAATCTTATACTTCTTGAAGATCCGCTTTGAAGATACCATTGACTTATCTTTTAGTCTCAACACCACATCCTAAACATCATTCTTTATAATGGACTGGTATTCTTCAATCATGTCATCCTTCCATACTTTCTTCTCTGTAGCCTCTTCATAACATGTAGGCTCTTCATCAATGATATCACATAACAATGCCACATAGCTGAAATATGGTCTTGATTTCTTGCTTTCTTTGACAGTTCCATCTGGAGCACCATACTTCTCAGCATTTTGAATAATCTTATGAGCCCAAGATGGCCTCATTTTATGTGTAATCATCTTTCGAAGTGGCTCTATAGGTCTCTAATGTTCTGTCATGTCATGATCCTCCGGTACATACTCTTTTGGTGTAACCTCATCGTTTATGTTTGTTTTTGCAGCTCTAGGAGCTTTGGGCTCCTCATCATGGACCTCATCTAAATGATTCTGTTTGGATCTGTTGAAAGCTGCATCTTCATCGAAGGTAGCATCTCTGCTAATCTCAATCCGTATGTAACCAGGGACGTAGATTCTGTATGCCTTCAATGTCTCACAATGCTCTTATTTTCTGAAGGTCCCATCTTCAGTAATATTGTCCTTCATTATCTGGTGGGAATATTTGAGCTTCCATAGATCATTGCTTTCATAGCCTCCATAGTGCACCTGATAGAAAACAATGGTTAACCATTACTAATTTAACAGTTATACTATTCATCAATAAAATATCAATTCAATTTGAATAAATAACACTTATTTCTCAAAACATTAAATACTTAGGCTCCCTCTTGATTTCTGCTTCCTTGTAGGAGGAAGCGTACTTTGCTCCATCGTCTGATTATGAAGACCTTAATATTCTTCTTCTTCTAGTTTGGAACTTGCTAAATTCCTCATGCACTGGATCCAAAATTTCCTTTTGCTTTGCTGTTACTACTTGGAAACAGGTTCTTCACATTCTTTCCTTGTGCACATCCTTTGCAAACATTACTTGGATCTTTGGAAAACCTGTTACCACCTTGCTCACGATCGACAATGCTTTGTATTTTAAGTGAACAAGACTTCTATGCCATAGTTCACTTGGGTTCACAGTACTATTTGCTAGAGATGAAACTTAGTGTCCCTTCAACTTGTATAGTCCTTTTTCAATACTAATCACAACTACATCATCAATGGTATTTCCTTTTGGCCACATGAGAACTTCTCCATCCACAAAGGAAAATTTGAATCCTTTCTTATCCAATGTTGAAATGGATAGAACATTCTTCTTCAAACCAACTACATATAACACATCCTTCATCTTCATAGGATTTCCCGAATCCAATCTGTAGGAGGCTTCTTTGACTCCTTTAATAGGATATTGATAATCATCTCCAAGCTTCACCTTATGAGGTGAATCCTTCTGAATCAAACTTGTGAGAGAATCCCTGTAACCAGTCATGTGCTTAGAAGCACCACTATCAACAAGCCATGTGTCACTTCCATGAGTGACTATCCCTGTAACAGTTGATATCAAAACATATTCTTCACTTGAATCATATTCTCTTGTTTTCTTTTGAACAGGTTCATTATCTTCTATGGTATGAGCTAGATGTCTTTTTCCTCTTTTGATTTGATCTTTTACTTGAGGACAATTTCTTGCAATATGTCCCATGTTTTGGCAGTTGTAGAATATGAAGTTTGAGTAATCCCTTTGAGCCTTTTGATACTTCTGAAACTTTTGAGGTTTCTTTGAAGGATGAACTTCTTTTTTGCTCTTTTATTTCTTTGTGTGTTCTGCTAGTGTTTGATCCTCATCATTACCCAACTTCTCTTCTCTTTCTACCAATCTAGCTTCTTCTTCTGTACATTCTTACCATAGTCTACTGAACTTTGTTAACTTCTTTCTGGAACATATTCCTTGGATGAAATATTCCCATGACCTTGGAAGGCCATTCAAGGTAGTCATCACTACTTCTGCTTCCTCAACCATGTCTCCAATAGCTTCAAGTTGTTCCCTGATCTGAGATACCCTTGTGAAGTAGGATTGAATGGATTCTCCCTCCCGCATATTCACATTTTAGAGATGATTTCTTGGGGTCATATTTCGGTTGATGTTCTTTCCTTAAAAAAAATTGGACAAAGATTCAAACATTTTCTTCGAAGTCTTCTTTGATGAGACATGAGGGATAAAGTGATCTTTGATAGAATCAACAATTATCCTCTTTTCCCTAACCATGTTCTTCTTGTGCCTTGCCTTAGCCTCATATCCCTTTGGCTCCGCAACCTCTTCTTCAACAAGCTTTTCCAAGTAATTTTCTTCTAGGATGAGGAGCATCCTATACTTCCATGCTCTGAAGTTATCTGCCCCTTCAAGCTTTTCATCAAGCTTGGTGTTGTTTACCATCTTATCAAATCCGGGTCTGGAAACCCTAGCAGGAGGAGGGTTTGAAAATTATTCATTGGAGAATTTTATCTACTATAAAGATGCACCCTCCCAAGGCGAGCTAAGTAAACCTCCTTTTCACTCAAATATGTGGACATAACAAGCAAAAACTGAAAACCCTAATTTTTGTAGTTTTTGTAGAAATTAGGTCAAAATTGAAAATTCTCGGATTTGAGCTTTGACTCCACAAATATATGCACCCTCCTAGGGTGAGTTCAAGAATGCTAAGATTGAGCTTGATCCATGGATGGAAACCCTAGAAACAAGAAGCCCTAGTTTCCAACTTTTGCAATTGTCGCAATGCTTTCTTTCAGTCATGCTTTAATACCATGTCAGGATTTTAACTTAAGAGCAATTATGTTAGAATTTCATTCAATATGGATCACTGGAAGAAATACATTCAACAATAGACACAAATATTTATCCTAGGAAACCCCTTTCACGGGAAAAATCCAACATAACTTCTTAGTATAGATTCATTAACAAAGTACAATGTCAATACAATGAAGAGCTAAATCTCTCTCACAAAAAAATACACAAGAAGCAAAGATAAGATAACCCTAAGAATATGTCTTCCTCCAGATACTGCTACTCTCTCCCTCTTGTGCACTTGTCCCTCTCTTGCTTGAGTGAATTTCTGTGATATCTCCAAATGAGGAATTTGACCCCATTATTTATACTCTTTTTTGGCCGACTTTTTCACTATAGGGCCGACTTCACAAGGGCATTTTTTCCCATTGTTTGGGGTAATTTTTCCCATTGTTTGGGTCAGTTTTACCCATTGTTTGGGTCAGTTTCACCCATTGATTTCTGTGGGGCCGACTTTTCTATTTTCTCTTGATTTCTTGAGAGTATGTAGGCTTTAGTATTATTCTTTTAGGGTTTTGCATTAGGGTTTATGCAATACAATAATATCTTTTGCATCTACATATTATTTCAACATAAACAACCTTCATATCATACATGTAGCTATAAATTGATAGGATATTGTAGTTGATTTGGGCATATATAACTTTAATTTCAATCAAAACAGTCTTACTAGTGTTGGAGAAACCATGGAATTATAAATATTTGAGATCTAATTATTCCAAGAAGGGGTGTTGATAGGCACCATTTCAACACTTAAGCACAACATATCACAATTGGCAATATGATCATTAGTTTTGCAATACATGAGTTTGACAATAGAATATTGTAACAATTTTTATAAGTAATGAGCATGAAGCTCTGCATGGTTCATCTTGCTATGTGCAATAGGATTGTCGGCAAATTATATTGCACTATTATTGCCAAAAAAATTACCGAGTTCACTGAAAAACCAATCTCTCCCAAGAATTGTTGAATCCAAATGGCTTGTGTGCCAACCAAGTTCATCTTTTCAACAGGGGAAAATGTTTCATTATAGTTGATGTCTTCTTGCCAAGAAAACAATTTGGAACCAAATGAGCCTTATTTATTTCAACAACACCATGAGATGTGAATTTCGTCTTGTAAGACCTATAAACATTTCATTATATTCTTCCCTTGTAGTTGGGGTGCTAAATCCCATTTATTCTTCGTAAGGAACAATATTCTTCATCCATAGCATTCTCCTATCCAGGTTGACCATGTGCATATGCATATGTACCTAGATCACATGTATCTAGCAAACATGTCATTAGAGAAACACTTCCACCCTGCTTTTGACTTCTATTCTTCCTTGAATCATTAGTATCTCATGCAACAATTGCAATAGATTTAGTTGTCTTGGCATCCCAATTGGGTAGACATGAATTCTAAAATGAAGAATTTCTTGTATCGATCATTTCACCAAAAAATCAATTACGGGTTCCAAATTTGGTAGTTGATTCTATAGTCACTATTTAACTACAAAGTTTATCCAACTATCCAGTAAAAATTCAAAAGTAGGGTTCAATCAATTTTGTTTCTCTCACAATTTCAAAAGGATCGTTGATCATCAAAATAGAAGAGGGATTCAATAGTTTAATACTTGAGGTGTTTTCATCAAGGACAACATCTCTTCAAATGATGATCTAAAGTTTGATTGGATCAAACAATTTGTATGCCTTTGAATCTTTAGAGTAACCCATCATGATGTAATCGTGAATCTTTCCATTCAAGTTGTTTTTTGTAGTTGTCTAGAATGTGCACCCATAGAATGCCTCCAAATGTTCTAAGGTGATCGACTAATGGTTTCCTTCCACTTCATTTCTCAATAAGAACCATTTTAAAGACAACTTTAGTTAGAGTAAAGTTCAATAGATAGTTCAAATAGTAGATAGATTCTGCTCGGAAGCTAGTCGACAAATCTTTGTCCTGAAGCTAACAACGTGCCATTTCAAATAAGGTCTGATTTTTCCTTTCTATAACTCCATTCTACTAAAGTGTGTGAGGTACATATCTCTACCAAGAGATTTGATTTTGTGATAGGTATTTTTCAAAAACTCTGCCCACATATTCTCCACCATTTTTCATCTTAAAGATTTCATAGATCGATTGCATTTCTTTTCAACTAATGCCTTAAATTTCTTGAAATTTTCAAAAAAATGAAATTTATTCTTCAAGAAATATACCCAAGTGTACCTATTTCATCTTAAACATTTCACAGGTCGATTGCATTTCTTTTCAACTAATCCCTTAAATTTATTGAAATTTTAAAAAACATGAAATTTATTCTTCAAGAAATATACCCAAGTGTACCTAGAAAAATCATCAATGAAGGTTAAAATATACCTCACACCTACTAGTGATGGCTTGTTCATGTAACACATGCAATTGTGGACAAGTTCCACTTGAGTATTTGATCTCCATCCCTTTCTTGTCTCCCAGGGAGCTTGGTGATTCTTTGTAAGCACACATCCTTATGTACTCCATTAGGGGGTTAGTAACCATGTTATGTTTCACCATTAGTTTCAAGATTTAAAAATTTAAATGTCCGAGTTGTTAATGCCAAATTATACTATAGTGGTCATTCTGGGCTAGAGTGTAGTCAACCTATTTATCTCTTGGGAACATAAAAAAGCTTATATAGTACATATTTGGGATCAAGGAACCCATTAACAATAATTTCCCAATTGTTCACAACTTTCACAACAAACCGATATAGCCAAAATCCAACCTTTTTTTCTAGTTTGATTAAGATGAGATATCACAAGAAAATTTGCATTAAATTTGGGTAGATGATACAAATTGGTGATCACACCATGTTTCTATTCAATGTCACCACAACCAACAATAGTAAGTGCATAATCATCTGCTACAAATATTTCCTTTTTGTAGCTTCACTTAAGGAATAAAATAGACAAGCATATTTAGACATATGTTTGGTACAACTAGAATCAACTTTCCATTCACTGTGAGTATCCATCATTCCAACCAAGGGATGGATAGTTACAAGCTTCGTATATCAAAATTTATCCCCACAAAGGCCATTATTCGAATTCCAAACTAATTTAATCCTACCGTGAGTGCCAAAATTTATGAAATACATGGGTAGGTGCAGGTGCATAAATATAAAATGTAGGAGAATCAATACATTATTGACACACACAACATGCATAAACATCATATTCATAATAGGAATCAAACATAATCTTTCATATTCACAGAAAAAATAAACAATTATCTTTTAACTAAAGAAGATCCAAGCAATTGGTTGTCTAAGAAAAATTTTCCACCCAACCATAGGTATCAACCATAGATACCTTTCCCAAGCTATGTTGTGAGGCCACCGGGAAGAAGGAAACAACTATAATATTGACTCTCTTATCCCATCCCTTTTTTCTCTCATGCTTATCGAACCTGCTCACCACAACACATTACAAGCATCTCATTCAACCATCCTAGCCATGGAGATCTTTTCCATTGCCCCACACAACACAAGGAAGTCTTACTGTTTCTCTTTTTAACAATCCCTCATAGTACTCAACCCTTAAAGTGTTCTTCAGTGCATGTAGAAAGAGCTCAACCTACTGCATGCTTTCAAATAATTACCTATATCATCAGTTCATGGCTTCTTAAGAATCTAGGGAGAAACAAATATCCAAGGGGTAAAGGTTTCCTATGTCTCCTAGCCTTTATGCTCATCTACAACCATACTCTCCATCTCATGTTTGCAATTTCCTCTTCATAGTGCTAATTTTTGGTTATTAATTTATCAACCCTAGTAATTGGCACTATTCAAGAGAACAACATGAAAACCACATAGTATCGCAATTTTGCATTGAAAATGAGTAATAGACTCCAATGGAGATGAGAGGATTAGTGAAAAGAAAACTAACATTACTTCTGACCATAGAATGAAGGACCCTTACAATTGCCATAAGAAGTATATTCATCCCATGCTTCTATACTTCATAAGAAGAATTTCCCACCAAACTCACACATGCATTCAATGATTGGATTTGATAAGTCAACGCAATTAAATGATTAATTTAAAGCATATGGAAGAAAATGGATTAGTTCTAAGTATGACACTTGGAAAAAGAGGATTTACTTTCCCATTAGCCCCTTTTTCTCTTCCCCTCTACTGCTCTTTACACAACCATATTCTCTTTACACAACCATATTGGACCATTGTATTTTTTTCCAACATAATATTTATGTAGCTTTAAATAATCACAATAATCTTAGCACAAGGCCCATGTATGGATATTCATAGGATACATTCCTAGCCATTGACTTGTTGGGCATTGGCCTTGAGCTCTACACTAGGAATATTTTACTAGCATATTTACATCATTTTACATAATCCAATTTAATACTTTCCAAGGGTCAAAACTGGGATATTACATTCACACCCCCCTCACCCCCTTGGAATAACATCATCCTCGATGTTTTTTTAGCAGGTTTCATGTCCCTATTTTTTAGTTGCATGAACAAACCTATATCTACTCCGTTACCCCCAATTTTTGCATGGGTGTCCACGTATGATCCTGATCACGCTATTAAGGGGTGGCATATTCGTGATCAGGTTGTTGGTTCATGATTCTAAAC
This sequence comes from Larix kaempferi, assembly GCA_027924585.1. Classification (NCBI taxonomy): domain Eukaryota; kingdom Viridiplantae; phylum Streptophyta; class Pinopsida; order Pinales; family Pinaceae; genus Larix; species Larix kaempferi. The sequence goes on along the minus strand of BSBM01002149.1, from coordinate 1,312,597 downwards.
TCTCGTTTGGAATATTGGGAAAACTGTTTGTTTCTGAGCGAGATATATTGTAACATCATGAATATTGAGAATCCTCATTTGAAGAGCTTGAACAGACAGAGATGGAGAAGTTGATAGGTATGTTTTCCCTGCAATGTTGGATCCTCTGGAGGACACTTTAGTTTCTGTGAAGGCAGAGGTGGTAGGTCAAAAGGCCATAAGTGTAGGGAATCCAGATACTGGATCCCAAGATCGAAAGAAGTTACAGTTGGGAAATAATAGGAGAGAATGAAACCCATGATTTAATGTAGGTGGGCAAACAAACTGACATAGAAGAGAGAAACAACATTGACACAAATGGAGTCCTCAATACCTCATCTGTGTTAGAGGTAAAGAAAATCAATAAAGAACAGATAGTTGAAACAATCTATGAAAGATGGCGATGGATGTGGGAAGAGAAGCTTTCTCAGTCCTAATTTTTTCGACAAGTGTGGATTCTTCTTTTCATGCCTCAACAGAAAACTTAGAACCAGGCGAAATTCCATCCATAACTGATGAGATTCAAGAGTTTTTTGCACAAAGTCGTTGCAGTGAGAGAAATCATATGGTACCCTTAAACCCTGTGCATGTTCCTCGAACTTTGCAAGCTGAACCAGGAAACTGGGGCAATGGTAATTGCTCAGTTCCAGTTAGTGAACTTCAAAAGAAAATAAGCATATAGATAGCATTTTTCCAAATGTGGTTTGGATCAACTGCAGTGGAATCTATTCTTATTTGGAGCAGTAAATAAGACAGGGTTTGTTAGACAAACCCATTATTCTTCAAGGAAACCTGTATATCTTTGGGAAAAATCTTAAAACAGTGGAAACCAAAAAATCGGGGGATATATTATCACACTATTATGATAGGTTCTTCAAGACAGAGTCATGTTGAAGACAGAGCGGGTCTTCTGGAGATACGAATTTTAAACATTTCATCTACCACATGATTTTTTTTGGCCACATCAAATTGATGCCCCCTCTCGGACGTGATTTACTGAGTTTTAAATGGGATGTTGGCGGTGTCTTCTCGATCCACCTATCAACGTGTTCACACTGACAGCTGATTCGGCAGAGACAGACAATATTTCACTCTTTCCATTGGCAGCTGATGGGAAGCTATGGTCATCGCGGGAACTTCACGTGGATCTCAGTCACATCTTCAGCCAATTGATTGATGCGAATTCTTGCCGAGCTTACAACTAATCGGAGGTCAGGTGGTGAGGTTCCTATCAGACGAGTCGATTGAGTTCCACAAATTCGCTGTTGTAAAGAAAACGCTTGGGATATGCATGCAGTGTTGGTGGTGTCTTCTTGACCCACGTATCCACTATTTTTATTGGAAGCCGATCACCAACTAGGGTTTATTTGAGGTTTTGGAGCAGTTCACGAGTTAGTGGCATCACTGTCTAGAGCCACGTAGCGTTTTTCTTCATTGGTCATCGATTGCGTGGAGATTTCCTTTGATCTCGTGACAGCCAACGTGAAGCATAATTTTATGGATCAGATTTTGGATAGGGCCGTTGCTGGTCAAAGCATCGTGTTGATACACGGTGGATTCTCTGATATCAAAAAATGACACCAGTTCGCAATAAACGCCAGAAGTCACATAAATTATTTTCACCTTTGACGAGCTGTCCACTGGTTTGATAAGTGCTTTGGTGTATCTTTTCATCCGTGGAGATAGGAACTGTTAGAAAAGTCACCTTCAAATAGTTCGGAGTCTTTGTTTTCATTAGAGAGAAAAGTATTCATTTTTCACTTTATCTCCATTATTTTATTTTAGAGGTAGGTGAGTTTTTTTTGGTCTATATAAGAGACCATCTTTCTCTTTTGTAAAGGTGGAAAAAACTTGTGAGTACTTTTTTCCCTTGGAGCTTAATAGAAAAATCATGTTGAGATTTGTGGATCTAATTGAGCACTCTCTCTAGTTGTGGCGTGATCTTGTATGAGTTTAAATGAGTGTGAATGCTGCTAGATATTCCTTTTTCTTTTCTATGATTGTGTAAGAGGCCATAGAGGGGTGTACTCCACCACATTGGATGGTGAATAATCTTAGAAACTGTTTTATTTTTCCCTTTGTGAGCGTGCATACATGGGCACTGATCTTTTCATTTAATCTAGTTTGATTGTATAATATTGGTCTTTTGTTTGCATAGCGCACCTCTTGCAACTAGAAAAGAGAAAAGTAATTTTTTGGTTGTCAAACACTAGACTGAGCAGGGATTGCTCAATCATGCGATATTTCCCCCTCAGTCATATATAACGCAAAGCCCCTTTGAGTTCTCTTTTGACTCCATTCTCCCCTTTGATTTACTGGCACTGGCCTTTCCTCAAGGACTGATCCTCCCATCTTTCCCATCACTTTTTCAAATTACTTTCAATACTACAACCGTTTCTCTAAGGCAACCTCTTCGATTCACCTTGCCCCTTTATTGCACGTGCCTTAGCGATCCTATCTTAGGGAAAACCCCCTTGAGTTGCAGAAGAGCCAACCTAAAGAGAGGAAGAGAGGAGTGTGGTGACATTGGCTTCTCTTTTGAGAGTTGTCATCGACCTGGTGTGCTTATTTTTGGGCTTCAGCACATGCATGTCAGTTTTGGGTGATAAAATTTTTGGTGCCGTTGTCAGGGACAAAGTCCAGTTCCCGAAATTTGAAGACTGTGCTTCATTGACATTTGTGGGATATTACATTGCAGATACTTCTTCTCACATGGCGACTCCACGAAGGGACAGAGCCCTTGTCCTTTTGCAGGTTTGAAGATCCTATTGGGTGTAGAGGTGAGCACACTCATTGGAAGGATTTCAAGCTCACCTTGGCGACTCCACTGTTTGGTATGAGGTATGACTATATACATTTTTCAGATTTAGTACCTCATTATTTGATTTATGGATGATGATAAGGAAAAACCGTGTGATCTTCTGCATGAATCTATTCTGCACAAAGCTTATAGCCCGCTGGATTTCCTAATGAGTGGTACGACCGTGGGAAGGTGCATGACATTCTCCAGAATTCCATGGAAATGGTGATGTTTCAACCACCCATCATATTGCCTCTCTCTACAAATTGATGTCTGATTTTAATGTTCATCATGAGGATGATATTATGATCGTTTTTGCTATAACTTTGGAAGGGGATGCAATAATATGGTTCTATGGCCTTTTGGATGAATCCATAGATTCAGTGGCAAAGTTTTTCGAGAGGTTTCTCCCTCACTGGCATGATGGAATAGTTGATGAGATTGAGCAGCTTGCTAAAGAATATGATGCTCTCATCCCAAGGTCCCAACCTAACACTAAAGAGAAGATCCGTGAAGAAAACTTTGAAAATCAAAGTAGACTGCTTAAAGAACATATCATTGAAGATCCCATTGAAGAAGAAATACAAGGGCCTTTGTTTGAAGATGTAGCTGAACAACTTCCTGATATAGCCATAATAGAAAACATTAAAGATGTGAAGCTGCCTCAAGTTTATGAACAACCTTTTGATGAAAAGTCGGAGCTACCTCGAGTTTATGTCACCAAAGATGTTCACGAACAATTTTATGGTGATGATTCTGATCTGCCTCAAGATCATTTCATTAAAGAAGATAACAACACCTATCTAGCAAATCAACTTGAGCATATTTATGATGGAGGTTTGTATGTGAGCCCTATCAACCAGTGGATAGAGAATTCTTTTGCATTTTCTGATTCTTCTGGCCAAAGCTTCAATGATTTCTTATATTTTGACAATCTAATGTTACAATTCAAACTTATTTATGAGCAGATTGCAGGACAAATTGGTTTTATGTTGTAGATATCTATGTCTTTGTTCCCAACCAAGCACAGGAGGAAGCAATCTAGCATAGATGAGGAGCTGAAATGGCTCCATTGGCTATACCATTACACTTAGCATTCTCATGTCTCATGTTAAGTTAGAGTAGGTAGGAAGAATAAAGCTCTCACATGAGCATTTTATACTGTTATTAGCATCATTCATTTTGTCTTTTTTGCAATTTTTATGTAATAAGTGGTGGTCATGGGATGTGAATTGAGCCATACCCACCACGTGGTGTCTCTATTTCCAAACTGGTCTGTGAATACGCAGAGTCTGAGGTTCTCATGTACTCTCGAGGAGAGCACACGTCCCCATATGGAGCCAGATGTTACCCCTAATTTTTGCATGGGTGTCCTGGTATGATCTTGATCATGGTATTAAGGGGTGGCATATTCGTGATTAGGTTGCTGGTTCATGATTCTGAACTCTCGTTTGGAATTTTAGGCAAACTGTTTGTTTCTGAGCGAGATATACTGTAACAACATGAATATTGAGAACCCTCATTTGAAGAGCTTGAACATACAAAGATGGAGACGTTGATAGGTATGTTTTCCTTGCAATGTTGGATCCTCTAGAGGATAGTTCAGTTTCTATGAAGGCATAGGTGGTAGGTAAAAAGGCCATAAGTGTAGGGAAGCTAGATACTGGATCCTTGCAAGGTTCTTTGGGAAGCAAGATTGAAAGAAGTAACAACTGGGAAATAGTAGGAGAGAATGAAGCCCATGATTTAATGTAGGTGGGCAAACAAATTGACATAGAAGAGAGAAACAACATTGACACAAAGGGAGTCCTCAATACCTCATCTATGTTAGAGGTAAAGAAAATCAATAAAGAACAGATAGTTGAAACAATCTATGAAAGATGGCGATGGATGTGGGAAGAGAAGCTTTCTCAGTCCTAATTTTTTCGACAAGTGTGGATTCTTCTTTTCATGCCTTGACAGAAAACTTAGAACCAGGTGAAATTCCATCCACAACTGATGAGATTCAAGAGGTTTTTGCACAAAGTCATTGCAGTGAGAGAAATTATAGGGTACCCTTAAACCCTGTGCATGTTCCTCAAACTTTGCAAGCTGAACCAGGAAACTGGGGCAATGGTAATTGCTCAGTTCCAATTAGTGAACTTCAAAAGAAAATAAGCATACAGATAGCATTTTTCCAAATGTGGTTTGGATCAACTACAGTGGAATCTATTCTTATTTGGAGCAGTAAATAAGACAAGGTTTGTTAGACAAACCCATTACTCTTCAAGAATCGCAAATCCCATAACCTCTTTCTAGAAAAAGGAAATTAAATTTGTTTGGGATCAAAAGTGTGAAGAAAGTTTTAAGAAATTGAAAGAACTGTTAACTACTGTACCTATTCTAAAAATTGCAGATCTAAACAAGGACTTTTTTATATGCACTGATGCATGAAATGATGGCCTTGGCGGAGTCTTAACACAAGAATTTCACGTAATAACGTATGAGTCAAGAAAGTTAAAAATTCATGAAAAGAACTACTCTACCTACGATTTAGAGTTGGCTGTTGTGATACATGCTTTAAAGATGTGGCGCCATCATCTAATTGGTAGAAAGTTTTCATTAATGATAGATAATAAAGGTCTAAAATATCTGTTGGATCAACCAAATCTGAACGCAAGGAAAGCTAGGTGGTTAGCTTTCCTTAGCGAATATGATTTCGAGATCCAACACATAAAAGGTAAAGAAAATAAAGTGGCTGATGCCTTAAGCAGAAATGCAAAATTAAATTTTATGGCAGCAAGTACTTATAAAACATATTTAGAAAATCAGTTTGAAAAAGGGATAAAATTGGATAAGAATTATCTGAAATTACAAGAAAAAGTAGCTGAAAATATATCTAAAAATTTAAGAACAGATTACAGTTTGAATGAAAAAGGTTTAATGCTGTATAAAAACAGACTGTATGTGCCTAATGTACCTGAAATTAAGTTGCTGATTTTAAATGAAGTACATAAAAGTCCTTATTAAGGAGACCCTGGTTACCAAAAGATGATAATGATGTTAAGAAAATATTACTTTTGGCCAAATATGAAGAATGAGGTGGCTGAATACATAGCTAGGTGCTTTGAATGTCAGCAAGTTAAAGCTGAACATCAACACCCAACTAGATTATTGCAGCCATTTCCATTTCCATAGTAGAAGTGGGAAATTATCAACATTGATTTTATAACTGGGTTTCCTAAAAATCAAAAGCATAATGATTCAATAATGGTAGTAGTAGATAAGCTTAACAAAGAAGCTCATTTTATGCCTGTTAAAACTACTTTTAAGGCTGCTAACTGTTGAGCCCAGAATTGGCCCTTTTTGACCATCATTTATCATCTTCCCTTCCCTTGTCTCACACCAATTACCTTGGTAATTCGACTTATTGTCCTTATCTTATTCCCCAATTTACCAAGGTATGGCCGATTATTGTTTTATTGTATTAATACTTATGATTGTGATGATTAAAGCTGTGCATCTCTTAATTCGTGCTAACATGATGCGATTTATGAAGGTAGTAAGACAAATAGACTGCAGGAAGATCGGAGCTGAACAAGTTATGGAGGAAGGGACGTCCATTGCTTGTAGAAGGTTCCTTGGGGCTCAAATCGTCAATCAAGGCACAGTCGTGGCAGGGCAGCTGTAACATAAAGTGCTATCTTAAGTATGTCGCTGCTCGAATCCAGCTGTGAGCTGGAAGGACCGCCACTCTTGGGATAGTTAATAACTCCTCTCATATTTGGATATTTCAGTTCTGCCACGCATTGTAACAGCTAGATTATTTAGGGCGCCTGAAGATCAGAGATCTTCATGGCTGCCCAATTATAGGTTTAGATGTTGCAAATTGTATGTATAAATATGTGGGATTGCCTCGACCGAGGGGTTGGACAGCAAACAATTAATTTATCCTGTATTAGCAGCCGAGCCAAAACTGTGTACTCATTCTTCTGTTAATATAAGGAGTTACTTCTGAGTTAAAGAAAGTGTTGTTCAACCAGCGTCTCTGTGTGAAGACTGGGCCCGTCTTCCACAGAGATTGCTGCGTTAATTTAGGATTTCATCTTTCTTGTTGTGTGATGCTTTGTTCTTTCTTTTGTACGCAGCAGCAATATTTATTGTGTGGATTTCTCAGTAACAATTATATTTCCGTGAGATTGGTGAATGGTATCTAATAACAGTCGACTGAGTCAGGTTTGTTTTACACATTTCAATTTCTGTTCACACTGCCGTGTTCATCCTACAGCTGAGACGTAATCCCAGGAGCTCTTACAATTTAGCTTTCCTGTTATGTGTTGATTGATTGATATTTTGCAATTCAGTTTCTTAGAACAGTTGCTTCAATCTCTTTCATTAAAGTTCTAGAGTAATGTTCAGGTCATGCTTTATGATTCTCAGCTTGATTAGATTAGACAAGTGATTATTTTAGAATGCGAATAAGATTTCCTTCTTGCAATTGTTGATTAGATCTGATACCATTTCTTCTTGATGCATGGTAGAAAAGAATTGTAGTATAAGCAGTTAGAAGGCAATTGGGATTGCATAGATTCTTGGGATGAACATGGATGATAGAAGATAAAAGTATTCACTTCTAATGGTTTTGTGTTTAAGCATATATTGTGCACTTGTCCTTTGAAATAAAAAGACTTTCTCAGGTTGACAATAAATTTCATACGCTCTGTGTGTTTGATATTTAATTATCTGCAATTAGAGTGCTTGACATTTTGGCGCCGTTGCCGGGGAAGGATGAAAATTAAACACTAGTCATTAGTTGATCTGATAATTGCTTTTAGTCAGTCTTTTGGTTGTTTTTGAAATGATTTGCTTCGCATGAATATGAGGAGGGTAAAACGCGATCACCTCCCAACCCCCAAAACTCCACAAATTACTAACAGTGCAGGTGGTTCGGGTCGTGGTCGAGGTCCACCGCTGGGTAGAAGAACATTTATTGACGACCTTGTTGACAAAGCTGATTCAGCTGTCAGATCTCGTCAACGGGAGACTCCTATCAAAAGAGGCCCTGCTGATCCTGGAGCGTTAGCATCAGGATCTACAGTGGAAGATACAGGAGCAGCTGTGATTCCTGCATATACTCCTGCTAAAGAAGGAACAGCTGATTCAGCTGTTGCAATTGAAGAGTACGCAGCTGTTACAACTGAAGAGTACGCAGCTGTTACAACTGAAGAATACACAGCTGTTACAACTGAAGAATACGCAGCTGTTACAACTGAAGAATACGCAGCTGTTACAACCGAAGAATACGCAGCTGTTACAACTGAGGTAAGGAACAAAGGAACAAACGAAGGAGAAGATACAGAAGAAAAGATGAATAATAGACATGAGAACGAAGAGGAAGAAGCAGTGGTACAATACCATCATGAAGATGATTCCCCGCCAGAGACTATGGCTACATTGCAATTCCCAATACAGCAGCTAGAGGGGACAGCTCCTATGAAAAACATTTCACCGTCGGTGTTACCCCGCTTCCATGGCAGGGCGGCAAAGGATCCAGACGAATTCCTGTTTGAATTCGATATCCTCTGTCGCAGCTATGATTATGTCACAGATGCTCAAAAGTTGAAGCTTTTTCCTGCCACCCTGAAGGACAATGCATTACGATGGTTCATGAGCCTTGGGGGAGGAACTGTTGCTAATTGGAATAAGATGAAGCAAGTGCTCCTGGAAAAATATCAAGAATATTGCAACACCAGGGACAAAAGGGAGGAGTTATTCAAGATGGTACAGAAGGAGGATGAAAGTTTGGAGGATTTTGTGGAGAGGTTGCTGTACAATGTGCAGAGAGCTGGACAGACGAACATGGGACTAGATGTGCTTAAGATAATCCTGCTTCGAGGAATCAGGGACGATTGTTTAGACATGCTAAATTTATTAGGAAAGGGGGATATCTCTAAAGAATCTTTTGAGACAATTGTGGAATTATGTAAGAGATATTCCAGGGGATCTTCTAGGCATAATAAGCAGCATAAACGAGATAAGCTGGAACGTGATGTCTTCGATAGAACTCAGAAGTCATCCAATGGGGGAGCTACACGTGCGGAGATAGGCAATCTTCTTGAAAACTTTAAAACAGAAATGATGAGCTCTATCTCTTCAGAGATTGATGTCTTGAAGGCCAAGCAAAGACAGGCAGTGGAGGATCTCACACTAGGTGTGTTTTGTCCCCGATGTAGAAAGACTCATCCACTGAAAGAATGCCCTCTTGACAAAATACAAGTGTGTCAGCTGTGCGAGCTGAACCATGATATGAAAGAATGTCCGACATTACCCCAAGTCAAGGCTGTTCTGCAGGCATCAACTCCAGAGGTAGATTCAGCCTACTTCATTGCACAGAAGAAACCCTGGCAACCCCGGAATCAAGGTATGTCTCCCGATTCATTTCCATTTTTGAATAATTTGAATAATTGGAATACTAATATGCAAAATGTGAATACACAATTCCCTTCGAATTATGCTCAGTGGAATTCCCCTCAACCTGCGATGCAAGGTTATAATTCATGGAGTCCTTGGACACAGCCACCACATCAGCTTACTTCATGGTCTCCTGGATGGCGGAACTTCCATCCTGGGAACCAGTTTCCTCAACCACCTCCACCTCAACAGTTACCGTATCCTCCATATCCTCAATTTCATCAATATCCTCAATACCCACCTCAGCAGTCGCAGCTGCAGCTGCAAAATAATCCTGTTCCTAACTTACCGATACGGCCTCAGCTGCCTGCCCAACCTAACCCTAACCCAAACAATAAAACAATCCAGCAATTGGAAGCTCTCAATATGCTGGCCTACTCTCTCTCCCCTGTACCTTGTAATGATATTCGCTTACGGTCTGGAAAGATAGTAGAACGTGTAACTTCAGAAAATATTCCACCATCTGAGCATGACAAAGAAGAGAGCTCCCAGCATCCATTTGATCTGGTTCCTAACACTGAAGGTGCTGAGCATCCCTCAGATGGGACGGCTGAAACATTAAACAATAAAGTGGATAACACACAGCCTACCCAGCTGGTAAGGCAACCACCATACCCTGAGAGATTGATGCTGCCACAAAGAGGGGGGCAACCTCAGTTCAATCTCTTAGGAGAATTGAAGAACCTTTATGTTAAGATTCCCCTTTTACAAGCTCTTCAGGATGTACCTATTTATGCTAGAACTGTTCGGGACCTGTGCACTAAAAGACCGGGAAGGAAACCCAGAGATCCTCCTACTGTTCATGTTATAGGGAATTTATCCGCTTTAATGACTGGAAAAACCCCTATAACTAAGTATGAGGATCCCGGCAATCCTACTGTCACTGTACACATAGGACAAACGCAGATACCCAACGTACTAGTAGATTTAGGAGCTGCGATCAATGTTATAACAATGGAGACTGTAAAGAAGCTCGGATTCACCAATATTAGACCGACCCCTACTATCTTAGAATTGGCAGACAGATCCACCATCAGACCCGAAGGGATTTTGGACGACCTTGTTATTTCAGTAGACTCATGGGAATATCCTGCCGACTTTCTGGTATTACAACCAAAATCACAGCTGGGGGGACATCCATTGATTTTGGGGAGGCCCTGGTTGGCTACAGCTGATGCTTGCATCAGCTGTCGATCAGGATCTATGACTATATCTGATGGCATGGAAACCAAAAACCTCACCCTGTACCCTCCAGCACGGCCGAGTCTAGAAACTGAAACTTCCCTTTGGATAGAATAGGAAGAGGAGGAAGATGTTCAGCCATTACTAACAATAAGGAAGGCACTAACATTCAAAAACGAAACAGAAGACGATGCCATTAATAATTTCATTAGCGAACCTGCTTCAGTAGATAAGGAAGTTTATCAACTCCTGAACAGTACCCTTGGGAAGGAAGAACAAGAACAGCTTACGGAGGAAGCACTAGTCAATGATACAAACATAATCCCAGTCTTGAAAAACTCCAGAAGCATTCCTATTGAGGTAGAGCCTGGAAAAACTTTGAACATCAACCCTGGTCTCTCCACAGAAGAACAGATGCGCCTAACCAATCTCTTGAAGGAACGTAAGGGGGCATTCGCCTGGGAGTATACAGACATGAAGGGTATTCCTTCTAGTCTGTGCACTCATCATATTTATATTAAAAACGACTCCCGACCTGTATGTCAACCCCAACGACGCATGAACCCCAATCTGAGGGATATAGTGAAGGAAGAAATCCAGAAACTCTTGGAAGCAGGATTTATCTATCCTATCTCAGATAGTGAGTGGGTTTCCCCACTTGTAATTGTACCCAAGAAAAATGGTAAATGGAGAGTCTGTGTCGATTATAGGGAGCTGAACAAAGCTACACAAAAGGATCATTTTCCTCTGCCCTTTATTGACCAGGTACTTGATACCCTATCTGGAAAGAAGTTCTTCTCCTTCCTGGATGGGTTCAGTGGGTACAATCAAATTCAGATTGCTCCAGAGGATCAGGATAAGACCACCTTCACTTGCCCTTGGGGAACGTTCGCCTACAGGGTGCTTCCCTTTGGATTGTGCAATGCACCTGCAACGTTCCAAAGAGCTGTGATTGGCATATTTTCTGAATTGGTAAATGATAGCATGGAAGTTTTTATGGATGATTTTACTCCTTATGGTAGGGATTTTGAGGAAGCACTGGAAAATTTGAAGAAAGTTTTAATTTGCTGTGAACAGGCTCGCCTCTCACTAAGCACTGAAAAATGCCACATGATGATGAGTGAGGGGGTGGTATTAGGACATTTCATCTCTACTGACGGTATTCAAGTGGATCCTTCAAAAATTAAGGTGATAAAGAATATACCAACTCCTTCAACTCAGAAAGAGGTGCGAAGTTTTCTGGGACATGCTGGGTATTACAGGAGATTCATTGAAAACTTCTCCAAACTTGCTTCTCCTTTGTTTTCATTGTTAATGAAGGACGCACAGTTTGTATGGAGTACAGCATGCCAGACAGCATTTGATAAGCTTAAAGAGAAATTGTCCACAGCCCCTATTCTAAGGGGACCTAATTGGACCATACCTTTCCACATTTCTTCAGATGCTTCTGATACCGCCATCGGGAGCAGTACTAGGACAGCAGGATGGTCAAGTACCTTATGCTATTTATTATGTTAGTAAAAACTTAGCCTCTGCTGAACTAAATTATACTGTTACTGAAAAAGAATTCCTTGCTATTGTTTATTCTATTAATAAGTTTCGGCATTACATTACTGGGTATCCTACATTTGTGCATACTGACCACTCTGCCATTAAGTATTTAATGAATAAACCTGTCACTAATGCCAGAGTAACCAGGTGGCTTTTATTATTACAGGAATTTGATATTACTATTATAGATAAACCTGGAAAAGAAAATGTTGTTGCTGATTTTTTATCACGATTTACTAACAGTGATGACAGTTCACCTGTTGAGGATGCTTTCCCAGATGAACACTTATTCGCACTCTCAGCTCATTCACCCTGGTATGCAGACGTTGCTAATTATTTGGTTGCAGGGAAGCTTCCGCCACATATGTCTAAACGAGAGAAAAGAAAAATTATTCAGCAAAGTGCCAGGTATTGTTGGCTCAAAGGCCATCTCTTTTACACAAGACCTGATCTTGAAATCAGAAGATGTGTAAGGGAAGATGAGATCTTTCATATACTGAAGGCCTGTCACGATGAACCTTGCGGAGGACAGTTTGCAAACAAAAGAACAGGGCATAAAGCGTTGCGGATGGGCTATTATTGGCCAACACTGTTTAGAGATGCTAAAAGATATGTTCAGTCCTGTGACAGCTGCCAAAGGATGGGCCAACCTAATAAGACAGATCAGATGCCTTTACAGCCCCAAGTGGTATTAGAACCGTTTGATAGATGGGCATTGGACTTTGTTGGTCCTATCAACCCTCCTTCCAAACAGAAGGTTTACATTTTGGTGTGTACAGATTACATGACCAAGTGGGTAGAAGCTGTAGCTTTGGCTAAGGCAAATGACCAGGCGGTGATTGATTTCCTGTACAGTGAAGTTTTTACCCGTTTTGGGGTACCAAAGGAAGTAGTTACCGATGGGGGACCACAATTTATTTCACACCAATTTGAATCCTTGCTCCTGAAGTATCATGTGCAGCACAAGATAGCTTCACCGTATCATCCCCAGGCCAATGGTCAGGTGGAAAGCACTAATAAAGTTATCGAAGCAATCCTTACTAAAACAGTTAAAAGCCATCAAAGGGATTGGGCTGACAGGCTTCCAGAAGCATTGTGGGCATATCGTACGACTTGGCGTAACACCACGGGCTTTTCTCCTTATGATTTGGTATATGGAAAGAGTGCCATTTTTCCAATTGAATTTGAGATCAAGACCCTGAAAACAGCCATTGAAATGAACCTGGATGTAACAGAAGCCCAGAAAAGAAGATTGAATCAATTAAATGAGTTGGATGAGAAACGATTAGCTGCAGTAGACCAGACTGTGCTACTTCAGCAACAGAGATCTAATTGGCATGACCGATTCATCAAAAAGAAAATCTTCCGTGAAGGAGACTGGGCACTATTATATGACTCCAGATTCAAGAAGGATTTTAAAGGGAAATTATGCACAAGATGGCTGGGTCCATATTTGGTTGACAGGGTATTTGACAATGGCACTGTTCGCCTGGTCACCATTGATGAAAACCGTATACCATTACTTGCTAATGGCCACAGACTGCGACTGTATCGGAAGCCCATTTCGAAAGATGCATTCATTTCACAGATTGCTGCTGATCCAAACTATCAATTGGCACCAGAGCAGGAACATTTCTCTACCTTTGCCAAATCTTAAACTGAAAATTATATTTGCTGTACATAAATAATGTCTTGCTGTAGCGTATAGTTGTCGTTTTCTTTCTCTTTGCATTTGATCTCTTTGCTTGCTGTCGTCTTTAAATTTTTTTTTTTCAGGGAAGCGCCAGGAGAACGACCAGTTTGGGCCCGTAATGAAAATCGCCCTGTGCTGTCCTTGTGTTAAAAAAAAAAAAAAAAAAAAAAATTTCGACAGCTGCAACATATTTTCCGGCAGCTGCAACATATATTCCGGCAGCTGCAACATATTTTCCGGCAGCTGTATATCCTTTTCCGACAAACATATTCTCCTTTTCCCGGTAGCCATAATGCCCTTTTTTCGTCAGCCGTCAATCTTTCCCAACAGCTGCAATTTCGGCAGCTGCAACATCGGCGGCTGCAACATCGGCGGCTGCAACTCCAGTTTCCGCGGCTGCCACCTCATCTTCCCCATGGTTGCCACCTCATTCACCAGCTATTGCCACCTCATTTCCCACGGCTGCCATCTCATTTTCCGCATCTGCCACTCCATTTTCCCCATGGCTGCCACTTCATTTCCCAGCAACTGCCATTTCATTTCCCGGTAGCCGTAATGTCCTTTTTCCGTCAGCCGTCAATCTTCTTCGGCGGCTGCGACTTCGGCGGCTGCAACATCGGAAGCTGTAACATCTTTTTCTGTAGCTGCCACCTTATTTCCCAGCGGCTGCCACTTCACGGCCATTTTATTTCCCGGTAGCCGTAATGTCCTTTTTCCGTCAGCCGTCAATCTTTTTCGGCAGCCGCAACTTCGGCGGCTGCAACATCGGAAGCTGCAACATCTTTTTCCCGCAGCTGCCACCACATTTTCCAGCGGCCGCCACCTCATTTTCCAGCGGCTGCCACTTCATTGACCACTCACTGCCACATCATTTCCCTGCAGCTGCCATTTCTTTCCAGCGGCTGTAACATATTTCCCATAGTCGTAAAATCTTTTCTCGCCCGCTGTAAGTTTTTTTTTTTTTCCCGCCGCCGTAAAACTTTTCCGTGATAGCCGTAATTTTCCCCGATATCGTAAATTTTTTTCCCGGCTGCCGTGAATTCTTTTCCGGTGACTGCAAATTCTTTCCCGCCAGCTGCAACAAGCTTTTTCATCGGCCGTGTTATCATTTCTTTGGCAACTTGCAGTGGTAACTCCCGTGTTAACAGAAGAATTGCTGCAACCTGCTAATCATGATACTGATTCATCCCAGTTCCGCTGGCGAACTCATCATTTTAACCCCGAGGATGCGATGCCTTGTGTTTCACCGGCGAAGGAAATTAGTGCCTTATCCGAGTCATCATGATCCCACGGCTGACTGTGCACGCGTCCGGCTTCGTGACGTCACCAACTGCATGCTCCACCAGTTTCCGCAGCCTTCCGACGCACAGTTTTATGAGGTATGGCTTTCATTTATCACGTGATTAAGTATTGATATCATTTAAACGAGATTGGCCGTACCTTCACTCGTACCACCATTTATACCTGATTAAACCTTTCCCTCGTACGACGTAATACTAATAACTGCCACCTTCCCCAATTCGGCATGAAAATTTTAAACTCTCTGCGCTTAACTTTCCGAATTAGCTCATTCGCTCAACGTCTCCGCTCAACGATTCGTGCATTCTCTGTGCTGCAACTTCCATTCTGGGATCCTGTACTCTGTCGAATAGCAGTTTCATCTTGCAGCCAGGACCATGGGCATTCCAGTTCGCCATGAACCTTTCAATACCAGGGAACTTAGACGGAATCTGCAAGTTCTGGCCATTTTTCAAGCTGCTGGCTGGGTCGAGTTCTTTGAACGATTGGATGGCTTTGATCGGGACGCAGCCCTGCAATTTGCCTTGAATCTTACTAAAACACACTCCACGGTGTGGGGGCTGTGTATAGATGTTTCTGAGGTCATTATATCCGAGGTTACAACTATCCCGATGGTGGGAAAACCTTGGTTTAACCGTCGAGTCCCTGCAACGGTTGCACGGGAAGAATTTTTACTTCCAGGGGAGAAAGTTGAAGCATCCAGGAGAGGGATTGCACTGAAGTCATTGCCACAGCCATGGGACCAGGTTGCTGTCTTCCTCAAGAAGTACATTACCTGCGAAGGTAGATACCAAACTGTGTACAACTCTGAACTTCCTTTGCTTTCTCATCTCCGTCATGGCATTTTGTTGAATATTCCATTTTATTTATTGCACGACTTGCGCCATATGGAAACATTTGTTCAGTCTGCAAAGCACCCATTATCTTCCCTCACCCACCATGGCCTTATTAAGTTAATTATTGTAAG
This sequence comes from Larix kaempferi, assembly GCA_027924585.1. Lineage (NCBI taxonomy): Eukaryota > Viridiplantae > Streptophyta > Pinopsida > Pinales > Pinaceae > Larix > Larix kaempferi. The sequence continues at coordinate 1,296,637 of BSBM01002149.1, read as the reverse complement.
AACCCTGGCCCAACATAATATAACATGGGAGCAATTCATTACCCGACCACAGCAACCTGTTCCCTTGAGGGTCATCCCATTGCAGCAATTACCGGTTCCGCCACAACAGGAGGACCGGAGTTCCTCCAGTGAAGTTGGGGGGAGGGATGAAACGGAAGAAGAACAACAGGGGGCATAGGCAGGACCATCCGGGGTGGATAAACAAGGGGCACAGGCAGGACCATCCGGGGTGGATAAAACCACAGAGGAAGAACAAACAGGGGCACAGGCAGAGCCATTTGAGGTGTATGAATCCCCAGCACAAGCAGAACCAGTGGGGGATGACACTGCATTTGAAGGAGAGCGAGGGGAAGCACAAACAGAGCCATCAGGCGACAATGTAGATGAAACCCTCGCGAAAAACCTAGATAACAGGGCAGCTCCAACAGCAGAAGGTGAAATTGGAGCAGCATCAAATGCTGCGACAATGGAACCTGAAGATGACGGAGCCAGAGCAATGGAAGAAGATATTGAGCTGGTCACAATCGAGTCTTCACCGGAGTGGGTAGGAGGAGCAGCTGTGATTGAAGAAGAACAGCATGGGGGGCAGGGAAATATTCCTTTAACTTCAGTTTTGCCCCCCTATATTCCAGCTCCACAAGAAGAAACACCACAAAAAGGAAAGTCACAAAAGAAAACGCCACAGAAAAGGAAGAGGGCCACCAATGAGTTTGATTTAGCGGCACCAATCAGAAGGAAATGAACTCGATCAATCACAGCAGCAGAGGCAGCTAGAACAAAATGGGCAACCTTAGAAACACAGGTTGAACCACCAATCCTTACACCAAAACCGAGGGATGCTCCACAAAGGCCAGTGGAGGAAGAACCTGAAATTGAGGGACTCTTGTATGAGAATGCAATGCTGAAAGAGGACCTCCAAGCACTTAGAAGGGAGCTGGAAACATGGAAGGAAATCTGCAGAAAGCAGGGTGGAAGAAAGATGTATACATTAATAGAGGCTGCAGACCAAGTGGAGGAATCAGCTTCTGCTGGAGCTGGAGAAAAGGATGAGCGAATACTCTGCCCCACCTGTGGGGAGATCTTTGAGGAAGCAGGCCATAAAATTTTACTTAGCACCTATTCAGCACAACAGCCTGTAGCCACAGAAGGGAAAGCAGTGGAGAAAGAAGGTGCTGTTACACAAGAACCAACACCTTTAAACATCCTTGCTGCAGCTGCCACTTCCCATGATGCGAAAGTTATAGAACAGATGGGAGAAGAACAGGGAGTGGAGGATGCCCCGGATTTATAAGGAATGTATGGCAATCCCAAAATGCTCCCACAACATAGAAATCATAGAACAGATGGGAGAAGAACAGGAAATGAAGTATGCTCTGGAGCTTATAAAAGAATATAGTGAGACTCCAGAATGTTCCCTTGATACAGAGATCATGGAGCCGAAGGATACTCTGGAGGATAGTGAAGAATTTTGTGCTGTAACCCCAGAACGTTCCCAGGACACAATAATTTTAGAAGAAGAAACGGAAAGGCAGGACAGTGATAAGTTGGAACAGGATGCTGCAACACAAGAACCAGCAACCCTGAATAGGACTGTCCAACCGGCTGAGCAGACAGTAGAAGAAGCTGGGACAGAGGATACTTTGGCATTCAATGATGAACTCTGGGTTGTAACCCCAGAGAGCTCCCATGATACAGAACTCATAGAAGAGGAGCTGCAGCAGAAGAAGGATGAAGAGGTAAGCCAGGATGTTGTTACACAAGAACCAACATCCTTGGAGGCTGCAACAAAAACTCCTGAATTGCAGCTGGGAGATAACCTGGGAGTGGATATCATCCCTGACACACAGTGGAGTGACAATGAACAGGTACAGACACCATGCTCAGGTGACACTGAAATCTTGGAGGAGGAGCTGCAAATTGAAAAGGATATTCAGTCTCAGCAGCAGAATGACAAAGAAGACACTGTTACACAAGAACCAGTGTCTCCAAAAGCAATGAAGGTAGCTGCTGAAGATGGGTTAAAGGATGTTGCTATTACACAAGAACCAGCAACTCTCCTGTTAACATTAGATGCGCTGGAAGACACTGTCCCACAAGAACCAGTGCTTCCACCTCCTACAGGTGTCATTGAGTTGGATTCAGATTGAGGGTGTCTTTTCAACTTCCCCAGGCATAGCATAAGAGAACTGTAGAAAGATTCCCACCACACCAAGTGCATTCTCAGATATCAGCAAGTAGCAGTGGAAGGGAAACAGTGAAGTTGGAAGACGCCGGGTTGCTCACAGAAGCTTTTCAAAAAGGTAGATGAGGTGCCTGATTTAACTACATTCCTTCCTCTCTCCTGGACAGAGCTCAGTTCAAGATTCAGATGCAGGTTGTTGCATGAGGACATGCAACAGGGTAGTTGGGGGGAGATGTTGAGCCCAGAATTGGCCCTTTTTGACCATCATTTATCATCTTCCCTTCCCTTGTCTCACACCAATTAGCTTGGTAATTCGACTTATTGTCCTTATCTTATTCCCCAATTTACCAAGGTATGGTCGATTATTGTTTTATTGTATTAATACTTATGATTGTGATGATTAAAGCTGTGCATCTCTTAATTCGTGCTAACATGATGCGATTTATGAAGGTAGTAAGACAAATAGACTGCAGGAAGATCGGAGCTGAACAAGTCATGGAGGAAGGGACGTCCATTGCTTGTAGAAGGTTCCTTGGGGCTCAAATCGTCAATCAAGGCACAGTCGTGGCAGGGCAGCTGTAACATAAAGTGCTATCTTAAGTATGCCGCTGCTCGAATCCAGCTGTGAGCTGGAAGGACCGCCACTCTTGGGACAGTTAATAACTCCTCTCATATTTGGATATTTCAGTTCTGCCACGCATTGTAACAGCTAGATTATTTAGGGCGCCTGAAGATCAGAGATCTTCATGGCTGCCCAATTATAGGTTTAGATGTTGCAAATTGTATGTATAAATATGTGGGATTGCCTCGACCGAGGGGTTGGACAGCAAACAATTAATTTATCCTGTATTAGCAGCCGAGCCAAAACTGTGTACTCATTCTTCTGTTAATATAAGGAGTTACTTCTGAGTTAAAGAAAGTGTTGTTCAACCAGCGTCTCTGTGTGAAGACTGGGCCCGTCTTCCACAGAGATTGCTGCGTTAATTTAGGATTTCATCTTTCTTGTTGTGTGATGCTTTGTTCTTTCTTTTGTACGCAGCAGCAATATTTATTGTGTGGATTTCTCAGTAACAATTATATTTCCGTGAGATTGGTGAATGGTATCTAATAACAGTCGACTGAGTCAGGTTTGTTTTACACATTTCAATTTCTGTTCACACTGCCGTGTTCATCCTACAGCTGAGATGTAATCCCAGGAGCTCTTACAATTTAGCTTTCCTGTTATGTGTTGATTGATTGATATTTTGCAATTCAGTTTCTTAGAACAGTTGCTTCAATCTCTTTCATTAAAGTTCTAGAGTAATGTTCAGGTCATGTTTTATGATTCTCAGCTTGATTAGATTAGACAAGTGATTATTTTAGAATGCGAATGAGATTTCCTTCTTGCAATCGTTGATTAGATCTGATACCATTTCTTCTTGATGCATGATAGAAAAGAATTGTAGTATAAGCAGTTAGAAGGCAATTGGGATTGCATAGATTCTTGGGATGAACATGGATGATAGAAGATAAAAGTATTCACTTCTAATGGTTTTGTGTTTAAGCATATATTGTGCACTTGTCCTTTGAAATAAAAAGACTTTCTCGGGTTGACAATAAATTTCATACGCTCTGTGTGTTTGATATTTAATTATCTGCAATTAGAGTGCTTGACACTAACATTGCTGATGTGTTTATGTAGCAAGTTTTTTGTTTGCATGGAATTCCCAAGGTAATAATTTCCGATCGAGATTCTAAATTTACTAGAAATTTTTGGAAGTCATTGTTTAAAGGTTTGGAATTTCAGCACATCTTTTCATCCACAAACTGACGGACAAACTAAAAGGGTAAATGGGTAAATCAGATTCTAAAAGACATGTTAAGAATGTATGTTAAAGATCAACCAACTAAGTGGGAGGAATATCTACACTTAGTTGAATTTGCTTATAACAATCACTATCAAGCTTCATCTAAACTCAGTCCTTTTGAAATTCTGTATGGTAGAAAGTGTAATACTCCCATCTCTTGGAGTAATCCAGTTGACAGATTAATGTTAGGACTAGATTTGTTAAAACAGATAGAACTAACAGTGAAGTAGGTACAAGGCAATTTGAAAATTGCACAAGACAGACAAAAGAGTCATGCAGATCTGAAAATAACTGAGAAATAATTCCAAGTAGGTGAGCATGTTTTTGTTAAGGTAAAACCCAAGAAAATATCTTAATCTCGGGAGTTGTGCTAAATTAGCACATAGGTATTGTGGACCATTTGAAATACTATCAAGAATTGGAACAGTGGCATATCAGTTAGCCTTACCACCTAACCTGAAAATACATAATGTATTTCATATTTCTCTTTTGAAAAAGTATGTACATGATGCTACTCATGTAATCGATTGGAATGACATACAGGTGGAACCAGAATGAGATTTTCAGGTTGAACCAGATTGTATCCTCGACAGGGGAGAAATTTTACTCTGAAATCACACCATTAGATAGGTAAAGGTGCAATGAAAGCACCTTAGTCCAGATGAAGCAACCTGGGAATTGAAGAGTCATATGAGGGCATCATATCCAATTCTGTTCTAGGAAGGATCTGATGATGAATAAGCAACATCGAGGACGATGTTGAACTTAACAGGGGGTGTTTGTAGCCTACCTAGTACTTGAAACATTTTATGTTTGTGGAAAAACACTACTCTAACTTTTATTGTAAATTTGTATATTAATGACCAAGGATGGTCAAGGATGACTATAAATGAATAATATTATTAGCTAATAAATTAAAATAGGAGACACTGACCCAAAGCGACTGTTGAAGAGTGTTCACTAACCCACTAGGAGGAATGAAACTGGTGTAGAAGGAAATGGACAAGTGACAGCATCTGCACTCACTTACTAGCTGTTCCAAGGGGCAACTTCCCTAAATATGTGGTCATGTTCCCCAAGGATGGTGGAACTGAGCTGGTGGCTCATTAAATGTGAAACTGACCCAAAATACCTAGGCAATATTTTATATCCATCGAATTGAGTAGAGGCTCACACACTTTTTTCTTGTGTTGTTAGAAATGAGCACATAAGAGATTCGATGAGGGGAATATAGGTAGTGAGTTGCAGAGTGAGACTGTCTTATCCTGCTGAGTTGCAGAGAGAGTGTTATGTATGCAAGTCTACATGATTGCTGAAGTACATATGAGTGATTTGTATGCAAGTCTCCATGATTGCTGAAGTACAAAGAGAGTTTGTATGCAAGTCTTCTTGATTGATGAAGTACAAACAGACTGTCTTGCTTCTACACAGTATCTTCGTCCTGGTGGTTTAGTGAACAGGCTCGGGGGTCCAAAAAGCAAGTGATCTTGGCTTCTTTCTGGAGAAGGTTGGGAGGAACGGTCCTCTTTGGGTGTTTGTCCACCCTATTAGTTATCAGGTTCTACTTTGTTTTTATTTTATTTTACTTTTAAATTGTTGATCTATTTCTGAAAATTGTATGTATGTTATCATAGTTTCGAGATATATCTTAGATACAGTTAGCTGTTAGAAATTATATATTTTATGAATTGATAGAATATTCCTCTACAATGAATGGACGAATAAAGACTGAAAATTATAGAATAGACGATTATAAATTTCTCCCTGTCTTTTTCCTTTCACCATAGGTGATGTACTCTAGTACAGGAAGATGATTAATTAACATAGATTTGAAATGATATGAAGATTTTAAGTAAAATAATAATTTTGTATAATATATAGATTAAACAAGAATATATTTTATCAACACATCCGATAAATACATATTGAAATCATTCATATACTAATCAACAACTTACAAAAGATCGACATTTTAATGCAACGTATTACTCCACATCAAATTTGAAATACTAGGTATAATTATTTTCTTCAAAATTATCCAACATTGATGAGATAAAAGGACAGATCAGGGTTGAGCCCTGTAACTAGCAATAATTTATGATAATGCCTATTAAATCATCAACCTAAGTCAAGGGTCGAACCCTATAGATGATCATTGATATATTATAAGGATCCTACAACAATATTATAACAATGTAATTGTAAAATTGTAGTCGAATATATTTAAAATAGTACTAGAAATCAAACAAACAACTTACATAAATATTATAATCAAGGGTTTGTGACCCGAAAGGATGCATTTTAAATTCATTCCATATTATGAACTGGATGTAATATAACCCAGGAAAAGCAACAGTAAACCATGATAGGGTTAATCCCAACACCGACAGGTGTGAACTAATATATGTAACCATAGAAATAATTATACAGTCAACTCAATTAATTTACAGTCAAACCAATTGAAGTTTTATAGAATGTATACAAAAGAAGCAGAGTTCGATGGCATTTGATAGATGCATCGTTGCCATATTATCAAAAGAATATTTTATATAGAGGTCAAGGGTTCGAGTCTCGAAAGAGCTCATCACTGTATGTTTTCATATATAGCGTTTACGAATAGACAAGGTTTAGGGTTTAAACCCTGTAGCAACCAAAACTATTAACATTACAACCAACAAATTAATAAGTGTTACATAGAGATAAGTTAGGACTTGACTCAAACTAGTCACACATCCATCATTTATTTTAGCGATCAAAATAACCTCTACCCAGAAAGTCATGTTATAAATCGTTTCCCAAAATGATAATGCTGAAATAGAGATATCATTTTACAAACCCAGAAAATGCTTTGATAGTTTACGAATTTCACCAAACAATAATCTTCCTAAATATTATTTTATTTACGAATTTCCAACTAAAGTCTACAAGCCCAAAACATTATCATATTAAATAACCAAGAGACATGTAATCACAGTCTCTACAGAGACATAAATGCAAATTGTAAGAAACAAAACACTGTAGATGTCTTATTAAAATGTTGGTCAAATCCCAACTCCAAACCATACAAGCTAAAATCCATTCGATGCCCGAAGGATTATAGTAGTATAAACATCAACGATGACAGTGAAATCATTTGGTTGACAAAGTAGACTTCATGGAGAAACCGAGGGCTTAACGTGGTATTCATACCACTAGGGTTGCCATGCCTTCAGCATTGACGTAGCCGAGGACACAAGAAACAGACCAGAGGATTACTAGAACCCTCCTTCCTTTTAAAAATAGCAACGATTGGTCAAATATGAAAACACAAGAGTTAAATAAAAGTTTATTTAAAAAGAATATAGTGCTATCGATTTCTCATACCTTGAATAAGTCAAGAAGCTGTTACAGACAACATTGCTCCTCTTTGCGACCCAACCCAAATCATTCAATACCACGATGTTGACCTTTCAACTCTAGGTACCATCTCTGCGAGCAACATTGACCATTTAAAAATTGTGCAGGGTGTGCCAGAAGGCCATTACGGCCGAGAGAGATCGGCTCTCCAAACCCTCGAGCAAGCAACGTTAACAATGCCAAAGATCAGCGAAGAGCCAGGGTATTGTACCCTACGTGGTGGTTCTTCACCAATACTTCACGCAGGCTCTTAAATGAGCTTGGTTGGCTTCCACTATGCTTCAAATATTTACCCACAGTCATATAGTTGAAACACGTAAAGTTCACCATCGAACCTTATTCCTTAACGCGCCAAAAACTTTGGATATTTTGCTATATTATAACATCAACACTTTAATCGCCAAAGCCTTGGATAATGTGAAATGATAACATTTAAATGCCAAACCTTGTTATGCCTTTACTTTGGATAGAATCCACTAGGGATAGAACGAACCAACCCCTTAGTTAGGGTTAGAGTAATTAATTTCCATGCATCATAATCTTAGTGCTAGGTTATAAACTTAGTCTTTAAAATATATGAAAACTTCAACCAAATCATGCATGAGAGTCCTACCTGTAACCTAGATAGAATAATGTAATATGCATTATCTTTGATAGCCAAGTAAGCCTCAGGGCTACGCTAGAACTCTCTTGCCAATAAAAATATTTACACATAAGAAAATATTAAGATAAAAACATATTACGGCAATAGAATGATAAGAGAAATAACAAGGTTAACAACAAGAGATAAGTTATGGCTTTAAGGCATTGAGCGTAGAATGTCAACATAATTATATTATACATTTAATAGCCCATGACTTAACAGTTTGTAGGAATAACCAAACGTTCAATGTATTATAGATAAATATATAATTGAATTCATAATTACTCTCAAATAGTAAAGAAGACTCATAGACCTACTTTAAGTGCTTTAAGGACAAAAGAAATAACTGTCGAATTCATGAATATCATAATAGCATTAGTGAATACATAAGACATTTATACAATAATAAGTTAAGAGAAATTCTGCAAATATAATGCTGTATTATGGACAGTACCATATTATTTAGAGACATAGAATTACATATCTATGTAAATGTCATTAAGACACATTTAATGATTGATGACTATTGGAAAAACACTTAAGTGTCGCAAGTAAGAGTTTAGTTAAGCAGTTAATGATGACACTAAACATTCACATTTATACTTCCAGACAAGAATTAATAACAATTAGACTGCTTATAATTTTTTTTTTAATTTTGATGAATTTTGGAGATGTTACAGGTTATCCATTGCATAGTTTGATGGTTGCACGTTGGTTGATTGACACTCTTTGTGGGTTCAAAAAAAAAAAATTACAATTTGGGACCCCAAACAGCTTCAAGGGATCCCATACAATAATCAAGGAAGGTAAAATAATTCCTCACTGATATTGAAAGAAACTGATGCTCATAAAATAATTCAAAAACATACTTATTCTTTCTCCATCACTTGTAATATACCAAGGTTCACTGTATGTAGTAGGGTTGGTTTCTTGTTTTTTCTAAGTTAGGGAACGAATATGAGTGGCCATTAGTATTTCTCTATTTTCCTCTATCCTGGTTTTGCAATTTGGGCTCTTCTACCCTCTGTCTACATTTATATTTAGGTCTATGCATTTAGGGATTTACCCTCTTCACAATTGAATTCATGTATGGGTATGCAAGCACTTTCTCAAATTGTTTGGATATGCATATAAGTGTGCCTTTGATTCTTCTATGGTGAACAAAAAACTTAGTCAATACAAATCAATCACTTATGGCCACATTGTAAGAACCGTAAAGAACATAAATTTGCATATTAGTGTATCCTCTGAAATTTCCTAGACATAGCTTGTGTGTGAGTGTCTTTCTTTTATGCTATTTCTCTATTTGCTTCTAGTAGTATGATAGACATAGAAATAGCCTTTTGAATTCATTCAACAACATTCTAATACACATTGACTTCCTCACCGGATTGAATAGAAATATAAGTTACAAAACCCCATGTTGATTGATATCCATAACACAATTGCAACACTGCACATTTAATCATAATATACAATACTGTAATCATGCAATCATTTGCAAGTTGTTTTAGATAGAGTGGTAGAAGTAGACATCTGTCTAAATTTTATCAAATTGTATTTCAATACATAATTCTAATAAGGGAAGATTGACTTACAACTTCTTCGATTAAGTAGGTGAGGGACACTGTTTTGAACTTGATATTCCATAGAAATAGAGCCATCTCAAACTTCCAAGTATCAACTTACATTAGAATGATAACATGTAATATATTAGTATTATGGGTTATAACCTTATCAATCAGGATCATCCAAAAGTAGCCAAAACCAAAGTTGATATGAATTTTTAAAAACAAGGCTTTCTTCCAACATGTACTAGACCAACTAACACCATTAATATTTTGGATAGGAGTATTGTTGTACATGTTAATACTGAGATATTCCCAAATGGCCTACATATGTATCTCTAAAGTCTTAACAGGTACTCTTTGCATGGTACATATAGATTACATATTTAACATAAACAAGATGTTAACCAACACACGAAAGAGACGAACAAAGATAGAATGATAATGGTAGATGTGACTACAATTTTCTTCACCCAGATGATGGACCATTTTATAGACACCGGGATCACAACTCAGGCCAAATTTTGAAGATAATTGAAATTCATTCAAGATTCAACTTCAAAAATGTTGGAAATAACTTTGAAGGTCTTCTACAGTACTTTAGATGGAAATGTCTACTTAATTATTGCATCGAGAGGCACTTTCTACATCCCAAGTGGACGAGATGTGTCATGTTACAACCCAAATGGATGAGATGTGTGACATCTGTAATGTTGATGTGGTACATGTCCACTCCTGAAAATAATTATAAAATTGGACAGAGTTAGCCTGGTCCATTCCCAACACAATTTTTGCTTATCATGGGCATGAATTATTATGGGAAATATATCTTACCTGGGTTTTGACCACTTTGTGGTCTCTTCACTAGGTGATTCTTCTTCTAAGCTATGTAATTTTAAGAAATAACTTAAAATTGAGCTTGGTTTTCTTAATGTCCAACAACCTAGAGTACATTAAAGTTCGGGAGATTCACACATTATCTATATTGTTATATCTTCCTCCTACCGAGAGTATTTTAATCCTTTGTTTATGAGATTCACGAGTTATCTGTGTTGTCCCATCTTCCTCTAACCCTGGAACATTAGCTCGAATAGGAATTTAGATGGATGGTTTTGGTTTTCTATTTGATTTGAATGTTTCAACACTAACTTGAAGGATGATGAAGAATGAATTTAGTTTGGATTAGCAGGAACAAATGCAGAAGCAAAAAATTCCCAGAATAAATGAGAGTGGAATAAGGAGGCTCTAGAAGATGCACATGGATAAATTAGCAATGCATAGAAGGAAAGCGTGAGAGGCCCATATCACAAGTAATTCTTATCTATTAAAGAAATCTAAATAGGAAGACGAATATAACACTACTAGAATGAAGAAGAATGAAACGATAATAGAAATGCCATTGCACATAATTAGATGGTTTCCTATGCATATAAAGGAGATGTTGATTTCAAGAATTATGCATCTTTGATGTTAGATATGCCATGGTTCAAAAGGGGATTCATAAGTTGTTCAGAATTCACGTGATGAGGATTTGCAATATTTAGTGCAATACCCTTCATCGTGGTAATTAGTATATGGAACTTGCATTTTTTTTGTTATTGAAGATGATCTCTTGGAATGCATTTTGAGGAGGGTGCATTTACCAAATATTAGATGGGCCACTCTTCATTGAATTCCTTGATTCCAATGGTAAATTAAAAGGTTTTATAGGTATTTAGCAGCACACCGAAAATAATGTGGCAAACCAAATCGAAGGTAATAGAAATTTCTTGAGTTAAATTTTGTTTGTTTATTCACTTTTAATATATTGCACTACAATGTATTATAGGATTTCGAATGAATTCCAATGGTTTTGAAGCGTCCATTGTAGCTAAAAATTTGAAGCTTATGTATCTTAATTGTGCCAAAGAGGCACATTCTACAACCCAGTAGGGGATGCGTAATTCCTTCCTTGCTCATCGTGGAGATGAAACATCTCTGTTATAAAAAATAATAAAATATTATAAAAAATTCCATGTCGGCTCAAATTATATTTAAAACATTTAGAAATAAAACTACACAATTTAGATAAATTAAAACCATAAACATTTCATTACACACTTGATCAGAAGGTGTAAATGTTGAGGAAGGGTTTGCACCTTGAGAGATTTGATCCCTCTTGATGCTTGATATATCCCCTCTTAAGATGGACCTATGTTGGTTAATATAGTTGGAACATTTTCAGGCACCTTTGCAGTTGCAGGAGTTACATATTTTGGTACCTTTGCCAAAGTTTCCAAAGTCCTTTGGGAAGATGAAATTCCTTGAACAAATTTACATTAGTTTAGAAGATGAGAATAATTCAAACCACTGTCGGAAGAATTTTCTCACCTGTTTTAATTGAAACTTTTGGAGATAATAAATTGTGGAAAATGAAAGCACTACCAAAGTCTTTAGGGAATTTAACAAATCTTGAACATGTTAATATGTCTTTATCTTACAACTTGGAGAGGCTTCTTGATTCTTTTAGGGATTTAAATCAAATTAATTATCTTGATTTGGGTAAGAGTTGCAATTTAACCATCACTAGTGGAACACTTCAAAATAGTCTCCTTCAATTTCTGAATCTTTCAAGTGGTAGTGGACCCAAGTGAGACAAGTGAGAGTAATATTTATGTATTTTTTCCACAAGCATAGATTCATCTTATTTCTTTCTCTACCAGGTGGTAAGAGTGATCAAATCCCTTGAGGTGCAAATATTTTCCAAATTTAAGGACTCTAAAAGGGGTTTTCCCCTCAATTGATTTGGTCCCTCTGAGTGCTTGATAGAGTCATAGATAAGATGGATCTATGCTGGTTGATAGGAGACAAGGAATATGATCTATGCATATTTATTGTAACGTTTATGGAGAGGTTGTCCGATCAATAATTTCTAAATGTATTGTGAATTCAAGGGGTCTAACTGTATCATAATTGCAATGTTACAAAAAATATAGGAGACAATTTATGATACAATACCTCAAAGAGGTAAATCTACAAGAAAAAAAATAAATGAGAATAAAGTGCCTGAGGCAAAATGGATATATGAGCAAGCATTTGGCACAAAAGCTATACCAATGAGGGTAGAGTTTCAACACATAGAGAAGCTAGACAAGGAAGAGGCTGTGAAATAAATATGTAATGTATTGTAGATGTTTCATGATAAAGAAATGGACGTGAGTTAATTTCTTGTTGTCTCTTTTATTTTACAAGCAAGTTGATGTGCTGTAAAAGCTGCGTATTGCTTTGATTAGGTTGACTGTTGACTATCGAAATTTGATCATGACTGAGTTGAAAGATGATCTGTATTGTTAGATTCCATTTATTTCTATGTATCGGAAAGAAAAGTGCCTTAATTTGCTTCAAGAACAAGAACAAGAACAAGAACAAGAACAAGAACAAGAACAAGAACAAGAACAAGAACAAGAACAAGAACAAGAACAAGAACAAGATCAAGAACATAATTTGATAGACAATGCAGACAGAGATGAAAAGCCTAATTTGAAAATATACAAGGTAAGTGTTTAGGGTAAGAACACTTTTTTTCTGCAGCGCCCTCTCATAACTAGATGCTCATAGTATATATCTGGTTTTCTTTAGGCTTTGTGGGTAATACAGCAATGGGATACAAAGTGGATTTTTCTTCAAAGGAGAAAGAATTCCAAGAACATGGTACATTTTTTCTACAGTATGCAAAGTAGCTTGTGATTTTGTATTGTTAAGTTGGCACAGGATGTAATTTAACTAGAAAATGTGATTGGGGGTTTTGTAGGAAACTGTAGAAATTAGTTGTGAGCCTACTATTAAGGAACATGGTCGAAGTGTCTATGTGGATAAGGCATTGGTAAATACAAGGCCTGGAACTGATGGAGACAGTTCCATAGATTCTTTTCATCAATATGTAGTGTTGGAGTGGCTAGTTAACAAGTTACTATTGGTTTTCCTAAAGAAGTAATAGATGATTTAATGGGGAATTAGAAATTCATTACCTATTAAGTCAACCTTACTAGTCAACCATTGAAAGAAGAAACATATTTTCCCTACCTCCCAAGCAGTCAAACCAATAAAGAAATAGATTTATATCCACAACTCCCTATCCAAAAGCAAGCATCGAAATCTAACCTCAACTAATGATACTAACCTATTTACTGAAATTGAACCAATCAATCTAACCTAGAAAGCCATCTCACACTAACCCCCATTAACACTAGCTTAGCTGCCTATGCTTTTCGTTATTCATCACTTCCTAGTCTTGATGGTGCCCTTGGCTATGCTATTGTATATGCTTATAGATTTGATGTTGAATTTTTATCCCTATCACTGAATGTGGATGTCGATCATTAAGTTGGGCGGGGTCATTGACATATGCCATATGCCACACAAGACATGAATGGTTCCATCAATATATCACCTATAAAAATACTATATGTTAAAACAAGAAGTAAATGTCATTTACACCTCGGGGGATGAGAAGAAGTATATGTTAAAACAACTATGATTTTGTTTTTCTAGAAGGAAAACTCACTAGCAAGCTTATTTTGCTGGAAATTTTTGAATATTCTAATCAAAGTAATTACTTAGGGAAGAGGAAAGGGTATTGTATTATAATTAGTAAGGTTCAACTTTTAGGTAGTTGGGAAGGTTAAATTTCACAGTTTCCAAGAATATTAGAGACCATATACAACAAAGATATATCCCCCCAAAAATAGTAGTTTCCTGAAAAGATAATACATTATACGCTAATAATTAACCTTCATTATATGACTAATCTCTAGTTAATTCTACCATTGGAAAGGAACATTAAATTGTCATTTGATTTACCTAGGATGGTTTGGTGAAATCAACATGCCATTCATTTTCAAATTCCCTAATGCTATGATCAGGTGTCAGCTAAAGGCATGTTGGATAGCGTGTCTTGAATAAGTGCCTACTAATGGAGCCCTGGATTCTCTAGGTGGCACCTAACCCCCAAGTGCTTGGGATATGGTTATCTATGACATGCCAAAAGGATGTAGACCAAGCCATATGGGAAGTTGAACCTAATGATGGATAGAAAAAAAAAATTGTCTTTTTCAATCGATAGCTTTTACAACTCTAAAATATTCATCTCTTATACTTACATTGGTTGTAAGGGTTGGTTCATGGAAAAATATATGCCCTAGTGTATTGTGATTTTTTATGCCAATGAGAAAATCCAAAAAGATAGTTATCCCACTACTGACATAATGATTGATTAGTTGTGAGATGATTATGTTCACTTTAGCTATAGACTTCTCAAAAAATATCAACAAAGCTTAAAGAATTGAGAAAAAAATGTAATTGAAAGATTTGAGACCAATTTGGAACATAAACTACTATAGTACAAGGAAATTTTATTTATACCATCTCCCTTAAGTAATTAGATATTTGGAGCAGGTTAAGTCCATTATGAGGAATGAATAAACCACTCCAGTCATAATTTGGGCACATCTGGGCATACCTCAGCCTTTAAACAGTCTTAAGAAGTAATTTTGGGTGGTGAATAAGCATGTACAATAGAAAAATATTGATCTAGTACCATTTTAGTGGTACCAATTGTTGATGTATATGTAACTTCAGAATGTATTTCACATATATGTATATTGTATTCCTATAGAGATGTTATTATTCCTCTATACAGAAGTGTCGTCATTTATATTGTAAGTGTCGTAACTTATACTTGATGGGTTATTAGACCACCTTGTTTGGGGTCGGCCCTGTATAAGTCATGTGGGTCAAAGGGTTATTAGACCACCCTATTGGGGGTCGGCCATGTGGGTCGAAGGGTTATTAGACCACCCTATTGGGGGTCGGCCATGTGGGTCGAAGGGTTATTAGACCACCCTATTGGGGGTCGGCCCAGTCAGCATTATGTTATATGGTTAAGTTCGAGCCTACATGAGTTAGGTAAAAAGGCAAGTCAAGTCAAGTATAAATAGAGTGCGGGAGGCACTCTATTTACTCACTCACTTCTCACACTTGCACTCAAGGAGGAGTGGTGCACTTATGGAGGAGGAGGATCTGCTACTAGGTTATGGCTATCTCTCTTGGTTGGTTTTATCATTGCTCTATCTATCTCTGAGGAAGTTATTGGGGTTTTTCACCTTTATGGTTTTCCCCAAGTAAATCTTTGTGTCTCTTGTGTGCTTGCATTATTGTCTCCATGATTGATATGCTGTACATGTTGTTCTCTCAGTTAAGATCCTAGATCAGATTGAAGTAAATTCTGAAAATTTAACATGGTATCAGAGCTAGCCTGAAAGAAGGCATGATATGGCATGTATGACACTTGTTGCACTTACGATGCTAGGGCTTGATATAGCAAAAACCAGTCATCGTAGAAATTTCGCTATAAATCCGTTTTGGCGAAGTTTTCGGATCTGAAATTGTTACAGGTCGAAGATTAAATCTCCAGGTACCTTGTGTCCAAAGGACAACCTCTAATTCATTGTACTTTGTGATTTATGATCTGTACAATATAGGGTTTCTGCCTCTTCCAGATCTGAGTCAAAATCAGGTGACCTTGGGAAAAAGGTCATAACATGGGCTAGGAAGCTCCAAATGAAATTTCGTAAAAAGTGACAGGTAGCACACAGTCTGTACTATCTCAGGAAACGTTTTCAGAGGCCGAAGTTGAACCAGTGACACGTGGTACGCCGTACAAGTTTTCTCTCCTGTATTATCCCATAAACAGGTCATGTTGCGACACTTGGCATAACTCTCTCTCAGAGAGTCCAATTGAGGTCAGACCTATCAGGATAGAAATATAACAGGCCGAGCTATCTCAAGAAATTTTTTCAGAGGCCGAAGTTCAAACAGTGACACGTGGCAAGCCATACAAGTTCGCTCTCCTGTTTTATCCCAAAACAGGTCACGTTGCGACATTTGACATAACTCTCTTTCAGAGAATCCAATTGAGGTCAGACCTGTCAGGATGGAAAGGTAACAGGTCAGGCTATCTCAAGAAACTTTTTTCAGACCCTGTGGATCAAAAGGTTCAGAGTTACACCAGAAAAAATCAGGTACATATTTATGTCAAAACAGAATTATTTTTGAGTACCTTCATTCATGGCTTCCGGAATTTAGGGCTTTGAAGAAAGTTGGAATTTTTGTAATCGGAGACCACGGCTGGATGCTACTCATAAAAATAGAAATTTAGAGACCAAGATCAGAATTTTTGGTTGGGCAGAAGGCCGGGCTTGATCAAACGCTAGTTCGGGATTTTGATCAGAAAAGTGGAAAATTAGGGCTTCTGTAAAAATGGGAATTTTTGAAATCTGTGACCATGGCTGGAAGCTCCTCAGAAAAATAGAAGCTTAGAGCTTTAGATCAAACTTTTTGATGGGGAAAAAGAGTGGGCTTCATCAAACCCCAGTTCAGGGTCACGTCCAGTGAATCCGGAAGTTTCAAAGGCAAAATTGAGGAGTGAAACTTTGCAGTTTTCAAATTCTGAATATACCAGTTTGATCAGCTCATTAAGGCGCATATTTCTATCCTTTCGGAAGTTTGAAATTCAAAGTTTGAATTTTTGGGGTTTCTCTGACAAACCCATATCTAGCTCCAGGTCCAGTTCTTGCAAATCAAGTGGTGGTTTAATCCTAGAAGAAGATGGATTGGTCACCTGCATAAGTGAAGAAATTCCTGTTTCAGAGGGAGATGAGGCTAAGGCCTTACATAAGAAGATTACAAGCGATCTCGATAGGTATGACTCATCGAGGTATGTTTTGATATTTTTCCATGATTAAGTTTATGGTATGTTTGTCTTCATGTTATTACGGTTAGTACAATTTTGATTTTAGATTTGTTGTATCACCTTAACAAAATTATGAATGCATGATAGAAGATATTCATTGGTTAGGGTGTTGACACTTATGATTGTACTAATGCATTGTGGTGTTGTATGAGGTTTATGTTGTCTACTAACATGAAAGGTACACCAAGAAAGACAAATCATGTTCTGGTCCAAGAACATATGATCATGATAACATGAGGACAAAGATTCATCCATTGTCATGGATCTCATAGAAGATCCATTTACGAGGTATGTATAACTTGGTTTTGTAATAGTTAACCTATGAGTTATACAGGTTACTAGCACAAGTCATTGAAGAAGAACAAGAAGACATCATGTGAGTATGTTAGACATAAATAGCTAGCATGCTAATCCAGGTATGTTTTTCCTATATCAAGCTAGAATCCTACCTTATGTTAGGATCTTATACTGTTGTTGATAATGATTATTCCTGAAAAGTCATAGGTTTGAATAATCATGGTTGTATGCATATTATGTTTCTTACCATAATTGATGATATGACTGACCAGAAGAATCATGAAGGTATAGGTTTGAATAATCACAAGTTTTATTATCTTGATTGATGATTCAACTAACCTGAAGAGTTATAGGTTTGAATAATCACAGGTTTTTATGCATATTATATCTCTTATCTTGATTGATGATTCAAATAACCCGAAGAGTTATAGGTTTGAATAATCACAGGTTTTATGCATATTATATCTCTTATCTTGATTGATGATTCAACTAACCCAAAGAGTCATGGGTTTGAGTAATTACATGTTATGTCTCTTATGATTTGACTAACCATAAGAATCCTACATAAACCTTGAATGCTAATGCTTATTATTTTTGTTTGAAATGATCATGACTATACACGCTTGAGATTATTGTGTTTTAATAGTATACTAATGAATGTATGATTTTGTATGAGACCTAGAGGATAACACAATGATGATACTAATAAGCATGCAAGGATGAATATGAGTTCAAGAACAGGTAATTCAGGAAGCAAAGATCAAGAGGGAGTACACTCCAGTGGTTTATGCAAGGATGCAGATATTCAGAGGGAGTTGACCATCTCTCTACTCTCCACAACAGAAAGGTGTAGAAGAAGCTACTTCAGATTAGGACTCCAGCAGCTCCTGCAAGGAAGCGAAGACTCAGAGGGAGTCCACCCAACGAACAAAGAAAGATAAGTATTCTAATCATCATTTCTTACATATTTGTTTGTTTAAATAAAATTGTTCAATGATGTATATGCTCATGTTCCTAGACTTAGGATATGTATTGTGCATAGTAGAATAGTTGCATTAATGAACAGTATACTACTAATATACATGGGTAAGTGGCCTATGGCACTGTACAACATTCCATTGCTACTTATCTAGAATGAAACCTCTTTGCTGACATGTTGGGAGTTGTGCACACTCTTAACAATGTTCTGGTAGAGATTGGAAGGCATCTAGAAAGTTATGGGATATGGATAAATGTTGTATTGAAGCATTGGCTAAAATAATTGCATGACTGGATGACATATTTCTTTATGTGTAAGAATTTGTTCTGAAAATTATGAGATGTTTCTAATCATGCAATTTAACCTGTTTTGTAGGAAAGACCGCATATCTTCACCTACAAAAAGGACTACAACATTTGTTCCAGCAACAAAGATATTTATTAAAGATATTGAAGATATTGAAGTTCCCAGGATCTGGGATGAAGTAATGGAATGCCATGATCCGTCGATCATGAAGAATATTGTTTGGGATGTAGTTCCAAGATGTGAAGGGAAGTTTGTTATGACTTCCAAATGGATCTATCAGATCAAGCATGTTGTAGATGGCAGCATTGAGAAATATAAAAGTGATGAAATAGAAGATGCACCAGATGGATTTCAAGACAGCATGGTGTAGTCATATATGTGTGCAGAACTTGGTAGGATAGACAACTTTCTATCCAGTTTGGGCTTTACCAAGAGTGAAACGGATTCCAACCTTTACTACAAGGTTGAGGAAGGCAATCCAACGATACTACTATTTGGATGACCTGTTTGTATCAGGTGAGGATAGATTGATTGCCGACACGCAGCGGAAGCTTGCTGCCGAGTTCGAGTTGAGGAACTTGGGGATGATGCACTATTTGTTTTTGGCATGGAGGTGTGGCAGAGTGATGGAATCTTCCTTGGACAAGGGAAGTATGCAGTAGAGATCCTGAAGAGGTTCGGGATGATGGAATGCAAGGCTATGGCCACACCTATGGCATTGAACTTGAAGCATCTGTGTGATGCTTCATCTGATGTATCGTCAGATGATTGGGTCCTTGATGTACCTGACGAACATGAGACCAGACATTTGCTTTGCTGTGAACACATTGAGCCTGTTCCTGATGGATCCAAGGAGTGTTCACCTGGTTGCTGTAAAGCATGTTCTGAGGTACCTGAAGGGTACAGTGGATTATGGGCTCAGGTATGAGGTGGATCAAAAGTTTAACTTGCAGGGTTATGTTGATTCAGATTGGGCTGGCAGTGCTGCAGATAGGAAGAGCACATCTGGGTGTTGCTTCAGTATGGGATCAGGTGTGATCTCTTGGTTTAGCAGGAAGCAGTCCTGTGTAGCACTGAGTACAGCTGAGGCAGAATATGTTGCAGCCTGTTTAGCTAGTTGTGAGGCAATATGGCTACGGAAGCTACTGTCTGAGCTATTTGATCTCCCGTTGGAGGCTACTGGTATCTTCTGTGATAACCAGAGTTGTGTGAAGCTGTCCGAGAACCCAGTGTTTCATGATAGGTCGAAACACATAGAGATCAAATATCACTATATCAGGGATATGGTGCAGAGAGGAGCTGTGAAGCTCCTATATGTTGCGACAGACGAGCAGATTGCAGATGTGCTGACGAAGCCACTAGCTAGGGTGAAGTTCGAGTACTTCAGAGAGAGGCTTGGCGTTCTTCAGATCGAGGACACTTCGAGGAAGAAGTGATGGACACATTTGTTGAAGCCATTCCAAGCATGTTGGAAGGAGGATCCTTCACATGGTTGTGTATGTAAGCGCTGGATGATGAGCATCAGGATGATGTTCTGGTTTCTGCTGGATATGATCGGTTGGATCATTTATATGTATGTATGCATCATGTTGGATGCTGGATATGATCAGTTGGATCATTTATGTTTGTATATGCATCATGTTGGATGCTTGGACCATGTATTTGTATATGTATCAGGTGGATACATTGTATGATCAGGTGGATCATGTACGGTGATATGTATCATGTATCAGGTGGATACATTGTATGATCAGGAGGACCATGTATGATGATATGTATCAGGTAGATACTTGGTATGCATCAGGTGGATGCATTGATGATCAGGTGGATCATGTAGCAGGATGTTGCAGTGATGATCAGGATGATCATGGATGATGAGCTTCAGGATGTTGCTCCAGATGACATGCAGCAGGATGTTGCAGTGATGATCAGGATGATCATGGATGATGAGCTTCAGGATGTTGCTTGATATGACATGCAGCAGGACGTTGCAGTGATGATGATCAGGATGATCATGGATACATCAGGATGATGTATGGTGAGTATCAGTTTGATACTCTGTGGCCGTGGAACAGGTTGTGCAGATAAGCATGTAATTTGTGCCCTGGGAGATTTGCAGATGGTCTTTCGAGGTTTTGCCTATGGCATGTAATTCGGTGCCCTGGGACATCTGGCAAATGCTCTTTCGAGGTTTTTCTTGGGAGGACATATAATTTGTGCCTTGGGAGATCTGCAGATAGTCTTTCGAGGTTTTTCCTATGGCATGTAATTTATGCCATGGGATAT
Source organism: Larix kaempferi (assembly GCA_027924585.1). Classification (NCBI taxonomy): domain Eukaryota; kingdom Viridiplantae; phylum Streptophyta; class Pinopsida; order Pinales; family Pinaceae; genus Larix; species Larix kaempferi. The sequence continues at coordinate 1,275,344 of BSBM01002149.1, read as the reverse complement.
CTGGCAGATGCTCTTTCGAGGTTTTGTCCTATGGCATGTAATTTGTGCCCTGGGAGATTTCAGGTCGGAGTTGTGTACCCGTAACATCCTGAAATGCTCTTTCGAGGTTTTTCCATGACCACATGTAATTTGTGCCCTGGGAGATCTGATAGGTTGAGCTGTGTGCTCGTAATCATTCCTAGGATGCTCTTTCGAGGTTTTGTGGTGACCACATGTAATTTGTGCCCTGGGAGATCCGATAGGTTGAGCCTTGTGCTCGTAATCAGTCCTGGGATTCTCTTTCGAGGTTTTGTGGTGAGGTCACATGTAATTTGTGCCCTGGGAGATCCTATAGGTAGAGCTGTGTGCTTGTAACAGCCTGGGATGCTCTTTCGAGGTTTTGTGATGCACGTAATAAGTCCTGAGGATTCCACAGTATGGCCAGTGATGATGAAGACCTACAGGTGGTGGGCCTACATCCAGTATGAAAAAGGACTGGCTCTGTAGAACTTCCTATGACGAGTAGATTCAGAGATTGATTGAGATAGCAGCAGCAGTGATGATGATGATGACTCGATGACGATTATCCAGTGACGATGATCCAGAGAAGATGACTTGTGCTAGAAGAACTGTGCTGAGAAATATATTCCTAGTTAAGAGGGAGTGTTGATGTATATGTAACTTCAGAATGTATTTCACATATATGTATATTGTATTCCTATAGAGATGTTATTATTCCTCGATACGGAAGTGTCGTCATTTATATTGTAAGTGTCGTAACTTATACTTGATGGGTTATTAGACCACCTTGTTTGGGGTCGACCCTGTATAAGTCATGTGGGTCAAAGGGTTATTAGACCACCCTATTGGGGGTCGGCCATGTGGGTCGAAGGGTTATTAGACCACCCTATTGGGGGTTGGCCGAGTCAGCATTATGTTATGTGGTTAAGTTCGAGCCTACATGAGTTAGGTAAAAAGGCAAGTCAAGTCAAGTATAAATAGAGTGCGGGAGGCACTCTATTTACTCACTCACTTCTCACACTTGCACTCAAGGAGGAGTGGCGCACTTATGGAGGAGGAGGATCTGCTGCTAGGTTATGGCTATCTCTCTTGGTTGGTTGTATCATTGCTCTATCTATCTTTGAGGAAGTTATTGGGGTTTTTCACCTTTATGGTTTTCCCCAAGTAAATCTTTGTGTCTCTTGTGTGCTTGCATTATTGTCTCCATGATTGATATGCTGTACATGTTGTTCTCTTAGTTAAGATCCTAGATCAAATTGAAGTAAATTATGAAAATTTAACACCAATGGTGGCATCATGTTAAAGTGCACCATGTTGTAGACATTTCCTCAAGAATCAAGTTGGATTGACATATTTAGAACAAAAATCTTACTATTTGTTGTTCTCTATACCCTGCTAATGACAAATTTAAGTCATCCATGCTCTATACATATTATACAATCAAGATTACTCATAAATTATATGTTGGCTCGTGATCGAATGCTGTGGCATCTGTGTATCACTACTGCCAACGCTAGGCTAATGAGCCGGTGCTTGCATGTGAGGTTGCAAAAAATATTACATAAGATAGAAAATGTTATTTCCTTCATATAATTTGAAATTTAAAGAACCAAATATCATAATTGAACATAGGCCATAAATAATCTCTTTCAAATATGGTTTCTACCTTGCATCTATCTATATCTTGCATCAACTCTCTGACTCGTTGTTTGATCTCAGGAGTTTGTTCAAGTTTAAGCAAATACATGAGTTCTTTGTTCAATTTTATGACAACCTTTTTGACTATTTGGAGTGGGTCGACTGAAGATAAAAAATCCTCATCATCAAGTGCGCCACGAACATCATGGCCAGTGGACTGCATTTTTCAACCAAAAAAAAGTTATTTCTAAACTATGTAAACAATAATAAATTTCACATTATTCTGAACTCAAAATTTTTACTTGTTTTTGAGCTGGTGCTTTCCCACGATCATCCTGCCACATCATAATATAATTAGGATCATGAAATTTCAAAAAAAGAAGAATATGACAAGAACATATCAAGATCCAAGTTCACAAACTTATCAATGCGTAAAAGATCCAAGTTCAAGATCCTCCTTCCATGTAAAAAATAGACTATGTAAAGTATGAGAAGGTTGTAAATGTGTATAAAAGTGTTTCCATCAATCATTCCATAAGGCCCAAAGAAGTTAAGGATATTTACCTAGGTGACATTTGGTCCTGCCTCCTCTTACATGCTTACCATCGATAGCATAAGACCCTACACAGTCTTCTTTAAAGGACTGCTAGTTTGATTGGTAACACACTCCATACTAAACCTAGCTCCCAACCTAACTTGGATTGATATATTAAAGACATGGGTGAGGTTCTAAAATATATACATGATAAATGGAGACCAACTAGTTAACATTATCATGTCATACAAGTTCACAAATAGAAGAATTAGAATCTTAGTAAATCTTCATGTCTCTTTCCAATGGTACCACCTTCTTTAGATTCATATATGCCTTTGACTAGCTAAAGAGTGTTGATAGAGTATGCAAAATGAAAATATGAGAAGACCCCATAATGAATTCAAGTTGCAAATCTTGCATATAATGAGGGTTTTTGGAGTGATGTTTTTGGCATGATTGTTAGTATCTCTATCACCCACCAAATGTTTACAAAGGACATAATCTTGATTGGAGAAGCTTTGGTATAGGAGACAAATTGTTGGAAATATATAGATAAGATTTAGGAGCTTCTGGGTATTATTATCATGGGATTTTGAACAATTTTTATTAGAGTTGGTTCCCTATTTTTATAGATAAAATCCAATAATGATTAGAAAATTGGCCCCATAGATTTCTCAAACTAGCATAAGTACTATGTAAGACACCCATTTGGTTCTTTGTTTCATGTGAAAACAAATCACCATCACCCCCTTGGAAGTTGATGAAAGATATTAACCAAATAGGGGCCTAACTTAGAGCTTGTTTATGATTGCTAAAGATACGCCACAACACAATTAAGATCATTCTAAAAAATTTACCTACGAAAGATATTAGAGAGAAAATTGATACATTCAAGATGGTGGCTCATCAAGTAACTGTTCAAGAAGAGACCAAAAGTGAGTTTGTCAATTATTACAACATGGTTTTCCAATCCCCAGAGTGCAAAAAGGAATATGACATGTCCATGCATAAATGCTTTAGTGTAGTCCCACATCGATGCCTCTCACAAACTATATGCACTAGGATTAAACAACAAGGATCCATTGGAGAATCCAACCTAGTGGAGGTAATTTGTGACTTGAATATCCTTCCATAAAATTGGTGAGAAATGATGGTGAGCCCATGCCTAGTTTATTCACCCATCCAATTGTAGGTAGAAAATAAGTACAAAATTTACCCTATTGGCCGCATGGAAAATGTTGAATTCAACATCAAATTTGTGAAGACAATGGTGTATTTCAAGGTCATTGATATTGTATATGAGAAGGATACTTACGCTACTTTTTTGGGGTTTGAATGGGAAAATGACAACAAGGCCATCACAAAATTGAAGAATGAGGAAATTTATTTTGTAGTTGGTGGAACAAGAGTATTGCAACCCATTGATCCTATTAAAGGGGCTCAATACATAGATCAAATGGATGATGTCATCGATGTTGAATAATAGATCAATTGTAAAACTTAACATCTAGAATGTGGGTTGAATGTTTAAGTATCATAATAGATGGAGTGGTGAGATGGAACAATATATTACCCTATGATTCAAAAACCAAGAATCATTTTGTGTAACGACAATATTTCATATTGGCATTGCACCATGGTATGATCAATCCATTGGAATGGAACATAGTTGAGGGGTCCTCCAATTTTTTGTGACATTGAGGATGTGGAGGATTTGATGGAAGGCATGAAATCAATAAAACCCAAAGAATAGTTAGTCTTAAGAGTGGGAAAAAACCTAAGTTCCACCGTTTGCAAGTGGGGGTCATGCATAAGGACAATCTGTCATCTATTCAGTCTCATAGAGGGAGGGTTTGTGTTTGAAACCAATTGATAAGAAAAAATAATACCCCTCAACTGGTACGTATCTCAGTATGTCCTAGTTGGTAATGCTTTGCCACCTATTGTGTAAGTGGTATTTACATTGTCCTTGCACTCAAACAAGCTAAGCCAATATTTTTAGATCAATGTATTATATAAGCTCAGAAACCAGAAGCATCACCAAAAGAGACCTTTCCAGCTATTGAATAATGCCGAGTATATTTTAGATTGAGCATGTTTATAGGAGTTTCCCTTTCTGTATGTTTATTTTCAAAGTAAAATGCTACTTATACTCCCACCCATCATCGATACCTCCTCCATTATGCATGTAAATTCCCAAAAGCTAGTCTAACTGTTTCACATGTTGAGTCCGAGGGTGAAGCGCTGAAGCACTTCCTTTCATAATATTCCTTTGGCCAGGAATAGTTCGAGTTTCTTTGATCTAAGTTGGGAAGAGGTCCATCTTGCATTGCAACATCAGTTCAATAAACCCCTTGAGTATTATTTTACTAATATTTTGAGGCTCGTAAAAGACACAATTACCTTCACATAAGTGTACTAGGGATAAATTGATAGAAGTTGAACTTTGGCTTGGAGGAAAAAACTTTGACCTCAGTAAACACCTATCATTACTATATCCTACCTTACAAAGATGGAAGGGGGATGAATTAAGTATAACCCTATGCTCAGTCAGGAAATAAAGGGAACTACCTATGCAAAGCAGAGGACATATAATTTGGGTCATCATCAGAGTGTAAGATAAATAGAGAAAAGCGAAGCACTCACCATTGAATTTGTAATTTTTTTGTGATTTAGGGTCTATGAAATCTATTCTAACAAAATATATTAGGGCTTACCGAATATATTGCATCCCTTTTTGTCTTCATTGGTATCCTCTTCTCCTCACACTCTACTAATATCGAAATCCCTTAGGGTCTGTGCTCCTCGTACCGTTCTCTCCATAACCGTCTCTTTTGTATATAGCAAGAGAATGGGGGTGCTATATATTTTCCCCACAATATCTTCTCCTTTTATCCTCACACTATGCTATCGCACATGATGACCAACTCTTTGGTATGACACAACACAATGGAGGTGCACTCTCAAATGCCTCACAACTCCAAACTATTTTTCACTGTGCTTTCCTACATGATGACCAGCGCTTTGGTACGCCACAACACAATGGAGGTGCACTCTCGAAATTCCTCACAAATACACAATATGCTTTCCCATGTGATGGCCATCTATTTTTTATGCCACAACACAATGGAGGTGCACTCTCAAAATGCCTCACAGCTCCACACTATTTCGTATACATTGTTTCTTAATTTTTTAAAAACCAATTTTATTAAGTATTTTTGACAATTAAATATAATATTCTATCTTCCTTTTAATGGCTATAATTAATCGCTCTTTACATATTCATGCCCTATATTTTTATCTTCCAACATTTTTGTGGATATGTTTAATATTGACATATTAAGTTCATATTGGTGGCAATAAACCCTCTTTCCTAGTTAAATACTTAGGGGATTGGATTCCTCCCATTAGCCCCATCATAAATCCTTTGGCTTTGAGGAGTGCATGACAATCAAATAGATATAATATTAGTGTATTTGTCAATGCGCATCCAATTACTGTTAATTTATTACAATCAATTCACCTAATTATAGGTGGATGCATTCTTTAGACAATAAATATTACCCTTGGTTTTGTAGTGATCTATGGATATGAGAAAAGGAGACTCGAGTGAAACACTTGACAATACTCATAATTTTCTCAAAGAGAGGTTGATGATAATGATGAGGATGATGATGATGAGGATGATGAAGTTGAAGATGATTGTGATGATGATGATGATGATGATGATGATGAGGATGATGAAGTTGAAGATGATTGTGATGATGATGATGATGATGATGATGATGGTGATGATGATCATGACGAGGATGGTGATGAGGATAGTGATGATGATGCTGATAATGATGTTGATGATGATGATGGTGATGCTGCTGATGGTATAAACCTGAATGAGCACCTCTTCATTTCAAGAATAATGTCATGTCCCCTCAACAGTGAACATTGGATCAAGTTCCTAACCCAACCAATCCCTTGGGTTAAGGAGACAACTTCAGTATCATGGGGTTAATTTTGAATTTGAGGCACTTAATTAATTAGGAGTGTGAATTAAATTTTATCCAAAGTTTATTATGCACTTGGAATATTTTTTTTTTATGCATTTAGTAATTTTTATGATAAATAAATGAGGATAATTCTCCACCAGGGAGCATTAGTGGATGAGGTTGAATTGGAGATGACTTGAAGAAGAAGTTAAGGAGAAAGCACCTAAATCTAGAAAATCAGGAAAAGAGGAAAGAAAGATGGAGCAAATCAGAAAAGCAACAAAATCTTAGGAATAGCAGCATAAAGCAGAAAGCATCACAAAAGCAGAAAGCAGGATTAATCAGAAAAATAGGAAAGTTCATAAAAGTAGGATAAATAAGAAAATCCAGAAAAAAGCAGAAAAAACTAAAGCAGAAAGTGGAAAAGAAAACATAAAAGGAAAAAGGAGGAAAGCAAATAAAAAAGGAAAAGGTAGGAAAGCTATATTTCCTTATCCACTCATGGAGAGAACATTAGCTAAGGAGACTTTCTGCTCAAGTAATCTTCTCTCTATAAATAAACTAGTGCGCACCCTCTTCACATATTTTGTCAGTTTGATGTTTGGATTGAGAGAAATTGTGCCTCAAGAGACTTGGGAGATGTGCCCCTGTTTTTCGTGAGAGGATGATGGAATTCAACCATTTTAATTGAGTTTTATTGCAGTTCCTTTAACTGATCCAAGGATGGGTCTAATTTCAGAAAATCTTCATGAGGTTTATGGTTCGAATCTCGAGGCTTATTGCTGATTTCTAGAGCTAGTATTTTGTATTGAAGAGGAGAGGAGTTTTTGTAACATTTTGAGAATCCATATTGGCTCATATATGATGTAATTACAATCAATATAAATCTATGATATCCTAAATAACATTTAATATTGCATAAGTCTGATATATTCAGTTTTTTCTCCACCCCCTCTAGAATTGTCTAGAATTTGACTAGTTTTCAGAATGCATGTGATATACGAATGAGAATAGATACAAATGAGTTGATTTATGTTCCTTATATTAATTAATATGTGAAATTACCCAATACATTTATGATATAATAAATTTGTGAGCCTTCCTTGACTGTTTGGGAGCTCTTGAAATTAACTAGCTATGAAATCCTGGAATTCCATGTTGCTTGTAATTTTGTGAATCTTTCTTAGAAATTACTTAAAATCGCTGGAGATAAATATGAATGTATATTGAATTATATTTCATGTTTATTAGCCTCCCCGATTCAGAAACATTCATCCATAGCTTTCAGTCAAAGTATAGAGCAATACTAGTCTACATATGCTGGGGTGCCCAGGAGCATTGCAGTAGATTTCATCCTTGCTGATTTCGACCCACGTTGGGCGCAACCCAAGTGAGGGGAGTTTTGATGATGAAGGTACAGTTAGGATAGGCCTAACATTGACCAATGTAATGTCCCCTCCCGCGGACCCAATTTGAGGAAGGGATCGTGATGCCAATATCTGGGATTTTACATAAACTCAGTCCATTCATTAGATTCATATAATTAAAAACAAAAGTGTGTAGATGCAAATCAAGCAAGTATGCACAGCGGAATTAAAACATCATACACACACAATTCATGCTCATCCAACATATCAAAATAATCATCAAATTAAACATTGCAGAATTAAATACACATGAGATGCTTATCTTCATTTCGCAATTGTCCCAAGCAACTAGCTATGTCGCTGCAATGTTCCACCCAACCATAGGCCAGTTGTGTTCATCAATTCTCTCAACACAACTACCACCCCTTGTTAAAATTTCTGAATTTACTTCAATATGATCTAGGATCTTAACTGAGAGAACAACATGTATAGCATATCTACCGCATATCAATCATGGAGACAATAATGCAAGCACACAAGAGACACAAAGATTTACTTGGGGAAAACCATAAAGGTGAAAAACCCCAATAACTTCCTCAGAGATAGATAGAGCAATGATACAACCAACCAAGAGAGATAGCCATAACCTAGCAGCAATCCTCCTCCTCCATAAGTGCGCCTCTCCTCCTTGAGAGCATGTGTGAGAAGTGAGTGAGTAAATAGAGTGCCTCCCGCACTCTATTTATAATTGACTTGACTTGCCTTTTTACCTAACTCATGTCGGCTCGAACTTAACCACATAACATAATGCTGAGTGGGCCGACCCCCAATAGGGTGGTCTAATAACCCTTTGACCCACATGGCCGACCCCCAATAGGGTGGTCTAATAACCCTTTGACCCACATGACTTATACAGGGCCGACCCCAAACAAGGTGGTCTAATAACCCATCAAGTATAAGTTACGACACTTACAATATAAATGACGACACTTCCTTATAGAGGAATAATACCATCTCTATAGGAATACAATATACATATATGTGAAATACATTCCGAAGTTACATATACATCAACACTCCCTCTTAACTAGGAAGGTATTTCTCAGCACAGTTCTTCTAGCACAAGTCATCTTCTCTGGATCATCGTCACTGGATAATCGTCATCGAGTCATCATCATCATCATCACTGCTGCTGCTATCTCAATCAATCTCTGAATCTACTCGTCATAGGAAGTTCTACAGAGCCAGTCCTTTTTCATACTGGATGTAGGCCCACCATCTGTAGGTCTTCGTCATCACTGGCCATACTGTGGAATTCTCAGGACTTTTACGTGCGTCACAAAACCTCGCAAGAGCATCCCAGGCTGTTATGAGCATACTGCTCTACCTATAGGATCTCCCAGGGCAACGAATTACATGTGACCTCACCACAAAACCTCGCAAGAGCATCCCAGGCTGTTACGAGCATACTGCTCTACCTATAGGATCTCCCAGGGCAACGAATTACATGTGGTCATGGCAAAACCTCGCAAGAGCATCCCAGGACTTATTACGGGCACACAACCCAACCTATCGGATCTCCCAGGGAAACGGATTACATGCCATAGGACAAAACCTCGCGAGAGCATCTGCCAGATATCCCAGGGCAACGAATTACATGCCATAGGCAAAACCTCGCAAGACTATCTGCAGATCTCCCAGGGCAACGAATTACATGTCCTCCCAGAGAAAAACCTCGAAAGAGCATTTGACAGATGTCCCAGGGCAACGAATTACATGCCATAGGAAAAACCTCGCAAGACCATCTGCAAATCTCCCAGGGCAACGAATTACATGCTCATCTGCACAACCTGATCCACGGCCACAGAGTATCAACCTGATACTCACCATACATCATCCTGATGTATCCATGATCATCCTGATCATCATCACTGCAACGTCCTGCTGCATGTCATCTGGAGCAACATCCTGAAGCTCGTCATCTATGATCATCCTGATCATCATTGCAACATCCTGCTGCATGTCATCTGGAGCAACATCCTGAAGCTCGTCATCTATGATCATCCTGATCATCATCACTGCAACGTCCTGCTGCATGTCATCTGGAGCAACATCCTGAAGCTCGTCATCTATGATCATCCTGATCATCACTGCAACATCCTGCTGCATGCCAAGTATCTACCTGATACATATCATCATACACGATCCTCCTGATCATCAATGCAACATCCTGCTGCATACCAAGTATCTACCTGATACATATCATCATATATGATCCTCCTGATCATCAATGTATCCACCTGATACAAATACAAAACACATGATATATATCACCATACATGATCCACCTGATCATACAATGTATCCACCTGATACATATACAGATACATGGTCCAAGCATCCAACATGATGCATATATAAAATACATACACATGATCCAACTGATCATATCCAGCATCCAACATGATGCGTACATACATACATAAAATGATCCAACTGATCATATCCAGCATCCAACATGATGCGTACATACATACATAAAATGATCCAACTGATCATATCAAGCAGAAACTAGAACATCATCCTGATGCTCATCATCCAGCGCTTACATCCACAGCCATGTGAAGAATCCTCCTTCCAACATGCTTGGAATGGCTTCAGCAAATGTGTCCATCACTTCTTCCTCGAAGTGTCCTCGATCTGAAGAATGCCAAGCCTCTCTCTGAAGTACTCGAACTTCACCCTGGCTAGTGGCTTCGTCAGCACATCTGTAATCTGCTCGTCTATCGCAACATATAGGAGCTTCACAGCTCCTCTCTGCACCATATCCCTGATATAGTGATATTTGATCTCTATGTGTTTCGACCTGTCATGAAACACTGGGTTCTCGGACATCTTCACACAACTCTGGTTATCACAGAAGATACCAGTAGCATCCAACAGGAGATCAAATAACTCAGACAGTAGCTTCCGTAGCCATACTGCCTCACAACTAGCTGAACAGGCTGCAACATACTCTTCCTCAGCTGTACTCAGTGCTACGCAGGACTGCTTCCTGCTAAACCAAGAGATCACACCTGATCCCATACTGAAGCAACACCCAGATGTGCTCTTCCTGTCTGCAGCACTGCCAGCCCAATCTGAATCAACATAACCCTGCAGGTTAAACTTTTGATTCGCCTCATATCTGAGCCCATAATCCACTGTACCCTTCAGGTACCTCAGAACATGCTTTACAGCAACCAGGTGAACACTCCTTGGATCCATTAGGAACTGACTCAATGTGTTCACAGCAAAGCAAATGTCTGGTCTCGTGTTCGTCAGGTACATCAAGGACCCAATCATCTGACAATACAAAGAGACATCAACCGGCTCAGATGAAGCATCACATAGAAGCTTCAGATTCGATGCCATAGGTGTGGCCATATCCTTGCAGTCCATCATCCCGAACATCTTCAGGATCTCTACTACATACTTCCCTTGTCCAAGGAAGATTCCATCTGCACTCTGCCACACCTCCATGCCAAAAACAAATAGTGCATCATCCCCAAGTTCTTAACTCGAACTCGGCAGCAAGCTTCCGCTGCGTGTTGGCAATCAATCTATCCTCACCTGATACAAACAGGTCATATTGTCTTCTTCAACCTTGTAGAAAAGGTTGGAATCCGCCTTACTCGTGGTAAAGCCCAAATTGGATAGAAAGCTGTCTATCCTACCATACCAAGTTCTGCACACATAAATGACTACACCATGCTGTCTTGAAGTCCATCTGGTGCATTTTCTATTTCATCTCAATGCTGCCATCTGCAACATGCTGGATCTGATAGTTCCTTTTTGGAAGTCATAACAAACTTCCCTTCACGTCTTGGGACTACATCCCAAACACCATTCTTCATGATCGACGGATCATGGCATTCTATTTCTTCATCCCAGATCCTGGGAACTTCAATATCTTCAATAAATATCTTTGTTGCTGGAACAAATGTTGTAGTCCTTTTTGTAGGTGAAGATATGCAGTCTTTCCTACAAAACAGGTTAAATTGCATGATTAGAAACATCTCATAGTTTTCAGAACAAATTCTTACACATAAAGAAATATGTCATACAGTCATGCAATTATCTTAGCCAATGCTTCAATACAACATTTATCCATATCCCGTAACTTTCTAGATGCCTTCCTATCTCTACCAGAACATTGTTAAGAGTGTGCACAACTCCCAACATGTCAGCAAAGAGGTTTCATTCTAGATAAGTAGCAATGGAATGTTGTACAGTGCCATAGGCCACTTACCCATGTATATTAGTAGTATACTGTTCATCAATGCAACTATTCTAATATGCATAATACACAACCTAATTCTAGGAACATCAGTATATACATTTATTGAACAGTATTATTTAAGAAATGACAATTCAAATACTTATCTTTGTTTGTTCGTTGGGTGGACTCCCTCTGAGTCTTCGCTTCCTTGCAGGAGCTGCTGGAGTCCTAATCTGAAGTAGCTTCATCTACACCTTTCTGTTGTGGGATGTAGAGAGATGGTCAACTCCCTTTGAATATCTGCATCCTTGCAGAAACTACTGAAGTGTGCTCCTTTTCTTTATTGCAGGAACAACTGGAGTGTGCTCCTTTGCTTTCTGGCAGGAGCAACTGGAGTGTGCTCCCTCTTGATCTTTGCTTCCTGAATTACCTGTTCTTGAACTCATATTCATCCTTGGTCCCTATGCATGCTTATTAGTATCATGATTAAATCATACATATACTATTAAAGCACAATAATCTCAAGCATGTATAGTCATGATCATTTCAAACAGAAATAATAAGCATTAGCATTCAAGGTTTATGTAGGATTCTTATGGTTAGTTAAAGCATAAGAAACATAACGTGTCTAAACCTATAATTACTCAAAGCTATGACTCTTCGGGTTAGTCATATCATCAATCAAGAGAAGAGATATAATATGCATAAGACCATGACTATTCAAACCTATGGTTTCATGATTCTTCTGGTTAGTCAAATCAATCAATATAAGAGACATATTATTTTACTTATATTCCTATTTGACCATAGGACTTTTCTGGTTAGTCATATCATTAAACAAAGTAAAAAGCATAATATGCCTAAACCCATGATTACTAACTTTAATGAATAATCATAATCAATCATGCCAAGTATACTTATATAAAGGATCTTATCACAAGATGAGATTGTAACTTGATATAGGAAAAACATACCTGGATTAGCATGCTAGCTAGTTATGTCTTAACATACTCACATGATGTCTTCTTGTTCTTCTTCAATGACTTGTGCTAGTAACCTGTATATCTCATAGGTTAGCTATTATAAAACCAAGTTATACATACCTCGTAAATGGATCTTCTATGAGATCCATGACAATGGATGAATCTTTGTTCTTGAACCAGAACATGATTTGTCTTCTTGGTGTACCTTTCATGTTAGTAGACAACATAAAACTCATACAACATCACAATGTGTTAGTACAAACATAAGTTTCATACTCCTAAGAAATGAATGACTTCTATCATGCATTCATAATTTTATTAAGGTGATATGATAAGTCTAAAATCAAGATTGTACTAACCGTGATAACGTGAAGACAAACATACCATAAACTTAATTATGAACAAATCTCAAAACATACCTCGATGAGTCATACCTGTCGAGATCACTTGTAATCTTCTTATGTAAGGCCTTAGCCTCATCTCCCTCTGAAACAGGAACTTCTTCACTTATGCAAGTGACCAATCCATCTTCTTCTAGGATCAACCCAATCCACTTGATTTGCAAGAACTAGACCTGGAGCTGGATATGGGTTTGTCAGAGAGACCCCAAAAATTCAAACTTTGAATTTCAAACTTCCGAAAGGATAGGAATATGCGCCTTGATGAACTGATCAAACTGGTATATTCAGAATTTGAAGACTGCAAAGTTTCACTCCTCAATTTTGCCTTTTTAAACTTCCAGATTCACTGGACGTGACCTTGAACTGGGGTTTGATGAAGCCCACTCTTTTGCCCCATAAAAATGTTTGATCCAAAGCTCTAAGCTTCTATTTTTCTGAGGAGCTTCCAGCCGTGGTCACAGATTTCAAAAATTCCCATTTTTACAGAAGCCCTAATTTTCCACTTTTCTGATCAAAGTCCCGAACTAGGGTCTAATCAAGACCGGCCTTCTGCCCAACCAAAAATTCTGATATTGGTCTCTAAATTTCTATTTTGATGAGTAGCATCCAGCCGTGGTCTCCGATTATAAAAATTCCAACTTTCTCCAAAGCCCTAAATTCCGGAAGCCATGAATGAAGGTACCAAAAAATAATTCTGTTTTGACAGAAATTTGTACCTGATTGTTTCTGGTGTAACTCCGAAATTTTTGATCCACAGGGTCTGAAAAAGTTTTCTGAGATAGCCTGACCTGTTAGCTTTCCATCCTGATAGGTCTGACCTCAATTGGATGTTCTGAGAGAGAGTTATGCCAAATGTCGCAACGTGACCTGTTTTGGGAAAATACAGAAGAGCGAACTTGTACGGCGTGCCACGTGTCACTGTTTGACCTTCGGCCTCTGAAAAAGTTTTCTGAGATAGTTCGGCCTGTTATCTTTCCATCCTAATAGGTCTGATCTCAATTGGATTCTCTGAGAGAGAGATATGCCAAGTGTCGCAACGTGACCTGTTTATGGTATAATATAGGAGAGCGAACTTGTACGGCGTGCCACGTGTCACTGTTTGACCTTCGGCCTCTAAAAAAGTTTTCTGAGATATCTCGGCCTGTGTACTACCTGTCACTTTTCACGAAATTTCATTTGGAGCTTCCTAGCCCAAGTTATGACCTTTTTCCCAAGGTCACCTGATTTTGACTCAGATCTGGAAGAGGCAGAAACCCTATATTGCACAGATCATAAATCACAAAGTACAACGAATTAGAGGTTGTCCTTTGGACACAAGGTACCGGGAGATCTTAGCTTTGGCCTGTAACAATTTCAGATCCGAAAACTTCGCCAAAACGGATTTATAGCGAAAGTGCTACGATGACTGGTTTTTGCTATATCAAGCCCTAGCATCGTAAGTGCAACAAGTGTCATACATGCCATATCATGCCTTCTTTCAGGCTAGCTCTGATACCATGTTAAAATTTCTGAATTTACTTCAATATGATCTAGGATCTTAACTGAGAGAACAACATGTATAGCATATCTACAGCATATCAATCATGGAGACAATAATGCAAGCACACAAGAGACACAAAGATTTACTTGGGGAAAACCATAAAGGTGAAAAACCCCAATAACTTCCTCAGAGATAGATAGAGCAATGATACAACCAACCAAGAGAGATAGCCATAACCTAGCAGCAATCCTCCTCCTCCATAAGTGCGCCTCTCCTCCTTGAGAGCATGTGTGAGAAGTGAGTGAGTAAATAGAGTGCCTCCCGCACTCTATTTATAATTGACTTGACTTGCCTTTTTACCTAACTCATGTCGGCTCGAACTTAACCACATAACATAATGCTGAGTGGGCCGACCCCCAATAGGGTGGTCTAATAACCCTTTGACCCACATGGCCGACCCCCAATAGGGTGGTCTAATAACCCTTTGACCCACATGACCGACCCCCAATAGGGTGGTCTAATAACCCTTTGACCCACATGACTTATACAGGGCCGACCCCAAACAAGGTGGTCTAATAACCCATCAAGTATAAGTTACGACACTTACAATATAAATGACGACACTTCCTTATAGAGGAATAATACCATCTCTATAGGAATACAATATACATATATGTGAAATACATTCCGAAGTTACATATACATCAACACCCCTGAGCTGGGCATGATTCTTACAAGGAAAATGGGACACTCAAACTCCTACACAACCAAGTAATCATTGCATTGAAGCCAAGCCAGCCCACAGTTGGGTTTATCAGGCTAAATAAGAACCCTGGATGCTTGCACTCAAGCTCAAGCCAAAATAATGGATAGGGAGAGGGAAATTCAACCACAGGGAAGAAAACAATTTCTCCCATAGATATTTAAGCATTTAGCAGCCAAAACGGTCTCAATGGAATCCCCAATTCCATTCCCTTTCTTCCCCACTGTTATCTAACACAAAAATTCCCTTCTCCCAATTGAGAAAACAAAGAAAAACCAGAAAAACAGGGCTGGAAAATGCCCAGGTAGCTCCAAGCTCACGAGGGAGAGAAACTGGTTGATGGATGATGGCTTGGGGAGCATTTCATGGCTCTTTTCTTTCCCAAGAAGCAAAACGCAATTTTCCATGAAGGGTGGCTTGCCCATACCCGAATTTGGACAGCCATACCTCCCATTCCCCAAGGCAATAACTACCTCAACCAACTCTTGGAAGAAATAAATGATTGGGTACAAAAGTCAACATGGGTAGTTGAGATTTTATGGGTTCTCTCATCGACACTTGGCTTGACCTGATTGGCTCCAAGGGTTTTAATATTTCCCTCCCAATTCCTTGTAAAATCATGCCCCCATCTCTTGTTGCATTGCATAACTAGTTGTGGGTATTTTATTAAAATGCATATTTACATAATATTTTCAATTCCAATGTGCCTGGCTAGCACGTAAACCATATGCATCACTAAATCGATGGCGAGGCCTTGGCCTTGAGCTCCTCACCATGATTTTATAACAATATTACATCATTTATATTTGAATGCAATGGGGTCAAAATGGGAACATTACATTTCCCTCCCCCTTGGAATAACACCATCCTCGGTGTTCCAATACTTAGGAATAAATACCCACTTTACACATGCTTCAAAATTCACAGATGGTGGTAGGTCTGTCCTGCATTTCATATCTTTACTTTGAACTTCCAGGACCAAGTCCTTTGGCTTCCACAAGCTACTCCTGTTGGCTTTGATCTTCCATAGTTGCAGGTGGGCATTTCTCCACAACAATCCCTTCCTTTTATTTACCTTCCAGTTGATTTACAAGCCTGGAATTTCATGGATGCCATCTTCTTGCTATCTTGAAAAAATTTTTGAGGAATATTTTCAGCTGAAACAAATAGATTTTGGTCTGCTGCCATGATCAATGTGCACAACTGGCTCTCACTAGAAACAGTTAGCTGGTAATGGCTACAAACAATGGTTTTCAATTTCTTACCTATGAGATTCATCATGACAATTCCTGTTAGGACAAGCATAACACAATATTAAAATTAGTCAATTATATTCCCAATTGACATGGAATGTCCATTCCCTTCTCATGATACTTACACACTTTTATGCTTTCCAAACATATACATGAATTCATTCCTGTTCATCCTTTCACAGGGAGTTAATTATTTCAGCATTCACAATTCATTTCAAGCAATTAAACACAATCTATTTTCAGCTATGACATGCACTCAACAATCCTTTGTTTTTAAGATGCATCAGTCAAAAAGGAATGAGAAGAGTAAGAGTTTCCCCCTCTTAGTCTTGTTCCAATGCAGAGCCACACCATTACTCTGGTTTTGTGCTCCTTAGCATCTTTCACTTCAATGTGAATGCTTGACTTGCCCTTTCTTGGCTATGACACTTAGTGTTTAAGGTTTGTCTAAGGCTTTTCAACTAGGGAACCCTTCCCCATTGTTTCCTACAGAACCTTTGGCTGCTAGGACCCACACATGTCCACTAGCACCATCTTTCATTACTGCTCATACTGAGCCCTTTAGGACAGTCACATGTCCACATGCATCCCTATGATGCCTTCATAGTCCTTGCTTCGAGCAATACCTACACTCAAACATTGAATCAATTCACATGTTTAGTTTATTTTTATAGGGTTTATCTCCAAACGAGAATTTAAGAAATCATAACCAAATCATATACATACGTATTTTCATATTAAATAAGCAAGAAGGTGCAAGATAACCAAATACTTATCTGTATTGGATTTCTTTGCTTTATTCCACAGGCTCCCTCTTTGCTTTACAAGCCTTGGATTTCCTGTGGATACAATAATGAATGTTGGGATAGCACGTAGGCTACTCCACAACCATTCGAATATGCAATGTCAGGCCAGTATGCCGACTGGTTTTACCAGTGTCAACATCATGTGGTTAATGTCCAACCAATTACTCTCTGGATTTACCAAGAATTTATAGCTCCAACCAATTACTCTTTGGATTTATCAAGAATTTATAGCTCCAACCAGTTACTCTCTGGTTTACCAAGAATTTTATAGTTCTTTTAGGGTCCTTTCTTTCCTGCAATGACCAAGGTTTCCAACAAAGTAACAATAGTGTATCAGCTTAGCTGCTAGAAGACTTATTCCTGAAATATTAATTATTCCAAACAAGAAATAAATGAAAATGAATACTTATCTGTACTGTGCATTTCCTTGCTACTCCACAGGTTTCCTTCTCTGCTTTACACGCCTTGGATCACTTGTGGGGTGGATGCTTGTTCAGCACACATGATGCTCCACAACATCATCCAAATAGGCAATGCCAAGCCAGTATGCCAACTAGGTTTATTAGGCATCCCTAAAATCAGTATGCTAAGCCAGTATGCCAATTGGGTTTATCAAGCATTTCAAAAATTAGTATGCTAAGCCAGTACACTGACTGGGTTTATCAAGCATACAATGACCATTTCCAAGCTAGTTCTCCAACTGGGTTTGTCAGGAAATGACACCCTTCACCAATACCTCCACAACATGCAAATAGCCAATGCCAAGCCAGTACACCAAATGGGTTTGTTAGGAATCCAACAACCATTGCCAAGCCAGTACACCGACTAGTTTTATCAGGAAATAAGAACAACATAATATGATTACGTGGCTCCTTCTCCTATGCAAACCATTGCTTCCCTCCAATAACTCCATAGGTGACTCACTTGACTGCAGGCTAGCATGGCCCCACAATACCCACTCACACTACACAAGGATGATACCCCTTTTCTGCAACACAACTCCTCAAGCCTATCCATCTCTTCTAGTGTCCTTTAGTGTGAGCATAGAAAGGTTACCACTGCCCATACAGTCCTCTTGAGCACCCTTTTTTCACTTTTCCTCTTAACGTGCAACACCAAATTGCATTTGTGTAAGCTGATAGCATAGGAAGGATAAGCAGGCTCATCAGTATTGCTTCTCTAAAATTGTAATCATATTTCATAACATTCACTATCAAGTATTGAAACACCAGGAATGCGTCCATTCCCTTAAGGTGTAGTCAATATTGACAACCCTAACATAACCCATCACCTGAAAGGTATGCATCCCTTTCCGATGTGAGCCATGTAGGCCTTAGTCACACTCAAGTAGCCTGGAATAATAATGAAATAATAAAACATGCTCTGCATATTAAATCTAATAAACATACATGTATATCCTCAGTTAGGGTTACAGAATACTCATTCGTTTCACAGATGTATCGTTTCTCCATTTGCGAAGAATGGGGGCTCCCTTCTCTGAGTCAACAGTCCTTCGGTTTGCCACCCCATCTTTTCACATTCCATAACCCACAGATGCCTTCTTGGCATAATTTTACTGTCTCACTCACATGCTTTACCAACATGCAGTTTGGTTGAGACATTATCAACATTTACAATGGCGTTTCACCCGAAATCCATTTCCAAAGCATGAGATCCTTCCCATGGAGTTTGGCTTCTACAGGCCATCACACAGGGTCTTCCTGCAATGTGTTTTCCTGGAACACTTATCAAATAGCCAAATAGTCAGCAACATTTAACAATGAAAATTCAAATCTGATTGTTCCATGACCAATCAAAGACATTAATAATTAAATTCAATACTGTCTCCTATAGAAATTGATTTGCTTATCAATGAGGCCCTCCTCATATTGTTTGGATCTTGAAAGTGGTATCACTCTGTCCATTATGGTTTCACACTTGCTACCATACATGAACATCCACCTACGACATGTCCTTATGACACAACTTTATATAAGCCAAACAGTCATTAGCAATTATTAGAAAAATCTCGAATCTGAAATTTGTAAATCTATTTTCCTACAGAAATTAGATTTGCAATCATGAGATTATTTTCATAAACTTAAACCAGAACATTTTCAAATTTGTTTTGTTCATAATTTACAACCATGAGATCCCTCTTATAACCTTCGGCTTCGACACATGGTAGATCTTGGTCTTTACTGTGGACTTATCCTCATTGCCATACGCAAGACTTTTCCACCTGAAATCTGAACTTCCATTAGCCAAACACGCTGTGAGTATCTATGCATATAATCCTTGAATTGTTGCATTGCATAGCTAGTTGTGGGTATTTTATTAAAATGCATATTTACAAAATATTTGCAATTCCAATGTGCCTGGCTAGCACGTAAACCATATGCATCAATAAATCCATGGCGGGGCCTTGGCCTTGATCTCCTCACCATGATCTTATAACAATATTACATCATTTACATTTGAATGTAATGGGGTCAAAATGGGGACATTACAACCAAGTTTTGGGAGAAGCAACTCCGCAATTCCCGGGAGGAGGGTATGGAGCGAAGCGAAGTTGATAGGAAAGGACCTGTCCCCTTAGTAAAGATGGAGTACTAAGGATGAACAGAGGTGGTTGAAGTAGTTATGGATGAAGCGACAAAATGAAAGATACAGAAGCAAAGAGTAAAGAAGAGGAATGGTGCAAATGACACACCACTATAGATTCAGATCCATGCGATCCGAACTGCGACTGTCAGAAGAAGCGGTGCAAAAGGACAACATAGCTACATCGAAGTTAAGGAAAAATGTGGTCAACATGAGAACCATGATATTTTGGGTTTAAGGGTACTATGGGGGTTGGACCATAGTTATTTTAATATATGACCTTCAGGCACATCTATAAAAAGGGAAATTTTGTATAAGGAAGGGTTAGATATTGTTAGAGACTGAGAGATTGTTAGATCTAGACTGAGAGAGATCTAAGAGAGGAAAATACTCTGCAACTGAGTGCACAAAGATCTATTGTAGATATGAGTCTGCACCTGAGTGCGTAGACTGGAACTGTTACCCCTTCCAAGTAATATAATAACAGTTCCCATGGACATAGCTCCCATCTGGGGGGTGAAACACGTAAATCCCTGTGTTATGTGTGTGAATCTATGATATTGTTTGTGTTCATGTTATGATTATGCTTATGTATTTGCTTTTATATGGATGTGAATGAGAATATTATGTTAAGTAAGCAGAGCACACATGTATGAATGTTGCGAAGTCATGCTAAGTATGATGAATGCGTAGTTATAAGAGTAACAATAACCACGATTCAGCGAAGTCTGTAGTTTGTTGATAACTAGGAAGTGCACAGTCATATGTTCGTATTGCTATGTTAAGTAGATGTTAAGCAAGGAGGAAATTACAAATTTTCATAACACACTTGCGCATCACCAAGGTTACAGAAACCTGAATCTATAACCACCCATATTTGCTTCGGGTGAGACTTCAACCTGTTTGTAGGTTGATGACAAAAGGGCCGGTGAAGGGGATTTTATTGGGTCTACATAAGAAATTCGCCGAACCCGGGTCATCCCATAAAGATAACCAACAAATGGTTCCGTTGCCGAGCTAGAACTCGTGATGTGTGGTGTGGATGAGAAAGAGAAGTGACCTAATAAATGGTTCCCTTGACTTGAGACTTGTTATGTCGGCGATGTGCGAGATTGATGTGCAATATTGATGCGAAACCCAGATATTAAGGGAACAAACAAATGGTTCCATTTCCGACTTTGGACTAGTTGCACCGGTGATGTATCAGATTGATGTGGAATCTAGAGAAGACAAAAATATAGAATTGGGTAAGCCAAAAAGAACTTGAGTTTGCGAAGAAATAAAAAAAACATCCCCATCTTACCAAAGAACAATGGTTGTAGAGGTATATATTCACTGAATTGCATGAAATTTTCTTCTCATATTTCGCTAATGAGCCACATGAGTGGATATCGACGATATCAGAATGGAAAAACCTATTTTAAGGGTGAAGAACCTACAGTTTAGAATCCAGAGTTGATTCAGATTGGAAACCATATTTCAAAAGCAGTAGAATTTTGGTTGGATAACTTACTCAAAGGATACATTACAGAATTTGATGTGGACACTTTGAAGTCTTACATCGCAACAGAAGGATACTTCTTCCAAGGATTTGGAGGTAAGTACCTGAAAAACCTGAGTTTATGCATTAAAATGATACTAGCTGAAAAAGGTGTCTTAAAAATGCAATCATATTCCTAGGGTTTGAGTCTATAATTTTTAGTAACATAGATATTGACATAGACGAAGATATTGGGATTTTGTGTAGTGGAAAAAGATATAAAGTTAGCACAAGAAAGAGGTCTCATGAAGCTAAACCTCGTACATTCCTAGAAACTATGTTACAAAGTGACAGAGATTTGTATCAAGCTGAGTTTGATAGTAAAACAGAACCTAGACGCATTGGCTATCAAACTATTACTCCGTAGAGACCTATAGTTGAAGAAAGAAATATTACTAATTCACAAAACAGTAGTAGTAGTAATACTGCAGGAGCAAGTACTCAAAATCAACCAAGTAGTGGTATACCTTCATCGTTTCAGAACACTACACCTCCTAGAAGAAGAATGGAAGATGACATTACGCTACCTATTTTTAAAGGAACCGGTCTAGAAGATCTAGAGCAACATTGGTTTCTCCGTGAACCTGCCTGGAATGTTAAGAAAGTACATGATGATTCTATAAAACAAGCTCAGCTAGTCACCTCATTTAGAGATAGAGCTTTAACATGGTTCATGAAATATTCTGTTGGGCATAACATAAAACTCGTGGATATCAAAACTGCGCTGATTAGAGAATTTAAGAAACCTAAGTCAAAATATCAGTGCATCACAGAGCTAAAAGAAATCAAATAGAAATCTAATGAGACTGTGTGGGAATTTGATAAAAAATTCAAAGCCTTGTTAGATCAAGTTAGCTTTGAAATAGCACCACAACAACATCAAGAATGGTTCATAGCTGTGCTGTTGCCCTAGATTAGATTACCCAATATTGATGCAACATAAGGTAACCTCAAAAACGTAAGCATTGGAAATTGTGATAAAGCTAGAAGCTTCTCCCATAGGAGATACTAGAACATGAATGGTATAGATATAGAGACAGCTAGAAAAATTGACATTACAACTACAAGACATGAAAAAAGGAAAGGAAATAAGAGAATAGGTTTGGTGCACTAAATGTAAAGGAGAAGGACACTCCAAGGAACACTGCCCTGTATTCAAAGATTACATCGCTAGGGGAGCAACGAATCCATTAAATCAACCTCAAGGACCATGGTGTGAGATTTACCGATGTAGAGGACATCGCGCAGAGGATTGTTACCTACTTCAGAAGTATGTACAAACACCAAAGAACCTGTACTAGACATTTTGTAAGTCAATTGGCCATGATGATACCAACTATAGAGCATATGACCTCATGATAGAAAGAAAACATGATGTCTATAGAGTCCAAGGAGAAACAAAGAACAATAATGAAAATGCGTAGTATGATCAAGGAAAATATAGAGGATGTGGTGGATTCAGAGGAAGATGACGTAACACTGGCTAAGGAAGAGGAAGAGGTCAGATTGTTTGTTATAACTGCGCACAACTTGGACATTTAGCAAGAGACTGTCAGAACCCTTGCATTACTTGTAAGTACTGTAAGTCATTTGACCATGTCATTGAAGAATGTCCCATTTTGAAAGGAAAAATGTAAAAGAAAATACTAGAAGGAAAGAACCAAAATATACAGATGGTCGCAGCTGAGAAAAGAAACGAAGATCGTAACATCCATGTTGTGACTGAAGTGGAGTTGTGATAGGAAATGACAGGACAAACGAAGCTTCAACTTTTGAAGATCACATAAACAAACTAAATCCTACTGATGGGCCTTGGGTAAGAAGAGAATATGGAAAAATTCCGGCATTCAACCCTAACCAAGAAAAAAAGGTATTCATGGAAGCAAGAAAAGGCTTTCAGGAATCAGAACCTCTGACCAAAAGGATCCAATTGTGAAGTGATCAGACACTTGTATTAGACATGTCAATCTCGTATGATGGATCACGAACTTCGCTAGAACAGAAAAGTCCTATCACACAGTGTTTACAGAGCTGCATAAAGATGCTAAGGCATGGAAACAACTTAGGAGAATTACAGAACCTATTGGTATATTACGGACATTGTAATACAGTAAATGATGCGCATAGAGCAGTTCATCATATCAAGAACCATAGAAGGGCAGGAAGAGAAATGAGGCTAAATGCGCAGATCAGAGATTTTGAAATGAACCAAGTCATTCTTGACCTAGGCTCAACGATGAACGTGCTAACAAAACAAACATGGGAACAAATGGGGAAGCCAAAGTTATCTTGGTCTCCTATACAATTGAGATTAGCTAACTAGTAGAAGGTTATACCTTTTGGGAGATTATCAAGTATTCTTGCTGACATTGATGGAGTGCGAAGTAAAACAGACTTTGAGGTTATTGAAATCATAGATGCAAGTAATCCTTATCCTGCATTATTGGGGATTGATTGGGAAATTGATAACCTCAAAATTATCAATCTGAAGAAAAAACAAATGATATTCGAAAGACCAGATATTAGGGTTATCGCACCCCTAGATCCTTCACAAGGAACAAGGTATGTTGAACCAGTACGAGAAGAATGCATAGCTCAAGAACTTGATAATATCTACAATATGTCAGTGGATCAAGCATATTACATTAAACCTATAGATGATGGAACGTTGAGTTGGGTATGCGATAGTTCTTGCATATCAGAATCAGACGTAGGAATGGAGAATTGGCAGAGCTGAATGCACGAAGTATCAACAAGACGATGTGCGAAGATAACGAAGTCATTACGTTGGATTGGAATAGAGGTAAGTCCAATTCATACTTATGATGGTTTGGGTAATATCCATGCATTCCTTCATGAATATTTAGCATCAGTTTCAGATGAACATAAGATAGAATCTTTGGATATAACATTGCTAGCTACACCTGATAGATGGTTGGATGCGCACAAAGACAACCCGAACACATGGGAAGAATGTAAGCACTTAATGGAAATTAGATTTGCAGAAAAATATGATGTTGTACAAGAAAAACACAATGGACAGACTGATCCTAGAGATCATATAGAGTTTGATTGAAAGCATGGATGCATACACCTAAGACAGAATGGGTTCATATGTTTTTGCACACATTAGATCAAATACCAAAGAACTGGTATACAGAAGAAAAGCTTCACAAAGGCACAACATAATAGAACATAATGATAAACGACTTTCTATCCACTTTTAGTTTTGAGGATGATTTTCCGAGTGTCAATGAGGCTTTACAGATAATTAAAAAGAAGATATTTAATGATGTCCCGTTTCCTGTGTATAAGAAACCATATTGGGAAATAAAGTTGGAAAATGACCTTGAATGCTATAACTTTGCGCTAGATGAAGATGAAGACCCTTGCGATGTGAATATACATGTTTCTGAAGGAAAACGCGATGTACAAGGACTTGATTTAGAAATTCCAGATTTGAGTAACCTTGTGAAGACTAGAAAGATCAATACTGGTACCAATGATGAACTAAAATTTTCTTCTATTGGGGATTACTTGGATGAAGGAACAGTAGGACAGATAGAAAACCTACTGCGCGAATATCAATATTTTTTCCCCGCCAAGTTTTTTGAAATGAAAGGCAATTTAGGTGACTTGGGAGTTATGAAAATACCTCTCAAGCTTGATGCAAATCGTATTAAGCAAATACCTTATAGATTGAACCCCAGATATAAAGAAAGAGTGAAAGAAAAAATTGATAAAATGCTTGAAGAAGGAATCATTGAACCAACAGAAGAATCAGAATGGATAAGTCCCATGGTAATTCAAGACAAGAAAGCTAAAGGTGAAATCATAATTTGTGTGGATCTCAGGAAATTAACTGATGCATCTCTACATGACCTATTTCCTACTCCATTCACAAAAGAAGTGCTCGATAACGTAGGTGGACAGGAGGCATACTCTTTCACTGATGGATTTTCTGGCTATCATCAGATCATAATTGTTACAGAAGATAGACACAAGAATACATTTGCTACTGAATGGGGATCATTTCAGTACACTATTATGCCTTTTGGATTAAAGAACAAACTTGCTATATTTTCAAGAGTGGTTGTAGCTGCATTTAAGGATTATATTCATAAATTCTTAGAAGTTTACTTTGATGAATGGACAATATTTTTCCTTTTGAAGAACCATCATGCGAACTTAAGAATGATGTTAGCGAAGTGTAGACAGTATCATATTTCCTTGAACCTGAAGAAGTGTGTCTTCTGTGTTCCCTATGGTATTTTATTGGAACACATAGTATGTAAGCAAGGATTGATGGTTGATCCAGGGAAGATAGCAATCATAGTAAATATTCCAGCGTCTAAACCAGTTAAGTATCTACGCACTACATTGGGGAACACAGGATACTATAGGAAATTCACTAAAGGATATGCACAAATCAATGTGCATATGGAGAAAATGTTGAAGAAAGAAGCGAAGTACAATTGGACTAAAGATTTCCAAAAATGCTTGGACACATTGAAAGAGAAAATGGTTACAACGCCTATTCTCGTCTTTCCTGACTGGAATAAACCATTTTATGTACATGTAGATGCTTCATCTATAACACTTGGCATTGTATTAGCATAGCCGGGTGAGGGAGGCATCGATCATCCCATTGCATTTTAAAGCATAACGCTATATTATGATAGAAAATAATTATACCACAATAGAAAGGGAAGGCTTAGCTATCGTGTACACATTGCAGAAGTTTAGACACTATCTGCTAGGTTCACATTTCTATATATTCACTAACCATTCAGCTTTGAAGTACTTGGGCAATAAACCAGTGCTAGGGGGAAGAAAATGAAGATGGCTATTACTATTTCAGGAATATGATTTTGAAATAATTGTGACACAGGAATATTGATCGCAGGACCTGACCATCTTTCAAGAATTGAGTCAGGGGAAGAAGCTATTAATTTGGAGGATAATCTACCAGATGCGCAGTTGTTTGCTATCCATATAGAAGATGCACATTCAAAGATATTGTCGAATTTCTGACTACAAGATTAGCACCTATAGAATGTACTACACAACAAAAGAAACAATTAGTGGTAAGAGCAATTGACTTTACTCTAATTGTAAGACAATTATACAAATTGGGACCAGATGAAGTATTGCGTAGATGCGTACTAGAACATGGAATGCCTATCATACTGGCTGAAGCACATTCAGGTGTATCCGGAGGACACTACGCAGGAAGAGCTACTGCGCATAAAATTTTGAGATCATGACTATGGTGGCCTAAGATACACAAAGATTAAAAAAAACATTGCCAAAATTGCGATGTATGCCAAAGAACATGAAATCTATCTCATAGAGATGAGATTCCATTGATGCCAAAACTAACATTCAAGCCTTTGATAAATGGGCTATTGAATTTTTGGGACCTATTAACCCACCAGGGAAGAGAACTGGCTCAAGATATATCATCACAGCTACAAATTATATAACCAGTTGGGTAGAGGAAAAACCATTAAGGGACTGTAGCGCAGTTATTGCCATGCAGTTCATTTTTTAGAACATTTTGACAAGGTTTGGATGTCCAAAGATTCTAATGAGTGACCAGGGAACCCATTTCCTGAATATAACTATTGAAGCCCTAACATAAGAATTTTAGATCTACCATCAGAAGAGCACACCATATGATCCACAAGCTAATGTCACTGTAGAATCCTTTAATAAAGTATTGGAGAATGCATTGACCAAGGTATGCAATACAAACATGGATGATTGGGATCTTAGGATACCAACAATATTATGGGCATATAAAACAACTTGTAAGAAGTTTATAGGTCACACACCTTTTAGATTAACATATGGACATGAAGCTGTCATGCCCATGGAACACATAGTACCAAGATTGAGAATTGCAACATTCACAGATATGGATGATGATGAGACAATGGATGAACGACTATTACAGTTAGTTGGATTGGAGGAAGATTGCTTCATTGTAGGTTTTCACCAACAAGTGCAGAAAGACAGAGAAAAGGTATGGAATGATAGACACATCAAGAATAAATTCTTCTAGGTAGGAGACCTTGTCCTCGTCTATGATAGAAAATTTATGAAATTTCCTGGAAAATTCAAAATGCACTGGTTAGGGCCATGCATTGTAAAAAATGTTACTAATGGTGGTGCAATTTAGTTAGCCACATTACTTGGAGAAAAATTGCAAGGAATTGTTGATGGGAGTAGATTAAATCCTTACAGAGATGTCCCTACTCCTCCAATTATCAGTTAAGCAACACAAAGAAAGTTTTAAGTGTCAAGTGCAGTTGAAATTGGACACTAAAACATAGGGCAGAGTCTACACACAATTTTTTTAAAATGTACAGTTTCACAATATAGGAAGATGTGCTGCAAAGCACACATAGCAAGCTAAGCTACGAAGTAAAAGAAGGGAGTTGCACTGCAAAGTTTAAGTTGAGAGAAGGAAAATGTGCAGTGAACCTTGCGATTCACCTAACCGTCAACGAAGTTAAAGAAAACTGGCCATTACAATTTTTGGTCAGAAAGTAGCTGTTATACAGTACTTTTGGGAACCATATGTTTCCACTTTTAAGGCATATTCATCCATTCAAGACACATTAAATGAAGGTAAAGGACCAAGATCTAAGAAATATTTGTCCAACGGACATGGAATTTAATTCTAAGTTAGCCATTTTTGGGCGCCCTTAGTGTTGCTGTTCCTATAAATAGTAAAGAACGCATAGTTACCGGTTTTACTGCGAATTTTATTTTTTATTGCCTGTAATTTCTGAGTTTTTACCAGTTAAGAGAAAGAGTAATCCGACAGTCTATGTCTGATAAATCGACCCTAGAAGAGATATTAACAGAATTCCAACATTCTGGTTTGGAAGGAGTCATGAAGACACTAGTGAAGAAAGTGTTAAGATTTAATATGCTAAGACAAAAAATATCAGCATTGCATTTCATTTCACAACAATAGCATATACAGGATCACTGAAAGAACAACAAGCACAACATAAACACAAGAAACATAGATTTATCCTGGGAAACCCTAATGGGGTAGAAAACCCAACAAAGCTTCCTCAAACCCTAGACATGAGCTCCTTCTCCTCCATAGCAGACCTCTCCCTCACCTATGCGCTATTCACAAGTGAGTGTAGTGTGTGTTAAATGAGGAACACACCTCCTCTATTTATACACAACTCCGACTTGTATTTTACATTGACTAGGTCGGCCCCAACTTAATTACTTAACATAATGTGGCAAGGCCGACCCCACTAGAGTGGTCTAATAACCCCTTTAACCCACATGAATCATACAGGTCCGACCCCCACTAGGGAATTCTAATAACCCAAGTTACCACACTCTCCACGGAGGAATAAAACATCTCCGGATATACAATAAGGTCTTCACGGAGGAATGAAACATCTCCGGAATAATAAAGTACAAATATAATATTCTTATAAGTTACAATATCTCAACACTCCCCCTTAACAAGAAGGATATTATAACAACATCTGCAAGAGCAAGGAGTCATCAATTACATCATACATGATACATCTATAAATCATTGGAAGCTTTCTCAACATCATCAGTAAATCAACGAGTTACTGGAATATCTTCAGGTCTTCAATATTAGAGTATCAGCATCGTCAGTATTAAGTCTTCACCTTCTGCAGCACTCGAACAACTACAGTAACATCATCATCTGGATCACTTGATCAACAACCTCATCGTCTGGATCAACCGATCAACATCATCATCTGGATCTCTTGATCAACAGCCTCATTGTTTGGATCTACTGATCATCATCATAACAACATCAACTGGATCCTCTCGATCAACAACATCACATCATAAACTGGATCCTCTTGATCAACAACATCATCTGGATCATCTCGATCTACAACATTTGGATCATCTCGATCTACAGCATCTGGATCATCTCGATCTACAACATCTGGATAATCTCGATCAACAACATCTGGATCATCTCAATCAACAGTATCATCATAGTAGCATAATATGCAATACACATGATCCAATTATAGGATGATCAATCAATTTAAGACAAGTCTCATGTCTATGGATGATGCAATCCAGATCTATTTCCAGGATGATCAATCCTTATCAATTTTGGACAAGTCTCATGTCTATGGACGATGCAATCCAGATCTACTTTCAGGATGATCAATCCTTATCAATTTTAGACAAGTCTCATGTCTATGGATGATGCAATCCAGATCTACTTCCAGGATGATCAATCCTTATCAATTTTAGACAAGTCTCATGTCTATGGACGATGCAATCCAGATCTACTTCTAGGATGATCAATCCTTATCAATTTTAGACAAGTCTCATGTCTATGGACGATGCAATCCTGATCTACTTCTAGGCTGATCAATCCTTATCAATTTTAGACAAGTCTCATGTCTATGGGCGATGCAATCCAGTCACGTACATTTTGAACAAAAGTTCATAGACGATGCAGTCCTATCATGTACCTTTTGAACCAAATGTTCAGGGACAATGCAGTCCTCTCACGTACCTTTTGAACCAATGTTCAGGGATGATGCAATCCTATCACGTACATTTTGAACCAAAGGTTCAGGGACGATGCAGTCCTATCACGTACATTTTGAACCAAAGGTTCAGCGACGATGCAGTCCTATCACGTACATTTTGAACCAAAGGTTCAGGGAAGATGCAGTCCTATCATGTACCTTTTGAACCAATGTTCAGGGACGATGCAATATTATCACGTACATTTTGAACCAATGTTCAGGGACGATGCAGTCCTATCACCTACATTTTGAACCAAAGGTTCAGGGACGATGCAGTCCTATCACGTACATTTTGAACCAAAGGTTCAGGGACCATGCAGTACTATTGTGTACATTTTGAACCAAAGGTTCAGGGATGATGCAGTCCTATCATGTACCTTTTGAACCAAATGTTCAGGGATGATGCAGTCCTATCACGTCTAGAAGGAACCACTTTCTCGGAGACATATGTCTATGGATCTCTTTTAGGACATGTGTCCAAGGATGATACAATCCACTTGTCAACTTAGACCAAGTCTAACGACCACTTCATTGACCTCATCGTCGGTATCACCAATAAAGGTATCCATATCATCAACCTCATCATCGATACCATCAATACATGTATCCACATCATCGACCTCACCTTTGGTATCATCAATACGTGTATCCACATCATCGACCTTTTTGTCGATGCAGGAAATCTCATCATCAGGGACCACATCACTCCCCCTTTCGAGGAGGGTCCTTCTGAACTACACCAAGCTTGTCTCGAAAATACTCAAACTTTGCTCGATACAGAGGTTTTGGTCAATACATCAAGAACTTGTTCGTCAGTGCTCACATACTCGAGCTTGAGAGCTCCTTTCTTCACCATATATCATATATAAATATATCGGATCTCTATGTGCTTTGACTTATCATGGAACACTAGATTCTCAGTCATCTCTATACAAATCTGGTTGTCACACAAGATCACAGTGGGGTCCATCTATAAGTCAAACAATCCTTATAACAGCTTTCGAAGCCATAATGCTTCACAACCAGCAGAGCAAGCAACTATATATTCTGCTTCAGCTGTGCGTAGAGCCACACTAGACTGCTTCCTTCTAAACCACGAGATCATGGCAGATCCTAGACAATAACATCCACCCGATGTGCTCTTCCTGTCTAATACACTTCCTACCTAATCAACATCTTTGTAGCCATACAATCTGAAGTCATGATCTCCGAAATAATATAGACCAAAGTCTATCGTACCCTTCAGGTACCTCATCACATGCTTTGCAGCTATCAGGTGAACTCGTCTAGGTTCCACTAGATACCGCAAATCAAATATCTGGCATGGTATTCGTCAGATACATCAATGACCCAATAATCTGTTTGTACAGAGTTACATCCACTAACTCTTGATGAGTCATCAACTAACAGCTTCAAGTTGGAACCCATGAGAGTGGCCATGGTTGTACATTCCAACATATCAAATCTTATCAAGATTTCTATAGCATACTTTCCCTGGTGGAGAAAGATTCCTTCTGAGCCTTGCCATACTTCCAGTCCTAGGAAGTGATGCATCAAATCTAAGATATTTTATCTCAAATTATGTAGCTATCTTCTTCTTGCTTTCCATGATCTGTTTCTTATCACTTGTCAGAAAGAGATCATCCACATACAGTAATAGTATGACAAGTTCATCATCCATAACCTTATGATAAAGGTTAGGATCAGCTTTACTTTTGGTAAAGCCCAAGCTTTTCAAGAATCTATCAGCTCTCCTTCTATGACTGAACATCATCTACACTCTACAGTGAGTGTTCTTCTGCATATCTATCCATGCCATCTCTTGTCAGATGGGTCTAGTGATATGAGTCTCAAGATCATTCTAACTCTATGGTGAGTTCCTTCTTGAATGTCATCTGTGTATAGATACCATCTTCAACCTTGTATCAAAGGTTGAAATCCGCATCACCCATGGTGATCATTAAGCTCATCAAATGACTATCGATCCTGGGTATCCATACAAATATTTCTTCATTTACATCATTAAGAGAATGGTCTTATCTAGCCACTTGAAGCAAACATCTCGTCATGATCCTCTTCCTCTTTCTAAGAGAATCTTCTAGTCACGAGCCTTCTATAGTATGTTTGATTTGTAGGTCTTCTTGTTGAACATCCATCACTTGTTCGGTGTTCATCATTCTTCATGATCTTACCTGCAAATCAAAGTTAATTACATGATTAGAAATAATTCATAATCATCAAATTATGTTGACATGATAACCTTATTATGCATACAAATATGATTCACATGGTTATGCAACTATCTTGACCAATACTTTGGCACAACACTTTTCCATATCCTGTATGCATACAGTGGTTATCTAGATGCCTTCCATCTCTACCAGAACATACTATGGAGAGCGTACATAACTCTCATCATGTCAGCAAAGAGGTTTCATTCTAGACAAACAACAATGGAATGTTTGTCCAACTTACCCATCATATGCATATTAGTAGTATACTGTTCAATGCTATATGAATGCTCATACTATGCATGATACATTCTAAATATGCATACAACTATTCCAAGCAATATGATTTACTATTTCATGTCAATTCAAATACTTATCTTTTATGGTTGCCTCCAGCTTGATCTCTATATGAATTTCAACTTCTTATCCATCTTGGACCACTATGCATGCTCAACTGTGCACTAGTGTAATCCTCATGATCTCATACACAATCATACATTCATTAGTATACTATCAAAACATGATAATCTTAAGTATGTATGGTCATGATCATTTCATACATAGGTTTACTTACCTAATATCCTAACAAAGTAGGATTCTAACTTGATATAGGAAAACATACCTGGATTATCAAGCTTGGTTATGTCTTAACATACCCAAACAATATCTTCTTTGTTCTCTTCAATGATTTAGAGATCTTGTGCTAGAACCTCCATATCTCATAGGTTAAGCATAGTAGAACAAGGTCATACATACCTCATAAGTGGAGCTTCTATGTGATCAAATATTATGAATGAGTCTTTGTCTTCATGTCATCATGGTCATAGAACTTGATTTGTCTTTCTTGATGTACTTGTATCTTGCTACCAGACAACATCATTCTCATACAACACCACAAGTGCATTAGTACAATCAGAAGTATCATAACCTTAACCAATGAATGCCTTCTATCATTCACATGCATTCATTATCAAACAATCATAATTGTACTAATCTCAATAACATGAAGACAAACATATCATAAACTTAACCATGAACAGATTTCAACACATACCTATATCTCCTCAAGTCATACCTGTTAGGATTGCTTTTAACCCAATCCACTTTGATTTGTTGAAACTGGATCTGGAGCTGGATTAGGGTTTGTCAGAGAAACCCTAAAAATTCAAACTTTAAATTTCAAATTCTTGAATGGATGGAAAGATGTTCCTTGATGAGTTGATCAAGCTAGCATACTTCAATTTTGAAATCTCCAAAATTTGACCCCTCAAAATTGCCTTTGAAGCTTCTGGATATTCTGGACAGGATCTCGAACTAGGGTTTGCTGAAGCCCACCCTTATGCCCAATCAAAAGGTTTGATCCAAAGCTCTAAACTTTGATTTTTATGAGGAGCTTCCAGCCGTGGTCACAGACTTAAAAAATTCCAACTTTTGCAGAAGCCCTAATTTTCCACCTTTCTCATCAAAATCCCGAACTAAGGTTTGATCAAGCCTGACCTTCTACCCAACCAAAAAATTCGATCTTGGTCTCTAAATTTTGATTTTGATGAGGAGCATTCAGCCATGGACTCCGATTCCAAAAATTCCAACTTTCTCTGAAACCCTAATTTCCCACAGTAGTGACGATTCAAGAATGAAGGTGCTCAAAATCCAAATCTGTTTTGACAGAAATATGCACTTGATTGTTTCTGGTGTAGCTCCGAAATTACGAATCCACAAGGTCTGAAACTTCTTCCTGGGGTATCCTGACCTGTCCTCTTTCCAACCCCATAGGTCTGACCTCAATTGGATTTTTGGAGAGAGAGTTATGCCAAGTGTCGCAACATGACCTGTTTATGGGATAAAATAGGAGAACGAACTTGTACGGCGTGCCATGTGTCACTAATTCAACTTTAGCCTCTGAAACATTTACCTGAGAAACAACAGTCCATGATCTACCTGTCAGGTTTTACGAAATTTCATTTGGAGCTTCCTAGCCCAAGTTGTGACCTTTTATCCTAGGTCACCTGTTTCTGACTGAGATCTGGAAGAGGCAGAAACCCTAACTTGTACTGATCATAAATCACAAAGTACAACGAATCTAAGGTTTTCCTTCGGAAAAAAGGTACATGGGGATGTTATATACGACTTGTAAAGGTTTCAGATCCTGAACCTTTGCCAAAATGGATTTATAGCGAAAGTTCCATGATGACTGGTTTTTGCTATATAAAGCCCTAACCTTCAAATTGTCGTAAGTGCCATACTTTGCCTTCCTTCAGGTTAGCTCTGATACCATGTTAAGATTTAATATGCTGAGAAAAAATATATTAGCATTGCATTTCATTTCACAACAATAGCATATACAGGATCACTGAAAGAACACCAAGCACAACATAAACACATGAGACACAAATTTATCCTGGGAAACCCTCATGGGGTAGAAAACCCAGCAAAGCTTCCTCAATATAGATGACCAACAAATACAAATATGTAAACCCTAGACATGAGATCCTTATCCTCCATAGCAGACCTCTCCTTCACCTATGCGCTATTCACAAGTGAGTGTAGTGTGTGCTAAATGAGGAACACACCTCCTCTATTTATACACAACTCCAACTTCTATTTTACATTGACTAGGTCGGCCCCAAATTAATTACTTAACATAATGTGGCAGGGCCAACCCCAATAGGGTGGTTTAATAACCCATTTAACCCACATGACTCATACAGGGCAGACCCCCACTAGGGAAGTCTAATAACCCAAGTTACCACATTCTCCACGGAGGAATAAAACATCTCCGGATATACAATAAGGTCTTCACGGAGGAATGAAACATCTCCGGAATAATAAAGTACAAATATAATATTCTTAGAAGTTACAATATCTCAATAGAAAGCAGTCCCAGGGAAAGGTGGAACATCTAGAAGTTCACCACGGAATGTAGCTGAGCTGAAGCAGAAGGATAAGCAGAAGGACACTGAGCAAGAAAAGACAAAGGACGTGAATATTCCAAGGCCATTTTTTCCAGACCAACCTCGCGACAGGACGATTCTACTTACACTAGAATACATCCCTCCAAAAAGAGATAATGCACCAGTGGTGATACTCACGAATAATCCTCGTATGAGATCCCTCTACCGCCGATGTCGAGTCATGTGCGCGAAAAGGAGAAATTTATTGGAAAGATCCTAGAGTGCAAGTTCTCGGATCATGACTTGTTGCAGGAAATGATGTACCTGCAGTTTCGGTTGGACCAGTACATGTGTAGGAGACATGACGAATCCAACAAGTAGATAACAATTCAAGTGCAAGATTGGATTGCACCATTGCAGGCATTAGGGTTGTTGAACTTGCTGCGAATTCCATACTTTGACAGGAGCCCAGAGCTCACAACAGTTGTGTGCACATTACTCTCATATATGCACCACGATTACTTGTGGTTAGACCACAAGATCGATATCAACATAGATATCATATATAGAATCACACACTTAAGTAAAAGAGGTGTTGACCCCGCAATGGATTTCGTAGGAAAGAACAAGGACAAAGACCTTGCCAAGAGAATGAAGAGTGAATTTGGTTTTCTCAAGGGAATCCGTGGATATCAAACAACTGGAATAAAGGATCAAGCTACGCTGTTCACAGTTCAACTGCTCGTAGGAATATTCCTAAGGAAATGCAGACCGAATGAGGTGCCGACCACTGCGATCTCCTTAGCCACGAAGGCTAAGGATGAAATTTAGTATTACTGGGAAAGATATCTGCTAAACAAGTTTCTAGATGACGTAAGAGATACACAAGATGGTGGACATCAATTCCATTATAGTTGGTTATTAGTGTTGATCACATTCGTAGCTTGGAAAGAGCCTAAGTATCAACAGAATGTACCAGTATTCGTTGGATATTGCCGAGGACCCAGGTTTGCAAACATGTGGGAAAATTAGAAGCCAGGAAGAGAAAGGCTAAATAATATCCAATTGTTTACGTATTTTGAGCAGTTATGTGAAGTGATCTAGCGCACTTTGCGTATTACCAAGGAAATAAAAACTATGTATATCCGCAAGATGACATTCAAAGCTGGACTTAATTTCATTTACATTTAGCCGAGAGCACAACTAAAGAATCCTGAATGATTTGAAGGGATATACTAATTGGATATGCAAAAAATTGATCTTATCATGGAATATTGGCTGCTTGAGTGGAATATCGATGCACCAAATATGCTCATCACTACATCAGAGGAAAACGAAACCAAAAATACACATAAGAAAGAGGATGATCCAACAAGTACTCAAGATCAGGGCCAAGATACAAGAGAATAACAACAAGCTGTTGATTTTCTAGCAGGAGAGAAAAGAAAGAATCCCGACACAGCCATACCAGAAGGAGCACAAAGAAAGAAACATAAGGAAAATAAGGCTCCGCTCGATGCGTAGTTGCATGATGATGATTATGAAGTATTGCGTAGATGCGTACTAGAACATGAAATTCCTATCATACTAGCTGGAGCACATTTAGGTGTATCTGAAGGACACTACGCAGGAAGAGCTACTGCGCATAAAATTTTGAGATCAGGATTATGGTGGCCTATGATACACAAAGATTAAAATTTTTTTGCCAAAATTGCGATGTATGCCAAAGAACATGAAAGCCATTTCATAGAGATGATATTTCATTACTGCCAAAACTGACATTTCAAGCCTTTGATAAATGGGCTATTAAGTTTGTGGGACCTATTAACCCAGTAGGGAAGAGAAATAGCTCAAGATATATCATCATAGCTACAAATTATATAACCAGATGGGCAGAGGAAAAACCATTAAGGGACTGTAGCGCAGTTACCGCCGTGCAATTCATTTTTGAGAACATTTTGACAAGGTTTGGATGTCCAAAGATTCTAATGAGTGATCAGGGAACCCATTTCCTGAATATAACTATTGAATCCCTAACATCAGAATTTCAGATCTACCATCAGAAGAGCACACCATATGATCCACAAGCTAATGGCACTGTAGAATCCTTTAATAAAGTATTGGAGAATGCATTGACCAAGGTATGCAATACAAACATGGATGATTGGGATCTTAGGATGCCAACAATATTATGGGAACATAGAACAACTTGTAAGAAGTTTATAGGTCACACACCTTTCTGATTAACATATGGACATAATGTTGTCATGCCCATGGAATACATAGTACCAAGATTGAGAATTGCAACATTCACATATATGGATGATGATGAGACAATGGATGAACGACTATTACAGTTAGTTGGATTGGAGGAAGATTGCTTCATCTCAGGTTTTCACCAACAAGTGCAGAAAGACAGAGAAAAGGCGTGGAATGATAATCACATTGAGAATAAATTCTTCCAGGTAGGAGACCTTGTCCTCCTCTATGATAGCAGATTTATGAAATTTCCTAGAAAATTCAAAATGCACTGGTTAGGGCCATACATTGCAAAAATGTTACTAATGGTGGTGCAATTCAGTTCACCACATTAATTGGAGAAAACTTGCAAGGAATTGTTAATGGGAGTAGATTAAATACTTACAGAGATGGCCCTACTCCTCCAAGTATCAGTTAAGCAACACAAAGAAATTTTTAAGTGTCAAGTGCAGTTTAAATTGGACACTAAAACATAGGGCAAAGTCTGCACATAGTTTTGTTAAAATGCGTAGTTTCACAATATAGGAAGATGTGTTGCAAAGCACACATAGCAAGCTAAGATGCGAAGTAAAAGAAGGGAGTCGCGCTGCAAAGTTCATGTTGAGAGAAGGAAAATGCGCAGTGAACCTCGCGATTCACCTAACCGTTAGCGAAGTTAAAGAAACTAGCCGTTACAATTTTTGGTCGGAAAGTAGTTGTTATACAATACTTTTGGGAACCAGATGTTTCCGCTTTTAAGGCATATTCATCCATTGAAGACACATTAAATGAAGGGAAAGGACCAAGATCTAAGAAATATTTGTCCAACGGACATGGAATTTAATGCTAAGTTAGCCATTTTTGGGCGTTCCTTAGTGTTGTTGTTCCTATAAATAGTAAAGACCGCATAGTTACCGGTTTTACCGCGAATTTTAATTTTTACTGCTTGTAATTTTCAAGTTTTTATCGGTTAAGAGCAAGAGTAATCTGACAGTGTATGTCTGAGAAATCAACCCTAGAAGAGATATTAATAGAATTCTGACATTCTAGTTTGGAAGGAGTCATGAAGACACCAGTGAAGAAAGCAGTCCTAAAGAAAGGTGGAACATCTAGAAGTTCACCGCGGAATGTACCAGAGCCGAAGATATTCCAAATCCATGTGCGCCAGACCAACCTCATGACAGGATGATTCTACTTATACTAGAATACATCCCTCCAAGAAGAGATAATGCGCCAGTGGTGATACTAACGAATAATCCGCCGTATGCGATCCCTCTACCACCCATGTCGAGTCATGTGCGCGAAAAGGAGAAATTTCTTGGCAAGATCCCTGAGTGCAAGTTCTCGGATCATGACTTGCTGCAGTAAATGATGTACCCATAGTTTTAGCCGAACCAGTACATCCATAGGAGACACGACAAATCCAATAAGTAGACAACAATTCAAGTGCAAGACTGGATTGCACTATTGCAACCATTAAGGTTGTTGAACTTGCTACAAATTCCACATTTTGACAGGAGCCCAGATCTCACAACGGTTGTGCACACATTACTCTCATATACGCACCATGATTACTTGTGGTTAGACTGCAATATCGATATCAACATAGATCTCATCTATAGAATCGCACACTTAAGCAAAAGAGGTGTGACCCCGCAATGGACTTCGTAGGAAAGAACAAGGACAAAGAGCTTTCCAAGAGAATGAAGAGTGAATTTGGTTTTCTCAAGGGAATCCGTGGATATCAAACAAATGGAATAAAGGATCAAGCTACGCGGTTCACAGTTCAACTGCTCGTAGGAAGAGTCCTAAGGAAATGCAGTCCGAATGAGGTGCCGACCGCTGCGATCTCCTTAGCCACGAAGGCCAAGGATGGAATTAGTATAATTGGGAAAGCTATCCGCTGAAGAAGTTTCTAGATGACATAAGAGATACACAATATGGTGGACATCAATTCCATTATAGTTGGTTATTAGTGTTGATCGCATTCGTATCATGGAAAGAGCCTAAGTATCAGCAGAATGTACCAGTATTCATTGGAGATTGCCGAGGACCCAGGTTTGCGAACATGTGGGAAAATTAGAAGCTGGAAAGAGAAAGTCTAAATAATCTCCATTTTTTACATTTTTTGAGTAGTTATGCGAAGTGATCCAACACACTCTACGTATTACCAAGGAAATAAAAATTGTGTATATCCGCAAGATGACATTCAAATCCAGACTTAATTTCATTTACATTCAGCCGAGAGCACAACTAAAGAATCTTGAATGGTTTGAAGAGATATATTAATTGGAGACGCAGAAAATCGATCTTATCATGGAATATTTGCCGCCCGAGTGGAATATTGATGCACCAAAGATGCTCATCACTACATCAGAGGAAAGTGTAGCCAAAAATACACATAAGAAAGAGGATGATCCAACAAGTAATCAAGATCAGGGCCAAGATACAGGAGAAGAACAACAAAATGTTGATTTTCTAGCAGGAGAGAATAGAAAGAATCCCGACACAGCCGTGCCGGAAGGAGTGCAAGGAAAGAAACATAAGGAAAATAAGGCTTCGCTCGATGCGCAGTTGCATGATGATGATTATGTGTGTTGTTGGCACAATATTTGTCCAATTTGCATGAAATATTTCCAATCCAAAAATTTGTTTTGATATCTCCTACATTTGGTGAGGAAGGCGCCAAGTCCCAAAGAAAATGATCCATATGACCATTGGCCACACCAAAGAAGAGATAAAGAGTTAAATAATGTACCTCGTAATACCATATAAACCAATCAATGGTCTAGATCGCACAGGAAAATATCGACAACGGAAGGGAAGTTTCATTGGAGAAGAAGTGAGTTGAATAACGGAGGAAGTCCACCGAAAAGTCAGATAAGGTGACGTTAAAGGAAGGACAAGATTGACGGTCATTTTATTAGGCGGCATATAGATCAACAACCAACATCCGTTTTGCACCCCCAACATGCACGATGAAATGAAGCTTGCGGTGTTTGTGAAATACCATACCGCCTTCCATGTGTCAGCATCGTATCATTTCGCAATCCGAGAAGGAAGTAAGGAAAACCACTCTCCCGCATTGTGAAACCGATTTTGGGGTGTATAAAAGACAAAAGCACGTGAAAGCACTGACATTTGTCTTTTTGACATCGGATGATTGCAACATGTGCATGCAGTAGGAAAGCGACATAACATAGCTTTCGACTTGTTAGTTCCAGGTAGGCCCTTCAAAACTCATGCAGGTAATTAGAAGTGTATATATAATGGAAGACTACGGTGAAATAGTTCCTCAGAATGTTGAAAATGTGAAAATAGAAGAAACCCTAGAGGATAGGGATAGTGGCATTTACAACCCTATAATGGTTAAGCTTCCAGTGTTAGAAATTAAAAGCCGATTGGAGGGTCTGCACAAACAAAATTTATATGTGCACAGTGTTTTAAGTCCAATTTAATTCATTTTTGTCCAGAACAGACTTTAGGGTTTCCATATTTTGTTTCATGGTGCGTAATGAATCATTCTCAGAATGAAAGGGTGATTATGAATTCATCTAGAACACAAATCCTTTTCCCTGTCAGCTCGTCAATTGTTAGGAAATCCTTAGAAGTGGCCCTGTCCTTCTCCCGCGACCAAGAATATTTACCGAATAAACCTTAGTCAGTCAATACATTCAATAATCCCATGAAAAAAAGAAATCCTTCTTGACTAGTTGCCTAAAACCTGACCTAGCAATTGACAATACCTCTTATCCACTAGACATCAAATTCTTTGATGAAAATTCATAGTTAGTTTTGTCACTAATTTCCCAGTTCTTAGGGTTTGATAATGATTCAATGGTCACAGAAGTCCAACTAATTCTACTTTTCAGATTGAGTTTTGGTATGCCAGAGATAGATTACAGTCAAGTCCCTTGCCTTAAATTTGATGAATTCTTGGCTGAAAGTATTCACTCTCAGCTGATGAATTTCCACAACACTAGACATTTCAGATTCCACACATACTTGATGAAAATGATTTTATTTTCAAGTGAAAAGGATTTACATTTCCCACATGAAGTATTTTCAAACACAGGGGAGAACAATATGTTCAATTTTATGAACCTAATTTTATCAGAAGTGTACAGATTGATTTTTGAAGAAAATCCGCCGAGAGTACTGCCAGAGATGAAGACCTTGATGCATTTGAGCCCAGAGAAAGCAATTGGAGATTTCTTTTTACTGAAACAACATACAATAATCAGGATTTATGGGTTTTTTAAAGAGCCATACGTTTTACCAGCCTTTTTGACTATGAGAATTTTTGCTTAGAGTTTATAAGACAAAATTTAACAGTTGAAAATGACCATTTTATAGCTTTCAAGAAAGCTTCAGATATAAAGTTTCCTTTAAAAATTGGTCATTTCATCATAAAAAACAGGAATGCTCTTTCCTTTGTGGAAAAACAATTGGAAGTATTAAATTTTAAGAAGGCCTTTGCTGTAAATTATGACCCCTATCATATAATTTCCCAGAGGAGACAACAAAAAAAAAACAAATCATTTGATCATAAGGAGGTTGAATGATTAGCAAGGAGGGCCAATGTATTACAATATGAATATGATACAGAAGCTTCAGAAAGTTCATAGTCAAATCCTTCTACCCTAGCTAAGTTTTCAGCCGAGTTGATACTTAACATACAACTCAAATAATACCTTAGTAGATTCAGAAATTACTTTAATGACCAGCAGAGATCCTGCTAAAAATACCTTGAATCTGGATGTATCATCTGATGAGAAGGTCACATAAATGAGACTAAATTTACAAAAGGTATCAGTTTTAGATAAGATACACTTGCATAGACAAACATGGGAAGTCATTTACAGATATTTGGTGAAAACTACCCTACAAATTGCAAAGCTACATAATACAATGAATAGGTTAGAAGTCCAGTTAAGACAGGAG
Source organism: Larix kaempferi (assembly GCA_027924585.1). Lineage (NCBI taxonomy): Eukaryota > Viridiplantae > Streptophyta > Pinopsida > Pinales > Pinaceae > Larix > Larix kaempferi. The sequence continues at coordinate 1,232,853 of BSBM01002149.1, read as the reverse complement.
AAAACCGAGAGTAAAGCTCATCAACGACATATCAAAAAATTACAAGTTGATTTAATGGAGAATAATGATGAGCCAAGTAAAAGAGAGGCAAGAAAGAAGCTCTTAATTGAGAACGAAAACACGATTCAATTGCTTAAGAAAAAACTTAAAATCCTAGCAACTCAATTAATTCAAGCATATGAGTTAACTGTTTTGGAACAAGAAAAGGAATCACTATCACAAGAATTAGGTGATTCCAAATCTAAATTGCTTAAGCTTGAGGAAAAATAAGTGAGTTGGGAGAAAGATAGATTGAGTCTCAAGATTCAAATTGAAGAATTGAAAACAAAGTTGGCAGGCATGGTGCAAGAGAAACAAGGAACCAGTCAGAGCAACAAAGAAGCAAGTACAAAAGATCTAATCCAAGCGATGTCCCAAGTTAGCTTGAAATAAGTGGAAATAAAAGAATTGAAAGAAGAAAAACAAATTAGGTTAGAGGAAGAAAACCAGAAAAAGAAGATGAAATAAAGGAAATGGAAAATAAGAATAAAGAGTTAATGGATAAAAATAAAAAGTTATGTCTCAAGTGAATTGGAAACTTCACTTACAAGGTGCCAAACACTTTATTTGGGATTCTATAATAAATGAAGCTACAAAATTCAGGCCTTATCTGAATTTTATGAAGACAAAGGAAACAATAGCCAGTGATAGTATATAAAGTTGTATAGCGATGAAAGAAGTTTTGGATAAAAATACGAAAGAGACAACTTAGAACACTGTAAACTTCTTAAATACATTGACAAAAGATGTTTTGAAAGCAATGTCTATAAAAATAGATTAACAATTATAACTTGGTCTAGGAGAGTCCTTGGAAAATATTCTCATGTTGAGAATTTGCAGGCTAAGGAAGAACAAATGCAGTAACAAGTGGAAGCATTCAAAAGGGAATTTGAAAAGCCAATTCAGAAAGGATTTCCCTCCTTTTGGGATGGAAATGATAAATTAATCCCCCATAATGAGTATAAAGATTTGTTATTTGGCATTAGAATGAATAATGAAAAATTTGAAGACACTACTCATGTCTTTATAGGGAAGATTGTCCTGGAAAAGATTTCGGATGATTTTGAAATCCTGAATCAATTGGAGATGATAGGTGCAAAGATACCCCCGATATCAATTGCAGAACATGTGGAGATGAAAGTTCTTGTCAATGAAATTACTATTTATGAAATACCTTCTACTGAGAAATGGAAGACAGTGGAGAAATATGGGAAAATGAAGTAGATCTTACACACTTGAAGATTCATGTCCAAAGAAAGAAAGTTTCATCAACCACTATAGCCGAAAGAAGATATCTAATGTTATTTTTGGGAATTTTTAAAGTTATGCAAATCTTGACAAAAATGGAATGTAATAATTAGTTAAGTTTACTATTTTTAGTAACAAAGCAGTTAGGTTTTTCCTCGAGAGGCTTTTCAATGTATAAAAGATTTTTTTTGGCAATGGGACAAGGGTTGGAACCAGTGAGAAGAATACACATTTTGTATCGAGCTCTTTCCAGTTTAATAAAGATAGCCGAGTAGAGTTGAGCATATTTTCAAGAGTAAATATTCCTGTGTTGTTGATTTACAGTCTATATTTTTCCGTTCTTTATGTGTTCTGTTATTCGAGTGAATTTATTTCCATTATGTTTTCCTTCATGATTTGATAAGAGTTTGCTTAAATCAGAATTCATGTAACTATGCTCTAATTTAATTAGATAAAAGTTGTAACATCTCCAAATTTCACAAAAATTTAAAACTTTTTTGTATAGTATAATTGCTACAATTACTGTGTGGAGATGTATTTGTGAGCATTTAGCTCTTATTAATTTTATTTTAAGTATGTCATCCAGGAATACAAATGACGACGCTTATCCATAATTGGACAAACTTATGTTAATTTTAAGATGTAATAATTACGTTTGTTCCTTGTATCGCATAGACAGGTTAAGATGTATTAGTTAACTGCTTGTCTATATTTTTGTATTATTGACACTTATTGTTTACAATGTCGTAACTCGTTAAAAGTGTCTTAACCATAATTAAAATGATTATGAAGTCCTTGTTCCATAGATAATATGATAATATATTATTAGCGTTGACGTCGATGTTTCCAATGTTGTTTCTATTTCATTATACGATGACTTGGTATCTGATTTTGATTATTTTCTTGTGTTTGGAAAAGTGTTTCCTAGAGAAGCCCTGCAGCTTACTTAGCTATGAAGCTAATGCACAACTGACTTACTTGCTCGGGTTATAGGTTGTTGTCCTCAATGGGATTTGGGTAATATTATTATGGTTTTTATGAGCTAAATTATAAGCTAATTTTTAAATATCTACAAGGGAAATATTAAGACCCTAACTCAACTATGAGTGATACGTTCCAACCCTAAGGGTCCTCATACAAAGTATTGGCATTATAGTGTTATTAAAATATAAGTCAATGGCCAAGGTTTTGGGCGCTTATGCAAAGTAGAACTTCGATGGCCAAACTATATGAAAGTGGATAAAAATTAAAACGATGGTGGGATCCAACCAGGCTCATTAATGCTATCACGTGAAGTTTGTGGGAGATTACACGTAGGGGACAAAGTCCTTCCCTTCATTGTAGTTTGCATTGTTATCATTTTTTTTCCTCAAGAGTTGGAGAGCAGAGCTCTCTCTCGGCTACCATGGCCACCATGGAAAACCTGCACTGTCTCTGTGTTAAAATTTGAACAAAGATGAGTTCTAGGTTTGGAATGTTGCTCTCGAGATGTGCTCTTAATATTTGGATGCATCGTGAGGGTTCTACGCCCTCTACCTCGACTGAATAAATTTTACAGGGGTAAGGGCTTACCATGATATAGAAATTTATTGTTTCTTTTAATTTCTTTTGTTTATACTATCGAATATCATTTTATGACCAGTTTGTATGTGTTGGTAGGAGGGCTTCCTTGTTGTTATCGGTTCTTGTTTGGTACTCATGGCTACGATACTGTGGATAGAAAATCAACCCCAGTGGTTTTGAAATATCCACGGTAAGCCTTGGGTCCTTCTCGATGGATCCTTTGTCAACTTCTATTTAGTTATTTTGGCAGCGTTTGAACTTGTTTTTATTACAGTACCGCCTCTGGCATTCGAAGAGATGATAAAAGCTTGTAAAGTTCTACTATATCTCTATTCAAAGTTTGGGGTTTCGACCTCTGTCTTAATGATATAAAAGATACTGTGTTTATTTGTTTTTGATAATGTTTTGGGTTCCTCTGCCGTGACTATTACTATTTGGCTAATGTGTTGTTGTAACCTTTTATTATTTGTAATGGTACTGTGTGATTTTATATATATATGTATATGCAAGCATAAATCCTACTCTGTTAGTTCGATCGGTTGTAAAAAAATTCAAGGTTTAGGTGGTAATAGGGTTTCATCTTGAAACTTGTTTTAATAATGTGATAGCTATGTACAGGGTTTTCCTCTATCGTTTTGGGAAATCAATTTGGTAGTTTTAAACAATATTACTGCGCTTGTAAATATCACATCACTTTATTCAAAATTTTTCTTGTTATTGGGATACTGTAGTTACTTGTAATCTTTTCGAATGACTTCTATTTTAAATAGATTGGGTATCGTAAAGTTGGTTCTCAGTTGTAATTAATTGAATTATATTGCTACAGGGTAAAACCCTAAACCCTACCGTATTATGGGTCTGTTTGTAGAAGTAAAATATAGAATAGGGTGAGTCTTAAGGAGACTTGAACCCTTGACCTGTATTATGATATTAAAACCTAACTATTTAATTATTATGCCTCTTTTGATGGCGTTGAGCTCTATCCAACTGAGCGTAAAAGTGTTAATGTAGTAAAGTCTATCAACTGTAATTTCAATTTATTTTCTTTTATAGACTCCAGGGTTATCTAATGCTTGCAGGCGTTATACCCAGGATTGGAGTCTTTTATATTATATTAGAATTTCAAACATTATTTAGGCAATAGATTTAGAAGTTATATGCACTAAGATTTATATTGGATTACTTTGTCGACTCCATTCTGGAAGTTGTTGGAATGATGTTTTATCCTTTGTACTTATGCTTGTCTAGAAATCATATTTATTTTTATAAGGGTTCTGTGCATAATAAATTTGACTCATTTATTTATATGAAATAAACGTTCATCCTATAAATTTTGATAAGGTTGTGTAATGATACGAGGCTATCAACTGTATTGGTTAAGTATAAATGGTTTAACAAGGGGCTATTCCCTGTAATGTATTTATGTGAGATGATTAACAATAATGTGATTATGTTTAGCTCTGTATTTACAATAGTACTCAATTGCTTATCAATGTGATGGTTTTAATTCTGAAATAGATTTCTATTCTTTATGTTGGTATTAAAATAGTAGATAGTTAAATATACATATACATGAAACTGTTCCTAAAGCACTTTGTTGATACTGTTTTATATGATGACTATTATGGATATAAACTATTTCTATGTATATATACTTAGCATTAATATTAACTAAGAACGAAAGGGATTTCAAATAGTATGTAAAATTGTTTAATATTTAAACTAGCTATTGTTCTGAGATCTTTATGAACTGTAGAAGAAATACGCTGTATTTTTAAATTTTATGAGTATTATTCAGTATAATTATGTCTATATTTTTTTGCAAAATAGAAGGTCAACATTCTAATTGGAATATTAAGAGAATCATTCAATTTATCTATAAGAGATCATTCGAATCTACCTAATTAAAAAAATCTCTTTGTACTAGAGTACGTCTCTTCGTAGAGTGGAAAAATACAGAGATAAATTTATCCATTCTATTAAATTTTCAGATTCAATCATTCAACCATTTATATAGAAATAAGCTATCAGTTTAGTATTTCTAATCTAGCAGTTAATGTGAGTATTTTGATCTACAACAAGATCTAGGAGCCTTATTGAATGTCACAAAATTGAATTACATGCAAAAATCAGCAAAAAGGCTTGAAAGAAGACAAATTTACACACACAATGTGAACTGAAACTTGGTATTATCAGACAGTATAACATGTGAATATGTTTAGAACAGGTTTATATTACATTTAGAGAAATTCGTGAGGCTTAGGAATCCCAAAATGAGTGTACATTGCTAATTGGCCAAATTGGCCTCAATCCCCCCCTAGGTGGGTCCAACTCAATCCAACTTATCCCAAATGGTCACGAATTTTGGTGTGAATGTGGCTAAGGCATGCTGGATCAATAATGGGTCATAGGCATGTGTGGGTGAGCAAAATAAGGTGAGTGGGAGGTCCAAGGAGGCATTAAATGCTCCGAATCATGCCAAAATTGGGCCAAATCCACCCAAGCGCTCCAAGTCAATAGCTATTCCCCATTTCAAGGAGGGAGAGCGCTCCAACATTAAACGAGGGCGCACTTGTGGAAAAATGTGGAGTTTGACTGAGCTGGGTTGCTCAAAATAGGTGTGAACACTCCTCATAAGTGGTTAATTGCCCAATTAAAGCTACCTAAGTCCAAACCATAGTGTAATAATGCATACAAGGCTATAAAATTGACTAAGGCTATGAACCAAGCTACTAAGTTTAGGATTACTGTTCTAACACCCCCCCTTAACCAAAACTTAGTACATCTCATGAAATTAAAGTGTGAGGCCTTGGAAACAAAGGCTCAAGTCACCTCATACAAAACAAAAATTTTATTTGTCCATGTAAATTGAGGACAAGAAGGAAAACCTCATGGGATAAAACCTTCCCTCTAAAATGGACATGGGGCTGAAACTGCAATAAAATTGCAGCAATCACCATCCATCACTCACTCCAAGCAAAGCTCTCAAGTGAGTGAAGGTCTTCGTAGTAAAACACTTGGTGAAAATATCAGCAGTTTGCTCGGTGGATGGGAAATACTGCAAGGAAATCACTCTGTCATGCACTAAGCTCCGGATGTAGTGCATATGGATTTCAATATGATTTGTTGTCTACCTCTGAACTGGACCAGTAGATATCTTGATGGCACTTTGATTGTCCACCCAAATGTTGGTTGGAGAATCAATAGCAACACCAAATTCCTGAAGAATTCCTTGCAACCAAACATACTGTGTAGCTACATTCACTGCTGCCTTGTACTCGGCCTCTGCTGATGAAAGTGAAATAGTATGTTGTTTCTTACTTGACCAGCAAATGGGACCTTCAGCAAACATGAAAACAAAACCTGAAGTGGACTTTCTATCAATGGGATCTCCATCCCAATCCGAATCAGAAAATCCAACTAGTTGTAGTGAAGAACTAGCTGCATAGTGTACCCCAAAATTCTTTGTTCCTTGGACATACTGGAGGATATTTTTGGCTTCCTTCCAATGGATATCATGTGGATGCTGCATATATATTGATACAACACTTACAACATAAGACAAATCAGGTCTTGTATGTGTAAGGTACAACAAACTACCAACTAGCTGCCTGTAGAGTGTGCAATCCACCAAAGGAGAGTCACCAAATTCACCTAGTTTTATGCCTGATAGGAATGGGTGTGAAAATCCTCACAACAGATCTAAGAGATGATGTAGACCTCGCAAGAAAGATTAAGATTAAGCAGGAAAATAGAAGAAGAGTGGACAATGCAGTGTAAAAGAGCAGCAGAATTATGATACAGTAGAACTCAAATAGAAGCAGAATAACATCACACACTAATTCATTAATCACAATATGGAAAAATAAATAATACAATGGTGAGGATTCGAATGCTAAGGTGACAATTCGAATTAGCCTTCATGGAGTGATCATCAGATCAATGGAGTGTCATCAAAGCACAACTAGAAGTCTTGATCATCATCAGTGGAGTCATCAATGCACAAGTAACTGTAATATACCAAAAGTACATTAATTATTAATTATTATTAATTAGATTAAGTTAGTTACTAATGGTCAAAGGTCACCACCTTTCAAGGTGCGACTGTTCATAAGGTTAGCATGCATATATAATATTAGCATGTCATTGTAATAATCATCAATTCAAATATAAATAAATATATATTATCAAATATGATAATAATGTAAAGATGATTCTTTATAAGTGGTATCAGAGCTTAAAGCTTTTGGCGCTCATAACTCCTCCGATTCTGTTCCTCTAACCCCATACTCATATGCCATCTTCATCTCCCCCACTCAATCGATCATCTCCATTTTCGCTACTCCCATATATCCCCTCCATGCACTACTTGCTCCTCCACTCACTCTTCTCATTCACCATTCCATTATTCCCCCAGTCTTCCCTTGCAGCACTTCCCTCGCAGGAGTGTTGGGATCTACACCCACGACAGAAGAAGTAACTGTGACTCTTGAGTTACCAAGTCAAGAGGAATAAGGGACTACTGTGTCTCCTACGTATTCAAGTAGGGATGAATATAAAATTGCTAGTAACCCCAGGAAGGAAAGGCAGCCTCACCGACCGACTCCTTATACCCCCCCTTACAAAAGATCCATACCATCAGACACCAAGTGGGATAAGAAATGACATCCCAACTACAAACCTCAATATGCGATACTTAATAAAAAGTATGCACGCCTACCAGAAGTTTGTTGTGTCTTCTTACAAGGTAGGGAAGTAAGGCACATTAACACGCTAGTTGAAAAACCTATAAAATTGTCTAGTAAAACTTCATAACAAGGACTTGTTAAGGAAGTTGATGATAAGGACGATAAAACAAAAGAGGTAGAAGACAAGGATATGGAAGATCAAGATGATATTGACAATCATAATGTCAATATCAATTGTAAAGAAAATAACGATGTTGTAAAAATCAAGGAAGTCAATAAAATCAATGTTAACAACAATTATGAGAGAATTGAAGTTGTAGAAGAATGCAATGATGAAAATAAAAGTGTCAAAGATGACCTTAATCATGATAACGTAGCAAAACGAAACCCAAAAGATGTTGTGACAAATGATGAGATGAACATTCTATTAGTAGTCGCAACTCAAGATGTCCTAGAATCTCAATATCAAAAGGTTCCCAGGGAACAACTAAAGACAAGCTCGTCATACAATGAAGTAAGTACATTATTAGTAGTTATCACTACAGATAAGAAAACCATATAAAAGCATGGAGAAATATCAGAAATTTACATCAAATTAGAAGAGAAAAAGAACAACATCAGATTAGGAGCTCCAAAAAATACTCCATATAGTTGTTACGCGTTTATCTACAAAATTATATGCATGAAAAGATTTGAATGGAAATGTGACCAAATATTTCAAGAACTGCTAAACCGTGGCATTGTTATTCGTGGAAGAAATCCAGTTGCAGCACGCTCATAAGAAGATTCGTGGATGAATCTTTTCAGACCAAGATGACTTGTAATATACCTAAAGTACATTAAATATTAATTATTATCAATTAGATTAAGTTAGTTACTAATGGTTGAAGGTCACCACCTTTCAAGGTGCGACTATTCATAAAGTTAGCATGCATATATAATATTAGCATGTCATTGTAATAATCATCAATTCAAATATAAATAAATATATATTATCAAATATGATAATAATGTAGATATGATTCTTTACAAGGTACAATAGGTCTTGTATGTGTAAGGTACAACAAACTACCAACTAGCTTCCTGTAGAGTGTGCAATCCACCAAAGGACAGTCATCAAATTCACCTAGTTTTATGCCTGATAGGAATGGGTGTGAAAATCATCACAACAGATCTAAGAGCTGATGTATATGTCACAAGAAAGATTAAGATTAAGCAGGAAAATAGAAGAAGAGTGGACAATGCAGTGTAAAAGAGCAGCAAAATTATGATACAGTAGAACTCAGATAGAAGCAGAATAACATCACACACTAATTCATTAATCACAATATGGAAAAATAAATAATACAATGGTGAGGATTCAAATGACAAGGTGGAAATTCGAATTAGCCTTCATGGAGTGATCATCAGATCAATGGAGTGTCATCAAAGCACAACTAGAAGTCTTGATCATCATCAGTGGAGTCATCAATGCACAAGTAACTGTCAACCAGATGTCAAACCAAGTATAACTGAGTGTGGTAGGTGTAACTGGCACATGGAGGCACTAAGTGAATGAAGGAGGCTTAGTGGAGGGCACACGAGGAGCTAACTGGAGTTAGAATAGGCAGTCTAGTCTCACTAGAGGTCCATCGGAGTGATACAGTCAGTTGAGAGTCAATCTAGCCTTAAATCAAGGAAATATCTAAAGATAACTCAACTTACTGAAGTGTAACTGAGTGGTAGGTGAGAGAGGGCGCCTTTCATAAGTGGTAGGTGAAAGGAGGGCGCATTGAGCACTAGGAGGGATAAAACTGATCAGAAAGAAGCTACCAAGGCTAGCTAATTGAGGGCTAGGTGTTGGGACTGATGATTGGGATGCATCCAATTACATGTGTGCATGCAAAATCATGACTGTATGCAAAATGCATGCATGACTGCAAATGCAAAAATGGAAAATGCTGTTAGGACTAGGATGGAGTATAGGAAAATCCCAACAATGGGAACTTGGATACCTTACATTCAACCATTTTAAACTTCAATAATAGGTCTGAAGCATACTTTGGTTGACTTAGCATGATGCCTCTTTCAGATTGCTCAATTTCCAAACCCAAAAATTTCCTTAACAATCCTAGGTCGCTCATGGCAAATTCACTATGTAGAGATGCCTTAATTGAACCAATTTGTTTGTTGCAGCTCCCTGTAATTAAAATATCATCAATATATAGTACAATGACTTGAAAAATATCATCACATTGCTGCAAATACACATTTGGATCAAATTTGCATCGAATGAAACCAATTGAGAGCAAAAAAGCATCCATTTTAGCATACCAAGTCGTGGGGGCTTGCTTGAGTCCATAGAGTGATTTCTTCAACCTGCAAAAAAGTGAAAGATCCTCTTGGAAACCTTTAGGTTGCTGCATGTATATCTCTTCCTGTAGCTCACCATGTAAGAATGCACTTTTAACATCCATATGGTGCACTTGCCAACCCTTACTAGCTGCAATGGCTAGAGCTAGTCTAATTGAGTCCATCTTTGAAACCGGTGCAAAGGTCTCGGTATAATCCACACCTTGTATTTGAGAGTAGCCCTTAGCAACTAAAATGGCCTTATACTTCATATTAGAACCATCAACAGCAATTTTGGTTTGAAAAATCCACTTACATTGCACAAGCTTCCTCTTGGGAGGAAGGGGGACCAAATCCCATGTTTCATTCTCTTGAAGAGAATTGAATTCTTCTTCCATTGTTGATCTCCACCTTCGATCATGATAAGCTTCTTGATATGATTTTGTATCGGATCCAATCATCATATAATAGTGATCAGCAAGGGCACTTTCACTTGCAATGGAAGCATTGTTTGTTTGAGATCTAGTCTTCCTAGGCTCTTGGGGATTTCCTGCCAATTCACCTGCAACTTGTATGAGTTTTCCAGCCCACTTGAGCCTTGATGGTGACTCATCTACAGAAATTTCATCTTCAGCCATGTCATTATCAGAATTATTAGAAAATATAGAGCTTGAATCATTACTTACTTCATCAAGGTGTGGAGGAGAAGAGCATTCCCCCGGTGCAAGCTCAAAATCTGGTATTGGTTCCTCTTCGAATTGCACACTTCTCTCAATGAAAGTTTTGAGTGTGGATGTGTCAAAGAGATTATAACCCTTTGTGTATTCACCATATCCAACCATGATACATTCCCTGCTCTGTGGCTGCAAAGCCTTCCTCTTTTCTGATGGAATTCAAACCCATGCTCTAGATCCAAAAATCCTGAAATTTGAGACATTTGGTTTTTGGACAAACCATGCCTCATAGGGGGTTTTTTCTTTGACTGATTTGTGGAATGCCATGTTCTGAATATGTGCAGCACAATTGATGGATTCATCCCATAGCTTAGTTCTTAGATCCCTTCCTTCAATCATGCATGTTGCCATCTCTTTGAGAGATCTATTTTTCCTCTCTGCCACTCCATTTTGATGTGGTGTGGAGGGGATTGAATGTTGCATTGGAATGCCACATTCCTCACAAAGATGCTGCAGATTTTTGTTCACATAATCCTTCCCATTATCAGTCCTAAGGATTTTTATCTTATTCCCACTATGATTCTCCACTAAGGCCTTCCAAATATTCAATTGCTCAAACACTTCATATTTTAATTTTAGGAAGTAAACCTAGTAGAATCGAGAGTAGTCATCAATGAATGTGAGCACATACCTAGATCCACCATAGGACGGAGTGGGTAGAGGACCAATGAGATTAGAATGTACCAATCCAAGTGGTTGAGTGTCTCTCCTTGCCATTCTCTTCTCATAGCTGCACTCTGGATGTTTCCCAATTACACAACCTATGCAAGCTCCATTTGAAGATTTGATTTCAAGAATCCCTTCCACCATCTCATCTTTGTGCAATGCTTGGAGATACTTGTAGTTCATGTGGCCAAATATTTCATGCCATAGATTGGAGGTCTCATTGGCATGAGAGTGGAGTGCTTGGTCACTAGAACCAGGGAGGAAATTGGAGAACTTGTACATCCTCTCTTGATGGTCTGCATACCCAACTACCACAACTTGGTTTGAAGAAATTTCTGAAATATCTACCAATTCAGGAGTAAATGTTACTCTCTTGGCTTCTCCTGTGTGGGTCATTTGATATACTGATAACAAATTTACATCCAATGAAGGTACATAGAGAACATCACTAAAATAACCATGCTCCAAATAAATCATACCAATCCCTTTGGTCTAGATTTCAGAGTCATCTCCCATTCGAACTGTTGGGCCACTATTCGAATGCATAGAGGAGAAGATATCTCTAGATGAAACCATGTGCCTAGAAGCCCGTAAATCAATAATGAAGGATGAAGAATTAGAATTACCTGCTACCAAAGCATGAAATTTCTCCTTGTTGTCAGGATTGGAGGTGCCATCTTTCTTCTTTGCACCATCAGGGACAGGGATGTTGTTTTTCTCCAGCAGCTGCGCCATAGTGTCAATGGTTTTCTTCATGCAAGAGCTATTTGGATGCCATCCCTTGTGGAAATAGGTGCATTTGGTCTTCTCTTTTCGCTTCTTGTCCTTCTCCTTGGAAGGATTCGAACCCCCATCAGCAGATTTGGTTTTGCCAAACTTCCTCTTCTCTAGCTGCTTTGAATTCTTTGCCTTCTGCTTTCCCTTGGAGGCATTCGAAACACCCATGGGCAAGGATTGATATTTCGATTTGGTGGTGCCCATTTGAACTATCTTGTCTTGCTCTTGAGTAAGACATTCCATGAAGGTTTCTAGTGATGGAATTTGCCAATTTCGAAGGGTCATTTTGGCAGAATGGAAGGTGCTTACAAACACTGAAAATTCTGGCCCTAGCTTCGAAAGGATGGACAGTATCAATTGTTATTCTTTCTTAACAATTCCACATTGTTGCAGCTGAAGCACTAGATACTTGAACATAGTGAAGAACTCCTGGATAGTTTCAAAATGCGCTGGGCTCAAGCTGATGGCCTCTCAATTCATCAATTTTCCCAAAGAGTGATTCTAGCTTAACCCAGACTTCATTTGGGGTTGTCAAACTGTCTGTATGAAAGAAGAGTTCCCTCGAAATGCTCAGGCATAGCAATCCATATGATTCATCAAGTCGATTATAGTACTTGGATTTCTCTACATCAGAGTTTGGCTCCACTTCTGTGCCCATGGTTACTCTATAGGGACCCTTAGATCTCAGTTTAATGACCATTTCAGCCTTCCAATCGAAGAAATTGAAAGGAGTGAGCAATATATGGGTTGCTTCCATTTCTGCTTGCGTTGATGGTGAGAAAACTGCTGAAAGTCCTGCAAAAACACTCAATTTTTATCTGGAAATTCTCTCAAGAATGCAGCTCAAACGCTCAAGATTGATATGCAAATCACTAAAATCCACAAGGATTTGATACCATGTGAGTATTTTGATCTACAAAAATATCTAGTAGCCTTAGAGAACCTCACAAAATTGAATTACATGCAAAAACCAGCAAAAAAGCTTGAAATAAGACAAATTTACACACACAATGTGAACTGAAACTTGGTATTATTAGACTGTCTAACATGTGAATATGTTTATAATACGTTTATATTACATTTGGAGAAATTCATGAGGCTTAGGAATCCCAAAATGAGTGTACATTGCTAATTGGCCAAATTGGCCTCAATCCCCCCTAGGTGGGTCCAACTCAATCCAACTCAGCTCAAATGGTCACGAATTTTGGTGTGAACATGGATGAGGCATGCTGGATCAATAATGGGTCATAGGCATGCGTGGGTGAGAAAAATAAGGTGAGTGGGAGGTCCAAGGAGACATTAAATGCTCCAAATCATGCCAAAATTGGGCCAAATCCACATGTTATCACATATATAGTAGCCAGGATACCATACATTATTTTTCTGATTCTAGTACACTTTTCAGCTAGTTCCCTTACATTAGAGATGCTGAGATGAGCATCTATATTGGATCACTATCATATTTTGGACAACAGTTGTATTCCCCATGCCATGACTGAGTCTCAGGACACTCAGAGAGATGACCGATGTAGCCATTATACCAGTTGTACAGAGTAGTCAGTAGTGCCCAGGGTTACATCAATAGTTTCAGAGGACAGATGATGGTACAGGTGATGAGCATTCAAGTATATGACTCAGCAGGTATATCATTGTGTTATGGTTATATTGCTTTTATATTTATTCTTATAGCATGTCTTAGCACCTAGTGTCATGATCTGACGATCATATAGATATGTGGACTTGGTTGATCATATTATATACATTATATTGTCCCTACTCATACTTAGAAGTTCACTATTCATACTCGTTGGTTTTACCCTCCTTAGGGAGAATAGAGGTGATCATTCCACCATACCTTGGATTGCTAGTGTTGGCACCATTATTCATTGTCTTCATCCATCCATTACCTACCTTTTAGTTTATCACCCTGACTTACTACTTGACTAGTGGCATGGAGGACTTTTCCCCACTGTAGCCTCTGTATTAGATGAGCTTCCCTATTTATTGTGTCTCGGCTCGGAGTTGGTGACAAAACTTACCTACGGTGAGTTGGAGTTCCTTGTGAATTCCCCCTAGTCACTAAAGTTGTGTTGGCTAAACTTGAAACTTTGTGCTGCCATGAATACAAAATCTAGAAAAAATGAAATGCTATATCTTGTATGAAAAGCCCATTCATGCAATGTGTTTCTAAACACACATGAATGAAAGGCATGCCAAATTAAAATGGCCATGAAAATAAAATGTTATATCTTTTGGAAATGTAAATACCTAGGTAAACAAGCTGTCTCTGACACACCTAGAAGTGCTCAGGTAAACACGTGCCTTAAAAACACACCTGCAGCAGAAAGCCTAAATAAATGTAAATCTATGCAATGTGTTTATAAACACACATAGATCAAGGCTATGGAAACTTCAGGCCCAAAAAGCAATGGAACTTAAATGCTATATCAAAACAATTGTTGGCCTTATTTGTATTATGGATTGTGCGCATCTGTTAAAGGTGAATAAACCCTCTTTGAACAGCTCATCCATTTGCGAGACATCGCCATTCCCTATGTTGTTGCTCATTCAATATATACTATGGTGTGTATTCCCTTTCCCTTTGCCAAAGTGTCACAAGTTAAATTAGTCAATTCATCCCTTAGCCTAGCCAGTTATTTTAGCCTTCACCATTCACTAGAAAATTGATCACAGCTATGAAGTGAATATGATCTTGAAAGTCTAGTCTGAGTAATAATAATAATTAATGACATTATATATTTGGATTTAGATCACCAGTAATGATTACTTTGTGTTATAATTGTTATTTGAATAAGTTGTAGAGCATGCATTAACCTTTGACACTTTGCAGCAGCTTCTGATAATGGTCTGAGTTATATTTGGTCATGTTGACTTGGTCAAACCTAGTTTGACCAAGGTCAACCATAGGACATGAGATGGTTAGACCTTGTGATGATATGAATAGATGATATATGGTCTATGTACATGTACATGATGATTCTATGCAGCAGCTACATGGTTATGATGATGATTCATGGTTTACAGCAGTATTTGATCATTTACAAATTATTATTATTTGACCTGTTCCGGTATATTGGATATATATTTTGATCATGCAAAGATTCATATGGTGTATGAGTACACATCTTGGATAGATTTGGACCTTATGATTCCAATGAGACGGTCTGTTTTCAGTTCCGGGCACTTATAGTGATGATTGAGCCTCAGTAGGTTACCCCAGTGCAATTTTGGTCTGTCGGAGACCCTGTCAGAGCAGATGTGATTTTTATCCGGTTGACCTAGGGAACTGTGCTTGGAGGGGGTGGTACATCCACTTGTTTTTACCATATTACCCCCCTCCCAGACACACTGGTGCCCTCACCTTGACAGTACAGGCACTCCAGGAGGCATTTTGGGGCAGTTTCATGCTTCCCGAGGCATTTCAGGATTGGTAGAAATGGCTATTGAGGAATTCGATTTGGGCTACTGAGGCAATGTCTTGGCATGGGATGATCAGTGGTGATGGATTGATGTCTTCCACACCTCCTCCAGCAGTTTCAGCTTCATCGAGACCCGCATCCATCACTTATGGCACTTTCTGATGATTTATGAGGTCTTTTGAGGCCTACTATTTGTCCATAGAGGCACGATTTGGTATATTGATGACTATTTTATTATTATTGTGCTATGGGGATTGACCAAGGGTGGCTAAAATTACCCCTTGGACTCACCATAAGCTTCTTATTATATTTTGTCATCATGATTTGGCGGGGTTCCCCTCTTCTAGGGTGATTTTGTCCACTTATGTTATATTTTATGAGTGATCCATGTATTTTATTGTTGAGCTCATCTCAACCATTGATTAGAATTTTGTATCTTTTAATCTTAGCCACTCAATCAAAAAGTGGTTAGGATTTTGATGCCTCTCCTTCCTATTTAAAGGAGAGAGCTTTTCATTGTAAAGGGGACTGGTGGCTCTGGATTATTAGAATAGAAAATTATTATTGCATCTATCTCCAGTGTTGTGGTGAATGTTTTTGGTGTTCGTTAGTTGGTTCTTCCTTTGCACTGAGTTATTGGATATCTTGTTTTGCCATATCTTTTGTACCACGTTTTTGCATATACAGGTGGAGGCCGATTTGCTTTGAGGAGGAAGTATTGGTAGGGGAAGACTCTCCCTACTTCTTCTTTGGATCTCTTCGTTGGTAGCAGGGAGTATTACTGTCCCAGGACCTTCTATTTCATGTTATCATTGCATTTTACTTGTATTTCCTCCATACTTGACCTCTCTGATTGAAATCGATTTTCCTTGGATTGACAGGTAGAGGAGGGCGCACTTGTGGGCTAGGGCATCAATTTGGCAAGCAAAATCAATAATCTCTCATTTGATCTCCGCGGGAATCTTCCTCAACATCAAGACATCTCTCTTCATCACTTAGGTATGATCTCAAGGTAATTTCTATCTCCATGATCTATCCACTTGTCTAAAATATTTCAAACCCTAATTAATCAAAACCCCCATTTTTACATTTTCTCAGATCTACTAAGATCTAGTGGCTTCTTGGGCAAGAAATTTAAAACCCACCTCTATAGTATCCATGGCATCCTGGATCTATAGTTTGGTGAGGATTGGCCTCCATTTGACCTTCTTCCTAAGGCACTTAGCCTCTCCAAGCAATGGCGCACTTCTTGGTTTGGGTGAGTTAACCTAGATCTGGTAAGTGGGTAGTTGAGATTCCACTTGATTCGTAATCTACACATCCAATAACCTACCCCCAGATTGTCACTTTTCTGATTTCTACCTTGTGGGCCCTATTCCATGTTTTAAGGGATTTAATCCCATTTTTGGACCACTTGGTATCTTAAAACTCAGATCTAGTAAGATCTAGCCATCGGATTGCCGTGAAATTGTAGATCCATACTCTCACTTGATCAACCTACTTGGATCTAAATTTTGGATGCCATTGGACTTGTCTTGATCCATTTATCACCATTTTTACCCTCCTTGGGCAAAGTCGCACCACCTTGGAGATTGGAGTTGGTCCACTTCTAGGACGTGGGTACTTGAGATTTTAGTGGATTTGGAACGGGCATAATTCAAAACCTAGGTCTAGTATGTCACTTTGTCAAATCTTGCCTTGGGGATAGCATTCTTGTTTTAAGGGATTGTGGTCCACTTAGGTGAAACCTAGATCTAGACCTATTCATCCATAAAGACTTTAATTTCCCACTTGTCTCATACAATAGGAGTTATCAATCACAAGTTAACTACACTTTGACTCCATTATCCCAATTCCCAAGGCACTGGTCTCTCTCCAAGTCAATTCGAATTTCCTAGATTGTTGGATTAACTTGTGGTTTGACCCTTGTGTGGTGAACTAAACCTTTTGATGTCATCATATATCATGATCAAGCTTGTCACTTGTACTAGTTATCCCCAATTCAACCCCTAAACTACCCTGCATTGGACACAGTTCCCAAGGCAATGGATTTTCTCACATTGAACTAGTACTTTAATCCTGGATCTCATTTGAAATATTATAAGTCACTCTCACATCGACTATGAACCAAAGCTATACTCATTGAACCCCTCACTTGTCTTGTGACTTCATCCTTAGGTTTGGGATAAACCATACACCTTACTTCACTTAGAGTTAACTTGATTTGGTGTCTTGGTTTTGATCTCTCTTGTCTGGAGTAGATCGGGTCTCCCCCTTTGTTGTCTGGGATAGATAACATAAAGCAAAGGTTGCCTCGACTGGCGTGACAACCATCTATTGGAGGTCGAGGTGATCGTGGTTGCACCTTTTGAGTTTCCCTTCCCTATTGCCATCCATGAGTGGATACATCCATAGGGGTAGCTATAGTTTAGGTGGTAACACCACCCACGCGCTCCAATTCAACAACTATTCCCCATTTGAAGGAAGGAGAGCGCTCCAACATTACATGAGGGTGCACTTGTGGACAAATGTGGAGTTTGACTGAGTTGGGTTGCTCAAAATAGGTGTGAACACTCCTCATAAGTGGTTATTTGCCCAATTAAAGCTACCTAAGTCCAAACCATAGTGTAATAATGCCACAATAATGCATACAAGGCAATAAAATTGACTAAGTCTATGAACCAAGGTACTAAGTGTAGGATTACTGTTCTAACAGTTAAGTAAAATAGAACTTTCAGAAATAGATTAGCAGTCCAGAAGTAAATTACTAAAACAAAGTAGAACCTGTTAACTGTAGAGGTGGAAAAACACCCAAAGAATAGTGTTCCTCCCAACCGTCTCCTTAAATAAGTCAAGTATACTTTCTTTAGGACTCCCGAGCCTGTCCACTGAATGATAAGAGCGAAGATTCTGTGTAGAAGTATGTGACAATCTTCTTTAAACTCAACAATCATGAAGACTTGCACTAAACACTCTCTGCACTCAGAAACATAGGATAGTCTTACACTGCAACTCATTAGTTAGCTTATCGCCTCATCGAATCTCTTGTTTGCTCAACATAGTAGTTTCCAGTAGCACAAGGAAAAAGTTGGGTCTCCTCTGAGAATGTGTGAGCTGCCTGCTCCAATTCGATGGCTATATAAAGATTTCCTAGGTCGTAAGGGCCAGTTTAACATTTAATGAGCCACCTGCTTAGTTCCACCATCCTTGGGGAACATGACCACATTTTTAGGGAATTTTCCGCTTGCAACAACTAGTAAGTGAGTGCAGATGCTGCCACTTGTCAATTGCCTTCTACAACAGTTTCATTCCTCCTAGTGGGTCAGTGAACAATCTTCAACAGTCCTCTTTGGATGAGTGTCTCCTATTTTAATTTATTAAATAATAATAATATTCAATTATAGTCATCCTTGACAACCCTTGGTCATAAAACTTTACAATAAGTTTTAAAGTAATGTTTTTCCACAAACATAAAATATTTCAAGTACTAGGTAGGTTACAAAATGTTAATTTTTGAGCATTAATTCAATATACTCTAGGATCTTTACTGAGAGAATAACATGTACATCATATCAAATATAACAATGCATATCAATCACACCAAGCAATCACATGAGACAATAGACACACAGAGTTTCACTGGGGAAAACCATAAAGGTGAAAAACCCCACAACTTCCTCAGAGATAGAGAGAGCAATGATACAACCAAAGTACAAGAGATAGTCTTCTCCTAGCAGCTGATCCTCCTCCTCACATGTGCGCCACTTTCTGAGTGATGGAAGAGTGAGTAATGAGCTGAATGAAATAGAGATCTCTCGATCTCTATTTATACTTGTCCTGTGCTTCCTAATAAACCTATGGGGCCGACTTGTCTAACTCATCCTAATAACCCTAGGTTACATTATTCCGGGCCGACCCCTCTACTAGGTGGTCTAATAACCCATCAGCAAGTTACACCACTTGCGACACTTGTCAATACAAATGACGACACTTCCGTATAGAGGAATAATACATCTCTATAGGAGTACAATAAATATAGATGAAATACATTCCAAAGTGTTGATATATATGTAACTTCGGAATGTATTTCATATATATATTTATTGTACTCCTATAGAGATGTATTATTCCTCTATATGGAAGTGTCGTCATTTGTATTGACAAGTGTCGCAAGTGTGTTAACTTGCCGATGGGTTATTAGACCACCTTGTAAGGGGTCATCCCGGATTAATGTAACATGAGGTTAATGTGCTAAGCTAGACAAGTCGATCCCATAAGTTTATTGGGAAATTAGGACAAGTATAAATAGAGATCTCCCGATCTCTATTTGGATCACTTCAGAACTCACACTTCCATCACTCAGAAAGTGGCGCACATGTGAGGAGGAGGATCAGCTGCTAGGAGGAGTCTATCTCTGTGTACTTTGTTTGTATCATTGCTCTATCTATCTCTGAGGAAGTTGTGGGGTTTTTCACCTGAGGGTTTTCCCCATAGAAACTCGGTGTGTCTATTGTCTCTTCTGTTTGCTTCTTATGATGATTGACATGCTTGCTATGATTGATATGCATTGATATACTGTACATGTTATTCTCTCAGTAAAGATCCTAGAGTATCTTGAATTAATGCTCAAAATTTAACATGGTATCAGAGCTAACCTGAGAAGAAGACATTGTGTAGTGACGAAAACCAGGGTTTCTCTCCACATATTTGTGAAAAGTAATATGATAGATTGACTCTCCTTAGCAAGGTGAATCTATCTGTCCAATAAGAATTCAATTATGAGCACTTTCAGTTTTGGCCCTAAAAATTAGGGTTTCCCCAAAATAGGAATTTTTGAAATCTGAAGACATAGCTGGAAGCTCCTTGGAAAAATCAAAGTTTAGAGCTTTGGATTGAGATTTTTGGTTGGGTAAATCTTCGGGAAACTCAAACCCTAATTCAGGGTCCTCCCGAGTGAACCCGGGAAGACTAAAAGACATTTCTGAAGGGTGAAGCTTTGCAGATCTCAAATTCTAAATACACCAGGCTGATCATCTCATCAAGGCACATCTTTCTATCCTTTCAGAAAGTTGAAATTCACATTTTGAATTTTTAGGGTTTCTCTAATGAACCCTAATCCGGGACCAGATCCAGTTTTCAGCAAATCAAGTGGTAAGACCTAAATCTTTTCTATTTCCATTTGAAGTACTCTTTAAATATGTCTCACCACACCAAGCTTGAGGGAAAGCTTGAAGGGGTTGATAACTTCCGACCTTGGAAGTGTAGGATTGGGTTAATCCTGGAAGAGAATGAGTTGGACTCATATATAAGGGAAGAGGTCCTTGTCCCAGAGGGAGAAGAGGCTAAAGCCCTCCACAAGAAGAACTTGGTCAAAGAAAAGAGAATCATGGCTGATTCTATCAAGGACCCTCTCATCCCCCATGTGTCATCTCTGAAGACACCCAAAGAGATGTTTGATTCCCTATCCAAGCTATTTGAAGGGAAGAACATAAATCGGAAGATGACTCTGCGGAACCAATTGAAAGGAGTAAAACTTCATAATGGAGAATCCATTCAATCTTATTTTTCTAGGGTCTCTCAGATCAAGGAACAACTAGAAGCAGTGGATGAAATGGTGGAGAATGGTGAAGTTTTCATGACCACTCTGAATGGCCTACCCAAGTCATGGGATTCCTTTATCCAAGGAATCTGTGCAAGAAAGAAGTTGGTATCCTTCAGCAGAATGTGGGAAGAATGCTCATAAGAAGAAGCAAGGCTTGTGGCATGAGAAGAAAAGATGGGGAATGAAGATCAAGCTCTCACAGCTCACACCAAGAAAGGGAAGTCTAAGAGAGAGCCATCTCACTTCAAGAAATCTTCACATCACCATAAAGAAAGGAGAATATGCTTCACCTGTAATGAAAAGGGACATATTGCTATAAATTGTCCCAAGAACAAGAAGGACAACAACAACTTCAACAAGAAGAAGAAGGGCAGCAAAAGAAGGTACCATGCTCATGCTGCCAAGGATGATGAACCTCCAAAGAAGAAGGCTAGAGCAGAAAGTGATGATGATGATTCATCAAGTGAAGAAGAGTATGTTTTAATCTCTGCTCTCACAGGTACTATTTCTCATGGTTGTAATGATTGGCTTATTGATAGTGGGGTTTCCAAACACATGACTGGGTTTAAAGAATCTTTTGTAAATCTATCTGAACATGAATCACCCCATAAGGTGAAACTTGGGGATGATTATCAATACCCTATCAAAGGAAGTGGGGAAGCCTCCTACAACCTAGACACTGGAAAGTCTTTGAAGATGAAAGAAGTTCTTTATGTACCTGGGCTCAAGAAAAACCTACTCTCCATATCTGCATTGGATGCAAAAGGTATGAGGGTTGCATTTGTGGATGGCCAAGTTCTAATGTGGCCAAAGGGAAAGACCATAGATGATGCAGTGGTGATTGGAGAGCAAGAGGGAGGATTGTATAAATTGAAGGGACAACCTGAACATGCCATGGTGCATGATTCCATGGAGCCAAGTGAACTTTGGCATAGAAGACTTGCACATATGCACTACAGAGCATTACCAATTAAAGCTGTAGAAGATCTTCCTGAAATCAAGACCAAACATGAAGGTGTTTGAAAAATATGTGCAAAAGGAAAGAACATAAAGAAGGCATTTCCAAGCAGTGAAAGCAAGGCAAAAGGAATCTTGGAAATCATCCACTCGGATGTATGCGGTCCTATGTCATCCAGTTCTCTGAGTGGGTATGTTTACTATGTCTCTTTCATTGATGACTTCTCCAGGAATACTTATGTTTACTTCTTGAAGAACATGGATGAAGTGTTTGATAAGTTCAAGGAATTCAAAACCTTGATAGAAAACCACACTGAAAAGAATTTCAAGACTTTCAGATCTAACAATGGTGAAGAATTCACTTCAGCAGACTTCAAGTGCTATGCAGTGATTCAAGAATTAAGAGGGAGTTCACCACTCCTTACAATTCACAATAGAAAGGTGTAGAAGAAGTTACTTCAGAATAGGACTCCAACAGCTCCTGCAAGGAATCAAAGATTCAGAGGTCGTCCACCCAACAAACAAACAAAGATAAGTATATGAATTGTCATTTCTTGTATATTCTGTTTGTTAAAAATAATGTTATTCAGTGATGTATATGCTTATGTTCATAGACTTAGGTTGTGTATTATGCATATTAGAATAATTGCATTGATGAACAAGATACTACTAATATGCAAGTAATGGGTAAGTGGCCTATGGTACTGTACAACATTCCATTGCTACTTATCTATAATGAAACCTCTTTGCTAACATGTTGGGAGTTGTGCACACTCTTAACAATCTTCTGGTAGAGATTGGAAGGCATACAGAAAGTTATGGGATATGGATAAATGTTGTATTGAGGCATTG
Source organism: Larix kaempferi (assembly GCA_027924585.1). NCBI lineage: Eukaryota > Viridiplantae > Streptophyta > Pinopsida > Pinales > Pinaceae > Larix > Larix kaempferi. Next base: position 1,209,956 of record BSBM01002149.1, on the reverse strand, counting down.
GCTAAAAATAATTGCATGACTGTATGACATATATTCTTATGTGTAAGATTTTGTTATGAAACTATGAGATGTTTCTAATTATGCAATTTAACTTGTTTTGTAGGAAAGATCGTATACCATCACCTACAAAAGAAGGACTACAAAATTTGTTCCAGCAACAAAGATATCTATTGAATATATTGAAGTTCCCAGGATATGGGATGAAGAATGCCATGATCAGTCGATCATGAAGAATGATGTTTGGGATGCAGTCCCAAGACCTGAAGGGAAGTCAATTGTGACTTCCAAATGGATCTATAAGATTAAGCATGCCACAGATGGAAGCATAGATATATACAAGGCAAGATTCGTAGAGGGAATATACTATGAAGAGTCTTTTGCTCCTCTAGCCAGGTACACTTCCATCAGATCAGTACTTGCTCTGGCTACAGTGATGAAATGGAAGATACACCAGATGGATGTCAAGACAGCCTTCTTGAATGGTGTAGTTGAGGAGGAAGTGTATGTGGAGCAACCACTTGGTTTTGAGACACATGATAGGAAGTCATATGCGTGTAGGTTGAAGAAAGCCTTGTATGGCTTAAAGCAAGCTCCTAGGACTTGGTATTGTAGGATGGACAGTTTCCTATCTAATTTGGCCTTTACCAAGAGTAAAGTGGATTCCAACCTTTACTACAAGGTTGAGGAAGGAAATCCTATGATACTACTTTTGTATATGGATGACCTATTTATTACAGGTGAAGATAGATTAATTGCCGACACGCAGCAGAAGCTTGCTGCCAAGTTTGAGATGAAGAACTTGTGGATGATGCACTACTTTCTAGGTATGGAGGTGTGGCAAAGTGCAGATGGAATCTTCCTTGGACAAGGGAAGTTTGTAGTAGAGATCCTGAAGAGGTTCGGGATGATGGACTGCAAGGACATGGCCACACCTATGGCATCGAACCTGAAGCCTCTGTGTGATGCTTCATCTGATCGGGTTGATGTCACTGTGTATCGTCAGATGATTGGGTCCTTGATGTACCTGACGAACACAAGACTAGATATTTTCTTTGCGGTGAACACATTGAGCCAGTTCCTGACGGATCCCAGAGGTGTTCACCTGGTTGCTGTAAAGCATATTCTGATGTACCTAAAGGGTACAATTGATTATGGGCTCAAGTATGATGCGAATCAAAAGTTTAACCTGCAGGGTTATGTTGATTTAGATTGGGTAGGCAGTGCTGTAGATAGGAAGAGAACTTCTGGGTGTTGCTTCAATATGGGATCAGGTGTGATCTCTTGGTTTAGCAGGAAGCGGTCCTGCGTAGCATTGAGTATAGCCGAAGAAGAGTATGTTGCAGCTTGTTCGGTTAGTTGTGAGGCAGTATGGATGAGGAAGCTACTGTCTAAGTTTTTTGATCTATCGTTGGAGGCTACTGGTATATTTTGTGACAACCAGAGTTGTGTGAAGCTGTTTGAGAACCCGGTGTTCCACGACAGGTCGAAACACATAGAGATCAAATATCAATATATTAGGGATATGGTGTAGAGGGGAGCAGTGAAGCTCCTGTATGTTGCGACGGATGAGCAGATTGCAGATGTGTTGATGAAGCCACTAGACAAAGTGAAGTTTGACTACTTCAGAGAGAGGCTTGGTGTTCTTCAGATCGACGACACTTTGAGGAAGAAGTGATAAAGACATTTTCTGAAGCCATTCCAAGCATGGTGGAAGGAGGATCCTTCACATGGCTATGGATGTAAGCGCTGGATGATGAGCATCAGCATGATGTTCTAGTTTTTGCTCGATATGATCAGTTGGATCATTTATGTATGTATGCATCATGTTGGATGCTGGATATGATCAGTTGGATCATTTATATGTATGTATATATGCATCATGTTGGATGCTTGGACCATGTATTTGTATATGTATCAGGTGGATATGATTGTATGATTAGGTATATCATGTATGTTGATATATATCAGGTGTATACATTGTATGATCAGATGGATCATGTATCTGTGTATGTATCAGGTAGATACATTATATGATCTGATGGATCATGTATGATGATATGTATCAGGTAGATACTTGGTATGCATCAGGTGGATGCATTGTATGATCAGGATGATCATGGATGATGAGCTTCAGGATGTTGCTCCAGATGACATGCATCAGGATGATGCAGTGACAATGATAAGAATGATCACGTGTGATGCGTATCAGGATGATACTCTGGATGACATGCATCAGGACGATGTAGTGATGATGACCAGGATGATCATATGTGATGACATGTATCAGGTGGATACATTACATAATCAGTTGGATTATGTGTGATGAGTTCCAAAGACATAGATGCACATGAGCTTTTCGGACATGGTTGTAGATGTGTTCTCCCATGGTCGCGATGTAATTGTTGGGCTTTTTTGACATGGTGGAAGATGTGTTCTCCCATGGTCGTGATGTAATTGCCAGGGCCATTCGAGCATAGTTGTAGATGTGTTCTCCCATGGCTATGATATAAGTGCTGGGGCCATTCGAGCATGGTTGTAAATGTGTTCTACCATGGCTGCGATATAAGTGTTGGAGCCATTTGAGCATGGTTGTAGATGTGTTCTCCCATGGCTGCAATATAAGTGCTGTGCCATTCCGACATGGTGGTAGGTTGGTCCTCCCATGGTCGTTGATGTAAGTGCTGTGAGCCTTTCACGGATGGTGGTAGGTTGGTCCTCCCATGCCAGTGAGTGTAAGTGCTATGTGTGTGCATCTAGGTTGTGCTTCGTGATACTCTGTGGCTGTGGATAGGTTGTGCAGTAGCATGTAAAAGGTCCTGGGATGCTCTTAATCAGTGCTGGGATGCTCTTTCAAGGTTTTGTTGACTCACGTAATAAGTCGTGAGGATTCCACAGTATGGCCAGTGATGATGAAGACCTGCAGGTGGTGGGCCTACATCCAGTATGAAAAAGGACTGGCTCTATAGAACTTCCTATGACGAGTAGATTCAGAGATTGATTGAGATAGCAGCAGCAGTGACGATGACGATGATTCGAGGATGATGATTCGCTGATGATGATCCAAAGAAGAAGAATTTTTCTAGCAGATCTGTGTCGAGAAATACCTTCCTAGTTAAGAGGGAGTGTTGATGTATATGTAACTTTGGAATGTATTTCATATATATATTTATTGTACTCCTATAGAGATGTATTATTCCTCTATACGGAAGTGTCATCATTTGTATTGACAAGTGTCGCAAGTGTGTTAACTTGCCGATGGGTTATTAGACCACCTTGTAAGGGGTCAACCCAGATTCATGTAACATGAGGTTATTGTGCTAAGCTAGACAAGTTGGCCCCATAAGTTTATTGGGCATTCAGGACAAGTATAAATAGAGATCTCCCGATATCTATTTGGATCACTTCAGAACTCACACTTCCATCACTTGGAAAGTGGTGCACATGTGAGGAGGAGGATCAGTTGCTAGGAGGAGTCTATATTTGTGTAATTTGGTTGTATCATTGCTCTATCTATCTTTGAGGAAGTTGTGTGGTTTTTCACCTTAGGGTTTTCCCCACGAAAACTCTGTGTGTCTATTGTCTCTTATGTTTGCTTCTTATGATGATTGACATGCTTGCTATGATTGATATGCATTGATATACTGTACATGTTATTCTCTCAGTAAAGATCCTAGACTATCTTGAATTAATGCTCAAAATTTAACACAAAGTTACATATACATCAACATTCCCTCTTAAGTAGGAAGGTATTTCTTAACACAGATCTATAGGCACAAGTCTTCTTCTCTGCATCATCATCCTCAAATCATCGTCATTGTCATTGCTGCTGCTATCTCAATCAATCTCTGATCTACTTGTCATAGGAAGTTCTATAGAGCCAGTCCTTTTTCATACTGGATGTAGGCCCAACACCTGTAGGTCTTCATCATCACTGGCCATACTGTGGAATACTCAGGATTGATTATGTGCCTCAACAAAACCTTGAAAGAGCATCCCAGGATTGATTACGAGCACACTGCTCAACCTATCGGATCTCCCAGGATCTTTTACATGTTGACCTTCACAAAACCTACTCAGAGCATCCCAGGATGTTACAAGCAAAGCGCTCTACCTGTTTGGATCTTGATAGAGAATCCCAAGCTGTTACGAGCACACCGCTCTACCTGTCCAGATTTTAAAGGATATTTTCTATGTGAACTTTCGCAAAACCTACTCAGAGCATCCCAGGATGTTACGAGCAAACTGCTCTACCTATCTGGATATCGATAGAGCATCTCAAGATGTTGCAAGCACACCGCTCTACCTGCCTGGATTTTAAAGGATACTTTCTATGTGAAACTGTAGCAAAACCTACTCAGAGCATCCCAGGATGTTATGAGCAAACCGCCCTACCTGTCTGGATATTGATAGAGCATCCCAGGATGTTACGAGCACATCACTCTACCTGTCTGAATTTTAAAGGATATTTTCTATGCTACCTGCACAACCTGTCCATGGCCATAGAGTATCAAACCGATACTCACCATACATCATCCTGATGTACATCATCACATGATCAACCTGATCATCATCATAGCATCAACCTGATGCGTATCATCTGGAGCAACATCCTGAAGATCGTCATCTGTGATCATCTTGATCATACAATGCATCCATATGATGCATACAAAGTATCTACCTGATACATATCATCATACAAGTATCCACCTGATACATATACAAATACATGATCTACCTGATCATACAAGTATCCATCTGATACATATACATATACAAATACATGATCCAACTGATCATATCCTGCATCCAACATGATGCATATACATATACCTGATCCAACTGATCATAACAAGCATCCAACATGATGCATATACAAATACATGATAAAACTGATCATAACAAGCATCCAACATGATGCATATACAAATACATGATCAAACTGATAAGAGCATCCAACTGATGCATATACAAAGCTTTAACTGGAGCATCGTCCTGATGCTCATCATCCCGCGCTTACATCCACATCCATGGGAAGGATCCTCCTCTCACCATGCTTGGAATGGCTCCAGCATATGTGTCCATCACTTCTTCCTTGAAGTGTCATCGATCTAAAGAACACCAAGCTTCTCTCTGAAGTACTCGAACTTCACTCTGGCTAGTGGTTTCGTTAGCACATATGCTACCTGCTCATTCGTCGCAATATATAGGAGATTCACTGCTCCTCTCTACACCATATCCCTGATATAGTGATATTTGATCTCGATGTGCTTCGACCTGTCGTGGAACACCGGGTTCTCATACAGCTTCACAAAACTCTGGTTGTCACAAAAGATACCAGTAGCCTCCAATGGGAGATCAAATAACTCAGACAGTAGCTTCCAGAGCCATACTTCCTGACAACTAGCTGAACAAGCTGCAACATACTCTGCTTCGGCTATACTCAGTGCTACGCAGGACTGCTTACTGCTAAACCAAGAGATCACACTTGATCCCATACTGAAGTAGCACCCAAAAGTGCTCTTCCTATCCGCAGCACTGCCTGCCCAATCTGAATCAACTTAACCCTGCAGGTTAAACTTCTGATTCACATCATACTTGAGCCCATAGTCAACTGTACCCTTTAGGTACCTTAGAATATGCTTTACAGCAACCAGGTGAACACCTCTGGGATCCTTCAGGAACTAGATCAATGTGTTCACTTCAAAGCAAATATCTGGTCTCGTGTTCATTAGGTACATCAAGGATCCAATCATATGACGATACATCGTGACATCAACTGGATTAGATGAAGCATCACACAGAAGCTTTAGGTTCGATGCCATAGGTGTGGCCATGGCCTTGCAGTCCATCATCCCGAACCTCTTCAGGATCTCTACTGCATACTTCCCTTGTCCAAGGAAGATTCCATCTGCACTCTGCCACACCTCCATGCCTAGAAAATAGTGCATTATCCCCAAGTCCTTCATCTCGAACTCGGCAGCAAGATTCCTCTTGGTATCAGCAATCGAACTATCTTCTCCTGTAACAAACAGGTCATCAACATACAGAAGTAGTATCACTGGATTTCCTTCCTCAATCTTGTAGTAAAGGTTGGAATCTGCTTTACTCTTGGTAAAGCCCAAACTAGATAGAAAGTTTTCCATCCTACCATACCCAGTCCTAGGATCTTGCTTCAAGCCATACAAGGCTTTCTTCAACCGACACACGTATGACATCCTATCATGTGTCTCAAAACCAAGTGGTTGCTCCACATACACTTCCTCTTCAACTACACCACTCAAGAAAGCTATCTTGACATCCATCTGGTGTATCTTCCATTTCATTACTGCAGCCAGGGCAAGTACTGATCTGATGGAAGTGTACCTGGATATAGGAGCAAAAGTTTCTTCATAGTCTATTGCCTCTTTCTGGGAGAAGCCATGAGCTACAAATCTCGCTTTGTATTTCTCTATGCTTCCATCTGCAGCATGCTTGATCTTGTAGATCCACTTGGAAGTCACAACTGACTTCCCTTCAGGTCTTGGGACTACATCCCAAACATCATTCTTCATGATCGACTGATACTCCTTGATCATGGAATCCTTCCATTCTTTCTTTTCTGCTGCTTCTTCATAATTGGAAGGTTCTTTGTTCATAACGTCACAGATTAAGGCAACATAACTGGTGTGAGATCTAGTTCTCTTCCTTGTTTTGTGTTCTTCTTCTGGAATGCCATACCTTTCTGCATCTTGAATGAGCTCTCTAGCCCATGCAGGTTTCCTCTTGTGAGAATCCTTCTCACAGGGTGGATCTACAGGTTCTTATGGATCTTCAATTTGTCGATCTATTTCTGGAATTGCTTCAGTCATGGTGGTATCTTGAAATCTCATTTCCTTTGGTTCTTCATGATATTCAACAGGTGCCTTTCTTGACCTGATGAAAGCTGAGTTTTCATCAAATGCCACATCCCTACTGACATCAATCTTCTTGAACCCTGGTGTTAACACCCATATATTTTTCTACAAAAAGTAGTTGAATGGAAGGAATGGAGGGTCAAAATGTACCTGGTAGTGAAACCGAGATATCCTCCATGCTCCAGTGCTAGATGCTAATGGGAAAGACTAAGGGGTCTAAGGAGAACCAAATGTGCAAAAGATGAGAAAATGTTGAAGTATGTGTATTAATAGGTGAGAGGCACACTTTATAACCTATAGTCTGCCGGTCAAGTAATGGGAAGCTAAACATCACACCGATCTATGCCGTAGATTGGGTGTGGGGACCAGATCCATGACCTTATATGGAATACTGCATAGCCAAGTTGCGAGGAAGATAAGAAAAGGGTGGATGCGATGAGCCTTCTCTGCCAGCTAGGTGTCAGCAGTAGACAATGTCACAAGGAGAAAGGCCAAAAGGCCATATATAAGATTGGGCGCATGCGATGGCTTGAGTTGGTGAAAATATCCATGGTTCGGAAGGTGAAAGGGATGTACATCAACGACTCTCGCAGCAGATCGCATAAAGAAGTAGCGCACTGGATAGGAAAGGGGTCAATGCGATGACATTTTCTCGCCTGCTAGATGTCAGTCTCAGAGCTCGTCGCACATAAGAGGAAAATCATAGTAGGGACCCTTTGGGTACATGCGAGGCCGTCTTATGGGGAAATGTGGACAAAGGGAATGGCGTAGATGGAAACTAAAACCAGATCCGACAACAAAGTAGATTCGACGGTCAAATCAAGAGATAAAGAAGCAACTAATCTGACGGTAGTGAATAGACACGTGAGAAAACCGATGGCGGAGATTAAAGGACAGTAGTTGAAGAAGGGCCAGGGTTATGTTGGCATGGTTATATATATATAAGAAAAAACCACAAGGGTTGACATTTGATCTCAAAGATTGTCGAAGTTTGGTGGTCCCTCGGCATGTGGCAGACGGCGAAGGTGACAGAACCTCCAGTAGCCTGCTCAGAGCTTCTACACCGACAGGTAGGGCCTTGTAACCATCCTTTCTCTTAAAAAGTTGAATCTTTAAGTCATAAATGGGAGAGGAACAGGCTTCTACTAGCCATAAGGCTACGGTGGCCCTGGAAGACAGGGATGCAGATGTATTCAACCCATGCCTTCGACTCTTTGTCCCAGAAATTAAAACAAAGTTAGATGCTCTGCATGAGCAGGGTTTTGACATACACGGGGTTTTTAGGTTTTCTTTTATTTACTTTTGCCTAGACCAAGTACCCTATTTCCCCGAGTTGGTAACATGGTGCTACGTGAATTAATCTGAATCCGCAAGGATAATCATGGATGCCCCCAGGTCTAAAGTTGTCTGTGTTTTAGATGCGTCAATTGTAAAGAATTCATTTTTTGTCCCCAAGTTGCAGTACCAGGAGTCTGAAAGCTTTTCAGAAGATTCGGTGGTTTCCCTATTCCATCAAATTGCCCCGTAAATCCATCGAAATTTCCTAGCCACATGTTTAAAACCCCATTCCGAAGTTGCCGAAAAGCCATACCCCTTGGACGTCAACCTTTTTGATGATGATTCCCAGTTGGTCTTCTCACTGTTGGCTCAATTCTTAGGTTTAGATACTGATCAATGGGTAATAGAGGTCCAACTGAGTCTACTCTTTAGGATTAGTATTTGTTTAGCGAGGTCTAACACTAGACTCATCCCACCTCTTAAGTTTGGTGAATTTTTAGCAGAAAGAATGCATGTATAGTTGGAAAAATTCCCAAATACTAGGTTCTTCAGATACCAGACGCAACTTATGAAGATGATCCTGTATAGTAATGTGGAAAGCCCGCATTTTCTCTCTTTGCTTGAGACAAATGCCTTGTTGGACAATGTGTTTGATTATTTCAACTATGTTTTACCCCCTGTGTATAAAGATATTTTTGGGGAGGGACTGCCGAGAGTACTTCCCGAGATGAAGTCCATGATGCAGTTAAAGGATGAAGTAGCAGTTGGAGACTGGTTCCTTTCGGAAGATGCTCCAGTCATTAGGCTGTATGGCTTTGGGAAGGAACCCTACATTTTGCCTTCCTTTCTGACATTAAGAATCTTTTCCATGGAATTTATCAGGCATAAAATAAGCTTGGAAGCAGCACTGTTCCTGCAGTTCAAAAAGGGCACTGATATAAAATACCCTAGGAAGATCGGCCCTTTTATTGTGGAGAACAAGAAAGCTTTACCGGAGATAAAGGAATTGATGAAACCTCTAGGGTTAAAAAAGGATGTAGCTGTTGAATAAGACCCCCTGCATGTTATTTCTAGAAGAAGGAAGGAGTGCAACATGAGCGCTTTCGAACACAAGGAGCTAGAAAGGGCACTCGAGGGACGGAACCTGCTACAATGGGAGCCCGAGGCAGAAGAAGTACCAAGTTTGCAGGAAAGGGACCCTGTAATGTCTGATGCTGTAATAAATACTGGACAGGTTCCGGACACTGGAGAAGTGGGCGGGAAGAGAGATCTAGAGGAAATCCAGGATATGCATACTGAAATGGGTGGTGAAGACAAACGACCTAGGATGATAACACCAATTGAGGTGTTTGATGGAAATACTTAGGTTGAGTCATTGGTTTCCCTTGAGGAAGAAGAATTGGTTGGTGGGACACCTCTGGAAGAGTTGACCGTTTGGATGGATAATGAGAAAGCCGAAAATGAGGGGTACCCAACCCACAATGTTCAAATAAAGGAATACAAGTTTTAGGATGTTAAAGAAGGTGAAGGAAGCAATAGATTCCGGTCTAAAGTTGATCTGTGTGAGCAATATAAACAAACTAGACAAGCCTCATCCCAAAAGCTATTTGGCCTAATGTTGAGAGCCAGGAATTTGTCCAAAACTAAGGATTCCCTAGTAGCCAGTAGAGATGAGAAAGATAACACTTTAAATCTGGCCATATCAACAGATGCCGAAGTAAAAGAGATGAAGCTCAGATGGGATACGATACCAGTACCTGACAAGATCCATTTTCACCAGCCGATTGGTGAACTTATCCATGTTGATCTTGTGAAAGCGGCATTGAGAGGTGATAACTTGGAAGTTACTGTAAATAAATTAGTGAACTAGCTAAAACATGAAAAGAGTGAAAAGCGAGCCCTTCAGCAACTCGTGAAAAGGTTACAAATTGAACTTGTTGGAGTTGACGGGGGAGGAAAAGCCATGAAGCAGCTATTGGCTGATAAAGAAAAGCTAATTTCAAACCTGCAGAAAAAGTCCAAGGTCCCTAACATCCAGCTAATCCAGGCCCTCGAGGAAACCCGATTTGAAATACAAAAGGAGGCTTTATCTAAGGAATTGGATGATTGTAAAGCAGAAATACTGAAGCTTGCTAAAGAAAAAGACAATTGGAAATGGGAGAAAACTAGCCTAGAAAAGCAACTTGAAGACCTAAAGAGTAACTTGTCCAGTCTGGACATGCGGCCTACAAATGTGAGTCAAGGTGGTGATGAAGACAGTACCAATGATCTAGCACAGGCTATGTCACATGTCAGCCTGGAAGACAATGAGATCAGGGAGCTAAGAGAAAGAGTGTGGAAACTAGAAGAAGAGAACACGAAGCAAGAGGAGGAGATAAATGGCCTCCGGGAAAAGCAAAAATAATCAATTGAGAAGAATAAAAAACTCACTCGCCAAGTGGTAAGACAGGATTCTATCCAGGGGTGTAGACATTTGGTGTGGGATAAGATATATAAAGAGGCTGAGAGTTTTTGGCCCTACTTGGAGTTCATAAGAGTCAAGGAGAAGACAATCAATGATGCTTTGTCAGGATGTGTAGCCACGAGAGAAGCTTTGGCACAAAAACCCAAAGAAACAACATTAAGTGCTATGGCCTTTTTAAATGACTTGTCAGAAGAAGAAAGGATTAGATTAAACATTGGGAACCGGATTGTGACAATCGCTGCGGCTCGAAGAATTTTGAGGAAGTATGCTCAGGTGGAAAGCATGGAGGCCAAAGCAGAAGACATGAGAAAGCAGGTAGTGGAATTCAGAAGTTCATTTGGTAAATTAAATGAAATGGGGCTGCCGTCTTTTTGGGATGACGATTTAGAGCTAATCTCTAAAAACACCTACAAAAAGAAGATCTCGACGATAAGAATGGATCATTCGAAGTTCAAGCATATGGAGCAGCTACTCATAGGTAAAATGTTAATGGAAAAGATCCAAGATGACTTTGAAATCCTGAACAGGTTGATTGCCATTGGCGAAAGGCTTCCGCCGGCCTCCTACTCTGACCATATTGAAATCCAGGTGATGGTGAAAGAAATGACAGATTACGACCTCCCTACAGCTGAATGCTGGGCTGCTGTGAATGCATATGCAAATATGAGATACACTCTCCGTCAGCTGCAGTAACTGTCTAAGTTTCCATAAGTTGTCAAATATTTGTTTGAAAGGTCCGAAGACACATAAGACATTTTTAATTTTTGATATAATTTGTAATATTCTTTGAGGCGGCTAAATGGATAGCCAGCTATAACTTTTATCTTTACTATGTTTGTTTTTACTGTAAGGTTAATTCCATTATGTGATGATATCGGCAATTGTAAGAAATAGTTAGACCAACCCTACCTGTTTCTATTTCAAAGCAGTTATGGCAAACAAACTTTGATGAGGTGTCATTCTGTTGAAAAACATTTGGGTTTAGAGGAGTCGAGCCTAGAGTTCAAAGAGATATATAAATATGTTTGTAATTGAAGGAAAAAGGGTTGAAAATATTATGTTGAAAGCTTTTGGTATTTTGAGGATTAGTCTATAAGACATTTTTGAGCTGGTTTAATAAGGTTTGTAGAGCCGAAGCCTGCGTTTTGACAGGGGTTCCTGTGTAATCGGTCTGGTAATCTGTATTTTCTCTCTTCCTATGTGAAATTGTGTTTTCTCTCTTCGTTATCCCATTTTGTGTTATTTCTTTCATGCTTGGATCAGGGTAATGATTAAGTGGAATTCATGGAAGTTATGCTCTGCTTAGTCTTTTCCAAGTATTTCACCAACATATTCTACTAAAATTGATGTAGGATTCATCTTGGTATGCCTTACATTGATGGACTATTTCTTTTCTCTTCTGTTCCACAAAAATTAAAATCCCTTTGACTACTAGCTGCTTACTACCTTGCCCTTGTGAATGCGTTTGCAGAATCTTTGTGAATGATGTTTTAGATTTTGTTAAAGGTGACTCCATTGCCCAAACGAAATTTCATACGTTTTTTCAACCAAGCAACACGTGAATCATTTTATTTCCAAACAGAAAACTGATCTTATGTATAATTGTTGTAATTGAATATCTTGGCCGTGAATGCTGGTGTTTCTTTTTCATTATTGACAATCTTGATTATTCCAGTCTTTTCATGAGATTTTAGAGAGAGCCCTCTCTATCTATGTTGGGTCAATAGCACAGGCCAAAGATTGGTTAGTAGTTACCCAGAATTACCCTCTTTCAGTCTTGGGGGTCAATTTCGGTGTTAACACCTAGAAAGTATATTCTGTAAGCCTTCGAGCTTTCACTGTACCCCACAAAGATACCCTTCTTTCCTGAAGGATCTAGCTTTGTCCTCTTTTCCTTTAGAACATGTGTATATACTAGACAACCAAATATTTTGAGATGGCTGACTTCAGGCTTCTTACCAGAGAATACCTCTTCTGGTGTCTTGTTGTCCAATATCTTGTGAGGTGTTCTGTTCTGCACATATACAACTGTCCTAGTTGCTTCTTCCCATAGATGCATAGGCAGATCCTGGTAATGCAACATTTCTCGTGATGCTTCCATGATTGTTCTATTCTTTCTTTCTGCAACTCCATTCTGTTGTGGATTGTAGGGAGCAGTCAATTCCCTCTTAATCCTTGAAGCACTGCATAGTTTCTTGAAATCACCTGAAGTGAATTCTCCACCATTGTCGGATCTGGATGTCTTGATCTTCTTGTTAGTTTGATTCTCCATCAAGGTTTTGAATTCCTTGAACTTATCAAATACTTCATCTTTGTTCTTTAAGAAGTAGACCCAAGTCTTCCTAGAGAAATCATCAATGAAAGAGACATAGTATACATACCCACTCAGAGAACTAGATGACATCGGACCGCATACATCGGAGTGGATAATTTCCAAGATTCCTTTTGCTTTGCTTTCACTGCTTGGAAATGCCTTCTTAATGTTCTTTCCTTTTGCACATCCTTTGCAAACACCTTCATGCTTTGACTTGATTTCGGGAAGACCTTCTACAGCTTTACTTGCAATTGGTACTGCACTGTAGTGCACATGTGCAAGCCTTCGATGCCAAACTTCACTTGGCTCCATGGATTCATGTACGATGGCATGTTCAGGTTGTCCCTTCAATTCGTACAATTCTCCCTCTTGCTCTCCAATCACCACTGCATCATTAATAGTTTTACCCTTTGGCCACATTAGGACTTGGCCATCTACAAATGAAACCCTCATTCCTTTTGCATCCAATGCATAGATGGAGAGTAGGTTCTTCTTGAGCCTAGGTACAAATAACACATCTTTCATCTTCAAGGACTTTCCAGATTCTAGGTTGTAGGAGGCTTCCCCACTTCCTTTGATAGGATATTGATAATCATCCCCAAGTTTCACCTTATGGGGTGATTCATGTTTAGATAGATTTACAAAAGATTCTTTAACCCCAGTCATGTGTTTAGAAGCCCCATTGTCAATTAACCAATCATTACAACCATGACAAATAGTACTTGTGAGGGCTGAGATTAGAACATATTCTTCTTCACTAGATGAGTCATCACTTTCTTCTCTATCTTTCTTCCTGGGAGGTTCATCATCCTCAATAGCATGAGCATGATATCTTCTTTTGTTGTTGTTCTTCTTCTTGTTGAAGTTGTTGTCTTTCTTCTTCTTGGGACAATTTGAAGCAAAGTGTCATATTTCATTTCATTCGTAACATCGAACATGAGATAGATCTTTCTTCTTGTGATGAGGGTGATAATGTTTCTTGTTATGAGATCTCTCCCTCTTAAACTTGATTCCCTTGGTGTGAGCTATGAGAGCTTGATCTTCATTCCCCATCTTTTCTTCTCGGGCCACAAGCCTTGCTTCTTCTTGTGAGCATTCCTCCCATAGTCTACTGAAGGAGACCAACTTCTTTCTTGCACAGATTCCTTGGATAATGGAATCCCATGAACTAGGTAGGCCATTTAGTGTGGTCATGACAACTTCACCATTATCCACTACTTCATCCATAGCTTCGAGTTGTTCCTTGATCTGAGAGACCTTAGAAAAATAAGATTGAATGGTCTCTCCATTCTGAAGCTTTACCCCTTTCAATTGATTCCGCAAAGTCATCTTCCGATTTATGTTCTTCCCTTCAAATAGCTTCGATAGGGAATCACACATCTCTTTGGGTGTCTTCAGAGATGACACATGAGGGATGAGATGGTCCTTGATAGAATCAGCAATGATTCTCTTTTCCTTGACAAAGTTCTTTTTGTGAAGAGCTTTAGCCTCTTGTCCCTCTGGGACAGGGACCTCAGAGCTTATGTAAGTATCCAACTCATTTTCTTCCAGGATTAACCCGATCGTATACTTCCATGCTCGGAAGTTATCAGTCCCTTCAAGATTATCCTCAAGCTTGGTGTGGTGAGACATCTTTAAAGAGTACTTCAAATGGAAATATAAAAGATTTAGGTCTTACCACTTGATTTGTTGAAAACTGGATCTGGTCCCGGATTAGGGTTTGTTAGAGAAACCCTAAAAATTCAAGATGTGAATTTCAAACATCTGAAAGGAAAGAAAGATGCGCCTTGATGAGTTGATCAGCCTGGTAGATTAAGAATTTAAGATCTACAAAGTTTCACCCTTCAGAAATGCCTTTTAGTCTTCCCGGATTCACTAGGGAGGACCCTGAATTAGGGTTTGAGTTTCCTGGAGCTTCACCCAATCAAAAATCTCGATCCAAAGTTCTAAACTTTGATTTTTCCAAGGAGCTTCCAGCTATGTCTTCAGATTTCAGAAATTCCTATTTTTGGGGAAACCCTAATTTTTGGGGCCAAAACTGAAAGTGCTCAGAATTGAATTCTGATTGGACAGATATATTCTCCTTGATGAGTAGAGTCAATCTACCTTACTACTTTTCCAAAATATGTGGAGAGAAACCCCATAAAAAAGAAACCCTAGTTTCCGCCACTGCACAATGTCTTCTTCTCAGGGAAGCTCTGATACCATGTTAATTTTTTAGCATTAATTCAATATACTCTAGGATCTTTACTGAGAGAATGACATGTACAACATATCAAGTATAACAATGCATATCAATCACACCAAGCAATCACATGAGACAATAGACACACAGAGTTTCACTGGGGAAAACCATAAAGGTGGAAAACCCCACAACTTCCTCAGAGATAGAGAGAGCAATGATACAACCAAAGTACAAGAGATAGTCTTCTCCTAGCAGCTGATCCTCCTCCTCACATGTGTGCCACTTTCCGAGTGATGGAAGAGTGAGTAATGAGATGAATGAAATAGAGATCTCCCGATCTCTATTTATACTTGTCTCGTGCTACCTAATAAACCTACGGGGCCGACTTGTCTAACTCATCCTAATAACCCCAAGTTACATTATTCTAGGCCGACCCCTCTACTAGGTGGTCTAATAACCCATCAGCAAGTTACACCACTTGAGACACTTGTTAATACAAATGATGACACTTCCGTATAGAGGAATAATACATCTCTATAGGAGTACAATAAATATAGATGAAATACATTCCGAAGTTACATATACATCAACACAAAAGTATTTACAATTTTTACACTAAAGTCAATGTTGGATTCATTGTTAGGAACCCATGTCTTTACTTTGTTAGTATATTGTTGTTGGACGCATATGCTTTGTAAGTCGTCCTGTGGTATTTGTTGATCCATAGTTTGTGTTATTGTTGTTGGCGCATATGCTTTGTAAGTTGCCCGTAGTTTTATTGATCCATAGTTTATATTGGCCCATGGTTTTGACTCATAGTATTGGTGCCTAGACTTAGTATATAAGTGTGTGTTGAGGCCTATGAAGCCACCGTGAAGTTAATTGTATTGATTTTCCTCAAAGGAGGTTGCCCCCTCAAAGTGGCCTGCGATCAATATAAAAGTGATTCTAAGTTCTGTTATTTCTGATATCTTGTGTATTTGCATTAATTAATTATTGTAGGTTCATCACATCTGGTATTAGAGCACTTTCTTGGGCTCGTTGGGTGGAATTTCTGCCAAATTTTTTTTTCACATCTGTTGCAAGTTCAGATCCGGGAATAATCCCTATCCGCTTAACTGTGGGAAGTACTTGGGAATAAGCCCTAAAACTCATTGTGAGGAGTACCACAAGAACCCTAAAGTAGCTGGCTCATTGAGAGGACCTGCTAGCAAAAAGGGCAACGACCCTTACCTGATTGACTAGTTCCCACCCGTGAGGTAAACCAAGAGCTGTCGTTCATGGCAAAGTGGTTATCAATTTTACCTGAGCCATGGAGTGAGGGGTACTGCCCCAATACACAAGCCGTCAGACAGCACTGGTGGCAAAGTGAATCCCTTGAACCGATAGGAAGCTGCACATACCTGGGGTCCATACCTATTTTCAGCTGAACTGTTGCCGATCACTTCCGCTCCAGATCCAGCCATTTCAGATCTATTCTGAAAGTCGTTCCATATCTAGCCGCCATTTCAGATCCATCCTTTTTCGATCCCTTTCGCGCCGTTGCAGATCCATCTATTGCGGATCCCTTCCGCACCGTTGCCGATCCATTTCGGCCATATATCCCTTGTTTCAACTCTGTTTTCCCTGAAACTTCACTGACACCCCTGCAATCCCATTTTGCATATTTCATTCCCGAAGACCCTATCCCAAATTCCACTTCCCAAGACCAAAAATCCCACATTTGTCTATTTTTAGAGTTTGCCACAACTCCTTCAATTTTCACCCAAACGCCTTCAAATTTTGTCACCGTGTTCCTTTCCTAATTCTGCTTCTTTGTCCCTTTCTACCAAATTTTCTCATTCTTGCACCCCGCTTCTGAAATCCCCATTTTTTGCTTCCTTGTCCATCAGAAAGTGTCCAAAACTTGGTCAAACCCCAATTACCCATCTGAGTTTTTCCCAAATCCAAATTTTCCTTCACTAAATAAGCTTTTGTTTGTGTTTTTCTTTCCATTTCCCCCTTAAAAAAAAAAAAAACTCCTGGTTGTGGTTGTCACCCACGTAGGAGCAGCAACCATGGAGGAAGCACTTGCAGACCAATAGTGCTCCAAACCCACTTTTGTTCCCTTTCGAAATATGGGTTCTCAACGACCTCGCATCCCGCCAGCTCCTCGACCAACTCCTATCAAGCATTTGTCTGAAACCGAGCTGCAGGCACGCCGAGAAAAAGGGCTTTGTTATAATTGTGATGAGAAATTCACTCGGGGACATAGATGTGTTCAACAAAAGCTCTATCTCTTGGATGTGGATTCTCCGCCTACTTATGAATTTGGTGAAGAAGCTCCAAATACAGTAGATGATCAGGTCGACATTCAGCACCTTCTTGTTGACAACCCATCTCAGGACGACCCACCCGAGATCTCTCTCCATGCTGTAATCGACGTCACCACCCCACAAACAATGCGGGTCAGGGGATACTTCAAGAAGCTCCGTCCTACCATACTCATTGATTCTGGTAGCACTCATAACTTCATTGACCCTCGGATTGCCAAACAGGCTGATTGTTTTGTCCATCCTTGCTCCAACCTTGAAGTCATGGTTGCCAATGCGGGCACCTTACCTTGCAAGGGGAAGTGTCACAATCTGCGTATCTCGATGGAATATTATAACCTGCGCTCTGACATGTTTTCCTTGTCCTTAGGCAGTTGTGATGTGGTTCTGGGCATTCAATGGTTACACACACTTGGCCCCATCTTATGGGATTTTGCTGAACTTTGGATCCAGTTTTCAGTCAATGGGACACAACACAAATTTATGGGCTTACAACCAGGGTCTCTCCGCATCATCAGTTCACATCGCTTGGAAAAGATCCTTAAGAAGAATTCACATGGTGTCATCGCTCAGCTCCATTCCATTAAGATGCACCCACCAACGGTATCCACTACTTCCTGGGATCGATCTGTAGGTGTCTTTGTTGCACCAATGGGCTTGCCGCCTTCACGATACCTTTCCGGTAAGCATTTAGCTGCATCTCAGTAGAAAATGATGGCTATATTGCATGCAGTACAGATGTGGCAACCATCTCTATTAGGGAATTATTTATGCATCATGACTGATCTCCAGAGTCTGGAACATTTTCTGGAACAACGGGTCTCCTCCCCAGCACACCAAAAATGGGTTACCCAACTCATGGGTTATAACTATGTGATCACTTACAAGAAGGGTAAGGATAATATGGTGGCAGATGCTCCTTCTCGCAAATTTGATGACCCAATTTCTCTTACAGCTATTTCTCTGCTTGTTCCAAATTGGTTGCAATCTGTTCAACAGGGCTATCTCTTCTATGAACTCCATGCTTCTTCTTCGGCACGACACTCTAGGTTCCTCAAAACCTATGACTGGGAACAATGTAACTTCTTTTGGCAGGGACTGAAAATGAAAATTCACCAGATGGTGGTTGAGTGTGATACTTGCCAGGTCAGCAAGGGTGAAACGACAATCCTTTCGGGACTGCTCGAACCCTTGCCCATCCCTACACAAATGTGGACAGCTATTTCTATGGATTTCCTAGAAGGGCTCCAATGGTACAATACCACATCTAAAAGGACACCATATGAAGCAGTTTATGGACAGGCACCACCAGTTCTTCTTCCATACACGCTCAGCAGCTCCCCAGTTCAGGCAATTGACTCGGTTCTTCGAAACAGCTATCAGATTCTTCTCATTTTACAGGACAATCTTCACATGGCAAGAATTTGACTGAAACAACAAGCCGATCAGCACCGTTCTGAGCGTACTTTTCACGCAACTGATATGGTTCTTCTTCATCTACAACCTTCCAAGCAATCCTACCTAAAACTCAAAAGGCGTCAGTGGGATGGAATGCAACCCGAGGATGCTACAGGGGATCCACTCCTTCAGATTCTGCATCAATTTTCACATCTAAAGCTTTGAGGAAAAAGATTTTTCTAAGGGGGAGGGGATGTTAGGAACCCATCTCTTTACTTTGTTAGTATATTGTTGTTGGACGCATATGCTTTGTAAGTCATGCCATGGTGTTTGTTGATCCATAGTTTGTGTTATTGTTGTTGGCGCATATGCTTTGTAAGTCGCCCGTAGTTTTATTGATCCATAGTTTATATTGGCCCATGGTTTTGATTCATAGTATTGGCGCGTAGACTTAGTATATAAGTGTGTGTTGAGGCCTATCAAGCCACCATGGAGTTAATTGTATTGAGCTTGCTCAAAGGAGGTTGCCCCCTCGAAGTGGCCTGCGATCAATATAAAAGTGATTCTAAGTTCTGTTATTTCTGATATCTTGTGTATTTGCATTAATTAATTATTGCAGGTTCATCACATTCATCTATAATCGGTGCCTAATATTAATGGAATGTCTCTTTTTCTTCAATTATCACCTGCCAAACAAGAACCTGATTGTGAAAAGATAAATACATTGCCTTTACAAAATGCTCATTGATTAAACTCTGTTGATTCTTAAATGTTTTAATTTTTGACTCCACGGCCAATGGTATCCATGTGTTTCAACCTCTTACAATTTTTAAAAACACAATCATTTTGAAATTTCTCTATCCATTGTATTCATTTGTTGAGAGAGCCCTCTCTGGTAGGAAAAATACTAGTTTTTCTCCTAAAGACTAGTTTGAAATAGTTACCTTAGAACTAACCTTCCACAACCAAGGGATAAATTCCTAGTGTTAACAACTGCATCACAACCAGAGTCAATGAGTATATTGAAGAGACTCTCTCATTGAAGGACAACAAGCAAGAGGAAGTCCAAGCGAGCATGATAGAGAGCCTCGCAGAATTAAAGAGTGTGGTAGCAAGAGTTGAACAAGTCCAACGAGACTTAGTAAGGGAATCATATTATGAAGACAGGAAAGGCGAGTCAAGCCAAAGGAAAATAAAACTGCCTGCTTTGACGATGATACCTTGACTAGTCTGCATAGAGACGATGAATGTAATATTCCCAACTTATGAGCTTACTGAAGGTGCGAAGCAACTCCCACATATGGAACTAAACGTGGGAATGTTTCCCATTAAAGGACTTCATAATCTACATTTGCAGGTTGTGGAAGAAATCAGGGATAGAGACTGTTAAGTTTAAACTAATTTGACTAGAAAGATCACTGAAAGAAACACAATGACAAGATAGATAGAGATTTACCTTGGGAAACCCTCATGGGGTAGAAAAATCCAACAAATCTTTCCTCAATATAGATGATCAACCAAATACAAGATGTAGAAACCAAACAAGAGCTCCTCCTCCTCCTATGCAGACCTCTCTCTCACTTGTGCGCTACTCCTAAGTGAGTGAATGAATGACATAAGTGAGGAACATCCTCCTCTACTTATACTCATCTCTCGACTGACCTTTTACCCTAATGGGGCTGACCTCTCCCAGGAGAGTCTAATAACCCCCAAATAGTAAACTCAAGGCCGACCTCACATGGGAGATCTAATAACCCTAGTTACCACATTCTCTCGGAGGAATAAACATCTCGGGATATACAATAGGGTCACCACGGAGGAATGTACCATCTATGGAATAATAAAATACAAATATAATATTATTTGAAGTTACAATATTTCAACACTCCCCCTTAACGAGAAGGATATTATAAGAACATCTGCAGGAGCAAGGAGTCATCAACTACATGGCACATGATACATCTATAAATCATTGGAATCTTTCTTCATACATCATCATCAGTAACTCAACAGTTACTGGAACATAATCAATATTGAGACATCAACATCTTCAGTACTAAGTCATCATCTTCTGCAGCCCTTGATCAGCTACAACATCTGGATCATCTCAATCTACAACATCTGGATCATCTTGATCTACAGCATCTGGATCATCTGAATCATCATAGCAGCATAATCTGCAATACACACGATTCTATTATGGGATTATCAATCCCTCTCAATTTAGGACATAGGTCCATGGATGATACAATCCAGATCAAATTCCAGGATGATCTATCCTTATCAATTTTATACAAGTCTCATGTCTATGGATGATGCAATCCAGCCATGTACATTTTAAACCAAAAGTTCAGGGACGATGCAGTCCTCTCACGTACCTTTTGAACCAAATGTTCAGGGATGATGCAGTCCTTTGATGTACCTTTTGAACCAAATGTTCAGGGATGATGCAGTCCTCTCAAGTATCTTTTGAACCAAATGTTCAGGGACGATGCAATCCTCTCACGTACCTTTTGAACCAAATGTTCAGGTCGATGCAGTCCTCTCACGTACATTTTGAACCAAATGTTTAGGGACGATGTAATCCTCTCACGTACCTTTTGAACCAAATGTTCAGGTCGATGCAGTCCTCTCATGTACATTTTGAACCAAATGTTCAGGGACGATGCAGTCCTCTCACGTCCACAAGGGACCTCTTTCTCAGATACATATGTCTACGGATCTCTTTTAGGACAAGTGTCCAAGGATGATACAATCCACTTGTCAACTTAGACCCAGTCTAAGGACCATTCATCGACCTCATCATCGGTAACACCAATACAGGTATCCATATCATCGCCCTCACTGTCGATGTAGGCAATCTCATCATCAGTGACTATATCACTCCTCCTTTCGAGGAGGGTCCTTCTGAACTACACCAAGCTTGTCTCAGAAATACTCAAACTTTACTCGAGACAGAGGTTTGGTCAATATATTAGCAACTTGTTCGTCAGTGCTTACATACTCAAGCTTGATATCTCCTTTCTGCACCATATCCCATATATAGAAATATCGGATCTCTATGTGCTTTGAATTATCATGGAACACTGGATTCTTTGTCATCTTGATACAACTCTGGCTGTCACACATGATCACAGTGGGGTCCATCTCTAAGTCAAATAGTCCTGATAACAGTTTCCAAAGCCATACTGCTTCACAACTAGCAGAGAAAGCACCTATATATTCTGCTTCAGCTGTGCTGAGAGCCACACTAGACTGCTTCCTACTAAACCACGAGATCATGGAAGATTCTAGACAATAACATCCTCCCAATGTGCTCTTCCTATCCGATACACTTCTTGCCCAATCAGCATCTGTGTAGCCATGCAGTCTGAAGTCATGATCTCCAAGATAACATAGACCAAAATCTATCGTACCTTTTAGGTACCTCATCACATGCTTTGCAGCTATTAGGTGAACTTGTCTAGGTTCCACTAGATACTGACTCAAGGTATTCGCCGCAAAGCATATGTCTGGTCTAGTATTTGTTAAATACATCAATGACCCAATAATCTGTCTATACAGAGTCATATCCACTAACTCTGATGTGTCATCAGCCAACAGCTTCAAGTTGGAATCCATGGGAGTGGCCATGGCTTTGCATTCCAACATGTCAAATCTCTTCAATATTTCCACAACATACTTTCCCTGGTTGAGAAAGATTCCTCTTGGTCCTTGCCATACTTCCAAACCTAGGAAGTAATGCATCAATCCAAGATCTTTCATCTCAAATTCTGAAGAGAGATTCTTCTTGCACTCGATAATCTGTTTCTCATTTCCAGTCAGAAATAGATCATCCACATACGGCAATAATATGACAGGTTCATCATCCATAACTTTGAGATAAAGGTTAGGATCAGCTTTACTCTTGGTAAACCCCAAGCTAGTCAAGAAACTATCAATTCTGCCATACCAAGTTCTGGGAGCTTGCTTCAGCCCATATAAGGCCTTCTTTAGTTTGCACACATGGTTTCTTCCATCTTCCACCTCAAATCCTTGTGGTTGTTCTATGTACACTTCCTCCTCAATCACACCATTTAGGAAGGCTATCTTCACATCCATCTGGTGTAATTTCCACTTCATCATGGATGCAAGTGCCATGATAGTTATAATGGAAGTGTACCTTGCAACTGGTGCAAATGTTTCTTCATAATCAATTCCCTCTTTCTGTGAGAACCCTCTGGCTACAAACCTTGCCTTATATTTTTCAATGCTGCCATCTACAGCATGCTTTATCTTGTATATCCATTTGGAGGATACCACACTTTTGTCCTTTGGTTTGGGAACTATATCCCAAACATCATTCTTCATTATTGATTGGTATTCCTCCGTCATTGCCTCCACCCACTCTTTCTTATGGGATACATCTTCATAACTAGTGGGTTCTTGATCTACAAGATCACACATCAGGGCCACATAATTGGAAAATACCTTTGGATTCTTGCTCACCCTAGTGGAGCCTTCAGGAGCTCCATACTTTTATGCTCCTAGTATAATGTCTCTTTCCCATGCTGGCTTTCTCTTCCTTGAAATTTCTATGATAGGGGGTTCTTGTGGTTCCATCATGTCATGGTCTTCAGGAGTTGTCTCCTCAGGGGTGGGTGCAACTTCTGTGATTCTGGAAGGTGCCTCTTCCTCATATACTTCTTCATGTTGGCACTTCTTAGATCTCTTGAGAGCTGCCTCTTCATCAAATGTCACATCCCTACTTATTTCCATATGATGGAATCCCGGGATGTATATTTTGAATGCTTTGGATGCTTCACAATATCCAACAAATATTCATTTCTTCCCAGAGAGATCTAGCTTGGTCCTCTTTTCTTTTGGAATGTGAATGTATACTGGCCATACAAATATCTTGAGGTGACGTACCTCAGGATTCTTTCCTGTGAACACTTCTTCTAGGGTCTTGAAATCAAGAGCACTATGAGATAGTCTATTTTGCACATAGACTGCTGTCCTGGCTGCTTCAACTCACAGATACATAGGTAGGTCTTGATCATGTATCATTGTATTTACTGCTTCCATAATAGTTATATTCATTCTTTTTGCAACACCATTCTATTGGGGATTGTAGGGAGTGGTTAGTTTCCTCTTGATTCCAGCTTCTTTACAAAAGACTTCAAAATATTTTGAAGTATATTCTCCACCATTATCTATCCTGAATATCTTGATCTTCTTTTTTGAATGATTTTCTATCAGGGCTTTGAATTCCTTGAACTTTTCAAAGACTTCATTCTTTCCCTTCAGGAAATATATCCAAGTCTTTCTTGAGTAGTCATCAATGAATGTAAGGTAGTATTCATATCCACTCAAGGATGTGGATGGCATTGGTCCACATACATCTGAGTGAATCAATTCCAATGTACTCTTAGTCTTTGTTTCACTCTTTGGGAATGGGTTCTTGATATTATTCCCTTTTGCACATCCTTTGCAAGTGCCCTCATGATCAATTTTTAAATATGGTAGTCCTATGACTACTTTTCTCACATGAGGTAGTGATTTGTAGTTAATGTGAGCAAGTCTCCTATGCCATAGCTCACTTGGGCTAGTGGCTTCATGAACAAGGACAACTTATAGATGGCCTTTGAGTTTGTATAGACCTCCTTCCTCTTCTCCAATAACAATTGCATTCTCAATTGATTTTCCTTTGGGCCACATGAGTACTTGACCATCAATAAATGCAACCCTATAGCCTTTCTTATCTAATGCTGAGATAGAAAGTAAGTTCTTCTTCAAACCTGGTACATATAAGATTTCCTTAATCTTCAATGGGGTTCGAGAATCAAGCTTGTAGCTTGCTTCACCAATTCCCTTGATGGGATATTGATAGTGATCTCCTAGAGATACCTTCTATGAAGAGGACTTCTCTTCAAGTTTTGAGAGAGTATTCCTTTGTCCTATCATGTGCTTTGAAGCACCACTATCAATGAGTCATGTATCTTCTCTAGGTGTCACAGACCCAGAGAGTGCAGAGAATAGAACATATTCTTCCGCATATTCTTTTTCTACTTTAGTTCTTTTCTTTTGAGGCCTTTCCTCTTATTCTTCTTCACTATAATCTTCAGATATATGTGCATGATATCTTTTGTGAATATTCTTCCTCTTCTTATGTGAAGTACAATTTCTGGCCATGTGTCCTAGTTTGAGACAATTGTAACATTGAACTGTGGATAGGCCTTTTTCTGAGTTTACTCCCCCTCTCTTCTTAAATCTATGAGGAGGTTGAGACTCCTTGTGACCATTCTTCTTGGAGTTGAAATGACTCCTTTTTTTTCTTTTGGTGTGAGTAGCTAAAGCTTGGTCATCCTCCTTGAGAAGGGCTTCTCTATTAGCTACTCTAGCTTCTTCTTGAATGCAATCCTCACATACCACATCAAACTTCATACTTTCTTTCTTGGAACACATGGTTTGGATGAATGACTCCCAAGGTCTAGTGACACCATTTAGAGTAGTCATGACTAGTTCATCTTCATCAAGAGTATCTCCAATGGCATCTAGTTGTTCTTTGAATTGGGAAACTCTTGAGAAATAGTCTTGAATAGATTCTTCTTCGTTCATCTTGGTGCTCTTCAATTGAGCTCTCAGATTCATCTTCCTATTGATGTTCTTTCCCTCATACATTCTAGAAAGGGCATCATACATTTCCTTTGGGGTCTTCTTGGATGCCACTTGGGGAATCAAGTGGTCTTTGATAGAATCAACAATGATTCTCTTTGCCCTAATTAGATCCTTCCTATACTTCTCTTTGGCTTCATCTCCTTTAGGTTTTGCAACCTCATCTTTAATATATTGGACAAGATCATTCTCTTCAAGAATGAGACCAATTATGTATTTCCATGCCCAGAAATTTTCTATACCCTCTTGCTTGTCTTCAAGCTTAGTGCTTGGAGCCATCTTATCTAGGTGTCAAAGAGATTGGAAGTTTCTTAAGAGATAGAATAACACTTACCAGGAGATGTGCTTGATTGAGTTGAAAGTTTTGGAGTGTTCTACTTCTGGAAACTTCAACTTTTCACCTTCCGGATCTGCAACAGAATTTCTGGTTTTCTGATCTTCTCTTTTCTGGTTTTCTGGTGCATAGGTTCGCAACTTTTCTGGTTCATTGGTACAGAGGTGTGCACTTTTTTTGGTTTTTTGGTTTTCTTGTTTTTTGGTCCAGAAGTCAAACTAGGGTTTGACAAAACCTGAGGTTATACCCAACCAAAAATCTTGATCCAAGGCTCAAAACTTTGATTTTGAGGAGGGCTATCCAGCCATGCAATCAGAATCCAAAAATTCCAACTTTTGCAGAAACCCTAATTTTCACCGAAGGAGGAGAGAGAAATTTTCACCTTCTGAAAGATGTCCTATTCAGGCTAGCTCTGATACCATGTTATGTTTAAACTAATTTGATTAGCAAGATCACTGAAAGAAACACAATCACAAGATAGACAAAGATTTACCCTGGGAAACCCTCATGGGGTAGAAAACCTAGCAAAGCTTTCCTCAATATAGATGATCAACCAAATACAAGATGTAGAAACCAAACAAGAGCTCTTCCTCCTCCTATGCATACCTCTCTCTCACTTGTGCACTAATCCTAAGTGAGTGAATGAATGAGATAAATGAGGAACATCCTCCTCTACTTATACTCATCTCCTAACTGACCTTTTACCCTAATGGGGTCGACCTCTCCCAGGAGAGTCTAATAACCCCCAAATAGTAAACTCAGGGCCGACCTCACATGGGAGATCTAATAACCCTAGTCACCACATTCTCTTGGAGGAATAAACATCTCCGGATATACAATAGGGTCACCACGGAGGAATGTACCATCTCCGGAATAATAAAATACAAATATAATATTCTTTGAAGTTACAATATTTCAACAGAGACATGGTATCTTATAACAAACATATGAAGCTGGAAGATAGTTATAATGAGTTGAAGAATGAATGCGTGATGAATACAAATGAGCTAGAATATGCGCAAGAGAAGTAGAAAAAGCTGAAGAAAGCCGTCGCTGAAGTCTGCGCGAAGATCCTAGACTGCGCAGAAGAGCCTTAAGTGGAAGCGACCATCATAAATATTAGTACTGCTGTGGACAATCTCAAGGCAAAGATGGAGGATATGGAAATTGGATACAAGGAGAATATTGTTGACTTAGAAGTTCAACAACAACCTAGCACTTTGCTAGATGTGAAAGAAGCAAGGGATGAAGAATTGAAGGCATCAATAAAAAAACATCTCTGCAGAAGTGGCAAGATGTCAAGACCTACTAGAAGAAGTCACCAACGTTTGGGATATACTGCAAGAGTATCCTGAATTATAGAAAATTTAGGATGAAGTTCAGAAGAGGCTGAAGGACCTCGATTTTGTGAACATGACCATGAAGGATTTTCTTCCAAGGAAAGGATCCAGAAGTTTGTAGAGACGAAAGACCTTCAGAAGCAATTGAAGACACTTGTAAAATCCCTCTTTTACTTTATTCTACTGTAAATGAAAATGTAACATTTTGTATTTGTTTCTGGTGAGGATATCAAGGGAAAGGCCCCACCAATAAACCATCCAAGCTTTGTTATTTACTTCCTAAGTTGTAATGGTCGATTTAAACCTAGGAGATTGAAGGTTGTGACGCAAATTAAAACGATGAGGGCAAGAATCCACTAGGGGGAGAGAGGTCGGCTGGCTATAAAGCCAAAAATTATATATAGGATATTGATGACCCATGTCACCTTGGTTCCGATAAGTACTTGAAGTAAAGTGAACTAATGACATTCACTTGTTAAAACACAAATCCTAAAAATGCCCACCTAAATAGAGTCAAATGTAAACAAGTGACGAGATGATGTCTAGTTTCATCTACAAGAAAATAATGAACTACCATCTTGACAAGATGCTACTTAAATCCCAACCAAGGTCAAAGTATGTCTCGCACATAATTATCCTAAGATGAAGTAAGTATTGATTAGATTAAGAACTGAATAACGTCTAAATGGAAACCAATACCCTTATAAACCTAAAAGGGATAAAGAAAATTATTCTAAATATTAAGAACGACATCTTGTGCCGAAAAGGTTATTATCAAAGCCTCTAAATGGGAAACTAAGCATTACCAATTTTAAATGACTATATGATACTCACCGTCATAGAAGTTGAGAGAAAGATATCTCATGGAGATTATATTTAGTAGATTTTAGTTTATATATATATATATATATATATTAACATTGTCAATTATGTCAATACAATGACTAAATGATACAAATGCTTATTTCCATTGAAGTGAAAAGATGTTGAAGGCATGATAATCCCTATAGTTACAAAACGTTAGAAACAACACCTTTACTTTTGTGTATATATATTCCTAAAGCCTTCGTAGGAGCATCAAATCTAAATGATTTCATACTTAAAAGGAAGGAACCCTATATTCTACTTATAAGTGAAATCATGTGGTCCATACATGATATTATATATGCATATGTTATAATCCTATTAAAAACAAAATAAATTCAATTATATGTATATGTTATTCGAAAACAAATGGCGCACTGCCTCTGTCAAAGAAAAGTAAAAACAAAGTAATTCAATTTTTAGAGGAAGAATTTCTTAGAGAGATCGTTTGAGTTGTCTACTAGGTAGAGTGCCAAACTAAGCAAATTTCCACTTGTTCCCGTAAAGGAGCGCCAATACTCGTGGTTGCCATTTGTCTCCTCTTTTCTTTGTCAAGCTTCGATTCCCCCCAGGTGGAACTTCCTTAGCTGGGCAGGTAAACCAAAGTGGGGGAGGAAATTAAGAAGGGATTGGAGAGTCGTAGGAAAGGGGGGAAGGAGGAGGTGATATCTGCAGGGACGGAAGTGGATATATGTGTTTGGTGATAAAAGTTAGGAAGAGACCTTTACAACCGGATATTGGTAAGTGATCTCCACATAAAACCTCTGCATTTTTTTTATATGACTATGTTAATGGTGATCCTAAGTACCATTTGTGCAATGGGTTTATTTATGAATCACTGATGCATATTGGACAACTGCTGTATTTGTGACGCATGCCCATATTTCTCTGCTTAAAGCGAGTTATGCTGCCCTTTGTTTTCTATGTATCTGGCGTATGCCCATATCTCTAGGCATAATGTTTAAACCACTGTGGAAGTAGTTGCTCAACACGTGATGCGATCCACGATCCACCTGATGCAATCCCTATTCCTTCTAATATGAGATCTGTATATGGTCTCTCCTCTCCCTTCTAGATTTATATGTTGCATAACGAGCTATGCAGAACCAAGGGATAACACTCTGTTGTTTTTGCACAAGGAGTTTAGGTTATAGTCTGATGTTCTTAGATGCACTTGCTTGTTATATTTTGAGAATAAGCTATCTTCCTATAAGGTTTGATCCTATTGTTTTTCTTATTGGAGCATAGGGAGGACCTGTATGTTGACGTCCAATCTCTGCACACGTTTTAAAGACTGCTATATATTTTTCCATTTTGGAGGAATGTTGGGCGACCTTCCATTGAGGGAAGCGACCCCTGTCTTTTGTGGTTGTAGGATTTTCCATTCTGGAAGAATGTTGGGCGATCTCCCATTGAGGGATGCGACCCCTGTCTTTTGTGGTTATAGGATTTTTTCTACTGGTATATATATATATATATATATATATATATATATTTTAGAGTTTGGTGTTCCATTAATACAGGCAATCTCATACTCTAAGTTTATTGATTAGGGTAGAAGGATGCCTCCCTTAAAAGAGGCTCAATGCCATTTTCCTTATAGAAATTAAGGAGGGGCGCCCTACAAAAAAAGAAGACAAAGTTTCAACCCCCTTGTCTTTACAGTTTAAGCTGCCATGATCAAGGGCATTCTCTGTAAAGAAAGAACTGATCATGTGTTTCTTTTTATTACTGTTTTTTTTCCTTCTTACTACTTATTGAGTTATATTGTCAAGGGAAAGGGCAACCTTCTCATGAAGTATTGACCCTTATAAAAAACAAGCATTTCGTTTAGTTTAATTGTTGCGCAGATATATTAAAAGTACTAAATAGTATATTACCCTCAATGAGGTCACAAATATGCTTTACTCCAATATTAAGCAAGAACTTAGACTTGGACTTGAAAGTCGGTAATGATAGATATTATAGATCATATGTGAAAGTCATTATATGATTGGAATATCAACATATCGAAATCATGATATTATAAGTATGTATATGTCTAAAATGAATACTATCCTAAGTTCATATTTTAAACATATGTATGTCATGGATGGGAGAAGGGGATAGCCTAACATCCTGAACAATACCAAGAAGTTATTAAACTTAAGATTGGTCTTAATCTATTAATATATAGAAGAGTAAGTGAGTACTTGATAAATTAACCCTCTACCCTAGTGGATTCATGGCCTAGCTCGAGGGTGGCTTCTCGGTGGTAGAAATATACACCAGAGAGAGAGCCAATTGGTTGGGAGGAAAGTTGTAGTCATTTTTCAGTTGCCTAAGTCTCAATGATAAGATACAAGTTCTCATTATTTTGCATGCAGTACAGAAGTGGCAGCCATACCTATTAGGAAATTATTTCTACATCAAGACTGATCTCCAGAGTTTGGAAAATTTCCTGAAACAATGGGTCTCCTCCCTAGCACATCTGAAATGGGTTATCCAACTCATGGGTTATGCCTATGCAATCACTTACAAGAAGGGTAAGGACAATATGGTGGCAGATGCTCCTTCTCACACATTTGATGACCCAGCTTCTCTTACAGTTATTTCTCTACTTGTTCCAAATTGGTTGCAATCTGTTCAATAGGGCTATCTCTTCTATGAACTCCATGCTTCTTCATCAACAGGTCACTCTAGGTTCCTCAAAATGTATGACCATGAACAATGTAACTTATTTTGGTAGGGATTGAAAATGACAATTCAATAGATGGTGGTTGACTATGATACTTGCCAGGTCAACAAGGGTGAAATGACACTCCTTTCGAGACTACTCGAACCCTTTCCCATCCCTACACATATTTGAACAACTATTTCTATGGATTTCCTAGAAGCGCTCCAGTGGTACAATACCACATCTAAAAGGAGACCATATGAAGCAGTCTATGGATAGGCACTGCCAATTCTTCTTCCATACACCCTTAGCAGCTCCCTAGTTCAAGCAATTGACTCGGTTCTTCGAAACCGAGATCAGATTCTTCTCATTCTCCAGGACAATCTTCACATGACAAGAATTTGACTGAAACAACAAGCCGATCAACACCATTTTGAGCGCACTTTTCACGCAGCTGATATGGTTCTTCTTCATCTATAGCCTTCCAAGCAACCCTCCTTGAAACTCACAAGGCGCCAGTGGCCCAGAATGAAACCCGAGGATGCTATAGGGGAACCACTCCTTCAGATTCTGCATCAATTTCCACATCTAAAGCTTTGAGGACAAAGCTTTTTCTAGGGGAGAGGGGATGTTAGGAACCCATGCCAACCCTTCTATTTACTTTGTTAGTATATTGTTGTTGGACGCATATGCTTTGTAAGTCATCATGTAGTATTTGTTGATCCATAGTTTCTCTTATTGTTGTTGGACGCATATGCTTTGTAAGTCGTCGCAGAGTAATTGTTGATCCATAGTTTGTATTGGCCCATGGTTTGTATTGACACATGGTATTGATCCATGGTATTGGCACCTAGACTTAGTATATATGTTTGTGTTGAGACCAATGAAAGTACCGTGAAGTTATTTGTATTGAACTTGCTCAAAGGAGGTTGCCCCCTCAAAGTGGCCTACGATCAATAAAAGCGATTCCAAGTTCTATTATTTTTGCTATCTGGTATATTTTCATTAATTAATTGATGTAGGTTCTTCACATCTGGTATCAGAGCACTTTCTTGGGCTCGTTGGGTGAAATTTTTGCCAATTTTTTGTTTTCGCATCTGTTATAGCTTCGGATCTGGGAATAATCCCTATCCGCTTAACTGTGGGAAGTACTTGGGCATAAGCCCTAAAAATCATTGTGAGGAGTACCATAGGAACCTCGAAGTAGTTGGCCCATTGAGAGGACCTGCTAGCGAAAAGGGCCGCGACCCCTACCTGATTGACTAGTTCCCACCCATGAGGTAAAAATGTGGTTCGGTTTTTTATCTACTTCAATTCCTCAATAATAATGTAGTCACTATAACATTTTGGAAATTTTGTGCGGGTTCTCTTCTGCCCCCAAATGTGACTTATGGGGGCGGTTTTACTTTTGGGAGCAGTGGTGAAAAAACCACCCCTAGATGCATTGATGTTAAAAATTTTGTCCATTAGTGGTGGGTTTTACAGAAATTGGAACCACCCCCAAAAAATTTCTTTTAGGGGCAGTTTTTGACCCCCCTAATAGATCCCTATTGGGGAGGTTGTGAAGCCCCCTCTTAGACCCCCTTCATCGAGACCTACATAGGAAATTTGTAAATAGACCCCCTCAAAGGCTATAAGGGAAGTTATGCCAAAACTTCCCCCAAACACAACGATGCTAAAAATTTTGGCCTTTAAGGGTGGTTCTTGAAGAGATCTAAACTACCACCGAAACTTACATTTGGGTTCGGTTTGTGACCCCCCTAATAGAGGATTACAAGGGTAGTTGGGAGGCCCCCCTCTACACCTCCTACATATACAAATACAAGGGCATTTGTTATAAAATCCCCTCCATTGACCCCCTCTCTTATAAAAATCTATTGGGGCAGTTTGTCAAAAAACCCCTTATATAGAGCCACATGGTCATTTAAAAACCCCGCTCATAGAAATCAAAGAGCGCAGTTTTGGACCCCCTTCATAGCCACCTATGGGGACAGTTTGTAAGCCCCCTCTTATTATTCTAGTAGGTTGGTTAGGAACCCCCCTCATAGCCACCTCTAGGATAGCTTAGAAGCCTCATAGCAACCGACAATGGTAGTTTAAAACCCCCTGATAGCAATGCACATGGATAGTTTGAAACCCCCATTATAGAAACTCTATGACATTAGAATTGTAATTTTCATATGTCAAAATCTGTAAATCTAAGTCCCATGCTATCATTTCACAATTCCACACTACATAAGAAAAAAAATCATCATCCAAAATCAACTAATAGCTACTGGACAATTACATTATTTCATGACATTGGTTTCAGGTAAAATATGGTAACACATATTTTCAATTTCAGCAGTCTTGCAGCATGAGAAAGCAATTTGATAGCATACATGAATGACTGGATTTTTGTACAATTATTCAAAACAAACTCAAAGAAGTAAAAACACTTATAAAAAACAATATGTGTGTGAATGTATTACTTAGCTACAATATTGAAAACCATGCATGGGAATGGCACAAAATTTGCATGGGAGTTTCTCTGAGGTAAGATGAAAAAACCCAAAAAATTTCAAGTCAATCAAGTTCATATTTTGTGATAAATGAGCCATGAGCACCTACAACCATTTTGCAATTTTCTCAGAATCCATCAATTGGGTTTTGATGAAATTTTGTGTGTTGGATAATTATGATGAACTTAAAATGGTCCCCAAAAATCATCCCAACCTCTAATAAAATCAACAAAAAAATTATTTAGAATTCTAGGACATGGTGGTGGACTTTGACAATATTCAAAATTTATGTCCAAAAATTATTTAATATGTGCATTTTCATAAAAGTTAACGATGGCATTCAAGTAAACAATACAGTCAATTAAATGATACAGGTACATTCAAAATAATTATGAGTATGAAAATGTAAGTTTCATGTTCATAGATACAAATTAAATTAGAACAGATAAAAAAATCATCAGTAGTACTTATTTATCAATATCCAACCATGTGCCTTCACAATCTTGTCGAACATAATCCATGTCACCACTACCTACAACTTCATCATCTTTGCATTTTTTTCCTTCAAAGTATACAACACTTGATAGATCTGCATGCTCCAATTCATATGTGTTACTATTTCTCAACCCCTTTGGAGGGCATTTCATAACTACATACCAATCATTCTCTACAAGATCTTGTACATAGAATACTTGTTTTGCTTGTGATGCTAGAATAAATGGATCATCTTGCACTATATCCTTACTTAGGCATCTCTTCAAGTTCAACATTGTGAAACCAAGTTCATCAAATTTCATTCCATTTTTCTTCTGTACATCTACCCAATCACATTTGAACAAGGGATAGTGCACACAATAGTAGTCCAATATGATGATTTCTTGGATCACTCCAAAATATGTTGTTGTCTGACATATAGGATTTTTGTATTTTTCACTTGATCTCATCAATGTTTGCGCATCTATGCACATGCCTTTGGGTAGCCCTAACATCCTATAAGCTTTTAATTTTAAATCTACATCGATTGATTAAGTAGCTGTTATACTTAGTTTCATATTTTCCTTGGCCATGTGCCACCCATTGAAGGGTATCATAAATATTTTATTTTCCTTCCACCTGTAAAGTATTGAATGTTGTTAGAAACCATGCATTTTCAAACTATATAAAAAGAATCTTAGTTTCACACATCATTGTTGGCTCAAACCCAGTCGACAAGGGTTCCTCTCACTGTCGACGCATACCGCAGTCTCCTTGGGCACCAGCCCAGACAGGTTTTATCCCACCCAGCAACACCTGCGGAGCAGATGAGGTCTCACTCGAGGCATCCAGGGAGGGCAGACGGAACCATGTTTCCACCGAATGAAGGAGGAAGGTTGCGACCAGGATACTTAAACTTAGTGCATAACCGAAAAAAAGATCTTTAAGCATTGAACATAGTATTAAAGCACCATTCAACCCAAACATTCATCATTGTAAAAACAGTAATTGTAAAGCAATTATCGCATCAGAGAAACATGCCATTAACTGTCTAGTGCATCATCGCATTACCAGATCCAAACAAATTGAGCATAGAGATTGTACCAAAATAGCTTCATCATATTATCATTGTTAACCCAGATACAATGTCTCTGCAAAAGCTAGACCTCCGCAATGATTCTTGACACCACAACATACCAAAAATAACCAACATCAGAGCTTTTTCTTATTCTCCTGCAAGTTGTGTCCCTTAGCACTTACAACTCTTATCTATATATAGGCTTCTGCCTTACAATTCTTGTCCACTTTACTAACGGTTTCCTAACTAACATTATGGACAAATGATCCATTCTCTAATTGACCTAGTCCAAAATGACCAAAAACCCACATTCTGCAGTATGACTGACTCATCATTACATACTATGTGGTCCAAACGACCCAAAACCCACAATCTGTTGTACAATTGACCCATACATGCACAAAATCATCTTCCGCCATCACCTTTCATGCCATCTTCTTCCTTGTCGCAGCATCGGAGATGCTATGATACCATCTTACCAAACCACCTGCCAACATGCCCCCAACACAATCTTATGGCTCACCCTCGAGCCACGTCAATTGGCTATGGTGTACTCAGTTGTTTTGACCTTGAAGTCCTCATATAGCTATTCAACTGTCCGCACCACCTCCTTCTTCCATAGCTGCTAACTGGCTATTGACCACGTCTTCAGCAGATGGGTGATCTGTAAGTTTCGCCACTACCTACTGTCGCTATTTATGCACTTCCTGCAGAGCTTCACTAGATTGCAGTATGAATTTTCCGCCAATGTCTTGGAACTCCTCTAACTGTGTTGCGCGCATCTTTTGTCGCTCGTCCGCCTTGGCGACTCATTGTTGCAAATATTTGAGCTCCCGAGACTTAGTAACTCGCTCGAGTGGGGGCATATTGCGCATTGCTGCCTTTAGTGTGGCCAACTGTCCCTCTGCTTCCTGTCGATACTTAGTTAGCTGTTCGACCTCCTCATCGTGAACAATGCAACCCCAGAATTGTACAGTGTTGGCTGTGAGCATGGCTTCCTGCATCTCCAGTTCCTCCATCTGAGCGGAAACGTCCTCAATTGCTCTTCTTCATTCATCAACTTCAGCCCGAGGCGTACCTGGAGTCATCTGGGCCTTCAATGCTTGATTTTCCTGGCGCAACTAAATAATGGCAGTCCCCAGTCGCTACACTCGGTGGAGCACATCCACCTCTTCAGTTGGCTCCGGTACGCGTTGATAAGCTTCTGTGATTTTTTGGTCAACACGGACACTGTCATCCCACATACGATCCTTCTCTGCAATAAGGAAATCGTGGTCCTTTTTCAGGCCTTCGAGTTTGTGTGCCTTCTCATCCTGTTCTCCCTTGATGTGTGCTTCGAGGTCATCCACAGCTTGCCGTGGAAAAGAAGCCCTGGCGGTCAATTCTTTGATAGTGCGCTTTGCCTCGACCTCAGTTGCCTACAGTCGTACACACATACCGTTGATCTGCCGCAATCTGTCTATCAGTTCATTGTTGGTAGTAGCCTGCATAGTGGCCAACCCTTCCGCGGGCAAGGCATTCACATTAAGGGTCATTGTTTTCAATTGTTGTAGCACGGTGTTGGCAGCTTTGTCTTCAGTCTCAATTGCAAACAGGGGAATCTCCACATTCCTCACCCACGGCTTATTACTGATTGTGCCAAAGGATGGTGACACTGCTTCCTATGGTACCTTTCTGGAAACCATATCATACAGCGATTCTAACTGAGCGATGATCACACGGGACCCTTCATCCGATTTTCTGGCCATCTTGTCTGCTGTCGCAGAGGATACCGTATTGAGTGCTGTGAGCAGGCAACCCAACTATGCCTCGGCTGGCAAGGACAACTTGCTGATCATTGCATGCTCCTGGTACTTTTTCGATCGGGTTTCTTCAACGGCTCAGTCACTATCATCCGATATTGTTTTGGTCAATTCTTGCCCTGAGTTATGGTGACTCTACTGGTCCTGGGCCGATGCTCGATCATCTAGGCCCAATGCCGGGCCACCGGATTCTATCTCTACTAAACTCATGGGTTGTCGCCATCCCTCCGGCCACTCATTCACAGTAGCCTCTAACTCTTCGGATGTCACCTTATATGAGATCTGCAACCATTGTCGATCAGGATCCTGACGGGATGGTATATGTATGTTATGTGGCCGAATTGCAAAATGCCATGACTGGTCGAAACCATACTGCAGTCTCTTTAGATATTCATGGGACTTGTGTTGCTGTAGCATAAAGCATCTCCCAAAACAGCCAAAACTACAATTGGAAATCTCGGAGTCACTCTGGCTCTCGTACATACCATAGATTCTGATATCACGCACCCCGTCGTTCTGCTATAGCCGAGAAGTCCATGCCTTGGTATGTGCCAGGCTCCTTCCATGCAACGAATGCAATTAACAACAACAACCAACTATATGTGAAGGCACCCCTTCCCGATTGTATGACCACAGCATCCTCCATCAGTTGATTCAATAGAAATAGAGGCGAGTTCATTTGAACTCCTTCCGCACATTGCTCTACGCGTGCAACAATCCCCTAGTTTCATTGGTTAGGTCGACCACCCCTAATCACTTTTTAGGATAGGATCTTAATGCCCGTGAGTACCGCTTGATCATTGCAGGTGCTGGTGTGATAGCCGCGCTCGTCCGTTTCTAAGCCATATTTTTGTGCCAATTGCAATGCCCGCTTTTTTTCGTTTGCCTTCCCTTGGATGAACTGCAAGGGATCAACTCCATTTTTCGGCAAGCTGGTTATGTGCGAGATTAAATTGATGGTGACCGGGATTTCTCTGTCCAGCCACAATGAAACGCCATGAAAGCACGCAAGGAGCTGCTTCACACACGCATTGACTTCCGCCAGTCGCCAAAAATGTGGCATGTTAATAAGCCCTATCAAGTCGGCCTGCTTCAATCTGCGTGCCCAGTCTTGGACATTCGGCATCAGGGAACAACGTGTCTCAATCACATATGGGGTGGATGCAATGTCAGGGTAGGCCACCATGTCATGGTCGTTGTAACGTAGACGCATCAATGCCAGCCCAATATCCATAGTGCACTCCATTCCCGTTGGGAGCACTGACATCTTCACACCATACTTCTGTTTTGGGTTTATCTTGCGTGGAGTGGCATCCAGCTGAATGGGAGGGATATACCCAAGGATGTCACCGGATGATAGTCCCACCCATGGGGCGGACTCGCAAATGCGGCGACTGGACTGCTCCACATGTTCCTGAGCCTCACCCACCGTTGCGGCAGATGATCGAAGCACCCTCTTACTCCGCGGGGACTCAAAGTGCTGACCTCCCTGTCGCCTCTTAGCAATGACTGATGCTCCCACTGGCATATTTGCAACTTCGGATCCAGGATTGACAACACCGGATGACACAACTTCTTAATTGAAAACCGCTGGGATGAAGGGAGACTCCACTTCGCTGCTAATATCAACTGTCTCCAATTCACCTGGCATACCTCACAATGCTAACACTACTCTACAAATTCAACAGAACCTTGCCCAACGGCTCACCAAGTTTATGCCAGTATTTGTCGGCTCTGCATAGGCATTTATCAACAAAAATCTCGGGGCTGTCCGACCAACTCCGCTCCCGGTTTTATAGCTTTGAGCTGAATCATCCGTAATCATCACCAAATCATGCATTAATGTAATCAAAATCCTGTATTAATGATGCAAATCCGTCGTCGATCCTATCAGCCGATCAGCCGAATCCACAATTAATGCCCATCATGCGAGCACGCGCTGTTAATTAACTGTTAACTTTTGGCATTTATTGTTGATTTGACCCGGTTGTAACACGAGCAGTTGTCGTGTTACTTTTTTCACTTGCGATACAACCCTCCTACTAGTGCATTTGTTCTGCTGTCGGTGCGCCATCCTGCCACCAATCATCCTACAACACACTTTTTTTTTTTTAGTGCAACTCAGGCATCGCGTTGTTCCAAGCCCAAATGATAGGGCTTCAACCTATGACCATTCACCAGTTTTGGGAGCATCACCCTATTCAACTACTACAGCCAAACCGTGCCCCCTTAAAGTAATGTTATTGATGCGATATGGACCAAGCCAATGCATCTGCAATTTTCTTGGATGTTTCATAAACTTGTTGTCATACAACAACACCAAGTTGCCCTGCTGAAACTGTTTGTTTCTTAGATCGTCAGTGACCTTGCTTATTAGCTCATCATCCCAGTAATCCCCAACATTTGCAAACTTTGGAGTGTCCTCTGTCCCAATGTTAATCTTGCGGTTCTTCAGCGGCTGACTAATAGGATCACTTGTTGCATCAGGTGGCACCACAGCACGACTTCCTTCGGATTCCGGGATATGCACGTCCCGCGGATCATCACCATCTTCTCGCCCACCACTGATATTGAAGCATTCCATGAGAGACTGCATCTGGTAATGCGCATGCATATCCATAGGATAGGCCACCGGGACAACCTGTAGAATTACATTGTGGATGAGCTGTAATGCATTATTGACCTCAGGATCGTCATCCGTAAAACTAAATGTATGGGTAAAACACTCGGTGAGCTCTAACCAAGTAGAAATTTCCCCTCGTAACTCAGCTGCAGCATACCATGATCATGGCATCTCATCCAAAGTATGGATAAAAGCATGGACCCACTCATCCTTTGGTCGCGATACCCATAACCCCTGACACTCCATCAAATGACCACCAGGGTCATCCCGACAATCATACTTCCTAGTGTGGTAGGCCTTGGTATCGCCAAAGCATACCAACATCAATCTTCTACATTTCGACCATCCCTCAATGGAGGCCTTGTGTGTTGCGCACCAGCGTGCTGGAGCAGCCTTCAATGCTTTGTTCAATGCCAGCAATCGCTGAGGTTCGAAAACTCTTTCTTCAAACGCCATCAGAAAGTCAGAGATGCTAGGAAGCCCGTCATATGTTGGGAGTGTAACTGGTTCAGTTGCAATATGGCGTACTGACTATGTAACCAACCCGCACTTACGGAGCGAGACCTCATGCAAGCGGTTCTGCCAATATTCTAATGCATCATTAGAGTCGGAGGACGCAAAGCTGTCGCTGCGCCATCCCAGCTAGCCGTTAGCAGCCAGATGGATATAATCTTCCGAAATATTGAATGCATGGTCCCAACCACTGGGATCATCGTCCTTCACTGGCTCTATGTAGTGACGTCCTTCAGCCGAATCCAATGGGGCGATAACTCTGAGATCGCGATTTTCAAAATTCATCATTCATCGTTTGAATTTTATTACGGCTCCACTATCATTAGCCCAGCCAATCCCCAGTAATGTTGGATCAGAGCTTCCTCCCTCGACTACTTCTATTACATCAAAATCAACATATGTTTTCATTCCCTTAATGTCCACCACCATTCGTGGAACTCTCCCAATTGGTGTTACTTTAGTGTGATTAGCTAACCAGAGCTGTACACGAGACCAGCTCAATGGGGTATTCCCATCTTCTGCCAAGCCTGCTTGGTTAAGATGTTGACATCCGAACCAAGGTCCAGAATAACAGAATCAACATCGTAGTCACCAATTTGAATATTCATCTGCATCTCCTTACCCGTCTTCTGTCATTGCAGGGAATTAGCTGCGATCTCTTGTCGATCCTAGGCCAATCATCGCAATAAGGCTTAAATCGCAGCAAGAGCATCGGGTTCTCTGGCCAGGGCCAAACAATGTTCCAAAAATGCTCGAAGCGTGCTGGACCATTGTGACCGGCCGACTTTCGAAGTGGTATCAAAAGTAGAAGGCATGTCATACATAATAGCTTTACCCCAGTCGTGTTCTAGTGCACATCGCATTTGAAGAAACATCTCTCGCTCCTCATCAATGTCAAATGCAACTTTCTTTTGTCTAGCTAACCTGATCATTGAACTGTCTGCACTAGTTGTCTTTCCTCCGCGAGTGACCACAGGAACAGAAGCATCCTGCGGTCTTGGTTCTGCAGAAATTGTCACGATGTTTGCACCCTGGGTCTGGTTCAATGACGGATTCCCAGGTGGGTTCACATTCTGATTCTGATTCGGCCGCATATTTTGGTTATGTACTGGTTGCTGCACTATGTTATGGGAAGGCTTCTATGCCCAGGGCTGGTTCTATAGCTGGGGAGTATTGATGTTTCATTGACATAAAAACAAAATGTTCACTGTCATTATCGATGTTTCATTGTTAACTTATAATTCAAGCAATCAACTGTGGGCAATTCTCAACCGTGTGATCGTTTACAAAGCAAAACATACATTGGTTCTGCAGTAGCGGATAGTTGCGTTGGTAATGTTACCATACCGCACAGTGATAGCATTGAACAGGTCCACGACCACCTCGTCCTCCTCCATGACCAAATCCACCACCACGGCCACCCCGGTATCCTCCGCGGAATCCTCCCTGCTGTTGGTACTGTGGTTGATTGAATTGTTGCTACACTGGTGCCGGTTGCATTCCTAGTCCTTGTGGTGCATCCTGTGGTTTTTGTATGTACTGGGGCTGTTTTGGAGCCATCTGCATGGGAGCGTATTGCGGTATGAACTGTGGTGGTTGTTGCTGCTATGGTATAAACTGCATTTATGGTTGAGGTAGCGGCTGGGCTACCTGCGGTTGCGGATGTTGTACGACACACTGGTCGTCCTTGACATAAAATGCATCACACATTCTTTCCTGTAGCAACCCATATGCATGGAAATCCTTGTCGTCATGACCCACCGATTTGTAGAATGTACAATGGAGATTCCTCGGGGTGGTGATGATTTTCTACATATATGGGCAATTATCGTGACTATGGCCATAAATCTGGCAGACGCGACACCATGGCATGCTACCACCATTCAATGGATTTTGAACTCCTGAAACCAAATAATTGTGGAAGTCTGGGCAATTGTCCTTCATATGCCCTTCTCCTTGACATCACATACACCAAACATCGTCGCGCTACTCCTTGCCCTTCTTCAAATCTTGCAATTGTATAGTTAAGTTAGCAAGCTGTGTTTGTATCTGCGACATCCCTGCTGCATTTTCTCCAATCGGCGACGCCTCCAATCGCATTGCAATCTCTAGAGCTTCATTGGGCGTCGAGATATTTTGCTGCATCAATGGTAGCCGAATATGTGGTAGTAGTGCCGTAATGAACCATTCTTTATGTTGGACAGTGCTCATATAAAAACTGACTTTTGCCATCAATGTCTCGAATCGTTGGTCGAAATCCCATACCGTTTCATTGGGATACTGCTTAATTTCTTTCAATTCTATAATATATTGAGCCTTAGACTTGGGCCTTCTAAATTCAACAATCAGCCCATCCCGAATCTTATCCAGCCACTTCTCTGGGGCTCTTGTCAGGACTAGAATGAATTTCATAAACCAATCTAATGCACGACCTCCCAAGGTCGTGGCTAACTATCCTCTTTTGGCAGCATCATCGGTGACCTGTTTGATGGTCGAGACCGCTTCACACAAAAACTAATACTGTTATGGGTTGTCTGTCACACTCCTGTGGAACAACAGTAACTTAGCATCATCGCCCACCATTCTTATCTTCCTTCCTCCTTTCGTTGTACTACTACCAATTAACTTCTGTGGGATTAATGAACTCGGCGGTGTCGAAGTGGTATTTCTTGCTATTTGAGAGATAGTGAGTGGAGGTGTGGGTATGTTGGTGTTGGGGTTTGGTCCTACCTCTATCCTAGGCATAGCCTAGCCGTCCTTGTTAGGACTGTGAGGTCGCTTCATCCTCTGTGGTCTTCCTTCATGGTCTTGCGGTCCGACCACAGCAGGACCTTCTCCCGTCCTCTGCCTCTTTTCCTGTCGGAACCTCGCTCCTCCCCTCGTAATAACACTCTCTTCCTCGGCTTCATTCATAGTCTCATCATGACCTGCACGCATCTACCCCTTAACATTCCATGCACCGCCCCCCAACTTTCGCGGTACCCATGGCCCCCGCCCACCAGGATGTCTACTGATCAAGATTCATCTTCAATATACCCTTTTCGCAAATAAGCATCTTGATCGACAATTGAAGTGACAGTAAAAACCTTCCCTGAGGTTCGCGGAAAAAATATCTTTCAGGTTCACTGTAGGACATCTAAGTATCAACCACGAACTCTGTGATATAGCCCTCTAGGATGCTATCGAACCACACTTCGATAACTCGCGATGATTTATTGTCAACTTCCTGCAATTCCTGAATCAATTCGAGGGTCCAGGTCATCAGTTCGCCACCTTGGAAGTTCCTCTTCTGGAATGTCAACTTTTCCAACCATTCGAACAACAAGATCGGGAACTCATAGAAGAACCATTCATGTGGTCCGTCGTGAATGTATCTATCTACCCACTGTCCTACTGTCAATCAAGTGTTTCGGCTTTCCTCTTCAGTGAATTCCTGCAACTTCTAATCAAACCATTCTTGGATCTCTAGTTTCATCGGGTGCCATAACATCTCCTCCTTTCACTTCAAACATGGTCCTGACAACGGAACCATTTGTTGGCTCGAACCCAGTCGACATGGGTTCCTCTCATTGTCGATGCATACTGCAGTCTCCCTAGGCACTGGCCCGGACAGGTTTTATCCCTCCCAGCAACACCTGTAGAGCAGATGAGGTCTCACCCGAGGCGTCCAGGGAGGGTAGATGGAACCATGTTTCCGCCGAATGAAGGAGGAAGGTTGTGACCAAAATACTTAAACTTAGTGCATAACTAAAACAAATATCTTTAAGCATTGAACATAGTATTAAAGCACCATTCAACCCAAACATTCATCATTGTAAAAATAGTAATTGTAAAGCAATTATCGCATCAGAGAAACATGACATTAACTGTCTAGTGCATCATCGCATTACTAGATCCAAATAGATTGAACACAGAGATTGTAACAAAATAGCTTCATCATATTATCATTGTTAACCTAGATGCAATGTCTTTGCAAAAGCTAGACCTCCGCAATGATTCTTGACATCACAACATACCGAAAATAACCAACATCAGAGCTTTTTCTTATTCTCCTGCAAGTTGTGTCCCTTAACACTTACAACTCTTATCTATATATAGGCTTCTGCCTTACAATTCTTTTCCACTTTACTAACGACTTCCTAACTGACATTATGGACGAATGACCCATTCTCTAACTGACCTAGTCCAAAATGACCAAAAACCCGCATTCTGCGGTATGACTGACTCATCATTACATACTATGTGGTCCAAATCACCCAAAACCCACAATCTGCGGTACAATTGACCCATACATGCACAAAATCATCTTCTGTCGTCGCCTTTCATGCCATCTTCTTCCTTGTCACAACATCGGAGATGCTACGATACCATCTTACCAAACCACCTGCCAACAATCATAATAGTATTTTTCAATGAATTTTAAATAATTATAATGATAAGAACATGCTATCATTACCTCCTTTCTTAACCAATCACTAAATTTTTGGTTGTGGAGCCTTTGTAACAAGGATTCATCTTTTTTTACTTGGATGTTTCTATTGCCGATTTCACTCAAGTGCCTCTCGATTTCTAGTAATGTCAATGGACATTTGTTTTCAAGATATTTTGATAAATTCTAATAAAAAATGA
Source organism: Larix kaempferi (assembly GCA_027924585.1). Classification (NCBI taxonomy): domain Eukaryota; kingdom Viridiplantae; phylum Streptophyta; class Pinopsida; order Pinales; family Pinaceae; genus Larix; species Larix kaempferi. Next base: position 1,165,641 of record BSBM01002149.1, on the reverse strand, counting down.
TTTTATAAGATTGTACTTATTACTTACTCTATCCAAGGTTGAACTTCATCTGTATTGTGCAAGACCCACCTATGGGCTTGTAACAAACTAGTATTATCCAATTCAATAGAAGATCCACTAGATAAGGCCTTCCCATAATGACCAACCTGTCCTTCTTCATCATCCCAAGCATCATTTCTACTAGGCATGCTTCCAATATATTCCATACCTTCAACATATCTAACACAAAATTTGATGGATTCGTCCACAGTGTAGTGTTCGACTATGCACCCTTTCGGTCTATTGGTGTTGTTCACATACCTTTTGAAAACTTTCATGTTCCTACCTAAAAAAACACACACAAAACTTTCAGTCAAGTCTAAAGTATGAATAAAGGTTTGTTAGTGATGTACTAGATGGACATAATATGTTGGAATCAAATGTTTATTTGTACACATAGTAAAATTTCACTTACCTTTCAAAAGGGTACATCTATATGTATGCAGTTGGGCCACAAAAATGTAGCTCTCGCACCAAGTGTACGGTCAAATGTATCATTATAAAAAAGAATGCGGGGGGGGTATTTTTTGAGTATGCACTATGGCTCCACAACATCATATTCTAAGTTTCCAAGATGTGTTGGATCCACCATTTTTGCACAAATTCTCTTATAAATGAAGAAAATCCTACAAACTGCGTGTCACATTGCTTTTGGTATCACATGGCGCAATGATACATGAAGGAGTTGTTGCATGAGAACATGGAAATCATGTGATTTCTTACCATGAAAATTAAATTCTTACATAGATATATGATTTTTAGGATTTGAACTATAACCATCATGCACTTTTAATGTGAACAAAACATCACAAAGTGTCTCTTTCTCTTTTTTTGAAAGAGTATGTGGTGTAGGTGGAAGGAATTTTTTTTCCTTGGTCTTGTGGCCATAGTGACCTCCTTATACCCAACCATTGTAAGTCATCATGAGAATTTTTTCCATCCTTTGATTTTCCTTTTATATCCAAAAGGCTGAAAAAAATACATTCACATACATTTTTTTCTATTTGCATTACATCTAAAATGTTAAATTTATTTTACACCAAGATATGATCAAGAAATTTCATCCTCTCACAAGTTGTTGCACACAACTAGTCAAGAACACTGAAAAATAGTCAAGTATGATGCAAACAAAATTACTCTATTGAATAATAATACATCAGACAACCTTAGGAAAATAAGAGGCTGCAAATCTATAACATTACACCAGATATTCAAAAGCAAATTTTTTCCATTCGAATCCTCACAAAAGCAGGCTTACTAAAAATATACAAAACCCCCTAGGTGGAAAGTGTGCTTTCCAAGTCACCTCTAAGGCTCACGAATTTCTGAAGTAGTGATCAGATGGTGACGTGGGATGGAAAAAAATGCTAAATCCAGAATTTGGAAGAAAGAAACATCATGGAGGATGATTTGGCCAAAACCTAGTTAAGACGAGTCAACTAGCTTTCACCTTTCACCAAAAAGTGGTAAAAATCAGTAAAAAGCAGTAAGGCGCATTTCTATTCCAAGATTGGATAAGATCAGCCAGAATCAAATCAAGTCTTATCAAGAATCTTCAAAAATGCACCCAGGTGAGTCTAGGATACTTGTGGTCCAGACAATGATGACTTGTGGTCCACACAATGAGTATTTTAGCTAACTACATAGTCTGACACCTAGGAATTAATAGAAAATGATCAATAATGCTATCCTAAGGTATTAAATGACATATATGGGGTTTAAATATTCCAACACCCCCCATTAATCCTGACTTTATGTGCTAAAAATAAAAAATAAAATAGGGCCCAGCAGCTAGGCACGGTCACCCTTTAACATACTGCCTTGTGCACAAAACAAGGAAAGAAGGAAAACCTAATGGGAAAAACCTCCCCTAAAAAGTGGACATAATAAAAATTGAAATATTGCTGATCAATCCTTCACTCCACCACATTTTCAACCATCCCAAGTAGTGATCTCAGATAGATAAAAGTCTTCTCAGTAAAAGCTTTGGTGAATATGTCTACAGTTTGCTCAGCTATTGGGAAATACTGTAGATCAATGATGTGATCATGCAGTAAGCTACTGATGTAGTGCATATGTATTTCTATATGCTTGGTCCTTTTCCTCTATACTGGATCACTTGAGACCCTTATAACACTCTGATTGTCACAAAAGATGACTGTGGGAGTACTAAAGGAATTCCCAAACTCTGAAAGAATACCCCGCAACCACACACACTGATTAGTAGCATTCACTGCTCCTCTGTACTCGGACTTTGCTGAAGATAGTGAAATTGCACTTTGTTTCTTACTGGACCAACCAACAGGGCCACCTCCAAGCATGCAAACAAATCATGAAGTGGATTTTCTATCTAGGATATCATGAGCCCAATTTGAGTCAGTAAAGACAAGAAGATCTAGGCTAGAATGTTCAACATAGTGAATCCCATCAGACTTGGTGCCTTGCACATAATGCAAGATTCTTTTTGCAACCCTCCAATGAAGCTCATGTGGATTCTCCATGTAGCTTGGGCCACACTCACTGCATAATCAATATCAGGTCGAGTATGAGTCAAGTAAAACAAGATGTCAACTAGCCGTGTAATGTCCCTTTTTTGAATTTGATTAAAATGGTGAATTTTTCAACTTTTTCCACTAGTTCGACCTTTGACTAGTCTTGAGTTCTTAACCTCCAAATGGATCCAAATGATCCCAAATTGTCACAGAAGGTGTATGAATGGTTTTAGTGCATAAATATGAGTTTCATGGATGATTTAGAGTGATCAAATATCTTCTTCAACTCTCCTTTAAGTTCTGGCCCAAGTAGGGAACTTGACCATCAATTTGGGGTTCGAATCCCCCTTAGGTAGGTGCTAAAGATGGATCTCCAATTTCTATTGGACCCTCTCTAATTTCATGAAAGAGGTAGGGGACATTAATATGGAATCATCTGCATATCTATTCATTCAATCAAGTCTTCTACAATCCTCTCCAAATCAGAAGAAAAATACTAGTTTCGACCTTGGGGTAAATGATAGGAAATCTTCTCCAAATGCTTTAAAAATGAACAATATGGCTCTCAAAGCTTATGCACTAAACATGAAAATTGTAGAAAAAATAAATAAAATTCCATACATCATTAATCTATCAATAGTTCACTGGTCCATTTGAAAACATCAACATATTATTGGAATACATCAACATAGTGGGGATATTGGCACCATTTGCTCATTAATAATCAGATTTACATCATTCCACTTGGATTCTTGGCTTGGTATAGTTATAAACATGAATAAAAGATCATTTAAATTATATTACAAAATAAATGGGGCATTATAAGCTCCCCCAAAGAGAAAAATATCTCACCTAATGCGCCTCTCCTCAAGGATCATGAATATGCCAAGAAAAATGGAAATGGTTGGAGGAAGGAGCTGCACTAAGAGAGAGAACAATATCTTCCCTGTAGATTACACCTACAATAAAATACTCCATTAAATCTCTCATGAAAGTTATTAATGGTTTTTCCCACTACCAACTAGGATGGGAATCTTTCACCCTCGAAATTGGCTAAGGCAAGTAGAGAAGCACTCCACTAGCTCTCTTCACAACTGCAAATTTTGAAAATGATCAAAAGCCTCTATCTTACTTCATACTTATATTTTATAAACATCCTTAGTATTCTAAGGTTCCAATTGCATCCAAATATTCCAATCTAATTTGAATTTGGGAGTGATTCAAGTTTTGCCACATGTCTCCCACTTCCTAGCCTTCCACCTTCCACCAATTCGCGTAGGAATCTCTTGGCCTTCTCTAACTCCCTTGAGTGCTCACTTAGATGCTATTTTTAGGTCTGACATGTCATATTGGTCAGATCTCATCCCTCATGTCTACAATTTGTCATAGCTGTCATAGAATCTTCATCATTGTTGTCACAGAAGTTAGGGAATCTAGCCCAAGTGTCCAAGAACCTCTCATTTGACTCTTCCTCTTCCATGGGAGTTACACTTCTGTTATAAGTCAAAATTGCACTTCTCCATCCATGATGACATTGCTCTTTTGATCACACAAAAGGACACTATGGATTGAAGAGCTAGGTTGACTTAGATGACTTGCTGCTAGCAGTGCACTCTTCAACTGAGAATATTACAGTTTCTCTTGATTTCATGACATGTACGCTACTCTTTGTATAGAAAACTAGCGTATTTCTTGTCATGTACGCCCCTCTCTCTATAGAAAACCAGCGCACGCATTGGAAAATACTCTACTTTGCTCAAGGACAACCAGCGTACATCTCCCAAATGTTGTAAACGCAGGTTGTAAAGCACAGAAGTTGCTTACTATATGCTACTCTTCTTGTATGAAACCCGCATACATCTTAAGATGAAATCAAAAATATATTAATTTGATGAATTGGGATTAATTGAAGTTGGTTCTGTAACTTCCCCAACCTCCCAATTCAACCACCTCTTGATCTAAACTGCCTACCTTGTCTCATAAATACAAGGAGGATCCATGAGAGGAGTTAGTCATAAATGACACTGAAAGAATGCTTGGAGTACTATTAAGCTAGAGGAATTCCCAAGTCATTGTGAAGAGTAGGAGCTCAGGACTCGGTTGCAAAAGCATCTTGACACATCAGGTATACTTGTACTGATTTCATGCTTCTTTGACAATACAAAGGTCGAAATACCCTTCCTGTCCCAAATCGAATGTCTATTGGATTGTATGTTCATTTGGTTAATATCTGATTATATTTGATGTTAGATTGCTTTCAATATTCATCATATTTATATATAGTCAAGATACGATGAGGAAGGTATTACTTTGTGTTACAGGTTCATCAAGCGAAGGATCAAGCAAAAGGTAGGACCAACCATCGAAAAGAGGTATTTCTTTCAATCTCGATCTCTTTCTTTTGTAGTAACTAAATGCAATGCAATCAATGTGTTTACCTGTCAACCCCACCCAGTTGATAGTGTCCATCTCCTCACTATAAGGTAGAAATCCTGAACAATAGATTGGCGACTCCACTGGGGAGTAACCGATAGTTTTTCTGCTCTAGGAGACCTAGTTTATGGTTTCTTCCAGTCCATTTTCAGTATTTTGATTCTCTGAGAGGTCTTATAGGTTTTTGTTACCTATTCTTTATATCCTGAATCATCTCAGTCCACTACTGTAAAGCCTTTTTTTTTGGTTCTGAGCCTTGTACGCTGGTTTACCCTACTTACAGTAGCATTTTTTCCTGATGTACCCTGCTTTGTCTAATACACAGTAGCGTATTTTTGTTGATGTACGCTGCTTTGTCTACTACACAGTAGCATATCTTTCCTAGTATACGCTGCTTTATGCTCTACACAGTAGTGTATTTTCCTGTAACTTTCAATTCTCTGTTAGGGTTTGATTTCTAGTTTGTTTGGGTCTACTTCCAGCCTGTTGCTTTGCCTCCTTGACTGAGCCCTGAGACTTCCATGTATTTTTTTAGTTTTGTTTGCCTTTCTTGAGTCTTTTAGTTTGCTTTTTCTTGCTTGAGTACTTGTTTAAGTGTCTTTACTACTTTCTATCCCTTTTTGAAGTTTGTGCACTATTCTCTTTTGGACATAGTTGTACACTCTCGCCCTAGGTTATTGTTGCAGTCATACAAACCTGCATTATTATCATTAGTTTTTCTGGCAACGTTAGCACACTTTCTATTTGTCTTATCCTTTCCAATTGTGTTTGGCTTTCAAGTTTGAGTCCTTAGGGTTTCTTTCGAAAGGTTGCTTGGTTTACATACTTGCTGATTGTCTTTTCAGTTCAGTTCAAGTGAGTCAAAGCCTCCTAGTTAGCCTTCTTTTGAGTCTATGTGTTTAGTAAAGTCACTTGTTGGTTTTCTTGCTTACTTCTTTACTTGGCTTAGTGTTTTATTAGGGTTTTGGTGCTTAGGAGTAGCTTATTTGGCCTGCCTTTCCGTCATGAGCATTTCTTTTCCCTGTCTCTTTTACACTTTGTTTCCAACTCTCAAGTTTTTCTTTTGAAAAAACTTGGTAAGTCAAGTCTTCCTCAAATCGTTTGATTTGTTTGTTTTGAACCATTTCGGTCTTAGTCTTACTCACACTTCACATTTAGGTCTTACTTGCACTTTTACAAGTTCTTTTTCTTTTACAATTATCAGAAAAAAAACAAAAATTGTTTTAAGTAGCTTAGTAGTAAGGTCTAGCATTGTTTTGAAGTAGCATAGTTTGCTTCGAAATATTAAAAGAAAAATACAAAAAGAAGTTTGATTTTAGGATTGCCTAGTTTTCAATTTTTGAAAGAATATAAACGGAAAGAGAATATTTGTTGATCCCTCTTATTACCCAACGATAGACCAAGTATATCCCTCTCCAGTAGGCACTACCATGTCACAATCAAATTATGTATCATATTGTTCCTTGAGTCGAATTTCTACTAAGAAGAAGCCTCTGAATTCATGCTTACCTTCTAGGGACTGGGTCCCGACAATTGACTTGGTGATGACTCCATCTGAATGTTTAGATATGTATTCCATATGGGATAATATACTTCCCACTGATGATGTTTTCCTAGAGTCTATAATGCAATCTTCCATTTAGTTGGACATTGATCCACCTTAAAGCATTCTTCTACCTTCACTTCGATCTCGTTAAAAATAGTAAGGAAGTTACGACCATTCTTCCACCTTTCCCTCGAGCTCGTTCAAAACAGTAAGGAGGCTGTGAGCATTTCTTCCAACTTCACTTCAAGCTTGTTAAAAGCAATAAGGAAGTTATGAGCATTTTTATGTATCTCCATTGAGCTTGTTAAAAACAGTAAGGAGGTCATGAGTTTACTTTTTCAGGCTCGTTAAAACTTTACGAAAATGATACTTATAGAGTTCTTTCATGCTCTTGTTAAACTCTTTAAATATGACAAAATTGCTGAGTATAGTTGTCTTTTTAGACTCGTTAAAGGATTTGAAGAGACATCTGCTTAGGTATAAGTTTAACTCTTTTCCGGACTTTTGCGGATTACTTACGAAAAAGGAATATTCTAGTCATATGTGGCTAGAAAAGTTCTCCTCTTATTGTTTTATACTTTTTCTTGGGAGGGGACTAACTATACGAAGAAGGACTTTTGGAGCCTCTTTTTAGGGTTTTCAGGTCTCAAAACATGAAAACACCAAGCGAGCATACACCTACTCGGGCTTGATGTGAAATCCACGAGAAGGTATATAGAGGATTGTTTAAGTTTCCAGACTCTATAAACACGAAAACATTGGCGAGCATTAACCTACTTAGGCTCGATATTGAAATCCACGAGTAGGTGTATGGAGTTATTGTTTAAGTTTTTTAGACTCCTTAAAATTGAAAACAACAGCGAGCAAGAATAGATCCCGACTCGATATTAAAATACAAAGATCAGTATTATAGATTATTCATCTATTTGTTCTTCGAACTCTGTAAAAAATGAAGAAGGTCCTGAGTCTTCCTCCCATGGGCTCGTTAAACTTATTACATGGTTGGACTTATTGAGTTTTCTATCTTTCTTGGACTCATTAAGAAAACAAGAAGGCCATTCTTTTACCAAAAAGAATAAGGGATAAGAAGGGTGTATCACATCTTTTTCAGTTTCATAGGAAGTTAAGTTAGTCATATCCTTGAACACAGCACCTACTTAAGTCTTTCATGTCAGTTGGGTTTTAGTTTTTGGCTTTACGGTGAACCTGATCTCTGAGTTTTTACTCCCTCGGTTGGTTATTATTTCAACCATATGGAGGGTCTGTTATGTCTCCTACATTGCAAACTTATATCATTTTTTCCTTCATGTTGAAAACTGCCTAAGTCACTTTGTGTCATGCTCATTGTTCAAGGATACAGCCCTTGTCGGCCATTCTGCAGTTTTACCTTGACTTCATGTGTCGGCCATCCTAGTGTCAGTTTGTTTCATCTTGTTACTCGTCCTACTCCACATCATCTCATACCTGTGAGTGTTCCTTGTGTTGGATGATGGAGGATGCATTAATGCCTCCCTTCTAGTGGACTTCTTCCCATCGACATCAACACATTATGCTCTGGGAACCAAGTTTAGAGTTTCGGTTAGTACCTTGGGGATTGCAGTCATCAGTGGCAGTTTCCCTCGTTGTTGAATAATGGGAATACATCAATGTCTCTTATTTGACAGGTTCTTCAAGTGTTTGACTTCAAGTCCTTTTATTCACACTTGTTGGATTGTACTAGCTACCTTGGGCCCCATTATCATTATCGATGGAAGCCTTCACGTTTGTTAATGATATACAGCAATGACCGGTAATCAAATGATACCCCCCATGTTTGACTTCAACTCATTTAGTTGCATGGATAGGGTTTGTACATTGGGTTGTTTGCATGAATACCTTGGGACTCGGACAACATCACCATATTTATGTTATCGCCCAAGCTGAGCAAGACTGAGCCTCACTCATTTTGGCACTTCATGAGACATAGATCTAGTTTGTTGTTATGGCTATGATCTCTCATTTTTGACATGGATCCACGCTTGTATTTCAGTGGCCATGCTATATATACATCTTTTAGTTCTGTATCAGAGATCATGTTGTATCATGCTACACATCTATATTATGTCAAGATTGTAATTGCTTGCTGACCTTGATCGTTTTTTCAGGTGTTTTTGTGACTTGGTTATGTGGTTTCTTGCTCCTCCTCTAACTTGGAATTATAATGTATTCGGCCATCATTTCCCTCTAACCTTTGACATTAGGGGGCATCTGTTATAGGTCAAATATGCACTTCTCCATCTGTGATCACATTGCTCTGTCGATCACACAAAAGGACAATATGGATGGAAGAGCTAGGTTGACTTAGATGACTTGCTGCTAGAAGTACACTCTTAAGCTGAGAATCTTACAGTTTTTCTTGATTTCATGACATGTATGCTACTCTTTATATATCAAACCAACGTATTTCTTGTCATGTACACCACTCTCTCTATAGAAAACTAGCATACACCTTGGAAAATACTCTACTTTCCTCAAGGACAACCAATGTACATCTCCCAAAATGTTGTAAACGCAGGTTGTAAAGCACAGAAGTTGCTTACTATACGCTACTCTTGTTGTAGGAAACCCGTGTACATCTTAAGATGAAATCAAAAATATATTAATTTGACGAATTGGGATTGGTTGAAGTTGGTTCTGCAACTTCCCCAACCTCCCAATTCAACCACCTCTCGATTTAAACTGCCTACCTTGTCCCATAAATAGAAGGAGGATGCATGGGAGGAGTTAGTCATAAATGATCCTAAAAGAATGCTTGGAGTACTGTTACGCTGGAGGAATTCCCAAGTCATTTTGAAGAGCAGGAGCTTAAGACTCGGTTGCAGAAGCATCTTGAGATGTCAGGTATACTTGTACTGATTTCATGCTTCTTTGACAATAAAAAGGTCGAAATAACCTTCCTGTCCCAAATTGAATGTTTATTGGATTGTATGTTCATTTTGTTAATATCTGATTATATTTGATGTTAGATTGCTTTCAATATTCATCATATTTATATATATTCAAGATACGCTGAGGAAGGTATTTCTTTGTCTTACAGGTTCATCAAGCGAAGGATCAAGCGAAAGCTAGGACCAACCGTTGAAAAGAGGTATTTCTTTCAATCTCGATCTCTTTCTTTTGTAGTAACTAAATGCAATGAAATCAATGTGTTTACCTGTCAACCCCACCTAGTTGATAGTGTCCATCTCCTCACTATAAGGTAGAAATCCTGAACAACAGACTGGCGACTCCACTGGGGAGTAACCGATAGTTTTTCTGCTCTAGGAGACCTAGTTTAGGGTTTCTTCTAGTCCATTTTCAATCTTTTGATTCTCTGAGAGGTCTTATAGGTTTTTGTTACCTATTCTTTATATCCTGACTCATCTCAGTCCACTGCTGCAAAGCCTTTTTTTTTGGTTTTGAGCCTTGTACATTGGTTTACCCTACTTACAGTAGCATTTTTTCCTGATGTACCCTGCTTTGTCTACTACACAGTAGCGTATTTTAGCTGATGTACGCTACTTTGTCTACTACATAGTAGTGTATCTTTCCTAGTATACGCTGGTTTATGCACTGCACAGTGGTGTATTTTTTTGTAACTTTCAGTTCTATGTTAGGGTTTGATTTCCAGTTTGTATGGGTTCACTTCCAGCCTGTTGCTTTGCCTCCTTGACTGACCCCTGTGACTTCCATGTATTTTTTGAGTCTTGTTTGCCTTTCTTGAGTCTTTTAGTTTGCTTTTCCTTGCTTGAGTACTTGTTTAAGTGTCTTTACTGCTTTCTGTCCCTTTTTGAAGTTTGTGCATTATTCTCTTTTGGACATAGCTGTAAACTCTGGCCCTAGTTTCTTGTTGCAGTCATACAAACCTGCATTATTATTGTTAGTTTTTTCTGGAAACGTTAGCACACTTTCTCTTTGTCTTATCCTTTTCATTAGGGTTTGAATTTCAAGTTTGAGTCCTTGGGGTTGCTTCTGAAAGGATGCTTCATTTATGTACTTCTTGATTGTATTTTCAGTTTAGTTCAATTGAGTCAAAGCCTCCTAGTTAGCCTTCTTTCGAGTCTATGTGTTTAGTAAGGTCACTTGTTGGTTTTCTTCCTTACTTCTTTACTTGGCTTAGTGTTGTATTAGGGTTTTGGTGCTTAGGAGTAGCCTATTTGGTCTACCTTTCTGTCACGAGCATTTCTTTTCCCTGTCTCTTTTACACTATATTTCCAAGTCTCAAGTTTTTCTTTTGCAAAAACTTGGTAAGTCAAGTCTTCCTCAAATCGTTTGATTTGTTTGTTTTGAACCATTTCGGTGTTAGTCTTACTCGCACTTCACATTTAGGTCTTATTGCACTTTTACAAGTTCTTTTTCTTTTACAATTATCAGAAAAAGAAAAAATTGTTTTAAGTAGCTTAGTAGTAAGGTCTAGCATTGTTTTGAAGTAGCATAGTTTGCTTCGAAATATTAAAAGAAAAATAAAAAAAGAAGTTTGATTTTAGGATTACCTAGTTTTCGATGTTTGAAAGAATATAAATGGAAAGAGAATATTTGTTGATCCCTCTTATTACCCAACTATATACCAAGTATATCCCTCGCCAGTAGGCACTACCATGTCACAATCAAATTATGTGTCATATTGTTCCTTGAGTCAAATTTTTACTGAGAAGAAGCCTCTGAATTCATGCTTACCTTCTAGGGACTGGGTCCCGACAATTGACCAGGTGATGACTCCATCTGAAGGTTTAGATATGTATTCCATTTGGGATAATATACTTTCCACTAATGAATTTTTCCTAGATTCTATAATGCAGTCTGCCATTTAGTTGGACATTGATGCACCTATGAGCATTCTTCTACCTTGAATTCGAGCTCGTTAAAAATAGTAAGGAAGTTACGACCATTCTTCGACCTTTCCCTCGAGCTCGTTCAAAATAGTAAGGAGGCTATGAGAATTTCTTCCATATTCACTTCGAGCTCGTTAAAAAAAGTAAGGAAGTTATGAGCATTTTTCTATATCTCCTTTGAGCTTGTTAAAAACAGTAAGGAGGTCACGAGTTTACTTTTTCAGGATCGTTAAAACTTTACGAAAATTATATTTATAGAGTTCTTTCATGCTCTTGTTAGAATCTTTAAATATGACAAAATTGCTGAGTATAGTTGTCTTTTCAGACTCGTTAAAGGATTTGAAGCGACACTTGCTTAGGTATAAGTTTAACCCTTTTCCAGACTTTTGCGGATTACTTACAAAAAAGAAATACTCTAGTCATACGTGGCTAGAAGAGTTCTCCTCTTATTGTTTTATACTTTTTCAGGAGAGGGGACTAACTGTACAAAAAAGGATTTTTGGAGCCTCTATTTAGGGTTTTCAGGTCTTGAAACATGAAAACACCAAGCGAGCATACACCTACTCGGGCTTGATGTGAAATCCAGGAGAGGGTATATAGAGGATTGTTTAAGTTTTTAGACTCTATAAACAGGAAAACATCGGCGAGCATTAACCTACTTGGGCTCGATATTAAAATCCACGAGTAGGTGTATGGAGTTATTGTTTAAGTTTTTCAGACTCCTTAAAATTCAAAACACTAGCAAGCAAGAACAGATCTCAGCTCGATATTAAAATCCAAATATCAGTATTATAGATTATTCGTCTATCTGTTCTTTGAACTCTGTAAAAAATGAAGAAGGTCTTGAGTCTTCCTCCCATGGGCTCATTAAACTTATTACATGGTTGGACTTATTGAGTTTTCTATCTTTCTTGGACTCATTAAGAAAACAAGAAGGCCATTCTTTTACCAAAAAGAATAAGGGATAAGAAGGGTGTATCACATCTTTTTCAGTTTCAAAGGAAGTTAAGTCTGTCATATCCTTGAACTCAACACCTACTTGAGTCTTTCATGTCAGTTGGGTTTTAGTTTTTGGCTTTAGGGTGAACCTGATCTCTGAGTTTTTACTCCCTCGATTGGTTATTCTTGGATCCATATGGAGGGTCTTTTATGTCTCCTACATCGCAGACTTATATCACTTTCTCCTTCATGTTGAAAACTACCTAAGTCACTTTGTGGCATGCTCACTGTTCGAGGATACAGCCTGTGTCGGGCATTCTGCAGTTTTACCTTGACTTCATGTGTCGTCCATCCAAGTGTCAGTTTGTTTCATGTTATTACTCATCCTACTCCACATCAGCTCATACCTAAGAGTGTTCCTTTTGTTGGATGATGGAGGATGCATTAATGCCTCCCTTCCAATGGACTTCTTCCCATCGACATCAAGACATTATGCTTTGGGAACCAAGTTTAGAGTTTCGGTTAGTACCTTGGGGATTGCAGTCATCAGTGCCAGTTTCCCTCGTTGTTGAGTAATGGGAATACATCAATGTCTCTTATTTGACAGGTTCTTCAAGTGTTCGATTTCAAGCCCTCTTATTCACACTTGTTGGATCGTACTAGGTACCTTGGGCCCCATTATCATTATCGATGGAAGCCTTCGCGTTTGTTAACAATATACATCAATGACTGGTAATCAAATGATACCCCCCATGTTCGACTTCAGCTCATTTATTCACAAGGATAGGGTTTGTACCATGGGTTGTTTGGATGAATACCTTGGGACTTAGATAGGATCACCATATTTACGTTATCGCCAAAGCTGCACAAGACTGAGCCTCACTCATTTTGGCTCTTCATGAGACATAGATCCAGTTTGTTGTTATGGCTATGATCTCTCATTTTTGACATGGATCCACGCTTGTATTTCAGTGGCCATGCTATATATACATCTCTTAGTTCTGTATTGGAGATCATGTTGTATCATGCTACACATCTATATGATGTCAAGATTGTAATTGCTTGCTGACCTTGATCGTTGTTTCAGGTGTTTTTGTGACTTGGTTTTGTGGTTTCTTGCTCCTCCTCTAACTTGGAATTATAGTGTATTCAGCCATCTGTATTGGAGAAAACTCACTATGGCTTGGGAATAGCACAATAGACAGATGAATACCAGAAATCTACTCAATTCTCAAAACGATGGAGAAATGTAACCAACCTCGATCCAACGATTGATGTAGATCTCCGTTGGAGCTTTCAATCCATGCACATCCAAGCACTTGTAATCTGCAAGTTAGTCTTGACAACAAATATCTAACAAGTACATGTGATATATAAATGACATTAACATTATCAATAACAATGGTACATAATATCATAAGCAAATGCAACCCAATGTATAATAAATGACATTCACACCATGAATGGACGAGAATATGAGTATTTCTATTAATGAAGAAGAAGTACAAAGTGATACAACCTCTTGCCGGCGACCAATATGAACCAAGATCTAGATCAATCCACGTGTGCCTCCACCACTTCAATCCTCCATGAATGGAAAACTCAAACTAGAATGGAGTTTGGAAGGTGAACATAAATGGTTCACAACTACAAGGATCAATAAGTGCAGACTCAAGATAGGGAAAAAATCCACTAGAGTGCCTTTACTATTCTCTTCTTCCTCCCGTCCATAAGCCATATGTGCTCAATATATAGTCCTCTCAAAGGTAGGTGAAAGGACTCATTGAGACATTACTTGGGAAGATGGAGAACCAAAGGTCACCCAATGACTGCTTTTTGGGAGTAAAAAGTAATAAAATAGTGGTTTTTACCATTTTACTTGATACCCGTGGGCTATAGGGATGCAACTCGCGGGTACGCATGCTATAGTGATGCAACATGCGGGTAGGAACAAAAATAGGATAGACTAGTATCACTGAAGGATAAAAATGGATCCGAGTCACTAAAATGGATCCTACAGGCCAAAGAATGCTGATGCTCACAGGGTGGAATATTTCTGTGTAACAGATGCCCCCAGTGTGTGAGGTCAGAGACTGAAATGTGCTACGATGGCCGAAATACATTATAAAAATCAGAAGTGGAGTGATGGAGACACAAGTGGAAAGAATGGATCACTCATCATAATACAATAGTATCTCTGAATACATGTCGGTATAGTACAACAATCTGATACAATGGCCATGAATAGGAAGTACATAAGTAGAAACATGTCATAAGTGATCATAGCCATGATCCCTCTATAGTAAGATATGGTCTTCTACTGAAAAGAAGACAACTGGTGCAAACTGGAGGTAAAAACTGCTGAAATCTGAGAGGTGATATCTCAGATGTAAAGTCAAAGTCATATGTAGCATACTGAATACCACAATCACTTGGGGTCTTCTACACAAGTCTTCGATGGTGCAAGTCCCATCATGTGAATAAAGGAGTTGGGGTTGAACCTGATGAGACATCGTTTGATTACCGGTCATTAATGTATACCGTTAACAGATGCGAGATGACCCACCGATAATGAAAATGGGCATCAAGGCACAAATCACAATCATTAGAGTGTGAATAAATGGGTTGAAGTCGAACACTAGGATGAATCCATCGATCAGGGGACATTGATGTATTCCAAAAACTGTTGATGGCGAGAGAACTTGCTACTAATGAGTGCAAGCCTCAAGGTACTCAACCGAACTCTATTTCTCAAGTCCCAAAATAAATGAGTTGAAGTCGACGGAATGAGACTCGCTGGAAGGAGGGCATTAAGGCATCCCCCATCAGCTAGCATGAGGTACCAGCAATGCTGAAAGATTTGGAAGATCTCAGGTGAAACAGACTGACTCAATAAGGATGGCCAACATGCAATAGTCAATATATCTGAGGAGTGGCCGACACTGGTTTCAGGACTTCCTTTGAACAAGAGCATGAGCAGATGGATAGACTCAGGCAGCATAGACTTGACATAAACTGTGCAATGCAAGAGGAATTACAAAGGGCTCCATAATGATTGGAAGCTTAACCAATCGGTGGAGAAAATTGAGAAACAAGTACAGCTCCTAAGGCCCAACTATAGTCCTGACTCATAATGTATGGAGTGGAATGAATGCTCTGTTCAAAGACGACACAACAACTGCCAACAAGAAATAGTGACCATAATCCCATCCGTCTTTTTGGAATATTTGGTTTTTTTGTCTTTTTCATATTTGGGAAAAGATTGAAAAAGAATAAAATTGCTTATAGTACAACAAGTGAGGGAACGAGTGTCAAATAGCTAGCAGAGTAGTCCCAAGCAGTGGAACATACCTATGCTCAATGCAAGGAAGTGCATGCAGGGTGTGGACACTCGGGGGTGTGTTCCCTCAGGGTCAAAGGGACATCAAATTGTGAAGGGAAATATATAAGCTCTACAGGGCTCGATAGGGAAAGTGCTCAGGCACCAAGCTAACAATTGAGTAAGCGAGAGCCAGCACAAGGCTCAAGCAGCAAGCAGGATGATGCAATGCAATCACAACATGATATAATTGAGGGGAGTCCTTAAGGGATATGGCCAGCATAAGACAAAGTAGAGTATGAGTCTTTATCGCAACATCATGGCGTGACTACAAAGGACTCCAAATCCCGAGGACAAACAATGGCATGGGCACCAAAATGCATAAGGGGTTCTAACTAGGGTACCCATGTTCGCGAAAGCCCTACTGTCACATGACAACAGTACTATAATAGTTTGAAGGTTCTGTGTCAGTCACGAAGCAAGGTCGCACCTAGGGTTTATGAAAATGGTCAACAGGTCAAATGCATAATGCATACGGAAATGGCATCTAACCTATATGCCAGGTGTGAAACATACCTGCCGTAGGTGTGAAATGGATCAGAACAACTCTCGTCGAGGAAATCTGTTGAAAAAACATTTCTCCATGACACGATATTAGTTCATAACGGCCCAAAATGGACAAAACTATAGAAAAGTGGGTCCATAAAATTATAGATAGTAATAAAATTTAATAATTTTCAATTCATTTGCACTATTCACCATTTTGGAGTTAAGTGGTAAGTTTGGACCTGAAACTTCAAGCACCGATCATGGGAGCTACGAGCAACTGTTCAGTGAACCGTCCGGAGCAGGTTAGTGGTCACTGCCATACCTTTCATTTAAATGCTTTTATTTCAATTTTGGTCGGTGGTTTATTTTGTTTGGCCAAGCCCTAAATGGCTTCGATGCTACCCGCGGGTTGTAAGTATGCGGGTCACAGGTAGGGCATCAAACGTGTAGTGAAAAAACTGACTGCTTGCGTCTACCCACACCTGTCTACAATATAGCCTACGGGTATGGCCGTGAAGAAGTTTTTAAGCATGAAACTGACTAAAAATCTCTTGCTTTGCACTCCAGGATGGTTCTAGAGTGGAGGGAGAGAGAGCATGACCAGGTAGATGAGGTCGTGTGCAACGATTTGCAAGCATGTGGTTTATATAAATACTGGAGTCTCGAGGGCTTAAGGGCCCAAAACCTACTACTCTATCATTTGATCAACTACTAGGATGTGGATGCTCAACACTTCATCCTCAACGGGAAAACATTGACACTGGAAGTAGAAGATATCTATTTCATTACCCGTTTGTCCCGTAGAGGGGAGGTGGCAAGTCTTCGGTCACGGACAGTGGGTGGTGGGATCACTATGCAAGACTACATAGCTCGGTATTGTCCCGCCAACACACGACTAGTGGGAAGTCAACTGCCAGTGAATGCCATAGTGGACTTGAGCACAAATATCGTTGTGGCAACTTTGGTGCAGATCACGGGATCCAAAGCACTACATCAGGCATCCAGACTGGTGATGTTTTATGCATCATAATGCTTGCAGCCTACTATATTCGACTGGTGTACTACTCTGCTGGTGTCTATGAAGACACAACTGACGGAATGTAAAGAGGGGAAGGCCAAAAAATTTGGGTATGGTATCATCCTCTTTAGTTTCTTCTTTGAGAGGGTTTTGGGACTTAGCCCGAGGGTGGATATCCCTCCTCACAGTCTCTGAGATCCAGTCCTGACCCAGTGGGCTGAGATACTGACACGACAGGGTGGTGGCCATCTGGCGTCACCATATACTGAGGAGTTCTTCCACTGGTGGAACTGGCAGGTGATTGCTATCGAGGACTACCCCTATGGAGGGATAGACTTCAGACAGGACTGTGACATGCTGCTCCCACCAGGTGCAGCTTTCGGAGACATCGGTGAGTACTCTTTTGGTTTTGTGTTTTTAAATTTTTATGGATTTTTTTATTATAGTTGAAATGAAAAAAAAAAACTTTTTGGGTGCTAATGCCATGTGCTAATGGGTGACTGTTTGCTCGCAGAAAAAGGCCCAGTGAGACTTGAGGGCTTCCCGAGACATGGTCGTCAGGGTAGAGATGAGGTGGCAGCAGATGCTACAGCAGGGCGCACACTATAGACGTTGCAGTGCAACATATCATGGATGGTTACCCGAGTACCACTAATAGAGGTAGCCCTACTACCCAAGGCTATGCAGCGCCAGGTAGTGGGTGTTCCTGGTGAGTGGGTGCGGCTACTGCAGCGGATGGCCAACACAGTACAATACTATTATGAGACACATCCCATCGAGGAGGCAATTAGACCTCCTTGGAGGGAGTAGATATCCCAGGGTCTCATCATTTTTTGTATCTATGTGTATATTTTTGAGGGATACAGGCTCCAGTCTTGTATGACACTACCATTTTTGGACATATTTATATATATATATATATACAACTTTGGTTCTCGGTTCTACTATATGTGTGTATGGTACAAATGTATGAATGTCTTTGTATTTACATGCTTCATGATGAATGTTACAAATGCTAATCTAATACATAGTTAGCATATGCATCAGATATATAATTATAACTTCTCGGAATATAAATATATGTAATGGAAACAGAATGTCTCTCCAAGAGTCGTACCTTAAGGAATCTCCGTAGTGATGTAGGGTCTTGTACACGGTACTACCCATTCAGCTGAGACACAACTAGTTGTGAATCTAGGCGGACTTCTAAAGACTGGATGTCATGTGAAATGGCATCACGAAGTAGCTCAACAATGGCACTATACTCAGCCACATTGTTAGATGTAGGACCGAGACAAGCACCTCCCGAGGACACAACTAGGTGGTCCGGTGAAAAGATAACCCAGGAAACAGAAGCAAGCTGCTGTGTATGTCGGCTAGAACCATCAGCAAAACCTAAGAATGTAGGACATCCCGCTGACATCTGTCAATCAAATAGAGGCTAATCAGCAGACCCGACAACCAAAAATGCAACCTAGACTATGTACAGAAAAACTATACAATAGTGTACAAAAGTATCCGCTTGAACCATAGGTTCAAGCGTAATACCGCTTGAGGTAGAGCCCATTTCTAGGATCATTCAAGACAACTCCCTCGTAATCTTCTAACTCATAAGATCCTTTCTCAAGGACACACCTCACAATGTAAGGACCATGCCACATGGGGTTGAACTTGCCTTCCCCCAGGGGTTCTTTAGCTTGGTCATACAAGAGTACCAAGTCACCTTCAGCATATTGTCGAGGACGGACCGACCTATCATATTAAACCTTGACACGACACTTGTTAACATCAATGGCCACAGCGGCATCTCGACGGTGCTGGTCAAGTTGATCGAGGTGTACTAAATGTTGCTCAATCTCCGTCGTATCAGGGAGGATCTCTATGGCTAGCTTGAGCGAAGGGATCTCGCATTCAATCAGTAAAAGTGACTCCACACCATGAACTAACTGGAACAGTGAGAACCCAATGGTAGTCTTAACTGTGGTTCGATACGCCCACAAAGCAGGATATAACATGATATGCCAATTGGTCTTGCTTTGTTGGATGGTATGTTGGAGAATGGTCTTCAAAGACTTATTTACTGCTTCAACCTGACCATTCGCTTGAGGATAGTAGGAATATGAGTGTTCCTAATGAAACCCAAGCTTGAGAGACAAATCCTCCATCATCTTATTTTGAAAGTCACTGCCATGGTCAGTGAAAATCTCTTTCGGGATACCGAATCGAGTGATAATCTGGTTGAACATGAAATGGGCTGCAGTAGCACCATCGGCTTTAATGGTAGGCATGGCCTCAGCCCACTTGGAAAAATAATCCATGACCACAGTAATATGATGATGCCCCCCAGATGAAGCCGGTTTGCAATCCATAAAATCCATCCCCCACTTAGTCAAGGGACTAACGGTGACGACCGGATGGAGGGGCGCTGGATGCGAGTGTATGTTCTGAGAAAATACCTGGCAAGGGTGACATCTCTTCACAGCATTACTACAATCTTTAAAGATAGTAGGCCAAAAATAAGCTGCTCTCATAATACGCTGGGCTGTAGCAAGCCCGGATAAGTGACCGCCACACGCCCCCACATGGAAATCATTAAGTACCCATTCCGCTTCTTCGTGAGTCAAGCAACGAAGGAGAATGGAATCCTTTCTTCAGCGACACAAAGTTTCACCGACTATAGTATAATCTTTAGTGTAATGTCTCACACACCGTCGCTCATCTCATGAATAATACGGAGGAAAATTCAAAGTTTAGAGATATCTAATGACATCCCCATATCAAGGTTCCTCGGTCGAGATAAGAAATAAGTGTTCATCCACAAAGGAATCTTCATGAATGACATCCTCATCAAGTCATGGAAGGTCTGACATAAGCTCAACGAAGACCAATGATTTCATCGACTTTGCAGAAGCAAACTCAAGATCAAATTCCTGAAGGATCACAATCAATTTATTATACTTACCCTTGATAAGGCGTTGTGATAGCACAAACTGAAACGGATTGATATGAGCTACAACAATGGTTGTTCACAGCAAAATGTAATGCCATAACTGCTGGACTACATGAACAGTCACAAGTGCCAACTTCTCTACGTGGGTGTACCTTAGTTCAGCATCTACTAAATTTCGACTAAGATAATAGATAACATGCTCGACGAGCGCATCATCTACCTGAACCAAGACCATGCCAATAGTCTCTTGAGACACAACCACATAAAGAATGAAATCTCATGTAAAGTCCGGCGGACTAAGCACGGGGGCTGATACCAAAGATTTCTTAAGGGAGTCAAAAGACTGTTGGGCTTGCTCATCCCAGATAAAAGGGTGTGTCTTTCTTCAATAGGTGTGCGAAACCTTTAGTAATATTGGCATAGTTGACTATGAACCGACAGAGAAAAGTAGCTCTCCCTTGGAGGCTCTGAAGTTGAAACAGATTACGCGGAGGATGCAACTGAAGTATTGCCTCAACTTTGAGAGGATTGAATCTAATACCCTCTTTCGAAACTATGAATCCTAGAAGGCGACTAGTCCTAATAGTGAAGATGCATTTGTTCGGATTCAATCGAATTTTGTAGCGGATACATCATTCGAGAATCATAAGGAGGTGCTTGGGGTGGTCCACTCTCTTGCAAGAATGGCCAACAAGATCATCCAAGAAAACCTCCATAATCTTCTTAAGATCATGAAAGGCATAGGTCATGGCTCGCTGAAAAGTAGCTCCGGTGTTCTTGAGGCCGAAGGGAATTTTCCGGTATGCAAAAGTTTCCCATGGACAAATAAATGCCGTTTTATGTTGGTCTGCAGGTTTGATTTGAATCTGATTATAACCTGAGAATCCGTCCATGAATGAAAAAATCTCACTTCCCGCACAAGCATCCAATATCTGATCAATGAATGGCATGGGGAAGTTATCTTTCGGACATGCACAGTTCAAATCTTTGAAATCAGTACATACACGGATCGTTCCCTGCTTCTTATCCACAGGAACGGGGTTTGACACCCATTCGGTAAGAGGAATGGGGTAGATGAAACCAGCTTTGAGCAGTTTCTCCACCTCTTCCTTAATAGCAGCTGCCTTCCTAGGGTTCACAACACGTAAGCATTGTCGAATCGGTTTAGCATCAGGATACGTTTTAATCTCGTGTTCAACAATGCGGGGGGTCTATTCCTAGAATCTCCTCATATGACTAGGCGAAAGCTTCCTGGAGTTCAATAAACAAATTAGTGTAAATAGCAATCTCCTCAGGAGTGCAATTGTCACCGATGTAAACATTCTCAATCTTTTCGAGAGTGCGGGAGATGTTGATCGAAGTGGTTGGGGAAATATTGGCCATATTCCCCTCCAAGAAAACATCATGCGACTACAAAAGAGCCATAGGGTGACCAACCATCTCAGCTAGAGTCATCCTACACTCCTCTTGCTCAATGAGCTCAAGGTTGGGAAGGAAATAAGATCGATGGTACATATCTTCCCAAGGCCTCTCACTACCACACATGGCTTCGAGGATATCTTCATCAGATGGAAAAGTATCATCGAGGCAATTGTGAGAGCAAGATGAGTTGGCTGCCCAAACTGGTAGTATAACGGGATCTTCTTCAACTATCTGGGGAGAAGAGAGATCTGGATCTACAGTGGTTTCTTGGATGTGATCATAAGTGAGCTCCGCTACAGATAAGGGCATAGAAATCTCAAAATGCGCAATGTCTCCAGACATAGAATTCGCAGATGGAAAAATCCATGGATCACCGCAATAGGAAGTCTAGAATGGCATACTATTCGAAGGACAAGGTGCACTGATGGAAATGGTTCCAATAAAATTCATAGGTGTAGAATGGTTGAAAGTTCCCATCAACAAGAGGTACATTCCAACACCTATGTTCC
This sequence comes from Larix kaempferi, assembly GCA_027924585.1. Lineage (NCBI taxonomy): Eukaryota > Viridiplantae > Streptophyta > Pinopsida > Pinales > Pinaceae > Larix > Larix kaempferi. The sequence goes on along the minus strand of BSBM01002149.1, from coordinate 1,143,575 downwards.
CAGTTGCCGATTGAGAATCAGAAACTTGTGGGACTACTAATCCCATGGATGTTGTGGAAGGAGTGCCAACATAATCCAGCTGATCGATCGTCACAATATTTCCTTCATGGGGAAAGCAAATAACTTGAAATATAGTAGACGCGACAGCCTTCATAGCGTACATCCAGTTTCGACCCAGTAAAAGGTTGTAGTCGATGGGCGCATCAACCACTTCGACTTCAATAGGAATGGACTTACCTCCCAAGGAGACAACAAGGGAAGGGATAATTCCATGCGGTGTAAAAGATCTACCGTCAAATGCAGTGAGTGTAGTTCGAGACGCAAGTAGAGGAGGAGAGCCAAGAGCTTTCCAATAAGTCAACGACATTACCAACGCGGAAGCACCTTCATCCACCATAGTACGTTAGACGAAGCTCTTAAGGAAGACCACTTGGATTTGAAAATCCATGTGGTAAGGCAAGCGAGGTTGGACATCAGTAGTGTCAAACTTGATAACACTATGACTTCTCCCATCCCGAACTCCTAACACACTCAAAAGGGCATGCCTCTGAGAAGGATAGGCTTGCAAAACTTCAAGAGCCGACATGGCACATGGAGTTTGGCCCAAATCTTCTACGATGGAGTAGTTCTGGGTGGCTTGAGCATTAGGATTATGCGTAGAGCACTTGAGAACACCTTTCGGTATCTGCGGCATAATAGAAGGCTTCTTGATATGCAAGGAATTATTAGGAGGAGGGGGAGGCTCATTCCCCAAATTCGGTTGTGGTGCACCATAATCACGCTGACGAGTTGCAACACAAACCTCTGACTGAACCATATTCACGCATCCATAACCACTAGTATTGGAAGAAGACATTGTCGTTTCATTAGTACCATAACTAATGGCGGGAGCATGCGAAGCCATGTTTTGGTGATGAGGTAGGGAGTCCTTCAACACAACTGGGCTCTGTTCCAAATGCTTCGATGCTTCTTCAATACGAGGACATAAGTGAGTAAGATGATCCTCCCCACAAATCTTGGAAGGGAATTTCACCTTACGCCTAGGTTTACGATCCTCGCCAGCATTACCGCCTTCTCGAGGAGGGTTGGAATTCTCTTTACGAGGAGTATTACAATTGCTATTATTGTTACTTCCATTATTTCCACCCCTACGATTGTTTCCCCCTTTTTCTTACCACAAGGTTGCTGGTTACCCGATGGTTTTGTTGATTGCACATTGTGTACATCAGACGACGGAGTGGAAGTGGACAAGGTGTGAACCTGTCCAGGTGCAAACTGGTTTAGCGACAAATTTTGCATTTGATTAGCTACCAAGTCTATGGGGCGAGTGCATGCGGACCCCACGATGCCATCGGCATGTGGTCCAAGAACTGACATGGGCTCATGTCTTGTTCTCGGTGCATCAGGAATAATGTCATACAAAATGCCAGACTGAGAATAAAGTAAATCTAACTGCTGGACTTTCAAGATAGCTTGTTCCTCAGTCATAATGCTGGACATTGAAACATCCTTAGCAATATACGGAAGTAAAGACTTGTGGAACCATTCTAACAGGAACTCTGGAGGAATGTTGGCTTTCACTAATCTCTTCCGCCGATGCCACTCTTGAATATGGTCAGAAATTTGTGTGGCCTTATTCTGACGAAAGGTGGACAATAACTCAGTACTAGTATCATAACGAACTGGTAACTGGAAATGGTCTAAGAAAACCAAAGCAATCTCGTTGAATCCCCTATAGGTGTTTCTGGGCAATTCTACATACCATTTCACGGCTTCCCCCATGAGGGTGCGTTGAAATAGTCGTAATCGAATGAAATCATGATTCAAAGAGTTGGAGGAGCACCAAAGGTGAAATGTCGTGACATGATCTCCCGGGTCCTCACCACCTTTCCCTTAAAACTTTGGAATGTCCGAAGGGAGCTTGGTAGGGACCGGGGGCCAAGTAGGGTCGTGACACACCGGATCATCCGTGAGCTTTCGAAAGATCCGGGAGATTCAAGCATGCAAGGAATGGGAGCTACGGCTGGAAAGCTTGATTATAAGCTCCCATAAAAGGTTTATTGAACGGAATTGTGTTATACGATGGACCAAAAGCTTGACCATTAGGGTTAAACTATTGATACTGAGGACCTGACAACCCATAAGCTTTCCCATGGCCATAAGATGGATAACCTCCCCCTGCCTGACCCATTTGAGAGTAAGCAGGTATATGTGCGTTCTGAGCACCATATTGGGGTGGTGGGTGATACTGGTGGCCAGCACCGACTGTGTTGTAGTAAGGGTCGCCTCTATGGGTATGGGGCATGTATGTACTATTATTCATAGTGGGAACTGTGTTGTATTGACCGTAATGGTATGGTATGTTCCCACCCCCAATATTCAGATTAGCTTGAGTAGTCATGTGATGACCATAAGCATGAGAAGTATTCCTAGGCCCAATATGGGTGTGACCAGTAGAAGGGTTGGTGCTGTGATGTCCATGTGGATAGGAAATATTCCCACCCCCTACATTACTATTAATAGTGGTGGTAGTGGATGCAAAAGTATGCGGTATGTGTCCACCCCTGTGGTTGGGAGGAACGGTATCATGTGTGAAAGTGGTCCTAGGTTGACGAGTAGCGACATGTGTATTAGGTTGTGGATGGCGAGTTGTGTTTCGGACATCATTTCGACTAGGTTGGGTATTCCTAGGAGGTGGTCGTGTTCCAACATTAGCATGGTTAGGAATATGACCAGTCCCCATACTATGTGAGTGGGTGGAAAACGTAGTGCCCCCAGCTAGGGTAGTGCCCCCAGTGGGTATAGTATGCCTAACACTTTGACTAGTGCCAGCATCAGTACCAACCATAGTGGAAGGTTTGATCGTATTGTGACTAGGCATACCAAAAGAGAGTGTAGTGGGGTTGACCATAGGGTTGGAATCATCATGAGTCTCAGGCCTCCTATATCTGGAATCGCATGGAAACGAAGGAATGAAAGGCTCGTCCTGTTCTTCCTCCTCGGGTAAGTCGGGCATCCCGTAAAGATAATTGTCCGGATTCGAAGGATCAAACAAATCCCGATCAAGTGGATTAGGCCAAATAGAACCATGTTGAGTCGTAGGTGGATCACCTCCCCAATCCTCACGAGGAGTCTGGGGATCGGAAGTATGTTCAATTCTACCAAAAGGAGTAGAAAGGTCTTACCCGATATCGGGATGTGTAGCCATGTAATCCTCAACGTAAGTCGCGTAAGAATCTAAAGACCTAAAGGGAGCCCTCCAACATCCTCTAGTAATACGTTGTGTAACCAAAGTTGGCTTTAAACCAGCCAAACGACGGGACTGGCGGAGAGTAGGGATCTGTGCCACGTTCTCTTCGAAGAGAGACACAATGTCTCCTAAAGGCCAACTATCAATCAAAAACAGTAAATCAAAAGCACACACCTAGAGAATCTACAACCAAGAGCAGACAAACAAAGTGGCTAAAGGAGCTCCCGACACTAGAGCCAGTATGTCTCGCCTAGGAGAGGCTTGAGACTCCCGAACTATAGCCGGAGGAAATAGAATCAGTTATAGAGACACCCAGGCTTCACTGTGTCGACAGGGTCAAGTCCACTACACGAACACAACTGTGCTATCCAATCCCTATCTGACTCAGGACACAAAAAACATAACCACTGCAAGTACCCTGTGCAGTACCTAGGTAAGGCAACTATGTATACCGCAATGTAACCAATGCTCAGGGGGATAGTCGTAGGTGGGACCCGTCATATGGGCAGGGAAGCTAAGCCTGAAGCACAAGAGGACGAACCTCTGGTACCCCCATATATGAAAAAATCCTGGATATATCTCCCATGTTCAACCGATATCAGAGGGATATCTCCTCAACCAACCTCCCGTGACCTCGTGCTTAACTCTGGTTTGAGTAGAGCTTTCCTGAGAACACCGATCTATACCATGGATTCCTCCACTCCCTGGTCAGACACCTAATGTTTCGTTCAGTAGTCTTGTATTGTTAACTCACAATGATCTATTCCAAGACTCTAAACCTATGCTAGTTGGTGTACCCTATAAATAAAATAAGTCTAATCAATTTTATGATTAAGCGTTAATTTTAGTGGTTGTGATTACTCAAGGGATATGGTCGTGAAACTAGTGATGTATAGACTCAATAGTATGCACCATCGTCCAATCCTAAACTCATCTATCCAATAAAACAATGTCACTAATATGCAAAATCAACCAACAATTCCGAAATACATATGCAACTTTTATCTTTTCAATGCACAAGCAGAACCTAAAATGAAGGAAACAAGCACTCAATGCAAAATGCAGTACATGGAAATAAAATATTTTTATATTTTCTCTTATAAATAAAAAGGAAAATGCAAAAAACTAATGAATATTTTTGTATTTTTTCAATATATATGGAATGAAAAAAATGCAATCAAAATCCTACTATTCAATCACTAAAGTGCCGAGAAGATCACTAAGACAACCCAGCAGATCCTAAACAGCAAGACTCAGCCAAAAGGAAGAGCTCAAAAGGAAGAGCTCAAAAGGAAGAAACCAAGAGGTTAAAACCAAAGATGGTGAAAAACCAAGAAGGCTCAACCAAGAGAAACGAAGAGATCTAGTCACAACCAAGGCATGAAACAGTCAAGGAAGAGGCCAACAAAGACTCAGGAATCAACCAAATTCACCCAGCAAAAACCAACAACCATAAACCAACAAAAGCCAGAGTTACAAGCTACTGTCGAAGGAATACCTGCGGGTACCCGCGAGCAGTAGAGTAAACAGAGGCGGGTGTACGTGGGCAGAACTAAGCCAGCCCACGGGTGAGAAACAACAAATGGTCAAATAGAGAGTCCAGAGGCTCAGAAAAAGCAAGTTTTCTATAGTGTATCCTAATGGCCAATTAGTGACACAGAGCTTCGATAAACAACAACTCTAAATATGGACTAATGCTCAAATTTTTTTCCAAACATGGATGTTTTCCCCAGCGGACTAGCCATTTCGGTATTGGAGAAAACTCACTATGGCTTGGGAATACCACAACAGACAGATGACTACCAGAAATCTACTCAATTCTCAAAACAATGCTATTATAAATGACAATGTTAAAATGATGGAGAAATGTAACCAACCTCGATCCAACGTTTGATGTATATCCCCGTTGGAGCTTTCAATCCGTGCACATCCAAGCACTTGTAATCTACAAGTTAGTCTTGACAACAAATATCTAACAAGTACATGTGATATATAAATGACATTAACATTATCAATAACAATGGTCCATAATATCATAAGCAAATGCAACCCAATGTATAATAAATGACATTCACACCATGAATGGACGAGAATATGAGTATTTCTATTAATGAACAAGAAGAAGTACAAAGTGATACGACCTCTTGCTAGCAACCAATCTGAACCAAGATCTAGATCAATCCACTTGTGCCTCCACCACTTCAATCCTCCATGAATGACAAACTCAAACTAGAAAGGAGTTTTGAAGGTGAACATAAATGGTTCACAACTACAAGGATCAATAAGTGCAGACTCAAGATAGGGAAAAAATCCATTAGAGTGCCTTTACTATTCTCTTCTTCCTCCCATCCATAAGCCATATGTGCTCAATATATAGTCCTCACAAAGGTAGGTGAAAGGACTCATCGAGACGTTACTTGGGCAGATGGAGAGCCAAAGGTCACCCAATGACCGCTTTTTGGGAGTAAAAAGTAATAAAATAGTGGTTTTTACCATTTTACTTGATACCCGTGAGCTATAGGGATGCAACTCGCAGGTACGCATGCTATAGTGATGCAACATGCAGGTAGGAACAAAAAATCGGATAGACTAGTATCACTGAAGGATAAAAATGGATCTGAGTCACTGAAATGGATCCTATAGGCCAAAGAATGTTGATGCTCATAGGGTGGAAGATTTCTGTGTAACACCATCATTTCCCTATGACCTCGCACATTAGGGGGCATCTGTTATAGGTCAAATCTGCACTTCTCTGTCCGTGATCACATTGCTCTATCAATCACACAAAAGGACAATATGGATGTAAAAGCTAGGTTGACTTAGATGATTTGCTGCTAGAAGTACAATCTTCAACTAAGAATCTTAAAGTTTTTTCTTGATTTCATGACATGTAGGCTACTCTTTGTATATCAAACCAACATATTTCTTGTCATGCATGCCCCTTTCTCTATAGAAAACCAACATACACCTTGGAAAATACTCTACTTTGCTTAAGGACAACCAATGTACATCTCCCAAAATGTTGTAAACACAGGTTGTAAAGCACAAAAGTTGCTTACTATATGCTACTCTTGTTGTATGAAACCTGTGTACATCTTAAGATAAAATAAAAAATATATTAATTTGATGAATTGGGATTAGTTGAAGTTGGTTCTGCAACTTCCCCAACCTCTCAATTCAATTACCTCTCCATTTAAACTGCCTACCTTGTCCCATAAATACAAGGAGGATCCATGAGAGGAGTTAGTCATAAATGGCCCTGAAAGAATGCTTGGAGTACTGTTACACTGGAGGAATTCCCAATTCATTTTGAAGAGCAGGAGCCCAGGACTCAGTTGCAGAAGCATCTTCACACGTCAAGTATACTTGTACTAATTTCATGCTTCTTTGACAATAAAAAGGTCGAAATAACCTTCCTGTCCCAAATTGAATGTCTATTGGATTGTATGTTCATTTTGTTAATATCTGATTATATTTGATGTTAGATTGCTTTCAATATTCATCGTATTTATATATAGTCAAGATACGCTGAGGAAGGTATTTCTTTGTGGTGCAGGTTCATCAAGCGAACGATCAAGCGAAAGACCAAGCGAAAGCTAGGACCAGCTGTTGAAAAGTGGTATTTCTTTCAATATCGATCTCTTTCTTTTGTAGTTACTAAATGCAATGCAATCAATGTGTTTACCTGTCAACCCCACCTAGTTGGTAGTGTCCATATCCTCACTATAAGGTAGAAATCCTGAACAATAGACTGGAAACTCCACTGGGGAGTAACCAATAGTTTTTCTGCTCTAGGAGACCTAGTTTAGGGTTTCTTCCAGTCCATTTTTAGTCTTTTGATTATCTGAGAGGTCTTATAGGTTTTTGTTACCTATCCTTTATATCCTGACTCATCTCATTCCACTGATGCAAAGCCTTTTTGTTTGCTTCTAAGCCTTGTACGTTGGTTTACCCTACTTACAGTAGCATTTTTTCCTGATGTACCCTGCTTTGTCTACTACACAATAGCATATTTTAGCTAATGTACGTTGTTTTGTCTACTACACAGTAGCGTATCTTTCCTAGTATATGCTACTTTATGCACTGCACAGTAGTGTATTTTCCTGTAACTTTTAGTTCTCTGTTAGGGTTTGATTTCTAGTTTGTTTGGGTTCACTTCTAGCCTGTTTCTTTACCTCCTTGACTGACCTCTGAGACTTCCATGTCTTTTTTGAGTCTTGTTTGCCTCTCTTGAGTCTTTTAGTTTGCTTTTGCTTGCTTGAGCACTTGTTTAAGTGTCTTTACTGCTTTCTAGCCCTTTTTGAAGTTTGTGCACTATTCTCTTTTGGACATAGCTGTACACTCTGGCCCTAGTTGCTTGTTGTAGTCATACAAACCTGCATTATTATTGTTAGTTTTTTGTGGCAACGTTAACACACTTTCTCTTTGTCTTATCCTTTCCATTAGGGTTTGAATTTCAAGTTTGAGTCCTTAGGGTTGCTTCCGAAAGGTTGCTTGGTTTAGATACTTCCTGATTTTCGTTTTAGTTTAGTTCAGTTCAAGTGAGTCAAAGCCTCCTAGTTAGCATTCTTTCAAGTTTGTGTGTTAAGTAAGGTCACTTGCTAGTTTGCTTGCTTACTTCTTTACTTGGCTTAGTGTTTTCCTAGGGTTTTGGTGCTTAGGAGTAGCCTGTTTGGTCTGCCTTTCCATCATGAGCATTTATTTTCCCTTTCTCTTTTACACTCTGTTTCCAAGTCTCAAGTTTTTCTTTTGCAAAAACATGGTAAGACTATCAAGTCTTCCTCAAATCGTTTGATTTGTTTGTTTTGGGCCATTTAGGTGTTAGTCTTACTCGCACTTCACATTTAGGTCTTACTTGCACTTTTACAAATTCTTTTTCTTTTACAATTATTAGAAAAAGGAAAAATTGTTCTAAGTATCTTATTAGTAAGGTCTAACATTGTTTTGAAGTAGCATAGTTTGCTTCAAAATATTAAAAGAAAAATACAAAAAGAAGTTTGATGTTAGGATTGCCTAGTTTTCGATTTTTGAAAGAATATAAACGAAAAGAGAATTTTTTTTGTGAATTTCAAAGCATTACTTTATATGCACTTTACTTTCATAACAAACCATTCCACACACCGCACTACAACCGTTGAGTAACAAATAGCCCTTAAAAAGAAACATTAATAAAATTTACTAGCAACATTTTTCTTTTTAGGTATACACGACATCAACTAGCTTAGGCTAGAGTTTCAAGCTTAAATCACCTTAAACTGCTCGGAACTAGATTCATTACTCAACAATCGTAGTACGGCTTTCATCTAGGTAAATCCATCTATATCAAATACTCCTGGGAAACTCTTCTTAAACCAGAGCTAAGCACGAGGCTGTGGGAGATTGGAACTGTTGAGGATATCCCCTTACTTTCCTCTCAACCATAAACCAGAGTTGACTTGCGTAAGGGGGTCCTTTCGGACTTCAAGCTTTGCTACCCTGCCCATGCATTTTGACTAGGCTAACGACTTTCCCCCTAGGTTATTTCGTATTGATGGTAGCCTTAGCATCAGAACTCTAGGATTCTACACAGGTAGAGTGGGTGGTTATTCCCACTTCACCTCAGATAGACGTGGAAGGTAACCCTTTGGTAGTAATCCTGGGAGGCCGGTTTGGTGATTCAAACGATTACACCCAGTGGACCTCCGGAGGACGCCACGTAACTGACTATTGATACTCTATTAGTTTGTTTAGGGTTCTAATCATCCCAGACTTGCTTCCAAGAGTATTTTCCATTGTTTTCCTGGTTTGATTACTTACGAAATTTTTAGTGGTGTGCTCTTTGTGCCGTTTTTTTCTAGTTGGCCTTAGATATTTTTGGCTCGTTGAGTCCAAAACTATGGATAGCATCCTAGTGAACACCAATCAAGGGACCCCTATTCAAGGGGCTTCTTGTGATTTTCTGTTTATTGGGAACATTAGTACTCCCTTAATGGCTACCTTGAATCTTCCAGGATTCACTATAGGGATACCGGTTTGGTTGTTTTCCACTCTGAACGCCTTGAATGCTCTTGATGCTTCTCTAGTAAGAACTTCACATCAAGAGTATCAGAACCCTATGCCCGCTTTGCTAGTAACATCTTCTCCTCCTCCTTCTACCACATGTGGTGAAAGTAGTAATACTAGTAACCAACAGTCTAAAAGGAATAGACAAAGGAAGAATAGGAAGAAGATGCTAAAGCAAGGAGGTAGCCACCCAGCCTCTCGAGGTCATGCTGGGGGCACCTACCCAACCTCTGGTGGTCATGTTGGGAGAACTCACTCAGTCACTGTAAATCATACTGAACCTAGCCACCCAGCCTCTGAAGGTCATGCTGGGGGCAGCCATCCATCCTCTGAAGGTCATGCTGGGGGCACCCACCTTGCCTTTGAAGGTCATGCTGGGAGAAAAATTTCAGTCACTTCAACTCATACTGAAATTATGTCTTCAACCACTATTTCTCATGTTGAGGACACGTCATTGATCATTGCTAGTCATATTAATGACAAGTCACCATTTACTGTGAGTCATACTGGAGACACTGAATCAACCACTGCAAGTCATGCTGAGAACGTTGACATTGTCGACAAACTGAATAAAAAAAAGCTTAAGTTCCCTTGTAAATTTTGTGAGGGAGACCACCTGACCTATTTGTTCCCTATACTTCCAGAAGTGCAAAGAGTGTGGTCCTTAGTTCAAAAGTCTTTTTCTTTTGAGCAACCAGCCACTGCAAGTCATGCTGGGGGCAAGCTGTCAGCCAATGCTAGTCATGCAGAGAGTACTGTTGTTGTAAATGAGTCTAAGCTTATAGGAAAGAAGCCAAAGTTTCCTTGTAAACTTTGTAAGGGAGATCACCTTACTCACCTGTGCCCTGCTATTCCAAAGGTATGGAGAGTGTGGTCCATGTCTGAAGGATCCTATGCTCCTAAATTGTCTATAGATTCCCAATAGCCTGATCAACCTTTGGTTGATGAAGTGGTTGAACCAATTCAATCTTTGTTCAACCTCACTCTTCCTTCGGAGAGTTGTAGCGTCCCCTTCCATCAATCCAATGCAAGGGAGGGAACATGAATGTAACATGGGGTGTCTAAGTCTTCCCCAAAGCCATAATGGTAAATTGTTTTGCCATTTAAATAAAATGCACAATTAAATTACATAGTGGAATTAAAATACATAATTGCACACACACAATAGACATACACCAACATTTTTATCTCAAGCAAATGATGCATCAACAGGAAAAGAATCCATCCCATTCTCATGCTATGCACAGACTTCATATCAATTCCATTAATCATGAATAAATATCATTCTGAATTATCACAATGTAGAACACATAATGCATATAATCTATAACACAGATAACACTTATCTTGAAGATGAAGTTGTCCAAACAACTGGCTATGTGAGAGCAATGTTCCACCCAACCATAGATCTCTGTACAACTTGTATTCTTTTAGCTGAGAGATCACCCCCGAGCTGGGTTGTGTATCCACTGAGGAGGAACTAGCTGGGCTCACTCACAACCATGGTTTCACTCAACAACTATGCTAAGCCAACACACAGTTGGGTTTGTCAAGCATATGAAAGACAAAGGAGGGCAATGATAAGTCAGTGAGCTCAACCACAGAGCTACAGGCATCTCAAACAAATTCAACAGTCAAGGCACTCACATTACCTACCACACCCAACACAAGGAAGGTCCCCTTCTCTGCTACGCAGTCCCTTAGGAATCCCTTCCCTCCAGTGCTCTTTAGGGTGGGCATAGAAAGGTCCAGCTTCTAATCCTTGAGATTCTGGCCTTCACTGGGTTTATCAAGCAAACCCAACCTCTGCTTAGTCATTCACAACTGGATTTCTCACAATTCTGTTCATCAAATAACACAATCCCGTCACTGGTTTTCTGGGCTATAAAAACTGAGTTTTTCAATGGATTTTTGGGTATCTAATACTCTCAAATTCGCCCCAAGGTTCATATATATGGATCCCCCATTGGATTTCACTATCCAATACTAAATCTGGGCATTTTTGGCTCTTCAAAACATGGGTTCTTTCAAAGTTGTGATTTCTAGTTTTTGCTCACTGTTGGAATTCGTTTTTGGATGAAAATTGATGCTGGTGACTTTCACAATGGAATGGGGATGAGGAAGAATCAACTCCCGTGAGGTAGAGTGACTTGTGGTACAAGAAAACAGAGCCCATACTTTGCCATACGAATTTTTGGGCTGCCCATGCTCCATTGAAGCCATGGACTGAAATCTCCAACAACTTCCTTACAACATAAATAAATGTCATCAAGAAAAGTCAAATGGGTTCTCACAATCACATTTGGCAGCGTATGGTTCATCCCCACAACCCCCTCACCACTCCCTAGTGGATACACATGGAATCTTCTCATTGGTTGCTTCCATAACCAGTTTTGGTATTTTATTGCATTATTAATATTTACATCAATTTGCAATATTCCATGGCTTAATAGCACATGGGTATCAAAATATCAAATACTTGCTTGTTTTTAATAAAATATGAACATACACTAGCGGGGCCTTGGCCTTGACCTCCACGCTAAGGAAACATACAACGCATGTATACAATATTCACATTAAAAGCCAATATTTCATAGGGGTCAAAATTGGGGTATTACAAGTGTGAAGTGATCGAATCAATGCAATCTTTGACCGATCCCATCAGTCCTTCAGAGACTAATGCACCTGTCCCTGAAGTCTTATGCATTACCAGTTCAGATGTTTCTGAAATGGGGGGCACATTATCTGTGCCGAGTGAACCCATACCAAGCTTTGGGATCATTTACTTTGATTGTAATAGTCTAACTCGGCCTCACCTTCCTTCTGCTACACCTTTCCAGATAAAGGTTGATATCGGAAACCATGCGGTTCACCGATGTATTGTAGATGAAGGATCTTCTGTTAGTATCTTATCCCCTTATGCTTGGAGAGATTTAGGTTTTCCTAACCTTGTTCCAGCTGTTAATTGGTCATTGACCTTCGATAGAAGACCTAGTGAACCATTGGGATTCCTCCCTCAAGTTCCTCTAACTTTGGGTGGACAAAAAGTCTTAGTTGATTTTATGGTTTCAAAGGACCCTATGGAATTTGATATGATCCTAGGGTGTGATTACGTATATGCTTTGTTGGATGTGGTGTCCACACTCTTTCTCGTGATGCATTTTCTTCACAACAAAAGCATTGTCACTATTGATCAGCTTACATTTGTTGATCCCTCTTATTACCCAACTATAGACCAAGGATATCCCTCGCCAGTACGCACTACCATGTCACAATCAAATTATGTGGCATATTGTTCCTTGAGTCCAATTGCTACTGAGAAGTAGCCTCCAAATTCATGCTTACCTTCGAGGGATTGGGTCCCGGCAATTGACTAGGTGATGACTCCATCTGAATGTTTAGATATGTCTTCCATTTGGGATAATATACCTCCCACTGAGGAAGTTTTCCTAGATTCTATAATGCAGTCTGGCATTCAGTTGGACATTGATCCACCTACGAGAATTATTCTACCTTCACTTCGAGCTCGTTAAACACAGTAAGGAAGTTGCGAGCATTCTTCCACCTTTCCTTTGAGCTTCTTAAAAACAGTAAGGAAGCTATGAGCATTTCTTCCATCTTCACTTCGAGCTCGTTAAAAATAGTAAGGAAGTTATGATCATTTTTCTGTATCTCCTTTGAGCTCGTTAAAAACAGTAAGGAGGTCATGATTTTACTTTTTCGGGCTCGTTAAAAACAGTAAGGAGGTCGCGAGTTTACTTTTTCGGGCTCGTTAAAACTTTATGAAAAAAATCTTTATAGAGTTCTTTCAAGCTCTTGTTAGACTCTTTAAATATGAGAAGATTGCCGAGTATAGTTGTCTTTTCAGCTTTGTTAAAGGATTTCAAGCGACATTCGCTTAGGTATAAGTTTAACCCTTTTTCGGAATTTTGCAGATTACTTATGAAAAAAGGAATACTCTAGTCATACGTGGCTAGAATAGTTCTCCTCTTATTGTTTTATATTTTTTCGGGGGAGGAGACTAACTATACGAAAAAGGACTTTTGGAGCCTTTCTTTAGGGTTTTCAGGCTCTCGAAACATGAAAACACCAAGCGAGCATACACCTACTCAGGCTCGATGTGAAATCCACGAGAGGGTATATAGAGGATTGTTTAAATTTTTCAAATTCTATAAACATGAAAACATCGGCGAGCATTAACCTACTTGGGCTCGATATTAAAATCCACGAGTAGGTGTATGGAGTTATTGTTTAAGTTTTTCAGACTTCTTAAAATTGAAAACACTGAAAAGCAAGAACAGATCTCGGCTCAATATTAAAATCTAGAGATCAGTATTATAGAGTATTCGTCTATCTCTTCTTCGAACTCTGTAAGAAATGAAGAAGGTCCCAAGTCTTTCTCCCATGGGCTCGTTAAACTTATTACATGGTTGGACTTATTGAGTTTTCTATATTTCTTGGACTCATTAAAACAACAAGAAGGCCATTCTTTTACCAAAAGAATAAGGGATAAGAAGGGTGTATCACATCTTTTTCAGTTTCAAAGGAAGTTAAGTCAATCATATCCTTGAACACATCACCTACTTGAGTCTTTCATGTTAGTTGGGTTTTAGTTTTTGGCTTTAGGGTGAACCTGATCTCTGAGTTTTTACTCCCCCAATTGGTTATTCTTCCAACCATATGGAGGGTCTGTTATGTCTCCTACATCGCAGACTTATATCATTTTCTCCTTCATGTTGAAAACTACCTAAGTCACTTTGTGTTGTTCTCATTGTTCAAGGATAGAACCTGTGTCGGCCATTCTGCAGTTTTACCTTGACTTCATGTGTCAACCATCTTGGTGTCAGTTTGTTTCATCTTGTTACTCGTCCTACTCCACATCATCTCATACCTGTGAGTTTTCCTCGTGTTGGATGATGGAGGATGCATTAATGCATCCCTTCCAGTGGACTTCTTGCCATTGACATCAACACATTATGCTCTGGGAACCAAGCTTAGAGTTTCGGTTAGTACTTTGGGGATTGCAGTCATCAGTGGCAGTTTCCCTTGCTGTTGAATAATGGGAATACATCAATGTCTCATATTTGATAGGTTCTTCAAGTGTTCGACTTCAAGTCCTTTTATTCACACTTGTTGGATCGTACTAGGTACCTTGGGCCCCATTATCATTATCGATGAAAGCCTTCACATTTTTTAATGATATACATCAATGACCGGTAATCAAACAATACCCCCATGTTCGACTTCAGCTCATTTATTCACATCGATAGGGTTTGTACCTTGGGTTGTTTGGATGAATACCTTGGGACTCGGATAACATCACCATATTTATGTTATCGCCCAAGCTACGCAAGACTGAGCCTCACTCATTTTGGCTCTTCATGAGACATAGATCCAGTTTGTTGTTATGGCTATGATCTCTCATTTTTGACATGGATCCACGCTTGTATTTCAGTGGCCATGCTATATATACATCTCTTAGTTATGTATCAGAGATCATGTTGTATCATGCTACACATCTATATGATGTCAAGATTGTAATTGCTCCCTGACCTTGATCGTTGTTTCAGGTGTTTTTCTGACTTGGTTCTGTGGTTTCTTGCTCCTCCTATGACTTGGAATTATAATGTATTTCAACCATCATTTCCCTCTGACCTCACACATTAGGGGGCATCTGTTATAGGTCAAATCTGCACTTCTCTTTCCATGATCACATTTCTCTATCGATCACACAAAAGGACATTATGGATGGAAGATCTAGGTTGACATAGATGACTTGCTGCTACAAGTACACTCTTCAGCTGAGAATCTTACAGTTTCTCTTGATTTCATGACATGTACAGTACTCTTTGTATAGCAAACCAGCATGTTTATTTTCATGTACGCTCCTCTCTTTATAGCAAACCAACGTACACCTTGGAAAATACTCTACTTTGCTCAAGGACAACCAATGTACATCTCCCAAAATGTTGTAAATGCAGGTTGTAAAGCACATAAGTTTCTTACTGTACACTACTCTTGTTGTGTGAAACCCGCATACATCTTAAGATGGAATCAAAAATATATTAATTTGACGAATTGGGATTAGTTGAAGTTTGTTTTGCAACTTCCCCAACCTCCCAATTCAACCACCTCTCGATCTAAACTGCCTACCTTGTCCCATAAATACAAGGAGGATCCATGAGAGGAGTTAGTCATAAATGACCCTGAAAGAATGCTTGGATTACTGTTACGCTGGAGGAATTCCCAAGTCATTGCTAAGAGCAGGAGCCTAGGACTCGGTTGCAGAAGCATCTTGACATGTCAGGTATACTTGTACTGATTTCATGCTTCTTTGACAATAAAAAGGTCGAAATACCCTTCCTGTCCCAAATCGAATGTCTATTTGATTGTATGTTCATTTGGTTAATATCTGATTATATTTGATGTTAGATTGCTTTCAATATTTATCATATTTATAAATAGTCAGGATACGTTGAGGAAGGTATTGCTTTGTGTGCAGGTTCATCAAGTGAAGGATCAAGCAAAATACCAAGCGAAAGGTAGGACCAGCCATCAAAAAGAGGTATTTCTTTCAATCTCAATCTCTTTCTTTTGTAGTAACTAAATGCAATGCAATCAATGTGTTTACCTGTCAACCCTTCCCAGTTGGTAGTGTCCATCTCCTCACTATAAGCTAGAAATCCTAAACAACAAATTCCATCCAAATTTGACCTATGATGCACATTTCCAAGTGTATGAGCCTTCCAACTCATCCGAAGAACATTAGACTTCCCATGGATTTGAAATTGCAAGAGGAGAAAGCCATGTGGCATAGAAATTCCAGCTTGTGTGGGTCCCACAACCTCCATGTGTCTTCATGATCAATTGCTAATTTGATTTTCCCATGTATTTATTTATTTATATCCTTTATTAAATATTTATGCCATTCTAATGTCCAAACATCATTTATTAGCCCCCTTATTCCAAATCCCAATGTCTCCATCCAACCTAGGGAACTAGTAGGATTGGTGGAATTTTCCTGTCATGAATTTATTTGAATGAGGACATTATAGTCCTCCCCACCCAAGATTGCTTGTCCTCAAACAATTTCAAATTTGGATGTTGCAAAATTTGTTTTTCTCCCCATGTGGCATATTCACTTGGTAGATCCTTCCATTGTACCAAGTACTCTTTGATAGTTCTGCTCCTTAATCTTATTTCCCTTGTATTCAAAATTTTTTCTGGAACAAGTGTGAGTTGACCTTCATCATCCAAAGGAGGGAGTGTTTCTGAAATGACAATTTGTTGACCAATAGCCTTCCTGAGACATGAAACATGAAATACATTGTGGATTTTACTTCCTTGTGGAAGTTCTAACTCATATGGTACCTCCCCAACCTTCTGAACTACCTTGTCTGGGCCATAGTATCTTGGTTTTAGCTTTTCTACTCCCTTCTTTTTCAAGGATTTTTGTTTATATGGATGCAACCTAAAATATACCAAATCATTGATCTGAAAGGTCCTTTCTTCCCTATGTTGATTTGCATATTGTTTTTGCTGATTTTGGGAAACTTGCGAGTTGTCTTTCAAAAGCTTTAAAATTTCTTGGCTCTCTTCCACCCAATATTTAGATTTTGGGGCTCTACTATCACCAAAGGTAAGCTCAAAAAAAGTGAGTTCATAATAACCATATAATGCTTTGAAAGGATACATTCCTATTGACATATGAAAGGTGGTGTTGTAACAAAACTCACCCAAGTGTATCCACTTTGCCCATGTTTTTTGCTGCTCTCCCACATATTTCCTTAGGTACCCTTCCAACCATTGATTCACCCTCTCTATTTGGCCATCAGTTTGTGGATGATAGCTTGTTCTTGGAGTCAATTGAGTACCCACTAATATGAAAATTTCTTTCCAAAAATAACCCATGAATCTACTATCTCTATCACTTACAATACTCTTGAGGAGCCCATGCAATCTGAATATTTCTTTAAAGAAAATGTCAGCCACTTGTGCAACACTAAAAGATGATGTAACAGCAAATAAATGAACAAATTTGGTCAACCTATCCACTACCACATATATGCAGTCATTTCCCAAATATTTGGGCAAACCCGTGATGAAGTCCATTGAAATACTCTCTCATTTTTGTTCTGAAATGGGAAATGGTTGCAATAAACTAGCTGGGCATGTAAGTTGATATTTGTTTTGCTGACATACCTTACATTCATTCACATATTTCAGAACATCTTCCTTCATCCCCTTCCAAAAAAACCTTTTCCTTGATTGCCTATAAGTTTTGAAGATCCCTGGATGGCCAGCTAGTGGGGAATCATGTGCTTCTTGCAAAATCTTGTACTTGAGTTATGAATTTTGAACCAAATAAATTCTGCCCTTATAATATATCATCCCATTCAAAATCTTGTAGTTATCATCCCCTTTGACCCCATCTTATACGTCACAAGCAAATATATCTTTGGCATATTCAACCATTACCATGTTTTTCCAATCCTTTGCAATGTCCATGAGAGAAAAATGAGGTCTTCTAGATAATGCATCTACTACAATGTTGTTCTTTCCTTTCACATATTCAATATCAAAATCAAAATCTTGGATCTTGCTTACCCACTTCTGTTGCCTTTCATTGAGATCCTTTTGAGTGAGGAAGTGCCTTAGACTATTGTGATCAGTTTTCACCACAAACTTGTTTCCCACCAAGTATTGTCTAAACTTGCCCAATGCATGCATAATCACCAACATTTCTTTGTCATAGATGGAATAAATATTTTCATGTGGCTACAACTGTATTCTCTCAAAGGCTATGTTGTGTTGGCCTCACTTTAGGGCAACCCCTATCCCTTCACCTGAAGCATCACATTCCAAAACAAAAGGTTTAGTAAAATTAGGTAATGCAAGTATTGGACAAGTACTCATTACCTATTTGATTTTTTGGAAGACCTTTTCAACCTCCTCATCCCACTGGAAAGCATCTTTCTTTGTCAAATTAGTGAATGGAGAAGTCAATTTGGAGAACCCTTTCACAAACTTCCTATAATAGGTGCATATTCCATTGAAGTCTCTTAATTCTATGATGTGTTTTTGGTGATGGCCATTCAAGGATAGCTCTTATCTTTTCCATGTGCACTTTCACTCTTTCTTGTAAAATAATGTACCCAAGATACAAGAGTTCCTTCATCCCAAATTCACATTTAGACAACTTAGCAAACAAGGTCTGTTCAAGCAAAATTTTCAGCACAACCTCTAAATGATGCAAATGCTCTTCCCAAGTTTTGTTGTAAATGAGAATGTCATCAAAGAAAAACAAAACAAATTTTCTGAGTTGATTGCAAAAAATATTATTCATGCATGCTTGGAATGTGGCTGGAGCATTAGTTAATCCAAAAGGCATAACAAGAAACTCAAAGTGGCCATAGTGGCATCTAAAACCAGTGTTTTGCACGTCTTATTCCGTCATTCAAATTTGATGGTAACCTGATCTAAAATCAATTTTGGAGAAATATTTGGCCCCAAATAGCTCATCCATGAGATCGTCAATTATAGGAATAGGATACCTATTCTTGATTGTCTTCTTGTTCAAATCTCTAAAGTCTATGCACATCCTCAAGGTTCCATATTTTTTCTTCACCAACACTATTGAAGAAGCATAACGGCTAGAGATTGGTCTAATGTGTCCCAACTCTAGGAGTTCTTGGATGGCCTTTTCAATTTCATCTCTGAATTTTTTTGGATGTCTATAGGGTGGTATTTGTATGGGTGAAGTACTCTCCTCCAAAACAATGTTGTGCTCAACCCCCAAATGAGGTGGTCAACCATGTGGAAGATCTTTTAAAATCTTTTTCATATTTTTGTAGGAGTTGCTCTATCTCATTTGGGTGTTCAACAACCTTTGTGTTTGGATTGGGAGAGGTGATGAAACATTCAAAATCCCATTCAATATCTCCATGCCTCAATATAGACTTCATACTATGTGAAGTCACCACTTGATTCAGATAGGTGTGCTGCCCTCTCAGAACCCTTAGTATTCCTTTCGAATCTTGGAATTTCATTTTAGGAATTTGATAGTTCACTGTATGCTCCCCTATAGAGTACAACAATTGCACTCCCAAAACCACATTGGTATCAGCAACATCAACCACATAAAAGCTATATGAAAAAGTATAGTTACCTATGGTGATTTGCATCTTTGGAACTCGTGTTTTGCACGCCATAATGTTATGACCTAGAATGACAACTATAAATACATCAAATGGTTCAGTAGGTATCTTCCTTCTTTCCACCATGTCTGCATCAAGGAATTTATGCGTAGATCCTCCATCTACCAAGACTGAGGCCCTTTGTCCTAGTACCACACCCTTGCATTGAATAGTGTGATAACGAGGCACTGCTGAAATTACTGTCATTCTTACTTTGTCAGGTGAGGGTTGATTTTATTCTTGTTTCCCTTCTTCTGTTGTATCATATCCCTCTTATTGATATGAAATATGTCCTTCTTCCTCCATACACCCTTCATACTCATCATTATCATAAAATACTTCAATGTATTGAACTTTTCCCTTAGTACATTTATGCCCCGATGCCCATGGTTGAAAGCATGTGTAGCACATTTTTTTTCTTCTAAGTTCTTCCATGTTTAGTCCCTCTTTCTTATTCTTTTCAAATGCATCCCTTTTCCAAGGCTTCTTTTCAAATGCATCTCTTTTCCAAGGCTTCTTTTCAAATCGAAAGTTAGGCTTGGGAGGAAACCTTGTTCTAGGAAGCACATTTTGGATATCTCTAGTCAAGCTCATAACATCCTTTAATGTAGTTGGTTTGTCAGATTTAAGTAAACCTTTTAAGGGTTCAACGAAACCTTCAGTGAATATAAATACTAACATTCCCATATATACATTAGCCACCTTGACTGATAATTTTTGAAATTCCATCATATAATTAGCAGGGGTTCCCACTTGCTTCAATTGAGCTAGTTCTTTGAAAGGTAATTATGGGTCCTTTTGCTCAAATCTCTCTAATACCCTGTCAACAAATTCTCCATAGGTAGTAACCTAATCATGTCCCACAGTTTTCAGACCATGAAAGCACCATTCATTGGAATCTCCTTCTAGATGCAAAATAACCATTTTTAAGGAATCCTCTTCGACCATTGGATTCAGCTGAAAATACACATCTAGTTTTTGCACCCAAGTGTTAGCAGAACTTTGAGAGGAACCATCAAAAGTGGGAAGTGGAAATTTAACAATAGAAAAATTTAATTCTTTGTTCTGGAATAGAGCCCTATTATCTTCCTTCTTTTTGAGTTTCTTTGAAACAGGAAAGTATTGTTCAAATGGTAGAGTGCTTCTACAATCTTCACTCAATTTTTCCCATTCTGCCACCATTGCATTAAGATCAAATTGGGTGTTAGGTTCTTCTTTTGGCACAATAAATTTAGGTGTAGTAGGCCGTGGTGTGCTATGAAATTCATTAGATCTATTATGGGGACCTAGGCTTGAGAAAATATGCTCACCCATTGTCTTCTTTTCTTCTGAATGTGAACTACTCATGCCTCCTATTACTTATTTGCTCCCAAGTTGGCTAGCCAACAATTTGAATCCTTTCAGAAGCTGCTTGTTCATGTCTTCAAAGACGGGTTTTATGACTTTCCTATGTTCCTCACCATCATATAAAGTTCCCTTCTCATCCTTAGTCATAGTTTCAACAAGATCCTCTTCTTCTCCTACTTCTTCCTCTTCAACAACAACACCTTCAATTTCAGGTTCTAACGGTGGTGGCTTATTTGTTTGACCCCTTGTCTTCATGAATGGTTAACCACATTAGGTGCAAATACCATGCTTTGAAACCACTTGTAATGTCCCTTTTTCTTAATTTTATTAAAATGGTGAATTTTTCCACTTTTCCACTAGTTCGACCTTTGACTAGTCTTGGGTTCTTGAACTCCAAATGGCTCCAAATGCTCCCAAATTGTCACAAAAGGTGTATGAATGGTTTTAGTGCATAAAAATGAGGTTAATGGATGATTTAGAGTCATCAAATAGCTTCTTCAACTCTGCTTTAAGTTCTGTCCCAAGTAGGTGTTATAGGTTAAACTTGCACCTCTCCGTCCGTGATCACCTTGAGCTGTTGATCACACAAAAGGACAACTTGGATGGAGGAGCATGTTGACCTTGGATGATACTTTGACTCACTCCATTTCCTGACATTACTGGAAAAACCCAAAAAAATATCATTTTGAGATATGAGCGCTACTCTACTCAAAGAGACTAGCACCCATACGGTACTCCAGTGTATAATAGTAGCACCCATATCCAAATATACGCTACTCCTTCTCAGCATAGTAGCACTCAGCATTTTAAACTCGATGAGCGCTAGTTGATAAGCACTAAAGTAGCGCCATATGTGCTACTTCACTGAACAAGAGTCGTGTACATCTTAAAAGATGATTAAAAAATAAATTAATTTCTCGAGGAGGATTAGTTGCTGGTAGTTTCCCAACTCCCCCAACTTCCTCCATAACTATACATCGACCTGAACTACTTCTCTAATCCTATAAATACAAAGAAGATTAAAGAGAAAGGTTAGATGGATTAATGGAGAAAATTTGAGACATAGAGAGAAGCTTGCATTGGAGGAGTTGATGCTAAAGATATCCAAGCTAGAGAAGAGTCAGAGCCCAGAATCAAGTTGCAGGAGCCTATTACATGATCAGGTATAGTTGTATATCATTTTACTTTTGACAATAAAGGTTGAAGTGTCTTTCTTGTTCCAATTTAAATGTGTTCTGAAATAACATCTTAATTTGGATCTGTTTTGGTCAATACTGAATGTTAAACATTGTTTTTGTTTCTTTCAAGCTTTATATATTGTCCAAAACGCTTTGAGAAAGGTATTTTTATTGCAGGTTTACTGAAAGGAAGGTGGATTTGGAAGTTGAACACAAGATCAAGTAAAGGCTAGGATCAAACTTCGATTGAAAGGTGTGTTCCCAAGATCCATAACTTATTTCTTTTCATAAATATCTTTGTAATATCATCAATACACTTACCTGTCACCCCAACCAAGTTGATAGCATTAGTTTCCTTGCTATAGGGTAGATTTGCCCGCCAACAGACTGGTGACTCTACTGGGGATAGTTGAGTTTTGGCTCTAGGAAACCTTGTTCTTGTTTGTCTTCACAGATTGTTTTGACTTCTTTGATGTGTTGAGAAACACTGTAGGTATCCCCTGCCTGTTTCTTTCTGCTTCCATCAGTCTTCTGGTATCTTTCAAAGTCAGTTTTTTAAGCTTTTGAGATATGAGCATTACTCTGCTATATATACAGTAGCGCCCATACGCTACTGTGCTATATATACAGTAGCGCCCATTTTTGCAGGGGCACGAGTTTCCCTACTGCACAGTTGGGTATGTTTCCTGAAGCTGTTCATTAACAGTTTGCTGACTTTGCTTTTAGGTCTCCGTGACTGGTGTATGAGGTTTTTAACTGTTGTTTAAGTCATAGAACCTTTTCTTCGAGTTTTTTCCATCTTTTGAATCGCTTGTTGACCTTTGGAAAGTTTTGGACTGTTTATGACTTTTTTGGAAGACTAGGTTGTGTTTTGTGTTGAACACTTCCACTTTTTAGACCCTGACTGTATGTTGCTAGTTTACAAACCTGCATACTCTTGTATCCACTGTTTGTGGCAACGCTTGTTTGCTCTCTGCTCATCCTATCCTTTGTTTTAGGGTTTGGTCCATTTTTAGAACCTCTAGGGTGTCTTCCATTTTTGTTGATTTCCATTCTTCCTGGACTTAGTGTCTTTTGCTGGTTGCAAGTGCATTTAAACTGCTGTAGGCTGAGTCATTTCTCGGTTCTTTGTGTTAGTAATTGGCAGCTTGCTTGTCTACTTTTGCTTGGCATAGTGGTCTTGCTAGGGTTAGATACTTTAGGTTAGTCCTTTTGTATTTTTCTCCTTTGTTTTCTCCCACTTTGTTTCCAAGTTTAGAGGCTTTTTCTTTGCAAAAAACCTGTAGATCAAGTCCTTTTCGAGCTAGTGTCTTCGTAGCTATAAGCTTAGGAACTTTTAGCCATACTTACACACATTGCACATAAGTTTTATTTTACTTTCCATTTTTCATAGTTCTTTTTCGTTTATAGAAAAAGCAAAAAATTTGGTAGTTTAAGTTTAATAAGACTTATTTTCTTATTACAAGATAGCATAAGATATTTTGTATAATTTCAAAAAGAAAACAAAATTTTTTTAAGTAGGTTTACTCAGATTTTCAGTTTTGGAAAGAAGTAAATGAAAAAATGAAGAGAGCTTTGTTGTAGAAAGTTTTGATTTTTATGCACTTTTGTTTTCTTGTTGTAACCACACCACACAAAAGCACTACCCTTTTTGAGTAATAACAGCCCTAAAAATATTTTAATAAAATAAATTAGAAACATTTTTTTCTTTTTAGGGATACACTACACCAACTGGTTTTGGTTAGGATCTTGAGTTTAAATCACCTTAAACCACTCAAGATCACACATTATGCAAAAATCATAGTAAGACTATCACAGGTAAACCCATTTCACTCAAAACTTGCCTGGGATCTATGCAGTAGGTCATTACGAGATCAGATTGTTGGGAATACCCCTCCTACTTTCTGTTCGAGCATACGCCAGGATAGGATTGCGTATTGGGGACTCTTTCGAGTTTCGGGCTTAGCTACCTTGCCCACGCTTTCTGATTCAACCGGTGACTGTTCCCCCAGGATTTTTCGGTGTTATGGTATCCTTAGTATTTGACTTTAGGTTCATACATAGGTGACAGCAGAGGGTATATTTGTTGTACCTAAGACAGACGTGGGAGAAAATCCCTTGCAGGTCTTTGGGAGGGCGGTTGGGTGAGTCCAGCGCTTGCACCCTTAGTCATTGTATTGTGGACCTCGGGCAACTGTATTTATTCCTTCGTTGATCTATTCTGGGCCCTCATCATCCCAGACTCTTCTCCGGAAGGCATCTTTGTTTGCCTGGTTTGTATACTTAAGACTTTTTAGTTGGCGTGCTGTTTGCCCCCTAGTTGTAGTGGCCACTAGGTTCTAGTCTGCTATTTTATTTTTATAATCACGGAGAATCAAGAGCTTCGTAGATCGAGGAGGTTTCAAAACCTTCCACCACTTAGAACAGAACCTATACAGCCAGCTAGACGACAGCGGGTAAACCCCGGTATTTCTTCAGAAATTACTCATGAAACATAATTTCCTGAAGAAATTCTTGCAATAGAAAACCCTAAAATAGAGGTTCCTGAGGAACCACTACCAGGTACCATAGATCAGCGACACTTTAGTTCAGTTGAGGTTGAAGATCTTACATCTGCGGAGTATAGCACTTCTTTCAATCCTCCTTTGACCAGCACTAGAATTCCGCTTCTGTCACCTGTTGGTTTCCAGCAACCCCATTTAAGTGCAGATAATTCATTGCCTGGACATCTGATGTCTACTTTAGGAGGTGAACAGGGAGTTCCCCAAACTCCCACTTTAGGTATGAATACTAACACGGTAAATCCTTCTTTTACTGCTACGCCGAGTCAGGCACAAACAACCTCTGTGCCTACTCCGTCCTTCAGTTTCAATAGTAGTACATTAGGTATGCCAAGTGTAACAACGATGGCATCTATCCCTACACCTACTGTTGGACCTAGCAGTACAACCAACTTTGCACCACCTCCTTCTTTTCAACCGTTATATCAGATACCTAGTACTTGGATTTCCACACCTGCTGTAGGACCAAGTGCTTCTGCAACCGTGCCAGTCATGAGTACCATGACTGCACCATCTACATCAGCTTCTACTGGTTTCAATACCTTTGCAGGCCCTAACATGAATCAAGCTAATATGCCTGCAGGTAATATCCATTTTTTCTTATTCTCAAGGGGAGGGGGTAATATCTTTAACCAGCAATATGGCGGGGCTAATACCCAGCCACAGTGGACGAACCCACAGAGCACTAATCCACTTTCATATGGGTGGGGAAATTTTAATAACTCTTTCGTACAACAACAGATGGCAAGGGGAAACCCCTACCAACAAATATCTGGGGGCAACCCCTACCAACAAGTAACTGGGGGCAAACCCTATCAACAGATGGTAGGTGGCAACTCCTATCAGCATATGGCCGGGGGCAACCCTTATCAGCAGATGGATGGGGGAAACCCCTACCAACAGTTCATGGGTCAAACGATGGGTGGTTCCCCTTATCAAGTACCGTCTTACCGGCCTCGTCTACCATTTCTGGCAACTTTAAATCTGCCAGATCTTTCCAAACTGACAAACGATCCTGTGTGTCATAATGCTACATGGCCATCAGTTCCCACCAAGTTACCTTTGGACATTCCAAAGTTCGAAGGCAAAACGGGTGAAGACCCTAGTGACCATGTCACCACTTTCCACTTATGGTGTTCCTCAAATTCATTAAACGAAGATTCCATCAGATTGAGACTGTTCCAGAGGACCTTAACTGGTCCTGCAGCCAAATGGTACATTGAGTTACCTGCGGCTACTTTCTCTAATTTTGGAGATCTCGCCATGGTTTTTTTGAATCACTTCCAGCTTCCCATTCGGTATGATGCCGGAATGGACCTTTTGTCTACATTTAGGAAAAACAAAGCCACTAATTTATCTGACCACATTCAGGAGTAGCGAAGATAGAAGAGGCTCATTAAGGCCAACATACCTCCAGAGTTCCTTCTTGAGTGGTATTTGAAATCACTCCTTCCTTATATTTCTACGGAAGTAGCTACATCTGGCGTATCTAATGAGGAGGAAGCCATCCTACGGACTCAGCAGTTAGACCTTGTTTATGCACAATTGGGGTTATTGTACGAGATTATACCTGACGCACTGCGATCTAACACCGATCTGAGTAGACCCAAACCTGGACCACATGCTGACAACATAGTGGGTTCAGTTGACTCTGCAGCTTTCGAAGCACTGACTAAACAGGTTCATGCCTTATCAGTCAAACAATCGACTGCAGATGTTTCTTCTGTCACAACCTCTCCTTCTACTTCTGAGCCTGTCAACTAGGTCCAGAACAATCAAAAGGGCCCTCGACAGCCCAACAACAAAAAGAAGGGCAAGAAAGGAGAGGGGAACCAACAAAATCCCAAAAAAGACAATGCCGAAGAGGGTAACAAAGAGGAAAAGAAGGTTAAGTTCCCTTGTAAACTTTGCAAGCAGAACCACCTTACTCACCAATGCCCTTTACTTGAAGAATCCCAGAAGCTCTTAAGAGAAAAGAAGCATGCCGTCCTGAAAGATCCATTTCCTAAAGGGCAGGGCTCAACTTCTTGCACCTCCAAAACTGGGGGCACCACACATGCTACGGTTGATCAAACTTTTATCAACATGGTTAATTCGGATGCACTCTTGCAAACTAGAGCCAGGAACTATACCCCAGATGCACAGAAAAAGGATAAGGAAATTCCAGAATATTCCACTCCACTTCACATACCTGTGGACCCAATGCCCAAGATTCTGAAAGGTGTCTTGAAATGGGCATCGCACAATCCCAACACTCGGGCCGCTTCCAACTACAATGTGGTTGAAGATTTAGCCCAGACCCCTTGTGCCATGTCTACTTTAGAAGTCTTGCAAAGTTGTCCTTTACAACGGAATGCACTTCTGGCAGCTATTGGAAGTATGGAATCTTCTAACATGTCTGCGCGATTTGATATGACTGATGTCAAATACCGGTTGCCCTATCATGTTGCCCTTCAGATTGAGGTTGTTCATGGTCCAATGACCATCAGATGAGCTGTAGTAGATGAGGGAGCATCGACTTGCGTAATGTCAATTTC
Source organism: Larix kaempferi (assembly GCA_027924585.1). Classification (NCBI taxonomy): domain Eukaryota; kingdom Viridiplantae; phylum Streptophyta; class Pinopsida; order Pinales; family Pinaceae; genus Larix; species Larix kaempferi. The sequence goes on along the minus strand of BSBM01002149.1, from coordinate 1,116,464 downwards.
CTATTGGAAAGCTCTAGGTTCTCCTGAGTTAGCCCCTTCCAACACACTGCTTACTGCATTTGATGGCAGAACTTTCCGTCCGCATGGAGTTTTGCCATCATTTGATGTCACTTTGGCCGGTAAGACAGTTGTTGTTGAAGTAGAAGTTCTGGACGCTCTGCTTGATTACAATATGTTATTAAGCAGGAGTTGGACATATGCCATGCGAGCCATTACATCGACAATTTTTTGAGTGGTTATGTTCCCATTTGAAGGTAAGATCGTTACAGTCGATCAACTTTCGTTCACTCAGAGAAACAACCAGACTTCTTCGAAAACCACAATTCCTTTAGTTGATCAAACTACCTCGGTTAAGGAGAGTTTAGGAGCAGGGCTGTATGGGTCGTTAATAGGCACTTTCGACCTCCCCTCCCCTGTTCTTTTTATGCGTTTTGATGTGGGTACTGCTACCGAAACATTTACGGTTGGTTTAAGAACTGATCCTTGGATCCTTCCTACTACGTCAGAACCTTTTGTGCCTCCCTCCATTGCAGAAGTGGCCTATATGGAAACACAACACACTACAATGGAACATATCATGACTCCACTAGTCTCTATTGAGTTAGATATGGACTATGCTCCGGCATGGTCACTGAATTCCACTCACTCGTTCGATTGTTTAGATACGGTTTTGCCATCTGATGAAGCCATCTTAGAAGTCATGATGGGCCTAGACCAACCTTGGGAACATATGCATCATAGGTCCTACATGCTTCCTGATCTAGACAAAATTGAGAGAGGAGAATTCCTTGTGAGACCCGGTGGATTGGTTGATTTGTCATCTTTTCCTTCTACTTCGAGAGTTGTTTATGCTGAAGGAAATATGGCCAATATATCGAGAACAATTCCAATCAACATTTCCACCAAACCCGGGGTCGTGGAAAACATTTTTATTGGTGCAGACTATTCTCTAGAAGAGATAGCTCTGTATACAAAACTTTTTAAAGAATTTCGTGACGTTTTTGCCTGGTCATATAAGGAGATGCCAGGTATTGACCCAACCATCGTGGAGCATGTCATCACGACATACCCTAATGCGAAACCTGTGAGACAAAAGCTCCACCCCGTGAACCCTAGAAAAGCGACCGCCATCAAGGCGGAGGTTGAAAAGTTGCTCAAAGCCGGTTTCATTTATCCGATTGATATGAGAGAATGGGTTTCAAACCCCGTTCCAGTTGATAAGATGCAAGGTACTATTAGAGTCTGTACTAATTTCTGGGATTTAAACAAAGCTTGTCCGGAAGACAACTATCCCATACCATTTATCGATCAAATTATAGATGCTTGTGCGGGACATGAGATGTTCTCTTTCATGGATGGTTTTTCGGGATACAATCAAATAGAAATCAAACCCGAAGACCAACATAAAATAGCTTTTATTTTCCCATGGGGGACCTTCGCTTATCGGAAAATGCCATTTGGCTTGAAGAATGCTGGAGCTACCTTCCAGTGCGCGATGAATTTTTCTTTTCATGATATCAAACACATTGTGGAACCTTACTTGGATGATCTCCCGGCGCGATCTCGAAAGAGACAGGACCATCCAGCCCACCTTAGACAAGTGTTTGAAAGATGCAGACGATATAGGATTCGGTTGAATCCTAATAAGTGTGTGTTCTGTGTCGAATTGGGGTGTTTACTGGGCTTTATTGTCTCCAGTCGTGGCATAATGGTTGACCTATTGAAAGTAGAGGCGATTGTAAATCTGCCTCCTCCTTGCACCTTGCGACAACTTCAAAGTCTACAAGGCATGTCTAATTTCTTACGATGATTTATCATAAACTATGCTAAAATTACCAAAGGTTTTATGAGGCTACTCAAACAAGACTCCCATTTTGTGTGGGACGAGGCTGCTCAAGCATCCTTTGAAGCCTTGAAAAAGGCACTCCTTTTAGCACCCTTGTTGAGTCTGCCAGACTAAAAAGATTTTTTGTTATACCTGGCAGCGTCTCTTAATACAATTGGTATAGTTTTGGTTCAGGAGGACGATATGCTCCAAGAACATGTTGTCTACTATATTTCTCGCGCATTGATAGCCCCTGAGGTTAAATACTCGCACGTTGAGAAGTTAGCACTTGCCGCGGTCTATGCGGTGAAGAGGCTTCGTCACTATATACTTTTATGAACTACTACTGTGATAGCAGAAATCAATCCTTTCCAATATGTTCTCACCCGAATAATCATCGGTGGGAAATATAATAAATGGATTGTAATCCTACAAGAATTCGATTTGGTATTCCAATCAGCCAAGTCGAAGAAATCACTAGTGTTCGCAGAGTTAATCTTAGAATTTCCAAGTGACCTAGAACACGTTGAGGAAGAAACATCATTCCCTGACGAACATATCTTCCTCATTGCCTCCTCTGACCCATGGTACGGAGATATCTTAGTATATCTCCAGACTTTGAGGTGTCCTACCACTTTTTCTCGAGAAGAGCGACGTCAGTTCAAAAGCAATGCGAAAAACTACCTTATCATTTCAGATACTTTATGTCAACGTGGGGTAGATTCCATTTTACGACGTTGCTTAAACCGGAAGAAGCCGAAGCAGTATTAAATGATGCCCACAGTGGAGCTTGTGGGGGACATCTTTCCGGGTTGGCAACGACTTAGAAGATACTGCGTGCCGGAAATTTTTGGCCCACGATCTTCAAAGATTGTGTGGAAGTGGTGAAACGCTGTCAACCGTGTCAGTTTTTCACTAAGAAAATGAGGGAACACCCAGCTCCTCTTCATCCTATAATTACAGCAGGCCCCTTCACAAAATGGGGGGTTGATTACATGACGTGCAATCCAGCTTCAGCTGGAGGACACCATTACATCATTGTTGCCATTGACTACTTTACTAAGTGGGCAGAGGCAATGCCTACTATTAAGGCAGATCAAGAAACTACCACTTATTTTGTGTTTAATCAGATTATTGCACGGTTTGGCATACCTAAAGAGATAGTGACTGACCATGGCAGTCATTTCCAAAATAGCATGATGACTGAGTTGTATACAATGCTTGGTTTTCAACAAGAACATTCATCTTCATACTATTGTTGGCGGGCATTTCTACCCTATAGCAAGGAAACTAGTGCTATCAACTTGGTTGGGGTGACAGGTAAGTGTATTGATGTTATTACAGAAACATTTACAAAAAGAAAGAATTTGTAGATCTTGGGAACACACCTTTTAATCGAAGTCTGATCCTAGCCTTGACTTGATCCCGTGTTCAACTTCCAAATCCACCTTCCCTTCAGCAAACCTGCAATAACAATACCTCTCTCAAAACATTTTGGGCAATATATAAAGCTTGAAAGAAACAAAAACAATGTTTAACATTTAGTATTGACCAAAATAGATCCAACTTAAGATGCCATTTCATAACACATTCAAATTGGAACAAGAAAGACACTTCAACCTTTATTAGTCAAAAGTAGAATGATGTACAAGTATACCTGATCATGAAACAGGCTCCTGCAACTAGATTCTGGGCTCTGGCTCTGCTTTGGCTTGTATGTCTTCAGCATCAACTCCTCCAATGCAAGCTTCTTCAAAGTTTTTCCTTAATCAATCTCACTATCTCCCATTTCTAACCCTTCTCCTTTAACCTTCTTGGTATTTATAGGATTAAAGTAGCAGTTCAGGTCGATATGTAGTTATGGAGGAAGTTGTGGGAGTTAGGAAACTGCCATCAACTAATCCTTCTCGATGAATTAATTTATTTTTAAATCATCTTTTAAGATGTACGCGACTCTTGTTCAATGGAGTAGCGTAGAGGGCGCTACTTTAATTCTTATAAACTAGCGCTCATTCAAATTTAAATGGCAGGCGCTACTTTGCTGAGAAGGAGTAGCGTATACTTGGATATGGGCACTACTATTATATAGTGGAGTAGCGTATGGGCGCTAGTCTCTTTGAGTAGAGTAGCGCTCATATCTCAAAATGATATTTTTTGGGGTTTTCCAATAATTTCAGGAAATGGAATGAGTTGTCATATCATCCAAGGTCAACATGCTCCTCCATCCAAGTTGTCCTTTTGTGTGATCAGCAGCTCAGGGTGATCACGGATGGAGAGGTGCAAGTTTGACCTATAACATATTCCCCCTAATGTGTGAGGTCAGAGGGAAACGATGGCTGAAATACATTATAATCCAAAGCCAGAGGAGGAGCACAGAACCGCAGAAAACAAGTCACAAGAAACCTACAACAAAGATCAAGGTCAGCGAGCAATTACATTGTTGACATCATATAGATGTGCAGCGTGATACAACATGATCTCCGATACATAACAAGGATATGTATATAAAGCATGGCCAGTTGAAATACAAGCGTGGATCCATGTCAAATTGAGAGATCATAGCCATAACAACAAACTGGATCTATGTCTCATGGAGAGCCAAAAATAAGTGAGGCTCAGTCTTGCGCAACTTGGGTGATAACAAAATGAGGTAATGTCATCCAAAATCCCAAGGTCTTCATCCCAAAACAACCCTAGGTACAAACCCTAACCATGTGAATAGATGAGTTGATAGTCGAACATGGAGGGCATCGTTTGATTACCAGTCATTGATGTATACCGTTAACAAACGCGAGGACTTCCACCAATAATGATGATGGGGTCCAAGGTACCAAGTACGATTTGCCAATTATGAATAGATGGACTTGGAGTCGAACACTTGGGAATCCTGTCGAAGAAGATACATTGATGTATTCTCATCATTCAACAGCGAGGAAAATTGCCACTGGTGACTGCAATCTCCAAGGTACTAACTGAAACTCTAAACTTCAATCCCAGAATAATGAGTTGGTGTCGATGGGAAGAAGTCCGTTGGAAGGGAGGCCTTAAGGCATCCTCCATCATCCAACTCGAGGAACACTCAACTGGTAAGAGCTGATATGGAACAATATGTACCAAGACTGACACTAGGAAGGCCGACACATGAGGTCAAGGTAAACTGCAGATTGGCCGACACAGGGTATATCCTTGAACATTGAGCACGACACGAAGTGACTCAAGCAGTTTCTGACATAATGGGGTAAATAAGTCTGAAATGTAAGAGACATTAACAGACCCTCCATATGGTTGGAAGAATAACCAACCGGGGGAGTAAATAACTCGGAGGAAAGGTTCACCCTGAGGCCAAAAACTAAAACCAACCGACAAGATAGACTCAAGTAGGTGCTGTGTTCAAGGATAGAACTTGACTGAAACTTCCTTTGACGATGAAGATATGATATGTCTTTCCCATTCGTTATTTTTTTAGATAAAAGAATACCCTTCTTGTTGTTTTAATGAGTCCAAGAAAGAATGAAAACTCAATAGATCCAACCATGTAAAAAGTTTAACGAGCCCATGGGAGGAAGACTCAGGACCTTCTTCATAATTTATAGAGTTCGAAGAAGAGATAGAAGGTTACTCTATATGTAATGATCTCTGGATTTTAATATCGAGCCGAGATCTGGTCTTGCTCACTGGTGTTTTCAATTTTAAGGAGTCTGAAAAACTTAAACAATAACTCCATATATCTGCTCATGGATTTTAGTATCGAGCCCAAGCAGATTAATGCTTGCCGGTGTTTTCCTATTTATAGAGTCTAAAAAACTTAAAAAATCCTCTTTTCACCTATCCGTGGATTTTATATCGAGCCCGGATTGGTCTGTGCTTGGTGGTGTTTTCTTGTTTATAGAGTTGAAAAACTTAAACAGTCCTCTACTTACCCTCTCGTGGATTTCACATCGAGCTCGAGTAGGTGAATGCTCGCTTGGTATTTTCATGTTTAGAGAGTCTGAAAACCCTAAAGAGAGACTCCAAAAGGTCCTTTTTCGTACAGTTAGTCTCCTCCCCCGAAAAAGTATAAAACAATGAAAGGAGAACTCTTCTAGCGCATACAGGAGTATACCTAGAGTATACCTTTTCCGTAATTAATCCACTTAGGCCCGGAAAAGGGGTAATTCTATACCTGAGTGCCTGAGCCTTCGGATACTTTAACGAGCTTAAAGAGGACAAGTTTGCTCGGCAATCTTGTTTAGGTTTAAATAGTCCAAACAAGAGCTTAAAATGACTTAAAGGTCAGCTTCTAGGATCATAGCTTCATGCCCTACCAAAACTAGGTCTTCAACAAAATATTATTCGATGCGGCAAAAATCTCAAATGATATATGAATTTGGAATATTTAGCTAATTGACAAGGTCTATAATCAAGAAATTTGAGCTTAGGAGACGAATCCGACAACAATTAAGTGAAAATTGAGCTTGGATCAGTGTTATACCGTATTGTGTGTTTCAATTGATTAATTAGGGTTTTTTTGAAAGTTTTGAAACTATGGAAAATTAACAAATATGGGTAAAAATCAAAATCCAATTTATATGTAATTTCATTGTTTAAAAATCAATTTTCAATTTGTGTTGTAGGGCAAAAATTGGGCAACATTTTGCAAATTTCAAATCTCCACTGCGATCAAACCGAGCATCCAACGACAGAACTTCCTCCACCAAGTAAGTAGAAATCTCCCTGACTTGCAATTTCATGGTTTATTTTTTAATTTTTGAGCAAAAATAGCTTGGCAATGCAATGTTCATAAGCGTTTATGCGCGAGCGCTACTGTGTATACACAGCAATACCGTATAAACTCGATGGGCGCTACTGTGCTCAAACAGAGTAGCGCCTACACACTACTGTGTAGTATACACAGTAACGTACATACTTGCAAAGCTACCTACAAGCGCCGAGACTCAAAATTTTTTGGTTTTTTATTCAGGATGGTCCTTCAATGGACAGAGAGGGAGCATGAAGACATGGATAGGTTAGCCATGCAAGACCCGGCTACCCTCCATGCGCTCCGAAGATGCAGTTTGCTGAAGTTTTATCTAACCGTAAACATGAGGGCATTAAACAAACTGTTTCGAAGACTGATTCAGTATTGGGATGTGGATACTAATACGTTCATCATCCGCGGGCAAACACTTGAGCTTGCCGTTGAGGACATATACTTTATTACTAGTCTCTCAAGGAGAGGAGACATAATCAATCTGAAAGGGTCTTCTCGTTTGGGTGCACGATCAGTGCAAGAATATGTGAATACATACTGTGTTGCCGGAGCAGAAAAATCGGGAAGCCAAGTCTTGATTTCAACTATTGATGGTCTCCCTCTAAAAGTGATAGTGAGCATGATCAACCGAGTAGCCAGTAGTGCATCACAACACTTAGCTTCCAGGAATTCAATGCATATTGGTGTACAATGCTTGCACGCTCATGTTTATGATTGGTGTACCAGTTTGTTGGCAAACATGAAGTCTCAATTGACAGGTTGCAAATCCAGCACAATGAATAATTTTGGGTACGGAAGTATTTTGTGTACTTTCTTCTTCGAGAGGATGCCTGCTATTAGTTTGGGGATACCTCTACCATAGGTTAACCCCCGTGAGCCTAGACTAGGCCATTGGGGTGACATTTTCCTCCGCCAGGGTGGTGGGGAAAGTCACTATTGTTACCATACTGATGATTTCTGGGGGTGGTGGGAGAGGCAAGTACCCGCTTTTGAGAATTTCAGTATGCTGGATTGGATTTCCGTCACGATCCACAGCTAGTGTTTCCGCTAGGTGGAGCCTGGGGAGATATTGGTATGTTTAAATTTTGATATTTATTTAATTTTTTCAAAGTTTTTCAAGTATTTGATTTTTATGAATGAGTTTTGAAGTTCTAATCAAGTGTCATATGCAGATGTTGGGCCTGTTCATCCTGAGGGACATCCTATTATCTATGTGAGGCCAGCTGACATTACCACAGCGGATGCTATGTTGGGAACCCTGGAGAGAAAAATGAGTCGATTGACTCATGAGATTCCTGCATGCCGTATGGACCAAGTACCTGTTTATATGCAGGAAGATGTTGTTGGGGTGCCCCCAGCATGGCTTAGGTTGCTGCGGAGGGTTGCTAGGCTAGTGATATGCTATCGCAATGCGGTAGATGATGAGGAGGTCCCTCCTTCTCCATAGGAGAAGAAAACATTCTATGTATATATTTTTGAGGCTACTATGCCCAGCTTTTGTACTTTTATGACCTGACTTGATCGACTCATGACTCAAAACTCATATTTTTTGATACGGTACCAGCTATATACAATATCGGTTATTTACATGTGTATGCATTTAAATTTTATGTGTGTAATGATGTTTATGACAATGTATGATGCAAATGCCAGTCTAACACATAGTTTGCTAATGAATCAGGTAAAGTGTTTAAACTTCTTGGAATGTGTTCATATCTAATAGAATGAAATTGTCTTTCCAAAAGTCTAACTCGTAGAAACTGACATAGCAATCCTGGATCCCTGATCTGATAGACATTTGTTAACTGAAAAAAAATTAATTGTGAGTCAAGCCTTACCTCCAGGTACGAAATTCCATGACTGAGAGCATCTCGGAGAAGTTCTATAACTGCACTGTATTCAGCCACATTATTTGTGGTAGGTCCCAAACAAACCCCCCCCCCCCCCCGAAGAAACAAGTTTGTCAGCGGGTGAATAAATGACCCAAGCTGCTGCAGCCAACTGACAGGTGTGGCAACTGGCACCATCAGCAAATCCTAAGAAATGTTCGGTTGACTTCTGGTACACGAAACGAAACACACATAAGATCACCTAACGAGCATAATAAAACTAGCTTTACAAAAATATACAGCTATGTTACAAGAAAAAGTATTTCAGCCTAAGCGTAATACTTCTTCAGGTAGGGTCAATGCCTGGATCCTCCTTGTGAGGCCGGGAAAAGGTGTTATGAAAATCACGAAAAATATTAGTATATGGAATGATCTCATCAAGATAACATCCCGTCTCAAAGAAAATATTTCCATTGACCCCAGTGAAAATGTTCACCAGTAAGGTATGTACTATATTTGCTTCAACAATAGCAACTTGTGAAGGAGTGAGACCAGTATTTTCATCAGGTGGTGAACAAAATTCACCTCTCTCTAACAAGTTAAGAAAAGGAAACAAGAAAGACGCACGATCTATATGTTCACGAGGATGGTCCGGGTCATTCAAGGCTTCTAACATTTCCTCATCAGAAGGTAAAGTAATTCCTGAACTGTCGAGAGAATGGATCGGGTCAGGTGTCTGTGTAGTGGCACAATCTATGTTTGACTCGACAGACACCAATTGAGTCGACATATGTTCTGTTGTAGTTTGATGACAATCCAAGTGGGTAACTTCTACAACAGGAGTGGGCATGGAGGGGTTTGTATTAGTTGGGAGAAACTCTGAATCAGTTGTCAAACTAACCATGGAAGTTTCAGACGATGAACATCCCTTAGTACCAACAAATAAAGTAGGAGCGGGTAGGTCAAAAGTGCCAATTATTGATCCGAAAAGTCCTGCTCCTAAACTCTCGCCAACTGGGGTGGTCTGATCAATCAAAGGAACTGTGGTTTCCGAAGAAGTCTGGTGTTTTCCTTGAGTGAAAGAAAGTTGATCGACTGTAACGATCTTACCTTCAAATGGGAACATGACCACTCGAAAAACTGCCGATGCTATAGCTCGCATGGCATAAGTACAACTACTGCCCAATAACATATTGTAATCAAGCGGAGCGTCCAGAACTTCTACTTCAACAGCAACTGTCTTACCAGTGAAAGTGACATCAAATTATGGAAAAAATCCATGTGGATGGAAAGTTCTGCCATCAAATGCAGTAAGCAGTGTGTTGGAAGGGGCTAACTCAGGAGAACCTAAAGCTTTCCAACATGAAATTGACATTATGCAAGTTGACGCTCCCTCATCTACTACAGCTCGTCTGATGGTCATTGGACCATGAACGACCTCAATCTGAAAGGCAACGTGATATGGCAACCGGTATTTGACATCAGTCATATCAAAACGCGCAGACATGTTGGAGGACTCCGTACTCCCAATAGCTGCCAGAAGTGCATTTCGTTGTAAAGGACAACTCTGCAAGACTTCTAGAGTAGACATGGCATAAGGGGTCTAGGCTAAATCTTCAACCACATTGTAGTTAGAAGGAGCCCGTGTGTTGGGATTGTGCGATCCCCTCTTCAAGACACCTTTCGGAATCTTGGGCATTGGGTCCACAGGTATGTGGAGTGGAGTGGAGGATTCAGGAATCTCCTTATCCATTTTCTGTGCTTCCGGGGTATAGTTCCTGGCTCTAGTTTGCAAAAGTGCATCCGAATTAACCATGTTTATAAATGTTTGATCAACCGAAGCGTGTGAAGTGCCCCCATTTTTGGAGGTGCCAGAAGTTGAGCCTTGCCCTTTAGGAAATGGATCTTTCAAGACGACAGGCTTCTTTTCTCTTAAGAGCTTCTGGGCTTCTTAAAGTAGAGGGCATTGGTGGGTAAGGTGGTTCTGCTTGCAAAGTTTACAAGGGAACTTAACCTTCTTTTCCTCTTTGTTACCCTCTTCGGCATTGTCTTTTTTGGGCTTTTGTTGGTTCCCCTCTCCTTCCTTGCCCTTCTTTTTGTTGTTGGGCTGCCGAGGGCCCTTTTGTTTTTTCTGGACCTGATTGACAGGTTCAGAAGTAGAAGGAGAGGTTGTGATGGAAGAAATATCCATAGTCTATTGTTTGACTGATAAGGCATGAACCTATTTAGTCAGTGCTTCGAAGGCTGTAGAGTCAACTGAACCCACTATGCCATCAGCATGTGGTCCAGGTTTGGGTCTACTCAGATCAGTGTTTGATCTCGGTGCGTCAGGTTTAATCTCGTACAGTAAAGCAGATTGTGCATATACAAGGTCTAACTGTTGAGTCCTTAAGATGGCTTCTTATTCATTGGATACTCCAGATGTAGCTACTTCCTTAGAAATATAAGGAAGGAGTGATTTCAAGTACCACTCAAGTAGGAACTCTGGAGGAATGTTGGCCTTTATGAGCCTCTTCCGTCTTTGCCACTCCTGAATGTGGTCAGATAAGTGAGTGGCTTTGTTTTGTCTAAAAGTAGACAAAAGTTATGTTTCGGCATCATACCGAACAGGAAGTTGGAAATGGTACAAAAAGACTGTTGCAAGATCTCCAAAACTAGAGAAAGTGGCTGCAGGTAGCTCAATGTACCATTTGGCTGCAGGACCAGTTAAGGTCCTTTGGAACAATCTCAATCTGATGGAATCCTCATTTAAAGAATTTGAAGAACACCATAAGTGGAAGGTAGTGACATGGTCACCAGGATCTTCACCTGCTTTGCCTTCGAATTTTGGAATATCCGAAGGTAATTTGGTGGGAACTGATGGCCATGTGGCATTAAGACACACAGGATCAGTTGTCAGTTTAGAAAGATCTGGCAAATTTAAGGTTGCCAAAAATGGTAGACGAGGCCAGTAAGATGGTACTTGATAAGGGGAACCACCCATCGTTTGTCCCAGGAATTGTTGGTAGGGGTTGCCCCAACCATCTGGTGATAAGGGTTGCCCCCGGCCATGTGCTGATAGGAGTTGCCACCTACCAACTGTTGATAGGGGTTGCCCCCAGTTAACTTTTGGTAGGGTTTACCCCCAGTTATTTGTTGGTAGGGGTTGCCCCTTCCAGCTGTTGTTGTTGTATGAAAGAGTTATTAAAATTTCCCCACCCATACGAGAGTGGATTAGTGCTTTGCGGATTTGTCCACTGTGGTTGGGTGTTAGCCCCGCCATATTGCTGGTTAAAGATATTACCTCCTCCCCCTGAGAATAATGAAAAAGGGGTATTACTTGCAGGAATACTACATTGGTTCATGTTAGGGCCCACAAAGGTATTGAAACCAGTAGAAGCTGATGTGGACGGTGCAGTCATGGTACCCATGACTGGTATGTTTGCAGAGGCACTTGGTCCTACCACAGGTGTGGAAACCCAAGTACTAGGAATCTGATATAACGGTTGAGAAGTAGAAGGTGTTGCACAGTTGGCCATACTACTAGGTCCAACAGTAGGTGTAGGAATAGATGCCATCGTTGTAGAACTAGGCATACCTAATGTACTAGTGTTGAAACTGAAAGATGGAGTAGGCACAGATGTAGTTTGTGCCTAACTAGGTGTAGCAGTAAAAGAAGGATTAACTGTGCTGGTGTTCATACCTAAAGTGGGAGTTTGGGCAACCCCCTGTTCACCTCCTGAGTTAGACATCAGATGTCCGAGAAAGGAAAGATCTACAATGAAAAGGGGCTGCTGGAAACCAATAGGTGACAGAAGCAGAATTCTAGTATTGGTTAAGGGAGGATTGAAAGGAGTGCTATACTCCGCGGCAGTAAGATCTTCCACCTCAACAGTAGTAAAGTGTTGCTGATCTGTGGTACCTGGTAGTGGTTCCTCAGGAACCTCAATTTCAAGGTTTTCTGTTACAAGGATTTCTTCAAGCAATTATATTTCAGTGGTAATTTCTGAAGAAATACCGGGGTTTACCCGCTGTCGTCTGGCCGGTTGTAAAGGTTCTGTTCTAACTGGTGGAAGGCTTTGAAGCCTTCTCGATCTACGAAGTTGTTGATTCTCCGTGATTAAAAATATTATATAACAAACTAGAACCTAGTGGCCACTACAACTAGGGGGCAAACAGCACACCAACTAAAAAAAATCCTAAGTATACAAACCAGGCAAACAAAGACGCCTTCCAGAGAAGAGTCTGGGATGATGAGGGCCCATAATAGATCAACGAAGGAAGAAAGACAGTTACCCAGGGTCCACAATACAATGACTAAGGGTGCAAGCGCTGGAATCACCCAACCGCCCTCCCAAAGACCTGCAAGGGGTTTCCTCCCACGTCTGTCTTAGGTACAACATATATACCCTCTGCTGTCACCTGTGTATGAACCTAGAGTCTGATACTATGGATACCACAACACCAAAAATTCCTGGGGGAACAGTCACCGGTCGAATCAGAAAGCGTGGGCAGGGTAGCTAAGCCCGAAACTCGAAAGAGTCCCCAATACGCAATCCGATCCTGGCATATGCTCGAACAGAAAGTAGGAGGAGTATTCCCACAAACTGATCTCACAATGACCTACTGCATAGATCCCAGGCAAATTTTGAGTGAGGTGGGTTTACCTATGATAGTCTCACTACGATTTTTGCGCAATGTGTGATCTTGGGTGGTTTAAGGTGATTTAACCCCAAGATCCTAACCAAAACTAGTTGGTGTAGTGTACCCTAAAAAGAAAAATGTTTCTATTTCATTTTATTAGTAAATTTTAGGGTTGTTATTACTCAAAAAAGGGTAGTGGGTGTGTGAGTGTGGTTATAACAAGAAAACAAAAGTGCAAATATAATTCAAACTTTCTACAACAAAGCTCTTTTCATTTTTTTTTATCTACTTCTTTCCAAAACTGAAAATCTAAGAAAACCTACTTAAAATTGTTTGTTTTCTTTTTTGAAATTATACAAAATATGCGAAGTTATCTTGTAATAACAAAAACAAGTTCTATTTAAGCTTAAAATACCAAATTTTTTTGCTTTTTTTCAATAAACGAAAAACAACTATGCAAAAATGGAAAGGCAAATAAAACTTTATATGCAAAGTGTGTAAGTATGGCTAAAAGTTCTTAGGCCTATAGCCGTCGAAACCCTAGCTCGAAAAAGACTTGATCTACAGGTTTTTTACAAAGAAAAAGACTATAAACTTGAGAACAAAGTGGAAGAAAACAAAAGAGAAAGACACAAAAGGACTGGCCTAAAGTTTCTAGCCCTAGCAAGACCACTATGCCAAGCAGAAGTAGACAAGCAAGCTACCTTACTAACACAAAGAAACTGAGAAAATGAACTAGCCTACAGCTGTTTAAAAGCACTTGCAACCAGCAAAAAGACAAGAAGTCTAGGAAGAATGAAACTTGACCAAAAAGAAGACACCCTAGAGGCACTACCAAGGACCAAACCCTATAAAAAAGTATGGGAGTGGTAGAGAGCAGACAATCGTCACCACGAATAGCAGATATAGGAGTATGCAGGTTTGTAAACTGGTAATGAATAGTCAGGGTCTAAAAACGTGAAAGTGTTCGTCACCAAACACCACCAAGTCTTCCAAAAAGTCAATAAAAAGTCCCAAAAGTTCCAAAGGTCAACAAGCGGTTTAAAAGATGGGAAAAACTTCAAGAGAAGGTTCTTATGACTTAAACAATAGTTAAAAACCTCATGCAACCATCAAAGGGATCCTACAACATAGTCAGCAAATCACCAAAAGGTTTAAAACAGAAGCAAACCAAAAAGGAATGCTTCAGGAAGTGTACTCTACTGTGTAGTAGAGCAACTCACGCCCCTACTGAAACGGGCGCTACTGTATATATAGCACAGTAGCGTATGGGCGCTACTGTATATATAGCAGAGTAGCACTCATATCTCAAAGGCTTGAAAACTGACTTTGGCAGGTATCAAAAATTGATGAAAGCAGGCAAGAAACAGGCAAGGGATACCTATAAAGTTTCTTAACACATCAAAGAAGTCAAAACAATCTGGGAAGACACCCAAGAACAAGGTTTCCTAAAGCCAAAAACTCTATTTCCCCAGCGGAGTCGCCAATCTGTTGGCGGGCATTTCTACCCTATAGCAAGGAAATTACTGCTATCAACTTGGTTGGGGTGACAGGTAAGTGTATTGATGTTATTATAGAAACATTTACAAAAAGAAACAAGTTGTAGATCTTAGGAACACACCTTTTAATAGAAGTCTGATCCTAGCCTTGACTTGATCCCGTGTTCAACTTCCAAATCCACCTTCCCTTCAACAAACCTGCAATAACAATACCTTTCTCAAAACATTTTGGGCAATATATAAAGCTTGAAAGAAACAAAACAATGTTTAACATTCAGTATTGACCAAAATAGATCCCACTTAAGATGCCATTTCATAACACATTCAAATTGGAACAAGAAAGACACTTCAACCTTTATTAGTCAAAAGTAGAATGATGTACAAGTATACCTGATCATGAAACAGGCTCCTGCAACTAGATTCTGGGCTCTGGCTCTACTCTTGCTTGTATGTCTTCAGCATCAACTCCTCCAATGCAAGCTTCTTCAAAGTTTTTCCTTAATCAATCTCACTATCTCCCATTTCTAACCCTTCTCCTTTAACCTTCTTGGTATTTATAGGATTAAAGAAGCAGTTCAGGTCGATATGTAGTTATGGAGGAAGTTGTGGGAGTTAGGAAACTGCCATCAACTAATCCTCCTCGATGAATTAATTTATTTTTAAATCATCTTTTAAGATGTACGCGACTCTTGTTCAATGGAGTAGCGTATAGGGCGCTACTTTAATTCTTATCAACTAGCGCTCATTCAATTTTAAATGGCAGGCGCTACTTTGCTGAGAAGGAGTAGCGTATACTTGGATATGGGCGCTACTATTATACATTGGAGTAGCGTATGGGCGCTAGTCTCTTTGAGTAGAGTAGCGCTCATATCTCAAAATGATATTTTTGGGGGTTTTCCAATAATTTCAGGAAATGGAGTGAGTTGTCATATCATCCAAGGTCAACATGCTCCTCCATCCAAGTTGTCCTTTTGTGTGATCAGTAGCTCAGGGTGATCACAGACGGAGAGGTGCAAGTTTGACCTATAACAGATGCCCCCTAATGTGTGAGGTTAGAGGGAAACGATGGCCGAAATACATTATAACCCAAAGCCAGAGGAGGAGCACAGAACCGCAGAAAACAAGTCACAAGAAACCTGGAACAAAGATCAAGGTCAGCGAGCAATTACATTGTTGACATCATATAGATGTGCAGTGTGATACAACATGATCTCCGATACATAACAACGAGATGTATATAAAGCATGGCCAGCTGAAATACAAGTGTGGATCCATGTCAAATTGAGAGATCATAGCCATAACAACAAACTGGATCTATGTCTCATGGAGAGCCAAAAATAAGTGAGGCTCAGTCTTGCGCAACTTGGGTGATAACAAAATGAGGTAATGTCATGCAAAATCCCAAGGTCTTCATACCAAAACAACCCTAGGTACAAACCCTAACCATGTGAATAGATGAGTTGATAGTCGAACATGGAGGGCATCGTTTGATTACTAGTCATTGATGTATACCGTTAACAAACGCAAGGACTTCCACCGATAATGATGATGGGGTCCAAGGTACCAAGTACGATTCGCCAAATGTGAATAGATGGACTTGGAGTCGAACACTTGGGAATCCTATCGAAGAAGATACATTGATGTATTCTCATCATTCAACAGCGAGGAAACTTGCCACTGGTGACTGCAATCTCCAAGGTACTAACCGAAACTCTAAACTTCAATCCCAGAATAATGAGTTGGTGTCGATGGGAAGAAGTCCGTTGGAAGGGAGGCCTTAAGGCATCCTCCATCATCCAACTCGAGGAACACTCAACTGGTAAGAGCCGATATGGAACAATATGTAACAAGACTGACACTAGGAAGGCCGACACATGAGGTCAAGGTAAACTGCAGAATGGCCGACACAGGGTATATCCTTGAACATTGAGCACGACACGAAGTGACTCAAGCAGTTTCTGACATAATGGGGTAAATAAGTCTGAAATGTAAGAGACATTAACAGACCCTCCATATGGTTGGAAGAATAACCAACCGGGGGAGTAAATAACTCGGAGGAAAGGTTCACCTTGAGGCCAAAAACTAAAACCAACCGACAAGATAGACTCAAGTAGGTGCTGTGTTCAAGGATAGAACTTGACTGAAATTGCCTTTGACGATGAAGATATGATATGTCTTTCCCGTTCCTTATTCTTTTTAGATAAAAGAATACCCTTCTTGTTGTTTTAATGAGTCCAAGAAAGAATGAAAACTCAATAGATCCAACCATGTAAAAAGTTTAACGAGCCCATGGGAGGAAGACTTAGGACCTTCTTAATAATTTATAGAGTTCAAAGAAGAGATAGAAGATTACTCTATATGTACTGATCTCTGGATTTTAATATCAAGCCAAGATCTGTTCTTGCTCGCCGGTGTTTTCAATTTTAAGGAGTCTGAAAAACTTAAACAATAACTCCATATATCTGCTCGTGGATTTTAGTATCGAGCCCAAGCAGATTAATGCTCGCCGGTGTTTTCCTATTTATAGAGTCTGAAGAACTTAAACAATCCTCTTTTCACCTATCCGTGGATTTTATATCGAGCCCAGATTGGTCTATGCTTGGCGGTGTTTTCTTGTTTATAGAGTTGAAAAACTTAAACAGTCCTCTACTTACCCTCTCGTGGATTTCACATCGAGCCCGAGTAGGTGAATGCTCGCTTGGTATTTTCATGTTTAGAGAGTCTGAAAACCCTAAAGAGAGACTCCAAAAGGTCCTTTTTCGTAGAGTTAGTCTCCTCCCCCGAAAAAGTATAAAACAATGAAAGGAGAACTCTTCTAGCGCATACAGGAGTATACCTAGAGTATACCTTTTCCGTAATTAATCCACTTAGGCCCGGAAAAGGTGTAATTCTATACCTGAGTGGATGAGCCTTTGGATACTTTAACTAGCTTGAAGTGGACAAGTTTGCTCGGCAATCTTGTTTAGGTTTAAATAGTCCAAACAAGAGCTTAAAATGACTTAAAGGTCAGCTTCTAGGATCATAGCTTCATGCCCTACCAAAACTAGGTCTTCAACAAAATATTAGTCGATGCGGCAAAAATCTCAAATGATATATGAATTTGGAATATTTAGCTAATTGACAAGGTCTATCATCAAGAAATTTGCGCTTAGGAGACGAATCCGACAACAATTAAGTGAAAATTGAGCTTGGATCAGTGTTATACCGTATTGTGTGTTTCAATTGATTAATTAGGGTTTTTTTGAAAGTTTTGAAACTATGGAAAATTAACAAATATGGGTAAAAATCAAAATCCAATTTATATATAATTTCATTGTTTAAAAATCAATTTTCAATTTGTGTTGTAGGGCAAAAATTGGGCAACATTTTGCAAATTTCAAATCTCCACTGCGATCAAACTAAGCATCCAACCACCAAACTTTCTCCACCAAGTAAGTAGAAATCTCCCTGACTTGCAATTTCATGGTTTATTTTTTAATTTTTGAGCAAAAATAGCTTTGCAATGCAATGTTCATAAGCGTTTATGTGCGGGCGCTACTGTGTATACACAGCAGTAGCGTATAAACTCGATGGGCGCTACTATGCTCAAACAAAGTAGCGCCTACATGCTACTGTGTAGTATACACAGTAGCGTACATACTTGCAAAGCTACCTACAAGCGCCGAGACTCAAAATTTTTTGGTTTTTTATGTAGGATGGTCCTTCAATGGAGGGAGAGGGAGCATGAAGACATGGATAGGTTAGCCATGCAAGACCCGGCT
This sequence comes from Larix kaempferi, assembly GCA_027924585.1. Lineage (NCBI taxonomy): Eukaryota > Viridiplantae > Streptophyta > Pinopsida > Pinales > Pinaceae > Larix > Larix kaempferi. The sequence continues at coordinate 1,098,177 of BSBM01002149.1, read as the reverse complement.
ACCCTCCATGCGCTCTGAAGATGCGGTTTGCTGAAGTTTTATCGAACCGTAAACATGAGGGCATTAAACAAACTGTTTCGAAGACTGATTCAGTATTGGGATGTGGATACTAATACCTTCATCATCCGCAGGCAAACTCTTGAGCTTACCGTTGAGGGCATATACTTTATTACTGGTCTCTCAAGGAGAGGAGACGTAATCAATCTGAAAGGGTCTTCTCGTTTGGGTGCACGATCAGTGCAAGAATATGTGAATACATACTATGTTGCCGGAGCAGAAAAATCGGGAAGCCAAGTCTTGATTTCAACTATTGATGGTCTCCCTCTGAAAGTGATAGTGAGCATGATCAACCGAGTAGCCGGTAGTGCATCACAACACTTAGCTTCCAGGCATTCGATGCATATTGGTGTACAATGCTTGCATGGTCATGTTTATGATTGGTGTACCAGTTTGTTGGAAAACATGAAGTCTCAATTGACAAGTTGCAAATCCGGCGCAATGAATAATTTTCGGTACGAAAGTATTTTGTGTACTTTCTTCTTCGAGAGGATGCCTACTATTAGTTTGGGGATGCCTCTACCACAGGTTAACCCCCGTGAGCCCAGACTAGGCCATTGGGGTGACATTTTCCTTCGCCAGGGTGGTGGGGAAAGTCACTTTTGTTACCATACTGATGATTTCTGGGGGTGGTGGGAGAGGCAAGTACCCACTTTTGAGCAGTTTCCCTATGCTGGATTGGATTTCCATCACGATCCAGAGCTGGTGCTTCCGCCAGGTGGATCCTAGGGAGATATTGGTATGTTTAAATTTTGAGATTTATTTAATTTTTTCAAACTTTTTCAAGTATTTGATTTTTATGAATGAGTTTTGAAGTTCTAATCAAGTGTCATATGCAGATGTTGGGCCTGTTCGTCCTGAGGGACATCCTACTATCTATGTGAGGCCAGCTAACATTACCGCAGTGGATGCTATGTTGGGAACCCTGGAGAGAAAAATGAGTCGGTTGACTCATGAGATTCCTGCATGCCGTATGGACCAGATACCTGTTGATATGCAGGAAGATGTTGTTGGGGTGCCCCCAGCATGGCTTAGGTTGCTGCGGAGGGTTGCTAGGCTAGTGATATGCTATCGCAATGTGGTAGATGATGAGGAGGTCCCTCCTTCTCCATAGGAGAAGAAAACATTCTATGTATATATTTTTGAGGCTGCTATGCCCAACTTTTGTACTTTTATGACCTGACTTGATCGACTCATGACTCAAAACTCATATTTTTTGATACAATACCAGCTATATACAGTATCGGTTATTTACATGTGTATGCGTTTAAATTTTATGTGTGTAATGATGTTTATGACAATGTATGATGCAAATGCCAGTCTAACACATAGTTTGCTAATGAATAAGCTAAAGTGTTTAAACTTCTTGGAATGTGTTCATATCTAATAGAATGAAATTGTCTTTCCAAAAGTCTAACTCGTAGAAACTGACATAGCAATCCTGGATCCCTGATCTGATAGACACCTATTAACTGAAAAACAATTAATTGTGAGTCAAGCCTTACCTCCAAGTACGAAATGCCATGACTGAGAGAATCTCGGAGAAGTTCTATAACTGCACTGTGTTCAGCCACATTATTCGTGGTAGGTCCCAAACAAACCCCCCCCGAAGAAACAAGTTGGTCAGCGGGTGAATAAATGACCCAAGCTGCTGCAACCAACTAATAGGTGTGGCGACTGGCGCCATCAGCAAATCCTAAGAAATGTTCGGTTGACATCTGGTACACGAAACGAAACACACATAAGATCACCTAACGAGCATAATAAAACTAGCTTTACAAAAATATACAGCTATGTTACAAGAAAAAGTATTTTAGACTAAGCGTAATACTTCTTCAGGTAGGGTCAATGCCTGGATCCTCCTCGTGAGGCCGGGCAAAGGTGTTATGAAAATCACGGAAAAGATTAGTATACGGAATGATCTCATCGAGATAACATCCCGTCTCAAAGAAAATATTTCCGTTGACCCCAGTGAAAATGTTCACCAGCGAGGTATGTACTCTAATTGCTTCAACAATAGAAACTTGTGAAGGAGTGAGACCAGTATTTTCATCGAGTGGTGAACAAAATTCACCTCTCTCTAACAAATTAAGAAAAGGAAACAAGAAAGATGCGTGATCTATATGTTCACGAGGATGGTCCGGGTCGTTCAAGGCTTCTAACATTTCCTCATCAGAAGGTAAAGTAATTCCTAAACTGTCGAGAGAATGGATCGGGTCAGGTGTCTGAGTAGTGGCACAATCTATGTTTGACTCGACAGACACCAATTGAGTCGACATATGTTCTGTTGTAGTTTGATGAGAATCCAAGTGGGTAACTTCTACAACAAGAGTGGGCATGGAGGGGTTTGTATTAGTTGGGAGAAACTCTGAATCAGTTGTCAAACTAACCATGGAAGTTTTCGACGATGAACATCCCTCAGTACCAACAAATAAAGTAGGAGTGGGTAGGTCAAAAGTGCCAATTATTGATCCGAAAAGTCCTGCTCCTAAACTCTCTCCAACTGGGGTGGTCTGATCAATCAAAGGAACTGTGGTTTCCGAAGAAGTCTGGTGTTTTCCTTGAGTGAAAGAAAGTTGATCGACTGTAACGATCTTACCTTCAAATGGGAACATGACCACTCGAAAAACTGTCGATGCTATAGCTCGCATGGCATAAGTCCAACTCCTGCCCAATAACATATTGTAATCAAGCGGAGCGTCCAGAACTTCTACTTCAACAGCAACTGTCTTATCGGCCAAAGTGACATCAAATGATGGAAAAAATCCATGTGGACGGAAAGTTCTGCCATCAAATGCAGTAAGCAGTGTGTTGGAAGGGGCTAAATCAGGAGAACCTAAAACTTTCCAACAGGAAATTGACATTACGCAAGTTGACGCTCCCTCATCTACTAAAGCTCGTCTGATGGTCATTGGACCATGAACGACCTCAATCTGAAGGGCAACGTGATATGGAAACCGGTATTTGACATCAGTCATATCAAAATACGCAGACATGTTGGAGGACTCCATACTCCCAATAGCTGCCAGAAGTGCATTTCGTTGTAAAGGACAACTCTGCAAGACTTCTAGAGTAGACATGGCACAAGGGGTCTGGGCTAAATCTTCAACCACATTGTAGTTGGAAGCAGCCTGTGTGTTGGGATTGTGCGATGCCCTCTTCAAGACACCTTTCAGAATCTTGGGCATTGGGTCCACAGGTATGTGGAGTAGAGTGGAGGATTCAGGAATCTCCTTATCCTTTTTCTGTGCTTTCGGGGTATAGTTCCTGGCTCTAGTTTGCAAAAGTGCATCCCAATTAACCATGTTTATAAATGTTTGATCAACCGAAGCGTGCGAAGTGCCCCCAGTTTTGGAGGTGCCAGAATTTGAGCCTTTCCCTTTAGGAAATGGATGTTTCAAGATGGCAGGCTTCTTTTCTCTTAAGAGCTTCTAGGCTTCTTCAAGTAGAGGGCATTGGTGGGTAAGGTGGTTCTGCTTGCAAAGTTTACAAGGGAACTTAACGTTCTTTTCCTCTTTGTTACCCTCTTCGACATTGTCTTTTTTGGGCTTTTGTTGGTTCCCCTCTCCTTTCTTGCCCTTCTTTTTGTTGTTGGGCTGCCAAGGGCCCTTTTGATTGTTCTGGACCTGATTGACAGGTTCAGAAGTAGAAGGAGAGGTTGTGACGGAAGAAATATCTGCAGTCTATTGTTTGACTGATAAGGCGTGAACCTGTTTATTCAGTGCTTCGAGGGCTGCAGAGTCAACTAAACCCACTATGCCATCAGCATGTGGTCCGGGTTTGGGTCTACTCAGATCAGTGTTTGATCTCGGTGCGTCAGGTACAATCTTGTACAGTAAACCAGATTGTGCATATACAAGGTCTAACTGTTGAGTCCTTAAGATGGCTTCTTCTTCATTGGATACTCCAGATGTAGCTACTTCCTTAGAAATATAAGGAAGGAGTGATTTCAAGTACCACTCAAGCAGGGACTCTAGAGCAATGTTGGCCTTTATGAGCCTCTTCCATCTTCGCCACTCCTGAATGTGGTAAGATAAGTGAGTGGCTTTGTTTTGTCTAAAAGTAGACAAAAGTTCTGTTCCGGCATCATACCGAACAGGAAGTTGGAAATGGTTCAAAAAGACTGTTGCAAGATCTCCAAAACTAGAGAAAGTGGCCGCAGGTAGCTCAATGTACCATTTGGATGCAGGACCACTTAAGGTCCTTTGGAACAATTGCAATCTGATGGAATCCTCGTTTAAAGAATTTGAAGAACACCATAAGTGGAAGGTAGTGACATGGTCACCAGGATCTTCACCTGCTTTTCCTTCGAATTTTGGAATATCTGAAGGTAATTTGGTGGGAACTGATGGCCATGTGGCATTATGACACATAGGATCATTTGTCAGTTTAGAAAGATCTGGAAAATTTAAGCTTGCCAGAAATGGTAGACGAGGCCGGTAAGATGGTACTTGATAAGGGGAACTAGCCATCATTTGTCCCATGAATTGTTGGTAGGGGTTTCCCCCAGCCATCTGGTGATAAGGGTTTCCCCTAGCCATGTGTTGATAGGAGTTGCCACCTACGAACTGTTGATAGGGGTTGCCCCCAGTTAACTGTTGGTAGGGGTTACCCCCAGGTATTTGTTGGTAGGGGTTTCCCCCTGCCAGCTGTTGTTGTTGTACGAAAGAGTTATTAAAATTTCCCCACCCATACGAGAGTGGATTAGTGCTTTACAGATTCGTCCACTATGGCTGGGTGTTAGCCCCGCCATATTGCTGGTTAAAGATATTGCCTCCTCCCCCTGAGAATAAGGAAAAAGGGGTATTACTTGCAGGCATACTACATTGGTTCATGTTAGGGCCTACAAATGTATTGAAACTAGTAGAAGTTGATGTGGACGGTGTAGTCATGGTACCCATGACTGGTATGTTTGCAGAAGCACTTGGTCCTATCACAGGTGTGGAAACCCAAGTACTAGGAATCTGATATAACGGTTGAGAAGTAGAAGGTGTTGCACAGTTGGCCATACTGCTAGGTCCAATAGTAGGTGTAGGAATAGATGCCATCGTTGTAGAACTAGGCATACCTAATGTACTAGTGTTGAAACTGAAAGATGGAGTAGGCACAGATGTAGTTTGTGCCTGACTAGGAGTAGCAGTAAAAGAAGGATTAACTGTGCTGGTGTTCATACCTCCTGTTCACCTCCTACTTCTGGGGAACAGTCACCGGTCGAATTAGAAAGCGTGGGTAGGGTAGCTAAGCCCGAAACTCGAAAGAGTCCCCAATACGCAATCCGATCTTGGCGTATGCTCGAACAGAAAGTAGGAGGAGTATTCCCACAAACTTATCTCGCAATGACCTACTGCATAGATCCCAGGAAAATTTTTGAGTGAGGTGGGTTTGCCTATGATAGTCTCACTACAATTTTTGCGCAATGTGTGATCTTGGGTGGTTTAAGGTGATTTAACCCCAAGATCCTAACCAAAACTAGTTGGTGTAGTGTACCCTAAAAAGAAAAATGTTTCTATTTCATTTTATTAGTAAATTTTAGGGTTGTTATTACTCAAAAAAGGGTAGTGGGTGTGTGAGCGTGGTTATAACAAGAAAACAAAAGTGCAAATATAATTCAAACTTTCTACAACAAAGCTCTTTTCATTTTTTTTTATCTACTTCTTTCCAAAACTGAAAATCTAAGCAAACCTACTTAAAATTTTTTGTTTTCTTTTTTGAAATTATACAAAATATGCTAAGTTATCTTGTAATAACAAAAACAAGTTCTATTTAAGCTTAAAATACCAATTTTTTTTTGCTTTTTTCAATAAACGAAAAAGAACTATGCAAAAATGGAAAGGCAAATAAAACTTTATATGCAAAGTGTGTAAGTATGGCTAAAAGTTCTCAGGCCTATAGCTGTCGAAACCCTAGCTCGAAAAAGACTTGATCTACAGGTTTTTTACAAAGAAAAAGCCTATAAACTTGAGAACAAAGTGGAAGAAAACAAAAGAGAAAGACACAAAAGGACTGGCCTAAAGTATCTAGCCCTAGCAAGACCACTATGCCAAGCACAAGTAGACAAGCAAGCTGCCTTACTAACACAAAGAAACTGAGAAAATGAACTAGCCTATAGCTATTTAAAAGCACTTGCAACCAGCAAAAAGACAAGAAGTCTAGGAAGAATGAAACTTGACCAAAAAGAAGACACCCTAGAGGCTCCACCAAGGACCAAACCCTATAACAAAGGATGGGAGTAGTAGAGAGCAAACAATCGTCACCACGAACAGCAGATACAGGAGTATGCAGGTTTGTAAACTGGCAATGAGTAGTCAGGGTCTAAAAAAGTGAAAGTGTTCGTCACCAAATACCACCAAGTCTTCCAAAAAGTCAATAAAAAGTCCCAAAAGTTCCAAAGGTCAACAAGCGGTTTAAAAGATGGGAAAAACTTCAAGAGAAGGTTCTTATGACTTAAACAATAGTTAAAAACCTCATGCAACCATCAAAGGGATCCTACAGCACAGTCAGCAAATCACCAAAAGGTTTAAAACATAAGCAAACCAAAAAGGAATGCTTCAGGAAGTGTACTCTATTGTGTAGTAGAGCAACTCGTGCCCCTACTGAAACGGGTGCTACTGTATATATAGCATAGTAGCATATGGGCGCTACTGTATATATAGCCGAGTAGCACTCATATCTCAAAGGCTTGAAAACTGACTTTGGCAGGTATCAAAAATTGATGAAAGCAGGCAAGAAACAGGCAAGGGATACCTATAAAGTTTCTTAACACATCAAAGAATTCAAAACAATTTGGGAAGACACCCAAGAACAAGGTTTCCTAAAGCCAAAAACCTATTTTCCCAGTGGAGTCGCCAGTCTGTTGGTGAGCATTTCTACCCTATAGCAAGGAAACTAGTGCTATCAACTTGGTTGGGGTGACAGGTAAGTGTATTGATGTTATTACAGAAACATTTACAAAAAGAAAGAAGTTGTAGATCTTGGGAACACACCTTTTAATCGAAGTCTGATCCTAGCCTTGACTTGATCCCGTGTTAAACTTCCAAATCCACATTCTCTTCAGCAAAGTTGCAATAACAATACCTTTCTCAAAACATTTTGGGCAATATATAAAGCTTGAAAGAAACAAAAACAATGTTTAACATTCAGTATTGACCAAAATAGATCCAACTTAAGATGCCATTTCATAACACATTCAAATTGGAACAAGAAAGACACTTCAACCTTTATTAGTCAAAAGTAGAATGATGTACAAGTATACCTGATCATGAAACAGGCTCCTGCAACTAGATTCTGGGCTCTGGCTCTGCTCTGGCTTGTATGTCTTCTGCATCAACTCCTCCAATGCAAGCTTCTTCAAAGTTTTTCCTTAATCAATCTCACTATCTCCCATTTCTAACCCTTCTCCTTTAACCTTCTTGGTATTTATAGGATTAAAGAAGCAGTTCAGGTCGATATGTAGCTATGGAGGAAGTTGTGGGAGTTAGGAAACTGCCATCAACTAATCCTCCTCGATGAATTAATTTATTTTTAAATCATCTTTTAAGATGTACGTGACTCTTGTCCAATGGAGTAGCGTATAGGGTGCTACTTTAATTCTTATCAACTAGCGCTCATTCAATTTTAAATGGCAGGCACTACTTTGCTGTGAAGGAGTAGCGTATACTTGGATATGGGCACTACTATTATACAGTGGAGTAGGGTATGGGCGCTAGTCTCTTTGAGTAGAGTAGCACTCATATCTCAAAATGATATTTTTTGGGGTTTTCCAATAATTTCAGGAAATGGAGTGAGTTGTCATATCATCCAAGGTCAACATGCTCCTCCATCCAAGTTGTCATTTTGTGTGATCAGCAGCTCAGGGTGATCACAGACGGAGAGGTGCAAGTTTGACCTATAACAACTATCCACAGGCGAATGGACAAGTTGAAGCCGTGAACAAAACTTTAAAGGTTATTTTACAGAGAACTGTTAATGCTAGTCGAAATAATTGGCACATCATGCTGTACCCGGCTCTTTGGGCTTACCGAGCCAACATTAAGACTGCTACCGGTTTCTCTCCCTTCCAACTTGTGCATGGGATAGAAGCAGTCATACCGATTGAATGCGAGATTCCTTCGCTAAAACTAGCAGTTCAGTTACTACCACATACTTCAATATTAGAAGAGCGTTTGTTACATTTAGAACATTTGGATGAACAGCGCCGCGACGCGCTCACAACAAACGAGGTCCACAAAAAAAGAGTCAAAGGACAGTACGACAAATTTGTCAAACCCAGGGTTTTTAGTGAAGGAGACTTGGTCTTACTTTGGGATCAAGACAAAGAACCCTTAGGACCTGGAAAATTCAAATCCAGGTGGCTCGGACCTTTTATATTTTCCAAAGTATTGAAGAAAGGTTCCTATGAACTGGTAGATTACGAAGGTAATAAGTTGGCCGAGCCTAGAAATGGGCTCTACCTGAAGAAGTACTATGCCTAGGCTGAAATACTTTTTCTTGTAACATGGCTGTATATTTTTGTAAAGCTAGTTTTGTTATGCTCGTTAGTTAATCTTATGTGTGTTTCTCGTTTCGTGTACCAGATGTCAACTGAACATTTCTTAGGATTTGCTGATGGCGCCAGTCGCCACACCTGTCAGTTGGCTGCAGCAGCTTGGGTCATTTATTCACCCGCTGACCAACTTGTCTCTTCGGGGGGGGTTTGTTTGGGTCCTACCACGAATAATGTGGCTAAATACAGTGCAGTTATAGAAGTTCTCCGAGATGCTCTCATTCATGGTATTTCACATTTGGAGGTAAGGCTTGACTCACAATTAATTGTATTTCAGTTAACAAGTGTCTATCAGATTAGGGATCCGAGATTGCTACGTCAGTTTCTATGAGTTAGACTGTTGGAAAGACAATTTCATTCTATAAGATATGAACATATTCCAAGAAGTTTAAACACTTTAGCTGATTCATTAGCAAACTATGTGTTAGACTGGCATTTGCATCATACATTGTCATAAACAACATTGCACACATAAAATTAAAACACATACACATGTAAATAACCGATACTATATATAGCCGATACCGTATCAAAAAATATATGAGTTTTGAGTCACGAGTCTATCAAGTCAAGTCATAAAAGTACAAAAGCTGGGCATAGTAGCCTCAAAAATATATACATAGAATGTATTCCTCTCCAATGGAGAAGGAGGGACATCATCATCATCTACTGCATTGCGATAGCATATGACAACCCTATCTATCTTCCGCAGCACCCTAAGCCATGCTGGGGGCACCCCAACAACATCTTCCTGCATATCAACAGGTATCTAATCCATACGGCATGCAGGAACTTCGTGAGTCAACCGACTTATTTTTCTCTCCAGGGTTCCCAACATAGCATCTGCTGTAATAATATCAGCTGGCCTCACAAAGATGGTAGGATGTCCCTTAGGACGAACAGGCCCAACATCTACATATGACACTTGATTAGAACTTCAAAACTCATTCATAAAAATCAAATACTTGAAAAAGTTTGAAAAAATTAAATAAAACCTCAAAATTTAAACATACCAATATCTCCTTAGGCTCCACCTGGAGGAAGCACCAGTTCTGGATCATGACGGAAATCCAATCCAACATATGGAAACTACTCAAAAGCAGGCACTTGCCTCTCCCACCACCCCCAGAAATCATCTGTATGATAACAATAGTGACTTTCCCCACCACCCTGGCGGAAGAATATGTCACCCCAACGGCCTAGTCTGGGCTCACGGGGGTTAACCTGAGGTAGAGGCATCCCCAAACTGATAGCAAACATCCTCTCAAAGAAGAAAGTACACAAAATGCTACCGTACCCAAAATTCTTCATTGTGTCGGATTTGCATCCTATCAATTGAGATTTCATGTTTGCCAATAAACTAGTACTCCAATCATAGACATGACCGTGCAAGCATTGTACACCAATATGCATAGAGTTCCTGGAAGCTAAGTGTTGTGAAGCACTACCTGCTACTCGGTTGATCATGCTCACTATCACTTTCAAAGGGAGACCATCAATGGTTGAGATCAAGATTTGGCTTCCCGATTTCTCAGCTCTGGCAATACAATATGTATTCACGTACTCTTGCACAGAACTTACACCCACATGAGAAGACCCTTTCAGATTGATTACATCTCCTCTCCTTGAGAGACCAGTAATGAAATATATGTCATCAACTATAAGCTCCAATGTTTTCCCATGGATGACAAAAGTATTAGTATCCACATCCCAATACTGAATAAGTCTTCGAAACAGTTTGTTTAAAGCCCTCATGTTTACGGTTCGATAAAACTTCAACAAACCGCATCTTCTGAGAGCATGGAGGGTAGCCGGATCTTGCATGGCCAACCTATCCATGTCCTCATGCTCCCTCTCCCTCCATTGAAGGACCATCCTGCACAAAAACCAAAATTTTTTGAGTCTCGGCGCTTGTATGTAAGTTTTCAAGAGTGTACGCTACTGTGTATACTACACAGTTGCGTATGGGCGCTACTCTACTTGAGCACAGTAGCGCCCATCACATTTATATGCTACTGTAATGGTTACACAGTAGCGCCCGCGCAGCAACACTTGTGAGCATCGCGTTACAAGCTATTTTTTGCTCAAAAATTGAAAACTAAACCATGAAAATGCAAGCAAGGTGGATTTTAACTTACTTGGTGGAGGAATAATGACGTTTGGATGCTTGGTTTGATCGCCATGAAGATTTGAAACTTGCAAAAGGTTGCCCCAATCCTTGCCCTACAAAACAAATTGAAAATTGATTTTTAAAAATGCAATTATATATATGAATTGGATTTTGATTTTTACCCATAATTGTTAATTTTCTATAGTTTCAAAACTTTCAAAAAATCCCTAATTAATCAATTGAAACACACAATACGGTATAATACTAATCCAAACTCAATTTTCATTTAATTTTTGTCGGATTCATCTCCTAAGTTTAAAATTTCTTGATGATAGACCTTGTCAATTAGTTAAATAGTTCAATTTCATATATCATTCGATATTTTTTGCCGCATCGGCTAATATTTTGTTGAAGACCTAGTTTTGGCAAAGCATGAAGCAATGATCCTAGAAGCTGACCTTTAAGTCATTTTAAGCTCTTGTTTGGACTATTTAAACCTAAACAAGATTGCCGAGCAAGCTTGTCCTCTTCAAGCTCGTTAAAGTAATCGAAGGCTCATCCACTCAGGTATAGAATTACCCCTTTTCCAGGCCTAGGTGGATTAACTACGGAAAATGTATACTCTAGGTATACTCCTGTATGCGCTAGAAGAGTTCTCCTTTCATTGTTTTATACATTTTTGGGGGAGGAGACTAACTGTACGAAAAAGGACCTTTTGGAGCCTCTCTTTAGGGTTTTCAGACTCTCTAAACATGAAAATACCAAGTGAGCATTCACCTACTCGGGCTCGATGTGAAATCCACGAGAGGGTAAGTAGAGGACTGTTTAAGTTTTTCAACTCTATAAACAAGAAAACACCGCCGAGCACAGACCAATCCGGGCTCGATATAAAATCCACGGATAGGTGAAAAGAGGATTGTTTAAGTTTTTCAAAATCTATAAACAGGAAAACACCGACGAGCATTAATCTGCTTGGGCTCAATACTAAAATCCACGAGCAGATATATGGAGTTATTGTTTAAGTTTTTCAGACTCCTTAAAATTGAAAACACCGGCGAGCAAGAACAGATCTCGGCTTGATATTAAAATCCAGAGATCAGTAATATAGAGTAATCTTCTATCTCTTCTTCGAACTCTATAAACAATGAAGAAGGTCCTAAGTCTTCCTCCCATGAGCTTGTTAAACTATTTACATGGTTGGATCTATTGAGTTTTCATTCTTTCTTGGACTCATTAAAACAATAAGAAGGGTATTCTTTTATCTAAAAAGAATAAGGGATGGGAAAGACATATCATGTCTTCATTGTCAAAGGCAGTTCAGTCAGTTATATCCTTGAACACAGCACCTACTTGAGTCTATCTTGTCGGTTGGGTTTAGTTTTTTGACCTCAGGGTGAACCTTTCCTCCGAGTTATTTACTCCCCCAGTTGGTTATTCTTCCAACCATATGGAGGGTCTGCTAATGTCTCTTACATTTCAGACTTATTATTTACCCCATTATGTCAGAAACTGCCTAAGTCACTTTGTGTCATACTCAATGTTTAAGGATATACCCTATCTCGGCCATTCTAAAGTTTACCTTGACCTCATGTGTCAGCCTTCCTAGTGTCAGTCTTGTTACATATTATTTCATGTCAGCTCTTACCAGTTGAGTGTTCCTCGAGTTGGATGATGGAGGATGCCTTAAGGCCTCCCTTCCAATGGACTTCTTCCCATCGACATCAACTCATTATTCTGGGAATGAAGTTTAGAGTTTCGGTTAGTACCTTGGAGATTGCAGTCACCAGTGGCAATTTTCCTCGCTGTTGAAAGATGAGAATACATCAATGTCTCTTCTTCGACAGGATTCCCAAGTGTTCGACTCTAAGTCCATCTATTCACACTTGGAGGATCGTACTTGGTACCTTGGACCCCATCATCATTATCAGTGGAAGTCCTCGTGTTTGTTAACGGTATACATCAATGACCGGTAATCAAACGATACCCCCCATGTTCGACTATCAACTCATCTATTCACATGGTTAGGGTTTGTACCTAGAGTTGTTTTGGATGAAGACCTTGGGATTTTAGATGACAGTACCTCATTTTGTTATCACCCAAGTTGGGCAAGACTGAGCCTCACTTATATTTGGCTCTCCATGAGACATAGATCCAGTTTGTTGTTATGGCTATGATCTCTCAGTTTGACATGGATCCACGTTTGTATTCCAAGTGGCCATGCTTTTATATACATCTCCTTGTTATGTATCGGAGATCATGTTATATCACACTACATATCTATATGATGTCAAAAATGTAATTGCTCGCTGACCTTGATCTTTGTTGCAGGTTTTCTTGTGACTTGTTTTCTGCGGTTTCTTTGCTCTTCCTCTAGCTTTGGATTATAATGTATTTCGGCCATCGTTTCCCTCTGACCTCACACATTAGGGGGCATCTGTTATAGGTTAAACTTGCACCTCTCCATCCGTGATCACCCTGAGCCGTTGATCACACAAAAGGACAACTTGGATGGAGGAGCATGTTGACCTTGGATGATACTTTGACTCACTCCATTTCCTGACATTACTGGAAAAACCCAAAAAATATATCATTTTGAGATATGAGCGCTACTCTACTCAAAGATACTAGCGCCCATACGCTACTCCAGTGTATAATAGTAGCACCCATATCCAAATATACGCTACTCCTTCTCAACATAGTAGCGCTCAGCATTTTAAACTCGATGAGCGCTAGTTGATAAGCACTAAAGTAGCGCCCTATATGCTACTTCACTGAACAAGAGTCGCGTACATCTTAAAAGATGATTAAAAAATAAATTAATTTCTCGAGGAGGATTAGTTGCTGGTAGTTTTCCAACTCCCCCAACTTCCTCCATAACTATACATCGACCTGAACTACTTCTCTAATCCTATAAATACAAAGAAGATTAAAGAGAAAGGTTAGATGGATTAATGGAGAAACTTTGAGACATAGAGAGAAGCTTGCATTGGAGGAGTTGATGCTGAAGATATCCAAGCTAGAGAAGAGTCAGAGCCCAGAATCAAGTTGCAGGAGCCTGTTACATGATCAGGTATACTTGTACATCATTTTACTTTTGACAATAAAGGTTGAAGTGTCTTTCTTGTTCCAATTTAAATGTGTTATGAAATAACATCTTAATTTGGATCTGTTTTGGTCAATACTGAATGTTAAAACATTGTTTTTGTTTCTTTCAAGCTTTATATATTGTCCAAAACGCTTTGAGAAAGGTATTGTTATTGCAAGTTTACTGAAAGGAAGGTGGATTTGGAAGTTGAACACAAGATCAAGTAAAGGCTAGGATCAAACTTCGATTGAAAGGTGTGTTCCCAAGATCCATAACTTATTGCTTTTCATAAATATCTTTGTAATATCATCAATACACTTACCTGTCACCCCAACCAAGTTGATAGCATTAGTTTCCTTGCTATAGGGTAGATTTTCCCGCCAACAGTAGGGAACTTGACTAGCAATTTGGGGTTCGAATACCCCTTAAGTAGGTGCGAAAGATGGCTCTCCAACTGCTATTGGAACCTATGTAATTTCATGAAATAGGAAGGGTAAATCTAGGGTACATTAATATGGACTCATATGCATCTCTATTTAGTCAATTAAGTCTGCTACAACACTCTCCAAATCAGAAGCAAAATACTAGTTTCGACCTTGGGGGAAATGATAGGCAATATTCTCCAAATGCTTTAAAAATGAACAATATGACTCCCAAAGCTTATGAATTGAACATGAAACTTTTAGAAAATATAAATAACAGTCCATACATCATTAATCCATCAATATTTCACTGGTCCATTCGAATACATCAACATATTATTGGCATACATCAACATAGTGTGGAAATTGGCACCATTTTCTCATTTATAATCATATGTACATCATTCCACTTGGATTATCATCTTGGTACAGTTCTGAAGATGATAGAATAGATAATTTACATTATATGACAAAAGAAATGGGGCATTATAATCTCCACCAAAGAGAACAATAGCTCACCCAATGCGCCTCTCCTCAAGGATCGTGAATATGCCAAGAAAACTGGAAATGGTTGGAGGAAGGACATGCACTAAGGGAGACCATGAGATTCCCTATAGCTTACACCTGCAACAAAAGACTCCATTAAATCTCTCATGAAAGGTCTGAATGGCCTTTCCCACTATCAACTAGGATGGGAATCTTTCACCCTCGAAATTGGCTAATGCAAGTAGAGAAGCACTCCACTAGCTCTCTTCACAAATACAAATTATGAAAATGATCAAAAGCCTCTCTCTTACTTCATCCCTGTATTTTATAAACATCCTTAATCTTCTGAGGTTCTAATTCCATCCAAATATTCCAAGCTAATTTGAATTTGGGAGTGACTCAAGTTTTGCCACATGTCTCCCACTTCCTAGCCTTCCACCTTCCACCAATTCGAGTAGGCATCTCTTGGCCTTCTCTAACTCCCTTCAGCACTCACTTAGATGATATTTTTAGGTCTTACGTGTCATATTGGTCAGATTTCAGTCCTCAGGTCTGCATTTTTTCATAGGTGTCATAGCATCTTCATCATTGTTGTCATAGAAGTTAGGGAATCTAGCCCAAGTGTCCAAGAACCTCTCATTTGACTCTTCCTCTTCCATGGGAGTTACACTTCCATCCAAATTCGACCTATGATGCACATTTCCAAGTGTATGAGCCTTCCAACTCATCCCAAGAACATTAGACTTCCCATGGATTTTAAATTGCAAGAGGAGGATGCCACATGGCATAGAAATTCTAGCTTGTGTGGGTCCCACAACCTCCATGTGTCTTCATGATCAATAGCCACTTTGATTTTCCCTTGTATTTATTTATTTATCTCCTTTACTAAATATTTATGCCATTCTAATGTCCAAACATCATTTATTATCCCCCTTATTCCAAATCCCGATGTCTCCATCCAACCTAGGGAACCAGTAGGATTGGTGGAATTTTCCTGTCATGAATTTATTTGAATGAGGGCATTACAAGCTGCCTATACAAGGTGTTGTCTACCAATGGTGTAGAATATGCTTCTTCAAGTCTTGCTCCTGAAAGGAAGGGAGTCTTTTAAGGATTGAAATTATCCATATTGAACTTTTTTAGCATGTCATATGCATATTTGGACTAAGATACCTTAGTTCCATTCTCAGATTGAGAAATCTCAAGCCCCAAAAATTGCTTAAGAATTTCCAAGTCAGTCATGGAAAAAGCTTGATGCAAAGAGGTCTTCAATGAATCTATTTGATCAGTAGAGCTACCCATGATTAGTATATCATCAAAATATAACAAAATAATTAATATCGAGCCATCAATCAGCTTCATGTAAACATTTGGGTCATATTTGCATCTAGTAAAAGATCGTGACAAGAGAAAGTTGTTTATTTTGGCATACCAAGTCTTGGGGGATTTCTTAAGCCCATATAAGGAATTCTTCAACCTGCATACATAGTTAGGATTTGATGTATAACCTTTTGGCTGCTGCATATACATCTCTTCCTCAATATCTCCATGGAGGAAGGCACTTTTGACATCCATGTGATGCACTTCCCAATGCTTGGATGTAGAAATTGCTAGAACTAGTCTTATTGAATCCTTCTATGCAACTGGTGCAACAGTCTCATTGTAGTCAAGGAAATGGAATTGGGAGAAGCCATTTTCCACCATCCTAGCCTTATATTTCACTGTTGCACCATCACCTGCAAATTTAGTATTGAGGATCCACTTACACCTTACCAATTTCTTGTCGGGGGGGAGCTTGACTAGCTCCCATGTCTCATTCTTTTGCAGTGAATGAAAATACTCATCCATGGAAGCATACCATATTGGGTCATGTGATTATTCCTCATATGTCTAAGGATAAGAATAAACCATAAGAAAACATCTCTCAGATAGATAAGTATCATTCACATTGAGAGCATTCTCACATTGTGATCTAGTCCTTCTAGGATCCTGAGGATTTCCCATTAGTTCACCAGCTGCTTGAAGAGTCTTAGCAACCCACTTAATACTTGTTGGTGAATTAGGATATGTAATAAAATGGTCTTCATAATTATAAATATTAGAATCAAAAAATTCAAAAGGATCATCACTTACATTCTTAGGTGGTGGTGTGGAGGGTTCTCCAATTTTAACACTTTGCGAGGGATCTTATTCAAATTGAACACTCCTCTCAATGAGGATTTTTGAGAGGGCATGCTAAAAAACTTGTAGCCCTTGTAGTATTTTGAATAGCCAACAAAAATACATGGTTGGATTTGGGGCTGCATGGCCCTCCTCTTCTCAAGTGGTATTCTAGCCAAAGCCTTGGAGCCAAAAATATTGAAATGAGAAACATCAGGTTTGTGCCCAGTAAAAGCTTCAAAATGAGTGATTCCTTTTAATGCTTTGTGAGGAACTCTATTCTATATGTATTATGTACAATTTTTTTCCTCATCCCAAAGTATTGGAGACAAAGAATTGGCCTCAAGCATGCATGTGGCCATCTCCTTGAGAGATATGTTCTTCCTCTCAACAACACCATTCTACTGAGGTGTGTAGGGAATAATGTGTTGCATTTGTATTCTAGAATAGGCACAAAATTGCTGAAACTCATATTTAATGTATTCTCCACCGTTATCATATCTAAGGATCTTGATATGTCTACCAGACTGGTTCTCAACTGAGGCTTTAAAAATATTGAACAAATTGAACACTTCTGACTTTAACTTGAGGAAGTAGATCCAACAATACCTGGTAAAGTCACCTATGAATGTTAGGATGTTATTGTCATGGTTCAAAGACTGATGGGGGAATGGACCTTGTCACGTCTCTTCCCGTCCTCCCAACCCACAAAGGAAACATGAACGAAATATGGGGTGTCTAATTCTCCCCCAAAGACATACAAAGGAATTTACAATTTAATAAAATGCAATATGGGGTGTCTAATTCTCCCCCAAAGACATATGAAGGAATTTACAATTTAATAAATTGCATAATTAAAATATACAGAATGAAATTAAAACATAATAACACACACATAGAATGGAATGCATCATCATATATCCATACTTGATGCATGATTAAGGACTAGTCTTAGTCCACTGGTGTTAGATGAGAGAGGGAGGGATTTTATTAAAGCTATTCTCCTATCCAGTGGATTCTTTCGAGCTCGGGGGTGGTCTCTAGGGCCGCATAGAGAACCCATGGTTGGGTGGAAAGTTGCAGTCATTCCCTAAGTCACATGAGTCTATTGATCCAAATAAGTATTCTTTACTTTTTTATTGTTATTAGAAGATTTCAATAATATAAATCTATATTGTCATGGATACCTTTGTTATTCTCATATATATATATGTGTGGTGGTATATTGATTGTATTGATCGTTGGGTTTATATTGTATATTTTTGGCTACCTTTGTTAGCAGATTCATTTGCATATGTGGATCATAGTTATGGTACAATGATAGAAATGGTAGTACGTGTTATGGTGGTATGCTTTTATATGTAGTTGGCTTATGAGATAAAGGAAATCCATGTAAACTAAATGTGTAAGGTTAAAAAGGAGTAGTACTTGGACTAACCAAAGTTGTGTAGTAGATGGGATATATATTCAAGTAGTTTATCATAACATTCAAGGGGTAAGAAATAGACTTTGTAATCGATACAAGTAGATTGATGAATGGATTGATTATTATTGGTAGGAAATATACAAATGTTAACTAAACCTTAATATCATCGGTACGATTTTGGAAACATGGAAACTTTATAGAAGCTATTGTGTATTATATGGTTAATATGAACTTATTAGAAGTACTTGTACATCTAAAAATTAATCTCATGAGCTGCATGAAGTTAAGGTTCGACTCAGCATTATTATATATATATGAGAAGTAAAAAGTAACTAATTATTTTCCAAAAATAAACCTCAGAAGTTTGGGGTTTATTACACCATACCTCAACGTAACTAAATGGCATTAACTCCATTCGCACAATTAAAAATTGTTGACCTCATGAATTGAAGGGATTGAGGATAACAACATACAAAATCTAGCTCAAATGAGTATGAGGTAGATTGATAGAATAAGTGTCGAAGTATAGTAGTGCGACACTCTTCCTTTACTAAACCCAAGCTAAATAGCCTTGTCAATAGGTGCAATGGTTAAGCCATTGCAAAATATGAACCCTATATGTAAATATAGACTATGATGAAATGCATAGTTCAAAAAACTATACAATGAAAACTAAAAATACATCATTCCAAAATAGATTAATGTTATCGACATTTTTATTTATACATAATATTATTGTTTAGACCATAGTGTAACCTATTCCTGTTTGAAATTATGATATACTATATGACATAGCTTAGTTGTAGTACTCTTTGCAGTTTTGGGTATATAATGTCATAGGAAATTTTATGTATATTATATACCATATGGCAATTATATTATATAACATAATTTGTTTGAAATTAAATTATGAGCACCTAGGCTTCAAATTTGAAGCCTTCAGGGCCCTTCAGAGGCCATTTTACACGTCATAGAAGACCACCTCAAATTTTACCATGCAAAAAAAAAAAAATTTCGTGGTAAGCCCGTTAATAATTAAATTAACCACTACTGTTTAAAATTGCAACAGAAGGGCAGCTTCAAATTTCACCCATCGACAATTTTCAGTGGGAAATTGGGAATGCAACTACTAGCTAGGTGACCTAGGAGGGAGACTTGGTACTCGTTTACTCTCCAATATCCATGTGTCCCATCATCGATGGATCATGGACCATTGGGACTCTAATAATAACATTGAATAGCTTATATGGATGGGCTTACACTTCTAAGTTCTCATGTTAGCGGTGAGCGCTTACATTTTTAACACATTTAATGGCAGCGACAACTTTATTAAACATGGTTGGTGGCTCATACGTGTTGCTAGCAATGGTATTACCAAGTTACCAGTTATCACATACCAATTCGTGACTTCTGACTTCGTGAGTTAGTTGAGTATTCAATGTATAATATATTATGTTAATCTGCCCCGAATTTGGCATTTCAGACAAAATCTACAATCCAGAAACTTCTTGTAATGTTGCAGGCTGTCACTCTCTCCCGTGGCCCCTGCCTATGACCCTGTGTTTTCTTTTTTGTATCAATTTATTCCTACCGTCTACGGCTCCTAGCCTCACACCTTGTGTTTTTTTGTTGTATCAAGTCAATACCGTGGCTCTCAAGTCCCACCTTGTGTTTTCTTTATTGTATGATGTCAATGCTTGAATTCCATGCTTCCATGGCTCCAACCATGATTATATAATATTACAGGAATACAAACAAGATTTTTCTTATACCCCTTCTCCACCGTGGTCAAGCTACTTCCAAGTTCCACCTACCCTATCTCCTCGAGTCCTCCAGGAGATTTTGCAGAGTGAAGCTTCCAATGTCAGCCTACCATAAACATATATAAAGAAATTTGTTTTCTTTGGGGAGCTCAAATTCAAGGTTGACTCGATTGCTAAGATCTTATGAATTTATAGGTATGTACATCATTTATCCATTCATGATCCCATCAATTATTTAAAAAAACATTATTTGATTAAAATTCTATAACTCCAAAGTTCAAACACAATATTATTATTTGATTGAAATTTTGTAACTTCAAACGGGCCTTGAAGGCTTCAAATTTGAATCCTGGACCCAAGAGTGGGTTTGTCATAAATATCCATCAGAGGCTGTTCAGAACGACATTTATCGATTCCCAACCGTAGCAACAACAACAATTGCTTCTTTCTTCATATGTTTTGTGTACATGTGCTCCTTTCCTTTCCCTATTTTCCATTGTCGCCCGATCGAAGCTCTTGAGAATTTAGCCTCCCTTTAACTTTCCTTAAATGGAGGGGACAAGGAATACCATTGTTTTCACTCTGAAACCGAGTGCTTCCCACGCAACTTTCACTCAACACGGTAGCAACCCTATGGGAAACAGGTGTGCACACTGCACCCCCTAGCTTTACAGAAAAGCCTGGGGATTTGGGGAAGTTCGCACTCCGCCAGCCTCCATGCATCTAGTTAATGAGTGAGATCAAGAATCCACACTTTGCATCTAAAATTGTATTGCACATGAGCCATTTTCCCCAATTGCTCAGTCGTCGACTTGACACCTTCCTCTAGTACATGGTTTAAGATTCTTGAGATTTATTAATATGAAGACCACCGATGCTACTACACTTACAATCCCAATTCGCTATCGAATTTCAATATGATTGAGAATATGCAACAACATCTGGTGATGGACAATGCTTAAAGATGGCAATTTTCTTAAAATTCCTAGTGCCAACTCCTGCGTTCAACTGTACAAACTGGGACAAAAATGTTTTTGTAATCTTGATTTTTAGAACGACAGTGCTACTTTACCTTTTGATTTTGTTTCCCTTATCGGCTGGTCTTGAATAGAACATGAACTTTAACCATATAACAAGAACTTCAACCATCTATGCATCTCCTCTCTACTTGCTATGCCTATGTTTTACTTATGCTTCACAACCCATCCTCTACTCTGTCATACCACATAGTTAGTATGTATAACGAGATCTAGGGGGAGGGCTATAGAGAAGAAGCAGCCAGGGTCCTTAGTCAACTATTGAGAACAAAAGTTGCCTGGAGTCGGATA
The DNA here is from genome assembly GCA_027924585.1 of Larix kaempferi. Taxonomy (NCBI): domain Eukaryota; kingdom Viridiplantae; phylum Streptophyta; class Pinopsida; order Pinales; family Pinaceae; genus Larix; species Larix kaempferi. The sequence continues at coordinate 1,076,798 of BSBM01002149.1, read as the reverse complement.
GTTGTCTTTGCTCAAACCATAACATAGCATGTAACATGTAAGGAGTGCTTAAACTTATTCTATCCCAAGTACGTGGGGCATTCATAGTGTTGAATGAAAAATTAAAAAATATATTGTTGTCATTGGCATTCGATTCTGTCGTAGGGTACACAATTAGAGTGACAAAGAAACTTGCTATTGGTTTTCAATCCAATCCAACTTCTTTGTTGAACTGTTCTCTCTGATAGACTTGCATGAAGGAGGATTATAAATCGCATAGGAAACACAGTTGTTTGATAGAGGTGCATGAAAGTGAATTATGGTCCTCGATTCAACAAAGTAAAAAAAAGTTACCATTCAAATTCTTTCCCTTCACCTTTTTTACTGCCTTTCTGCATACATCTCTATTGTTCACTAATTTAGCAACAGATACGGGCCAGACTCAACATCCAATGTTTTTGGCTTTTGAGACAATTTCTTCCCTTTTTGGATTACATTATCAGTTTTTGCATTGTTAAGTAGGCTAGATTTTATGTCGGCTAGAATTTATATTAGTTTGAAGAATGCTAGTTATTTACAAAGATTGAACTTTTCCAAGAATAAGCATCGCGTTGCTTTTAGAAGAGTCGAAGAACCCAATTCTCCATCGAGCCTGTATTGTTCGAAGTAGCCTAGGAACCCATTTTAAGAGGTATTAAATATTATTATATTGATTAAAAGTTGGATTGGAATTGGGATAGCAAGTTAACTATCGCTGCACTAATGCAGAAACAAATATCTATAAAATTCGTTATGGCAATTCACATTGAACATGTGCAAAGTGGATTCTCTCTGTGTCTCCTAAGTTATGTTTGTGAGATATCATAAAAGAGTAAAATAGTATTAATTTTGGCTATAAAGATGAAAGTTGGATTGGAATGAGGTTAGCAAGTTAAATGTATTATTATACTGGTTAAAATTTTAAGAGGTAAGATCAATTTGAGAAATTGCTGAGATGGCAAAGGTGGCGTAGTGGCCTAAAGACTAAGCTACTAGATCCGGAAAAAATATGGTATATGACATATATAACGTTTAGTGCCGCCATATCCACTGCAAAATAATGCCGGTCAACATTACTACTTAAGTAAACGGTGAAATTTTGATGTACTAGTACATTTTGAAATAAAAAGAACGACTTATTTTTACATGTCAGCATTGAAGGGTTCAATATCTCTAACCCTTCAAATTGAAATGGGACCCCACCCTTCAAATTTGACCCGGCGTCTATATGTATAGCGCCTTGCAATGCACGTGATCCAAATCCAATCGTACTGTGCAAAAGTCTGTGTAATTTCCGTGCGTCCGAAATCCATACTACTATAGTATTTTCTTGTGGGTTTCCTAGGCTTGAAAGTTAAACATAGATCACTAGGAACCGGTGTGTAGCTCCACTTCACTGCTGTCTGGTCGGCTCTCCCCTAGAGTAGAGTGGAAATTTCTGCTTAGACGCTTTGAAAAACTGCCTGTTTTAAACTCCAATTTCTTCTGCTACTTTCTCAATCCAGAAGTCAATCAAGAAGTTAACGTCTCCCCCTTTCTACAATTGAAAATGTTGGTGGCAGGTCAGGAACCAGTTGTCCCGACCACAACAATTGGATTTGAAGGATTTGAAAAACGGCTAGAGATTGAGTTCTTTGCAGACTCATTTTTTACCCACTCAGAAAGAAGGGGCCTGCGGTCACTCAGCCAAACGCAGTTGGACGAAATGCTCAAAGCAGCTGAATGCACCATCGTTGATGAGCTCTCTAGTGAGCATTTTGATTCATATGTGCTGTCAGAGTCGAGTCTGTTTGTTTATCCATTCAAGATCATTCTCAAAACCTGTGGGACTACCAAACTGCTCCTTTCCATCCCTCTGATATTAAGCAATGCAAGCAGCTTGTCTCTCTCGGTAAAAAATGTTAAATACAGTCGAGGAACATTCATGTTTCCTGGAGCCCAGTCATTTCCTCACCGCAGCCTCTCCGAGGAAGTGTCATATCTGGACAAGTACTTTGGAACTCTTGGATCCGGTGGCATGGCTTACGTTATGGGAAATTCTGCAACGTATTATAACTGGCATATCTACTTGGCCTAGGCTGATGATTTTACATCTAAGGTTGTGACTGAACCAGTTTTTACACTGGAGATGTGCATGACCCAGCTCGACCGCAAGCAGGCTTCTCTGTTTTACAAGGATTGATGTAATTATGCGGCAGAAATGACTCTTGAATCCGGTATATCCCAAATTCTTCCAGAGGCGAAAATCTGTGATTTTGAATTTCATCCATGCGGCCTTTTCTACAATTCATGTAACTCCCGAGGATGGCTTCAGTTATGCAAGCTTTGAGGCGATGAGTTATGATCCCAAGGATTGTGATTTGGAGGCGTCGGTTGAGAGGGTATTAAGATTGTCTCGCAAGGGGAGGATTCAGTTTATTCTCCATTCATTTCCTTCAGAAGTAAAACACCAAAAATAACAAATTATTTGCAATGGGAAAAAGAAAATGGAATACAAAGATTTGAAGTTTTATGCATATTTGAAGTTTTCACTCTACATGTTTTAGTTTTAATCATAAACAAAATTTGTTTGAAAAATGATTTTAATGGAATCTATATTTTAATGTGAATTTAACATAATACAACCAAAATAAAACATTAACTTCCAATTTTGAAATAGAAAAAAATGTTTTAATTATGTGTATAAATATTAACTATATAATACATTTATGGTGTCTTTATATAATATTTCAATGTGTAATCTTTCAGAAGAAACAATAGATATATTTAAATCATATAGCTACTAACCCTAGAATGCTAAACATAAACTAGTAGAAAAGGTACTATAATAATAATAATAATAATAATAATAATTTAATTTATGTTTATAATTTAGATAGCAACCAATTTTTATTTTTTTGTAAGTTAGGGTAGTTCCTTGTATTGCAATTACAAACAAATACAGAGTGCAGGGTTTTCCCAAGGCTGGTAAAACAAACCCGAAATCAAACTTTAAGCATTATTCCCCAGAAGGAAACAAGACTATACTAGAAAGTTTGAGAATTGCTATCCACTGTACAAAGGTAAATTTCCATGAAATTAAAAAGAGCAGCAGTGACTGTAATGACATATCGAAACAAAAAATGAAGACATACGCAAAACAAAAAACCGAGCTAAAGGTTTAGACAGGTGGGAAATTTGCTACTGATTTTGGAGGATCTTCCTGAGATAGCCAACCATCTAATCTTGCTGCAAAAGAATTTCCACATGAGATTCTCCTTTTTCTACCAGGGTCTTACCCATAACTGAATTTTGCATCCAATGATAATCCAGGGTCCTTTGGTAAAGGGTGGTGCGACCTCTGGTGTTCCCCGGGTCCGGAACCAGAGCTTTGAATTCATTCCTCATTTATGTATCTGAAAGACAGCCTCGAGGCAATTGAGCGTCCTCTTAATCTTCTTGAATTTCCTTGTGAGCTTGCTTATGGATTTCTTCCTTTTAATGACAGGCCTTCCCCACTATGTCACGCATGAAAATGCACTGGTGGGACGGAATAAGAGCCTGTTTGTTTGGACTTGTGCGTGATATAACTTCTCTTAGTGGGTGCCATTTTTCTTCGGCTGCAAGCGGATGTAATGTCCCTAAAAATAGTAAAAGTTTAAAAAAATTTCCGTTACTGTAATAAACTATTTAAGAGGTGGTGATTTGTAAATTAACTTCAGCACCGATAAGAACATACTACACTGGTACTTATTTGTGACATTTGAAGAGTCTCAGTTTCTTAAGTATCATGGTCTTACTAGTTGTTATTCGTATAGCTTTGCGGAAGTGATGTAATGAGTAGAAATGTAATTCTGTCGCAAGTGTACAAATGTTAGAGTATAATAATAAAAATCTCCTTCTTACCGTTTTAAGAGTTTGTGTGCATATTTATGAAAGTCTAACTGATAATTCAGGTGAGATGGACCCCCAGTTGGTGATGGTTGAGGCCCATGATGAGACCCTTGGTCTTTCAAGGGATAAGTACCCCGACAGAGCTGCCGAGAGGTAGGGTGTAAGAAATGGGACTTTGGACTTACTTAGCGTATTTCGCTAATGCATTTTATTTGTAATTCTACTTTGGAGGTATGTTTATGAAGACACCTCCCTAGGGTATCTACTTCCTAGTCCTAAGAACACTTAAGTCTAAAGGATATAAAGTTTTAAGAGTTGGCACTTTGAAACCCTTGTTGGTTATTACTAAATGCAAGCAACGATTACTCACTATAGAGAAATGGGTCAGATATTGAAATGTTAGTGGGGTTGGTGGTAACATTAAAGGTAGCATACAATTCTTCACATGGCTCTTGATGCTAGCTATGCAAAAGGTCTTTACACCAACTATTATCAATTTCGTGGTTCATTTTCCCTTGTTTGTTGTTGGATGCGTTTGAGGGTTTCGTGCCCTGACCTGAGCTTTGCTCATGGTCAACACACCATATGGGGTTTCATATGCAGGGATAGAGACTGAGTAAGTAGGTAATACTCATCCCTGGTTGTGCTATGTTTCCTTCTACATTTTAGATGGAGTTTGATAATGATACCAGTGTTTGACTTCATGTGGTTCATTTGTTTGGTTGGTAATTGTTGGCATTCCTCTTCTACGTGGCTACTAGTCGATGGCCAGTACTCTCGACTTTGATGGCGTTGCATATGGTAAGTTCAAAGTTCTCCATCCCTTATCCCCTCCTCTCGCCTCTGTGGAGTGGTATTGTTTGTATTTGCTATGGGGAACTTCGTGAGCCTGGTTTGGGTTCATTGCCACAAGTTTTGGGTTCCTGGAGGTCATCGTTGGCTGGACCATTGTGAAATGTATCTATTGGTTTTAATGGGAACGACATGGTCCCGGAGGGTTTTAATATATTGTTTGGCCATTCGGCTTTATGTTGAACTTTGTTGAAGCTGTTTGTAATGTAATGCCCAATATAAATCTGGGGTTTGCATTTGAGACACATGTCTACATATTTAGTTTTGAAAGGGCCCTAGAACTGTGAGTAGAGGAAATGGCTTTCTGCATAATTCTATAAATGATTTGCACTTTGTCTAGTCTCTGCATTTTCTTATGGATAAGAGTAGTAGTGTTGGTTTGCTTTATGTGTTCGCTATCGTTGTTTTTATTCTGAAGATCATCGGTTGAGTATTTTATAATGGGAAAACGTGGTTTTGTCATGACCTACATTTATAAAGAGCTGTGGTTGACTCTATCTATAGTCTTGATGAAGAATAGGGAAAGTGTTGGCCTCTGCGGTTTCTATTAGACTTTGAACCTATAATAGAGAAAGATGAAGATAACTAGTCTCTGCATTTTCTTTATGTGAATTAATGGTTATGAGTTTAGATCCTCCATGTGGCTATCATGGCTCTGTCTGTTAAATGGAGTTGCAATTCAAAGTTTTAAATAGCTTCCAGAACAAGGATATGTTGGTAGGAGAAACGTAACCCTTGTCTGGTCTTCTTACATGCCTGTGGGGTTTCGCTTTGGTTCTTCTTGCTATGTTTTTTGGTAATTGCTTTAAATAAAAAAAGAAGGCTTGATGTAGGAAAATAGAGGGATTCGATCCCTTGCATTGCGTTTATGTTTAATGAATGGCTGTAATTGTTTGCTAAATGGTAACGAAAACGATTGGTTGAATGTGTAATTGGGATTCAATCCATGAAAATATATGTTGTTGTTTTCGATATAGTGGTTGACTGTTTGGTTGAATTAGTAACTGTGGGTTGAGGGGTTTCATTGATATTTGAAAAGGTTGAAACTTCTATACAATACATTCTCACTACTGTAATGTTTTTGATAGGTTTTTGGGAAGAATAATATGAAATTACAATTTCTATTTAAAAGCAAAGATCTCTAACATGACAGTGTTTATTTTCATAAATTTTATATGGATAACAAAATTAAAAACAAAACATAATTATAAGTCTGGAAGTAAATCTGAATTCATAACAATGATGAGTAGAGAAGAACTCTGTTATCCAAATTTATAATGAAAAGACCTCTAGGTTTTGAGTCGCATGGATGTCTAGCACAGGGTAGCTTAGCTAGACCTACTAGACGTCCTGTTGGATCTAAATCATAAATTCTAAGTCTAAGCAGCCCTAGCTACAGGGTTTTACTCCTATCAGTAATCTACATTTAAAAAAATTTCAGGATATAAACGAAATAGTGCTGGGATAGCAACTCTATATTAATCACTTAACTTGTATTATAACTTTAAAATGGAGGATCAATAATTTGTACCTGGATACCTTGTGACTTGCTCCTCTCCTGTAGTAGCCTGCACACTCAAAAAATAATTAGTGTAGAACTTCTGAACTTTAGCTGACCTGTTAGAATGATTCCTTAGCTTGATAACTTTGGGGCTACCATGTTCCTCCCAACCATGACCCTTAGACCATTCCTGGTTCTAACTGGATCCCCTTGAGCTGGTTCCAACATGCAATCAGAGATAGAGGCCCTAGGTTCACTGCTGGTTCAGATCTGCAATTGTTATGTGAGACTGCTTCAGTTTCTTGGAGCATAAAACTTCTCTTTGATTACCATAAGAGAATGATAATGAAAAAGAATGATGATCCCTAACCTTGGGATCCACCCTCTTTATGTAGGGGAGTCTTGAATTATGACTATTGAATATTTAGTTTATTTAATTTAAGATAATTAATAATTTAAAATATATTATTTACTCAAATATCTAGTCCTCTTGAACGAGGACTTTCCCTTTGTTTTAACTATGAGTGATTTTAATTTAAACTTTTCATAATAATAATAACACTAATTATAATAATAATATTTCTAACCTAGGTATTAATACATTATTAATACTATTTACTAATGTGGTTGCCCACTAAGTATTAATACCTTATTAATTACTATTTAATAATGTGGCACCCACTATGCATAAACTATATGCAATAAATATATTTTATAAATAAATAATAACAATATTATTATTAAAGTTCTTAATAATAATATTTAGCCTTGAGGCCTTTAAGAATTTTGTTCACACAAGACTATTCTTAGTCAATCCATACTTTAGGTTATGGAAATTATCTATTATTTAATTATATATCTTTACATGATACTTCTTTTAAACATTAAGGATATGGTCCAATTCTTTGGACGGTCTTTCGATAAGCTTGGATAGGCACCTCTAGTCTCTCTCTTGCATGTCGGATTCCCTTGTTTAACATGGTAGTTCCCGCAGTATTTGATGATAGATAAAAGATGAATGATTTAACCAAATTAAATAAATGTGATGCAAGTAGAAGTGTTATTCAGAGTCTTTCCGACTCAACACTTTGATATTTAGTAACCCCAAGTGCTCTTCAGAGCCTTTTAACTCAACACTTTCACATGGGCGTTACGCCAGTGCAATTCCAGAGCTTCCTGCTCAACACGAGTGCTAGAATGTGGTTGTGAGGCACATCTAGAATATTTAAGTGGCCTCGGATCCGGTATTCATTTATCAAGCTTGGAGTGTTCCAGGGATTATGCCCAACACTCAGTGTACCTTAGGGCTTACTCCTAGTACATAAACATTCTTCTAGGTACATTGGGGCTTATGCCCACTACATAGGTTATATGTGTGTTTCTGAGTCCACGCTCAACACACTCATAAGTCAAATCATGTAAAATCTATGAAAAACCTGCAATAATTAATTAATGCAAATACACGAGATATCAGAAATAACAGAACTCAGAATCACTTTTATATTGATCACGGGCCACTTCGAGGGGGCAACCTCCTTTGAGCAAGCTCAATACAATTAACTTCACGGTGCCTTCATAGGCCTCAACACCACTTATATACTAAGTCTAGGTGCCAATACCATGGGTCAATACTATGTGTCAATACAAATCATGGGCTAAGTCTAGGTGCCAATACTATGAGTCAAAACCATGGGACATATAATACTATGGGATGACTTACAAAGCATATGCGTCCAATACTATGGGTCAATACTATGGGCTAATATAAACTATGGATCAACAAATACTATGGGATGACTTACACAGCATATGCATCCAACAACAATATAATAAGTAAAGACATGGGTTCCTAACATCCCCTCTCCCTTAGAAAAAGCTTTGTCCTCAAAGCTTTAGATGTGGAAATTGATGCAGAATCTGAAGGAGTGGGTCCCCTGTAGCATCCTCGGGTTGCATTCCATGCCATTGACGCATTTTGAGTTTCAGGGAGGATTGCATGGAAGGATGTAGACGAAGAAGAACCATATCAACGACGTGAAAAGTGTGCACACAACGATGTTGATTGGCTTGTTGTTTCAGTCGAATTCTTGCCATGTGAAGATTGTCCTGCAGAATGAGAAGAAGCTGATCGCGGTTTCGAAGAATTGAGTCAATTTCCTGAATTGGGGAGCTGCTAAAGGTGTATGGAAGAAGAATTGGCAGTGCCTGTCCAAAGATTGCTTCATATGGCGTCCTTTTAGATGTGGTACTATGCCACTGGAGCGCTTCTAGGAAATCCATAGAAATAGTTGTCCAAATCTGTGTAGGGATGGAAAAGGGTTCGAGCAATCCCGAAAGGAGGGTCGTTTCACCCTTTTTGACCTGGAAAGTATCACAGTCAACCACCATCCGTTGAATTGTCATTTTCAATCCATTCCAAAAGAAGTTACATTGTTCTTGGTCATACGTTTTGAGGAACCTAGAGTGCCCTGCTGATGAAGAAGCATGGAGTTCATAGAAGAGATAGCCCCATTGAATAGATTGCAACCAATTTGGAACAAGCAGAGAAATAGCTGTAAGAGAAACTGGGTCATCAAATGTGCGAGAAGGAGCATCTGCCACCATATTGTCCTTACCCTTCTGGTAAGTGGTCGCATAGTCATAACCCATGAGTTGGAGAACCCATTTCAGGTGTGCTGGGGAGGAGTCCCATTGTTCCAAGAAAGTTTCCAGAATTTGGAGATCAGTATTGATGAAGAAATAATTCCCCAATAGGGATGGCTGCCACTTCTGTACTGCATGCAAAATAGCCATCATGTCCTGCTGAGATGTAGATGTAGCAAAATGCTTACCGGAAAGGTCTCGTGAAGGTGGCAAGCCCAATGGTGCAACAAAGACACCTGCATATCTATCCAAGGAAGTAGTGGAGACCGTTGGTGGGTGCATCTAAAGGGAATGGAGCTGAGCAATGACACCATGTGAATTCTTCTTAAGGATCTTTTCCAAACGATGTGAACTGATGATGCAGAGAGACTCTGGTTGTAAGCCCATAAATTTGTGTTGTGTCCCATTGACTGAAAACTGCATCCAAAGTTCATCAAAATCCCATAAGATGGGGCCAAGTGTGCATAACCATTGAACGCCCAAAACTACATCACATCCACCTAAGGGCAAGGCAAACATGTCAGAGCGCAGGTTATAATCTTCCATAGAGATACGCACATTATGACACTTCCCTTTGCAAAGTAAGATGCCTCCATTGGCAACCATGACTTCAAAGTTGGAACAAGGATGGACAAAACAATCAGCCTATTTGGCAATCCGAGGATCAATGAAGTTATGAGTGCTACTAGAATCAATGAGTATGGTAAGAGGGAGCTTCTTGAAGTATCCCTTGACCCGCATTGTTTGTGGGGTGGTGACACCAGTTACAGCATGGAGAGAGATCTCGGGTGGGTCGTCTTGAGATGGGGTGTCAACAGGCGGGTGCTGAATGTCGACCTGAACATCTACTGTATTTGGAGCTTCTTCACCAAGTTCCGAGGCAGGTAGAGAATCCACATCCAAGAGATAGAGATTTTGTTGAACACATCTATGTCCCCGATTGAATTTATCATCACAATTATAACAAATCCCTTTTTCTCGGCGTGCTTGCATCTCTATTTCAGACAAATGCTTGATAGGAGTTGTTTGAGGAACAGGCTTGATGGGAGGTCGTTGGGAACCCATATTTCTAAAGGGAACAAAGGTGGGTTTGGAGCATTGTTGAGCTGCGATCTTGTCCTCTTCCAACTTAGCCAACCTTAGGACATCCATCATTGTGTTGGGACAGAACATTTTGACTTATGAGCGGATTTCATCCTTGAGACCACTGATAAAACAACTCCTGTAGAATTCATCAGACAATCCTTCTGTGTGATTGGCTAGTTTCTCAAATTCTGTCTAATACTCTCTCACTGTGCCAATTTGGTGAAGTTTAGTGAGTGCTCCTATGCAGTCATCAAAATCACTAGGACCAAATCGTGGCAAAAGGAGTTGGCAAAAATATGTCCAGTTTGGCTCAGGATGAGCTTTGATGTACCAACGGTACCATTGAAGGGCTTCCTGTTCTAAATGAAAGGATGCAAGTGGAACTTTTTGGACATCAAAAGTATTATGCAGACTGAAATATTGTATTGCTCGGTATATCCATCCAGTTGGATCAGTACCATTGAAGCGAGGAAAATCAAACTTCGGCCCATGAAAATTGCTGGAAGAAGAGAACCCAGTGGCTGCAAAAGATTCTGGTTGTCGGTTATTGTTCATGGCTGAATGCTAAAGATGGAGGATGAGAAATTTCTCATCCAAATCTTGGAGTTTGGTTTGGATGGCTGCAAGTGCTTCCTCCATGGTTTTTGCTCTTGTGCGAGTGACAACCATAACCACGATTTTTTTTTTTATTGTGGGGGGAGGGGAATGGATAGAAAAACACAAACACAAGCTTATTTAGTAAGGGAAAATTTGGATTTGGGAAAAACTCGGAGGGGTAATTGGGGTTTGACTAGGTTTTCGACACTTTCTGAGGGACAAGGAAGCAGAAAATGGGGATTTCAGGAGTGGGAACTCTATGGTAAAATTTGAAGGCAATCGGGTGAAAATTGAAGAAGTTATGGCAAACCCTAAAAATAGACAAATGTGGGATTTCTAGTCTTGGGAAGTGGAGCTTGGGATAGGGTCTTCAGGAATGAATTAGGGAGAATGGGATTGCAGGGATGCCAGTGAAGTTTCAGGGAAAACAGAGTTGAAACAAGGGAGATATGGCCGAAAAACAGAATTTTATACTCTTTTTTTTTTTTTAGAAATGGATCGGCAATAGCGGCACGGAAGGGATCCGCAACAGATGGATCTGCAACGACGCGGAAGGGATAAAAAATGGCTGGATTTGAAATGGCGACTAGATCTGGAATGACTTTCAGAATAGATCTGAAACGGCTGGATCTGGAGCGGAAGTGATCGGCAACAGTTCAACTGAAAATAGATATGGACCCCAGGTATGTACAGCTTCCTAACAGTTCAGGTGTTTCACTCGACCACCAATGCTGTCTGACGGCTTGCGTATTGGGGCATTACACCTCATTCCACGGCTCAGGTAAAGCAGATAACCGCTTTGCCACAAACGACATCTCTTGGTTTACCTCACGGGTGGGAACTAGTCAATCAGGTAGGGGTCGTTGCCCTTTTCACTGGCTGGTCCTCTTAATGGGCCAGCTACTTTGGGGTTCCTGTGGTACTCCTCACAATGAGTTTTAGGGCTTATTCCCAAGTACTTCCCACAGTTAAGCGGATAGGGATTATTCCCAAATCCGAAGTTGCAACAGATACGAAAAAATAAAATTTGGCAGAAATTCCACCCAACGAGCCAAAGAAAGTGCTCTGATACCAGATGTGAAGAACTTGCAATAATTAATTAATGCAAATACACGAGATATCAAAAATAACAGAACTCAGAATCACTTTTATATTGATCACGGGCCACTTCGAGGGGGAAACCTCCTTTGAGCAAGCTCAATACAATTAACTTCACAGTGCCTTCATAGGCCTCAACACACACTTATATACTAAGTCTAGGCGCCAATACCATGGGTCAATACTATGTGTCAATGCAAACCATGGGCTAAGTCTAGGTGCCAATACTATGAGTCAAAACCATGGGACATATAATACTATGGGACGACTTACAAAGCATATGCGTCCAACAACAATATACTAACAAAGTAAAGACATGGGTTCCTAACAAAATCCTAGCTCTGCATAGTAAGTAACAAAAGATCATCTCAGTATATTAGGGTTTGTACCCATATCAAAGATAAAGAACATCATTAAAACATTGGGGCCCCCTCGCCCAGTATACACTCAAATAAAGAAGTCAGTCAGGGTCCATGCCCAGTATGTGAATATATAAAAGAATAAATCATAGGTGCTAGGGCTCATACCCAATACTCAAAATAAAAGATATGTGCTGGGGCCATGGCCCAATATAACAACATAAATAGTTAGTCCAAAATTCAGGATATTACATCCCTCCTCAGTTAGAAACAACACCGTCCTGGTGTTTCGAGGGACTAGGAATGGGGTCATGAATCAAGGCAGGGTATGCCTCTTTCATGGTGGTCTCATTCTCCCAAGTAGACTCATCTGGTCCAAATTGCCTCCATTGCGCTTTTGTCTAAGTAATGGTCCTCCTCCTAAGCTGCACCTCTCTCTTGTCTAGAATGTGGAGTGGGTTTGGCCTGAACTCCCTTTCGGGCTCCACCTGTAATAAGGACCAATCAATTACATGTTTAGTATCGTATACATATTTATTTATTAATGAAGCATGAAAAACATTATGAACTTTTATATGAGCTGGTAAGGCTAACTCATAAGCCACTGGGCCCTTCTTGGCCAATATCTCAAAAGGTACACAAAATCTAGGGGCTAGTTTCCCGCAACGTCCTAAGCTCAACGAGCTTCGTTTTGCATTTATTTTTAGAAACACATGTTCACGGACTTGGTAGTGTTTGTCTTTTCTTTTCTTGTCTGCATAACTCTTTTGGCGGTCTTGTGCTTCTTTCAAGTTTAGTTGTACCTTGGAGACTAGTTGTTCCAAGTCTTTTAGTAGGTCGGGTCCTAACATAAGTCTGTCTACCGAACTGTCCTAAGTCACGGGTGTCCGACATTTCCTGTCGTAGAGTACCTCGAAAGGGCTCATTTTGGCCGAGGTTTGATAAACGTTGTTGTATGCAAACTCTGCGAGGTGAAAATAATCTTCCGACTTAGTGGGGTTGTTCATGACATACATTCTCAGCATGTCCTTCGGAATTTGGTTTACTCATTCCGTTTGTTTGTCGATTTGGGGGTGGTACACGGTACTGAATTGTAATTGTGTCTCCAAACCAGAGAATAATGCTCTCCAGAAATTACTAGTGAACTTCGTGTCTCGATTAGAAATGATTTCCTTTGGTATCCCATGCAATCGAAAGATCTCTTTTAAGAATATTTCCGCGATGTGAACTGCCTTGTAGGTAGATTTTACCGGTATGAAATGGGCTGCTTTAGACAACTTGTCTACCACTACAAAGATCGAGTCGTTTTGTTTCTTACTCTTGGGTAAGCCTGTAATGAAGTCCATACTTATTACTCCCACTTCCATTCCGGAATGGGTAAAGTTTGAAGTAATCCGGAGGGGTGTTGGTCTTCTGCTTTGACCAGTTGGCACTCCTCACATTTCACGATGAACATGGAGATGTCGGCTTTCAACTTACACCAAAAGTAATGCTTCTTTACTGTTGATATCATATTTTGATATCCGAGATTCCCTGAATAGGGTTTCTGGTGGAATTCAGTGAGGATGTTTGATCTAATGTCCCCACTCTCTGGGATGTAAAGTCTCTCTTTCGACCATAGTAGTCCCGACTCGTCTATCTTATATTCCTTCTGTTGTTGGAATAGTCTGTCCTCCTGGATCTTTGCAAGGATTTCCGTGTAGTAACAGTCACTCTTACATGCTGTTCAAATCTTGTGGTGTAAATATGAGTCAGATTGACTCACTGTGACCTCATAAAGCATATGTGCTCATTGGCTCAAGGCATCCACAATCTTGTTTTCCTTACCCTTAATGTGCTTTAGTTCGAAATGATACTCACTAAGGAAGGCTAACCATCTGGCCTGCCTAGCGTTTAGGTCGGGTTGGTCGAAAAGGCTCTTCAAACTCATGTTATCAGTCATCAATAGAAATTTCTTTCCCATGAGATAATTTCGCCACATCTTCAATGCATGGATGATGGCGACTAGCTCGAGATCATGCGTAGGGTATTTTTGCTCATTTTCTTTCAATTTCCTTGATTCGTAGTAGATGGAAAAGTTATCTTGCATAAGGACTCCCTCAAGTTCTTCCTTGCTTGCATCCGTGCAAACAACGAAGTCCCCATTGGGATCCGTAATACACAAAATTGGTGCACTAATCAATAGTTGCTTCAGCTTTTGAAAGCTTTCTTCACACTTATCCATCCAGATAAACTTGTTTTCCTTTTTCTGCAAGGCAGTCATGGGTAGGGAAAATTTTAGGGGCGAAATTTAGCCCAGGGGTGAAATTATAGAGGTTACAAAAAAATGTTGGGTGAATTTTTAGTATAGGAAGAGATTTTTTGAATTTAAAATATTAGTCCAATAATTATTAAATCAATAATTACACTAAAACAAATCGTCAACCCTGTAATGGAAGAAAATAGGGATTTAGCTCTGTCAAATTTAGTTAAAATCGTGACTTCGCCCCCGCATTTTCTGCAATGCAGATGCATAGCAATGAGTTTGCCCCACATTTTTAGTAATGGAGGCACATGGCAATGAGTTCGCCCCTGATTTTTCCATTTGAAATTGTGAGGACTGAGTTCGCCCTAGTATTTTCGGTAATTTAGGGGAATAGTAGTTAGTTCGCCCCTTAATTTTTCCATTTGAAACTGTGAGTATTGAGTTCACCCCCGTATTTTTAGCATTGGAGGTGAAGAGGAGTTAGCTCACCCCAAATTTTGTAGTAATGGAGGTATGGAGCAATTATTTCATTGGATATAGACCATAGGGTTGAATTCGCCCTAAAATTCATTGTTATACCTTCCTTCGCAGAATTGCTCCTCAATTATCATTAATGTAGGATTTCAATAGTGATTTTGATCTCCAAATTTCATGGTAAATGAAAAAGTTGGGGGTTTCATCCCCAATTTGTCAGGTGAAAGAATTTTTTTATTCCAAAATGGTCCAAATTTGGGGAAAGGGGGAAAGTTTGGACAATGGAACAATTTAGTAAAATGGGGAATGATTTTGTCTCTGTAAAATGCCTCAAGGCTCAACAATTCACTCCATAAAATCCCTCACAAAGAATCATCAATATCTTTGTCACTTTGCATGCAGCTCGATCAATTGCAATTTGGCAGTGGTTGAGTGGAAAATATATGCATTTGTCCAACATTCCTTGGGCCTACAATATTAAGAGGTTAGTTTCACCTTTTAAGTTATTTCTCCTTTGGTTGGAACTTATTCTGTGGGTTTTGGGAAGAGAATTTGAATGTATGCACTATGCAGGTATTTAAGCAATTGTTTTCCTTTTCGCCCTACTCAGAAAATTAGATATTGCAGCTCTAATATTTCTGTCAGACCCCTTTATTCTCTGATGAAGATATCTAATATGCGATTGATAATGGTTACTGATATGATTCTATGAATATATAGACTTAATCTAGGTTGGGTTGAATATTTTAATCTATCTTGGTCTAAATATTGTCAGTCTTTATTGTGTTTTAGATTGTTGCCATCTTGATTTCTTCGATGCTAGATTTAAAAAATTATGACTGCAAAATGACTCATAATCTAACAATTCATTAGTCAACTGAGCTCTTAATATGTAGATTTGGAGTTATTTTGATTAAGGGGGCACATGTGTCCCAATTGCATTGCATGTGAAAAACCAATTGTTCTTAGCAAATCAATGTCAGCACTAGCAATTCAAGGCACAAATTCTTGTCCCAAAAAATTGTGCTTAGCAACTGATGTTTGATCTTCAATTGATCTACAACTATCATAGGACCTTCAAGGGGATCTTTCCACATAGCGTTTGCATTTCAGGTGGAACTTGCAAAATAGATTTGAAACTTGTTGGGTTTTAAGCTCACTAGTACCCCTTGTGTATTTAACTCTTCCCTCACCTTCACTTTCCTCATCTTCAAGTGGCACAATTCTTCCTATGGAATAGCTTTTAGCTCTAAAAAACAATGATTTTATCCCTCTAAAATTCAAGCTAGAGGCTCCATTTTCCCTCAATTTCTAGGAATATAAGCTTATGGGAGCTATTTTCCTCTATTCTTCATGTAAATCAATATTATAGTTACATTCACTATTAATTTGTGGTTTGAAGATTTATTTTATAGATAAATCACCCACATTTCATAGAATCATGGCCAGTGGGGAGCGATTTTATCCCATGGTTTACTCAATGACCACCATTGGCTATGATGCCTGCTTCATTAACATGAACTAGGAAACTAAAACTTCAATTGGTGATGCAAGATTCATTTCCTATCATATGGGATTTGCGTGGAAGGTTTGGATCAATTCAGGATTGTCCTTCATGAATATCATGAGTTTTTTGAGGTTTCTAACGATTATTATAAGCTTCTAAGTGATTTGAAGAAGGATGGGTTTTTCAAGGGAACTCTTTGTTTATTTTTGGATAGGCTTGTGGATGATATCCATGTTGGTTCTGTGTGTAGTGGGTGTTGTGTTTTATGAAGGGTTTTGTCTTCATGTTAAATGTGGGGTTTTGTTGGGAGCAATGTGATTCAAATATCATAGTGGATAGATTGGGCATGATTCTACTCATTATAGGTTTATGGGTCAAAATAAAATCGATAAGTCTATTCAATTATCAGTTGGAAATTGCTTCCCGAGATTAGTATTAGTTACATGAAGAGAAATCATAATTTCCATCATGTTTCATACAATAGTTTTGACTTTGATCTAGATCTTCAATATGTACCCTTGTTTGGAGTACCTCCTGGGTATTTTGGCTCTTTGTATTCTTATTTTAATGAGACAAAAATGAATTTTTATGGTCATTGCATTTGTTGGGGTTGATTTCTTTGCACAGTCGATTGCCTTAACTTTTTCTAATAAATGAGATCAAGACAAGGGTATGAAGCTTGCATGCATTGTGGTGTTATGGATTTGGTTTCCATCTTTTGTTCCTAGCTTCCCACTAATTTGAGACAACAGGGTTTTTTTTGTCAAGCTTTGTTGTAACTGGGATCCAAGTTCCAACATGTTCAATTCTATTTCTCTGGCAGAGTGTATATTGGTATAACTTGTAATAATGCATGGTTTCAATTTGAAGCAAGTAGGATAGCTCACATCTTATTTTCTCCTTGGATGGATTGGTTTCATGGAGTTCTATAGCATTATATTGAACACCATATATTCCCAAGGTGAAGTAAATTGAATATTGTTATTGCACAATCCTACACATTAGGAGGAAATGAATGATAATACCTTTGATCTTCCTGAGTATTTTGTGGTTCTACATCTTTCTTGGTTCTCTGTATTTTTGTGTGATTTCTTTTTTGTAATACATTCCTAATTGCAAACCCACTTAGAATCAAATATTACTAAGGATTTCATTCCACATTAATATGGTTGTCTTCTTGTAAAGGACTAATGTGAAAATATGCAACTACTTGTTTCTATGGTTTTATACCATATAGGTCATGAATTGTAGATGAAGGAACCACTGATTATTTATGTTGTTTTTCTTTGTATCGTGGTTGAAGGTTTGTGACATGTTCCTTCAATCTTTGTAGAGCCCTAGTCCCATTCTTTATTTCTTCTTTGTCTCCATCCCTCTCTCTCCACCTATGTATCATAATAGTCATCTTAGTTTTCAGAATTTTAATTGTTAAAAAGTATTAACTCCTATTCTTTTTATCAATCACCTAAAATGTGGATGCAAACTATGTGCACATAAGTTTAGCAGCTTTTTATTTTTATTTTATTTAATTATGACATAAAAAAGTATTCTATAGCTACTCTTCTGCAGTGGACCAACTTTAAATAATATTATATTTTCTCAAGCCCACTATGTTTTCCACTTGATGCTTACTGTAATATCATTCATATATGCTCTGGTCGGTTTTAGTTGTAAGCTTTTAATTCTTGTCACGTTGTTTAACATAGCACTCAAACTAATGCACACTGATACTAAGTATATTAACACCATGGATCCTCTTATTGCATTGTGAAACATGTTATAACTGAAGAGTTAATATAGAAAGAACTTTTTGTCTCAACTCAAGAATATTTAAGTCAAGAATGTTATGAGGTTTTTGAGGTGCAAACTAATATATATATTTTTAACCATTTGGAATTTCCCTGTGTTCTACACATGTATTTATTTTTGGGTCCCCCAGTAGTTCTGGTTAGTCTCTAAATATAAAGTATTTTAATTTTTGTGTTTAACAGTCAACACTAGGTCTTTTCTTGAAAAGCTAAGGGCACATAAAACTAGTTGCTCAAGTTGTTTGAGTATTTTGTCTAGCACTTTGTTTCTTCATAGATGTACCACATTCTCCAAAGTGCATCCAAAATATGTATAAATTTATGAGGCTAATGGTGTTGTGAACATTCCCCTTTGTGCAATGGGTTTCATACTTATGGACATTCTGAATGGGGTTTTCAAATATGTGAAATGTCCCTCCCCATTTCAAGGTTTTATACCTTATGTGATTATACTAGCTTAAAAACATGGTATCAAATCATTACTATAATGTGATCTTAGGCCCTTATTACATAACTAGGGGATCCCCACCATTCCATGCCCCTTTAGAAAGTGTTTCCCTAAAATTTTACACCAATGAAGTACATCCATAAGCAAGGATCCCATATGTAGGTGCTACACTCAATGCTTACAATGAACAAGCTTGTGATGACCATCCTTAGGCTTAGGTCCCAGATATAGGTGTTCACATTGACTCCCAATTGGTAACATGTGAAACCAATGAATGTCTAACTACTTTATTCAAGATGCACACACATCATGTATCCATAAATGTTGACCTTCAAATACTAGGACAATCACTTGCAAAAATTACCATCCGGTTGAAATGGGTTGATTGCGGATCTAGATGGAACACAACCACTATAGAAGAGTCACACCGAAAAGTGTTAGCCACAACTTTCTCATGAGTTTCCAAAATAATTTTCCCTTCATATAATGGAGTATATTAAATAAACAGAGGCTAAAAGTAGTTTTCTTCCCATAAATGGAAAATTTCCATACACCATTCATTGCAAGCCACCTCTCAATCATACCATGTTAATGTTTCTCTTGTATACCCCCTTTCGATGATAATTCTATGACATGTCTAGAATATATTTTCACAATTACATTCATTCTTGCAATATTTCCATAACGTGGTTCTAGTAGGGCTTAGATGTTCTTAATTTAAAATGGTTGTAACTTCCTCAATATTGGTCAAAATTAATTTATGATATTGATTAAGAAATGGCACCCTAAATATGTTTTAGATAGAAAATCCATGTCTACAATCTTATTTATAAAGAGATAGGCAATCACACTGCAAAAAGTTTCCTTGAGGGTTGTGAGACTACAACTTGGAAGAGTTGTAACTTCCACAATACTGCTCATAATCATTATGATGAACCCATTTTGGAATTCACATAGCCACTTTGATTCTAATGGCAGTGGTGTGATTGCAATATGGTTTTTAAAAAGAGATATAATCATGCCAAAATAATTTTTGGGGAGGTCTTGAGGCCACAACTTGAAATAGCTGTAACTTGTGTGATACATTTTAGAATTGTTGTTATAACCCCCAATTTAGAAATGGCATGGATAATATATGCTTATGATGGCACTTATGTAGTAGCAATCTAGTGAATGGCAGTCCCTTCCCATTTCTTCTTGTTTGGGATCAGATATCTCAAGTGCATGGTGGTTTCCACCTCATTCCATTCTTTCAAGTTGCCTTTATGATCTTCCCAAGGGTGTGAAGCATGAGCATTCCCTTCAAAGTAGCATTAAGTGCATTCACCCAAACTTTAGTAGCAATTTTTTCATTCATTTCATCCATGAACATATTGGAATCCCTTGTTTGATAAAACTTAGGGATTTTGTGTAGTTCTACCCCAATCCAATGCATATATATTCTGGTGGAGATTTTATATTCTAAATTTTACCAATTATTTCAACAACCTATGAATTTGTATCAAATGAGTAGACACTTCTGCAATTTAGTTCTCCATCTAATGTGGTGTTGTTGCAATCTTCCTAGCATATAGTGATGTTATATATGTTTTCTAGCTAGCTACTTTTCACATCATCATCAACGGGCTCTTTATATTGTGTGCCTTGTGAGAATTAGCTATGCAACAATTCTTGTATTGCTTGACTAAATTGACATTCTTGTTAGAAAAACAGGATCGCAGAGCAATAACAAAAAACAAAAATGCAAATATAATCACACATACACACTACAAGAGAGACATAGATATATCGTGGTTCACCCAACTTGGGATATGTACACACTAAAGTTTCTAGTCCTTATTATTATTCCGTCCAGCAAAGTGAAGTGATACAACCTGCAGCACAACTGCTGCACTTCCTCTTCACTGTCTCACAGTCTCTCTTCCTGATCTCAAAGATCTTTACAATGCATAATACCTAATACATCAACCCTAGCCATGTTACAATGTCTTTCTTTTATAAGGGAAATACAATGGGAAAATATCACGGGTTACCCAAAACCATGGGCCTGAAAACTGGTGGCGAAAACAGCCCCAAAATATTTCCTCGGGGGCTACGCCCCCGAACCCCCTACTCAAGGGATTTGCCCCCAAACCCCCTTTCTCGAGGGCAATTCGCTCGAACTCCCAACGGGGGTCCACTGGCTCCCCAGCCAGGGGAGTGGACACTCCCTCGAACCCCCCTAGGGTTGTGACGGGATCATAACCAAGCCTGGGGTACAAACACTGCTGAATAATAATATCTCTAAATATGGAGATTAGGCTCCACAACCAACAATTCTCCTATGTTTCAAATTCAATATTGCATCACTGTGAAATCCTAAGTCTATCCCCAAGATCACAGGATAGGGTTACTTCTCATCCATGATCTTGGTCACCACAAAGTCTGCATATGTTCACTTCAACGAGATCCACTTCCACATTTTCCAATCCACCTATAGGATAAATTCTATTTTGTTTTCAAGTCTTCCTTAAATGGGTGAAAACACAAGCTATGGCATCCCTATGATATCCTAAGAGTTCGTTGGAAGAATTTTAACATCTGATTTCATAATACATATCCTCCTATCTATGCATTCAACGTGAATTTTCTACCTGTTTTATTTCTCATCTTCTTCATTTGACTAGCTTCAAAAATTTGAAATTTGAACTACAAACCTATAAATGTGAGCAATTGATGCAACACACTATCTGTTGAAACATATAGGGACCATGGAACACTGGAATTCAATAGATTATGTTATTTCTAAAACTTCCTCCAATTCTCATAAGAACAAAATTTCCCTTTGGTTGTTTGTGATAGGCCATTACTTTATTAGACCCTTGATAACAATGTTCGCTGATGGGAATGATACAAACCGCTACACCAAAACCCCGAGGTGTTAGTGAAGGTCATCCATTAGGATCTTAACATCCCACCATGCTCCACAGTCTAGAATCTGGGCTGGATGTGCGCCCGTACGGTGGTGTCCCCTTTGTGCCGTATGAGCCTCGGGCGAACACTACAATGGTGACGTTGCCACCCGCTCTGTGACTTGAACCTGGGTGGAGGCTCTGATACCAAATGATACAAACCGTTACACCAAAACCTTGAGGTGTTAGTGAAGGCCTTCCATTAGGATCTTAACAGGGAAATCCATTTTCACACGTTCAATGATACAATATGATAATTGTTGATGATAGAGAACAAGGAATTTAGGATCTATTTTCACACACTTAGTGATACAATATGATAGCAGTTGATGATGGTGAACAAGGAATTTAGGGTTGTTGATGCATCATGTATTTTTCATAAATGTGATGAAATATGGTCTTTGAATACTCTCTCTATGGTCTTTAGAATCAAATAGGTCAAGAAACTGCTATACAAAGAAGCGGTCTATATACCTCTTTGCTAATTTGAGATCTATATTTGTTGAAATAGTGCATACACTATTTGCAAATGTGACTATGCAGGATCTATACATGGATTCTCTTCCTCTCTGTCAAATTTTTCTAATCCTTTACTTTCATGGCAAGCTAGAGGAAAGGAAAGAAAAATATTCAAAGCTATCATTTTGGAAATATCCCCCTTAACCTCTCTATAAGTGTGACTTCTCCATACTGAACATAGTCAACAAGCTTTGGTAGGGTTAACTGCTTGATCTCTTCCTCCACAATATTTGCTTTAGGGTTTGAGAAATCATATTGGAGACAACAAAGATTCAATTTTTATTAATAGTTCTCGTCTTTCAAACCAAATAACATCTCTTAACAATGGTAAATTTACATTGTTATTTATATTACCATCAATAAAATGACCAGATTCAGTGTTTAATCACATCTTGCTTTGATTAGAGATGTTGATGGGGCAGTTACAGAGTACAATGCTACAACATAAATCTTGTACCCTAGGTCATGATTTATGGCTTCTAACAACTCTAGTTTTCCAATTGACCGATATATCACATCATTATTCAAATATTTAAATCCATTTGATTTATGCAATACATGGATGGATAAATAGGAGTGAATAGTTTCTTTTTTAACTTAATCATCCACTAGCTTTATCCATGAAAATCTCCCCAGTTTTGGATTTTATCCCTGGAAGTTCTTTTTGACAAACCTCATACTCAAAATTTGTATATCTTGCAACCTAGCCATATTTCTCCTTTGCTTCCTTATCAAAAAATTCACTTGTGCATGGATTTCTCTAAAAAATAACTCTTTATTCTTTTTCTTTTTTCTCCCTTGTTTTAGACCTCAACAATACGTTTTCACAAACTATTGTTTTTTGGATCATGGTCATATTCCTATTTAAATTCCACAAAGATTTGGTCAAGTTTAGTTTTCCCCATCTCTAGCAGTTCCTCCATTTCAAGCTTGCTAGAGCTTCCTTGCTTCAAATCCTCATCAAACTTGGCATGAAATCTTGCTTTGTCATCCAACAGACTATAAATCCACTTTTTTGCATGATTCACAATTCCACAAAGAGCATAAACATTCTTCCTGGTACATCTTTGTCCAGCTACCATGGTCTTTCTTTTTTCATTTGTCACTCATCTCAAACAAAGTACACAAGGGAAAGAACTCGAAATCTGCATAAACAACATTCTGATCATCACTTTATCAGATTTTTCACTAATAACCTCCCTGGGCCTGCATCAAGATAGAAGAAGGAATTTTTTTTCTCTCTTCATATAAGGCAATGGTTATTACAAACTTTAATGTTGGAATAGAGACTTTCAAAAGATGGTGATTGTACCTAGGAATAGTAATTTCTTCAGTTGCTCACATTCAACATGGTCTTCTGTTGTTATTGTTCTTACACTAAATGGAAATATAATCTAATTGAAGATTTTTTATTTTTTTTGTTGCATTGTATGTAATGTAAAAGAACTTTATAATATATGCATTTCTTAGTTATTGAATTTATGTTTCATTTCATAATGTTTAGTTTAGCACATGGCTATATGTCTATTCTTCACCTCAAATAATGTATGCATCTTATCTTTTTAGGATCCAAACATAAAGGAATTGGCAGAACATATATCAAAAAATCCATCATTCAATCAAATGGCAGAGTAATTGCAACACAATGTGCTTCTTGAGGAGATTGAATCAAGGGTTCCAGCTGCAATGATGAAGTAGGGCAATAGTATGATCGGGTTTATGTTTTTATTGTTTGTAATAAAAAGTTATGGCTAGTCAGTTGTAGGAAGATTGTGGTTCCATGTTTCTATGAAAAATTCTTTTGAGTACTTATTTGTCTTCTGATCATTAAGTTTCCTGCCTTACAGATCGTGGAATGATCCATCTCTTCTTACAAAATTAGGTCAAGCTATGAGAGTTGGCCCTTCGGGTGATGCTGCTACTTCAAATGAGCCATCTCGAGTAGATCAGAGGGAAGAGGATGAGGGTTATCAGGAAGAAGAGGAGCTTATTGTTCATCACACTGCAAGTGTTCGTGGTGTCAAGGTACTGTAGCTTAAAACTATAAATCACATTTGAACAATTTGCATGTAATATCCCGAATTTTGGACGAACTATTTTTGTTGTTATATTGGCACCATAACATATGTTTTATTTTGAGTATTGGGCATGAGCCCTAACACCTATGATTTTTTTTTTTTTATATTGACATATCGGGCATGGACCCTGATTGACTTCTTTATTTGAGTGTATACTGTGTGAGAAGGCCCCAATGTCTTATGATGTTCTTCAGCTTTGATATGGGTACAAACCCTACTACACTGAGATGATCTTTTGTTACTTACTGTGCAGAGCCTTGATTTTACATGATTTGACGTATGAGTGTGTTGAGCGTGGACTCAAAAACACACACATAACCTACGTATTGGGCATAAGCCTCGATGTACCTAGAAGAATGTTTATGTACTGGGAGTAAACCCCGAGGTACATTGAGTGTTGGGCCTAAGCCCTAGAGCACTCCAAGCTTGATAAACGAATACCGGATTCGAGGCAACTTAAATATTCTAGATGTTCCTCACAACCACATTCTAGCACTAGTGTTGAGCAAAGGCTCTGGAATTGCACTTGCGTAACGCCCATGTTAGAGTGTTGAGTTAAAAGGCTTTGAATCGCACTCGAGGTTACTGGATCTCAAAGTGTTGAGTCAGAAAGACTCTGAATAGCACTTTTTCTTTCATCACATTTATTTAATTTGATTAAATGATTCATCTTTTATCTATCATCAAGTACCGCGGGAACTACCATGTTAAACGAGGGAATCCAACATACAAAGGGAGAGACTGGAGGTGCCTATCCAAGCTTACCAAAAGACCATCCAAAGAATTGGACCTTGTCCTTAAAAGTTAAAAGAAGTATCATGTGAAGATACATAATTAAATCAAAGATAATTACCACTACTTAAAGCATGGATTGACTAATAGTAGTCTTCTATGAATAATGCGCATAAAGGCCTCAAGGCTAATATTATTATTAAGAGCTCTAATAATAATGTTGTTATTATTTATTTATGAAATATATTTATGATATATAGTTTATGCATCATTTAAAATTATTAATGATGTATTAATTGTTAAGTTGAAATATAATTATTGTTATTATAATTATTATGAAGAGCTTAAATAAAAAATCACTTATAGTTAAAACAATTGAAAAAAGTCCTAGTCCAAAAAGACTAGATATTTATTAAATAATATATTTTAAATATTAAATATTTAATTTAAAGAAACTAATTATTTCAACAGTCCTAATTCAAGACTCCCCTACATAAAGAGGGGAGATCCCAAGCTTGAGGATCATCTTTTTTCCATTATCATTCTCTTATGGTAATCAAAGGGAATTTTATGCTCCAAGAACTGAAGCAATCCAAATAGGTTTCCAGATCTGAACCAATAGTAACCCTAGGACCTCTATCTCTTTTGCATGTTGGAATCCATCTCAGGGGGATCCATACAGAACCAGGAACAATTGTAGCATCATGGTTGGGAGGAACATGGTAGTCCCAAAGTTATCCAGTTAAGGGGATCATTCTAACAGGTCAGCTAAGCACAACATTTTTTCCACTAATTATTGTTTGAGTGTGCAGGTTACTACAGGAGAGGAGCAAGCCACAAGTCAACCAGGTATGAATTATTAAACCAATTATTTCCAGTTATATTGGAATCTAGGAATTTTAATTAGGTTTTGTTATTACAGTATTGATTTCCCTAAATATTTACAGCATTACTTCTCTCATGGAGCAAGGGCCTTTAGGGCATAGGCTCCCGGGTTAAATCCATTTTAAAAATAGAACTGCATGCCCAGAAATGTTATTAACCTTAGAAAATTATAATTTAGAAACCAACAGAATGTCTAGCAAGTCTAGTCAAACTAGCCTGTGCTAGACATCCATGCAAATCTTAAAACCTAGAATCTTTGTCCTATCAATTCTAAACATCAGAGTATTTTCTTCTTCCTGGCAGCACTGTTTAAGTAGAACGCTGCCAGTATTATATTCATGTTTTTCAGTTCTGTTAGTTCTTTTAGAATCATTTAGGAAGATAAACGTAATCATGTTAGAGATCTATCATTTTAAATAGAATTTACATTCCCATATTATTTCCTTAGAGATTGTATCATTCACTGTTCTCAATAGTAAAAGAAGCTTATATGTTTTCCAATCTTTTCAAACATCAACAACACCCTTAGCTATGTTTTTCAACCATCAAGTCAAACCCTTTAGAATCAACATAGTATTAACATGCAAAACCCTAATCTATTATTAACCAAAATATATGGTATCTTTTAGCATCAGCACAACCGCTCATTAAAAACAAACGCAGAACAAGGATCAAAACCCATTATCTTTTCATTAGTACGCTTGCAAATCCAAAATGCATCATTCATAGTTTTAAAAGCTACATGGTCATCCTTTTACACAAACTAGAATTTGGACAGAGGCTTCATATTTATCATACGAATCTAGGAGGCCATTCCAAATACCCAATCAATCATTTAAAGAATTAGGACAACGACGCTATATGCAGATGGAAAAACCTGGACACCACATACATTTCCATAGAAATCAAAATGCAACTTTAAATCAGACTGAGATTTGTATAGTGAATTACATAGAGGTCCATTTGATCCCTATCTATTTTATTTCAACCACCAGAAAACGCAGCAGTGAGAACCCTCGACAAATTGTTCTCAGGCACATAGAGACACCAGCTTAAGGGTTATGATTATTCCTACCAACGCATTCTTAAATAAACAGTCAAACAATACGAAGAATAGAAGAACTAAGATGTTTCAACTGACGACCTTCAGAAATGGAAAACGATAACCACACAAAGGATTCATAGACTTTAACCACATAATCTCATAAATAAAAATGCAGAGATTTAATATTTGCACATTCCATTTAAATACATATCAACAAAAAAACGCAGGTCACTATATGACTGTCCAAAATCCCCAAATTTACACATGTGACAGTATCTCCTTCTACACAAGCATAGAAACCCCTTCAGCACCAGTGACTTAAAACACCACATTATAGTCAAAATTCCATAGGGATACCCCCAGCCATTACATTAGGCTCATACATTAATAAGTCCAACCAAAGGTGACCTTCTTGTGATTTCCCAAAACATTGCAGTAAGCCAATATGCAAACACGAATCCCAAATAGTAAAACATTACACCATCTAGAGATACGAGAGGTAGGAGTAAGGGTTTGGGAAACCTGAACTTACCCTCTTCCAAGTCATTCAAACACCAGGGTGGCTGGAAACCTAGTAGCAACTGAAGCATAGCAGAACATTTCTAACCTACCACGAAGACATCACAACGAGGTTAAAGATTGAGGTAGATGCTGGTTAAAATCATTATTGAATGAGCTCGAATTCAAGACATGGGCATTTTACCTATAGAAATCGTTTTCTTTCCCCTCTGCACCTTCAATCAAGCAACCAACGAGAGCTAAGACCATGAGCGAAGCTCGGGTCTGAGTACAGACTCCTCAGACTCAATAAGCATTCGCCATAACCCAAGTGAAATGCGAAAAATGAGAATTCGATGGTGTAAAACCCAAGGGAAAACCCCACGCATAGCTGGCAGTAGTGCCATGTGACATCGTAGACCTGCATTTAATGTTACTACCAACCCCAACATATTTCAATACATGAACCTACTCCCTATAGTGGGAATTCATTGTTTGAACAAGGTGTTGTCCAATAAATGTTATCACATACCATTAAGTTTTGCAAAGTCCAACCATTGTTGTAAAGTACTAACAAGTATTTCACAGCACCAACAAGTAAAGCAAATGTACCAATAGTCCCTATTATAATATTTAGGCTTAATTAATTGTTAGAATTTCTAAGTAGACACCCAAAGTAGATGTCCTCATAGGTACACCTGCAAATAGAGTACAAATAGAATGCATTAGCAAAACTCGCTAAGTAAGTCAGAATTTTTTCCATTGCTTACACCTTACCTCTCGGTAGCTCTACCGGGGTACTTTTTTTTTTCCGTCAAAATACCAGTGTTCCATCATGGGCCTTAAACCTTCCTCATCAAGGGTCCATCTCGCCTAAAGATGACATTTAGACTTTTATAAATCATATACTTGACTTCTTAAAAACAGTAAGAAAGTGTTCTTAATATAAGTGCGGCAAATTACCTTACTCTACCCATCACTTCCGCTGAACTAAGAGATCACCAAACCAGTGAGACTATGATACTTAGGAATTATTGAAACTCTTAAATACCATAAACAAATATCAGTACGTTTCTTATTCTTTTATCAGTGCTGAAGTTAATTTTACAATCATCATCTCTAATTCAGCTTTTATTGCCGTAGTGTAAAAATTTTAAATTTTTACTATTTTGGGACATTACATTGCACTAGTGATTTCTAGAACAATCATGGGCCTTGATGTAGTGTTAGCAGTGAACTACAAAAGACATGTTTCCAAATTAGCTAGTATTAAGTGTCTAGAGTAGAGAACTATTATAAAGTGCATATTATAATTTATCAAATTTAGTACAACAAGAGGTGTGTCCAAAAACTTTAGGGATTCTGATTCCTATAACTTTTACTGGTTCAAAACTTCAGATTACCATGACACATCCACGTAATCCTTAAAATTAGGAATGCAAGTTAATTAACTTACAAACTGAATTAGAGTTATCTATTATTTCCATCTCGTATTCTTACAAATTATCTGTTTTAGTCATACTCCTAAAACTAGCTAATTAGTGGAGTCTAGACAGTCATTAAAGGTTTATGTTATCCAAGGAAAAACAAGACTTTGATCTTGATTTGCATCGTATTTTTTAACATGTTTATCCTTTCTATCTGGAGTTTACGTTAGTATTTTAGTTCAACACCTGTTTGTTCAACATAACTTCTTGATTTCAATAAATGCCTTCTTGTAACCAAAGAATGATATTATCCAGAGAAATTCCTTTTTTGGTGGACACAGTGTTCACCATGGGTATCTGTTGCAAAGAACATGCCTAGCCTATAGAACTGGAATGATCTGTTTTCTAACAACTAAAGAGCTCTATTCTTCTTTATTTTCTGATTCCTATAATATTATTATTGGTAGGTTTACCTATGTTGTAATTTTATACTTATTTTCTTGTTTTTATGGGTGCCTTAATTTGTAAAATACATTCTTCCAACTGATTTAGTGAACCATGTTAATTATGTTACCTTAGTTTAGCAAGAGAATTTGAGTTCACTAAATCAACATCCTTGCACCTTCTGCTACGTGATAAAATATTATAATCCAATGAAATATTTTGGATTTTCTTTTGGTATATATGAAGGGGCTGAGGAACCTTCTCAAACTTGATGTAGATAAAGATGAGAAGGATGCCGAGGGTTGAACTGATTTGCACTTTACTTTTGGTTATGGTGAGGTATGGAACCTAAAGAAACTTGTTATCATGGAGCATGAAATTAGGTATGGATAATACTGGTATATACTATTGGTGGATGCACTTACAAATAACTGTATTGATATATAGTTTCCCCTTGCATTTACGTTATGAAGCCATATAAATAAAGTGCAATTGTTATGGTGATCAAAATGTATGTGTAACTCCTTCCATGCTCATCTTGGAGCTCACATGTGTCCTTTAAAAATAATATATATTATAAAACATAATATGTCGGCTTAAATTAGATTTAAAACATTTAAAACGCCAAATATATAAAACTAAACAAATTAGATAAATTAAAATGCTTCATGAAATTTTGCACTGTAAAAAAGAGTTTGCACCTTGAGAGATTTGATCCCTCTTAGGGCACTTGGTATATCCCCTTTTAAGATAGATCTATGCCGGTGTATGAGTATGCCAATGATTTTATTTTCCATACATTTACTATTGCAAAGTTCAAGTAGAGGATGGATTTAAAACAAATAACTGTCATGTTTCCCTACCAGATGAACATTGATAGTTGTGACAGTGTTATGGTAGTCTATCTATTGATGCATAATCTTTGCTTTGTGATATTTTTATCGGAGAGATGGATTGGTGGTTCTCATTAGTAGGCCTATGATGCACATTGATATTTTGTCACTCAGTTTATTTTTTTCTTTGGAAAATGTAGCTTCTATTTTATTTCTATTCATTAAAAGGTACATAAAGAATTATACATTATCGAGCCAAAGTGTGACCACTTAGGTTATCCCCCCCTCTAAATAGGAAAGGAGAGATAGCATGTCAGCTTTGGCTCTGATCTCAAGAGAGCCTACATCTTTCCCGAAAATGCCAATCCTTGCTAAGATTTTTATAATCACCTTCAATAAAAGAGTTACGACTTCCAAATGGAATAGATTAGGCACCCATTAGAACCATGTTTCTGTTGGATGATGTCGAAAATACTTCATCTGTCCTGTTGTTTAAGATAAGTGAAAAGACCAAAAACTGGAGTTTTTGTATCCATCTACTCTCCTGATTGGAAGAGGTGCACCTAGCATTCAAAGTTGGAGTACAAGGAAGTTTGATGCCGCAAGGACTATAATTTATTTGTTTCATAATTATGGATTGGTTTACCAAAAGACTAACTCTAATCCCTCCAAAATGGGCCTTGTATTTGACTGCTAATCTTAAACAAATCTTCTGAGGGGATCATCCTTTGAAAGTTTGAATGCCCCAAATAGACAATCTTGAAGTAAGAAAATCCTTCTGATGTGCTAACACCCTCCACTCCAGCCATGATCTGGCATCAACATCCCATGTGTCCTTCCAATGGAAGATGTGCCCGGTTTATTCTGTGAGTTTTTCACCAAGTGATTTCAGCAACACATTGGCCTTGATCCTTACAACTCCAAATTGAGCAAAAAGCTAGGTCCCAACCACATATACTACCTAAGTAATTCCAATTCACATACTTAGCCATGAAATTCCAATCAGTCCACATGCTATCAAAAATAACAGAGCCTTGGACTTACAATTTAGGGGTGGAAATAATATTGGACAAGCTGAAATTACCTTCAATCCTATGAACGTGCTGTGCCTGCAACTTCTTGTACCTCAATAGCACTTGCTAAGGAGATGAGCCCTCGAAATTGCTTCCAATGCATTTGTTGTTAATATTTTGCCGTCAAGAATCCATATAAATCAATCCCAAGCCACCCTCCTCCTTGAGCAAAATGTAAACATCCCATGGGACCAAACACAACCCTTGCTCACCAGCATACTTGGCCCAAAAAAATGTCCTTCAGAATTTTCTTAGTCTTCTAGAATCTAAACTAATCCTGGCTAAGAAACTAATATAAAAATATAGTAGATGTGGATTCTGCTACTTGGAGCTTTGCTAGCCTGGGGCAATCGTTTAACTAGTCTGATAATTAAATGTTCATGACATTGCCTTTTGTTGTTTGTATGATGGATCTGTCCATGTTCAAGGCTAACCAGTCCATTAGAGTTTCAAGTGACATAATGTGTCACATGTCATATGTCATTTTCCTAGAGGGTAAATCATGATCTTAATACTGTAAAAGTTAAATATTTATCATTTTTTAGAATTTGGCAATTCCTGAGCTTCATTAGGGTATAATTGTGATGCAGACTTGAGTTGTATTTTTAACAATTGCTTGAAAGAGAGGGAACAATGTTTTTTTACTCTTTATCTGGGCTTTGTGTCATATCTAGCATAGGTTGCATTTAAATATTTTCCTAATCTATACACTAGTACTGAATCTTTTTCCATTTGCCATGTTTTTTTTAGGTGAAATGTGTTGAAGTACTTCTTGAAGCAGGATTGGTGGTTGATGCACTAGACAAGAACAAAAACACAACCCTCCATTATGCAGATGGCTATGTTTGTGAGGAGTGTATAGGACTATTATTGAAATATGGTGCTTCTGTGTATGTTTAAATCCCTTGGAATTTGTTACTATTTGTTTTGTTTGCATCTTTTAATTTGTTCTCTCTGGAGTAGTCACCTCCACATGTTGGTGTTACATCCTGTATCATCTCATGATTCATTTGTAATATTACATGCAGGACACTGCAAAACTTGGATGGAAAGACACCCATAGATGTTTCTAAACTAAATGAGTAGAAGGAAGTGTTGAAGCTGCTAGAGAAGGATGCATTCTTGTAAAATGACCATCTTGGGCTTTCGAGTTTTCATCATGATGATAGTTTATGTTACATTTGATAATAAGTTGCATTTTTAGAAAACTATTACGATTAGTTTGGTTGAGGATTCATTGTATAAAAACTGTATATTTTCATGGAGACAAAATTATGTGTCTAAAACATCCACATATTTTATTGTAGATATTCATTTGTGATTTCTGAGGATGAAGATTCCACCAAGAGTTCTAGGATCTGTTTTTCGATTTGTTTCCTTGAGATATGATTTTCATTTACCTTTTTGTTTGAGATAGAGAGTACGGAAATGGATTATGTGTATTCCTTTATTTTTTGTGTATAATGTTCTCTGTAATCAAAGAACTGTTTTTCCTCTTGTTGACAGGGCATAATTCTCCCTGTGCAAACAGCAGGGGTTATCCCCTGGATTGTACAAGTATATCCAATCTAAAATGGAGCTTGTCAAGCCTAATACCTTAAGAGAAGCATTCAAATTTGCTCTAAAAAATGAAGAAAGATTCAAGTCTAAGGGTTCAGGTCCGCCCTAAGTGGGGAAATGCCTCATATAGCAAGATCCAATTGACTTTACTTTTCCTTAATGAAATGAAATGATGGTGCATGGTAGGGGGGAATAGGAGAATTTAGGGCTGGAGTCTAGAATGCTCCTCTATTATTAAAGGAAACCTCCCTACCTCTTCCCTCTATTCTACTGTAGTGCTTCTCTTCAGTCGAGGGGAAAGCAATTGTTGAGTACACCCTATAACCTCTATCCCCGTTATCAAGTATTTGGAGAGATACAAAGCTTATTCCCATAAAATATGAGTATTTCAAATTTTTCCTTGTTGAGTGGCTTAGTGAGAATATCTATAACCTAATATTTTGTTATCTAGAATTTGACTTGAACTATTCCATTTACAATCAACTCTGGAATATAATGATGATGATGAACTTAAATATATTTACTTTATATATGAAACACTAGATTTTGAGCTAACTAGATGGCACTTTGATTATCACATTATGTCATTGTAGGCCCACTCACATCAATCTTTAGATTCTGTAGAACTCTCCTCTGCTATACTACTTCCTAACCTATGTTGACAAAATCTATCTTTTCCAATCTTAGCTTCAGTGAAGTAGAAATTTTCAGACAAGTGCCACATTTAAACATCTCTCGGCAGTCATTACAAATTTCTCAGAACGGTGATGATGATTTGTACTTTATTTTTGTGGACTCAAATAAATGGAAATTATTCAAAGGACACCTCAAGATGAGCCTATAGACCCCTTGTGTTAATACACAATAATATTTGTGGTCTCATGGCGACGTCTTCTATTGGGGGAGCCAAGTACATCCTTGCCTTTATTGATTATTTATATCGGTTTGTATGGGTCTGTACCTTTCAATCCAAGAATGGGATGTTTGCGAAATTCCAGGATTTAGAAAACATTGTTGAAGCTCAATGTTAGTTGAAGATCAAGGTAGAGCCTTCTAGACATCTTACCACCATTTAGCAACAAAAATACTT
This sequence comes from Larix kaempferi, assembly GCA_027924585.1. Classification (NCBI taxonomy): domain Eukaryota; kingdom Viridiplantae; phylum Streptophyta; class Pinopsida; order Pinales; family Pinaceae; genus Larix; species Larix kaempferi. The sequence goes on along the minus strand of BSBM01002149.1, from coordinate 1,043,154 downwards.
CCTTGCGTAGAAACATCAATAAGACCCTCCCCCCCCTAAACCCCTTCTTGGACATATTACATAGATTCTAAGAAACCAGGGATCATCTTCAAGCCACCATACTTGGACATCTTACCACCATTTAGCAACAAAAATACTTCCTTGTGTAGAAACATCAATAAGATCCTCCCCCCTAAACACCTTCTTGGACATATTACATAGATTCTAAGAAAACCAAGGATCGCCTTTAAGCCACCATACTTGAACCACAAAAATGTTTTGAGAATATGTCCCAAGCATTTGAATTGAGTCCTGATAGGAAGCTATTATGCCTCGGAGTGTCTAAAGTGTTCCTCCCAAATGTACTAGAGTGAGGGGTTTCTTTTTCTTTTGTAAAGGCTAGGTTTTTGGGGCTATATTATGTAGTGTTGATTTTGGGGCTATATTATGTAGTGTTGATTTTGGGGCTAAATACCCATGATTAGGTCGTGGTAGGTCCCCTTGGTTTACACCTCAAGGAGGTGCTGACCTTGTGGCTCTATTGACTACCCTTTTTGTGGGTGTACGGTGCCCTTGAGGCAAATCATTGGGACATAGGGCTAGACTCATATTTTGCTTTGTAGAGTTGATTGCGTGTGTAAGGATTGTCATATCCAGTTTAGACCACCTCATTTTTCCTACTTGGACCTATTATTTTGATGCAAAACTCCTCTTGGTTTCCAAGTGCATGACGTCATTCCTTAAGAAGAAGCCTACATTGTTAAAAGAAAGTTTATTGCTCATGCCATATTTTGTGTTGATTTTCGTAGCATCAAACAGGTGCTTGAAGCTTCTGCATAAGCCAAGTGTCTGGCATGTAAGAGTCATCTAGGTACCTCTCAGACTTAGGAGTTTCACTTTAATTAAGTGACTTATTAAAGTGAATGCTCTTTTGTATTTACTTTATGTAAAGTGATTGAGCCCATGGTATTTGGTGACCCATGGTATTGGCCCTAGGTATTTGCATATTGTAATAGTGTAAAGGGAAACCTAGGTGAGAGGAGAGACACAAATCAAACAGAGTGGGTGGGATCTCATTTACTAGTTGAGGAAGGACTGTCACCCAATGTTATCAGAACCAGACTGGTGATCAAACCGACTGTGCCCAAAATGTGAACTGGACTGGACCAGAACCGGAAAAAAATACCGGGAAAAAAAAAATCGACCAAAAAATACATAAGCTATTCATATTTTGTAAAAAAACATAGATATTCATGTGCATACATATAAATCCATACCATTAACACAAATATGCAAAGTTTCTCATATATATAGCAAGTATAGGTGCAAATAACCAAAAGAGTACCGAATGCAATACATCTCAGAAGTTTTGAACCAAAATACATTAATAAAGAGGCTCTAAACGACCCCTAGAGTCCAAAAATTAAGAAGAGTCTAGATTGGCCCGGTTCCGTATGGAACCGGTCAAAACTGGTCAGTTTGGTGGGTTTTGGCCGGTTCGGTTCACAACTAGTTTAAATCAATTTTGCAGGTTTTCCAGTTTAGGAACCTAACCAAACCGATTGGGCCTGTGAACATGTTGGACCAGCTGATTTTACCAGTTTCGGTTTGGTTATGATAGCATTGATGTCAGCTAATTGTGTAGGTGTAGGGGGCAAAGGTCATAGGAATGGAGCAAGAAGTAGTCATGGACTAGTAATCAGAAAAATCAAAGGACTGATCTTGAGGTTAGGAAGCTAGCGTTATGTCAATATATTCCTCAGTGGGCCATTATCCTAGGACAAAAACCCAAGGTTTTTATTTTAATAAAAATAAAATTGTTTGTTAGCTTTTATCATCATTGGATGAATTTTGAAGTGCCTGGGGAAAGTATTGAAGTGTTTAGGACAAATATTCAAGTGCTCGAGGCATTTTTATTATCGTTGGGAGAACTTTGAAGTGCCATGAGCAAAATATTGAAGTGCCTGGGGAGTTTTTATCATCATAGGGATAATTGTGAAGTACCTACAACAAGTATTGAAGTTCTTCGGGAATTTTTATCATCATTGGGTGATTTAAGAAGTGCATAGGGAAATTATTGAAGTGCCTGGGGCGAATTTTGAAGTGGCTCGAGCAGATATTGAAGTGCCTGGGGCATTTTTATCATCTTTGGGATAATTTTAAAGTGCCGAAGAAAATATTGAAGTGCCTGGGGCATTTTTATCATCGTTGAGAGAATTTTGAAGTGCTTAAGGCAAGTATTGAAGTGCCTAGGGCGTTTTTGTCATAAATGGGTGAAACTAGAAGTGCTCGGGGTTGTTATTTATCAATATATGGATGTTTTAATAATGTTGGGGCATTTGAAAACAGTGTTGGTTGAATTTATCACTTACTGGGGCCAATTTGTGTGGCTTGAGGTGTTTTTGTGACTGCTTGGATGATTATATCATTGTTGGGTGTTTTTCTCCCTTGCCTTGGTGATTTTAATCATCACTAGGTTCCTTTCAGGCCATTTATTTGTTCTAAAATACACATACAACCAACATTATAAGTGGAAAAATTCAAAAACATTACATGGCCAATTTCCATTGCAAATTTTCCTACTACATGGGTGAGCCCTTCTCCTTGTATTTCTCATGGACATTGGGTGAGTGTGTTTTGTTCAGAGTGCCTTGCTGAGGAAAGGAGTGTGGGCATAAATATTGGGAGGAATGCCATTCTAGGAGTGGAAGGTCCTTAATACAATTGGGGGAGGGAATAAGCAAAGAGAACACGAATATTATACATGCACAGTCAAGATTCAAAACCCATATGCGTGAAAGGATAAGAGTGTGGGATTGTCTACTTAATTGGTTGTTCATAGGAAATTAGAGATTGAACAAAAAGCCAAATTTTGAGGGAAATAAGGAACCTTTCTCTCCATTGATTAATGATTAAAGGGGGCCCACTTAGTATAGCTACAAATCATTCCTCATGCAACTACAAAATCACATTCATTTTTTTTATTGGAGTTGGTTTTTCGGTATTTCGGCTTAACCCCATCATTTTCAAGCTAAGATCATTGTATCTTAGATTCAGATTTGAGGATTACAAATGTTTAATCATTGAATGAGTTATTCGCACCAGAGGTAGAGAACAAAGACTAAGAATACGATTTTTTTTTCACAAGTATCTGTGTTGATAAGTTGAGTGGGATATAATTCCCTCAATTACAAATAAATGCTATTCAATTTGATCCATGGTTTGTAGAATGGAAAGAGGCAACCATTTTAGATATAGGGATTGGGAATGAGAACAAACATGTTATATATTTTGAAAATGTGTGTTGGACAAATGTGGAATTTTTAGAAGTGGTTTCTTTTACTTCTTATGGTTATAGCTACTTTTTGAATCTACACAAAGCAACTAGTCACCTGAACCCCAGAAGGGTAGGATAATCAAACAATGCCAGAGACACCCACATAGTAGGTTACTCTAGAGTTACAAACCACCCTAGTTGATAAGATTGCCCCTGAATTGTTATATGTACCTCTAGAGTAGCGTAGCAGAGCCAACGCTCTATATTTTAAAAGGGTGAACACTTATGGGATTTTATTTTATTATGCAGAAGCCTTTATAAGTTGTCAGTGCATAGAGGTTGGTCCCCTATGTATCTCCCCCTCATGCATCAAAAGCAAAAGAGGGGACATTATAAAGTCTCTTGAACTACATTTTTTTTTCTTCTGAACCCTAGGTTCCATAGTTTCAGGTGTTGGAAAAGGTGTATCTTGATTCATAGAGTGCTCACAAAAAGAATACTTAATGTTAAGAGAATGGCTAAATAAGCCATTGATATCTGAAGTTTCTCTATCAGAGAAATGGGACCCCATATTTCGTAACGACCCTGGAAATTGTGCAAGAACTCCTTCTCCCCTCTATTTTTGGTTTGGGAACATGAATGGGGATAAATTTATCAATTCCATAAATGGAATTACCATCATGTACATGTTGCAATCTATGGTCATACGTAATGTTTGATAAAGATCCAATAATGTTTTTTTCACTTCCAACCAGGTCTTACTCATTCTCCTCTTCTACAAATGAGGATATAAATTACAATGTTTATTGTCTTCCCCTGTAGGCATGGACAACTGAGAAAGAGATAGGAAAATCAATTGAAAAATATTATGGATTAAAACTTGATAATTATTGAGAAATTGATCGCTGGTTTGCAAACTGTTAATCCTCAAACAATTATCCCACCTTCTCCTCTATGTCTCCATTTCTCAAAATTAGAAAATTTCATATAAACATTCTTAAATATCAGTATGGATTAGTAATTTCTGAGTGCATCCCTAACTCGAAGAGAGATTGCAAAGGAAGTAGACAATTTACTGACATTGCTCCCAAAATAACAATTTAGGGACATCATGAGAATGATGCCATACATTCCAATGATTGTTACATATAGACATACATGAATGTAATGACAACACATATTTCTTCATTAAGTGTGTAAATAGTGGTGATAGGTATGAACCTCAACTGAATATTGTAAGCCATCAAGATTCTTGTAAATAATCTAGAGAGAGAATGAAATATGTAGGTCAGGTTGTAACGTGGTCCACTGAATATGAAATAGACAACTATGATATGGAACGAAATGGTAGATCATGGCACATGGATAACTCATTCCAGTGACAATTTGGGGAAGATTATCGATAATAATACTCCAAAGAGCTGACTCATTCCATTTCCATGATGCAATTGGAATTGCTTAATCTTTAGTTTGATGTAATACATTGCTCACATGTTCATGTTTAACAAATATTGTAAACATGCTGCTATATATTTGACTTTGCGATATTAAGAGTGGCAGAAAATTGTAGTATACAAAATGGGTAAGGAATTACACTTTTTTTTGGCCACCAGAGAGATTGCATTTAGTTACTTGCTTGGTGAATCAATCATCAATAGCTACATGTTTTCTTCTAGGTTTTTATTTCAGACTGTTGATTAGAAGGATACTTAAATTCATACATGAAAGAGAAGTAAAGTTGAATTTAAGTTGTAATTATGGCTCCAGGATCCTACCTTAGCTAATATAAATAGCATTATTATAATTATAATTTTATAATGTAAAGGATTTATCTTGGAAATAGGTTCTGTTTGGCTCCAATTCCTTTTAGTCCAATACTTTGTTATTTGAATGTGCCTACATCCCTTGGTACTAATCTATGAAACCATTGATATAAAAAGCATATGTTACTACACTTCCCTAATTAGTTCACAATGTTCATGTTATTCCTCTATGGATAATAGGTTTATTATATCTTCATATCATGCATGTGATGCTAACATAGTGCTACGAATGACAATAGTTGTAAAAATGAACTTCATAGAAAAACCACCTTATATATGAGTAACATAACATATATTTAGGTTATTTTGTTGATATTTAGATAGAATTATTTAAATTGGTAGGATACTCAAATATACAATTAGATTATGTCATGACCCTTATGGATATCTTCTTTTTCTTTTAAATAGTTGTTTCTACATGTGTATGTAATGGACACCCTAGTGTCTGGTTCAAAAACATATTTACATTGTTTATTAGGGTTGATGTTGGATTTTATTTTTTTATTTATCTCCGTGTGATTGCATGGTCTTCCTTTCTTGTTTTAAGGTACTCAATCAAGATATTTTTTACAATACTGTTTTGTATTTTCCATATAATTTGAAGTTGTTAGGAAAATATCTCTTGGGATTGAATGGTAGAAGAAAATCATCTTTGAATGATTGTTAGTTTGGAGAGAACATTTATGCACTTTACTGATAGACTTAAATCATGTTTTGTGTGATCATCCACATTTCCTTACCCTCAACCTTTTATTATCTTATTGTTGATATCAATTTTCCTTTATTCCTCAAACAATATTTGATCACCTTAAAACTATACAACATTATGAAAAATGGATCAAAACTCAAAGTAAAGTTTTAAAAAAGTATCCAATGGTTTTAACTCTTAATGGTTGAGTTCAATCACTCTTATGATATGTTAGAGAATTAGAGGATTGGGTAGACTACATATCTAGTATTCCAAGAGAGACGATGCTTTCTAAAGACATCAATACAAAACTTAATCACCATTGGGCATAGTTCAAAAAAAGAAGTGAGAAACCACACATGCACACATTGCAATACCTTAAATTTTTAGATTGACCCATAGGTCCATCTTATATAGAACTGAGATGTAATAACATCCCTTGAAGTGAGGAAGATGAGTTCCACATAGATTGATTAGCATGCATAACAAACTCCCTCATTTATACCTTTTTTTCCCACCATTTTATTGTTTTATTATGATTTCCCAACTATTTGAATGCTTAGTCAGTGCTTTAGTTAGTCTCCTAGTTGACTCATCAATCAAACTCATAGTTCACCACCTGATTAACTCTTCTAGTCGAATGCCAATGGTTCATCGATTGTCTCCGGAATATATGGAAGTTTTATGAACCTACAAATAATTTTGTTCCAACACCCTCCCATCAACACAAAACTCTAGATATTTAGGAGGTGAACTTACATCTACACCCACCCCCCCTTTCCCCCATAATTACAACTTCCTGAAACCCAATCATAACACAAATTTTAATAAACTTAGATTCAAAGAGAGGCTTCATATAGATATCAAAATCTTGTTCATTTGTTTCGTGATAAACAATATTTACAACATTGTATTGTATTGTTTGTTTCAAGTAGTGAGCATGAAGAATCACATGATTCATTTTATTGCGTGCAACATTTTTTTTTGAAACATGTATAACACTTTGATTATCACAATACACCACAGGAAAAGTATTAATAGGGAATCCAAGTTCACCCATATGAGATGTTGAATCCATACAGATTTTGTGCTAGCATGTACTACACCACAATACTCTACTTTTGTGGTCAATAAAGAAAGCACCTTCTATATTTTACAAGACTAGACAATGGGTTGGGAGACAAGTCAATGAAATAACCAAATGTCATCTTATTGTTATCACCATATTTTTCCCAATATAAATTGTTATAACTAACTAGTTGGTTCGATTTCTCATATAGTATCAATACTTTATAACGAGTTTAATTTCCTTTATATATAATGAACAATTCTCTTTCTAGCTTCAAGGTGACTTTCTTGTAGATCCTGCATAAATTGAGAAACCACACTGAATAACAAAGGAAATATTAGTTTGACTATGAATTCAATACATAAGACTACTAACAAGTTGTCGATAGAGTGTAACATTGGATTTTGAAGAAGCACTCTCCCTAATTAGCTTCACTCTTAACTGATAAGGTGTAGCACACAATTTACAAAGGCACTACCTCCTATAATTTTCAAAACAATCAATCCCTTCGATTGATGCTAACAAGTAAACTACTTATCTAGCTAAAATAAAATGAAAGGAAGGGCGAGGTGGGTGAAATTGTGTTTATAAGGTATTAATTATAGTGATTCATGCAAACTAGATGTTATAGGAATATTAGAATATGTCTCTATTATATAGTATTTATTGAGTAGCATTTCCATTTCAGTAACGCATAAGCACTACAAAAGAGGCACAAAGTAAATAATTGAATGAATATTCTCCAAGATTTTAGAATTTTATGAAAGATTCACCAAGACATTATAAGGTTTTATAATTTAATGAAAGATTTTCCAAGACTTGCCAAGATTTTTTAATTTTATGAAAGATTCGCCAATATTTTACAAGGTTTTATAATTCAACGAGAGATTCTCCAAGATTTTACAAGATTTTATAATTTTATGAAAGATTCGCCAATATTTTACAGGATTACATAAATTTATGGAAAAATTGCCAAACAATTATATATACATATTATATTATTGATAAAATAGCCCTCAACATTTCCTATGTATCACAGGGATTCACCAAATTATTATACATATAAATTGAGGGGGGGTTCTTAAAATCATCCCTGGTCATGGGATATGCAATTCGTGAGAAGTTCTCATTGAACTTTCGGTAGTAGCCGGCTAAACCTAAAAATGATCTTATATCGAATATGCACATAGGTGTGGGCCATTCTTCAATAGCTTTGACCTTTTCAGGGTCGACAGTTATTCCCTTCTCAGAAATGATATGTCCTAAGTATTGAATCTTGGGTTTGTAGAAATCACACTTACTAAACTTGGCGTACAGTTGGTGTTCCCATCGTATACACAAAACAATTTAGAGGTGTTCCTCATGTTCTACTTCGTTCTTGGAGTAGATCAAAATGTCATCAATAAAGACTAAAACGAACTTATCAAGATATTTACTAAAGATGCTGTTCATCATACACATAAAGTTGGTCGGTGCATTCGTCAAACCAAAGGGCATCACTACAAACTTGTAGTGGCCGTAACGGGTCCGAAATGTGGTTTTGTTGATAGACTCATCACGGATTCTCACCTGAGTGTATCCAGATCGTAAGTTGATCTTTGAGAAGATCTTCGCTCCTCCGACTTGGTCAAACAAGTCATCGATTCTAGGGAGTGGGAAATGGTTCTTAGTGGTCATCTTGTTTAGTTGGTGGTAATTGATACACATTCACATCATTCCGTCCTTCTTCTTGACGAAGAGTATTGGTGCACCCCAAGGGGACACACTCGGTCGAATGTACCCTTTGTCTATTAACTCTTGTAACTGAAGCGTGAGCTCCACCAATTCTGGTGTGCTCATGTAGTATGGGGCTTTGGAAGCTAGTACTGACCCGGGTGTTAGTTCAATGGAGAAGTCCAAATCTCATTTGGGTGGTAACCCTGGTATCTCCCTGAGAAATACGTCTTTAAACTCTACAAGGACTAGGAAGTTTTCGATCTTTTGTTCCCTATTAGTTTCTATGTTTTGGATATTGACGGCAAAGATTTTACAACCCTTTCTGATACATTTCTTTGCTTGTAAGGTGGAGATTTTCCTTACAAACACATTCTTAGGGATACCCTGAATCGTCTTCTGATTCCCTTGGTCATCCTTGCAGAGTAAGGATTTGTTTAAGCAATCAAGTAGAACATGGTGTTCTTCTAACCAATCCATGCCGATAAGTACATTGTACGACCATCGGGGTAGAATGTTTAATTCTAACCTAGTTGGAAAACCATTTAAGTCTATCTCACAAGTTTTAACTAACTCAGAGACCTTTCATTTGGTACCGGTGGCTAGTTGTACTAGCCATGGTTTCTTGTGATGCTCTCGGTTCAACTTACAAGTGTCCACTATCTTAGAGGAGATATAAATTCGGCATGCACCGAGATCTATTAAAACTGAAATGGTTTTGTTTGAGATATTACCCTCAATTTCAACCATGGTGGCTTGGTGATCTGCCTGTTAGCCGCCAAGAGCGACATAAATCCTGGGTGTTTTTTCCATGTCTCCTATGGTAGGTTCTGCTTGGAGGTTGTGTAAAAATCCATTTGTTTTGTCGGGGCAGTCTCTGTAGTAGTGGGGCCCTTGGCATTTCCATCAAGAAACGGTTGGTGGGACAGCTTTGGTCCCTTTGTTGAAAGCTGGCCTGTTGACAGGTGGTGAGGGTGCACTTGGTCATGCTTGAGGTCGGTTGAAGCCTCTATTGGGTGGAAAAATGTTGTTATGTTTCCGGTAAGGTGGAGGTCTAAAACGCAGTCTGTAGTTGTCCGAGAAGGTTATGAACCTATATTTGTTTCTGTTGATGTTATCATTCCTTGACTTTCCATGCTCATAACACAATCTTGCTTTATGTAAAGTCACATATAGTGTCTTGGGCATGTCAAACTCTATCTTTTCTCTAAAGTTTGGTGGAAGCACTCGCAAGAACTGTTGTATCTTGACCTTCTCGTATTTGATGTATGGAACATAATGCAGCAAGTCTAAAAATCTGTTTATGAATGCCTCCATTGTTAGGGAGCCCATTTTCAACTCATGAAATTCCTTAATTTTCTTGTCAAAGAATCCTTCAGACATATATTTGTCCTGAAATATTCTACTAAAAGTATCTCATGTTATCTCTCTCAGTTCTTGTCCTTTGGTGTGTTTCAAGTCCTGCCACCATCTGGCTGCTTTACCATTCAGGTTGTATATGGCTAGTTGAGCTTGCATTTCACTAGAGTAATTATGAACGTTGAAGTACTTATTTATTCCTAGCATCCACTCCTCAGCTTTCTTCCCGGAGTTAATCTCTCCATCATACGTTGGGGATTTTATCTTTCTAAATTATCCTTGTAAACTATCGTCACTTTTCCTCCTTTTCTTGCAAGGAGGTGGTGATCCTTCATCATTGGAAGAGTTCTTACAGTCCTCTTCCATTGATTCAGGTATCTATTCTCCTTGCTCTTCTCCCTTAGGGTTGGCAGTCCTCTTTGTGTGACTACTTCCTTTTTTAAAGGTGCTGACTGAGAGTGTGGAATGTTCGTGGGGTTTTTCCCCTATTAAAGTCTGAAGCAGAGCTTCATTTATAGCTTGTTGTTCTCGTCTTTCTTGCATGTTGTCATCTCTGAAACTTTGGAATTCTGCCTATAGTTTTTGCATGGATTTCATTAAATCCGAGTTGAGTTCCACCACAATTTCTTGCTCTCGTGGTGGAGAGTTCAGATTTCCATGTATGCTGCTGCCCCCTTCTGCATTCATTTTCAGACAATGATTGTACCTGCAATGTTATATAAGTGTTAAGAACATAAAATCTGTTAGTTTATTTTTCACATAAAAATAACAAATTCATAAATGTATGTTTCTATTTACTGAGTATCTACAACAGATGTTATGTTTGTAATGAGCCCAATAGGTAACTTACTTTTGTAGCTGGGCTCTGATACCACTTGTAATGTCCCTAAAAATAGTAAAAATTTAAAACATTTCCGTTACTATAATAAACTATTTAAGAGGTGATGATTTGTAAATTAACTTTAGCACTGATAAGAACATACTACACCGGTAGTTATTTGCGACATTTGAAGAGTTTCAATTTCCTAAGTATCATGGTCTTACTGGTTGTTATTCCTACAACTTTGCGGAAGCGATGTAATGAGTAGAAATGTAATTCCATCGCAAGTGTACAAATGTTAGGGTATAATAATAAAAATCTCCTTCTTACTATTTTAAGAGTTTGTGTGCATATTTATGAAAGTATAACTAATAATTCAAGTGAGATGAACCCCCGGTTGGAGATGGTTGAGGCTGATGATGAGACGGTTGGTCTTTCAAGGGAAAAGTACCCCGACAGAGCTGCCGAGAGGTAGTGTGTAAGAAATGGGACTTTGGACTTAGCATATTTCGCTAATGCATTTTATTTGTAATTCTACTTTGCATGTATGTTTATGAAGACACCTCCCTAGGGTATCTATTTCCTAGTCCTAAGAACACTTAAGCCTAAAGGATATAAAGGTTTAAGAGTTGGCACTTTGAAACCCTTGTTAGTTATTACTAAATGCAAGCAACGATTACTCACTATAGAGAAATGGGTTGAATATTGAAATATGAGTGGGGTTGGTGGTAACATTAAAGGCAGCATACGATTCTTCACATGGCTCTTGATGCCAGCTATGCAAAGGGTCTTTACACCAACTATTATTGATTTCGTGGTTCATTTGTCGTTGTTTGTTGATGGATGCATTTGAGGGTTTCGTGCTCTGACCTGAGCTTTGCTCATGGTTAGTGCACCATATGGGGTTTTATACGCAAGGATGGAGATTGAATAAGTAGGTAATACTCATCCCTGGTTGTGCTATGTTTCCTGCTACATTTTAGACGGAGTTTGATAATGATATCAGGGTTTGACTTTGTGTGGTTCATTTGTTTGGCAGGTAATTGTTGGCATTTCTCTTCTACGTGGCTACTAGTCGATGGCCAGTACTCTCGACTTTGATGGCGTTGCATATGGTAAGTTCATATTTCTCCATCCCTTATCCCCTCTTCTCACCTCTGTGGAGTGGTATTGTTTGTATTTGATATGGGAAACTTCGTGAGCCTCGTTTGGGTTCATTGCCATAAGTTTTGGGTTCCTGGAGGTCACTGTTGGCTGGACCATTAACAAATGTATCTACTGGTTTTAATGGGAACGACATGGCCCTAGAGGGTTTTAGTATATGGTTTGGCCATTCGGCTCTATGTTGAACTTTGTTGAAGCTGTTTGTAATGTAATACCCAATATAAATCTAGGGTTTGCATTCGAGACACATGTCTGCGTATTTAGTTTTGAAAGGGCCCTAGACCTATGAATAGAGGAAATGGCCTTCTGCATAATTCTAAAAATGATTTGCACTTTGTCTAGCCTCTGCATTTTCTTATGGATAAGAGTAGTAGTGTTGGTTTTCTTTCTGTGTTCGCTATCGTTGCTTTTATTCTGAAGATCGTCGGTTGAGTATTTTATAATGGGAAAACGTGGTTTTGTCATGACCTGCGTTTATTAAGAGTTGGGGTTGAATCTGTCTACACTCTGGATGAAGGAATAGGGAAAGTGTTGGCCTCTGCGGTTTCTATTAGACTTTGAACCTGTAATAGAGAAAGATGAAGATAACTAGTCTTTGCATTTTCTTTATGTGAATTAATTGTTAAGAGTTTAGATCCTCCGTGTGGCTATCATGGCTCTGTCTGTTGAATGGATTTGCAATTCATAGTTTTAAATAGCTGCAAGAACAAGGATATGTTGGTAGGAGAAACGTAACCCTTGTCTAGTCTTCTTACATGCCCGTGGGGTTTTGCTTTGGTTCTTCTTGCTACGTTTTCTGGTAATTGCTTTAAATAAAAGAAGAATGCTTGATGTAGGAAAATAGAGGGATTCGATCCCTTGCCTTGCGTTTATGTTTAATGAATGGATGTAAGTGTTTGCTAAATGCTAACAAAAACGATTGGTTGAATGTGTAATTGCTTCTGTGTAAATCTACTACGATGTTTGGCTACTTTTAAGATAGCATGGTCTTCTTGGAAATGTTAGTGAGATTCGATCTCTTGACATTTATTTCGATGGGATAAAAGTAATGTAGTTTAATGATATGAAATGCATTTGTTTGGTAGTGGGATTCGATCCATGAAAATATATGTTATTGTTTTCGATATAGTGGTTGACTGCTTGGTTGAATTCGTAACAATGGGTTGAGGGGTTTCGTTGATATTTGAAAAGGTTGAAACTCTTGTACAATACGTTCTCACTATTGTAATGTTTTTGATAGGTTTTTGGGAAGAATAATATGAAATTACAATTTCTATTTAAAAGCAAAGATCTCTAACATGACAATGTTTATTTTCCTAAATTTTATATGGATAATAGAATTGAAAACAAAACATAACAATAATTTTGGAAGTAAATATGAATTCATAACAATGATGAGTAGAGAAGAACTCTGTTATCCAAATTTATAATGAAAATACCTCTAGGTTCTGAGTGGCATGTATGTCTAGCACATGCTAGCTTGGCTAGACCTGCTAGACGTCGTGCTGCATCTAAATCATAAATTCTAAGTCTAAGCAACCCTAGCTACAGGGTTTTACTCATATCAGTAATCTACATTTAAAACAATTTCAGGATATAAATGAAATAGTGCTAGGATAGAAACTCTATATTAATCACTTAACTTCTATTATAACTTTAAAATGGAGGATCAATAATTCGTACATGGATACCTTGTGACTTGCTCCTCTCCTGTAGTATCCTGCACACTCAAACAATAATTAATGTAGAACTTCTGAAATTTAGCTGACCTGTTAGAATGATTCCTTAGCTGGATAACTTTGGGGCTACCATGTTCCTCCCAACCATGACCCTTAGACTGTTCCTGGTTCTAACTGGATCCCCCCGAGCTGGTTCCAACATGCAATAAGAGATAGAGGCCCTAGGTTCACTACAGGTTTAGATCTGGAATTGTTATGTGAGACTGCTTCAGTTTCTTGGAGCATAAAACTTCTCTCTGATTACCATAAGAGAATGATAATGAAAAAGAATTATGATCCCCAACCTTGGGATCTTCCCTCTTTATGTAGGGGAGTCTTGAATTATGACTTTTGAATATTTAGTTTCTTTAAATTAACACTACTACTACTAATAATAATAATAATAACAACACTAATAATAATAATAATAATAATAATAATAATATTTCTAACCTAGGTATTAATACATTATTAATACTATTTACTAATGTGGCTACCCACTAAGTATTAATACTTTATTAATTACTATTTAATAATGTGGCAGCTCACTATGCATAAACTATATGCAAAAAATATATTTTATAAATAAATAATAACACTATTATTATTAAAGTTCTTAATAATAATATTTACCCTTGAGGCCTTTAAGCATTTTGTTCACACAAGACTATTCTTAGTCAATCCATACTTTAGGTTATGGCAATTATATATTATTTAATTATATATCTTTACATGATACTTCTTTTAAACATTAAAGATATGGTCCAATTCATTGGATGATCTTTTGGCAAGCTTGGATAGGCAACTCTAGTCTCTCTCTTGCATGTCGGATTCCCTCGTTTAACATGGTAATTCCCGCAGTATTTGATGATAGATAAAATATGAATCATTTAACCAAATTAAATAAATGTGATGAAAGTAGAAGTGCTATTCAAAGTCTTTCTAACTCAACACTTTGATATTTAGTAACCCCAAGTGCTCTTCAGATCCTTTTAACTCAACACTTTCACATGGGCGTTACGCTAGTGCAATTCCAGAGCTTCTTGCTCAACACTAATGCTAGAATGTGGTTGTGAGGCACATCCAGAATATTTAAGTGGCCTCGGATCCGGTATTCATTTATCAAGCTTGGAGTGCTCCAGGGTTTATGCCCAACACTCAATGTACCTCAGGGCTTCCTCCCAGTACATAAACATTCTTCTAGGTACATCGGGGCTTATGCTCAGTATGTAGGTTATATGTGTGTTTCTGAGTCCACACTCAACACACTCATAAGTCAAATCATGTAAAATCCTAGATCTGCATAGTAAGTAACAAAAGATCATCTTAGTATATTAGGGTTTGTACCCATATCAAAGCTGAAGAACATCATTAAAACATTGGGGCCCCCTCACCCAATATACACTCAAATAAAGAAGTCAGTCAGGGTCCATGCCTAGTATGTCAATGTATAAAAGAATAAATCATAGGTGCTAGGGCTCATGCCCAATACTCAAAATAAAACATATCTGTTGGGGCCATGGCCCAATATAACAATAGAAATAGTTAGTCCAAAATTTGGGATATTACAGTAGAACGAATGACAATATTCCATGACCAATGACAATGTTCAGGAGAGAGATTCGCACGACAGTGTTCTGAGGTCTGTCCAAACATTTGAAGCTTCTCCTTTCTCCCGAGGATGTATGGACCCGCTTCCTCTTTGTGTCTTCCCTTATCATGATTGTGGGTGTACAGCCCCACTCGAAGTTCTTCATGGGAGTAATGGCCATTGCTCAGAGTCGAACGAAAACGCAGAGACAAGACCAAGCGAAAGCAGGAGCGGTTAATCGGCAGTACTTCACAGGCTAACGATATTCCTTTCCCACTTTATGATGACTTCCAGGGACGCGGGGATGAATCGAGCGGGTATGTATCCAGCCTCTTTGTTGGCGCGGGCATGTGTCTGGCCTCGTGTCTATCCACTAGATCTCTTGGTTGGCCCACACTTGGCACCTGCTATGGGGGATAGGTAGTAACCAATTTAAAGTTATAGTTTAGTTAGATTAAAATTGATGTATGAGGGTCCACTTGGATAAATAGTCTCTAATGGGGAATGAATTGACTATTTATTTTATGAAGGTGTATATACCAGATTAAAACACGTGACCTTCAAGGATGAAAATCAATTAATAGCTTATTGTACAAAGGTGTACATATGTTACCCCTCTTGGATTCAAGCGTATGACCTTCAAGCACGCACCAATACAAACTATTATAATTTGTGTGTGGAATCCATTACAACACATTATTCTTCCTACAACTAAACATAGTCAAGCTTGCATCAATGAATGTGAGACTCACACCAATAAAATTTCATCCATCCCGCAACTATCTAAAACACCAATCCATTCATTTTCTTTCCTCTAAAGACATTTATCTTTGATATTTTGAGATGAAATTGGTATACACTTCAAGATAGGATTTCAGCTCATGCCCAAATTTAAAAATGGTTTGACACCTCTGCAAGCTACATGATAAAGTCTTAGAGTAAAGATTTTGGACTCTCCACGATCATACTGAAGAGCACATGAAAGTGTGGCTTGAGGTGGGCATTAAGAGTAACTATCAATATTAATATTTTATAGTAAACATTGTTTTCTTGAACAAGTGGAGACCATGTAAAAGACTCACCATGCACACAATTGTGAGCATTGCGAATGTTAGGTGCGGCATTCACAATAGGGTACTTTTTTTATCTCATTGTAGTTATGGGCCGAAAGTTTGTGTTGAGTGAATTTCGTTATGGTATTATCATTGTTTGTTTTGTGGGTGTCCTTTTTGGATAAAGTTACAAGTCTTAGATGATGGTTGGGTGGTTTGTGGACATTCCCAAATCAGTTTGTATTTTGGAAAACAAATAATTTTGATTTCATATCGTCCATTAATTTTCTTTTTATGAGATTTTCATAGAAAAAATGGAATAATTTACAATTATATTTTATTGTTACTGTCACTCCTTATTATAAAAGTATCTAATTGTTCAATTTGTTTACAATATTTATATTAAATAAAACTAGCAAAACTAAAGGTTATTTTCAGTTGAAAAAAAAACGTTTAGAGATGTTAGTCCTCATGAACCTAAAGATGGAAAATATTTTCATAGCCACATATATTAAGACTCTAGGAGAGAAACCATATTTAAATAGTTTATAGAGTAGAAACATCAATTTATCTTTCCTTTTGTATTGGTGAATTGAACATTAGGTCCACAATATTTATATTTTTTCTACTTATATGAAAAAGAAAAAGAAAAAATGTTATGCTTTTATTTACACATAATAGTAAATGAAATCTGATTTATGCTATGGAATTATTCATGTTCTATTTTTTAGAAAACTTAAACGTGCTATTAAATAGTGTAATCTAAACTTAATAAATCATATTAATTTATATAAAACAAAATAATATAGATTTTACTACATATATTTATAACTATGAGAAAATAATAATATTTACTTTGGCGATGTACCTAAAGTCCTCCACCAACCATTCATTCCCTAGAGTAAATAACACACTTGAAATAGATAAGTACACCAACCTAGATTAAAAAAATACATAGTAGTACTAAAAAGTGGATATTTTCTCACTTTATCTCTCTCTATATCTATCTCTCTTTAGATATATATATCAATAATGTGAAATGCAATTGTTGAAATATTTACCTTGGAAAGGGTTAGCATCGAAGAATTGTGGAAACACTATGAAGATAAAGAATGTATAGTCCTAGAACTTCTCCATAAACTTGTAGAAAACAAAATGCAAGAATTGAAGTGAGAAAAATCCAATAACTAGAAGGAAGCTAGTTGAATGGTCAAGTTAAAATTGGTATTCTTGTGAACACAAATTTTACAAAAGAACGTCGAGATATGATAAACACTCCATCTAGAGTTATCATTTGATAAAACGCTGAAATGAAGCTTGAAACCCTCCATGGGAAACCCCAATTTTATGTTCTTGAAGAAGAGATATTGAACATAAAACACTCAAAGAAAAATCATAAGTAATCCATAAAGGATTCTTGGTGCCTACTAATCTATGTCGCAAGGCCTTGTGTTCCCAAAACTATCTGTCTCAATAAAAATCATGAAAATATCTACCATGCTTGAAAGTCCATGCCTCAAGGTAACTAAATGGAATTAACTCCATTCGTACAATAAAAAATTGTCGATCTCATGTGATCCGCAATGTAAAGAGGCCAGAACTAAATAATGCTAAGACAAATCTAAAAACTAAGACAAGCTAAATACAAAGATGGAGGGTGAGGCTAGGAGCGCCTCACCTCTCAAACTAAGAAACACAATAAGAACTCAGATCTCTATCAACAGCTACTAACACAATAGAATGAAATGAATGACACACAAGATTGACACAAACAAGAATGATCATATTATGAGGTAGGATGCCTTTTTATAACAATTACAAAAGGAGCACAATAAATGCTTCTCATTATTTAATATTAAGATATCTCTAATAATTTGAATAATAACTAATACATTCGTGGGAATAGAGCCCAAATAGTGCCTAATACATGAAGGGGGAGTGTGGGCCTCCCATACAGATCATTCCTCCTGGTTGAAGTTGAAAGCATCCCTGCTTTCCTACCTCCCAGTTGAAGTTTGAGAGCACTATGAATGGAGTGCAGACTGCCATGTCTGCTTAGAAGTTGTAATGATGCTAGAACAAAAGGATTGTTGATGTTGCAAAGACTAGGAGGGTGGAGACACCTGGCTTCCCAGTGAGTGTGGCTGAGACTGAGAGGGTGGAGACACCTGGCTGCTCAGTGTGTTGTGCCACGTAGTTGGGGAGGGTGGAGACACCTGGCTGCCCCAAAGCGAAAGAGAACCCTTATGAACTAGTGAAGAGGAACCTCTGGAAAAATATGGTGAGTGCTACAAAACTGTGTGAAGTGTTGTAGAGTACTGCTGGAGGAATTGTGCGGACCACTGAGGAAAAATTAAACTCAAAGAGAACCCATGAGCTAATACTACTGCAAAGTAAAACTGAACCCAAAAATATGGAAAGGCTGCTGAAGCTAAAGGAGACGAGAGCCACCAAAAACACAATCCAGAATGTGCTTTTGAATAATGCTGAATATGCAATGTTGAAGATGGCTTGCTGGTGAACGAACTGCATGGAATGGTCTGGAATGGCAGCAAATGATGCTAGGGATTGTGATGAAGCTGCACAGGAGCAGATGGACAACATGAAGGTGGTATGAATGAGGGCGCAGGCTGAGGTAAGCGTGAAGGAGGGGGCACCGTCAAGAGATTAGTATGAAGGAGGGCGTTGATATTTAAGCATGAGGGATGGGAAGGAGTGTATGGAGCTGGGAGGTATGTGAATGCAGCCTACAACGTGAATGAGGGAGGGCGTGTAGCATGGGGATGGAATGGTGAGCTGGGCGTGAATAATGGGCAGCGTGATGTGAGGGACAGCGTTTAATGGATGGGCGAGTTAGCTGGGTGTAGCATGAAAAATGAAGAGAAGGGAGAGAAGGAGGGGCATGAGAGCTGAGGGAAAAAGGTGTGGCAGTAGCAGCATGATGGTGGGTGTAGAAGATGGAGCGTGAGGGAATGCAGCATGGGAGTGAAGGAGGATGCAGCGTGGAGTGAGTGCAGGGATGCAGCGTGGGAATGAAGGAGGATGCAGGGTGGAGTGAGTGCACAATGTAGCGTGGTAATGAAGTACGATGAAGCGTGGAGTGAGTGCAGGGATGCAGCATGGGAAATGCTGGGTAATGCGTGAAATGAATGCCAGGTAGGGTTAGGGCATAGGTGGGGCAGCGTGGATGTTGAGGGGATGTGTAGTGATGGAAGGGGGCCATCGTTGAGAAAGGGGAGGTAGTTGGGCATGATGAGTGTTGATAAGGATGGCAGTGTTGAAGGGAGAGTCCATGCAAGAAATGGTAGAGGGAGATGGAGTGGAGTGGTGGTAGTGATGGAGTGCAGGAGATTGGGTTTACGTGTAGATGAAGGTAATGTGAAGGAGGTATGAAGGCCTGCAAGTAGGTGATGGCAGAGGTAGGTGATGGCAGCGATGAAGAAAAAAAATGTTGATCCTGAAGCTACAGTAATGCTGACCGTGCAGCTGGAATAAGGATGAGGGTAGATTCACCGGAGAACTATGCACCTGGGTTTTTGTTTTCAGAATACTAGAAACATCAAATACATAAAACAAGAAGATCCCAAGTGGATGCTACTCAACTAAAACCAAAACACCTAAATCCTAACCAGTAAATAAAACAAATGGAAAACTATAAAAAAAAATGATCAAGTAGAGGAGCGAACTGAGGGTGAGGCTAGGAGAGCCTCACCTCTCAAACTAAGAAACACAATAAGAACTCAGATCTCTATCAACAACTACTAACACAATAGAATGAAATGAAATACACACAAGATTGGCACAAACAAGAATGATCGTATTATGAGGCAGGGTGCCTTTTTATAACAATTACAAAAAGAGCACAATAAATGCTACTCATTATTTAATACTAAGATATCTCTAATAATCTAAATAATAACTAATACATTCATGGGAATAGAACCCAAATAGTGCCTAATACATAAAGGGGGAGTGTGGGCCTCCCATACAGATCATCATGAATTGAAGGGATCGAGACAATCTCTAGCTCAAATGAGTATGAATTAGATTGATAATATAAGTTCATAAGCGTCGAAGTATAGTAGTGCGACCCTCCTCCTTTACTAAACGCAAGCTAAATAGTCTTGCCAATAATTCCAATGGTTAAACCATTTTAAAATATGAACCATATATGTAAAAATAGAGTGATGGAATGCATAGTTAAAAAAAGTATACAATGAAAACTAAAAAT
Organism: Larix kaempferi; assembly: GCA_027924585.1. NCBI lineage: Eukaryota > Viridiplantae > Streptophyta > Pinopsida > Pinales > Pinaceae > Larix > Larix kaempferi. Next base: position 1,022,670 of record BSBM01002149.1, on the reverse strand, counting down.
ACATCTTTCCAAAATAGATTAATGCTATCGACATTTTTATTTATAGATAAGATTATTGTTTATACCATAGTGTAACCTATTCCTATTTGAAATTATGGTATACTAGATATGACATAACTTAGTTGTAGTAATCTTTGCAGTTTTGGGTAAATAAATTAAATGGTGAATTGTGTTCCTTTCAGTAATGAACCCAAACACTATTTATTTCTGAGACAATTTATAGATTCACATTTTAATGCTAGGATGATATCATTTTTGTAGCGGTTTACTGTTCTAGTTTTGATTCTCATTGTGACTAACAACATTAAGGTGGTGCCAACAATACCATAATTGTATAGTCATCACTTTGTATCCAGGTTATCCTACCACAGACATTGATCACCAAGGAGTTATCAATGTATATACATTTCCTTTACAAGTATATTATATACATACATTTCCTATGATCTTTCACGAGGAAACATGTTTTCATCTATGCTTGTGGGACAAAACATAATCATCCACTTTAGCTGCTTTGTTTACAATGTTTAATAGAATTTACCCTCCTTTGGATTCAAAACTTTAACCTTGAAGTCCCCAACCAAACAAACCTTGATATATTAGGTGTACAATACATTCCATGAAAGTTTCTCCCATTGCACACATGTGTGTGAAAATCAATACACAAATCTATGCACTTTATTTTTTTTTTTTTGAAAAGGTGGCATTATCTTTGTCATAATTTCCTTTATTTAATATATAATAAAATTTATAATGAATATTGTTATCTGTTTAAATTATGTTGATCAATTATTTATCCAGATTATAGCTTTTATTTTTATTTTCTTATAATGTTCATAAAGAAATATAGCTTCAAATGCATTTTACCACATAGAATGTTCTACAAGGAGATTAAAAATATATAAATAGAGTTGTCACATATCTTTAATTGAACATCATCATCAACATCTTGCAAAATTTAAAGAAAAAAAGATAGTGAACAATAACAAAGATTTCAAATAGATATGTTATAATTTGGATGCTAGCTCATTATCTATCTATCTATCTATATATATATTCGTCATCAAGATTGTATATTTATGAACCAAGGGCGGAGGGTGAATTTTCTATTTTGAACAATTAATATATCTATTCTTTCTATCATGATGGACTGTGTGGGATGTGGGGAAAGGGAGGCGGCCCAACCCTTTTGATTTGCAAGTAATGAATGATATTTATATACATATACATACATACATATATATATATATAGATAGATAGATAGATAGATATTTTACTTACCTCTCTCGTGGAGAGCTTAAAGAGGACGTAACCATCATGGATCCTTAGATAATTGGTTTGTTTATGTACTTTTATTATCTCTATCTCTAGACTGTAATTTGTTCTTGTGGTTGGAAAGTTTGGAAGAGCCATGCTTTCTATTCGCAAAGATTGTGATTGATTTGGCTGTCTTTTTAATTCGCTATGTAGTTTTCGTACCTCTCTTCGTCACACTTAATCATTATGCAAGTGATCTAGAGGGAGGGCACAACCCACATCTCTCTCGTATTTTTTTTGTATCATTTGCTTTGTGTTTTGATCGCAGTTCAAAGAGTTGGAGTTTTGTAGGGGGGAACTTCCCATTCTTGCGTTGTATTTTGAATTACTAGTGTTGTGTGTTTATACACACTCAAAACTAACCTTTGTGGGAGGGGTGTAGGCCCTTTTCCTCGCCTTCAAGTAATTATATGTATATATAATGATATATATTTGGATGTGTGAAATTTTGTGTGGAAAGGAATTGGCCCATTCTTTACCTGCAAGGTTCTTATATACATAAAACTTTTACATCTTCTGAAGTGTGTACAAGGTGAGGGAATGACACTTTAGCATTGGTAATAAATGAGCAATGCATAATATGCATAGACAAGATGGAAGAAATGCCTAGACTTATACCTTGGGGTACAGTATATTAACCTATAATTAATAAGATATTTATACTTGATGCATGATTAAGGACTAGTCTTACTCCACTGGTGTTAGATGAGAGTGGGAGGGACTTCATTAAAGCTATTCTCCTATCTAATGGATTCTTTCCCAGCTCAAGGGTGGTCTCTAGGGCCGGATAGAGAACCTATGGTTGGGTGGAAAGTTGCGGTCATGCCCTAAGTCACACGAGTCTATTGATCCAAATAAGTATTCTTTAATGTTTTATTGTTATTAGAAGATGTCAATAATATAAATGTATATTGTCATGGATACCTTTGTTATTCTCATATATATATGTGTGGTGGTATATTGATTGTATTGATCATTGGGTTTATATTGTATATTTTTGGCTACCTTTGTTAGCAAATTCATTAGCATATGTGGATGTTACGGTACATTGATAGAAATGGTAGTACGTGTTATGGTGGTATGCTTTTATATGTAGTTGGCTTGTATGAGATAAAGGAAATCCATGTAAACTAAATGTGTAAGCTTAAAAATGAGTAGTACTTGGACTAACCAAAGTTGTGTAGAGATGGGATGTATATTCAAGTCGTTTATCACAACATTCAAGGGGTAAGAAATAGACTTTGTAATAGATTCAAGTAGATTAATGAATGGATTGATTATTATTGGTAGGAAATATTCAAATGTAAAATAAACCTTGATATAATTTGTACGATTTTGGAAACATGGAATCTTTATACAAGCTATTGTGTATTATATGTTTCATACGAACTTATTAGAAGTACTTGTCGAGCTCATGAATTGAAGGGATCGAGGTTAACAACGCACAAAATATAGCTCAAATGAGTGTGAAGTAGATTGATAGTATAATTGTCGAAGTATAGTAGTGTGGTACTCTTCCTTTACTAAACCCAAGCTAAATAGCCTTGTCAATAGGTGCAATGGTTAAGCCATTCCTATATTTAAATATAGACTATGATGGAACGTATAGTTAAAAAAACTATACAATCAAAACTAAAAATACATCATTCCAAAATAGATTAAGTGATCTGTATGCAAGGCCCACACTCCCCATTTTGGTATTAGTTCAATATGCTAGCTTTAATGTATTAGATAGAGTTTTATCTTAGGGATATTATTAAAATAATGAATAGCATTTATTGTGCTCTCTCCTTGCAATCTATAAAAAGGAACCTTGCCTCATAATACAAACAAGTTTATGTGTGCCATTCTTGTGTGTCTCTTAGTTTGTTTATGGATGTTTGCTCTGAGAAATCTCTTGGGTTTTTCCATTGAGAGGTGAGGCTCTCCTAGCCTCACCCTCCATTGTTGTATTAAGATTTCGTTCTTAGTCTTTATATTTGTCTTGCATTTTAGATTTGTCTTAGCATATTTCAGTTCCTGCTTTAGATTGCTGATCAATTGGTTGTTCGCTCCTCTACCTCGTCATTTTCATTTTCAGAAAAAACAAAGTTGGTCATTCATATTTTTGTTGATTAGGTACTTTTTTTGGTTTGTGTATGGGAGCCTACTGTTGTTTTCTTTTTTTCGAGTGTCCTTGAGAACCCTTGCGCCTTTGTTCATGGCTTCATTGTGGTTACTCCTTTTGCGGCTAGCATTCTTCGAAAATCTAGCTTAACACAGTAGCTATCTTCCTCAATTTTCAGGCTGTCTGCAGGTTGGCTCTCACTTTGTCTTCACGTTGGCCTCCATTCATACTCAGACTGCACTGAGCACATCCTTCACAACTACTGTCATATTTCTGCTCTCCATTAGATTCCCATTTGTTCTGCACTCAGACTCCCATCTGCATGCTCCTTCAGACTCCATTTCTGCGCTCCACTTCTGTAATTCTCCATCTTCACCCTAATATCAGCCTCCATGCGTTGCTCGCCATCACTCCACTTGCTGCACCCAAACTACTCCAACCTTCACGCACTCCCAAACTGCTCCACTTCATTGTTGCACACTCCATTCCCTAATCCCTCCAACATCCACGCCTTCCTGGCATCCCTTTCTTGGCTGCCCCACGCTGCTGCAACCTCATTCCCTAACTCCCATGCTGCGCTCGTCCACAAAAATGCACGTTGCTCTTTCTGCTCATGCCAGCCCCATTCATGCTCCTCCTTCACGAATTACTCCCTCCACGTTCTGCTCAGGAAATACTCTAGCCTGCATCTGCAACATTCACGTTGCCCCCATCTGCGTGACTCTCATCCACTTCCACACATCCCTAGTAGCCAACTTAAGGCTTCCCTAATCTGCTCCACACCTAGCTATCTTCACATATCCCTGGAAGCCTCCCTAACGCTGTCCACCTGCACCTTTTTGCTCATCTTCTGCAACCTCCCTCTACGTTCTAACTATCAACCTCCACGCCTTACCAGTTGCACTCTCACCCAGACCCTCGCTGCCCAGCACTCATGCTGCCCTCCTACTCCATATCCTACATGCTTCCTCCCTTCACTGCACAATCTCCCCATCCATTCACGCTGCCACTCCCTGAGAATGCCCTCATCCATTCATCCTCCTTACCTGCCAATGCCCAACATTCCCCACACAAGAACTGCTACTCCTGCTCCTACACGCTATGCACAACACTGCCTCGTTATACCTAATCTTTCTCAATGCACTCCCAGCTCCCTCCATCACATCTTCCCTATCAGTCTGTGCCCAGCCTACCACGCATCCTTCCATGCTGATTTTCCCTTTGCTCCGCTCTCCCCCACGATAGCTGCACATTCACACTGCCTCCATATTCCCCTATTGGTCTGTGTTCTGGCCTCTCACGCAGGCTCCCTACAGGCTCCCCATTCTCTGCTTCTCTCCCCACGCTGTCTGTAATGCACGCCCATCCAACAGGGACGTTTTTCTCTCTTTCAAACAACGCCCAGCTAGCATCAGCCCAAAAAATTCCATTGATGAATAATGCAGCAAACTTTCACCATGGGATATTCAGCATTATTCAAAAGTACATTTCTCATATTTTCAGCAAGCCATCATCAACATGGCGTCTTCAATGTTATGTAGAAGTTCATTTGGTTCAACATGGCATCTTCAACACGCTCCAACAGTTCACAGGGATCCCCTCCCTCTCCAGTTAGAACTTCTTGAGTTTCTTAGCAGTTAGGTATTCAACAGTACTCTACAGCACTACGATGAGAGATCTTCACAGGAAACACCAACATCCTGGAATTTTTAGTCCAAGCTCAGCGTTGGTTTCATATTTTTGGTTCAGCTTTACTTTGCAACAGTATTAGTTCTCTTCCAATATTATCTCTCTTTGAGTTCCATTTTTGCTATGTCCTCCAGCAGTACTCTACAGCACTTCACATAGTTTTACTGCTACAGCACTTCACATAGTTTTGTAGCACTCGCCATCTCGCTCCAGAGGTTCCTCTTCACTAGTTCACAAGGGTTCTCTTTCGCTTTGGGGCAGCCAGGTGTCTCCACCCTCCCCAACTACATGGCACAACACATTGAGTAGCCAGGTGTCTCCACCCTCTATGTCTCAGCCGCACTCACTAGGAAGCCAGGTGTCTCCACCCTCCTAGTCTTTGCAACATCCACAATCCTTTTGTTCTAGCATCACTACAACTTCTGAGCAGACATGGCAGTTTGCACTCCATCCATAGTGCTCTGAAACTTCAACCAGGAGGTAGGAAAGCAGGGATGCTTTCCACTTCAACCGAGAGAAATGGTCTATATGGGAGGCCCACACTCCCCATTTTGGTATTAGCTCAATATGCTAGCTTTAATGTATTAGATAGAGTTTTATTTTAGAGATATTATTAAAATAATGAATAGCATTTATTATGCTCTCTCCTTGTAATCTATAAAAAGGCACCTTGCCTCATAATACAAACAAGTTTATGTGTGCCATTCTTGTCTGTCTTTTAGTTTGTTTATGGTTGTTTGCTCTGAGAGCTCTCTTGGGTTTTTCCATTGAGAGGTGAGGCTCAACTAGCCTCACCCTCCATTGTTGTATTAACCTTTGGTTCTTAGTCTTTAGATTTGTCTTAGCATATTTCAGTTCCTGCTTTACATGGCGGATCATTAAGGTTATTGACATTTTTATTTATACATAATATTATTGTTTATACCATAGTGTAACCTATTCCTATTTGAAATTATGGTATACTATATGACATAGCTTAGTTGTAGTAGTCTTTGTAGTTTTGGGTAAATAAATTAAATGGTGAATTGTGTTCCCTTCATTATTGAACCTAGACACTATTTCTTTTTTAGGCAATTTATAGATTCACATTTTAATGCTAGGATGATATCATTTATGTAGCTTTTTACTCTTCTAGTTTTGATTCTCATTGTGACTAACAACATTAAGGTGGTGCCAACAATACCATAATTGTATAGGCATCACTTCTTATCCAAGTTATCCTACCAAGTACATTGAGCACCAAGGAGTTATCAATGTATATACATTTCCTTTACAAGTATATTATATACATAAAATTTCCTATGACATTTCAGGAGGAAACATGTTTTCTTCTATGCTTGTGGGACAAAACATAATAATCCAATTTAGTTGTTTTGTTTACAAAGTTTAACATAATTTACCCTCCTTTGGATTCAAAAATTTAACCTTCAAGTCCCCAACCAAACAAACCATGATATATTAGGTGTACAATACATTCCATGAAAGTTTCTCCCATTGCACACATGTGTGTGAAAATCAATATACAAATCTAATCACTTTATTTTTAGTTTGAAAAGGCTCCATTATCTTCATCATAATTTTGTTTATTTGATCTATAATAAAATTCATAATGAATATTGTTATATGTTTAATATTTGTACTTTAAGTTTATCAATTATTTGTCAAGATTATAGTTTTTATTTTTTTATTTTCTTGTAATGTTTGTAAAGCAATATAGCTTCAAATACATTATACCACATAGAATTTTCTATAAGGAGATTAAATTTATATAAATAAAGCTGTCTCATATCTTTAATTGAACATCATCATCAACATCTTGCAAAATTTAAAGAAAAAAAAGATAGTGAATAATAACAAAGATATCATACAAATAATTAATACATATGAAAAATAACTAACAATATACATACAATGGAGATGTATTCCAGAATTATGAATAATTCTTCCTCTTGTGCACAAGTTTAAATAAATTATTGCAAATAACGAGATATTATATTTATACAATGATACAGGGACAAAGTGATTTTTTTAATAATATCACCTAACCTTGAAGACCTAACCCTAAAGGGACAATACCAACATCTAATTTTTTTTCTTTGAAATAATAATAATTGCAGGGAACTCCACAAACCTAAATACGAGCCCAATTATGATGAGATAAATTTGGATTACAACACTGTACAATTGTGATGGTGTTAATTCAAACTTTTTAAATCAAACATATTGTTTCTTTTAATTACTATAAACAATAAATTAATTAACATTAATTTTAAATGACTGTAAATAATAAATTAAATATATTTGAGCTATATATTAAACATGTGAGACAAACTTGAGTAGAAAAAAATAAAATAAGAACGAACTCTTGGCTTCTTTAGAAGTCGGGCTGGGTCACTCTTGCTTCCCATTTCGGCCCAAACTATCCTGATGTCTATATGTATAGCGCCTTACAATGCCCATGATCCAAATCCAATCGTACTATGCAAATGTTTGTGTAATTTCCGTGCGTCCGAAAGCCATACTAGTATAGTATTTTCTTGTGGGTTTACTAGGATTAAAAGTTAAATATAGATCACTAGGAACCGGTGTGTATCTCCACTTCACTACTGTCCGATCGGCTCTCCCCTCGAGTTGAGTGTCAATTTATGCTTAGACGTTGTTAACACCCAAAATGACCCCCTAGGTGGTGGGAGAGGGAAGACTGGGGTAACCACTAACCAATCTTTAGACTTGAGCTACTAACCCAACTTAGTATGAGAGGGCTCTCTGTATGGATCTATGAAAAAATGGAATAATAAAAGGTGTCAACAATGAAAACACTCACCAGCATTCATCATTCAAGATATTCAATTACAACATACAGAAGATCAGATTTCTGTTGAAAAACAAAAATGGTTTAAACGTAGCTTGGCTGAAACATATGAATCTTTATTTGGGCAATGGAGTCACATTTAAAAAAACTCCTAAAATTCATTTACAAATGATTCACAAATGCATTAACACAGGGGCGAGATAATAAACAACTCGTAGTCAAAGTGATTTTAATTGGTGGAACATAAGAAAAAGAAACAATCAATTGACATAAGGCATGCAATGATGAATCCTACATCAATTTTAGCAGACTTGCTATATTTTTCTATGTTGGCCCATTGATCTGCAGGTGGGAGGTCATAATCCACCATCTCTTTCACCATAACTCGTATTTGAATGTGTTCAATGTAGACGAACGGAGGAAGCCTTTCACCAATGGCGATCAATCTTTTCAAAATTTCAAAGTCCTCTTTGACCTTTTCCATCAAGGTTTTGCCTATAAGTAGCCGGTTCAGGCGTTTGAACTTCGTGTGATCCATCCTCATTGCCCACCGTAGGTTTTTATAAGCATTGTGAGGGATTAGTTCCTAGTTATCATTCCAAAAAGAAGGTAGCCCAATTTCAACCAGCTTATCAAACTTCCCTTTGAACTCTGCCACTTGACTCTTCATCTCCTCGACTTTGGCCTCTACACTCTCAACCTGAGCATATTTCCCCAAGATCTTTCAGGCCGTAGCAAGTGTAGTAATCTGGTTCCCAATATTTAACTTCATCCTTTCCTCTTCTAATGGACCATTCAGGAAAGTGATAGCATTTAATGCAGTTTCCTTGGGTATTCTGGATAAGCTCTCCCTTGCAACTTCACAACCTATAATAGCATCACTAATGGTTTTATCCTTTATCCTTATAAACTCAAGGTAGGGTCTAAAGTTCTCAGCTTCCTTAATGATCCTGTCCCATACCAATTGTTTACATCCTTGCAAAGCCGCCTGCCTGATAACCTGATGAGTGAGTTTTTTATTAATCTCAATCAATTCCTTATGCTTCTTTTGGAGGACCTTCAGATCTTCTTCCTTTTTACTACTCTCTTCTTCCAACCTTTGAGCGTTTTCTTTCAGCTCCTTGATTTCCACATCTTTCAGGCTAATGTGAGACATAGCCTACACAAGATTGTCGGTACCATTGCTTCCCCCAGTTTGGTTCGAATTGGTAGGCCACATGTCCAAATTGGACAAGTTAGTTTTCAAGTCATCAAGCTATTTTTATAAGCTTATCCTCTCTTTTTTCTAGCTATCTTCCTTCTCTGCAAACTTCAGCAATTCTACTTTGCAATCACTTATTTCCTTAGACAAGTCTTCTTTTCATTTTTCAAAGTCCTTCTCTTCATGAGGTTTGATTAGCCTGATGTTTGGAACCTTTCCCTTCTTCTGTAGATTAAGAATAAGCTTGTCTTTTTATGTCAACATATTGCTCATGCTCTTACCTCCACCATCACTTATAACTAGGTCAAATTGTACCTTTTTGACCTAATTTTGAAGTGCTCTGTTTTCACTTTTCTCTTGCTTTAATTGGCTTTCCAATATTTTCACAGTAACCAGCAAGTTATCACTTTTCAAGGCTGCTTTCACAAAATTATCATACACAAGATCACTAACCTGCTTGTGAAACTGGATTTTGTCTGGCACAGGTATGTTTTGCCAATTAATCCTTGTCTCGGTCACTCCATCTTCTGTCACTACTGCCAGGTTTAGGATGTTATCATTTATACTTATGTTGGTCATCAGGGAAGTCTTAGAAAGAACTCTATTCATAGGGATTGAATCAAATAACCTCTGGGCCGAGGCCCGCTTGTTTTGATCGTATTGTTTACAGAGGTCAGGCTTGGACCGAAATTTATTACCAACAACTCCTTCTTGAACATCTTGAAACTTGTATTCTACCACCTAGATATGAGGAGACAAGGACTCCTCATCATCTTCCCTTCCAATATCCATTTGGATAGTCAATTCTTCTTGAGCTATGGCAACAACCAGCTCCTCTTTAGTTGGGAAAGCAATTGACTTGGCTTGAATAGCCGCAACAACTAACTCATCTTGTACCTCTAATTTGGGCCGCTTGTCTCCATGACCTTCCTCAGTGTCCATGTCCCCGACTTCATTTAAGTCTCTTTTTCGGCCCACCTCCACGGTGTCCGACACCTTATCTAAATCCATTATTAAATTAGAAATCATGAGATTTCCTCCCTGTGTCTCCACTGCTTCTTCTGCCTCGGGTTCCCAACACAACAAATTTCGCCCCTTCAGCACCCCTTCTGGTTCTATATGTTCAAAAGCGCTGAGGTTACAATCTTTCCTTCTCCTGGAAATTATATGCAAAGGGTCATATTTGATGGCCATGTCTTTTTTGAACCCTAGCGACTTCAATAACTCTTCCACCTCTGACAAAGCTTCTTTATTCTTCATAATGAAAGGCCCTACCTTCCAAGGACATTTCACATCCGTGGTCTTCTTATGTTTTAAGAATTGCACTTCTTCCAGGGCCAATTTCTGTCTGATAAATTCAAGTGCGAAGATCCACAAGGTTAGAAAAGCTGGTAGAACATAAGGCTCCTATACAAAACCGCACAGCCTAATGACAGTAGCTTCTTTCAACAAAAACCAATCACCGATAGCTAGTTCATCCTTCAACTGCATCATTGTTTGCATTTTAGGTAACACTCTAGGCAATTCTTCCCCAAAAATGATTTTATATACCAAGGGAAAAACATAGTTAAAATAATTAAAGACATTGTCTACCAGAACATCGGTCTCAAGTAGTGAGGAGAAATGTGGGCTCTTGGCGCTGCTGTACATAATCATTTTCATCAACTGCGTCTAAAATCTTAAAAACCTAGTACTTGGGAAATTGCTTAACTATACATGTATCTTTTCCACCAAAAATTCATCAAACCTCAGGGGTGGGATAAGCCCGTTTTCGAACCTGGACAAACTGATGCTAATCCTAAAGAGTAAAGCTAATTGGACTTCAATCACCCACAAATCAGTATCCAACCCTAGAAACTGAGCTAACAAAGAAAGAACCAACTAGGAATTGTCATAAAAAAGGATGACATTTAGGGGAGGGTTCTTCAAAGATTTTGGAGTCGGGTTTTAGGCATGTGGCTAAGAAATCTTGACGGCTTTCGGGGCTGATTTGGCGGTACAAGGAAACCATAGACTCTTCAGAAAAACCCTCCAACTCTTGGTACTGAGACTCTGGAAGGAAAAATGGATCTCTAACGGCTGACACATCTATATTACAGACGACTCTGGACCTGCGAGTGTCCATAATTACTCTTTGAGGTTCTGAGTGATTAGAAGAACACCACGCTACAAACTCAGGAAAAGAAAACCCCTGGTCAAGGAAAAATAAAATCAACGAGGACCTAAAGACTCCATGGACATCCAGTCCCTGTTCATGCAAGGCTTCCAATCTCCTCTTAATTTTTGGAATTGGGAGCTAAATGCAAGTGTCGAATACATCTGCATCCCTATCTTCCAGGGCTATCCTAACCCTAGAATTGGTAGAAGATTCTCCTTCCGTCATGTTATGACCGTAAAAGACTTAGATTTTTTAGAGAATGGCGATTATAGACCCTACCTGTCACTTTGGAAGCCCTACACGCACCCTATCAAAGGTTCTGTCACCTTCATCATCTGCCACAAGACGAGAGGCTGTCTGACTTCGATAGGCTTTGGAAACAAATTTCAACCTTCTTAGGCATCCTTATATATATAATCGAGTTTCCGTAACCCCCCCCCCTCTTTGGCACGCTGTCCTTTGATCTCAATCTTTGAATTCTCACGTGCTCATTTTCCATCGTCGGATCTGAGTTTCCTTTTACCCACTGATTTGACAACCTATCCATTCCCACCGTCAGATCATCTCCGCTAGTATTCATCTAAGCCGTTAATCTCATTTTTAGGCATCTAAGGGGTAGCACCGCATGTACCCAAAAAGATTCTCTTATATCACCGCTCCTCTATGCGACAAGCTATGGAGTTGACACATGTCTGGAGGGGCCCGGTCCATCGCATCTACCCTGCCACTATTCATAATGCTACTTCTTTATGCGACGATGTATGTGAACCGTCCATTACTTCTCAGACGTGTATCTATGGTGAGTCCTCACACTCGACTTAGCCTTTAGGTTTTTCGTATGCTGGTGGGGTCTCCCCTGTTATACCTTGTGTGTTTCAGACTCCCACCAGCCATTGATCTAGCTCTTATTTCCACCCGAACCATAGATCTGTCGGAGACTCAGGCCCTCTTTTCGGTAAATAAACCTAAACCCTTAGATCTCAAAAAAATCATCTCCACCGTAAATTCTTGTATCTGTCCCTACCATCGCATGTGCCCAAATATGGCATCACCCACTGCTCCTTACTCTTTGCGATGTGCACCTAAGCTGACACCTATTTGGTGGGACCTGGCTCATCACATCCACTTATTCACTTTACTCCTCGCAACTTGGCCATGCGACGGTCCATTTAAAGCCAGAGATCCTGCTCCCGCTCCTGATCAATGGTGGCGATCTGCGCGAGACTTAGTTTTTGATAAATTTGCTTGCATACTATGGATTTTAGGGTATTCTCCATTTGTCTTAAGTCATTCCTTTCACCTATTAATACTTATCCCTTGACATTAGCCCCTTTATTTCATTGGACCCCTTGTAGGTTATTCTGTCTCATGTCTTAGCACTTGTCCATTACCGATGGATATCACTTCAAGCTTTTTTCTCAGGTAGCTATCTGACCTTTCATCTTTCATGTAGAGGTCTATAAGCTGTAAAAGAGCAAAAATATATAGGTGCTAACAACTGGCTCCAACTGGGGATGCTATCCTCCCAGTGAGGTAGCAAAGAAATTTGTAGACTAAGTGCCTGATCCATTGGGCGAGTTCTGCAAACCTTAGATTGAAAAATTTCTCTACAAAGTGAGACTACGTCTGTTTTCCTAGCCCGACTGAAAATTCAAACATGAAACATGGCTTCCCCCTCGATACCTTAGGGCCTTCGCTTCGGGCTTCAATTCCTTCTGTTTTCGGTGTTAAAAACCCTAAAACAAATGAGAAAAAATGAAAAAATATATATACAGGATATGGTACATGGGTTACCTTCTTTTTCTTAGGATAGGTAGTGCTTCAAAAACCTTCCTTTGATTGGACCTCCCAACCAGGCAGAACCATCCTAGTATTCTAGGAAAAAGAATTTTCTCCTTGGTTTGCTGTAATATTATAGGGCCCCATCCACATATGGTCGAATTTCCCATGTTTATCATCCCTCGAAGCATCCCACCTCAGGACTAGGTCATTTACCTGAAATTTATCTTCTTTTTCTTTTCTGTCAAAGGCATTCTTTATCTTTTCTTGGTGCCCTTGTACTTTGTCATAGGTGCTACTTCTTAACTCATTCAGTTTGACTATCCGGTTTACCCTTTGCTGCATGTGGTTTGGTTCTTCTTCTATCCCGTGCAGCAACGTCATAACTGACAATCCCAGAGAAATTGGAAAAACCACCTCAGCCCCATACACCAGCTGGAAAGGGGACATCCCAATGGCCCTCTTTGGACTTATTCTATCGGCCCACAGGGTATATTTCAACTTTGTGTGCCAAGCTCTCTTATTATCCTCCAACAATTTCTTTATGATTCTTACTAGAATTTTGTTGGATGATTCTGCTAGTCCATTTCCATGAGGGTAGTATGTTATTAAATGATTCAGAATGATATGGTATTTGTGGCAAAAATTTATCATTTTCTTAGAACAAAATGCCGGTGCATTATCTATCACTATTCTTTTGGGACACGTGAACCTTGACAGCATATTGTCTTCCAGGAAATCCATGATAATGCCTTCGGTTGCTCTCCTAGTTGGTATGGATTCTATCCACTTAGTGAAATAGGCAGTGGTTATCAATATCCATCTATGCTGCCCTGAGGAGTGAGGTTTTATCTCTCCAATGAAGTCTAAACCCCACTACTGGAAGGGTGCTTCTACTATGACAGGGTGAAGGGGTAGTGAAACGACCTTTCTTTTTCCTTCAAAAATCTGGCATTGGTGATAGGAAACCGTTTCTTTGTATACATCTGAAAATATGGTAGGCCAGTAGAAACCATCCCTCAGGATCTTGTTTACTGTCACCCTCCATGAATGATGACTGCCACAATCACCCTTGTGAAACTCCTCCTTCGTGTCTTTCGCCTCTTCCTCAAGTAAACAATTCAGCAGCACACCTCCCGGGTCCTTCCAATATAGGAATTGATTCATAATGCAATACTTCGTAGCTTTTAGTTTCACAGCTCTAGCCCTACTTTTGCTCAATCCCGGCGAGGCTTGTAAGTTTTGTAACACATACACAATGTCAACATACCAAGAGGATGTAGAGAATTCTGGTCTCACTTGCACTCCCACATCCAGCTGATTTGGATATCCTTGTAGGAAGTTCAGTTACAAAGAATCACAGTTTGCCTTGGTCATTAGTTTTGCTAACCCTTTCCCTTTCACCAATTTGGTGGGCTTTATCTCCAGATCGTATTCCATCAATAGAACAATCCATTTGGATCTTCTTCCTTTAGGGTCTGCTTGTGTGAGGATACCTTTCACAACACTGTTTGGGACATGGGCAATGATGTGTGAAAGGAGGATGTAAACCCTGAAATATTAGTGACTTGATCAAGGCATAAGCCTGCTTTTCCATGATATCGTATTTCAATTTTGCATCTCTTAGTACCCTACTGAAAAAGGTGATTGGTTGTTCAATGTTCTGGGCATTTTTCTATAACAGTACTCCTGCCACGGTGTGCTCAGAAGCATAGGAAAAATAAAAAAAAAATATTTAGAAAAATCCGGATTGGCTAATACTGGGGCTTCGGTGATAGCATTCTTAATCCCCTTAAATGAATCTCTTGCTTCCGCAGTCCACTTAACTTGATTTTCCTTTCTTAACATATTTGTAATATTCATCATGATTTCGTCAAAACTGGGGATGAATCTTCTCAGAAAGCCCACTTGCTCGATGAAAGACTGCACCTCCTTTTTGATCCTTGGCTCTCCAACTTTCTGGATAGCACTAACCCTTTCAGGATCGATCTTGATACCTCCCTTAGAAATGATATGACCCAAGAGTTTAGCTTCTTCTAATGCAAAATGTGATTTCTTAGGATTAAGGGAAATACCGTATTTTATACATTTCTTAAAAACTTGTTCCAAATGCTTCAGGTGCTCTTCATTAGATTTTGAGTACACAGTTATGTCATCCATGTATATAACCATGAACTTATCATTTTCTTCAGCGAATGCTATGTCCATTTCCCGCTGGAAAGTAGATCCTGCATTCATCAGCCCAAAAGGAATCTTAGCATACATGAAAGTACTCGAAGGAGTGGTGAAAGTGGTCTTCTCCTGATCTTCAGGACAGACCTTGATTTGATTGTACCCAAAGAAACCATCCATCGTAGAGATCCTTTCTTCCCCTACTACCTTTTGTAAGATATGCTCCATTTTGGGTAGGCGGTAATTATCCTTTAGTGAAGCTCTGTTCAGGTTCCTGAAATCTATATAGATTCTAATTTCTCCATTCTTCTTCCTCACGGGAACCAGGTTTGCTATCCATTGAGAGAATCTCAAGGTGACAATGATTTTTGCATTAAATAATATTCTAATCTCTTTTTCTATCACAGGCACCAACTTAGGGTTTATCCTCCTCAACTTTTGCTTGAAGGGTTTCTCTCCTGGTCTGATTGGAATAGAATGTTGTATTATTGAGGTATCATATTCCTTCAGTTCTTCATAACTCCACGCAAATGCAGCGGCATATTTCTTCATCAACTCTACATATCGCTCCTTCTTTTTAGTAGGTAGCCTCTTAGACAAGTTTACCAGCCGAGACTCTTCTTTAGTGCCCAATTTTTTGTCTTCTACCACTTCTTTGGGGGGTTCAAACTTCGGGTTTTTTGCCACATCATTCGGGTCAAACAACCTCTCCAGGGGTATCAATCCTTTGGAGATATAATTACTTTTCAATTGAACGATATCTTTCCCACCCAACATGTTTTTCCATTGTTTTCCTTCTCTGTCTTCTCCCTCTGATTGCTCTTGGTCTATCAGTCCTTATATGTTCTCATTTTCAGTATCCATCTGAACATTAGCAAACTCATCAGATAATTCCAAAAATATTTTAATTTGTAAACCATCTTCAAATACTTGCCGATATTTAGAATTGCCTGGAATAGATGGCCTATTCACCACCTCTACCTTGTATTTTTCCTGAGAGAAAATAGGAGGTTTAAACCCATCGGCAATGGTGGCCAAAGAGTTTGCCACCCGATTTTCAAATCTCGGGATCACCTAGATCTTGTGTTTGGTGAAAAGTTCCCAAACTTCATTCCTATAGGCCCTCATCCTGGGGTTTTTTCCTGATAACTATCATTTACTTGATTAACCACCAATTATGAATCTTCAAAAATGTGTATCCTTCTTGCCCCCAAATCCTTCAAAGTTCTCAGCCCCAAGTGTAGAGCTTCATACTCAGCCACATTATTAGTACACTCAAAAGTTAGCTTGTATGATAAAGCTCTGGATTCTTGATCGGGAGGTATAATCCAGACTCTGGCACCAGCACCATTCTTGCTCAGTGATCCATCAAAGTACATCTTCCACAGTCCTTCTTCATTTTTCTGCCACTCTGAAGCCTCATGCCTTGCTGCAAACTCCTTGTCTTCCTTGACTTTGTGGAAAAATGGGGGTACAGGATTAGTATGTGGACTATCCTTGAAAAGGATAGAGGAACCTATGTCTATATCTACAGGAAATATGGGGTGATTTTCAGGTTTGTCGTCACTACTGACCACATAAGCCATTCTTTTCTCTCTGTACAACTTCCTATTTCTTCCAAAAAGTGGTATAGTGGCGTAGGATAAGTCCATATGCATGGTCCCTTTCAACTTTTTTACCCAGGATCTTGATAACAGCATCCCAAACTTAGCAGGCAGATCAGCCACTACTACGTCCATCATGATGCTCTTCGCTAGGATCTCGGCAAGGGTTACTACCACATCTTTAATTAGACCCAGACATGGTACTTTTCTGGAATCAAAAGAATATAGGTCTTTGTAGGGTCTGGTGACTTCTAATCCCAACTGGTCCACCACTGACTTTGGCATCAAGTTGTGTGAAGCCCCGGAATCTATCAGGGCGTTGTGTAATAACTTATCATGGATATTCAAACTCAAATATGTCCTGCGTACTTTCTGCCTGCCCCTTTACCAGGCTATTGATCTCTTTCCTATACTCATTGTTTCTTAACAACTCATTTAAGGGCATAGAGATCTTTACCTTAGACAGTTCAGCCTTCAAGCTAAATGTCGAAGCTGGCTTCCCTACTTCAGTGACTTCTGGTTTCCTACCTTCTTTAGAGTGCTGTCTCTTATCTTCTGAGGTTTTCTGTGTAGAAACCTCTGGCTGTTTTTCTTTTAATTTCTCCATATTCGGCCGAGTTTTGGAGGGATGAATATGGGTGGCCTTCCCTTCACTAATCAGTACCTCTCTGCTCCTTAACTTCATCTTCCTTTGAATATCATCTACAACATTCATGTAGCCCATTTGGTACTGCTCATAATCAAATTCAACAACCTTACTAGCATTCCCCATGTTGAAAAAGTCATGTTCCCTTTGCGTTAAATGTAATTCATGGTCTAGAGTGTCAAAGAGATGGATTTTGTCTCCAACAGGCTCCTCAGATCCTTCCTCATCCACCAAATTTTCAGGGAAAGGAGGCCTCATCTAGTGGTCTTCCTGATTTCTTGGGTTTCTTGGAGGGGGCGACCTTCTAAAGTTAGTATTTCTTATCTGATTTTCGGGTTGTTCCCTAGTAGGAGGTTTATTTTCCATAGCTAACCTATCCATCATCTTTTCCACAGTTTTCATCATAGTATCAAACTTGGCATCATTAGAAGAGGAGGCAGGGGTTTGATTTTCTTGCTTCTTTTTATTTGCTTCAGTTTTCCCCTTTATTTTCCCCGAAGCCATCATATTGGCTTCCACCTCTACGACATCTTTCAGCATAGCAGGTAGGGTGGCATATTTCCTCTCTCTTAACGTGCATGAGAAGTCTCCATCAAAGGCATATGCATAGTGGAGCTTTGCGGCGCCTACCGAGGGTTTTAGGTCATCTAGAATATAATTATCAGCTTTCATGAACTTGATAGAAAACTCATGGACTGATTCAAAACCTCCTTTTTTTAGGTGGTTATACTGGGACAAGACTAGGGAAGGACTTCCTATCATTTCCCATCTCTCTAAGAACAGAGTCTTAAAGGATGCAAAATCATTTATAGAAGCATTCAACAACTATCTGAACCATTTCTTGGGTTCTCCAAACAAACTTTGAGAAAATAACCTCATCTTAGCATCATCATGGTCTACTTCCTCCAAATCAATAAAATCTTCAAATCTGTCTACATGCTGCTTGGCAGAAAATCCCCCTTCTCCATCATAAGAGACAATTCTCTGGGCGTAGTTTTGAGGGAGGTCATGCAAAGCGGTTGGTAGGGCCAACGGTGCGAATCTAGCAGCCACGGGTCTAGGTGGATTATGAGCTTGGGGATAAATATTCTGGGTAGAATTACCTGCAGGAATAGTGGTATGGGATTGAGGCATCTGGGAAACAGCTATAGCTCTTTCTGCTTTGATAATATTTTGTAGTTGAAGCCAGACAGGATCTAAGAAATAGGATTCATGGGTGTTTGAACCTTCTTCACCTAGATTTAGATAAGATTCAGATCTTGATCTTGCCAAAGGTTTCCCGATACCTATCTCTATATCCAATTCTTGTAAAACAGGTAACTCTTCTTTAGACCCAATTCTTTTAAGGTTGGAAGTATTAGCCTTGTCTTTTCCTGTCTTATGTCTAAGTATTATTTCTGGATTTTCCACACTTAACAAAATTTTGGAAACAGGATTACCTCTCGTCTGGATCCTTCTTGAGGCCAGGATGCCCGTCTCAGGATTTCTTCAAAAATGAACCTAGCACGTCGATCTCCCCCAGTGGAGTCTTTCTTGAATTTGGATCTTTATGAGTGGAGTCACCAGGGAAAAAATGCACAACCTTCTAAACTTATGGAAACCTCTGTTTTCCCACAGGGATTTCTTCTTTCTTTGAATCTTTAGAATCCTTTGTTGTTCTCCCAGGGATAATAAAACAATCACATCCCCACCAATGGCACCAATTTGTTAACACCCAAAATGACCCCCTAGGTTGTGGGAGAAGGCAGACTGGGGTAACCACTAACCAATATTTAGAACTGAGCTACTGACCTAGCATAGTCTGAGAGGGCTCTCCCTACAGATCTATGAAAAACTGGAATAATCAAAGCTGTCAACAATGAAAACATTCACCAGCATTCATCATTCAAGATATTCAATTACAACATACAGAAGATCAGATTTCTTGTGGAAAAAAAAAATGGTTTAAACGTAGCTTGGCTGAAACATATGAATCTTTATTTGGGCAATGGAGTCACATTTAAACAAACTCTGAAAATTTATTTACAAATGCTTCACAAATGCATTAACATAGGGGCGAGATAATAAACAACTCGTAGTCAAAGTGATTTTAATTGGTGGTGTTAAATTTTGAGCATTAATTCACAATACTCTAGGATCTTCACTACGAGAATAACATATACAGTTTATCAATGCATAACAATCATATCAAGCATGTCAAGCATCACAAGAATCAAAAGCATGAGAGACAAGAGACACAAAGTTTCTGTGGGGAAAACCCTAAGGTGAAAAACCCCACAACTTCCTAAGAGATAGAGAGAGAAATGGCTCAACCAAAGTGCAACCAAAATACACTGAGATAGTCTCCTAGTAGTAGATGATCCTCCTCCTCACTAGTGCACCACTTTTTGAGTGAGAGAAGTGTGAGTTTCCGAATGATCAAAATAGAGATCTCCCGATCTCTATTTATACTAACCTATTTTCCCAGTGACCTTATGAGCCGACTTATCTAGCTAGGTACATCCACAATATAATCTATATTTCAGGGCTGATCCCACACATGGTGGTCTAATAACCCGTCGCCAAGTACACACACTTGCAACACTTGTCAATACACATCAACACCCTCTTAACTAGGAAGGTATTTCTCAACATAGGTCTGCTAAACAAGTCTTCTTCTCGGGATCATCGTCATCGATGCATCATCATCATCATCGCCATTGCTGCTGCTATCTCAACCAATCTATGACTCTACTCATCATAGGAAGTTTTACAGAGCTAGTCCTTTTTCATACTGGATGTAGGCCAACCACCTGCAGGTCTTCGTCATCACTGGCCATACTGTGGAAATCTCAGGACTTATTACGTGCATCACAAAACCTTAAAAGAGTCTCTTGACTAGCAAGAACCCTAAAGAGCATCTAAGGCCTTTTTCATCCTGTCCAGATCTCTAGGAATTATTAGATGTCACCCCACCACAAATCCTTGAAAGAGAATCTCAGGAATGATTACGAGCACAAGGCTCAACCTATTAGATCTGCCAGGGCACAAATTACATGTGGTCACCATAAAACCTCGAAAGAGCATCCCAGGACTGATTACAAGCACAAGGCTCAACCTATTAGATCTCCCAGGGCACAAATTACATGTGGTCATGGCAAAACCTTGAAAGAGCATACCAGGACTGATTATGAGCACACGACTCGACCTATCGGATCTCCCAGAGCACAAATTACATGCCATAGGACAAAACCTCAAAAGAGCATCTGCTAGATATCCCAGGGCACAGATTACATGCCATAGGAAAAACCTCAAAAGACTATCTGCAGATCTCCCAGGGCACAAATTATATGTCCTCCCAAGCAAAACCTCGAAAGAGCATTTGCCAAATATCCTAGGCTACAAATTATATGCCATAGGAAAAACCTCGAAAGACTATCTGCAAATATCCCAGGGCACAAATTACATGCTTATCTGCACAACCTGTTCCACGGCCATAGAGTATCAACTTGATACTCACCATACATCATCTTGATGTACACATGATCATCCTGATCATCATCACTGCAACATCCTGTTGCATGTCATCTGGAGCAACATCCTGAAGCTCGTCATCCATGATCATCCTGATCATACAATGCATCTACTTGATGCATACCAAGTATCTACCTGATACATATCATCATACATGATCCACCTAATCATACAATGTATCCACTTGATACAAATACAAATACATGATCCACCTGATCATACATGATACATATCAACATACATGATCTACCTGATCATACAATGTATCCACTTGATACATATATAGATACATGGTCCAAGCATCCAACATGATGCATATACAAAATACATACAAATGATCCTACTGATCATATCCGACATCCAACATGATGCATACATACATATAAATGATCCAACTGATCATATCCAGCATCCAACATGATGCGTTCATACATATACATATAAATGATCCAACTGATCATATCCAACATCCAACATGATGCATACATACATATATAAATGATCCAACTAATCATACAAAGCAAAAACCAGAACATCATCCTAATGCTCATCATCCAGCGCTTACATCCACAGCCATGTGAAGGATCCTCCTTCCAACATGCTTGGAATGGTTTCAGCAAATATGTCCATCACTTCTTCCTCGAAGTGTCATCAATCTGAAGAATGCCAAGCCTCTCCCTGAAGTACTCGAACTTCACCCTAGCTAGTGGCTTCGTCAGCACATCTGCAATCTGCTCATCCGTCGCAATGTACAGGAGCTTCACAGCTCCTCTCTGCACCATATCCCTGATATAGTGATATTTGATCTCTATGTGTTTCGACCTATCATGAAACACTGGGTTCTCGGATAGCTTCACACAACTCTGGTTATCACAAAAGATACCAGTAGCTTCCAACGGGAGATTAAATAACTCAGACAGTATCTTCTGTAGCCATACTACCTCACAACTAGCTGAACAAGCTGCAACATACTCTGCCTTAGCTGTACTCAGTGCTACGCAGGATTGCTTCCTACTAAACCAAGAGATCACATCTGATCCCATACTGAAGCAGCACCCAGATGTGCTCTTCCTATCTGCAGCATTGCCAGCCCAATCTAAATCAACATAACCCTGCAGGTTAAACTTTTGATTCGCTTCGTACTTAAGCCCATAATCCACTGTACCCTTCAGGTACCTTAGAACATGCTTTACAGCAACCAGGTGAACACTCCTTGGATCTGTCAGGAACTGGCTCAATGTGTTCACCGCAAAGCAAATATCTGGTCTCGTGTTCGTCAGGTACATCAAGGACCCAATCATCTGACGATACATAGAGACATCAACCGGCTCAGATGAAGCATCACATAGAAGCTTCAGATTCAATGCCATAGGTGTGGCCATGGCCTTGCAATCCATCATTCCGAATCTCTTCAAGATATCTACTGTGTACTTCCCTTGACCAAGGAAGACCCCACCTACACTCTACTAGACCTCCATACCTAGGAAATAATGCATCATTCCCAAATCTTTCATATCAAACTCGGAAGCAAGCTTCCTCTTAGTATCTGCAATCAATCTGTCATCTCCTGTTACAAATAAGTCATCCACATACAGGAGTAGAATCACAGGATTCCCTTCCTCAACCTTGTAGTAAAGGTTGGCATCCACTTTACTCTTGGTAAAGCCCAAACTAGATAGGAAACTGTCCATCCTACCATACCAAGTTCTGGGAGCTTGCTTCAAGCCATACAAGGCTTTCTTCAATCTGCACACATATGACTCCCTATCATGTATTGAAAACCGAGTGGCTACTCGACATATACTTCCTCTTCAACTACACCATTCAAGAAAGCAGTCTTGACATCCATCTGGTGTATTTTCCATTTCATTACTACAGCCAGGGCAAGTACTGTTCTGATGGAAGTATACCTGGCTATAGGTGCAAAAGTTTCTTCATCATCTATTCCCTCTTTCTGAGAGAAGCCACGAGCTACAAATATTGCCTTGTATTTCTCTACGCTGCCATTTGCAGCATGCTTGATTTTGTAGATCCATTTGGAAGTCACAACAGACTTCTCTTTAGGTCTTGGGACAACATCCCAAACATCATTCTTCATTATTGATTGGTATTCGTTGACCATGGCATCCTTCCATTATTTCTTTTCCGCTACTTCTTCATAACTGGAAGGTTCTTTATTCATAATGTCACAGAGTAAAGAAACATAGCTGGTATGTGATTTGGTTCTCTTCTTTGCTTTGTTTTCTTCTTCTGAAATGCCAAATCTTTCTACATCTTGAATGAGATCTCTAGCCCATGCAGGTTTTGTCTTGTGAGAGTTATCCACATGGGGTGGATCTACATGTTCTTGCGGATATTCGAACTCACGAACAACTTCTGGAATTGCTTCAGTCATGGTAGTGTCTTGAAATCTAGTTTCCTTAGGTTCTTCATAAACTTCGATAGGTGCCTTCCTTGATTTGATGAATGCTAAGTTTTCATCAAATGTTACATCCCTGCTGACATCAATCTTCTTGAACCCTGGAAAGTATATTCTGTAAGCCTTCGAGCTTTCACTGTAACCCACAAAGATACCCTTCTTTCCTGAAGGATCTAGTTTGGTCCTCTTTTCCTTTGGGACATGAGTGTATACTGGACAACCAAATATTCTTAGATGGTTGACTTCAGGTTTCTTACCAGAAAAGGCCTCTTCTGGTGTCTTGTTGTCCAATATCTTGTGGGGTGTTCTATTCTGCACATATACAGCTGTTCTAGCTGCTTCTTCCCATAGATGCATAAGTAGATCCTGGTCATGCAACATTGCCCTTGCTGCTTCTATGATTGTTCTGTTCTTCCTTTCTGCAACTCCATTCTGTTGAGGATTATAAGGAGCAGTCAACTCCCTCTTAATCCCTGAATCACTACAAAGCTTCTTGAAGTCACCTGAGGTGAATTCTCCACCATTGTCAGATCTGAATGTTTTGATATTCTTGTCAGTTTGATTCTCCATCAAGGTTTTGAATTCCTTGAACTTATCAAACACCTCATCTTTGTTCTTCAAGAAGTATACCCAAGTCTTCCTAGAGAAGTCATCAATAAACATACCCACTTAGAGAACTGGATGACATAGGACCACATACATCTGAGTGGATGATTTCCAGGATATCTTTTGCCTTACTTTCACTGCTTGGGAAAGCCTTCTTAATGTTCTTACCTTTTGCACATCCTTTGCGAACTCCTTCAAGTTTGGTCTTGATTTCAAGAAGACCCTCTATAGCCTTGCTTGCAATTGGAAGTGCCCTATAGTGCATATGAGCAAGTCTTCTATGCCAAAGTTCACTTGGCTCCATGGATTCATGCACCATAGCATGTTCAGGTTGTCCCTTCAATTTATACAAACCTCCCTCTTGCTCTCCAATCACTACTGCATCATCTATGGTCTTTCCCTTTGGCCACATTAGGACTTAGCCATCCACAAATGCAACCCTCATACCTTTTGCATCCAATGCAGAGATGGAGAGTAAGTTCTTCTTGAGCCCAGGTACATAAAGGACTTCTTTCATCTTCAAAGATTTTCCAGAATCTAGGTTGCAGGAGGATTCACCACTTCCTTTGATTGGGTATTGATAATCATCCCCAAGTTTCACCTTATGGGGTGATTCATGTTCAGATAGATTCACAAAAGATTTCCTAAACCCAGTCATGTGTTTGGAAGCCCCACTGTCAACCAATCATTAAAACCATGGGAGATAGTACCTGTGAGAGCAGAAATTAGAACATACTCTTCTTCACTTGATGAGTCATTATCATTATCACTTTCTTCCCTAGCCTTCTTCTTTGGGGGTTCATCATCTTCGGCAGCATGAGCATGATATCTTCTTTTGTTATTCTTCTTCTTCTTGTTGAAGTTGTTGTTGTTGTCTTTCTTCTTCTTGGGACAATCTGAAGCAAAGTGTCCCTTCTCATTGCAATTTAAGCATCTGGGATCTTTCTTATCTTTATGATAATGGTGGTGTGAGAATTTCCTGTTATGAGATGATTCCTTCTTGGACTTGCCTTTCCTAGCATGTGCTGTGAGAGCTTGATCTTCATTTCCCATCTTTTCTTCTTGGGCCACAAGCCTAGCTTCTTCTTGAGAGCATTCTTCCTGCAATCTGTTGAAGGAGATGAACTTCTTCCTTGCACAAATTCCTTGAATAAAGGAATCCCATGACCTGGGTAGGCCATTTAGAGTGGTCATCACCACTTCACCATTCTCCACCATTTCATCCACTGCTTCTAGTTGTTCCTTGATCTAGGAGACCCTTGAAAAAAAAGATTGAACAATTTTTCTATTATGAAACTTTACTCCTTTTAATTGCTTCTGCAGGGTCATCTTCCTATTTATGTTCTTCCCTTCAAATAGCTTGGTCAAAGAGTCAAACATCTCCTTGGGTGTCTTTAGAGAAGACACATGGGGTATGAGATGGTCTTTGATAGAATCAGCAATGATTCTTTTTTCCTTGACCAAGTTCTTCTTATGCAATACTTTAGCCTCTTCATTGCTGATTCTATCAAAGACCATCTCATACCCCATGTGTCTTCTCTAAAGACACCCAAGTTCTTCCTTGACCAAGTTCTTCTTATGCAATACTTTAGCCTCTGGGATAGGGATGTCTTCTTTCACATATGAGTCCAACTCATTCTCTTCCAGGATTAACCCAATCCTGTTACACAGAAATATTCCACCCTGTGAGCATCAACATTCTTTGGCCTATAGGATCCATTTCAGTGACTTAGATCCATTTTTATCCTTCAGTGATACCATTCTATCCTATTTTTGTTCCTGCCTGCATGTTGCATCACTATAGCATGCGTACCCGCGAGTTGCATCCCTATAGCTCGCGGGTATCAAGTAAAATGGTAAAAACCACTATTTTATTACTTTTTACTCCCAAAAAGCGGTCATTGGGTGACCTTTGGCTCTCCATCTGCCCAAGTAACGTCTCGATGAGTCCTTTCACCTACCTTTGAGAGGACTATATATTGAGTACATATGGCTTATGGACGGGAGGAAGAAGAGAATAGTAAAGGCACTCTAGTGGATTTTTTGCCCTATCTTGAGTCTACACTCATTGATCCTTGTAGTTGTGAACTAGTTATGTTCACCTTACAAACTTCTTTCTAGTTTGAGTTTGCCATTCATGGAGGATTGAAGTTGTGGAGGCACAAGTGGATTGAACTAGATCTTGGTTCAGATTGGTTGCCGGCAAGAGGTCATATCACTTTGTACTTCTTCTTATTCATTAATAGAAATACTCATATTCTCATCCATTAATGGAGTGAATGTCATTTATTATACATTGGGTTGCATTTTATTATGATATTATGGACCATTGTTATTGATGATGTTAATGTTATTTATATATCACATGTACTTGTTAGATATTGGTTTTCAAGACCAGTTTGCAGATTACAAGTGCTTGGATGTGCACGGATTGAAAGCTCCAACGGGGATCTACATCAAACGTTGGATCGAGGTTGGTTACATTTCTCCATTGTTTTAACATTGTCATTTATAATAGAATTGTTTTGAGAATTGAGTAGATTTCTGGTAGTCATCTGTCTGTTGTGGTATTCCCAAGCCATAGTGAGTTTTCTACAATACATCAAAGAGTCAAACATCTCCTTGGGTGTCTTTAGAGAAGACACATGGGGTATGAGATGGTATTTGATAGAATCATCAATGATTCTTTTTTCCTTGACCAAGTTCTTCTTATGCAATACTTTAGCCTCTTCATCCTCTAGGATAGGGATGTCTTCTTTTACATATGAGTCCAACTCATTCTCTTCCAGATTAACCCAATCCTATACTTCCAAGCTCGGAAGTTATCAGCCCCTTCAAGCTTATCCTCAAGATTGGTGTGGTGAGACATCTTAAAGAGTACTTCAAATGGAAATAGAAAATATTTAGGTCTTACCACTTCAAATGCTGAAAACTGGATCTAGTCCCGGATTAGGGTTTGTCGGAAAAACCCTAAAAATTCAAAATGTGAATTTCAACTTTCTGAAAGGATAGAAAGATGCGCCTTGATGAGCTGATCAGCCTGGTGTATTCAGAATTTGAGATCAACAAAGCTTTACCCTTCAGATTTTCCTTTTTGTCCTCTCGGGTTCACTAGGGAGAGCCCTAAATTAGGGTTTGAGTTTCCCAGAGATCTACCTAGCCAAAAATCTTGATCCAAAGCTCTAAACTTCGATTTTTGCAAGGAGCTTCCAGCCATGTCTTCAGATTTCAGAAATCCGTATTTTAGTGGAAACCCTTATTTTTAGGGCCAAATCTGAAAATGCTCAGAACTAAATTCTAATTGGACAGATAGATTCTCCTTGATGAGTAGAGTCAATCTACTATACTGGTTTTCCAAAATCTGTGGAGAGAAACCCAATAAGCAAGAAACTCAAGTTTTTGTCACTACAAAATGTCTTCTTCTCAGGTTAGCTCTGATACCATGTTAAATTTTGAGCATTAATTCACAATGCTCTAGGATCTTCACTGAGAATAATATATATAGTATATCAATGCATAACAATCATATCAAGCATGTCAAGCATCACAAGAATCAAAAGCATGAGAGACAAGAGACACAGAGTTTTCGTGGGGAAAATCCTAAGGTGAAAAACCCCACAGCTTCCTCAGAGATAGAGAGAGCAATGGCTCAACCAAAGTACAACCAAAATACAATGAGATAGTCTCCTAGTAGCAGATGATCCTCCTCCTCACTAGTGCGCAACTTTCTGAGTGAGAGAAGTGTGAGTTTCTGAATGATCAAAATAGAGATCTCCCGATCTCTATTTATACTAACCTGTTTGCCCAGTGACCTTATGGGGCTGACTTGTCTAGATAGGTACATCCACAATATAATATATATTCCAGGGCCGACCCCACACATGGTGGTCTAATAACCCGTCGCCAAGTACACACACTTGCGACACTTGTCAATACACATGACGACACTTCCTTATAGAGGAATAACACATCTCTTATAAGGGTACAATAAATAGATATAAAATACAAAGATGAAATACATTCTGAAGTTACATATACATCAACAGGTGGAACAGAAGAAAAAGAAACAATCCATTGACATAAGGCATGCAATGATGAATCCTACATCAATTTTAGCAGAGAAGTAATGGTGGAATACTTGGGAAAAGATAAGTAGAGCATAATTTGTATGAATTCTACTTAGCTATCACACTGCACCAAGTACGAAAGAATGTTACAGACTAGAATTAACAATGAGAGATACATAATTCACATGGAAGAAAGAAAGAACAGACTACACGACCAGTTACACAAGAATCCCTGAAAACATTGGCTTAGCTCTGCAAATCTTTATTCAAAATATAGCTAAAAATGTCTTACAGAACAATGCACAAAAATTCCCATAAAATTTTTTCAACCCTTTTTCATTCCATTACACCGCATATATAGATGTTGGGAGTCCTCTTGATCGACTCATCCAAAACTAAAATCAATGATCAGAGTGACACCTCATTCAGGTTGTTTTGCCACTATCACTACAAAAACAGAAACAGGTAGAAACGGCCGAACTGATTTCTTACATCCCATCAGTATTTTCACTAACTAACATTTGCTTCAAGTAAAAGGTAAATATAGTAAAGTAATAATTCAAGCTGGCTATTCATACATCCACATCAAAGAATATTACAAATTTCTCAATAATAGGAAAGTTTTTAGAAGTCCCCGATTCCAAACAAACATCAACAACTATAAAAAGACAAGTGTCACTGAGGCTGATGGAGAAAGTATAGCGATTTGCTATATTTTTCTATGTTGGTCCATTGATCTGCAGGTGGGAGGTCATAGTCCACCATCTCTTTCACCATAACTCGTATTTCAATGTGCTCAGTCTAGAAGAATGGAGGAATCCTTTCACCAATGGCGATCAATCTGTTCAAGATTTCAAAGTCCTCTTTGACCTTTTCCATCAAGGTTTTTCCTATAAGTAGCTGGTTCAGGCGTTTGAACTTCATGTTATCCATCCTCATTGCCCAAAGTAGGTTTTTATAAGCGTTGTGAGGGATTAGTTCTTGGTTATTATTCCAAAAAGAAGGTAGCCCAATTTCAACCAGCTTATCAAACTGCCTTTGAACTCTGCCACTTGACTCTTCATCTCCTCGAATTTGGCCTCTACACTCTCAACCTGAGTATATTTCCCCAAGATATTTTGGGCCGCATCAAGTGTAGTAATCTGGTTCCCAATATTTAACTTCATTCTTTCCTCTTCTTATAGACCATTCAGGAAAGTGATGGCATTTAATGCAGTTTCCTTGTGTCTTCTGGATAAGCTCTCCCTAGCAACTTCAGAACTTGTAATAGCATCACTAATGGTTTTCTCCTTTATCCTTACAACCTCAAGGTAGGGTCTAAATTTCTCAGCTTCCATAATGGTCCTGTCCCATAATAAGTGTGTACATCTTTGCAAAGCCGCCTTCCCGATAATCTGATGAGTGTGTTTTTTTTTTAATCTCAATCAGTTCCTTGTGCTTCTTTTGGAGGACCTTCAGATCTTTTTCCTTTTTACTACTCTCTTCTTCCAATGTTTGAGCTTTCTCTTTCATCTCCTTGATTTCCACATCTTTCAGGCTAATGTGACACATAGCCTGCACAAGACTATCGGTACCATTGCTTTCCCCAGTTTGGTTCGAATTGGTAGGCTGCATCTCCAAATTGGACAAGTTAGTTTTCAAGTCATCAAGCTATTTTTTTGAGATTATCCTCTCTTTTTTCCAGCTATCTTCCTTCTCTGCAAACTTCAACAATTCTACTTTGCAATCACTTATTTCCATAGACAAGTCTTTTTTTTTTTTTCAAAGTTCATCTCTTTGGGAGGTTCAATTAGCTTGATGTTTGGAACCTTTCCCTTCTTTTGTAGATTAAGAATTAGCTTGTCTTTTTCGGCTAACATCTTGTTGATGCTCTTACCTCCACCATCACTTATAACTAGGTCAGATTGTACCTTTTTGACCTTATTTTGAAGTGCTCGGTTTTCACTTTTCTCTTGCTTTAATTGGCTTTCCAATTTTTTCACAGTAACCAGCAAGTTATCACTTTTCAAGGCTACTTTCACAAAATCATCATACACAAGATCACTAACCTGTTTGTGAAACTGGATTTTGTCTGGCACAAGTATGTTTTGCTAATTGATCCTTGTCTCGGTCACTCCATCTTCTGTCACTACTGCCAGGTTTAGGATGTTATCATTAATACTTCTGCTAGTCATCAGGGAAGTATTAGATAGGCCTCTGGACATAGGCATTGAATCAAACAACCTCTGGGCTGAGGCCCGCTTGTTTTGATCGTATTGTTAACAGAGGTCGCCCTTGGATCAAAATTTATTACCAACATGTCCTTCTTTAACATCTTGAAACTTGTATTCTACCACCTGGATCTCAGGAGACGAGGACTCCTCATCATCTTCCCTTCCAATATCCATTTGGACAGTCAATTCTTCTTGAGCTGTGGCAACAACCAGCTCATCTTTAGTTGGGGAAGCAATTGACTTGGCTTGAATAGCCACAACAACTAACTCATCCTGTACCTCTAATTTGGGCCGCTTGTCTCCATGACCTTCCTCCGTGTCCATGTCCCTGAATTCATTTAAGTCTATTTTTCTTCCCACCTCCACGGTGTCTGAAACTTAATCTAAATCCATTATTAAATCAGAAATCATGAGATTTCCTCCCCGTGTCTCCACTGCTTCTTCCGCCTCGGGTTCCTAGCACAACAAATTTCGCCCCTTCAGCACCCTTTCTGGTTCCGTATGTTCAAAAGCGCTGAGGTTACATTCTGTCCTTCCCTTGGAAATTATATGCAAAGGGTTGTATTTGATGGCCACATATTTTTTGAACCCTAGCGATTTGAATAACTCTTCCACCTCTGACAAAGCTTCTTTATTATTCAGAATGAAAGGCCCTACCATCTAAGGACATTTCATATCTGTGGTCTTCTTATGTTTTAAGAATTGCACTTCTTCCAGGGCCAATTTCTATCTAATAAATTCAAGTGCAAAGATCCGAAAGGTCAAAAAAGCAGGTAGAACATAAGGCTCATGTACAAAAATGTACAACCTAATGACTATAGCTTCTTTCAACAAAAACCAATCACCGACAGCTAGTTCATCCTTCAACTGCATCATTGTTTGCATTTCAGGAAACACTCTAGGCAATTCTTCCCCAAAAATGATTTTATAAACCGGGGGCAAAACATAGTTCAAATATTTGAAGATATTGTCTACCAGAACATCAGTCTCAAGCAATGAGGAGAAGTGTGGGCTCCTGGTGCTGCTGTACATAATCATTTTCATCAACTGCATGTGAAATCTAAAAAACCTAGTACTCGAGAAATTGCTTAACTGTACATGTATGTTTTCTGCCAAAAATTCATCAAACCTCAGGGGTGGGATAAGCCCACTTTCGAACCTGGCCAAACTGATGCTAACCCTAAAGAGTAAACCTAATTGGACTTCAATCACCCACAAATCAGTATCCAACCCTAGAAACTAGGCTAACAAAGAAAGAACCAACTGGGAATGGTCATCAAAAAGGCTAACATTTAGGGGGTAGGGTTCTTCGAATATTTTGGAGTCGAGTTTCAGGCATGTGGCTAAGAAATCTTGAAGGATTTTGGGGTTGATTTGGTGGTACAAGGAAACCACAGGCTCTTTAGAAAAACACTCCAACTCTTGGTACTGAGACTCTGGAACGAAAAAGGAATCCGTAACAGCTGACGCATCTATATTGCAGACGACTCTAGACCTGGAGTGTCCATAATTACTCTTTGAGGTTCTGAGTAATTACAAGAACACCACGCTACAAACTCAGGAAAAGAAAACACCTGGTCAAGGAAAAAGAAAATGAACGATGACCTAAAGATTCCATGGACATCCAGTCCCTGTTCGTGCAAGGCTTCCAGTCTCCTCTTAATTTTCAAAACTGGGAGCCAAATGCAAGTGTCGAATACATATGCATCCCTATCTTCCAGGGCTATCCTAACCCTAGAACTGGTTGAAGCTTTTACTTTCATCATCTTATGAATGTAAAAGACTTAGATTTTTTAGAGAATGGCAGTTACAGACCCTACCTGTCACTTTGGAAGCCCTGCACACACCCTGTCGAAGGTTATGTTGCCTTTGTCGTCTGCCACATGCCGAGAGGCTCTCTGAATTCGATAGGATTTGGAAACAAATGTTAACCTTCTCGGGGATCCTTATATATATAACCGGGTTTTCATAACCCTCGTTCTCTTTGGCCCACTGTCCTTTGATCTCAATCATTGAATTCTCACGTGCTCATTTTCCATCGTCGATTATGAGTTTCCTTTTATCCACTTATTTGACAACCTATCCATTCCCACCATCGGATCATCTTCGGTAGTCTTCATCTGAGCCGTTAATCTCATTTGTAGGCATCTAAGGGGTAGCATCGCATGTACCCAAAAAGCTTCTCTTATATCACCCCTCCTCTATGCAACAAGCTGTGGAGTTGACACATGTCTGGCGGGGCCCGATCCATCGCATCTACCCTGTCGCTATTCATCGTGCTACTTGTTGATGCGTTGATGTATGTGGACCATCCATTGCTTCTCAGACGTGTATCTATGGTGAGTCCTCACACACGACTTAGCCTTTATATTTTTTGTATGCTGGTGGGGTCTCCCCTGTTATACCTTGTGTGTTTCAGACTCCCACCAGCTGTTGATCTAGCTCTTATTTCCACCCAAACCATAGATCGGTCGGAGACTTAGGCCCTCTTTTCAGTAAATAAACCCGAACCCTTAGATCTCAAAAAAATCATCTTCACCATAGATCCTGCTCTTGCTCCTGATCAACGGTGTTGATCTGCGCAACACTTAGTTTTTCATAAATTTGCCCGTGGACTATGGATTTTAAGGTATTCTCCATTTGTCTTAAGTCATTCCTTTCGCATATTAATACTTAGCCCTTGACATTAGCTCCCTTTATTTCATTGGACCCATTCTAGACCATTCTATCTCATGTCTTAGCACCTGGCCATTACCGATGGAGATCACTTCAAGATTTTTTCTCAGGTAGCTATCTGGCCTTTCATCTTTCATGTACAGGTCTATAAGCTGTAAAAGAGAAAAAATATATAGGTGCTAACAAACGCTTTGAAAAACTGTCTGTTTTAAACTCCAATTTATTCTACTAGTTTCTCAATCCAGAAGTCAATCAAGAAGTTAACGTCTCCCTCTTTCTACAATTGAAAATGTTGGTGGTTGGTCAGGAACCAGTTGCCCCAACCACAGCAATTGGATTTGAAGGATTTGAAAAACGGTTAGAGATTGAGTTCTTTGCAGACTCATTTTTTACTCACTCAGAAAGAAGGGGCCTGCAGTCACTCAGTCGAACGTAGTTGGACGAAATGCTCAAAGAAGCTGAATGCACCATCATTGATGAGCTCTCTAGTGAGCATTTTGATTCATATGTGCTGTCAGAGTGGATTCTATTTTTTTATCCATTCAAGATCATTATCAAAACCGATGGGACTACCAAACTGCTCCTTTCCATCCCTCTGATATTAAGCAATGCAAGCAGCTTGTCTTTCTCGGTAAAAAAAATGTTAAATACAGTCAAGGAACATTCATGTTTCATGGAGCCCATCCATTGCCTCACCACAGCTTCTCCGAGGAAGCGTTCAGCTTAAAAAACATGTACGTTCAAGCTATCCAATGGACAAGCAGCGAAGTCAATCGTTGAAGCCAAATCCTCAGCCAGACATCAAACCCTAGTTATCGACTAACACCAAACAATGGCCAACATTGCCAAGAGGAACCTACAGGAAACCATCGAGGCTTACCGATTGTGTAAGTGATATTTCCTGATAGCTTAAACCATAGCACCCTGAAGACGAGCTCACCTGCCATCAAAACCTTGAATGGTTAAAAAGGATGTATTATGAAGTTTCGAAAACAATTATAGATAATAGTAACATTTAGAGACTAAAACATTACCTTCTTAAAGAGCAATTGTGGTTCAAAAACAAGCACTCCTGCAACCGGCGTGAACCTGGACCATTCAAACTACCAACACAAGTGGAGATAACCTTACTCATGGCTCGGCTCTTAACAAAATAAACTAATGACTATAACCCTTCCAGTAGATCACGGTTCGAAACTTAGGAGGAGAATTCAAAAACCAGAAAAATGAAACCCTAAAGATCTACAGGCTAGTCGGCCTCTCCACTACACCACTCCGAAACACTAAATGCATTTTGGTAAAGATATTGAAGTTGTAAGCCCGAGAACTATTAGGGTTAGCACCTAAACCAAGGAGAACACATGAATACTACCATGTAGGATTCCATTAGGCATTCCACCGAGAAATCCTTTAATACACTTTATTAATAGAGCTACCGCGAGTACGAAGAATCGTCACCTCGACCTTGTATCACGATGGTGGGTCGAGCAGCTATATAGTTAAACATTGCAACTTTAGTATAGTAAAGTTACCATAGTATGGATAGCCCAAAGGTCAACCACCATCATGAACCATGTAATACGTGTGAACTGCCATTATCAAATAACTTAGGTTAAAGGGACGATCATCGTGGATAAAAACATAATACACATTATATACTAGGTTTATTATACTTTCAACACCAAGCTTATATGGCATGTTGCCATTCCATGTTCATAAAACAATATGAAGATCACCTTTTCTCTATAGTATAAACATTATAAAGGTCATGTTAATGCTTTTGTTTAGTCCTAATGCTAAACATGCTCTATACACTATTTTGATTATTAATACAAACTATTTCAAAATCCCTAGCATGAATATAATCATCGCATGAAACTAGTATAAGAGAGTACTCATAATGCATAGTTTCAGTTATAGGTTTTTGACCAAGCGTCCCTATTAACATATCACTATGAGTTACAAATATATTGTATAGGATCATAGGATAAGCATAGAATTTACAATAAAAACAATTTCAACTTAGATATGATCCTATTACTATAGATTGTTAAATTTTTTGTAATTTTCCAGGTTTAAGATATAGAAAGATATTAACTTTTACTTCAACACTAAGCATTTCAAGGTGTAAAACAAATAACGTAGATGTTGAAAATTGGGAGTGGGTCCTTATAAGTGACACGATACCGATTTTAACTGAAGGAATATTCAAAATGGATCTCACCCTTATATGTCTGAAAACTACTCTACTTCTCTTTTAAAACTTGAAAAGCTAACTGGCGACATTTAGGACCTTCACACTTCACTTTCGAAATACTAACTTTCTCTTACCTATGATCTACGAAAATAATGTTCAAATGTTTTAGCATATAGCTAAGTAAGCCTCGGGGTGCCTATATGACCCCTTCATCATCAAAAAGAAGAACAAACAATTAGCACATATAAATATAAATCAATAGATCATTGACCATGATTCATAAGTAATATAGGATGCATAACTGAGTTAAGAACACATCCAATAGTATCTTAATGTAGATTTAATTGCCTCTCATACATGTCGTAAAACAAGCATGTATGCATGATCGTGACAACATTTTATTCCAGCATGTCTTTAAAAGGAAAACAAGCATCTAATACATTTCTGCATAGCTAGTACAACAATTAATAATACATTGAAATTTTTTTAATTTTTATGAATTTTCGGGATGTTACATGTGGTATCAGAGAGCGAGTTCAAACTCTAGGCTTGCAATAGGCTCACGCACGCAAAACAGAAAAAAGAAAACAAAAAAATTAATTACTGACTTTTATTTAATTTTGTTCCTGTACAGAATAGATTTGATGTTTAATTTGCAGGTATGGATATACTGGAGGAATCAACAGAGGACAGACCTCCTCATAATGAACGTAATAATAACGAACATGAAAATATTAATGAAGAAATATGTGTAGAACTTAATGATCAATCATATGAATTATTACGTACTCTTAAGCATTTAAAATATGAAATAAGAAGTGTTAGGGAAGAAAATGAAAGAATCATAAGAGCACAAGAGGAATTAAATCAGATTCTGCTGGAAAAGTACCATCAAGATGAAAAAGATAAAAGAACAGAAGTAAAAACTGAATCTCAAACAATGTCCTACAAACACAGAGATAAGAAAGCTAAATACTATAAAACTGAAAGTAACTCTTCTTCTTCTGAATCTGATGATCACATTTATCACAGAAAATATAATTCTGATCATGACAGCAGTGACAGTGACTATGGTCCTAAGAAAAGATGTAAAAATTATGAACAAATTTCAGGAGAGTTTAAAAAGATAAAACCTCCAGCTTTTAATGGCGAAAATGAAAAGGGAGAGGCAACTGAAGCATGACTTTCCAAAATGAAGAAGTATTTTTAGATTTATAACTACTCATTGCAATTAAATGCTAAGATTTCCATATACAATCTGACCAGAAGGGCAGACATTTGGTGGCAATATGATAAAAGAGTTAAAAATATTAAGGACAAAGACGTAAAATGGAGTACATTTAAGAACATGTTTAAGAAATTTTGTTTTATCCGAATAGTACTACAAAGATAAGTCAAAAGAATTTTATGATTTAAAGATGCGTTCAATGACCATGAAGGAGTTATGCAGCAAATTTCTCAGCTTGTTAAGGTATGTACCTTACCTAGCTGAAGAAAAGACTAAGATACAAAGGTTTCTAAGTTGTTTACCCTTCCACATAAAGGACATAATTGAGTATGATAACCTTTCAACTCTTGAAGAAGCCATGAGGAAGGCTAATTTATGTTTTGAACAGAACAAGAGAAGAGAAGGTGTATCGAGTTGGACAATTAATAACTCTAATAATTTTGAGCATAAAAAGAAAAGTTTTAATCAGAATTCTGGAAGTTTTAAGAAAATTTTTAATAACATAAATTTTCCAAGAAATAATAATTAAAGGGGTAATGCAACACAGAATTTCACTGCTACAAGGAATGTGCCTAATAATAATAACAACACCAGAAATGCGGAACAGAGGGCACCTTTGAAGTGTTATGATTACGGTGGACCCCATACTAGAGCTCAATGCCCATGCAACAGAAAGAAAGTCAACAACATTCACACCATACAAGCAGATCCAAGTGTTGGTGATGTAGCAAGAGAAATGCCCAGGATAAATGCAGCGCTGGAAAATCGTCAAGTAGACCATCAAATGCCTATGGTCGAAATCAAAGGTATGATACAAAACAAATCTATTTCCATTCTAATAGATCCAGACGCAAGTTTGAGTTACATTTCACCTTATTTAGTGAAAAGTTGCAAGTTAAAGGTAGAAATATTTGATAATTCATGGTTAGTTCAGCTAGGAATAGACACTAAAAGAAAGGTTACAGAATTTGTCAAAAGTTGTGATGTACTTATGAGTCAGCTGAAAATGCAAGTTAATTTGAACGTTTTTCCTTTAGGGTCATATGATTTGTTAATTGGCATGGACTGGCTTGAACAACATAGAGTAGTACTTAACTGTTATGAAAAGTATTTTACTTGTTTGAATAATGAAGGTAATACTGAAACGATAGAAGGAATTCCTAGGAAAACACATGTAAGACAAATTTATGCTTTACAAGTAAAGAGAGCTGCAAGAAAGGGCTGTAAAATGTTTGCTGTGAATGCTATTAATGACAAATGTTCATTTATAGAAGATACGATAAAACTGGAAGATATACCCATCCTTAGGGACTTTTCTGATGTATTCTCGAAAGAAATTCCAGGACTACCTCCGAAAAGGGAACTTGATTTCACCAGTGACTTAGTACCAGGTGCAGTACCAAACTCAAAGGCTCCCTACAGAATGAATATTCTAGAGTTAAATGAACTAAAATCTCAGTTGAAAGAATTAATAGATAAAAACTACATAAGGACTAGTGTGTCTCCTTGGGGAGCACCAGTTATGTTTGTTAAAAAGAAGGACAGTACCATGCAACTATGCATAGATTACCATCAAATTAATAAAATGACATATAAAAATCAATATCCCTTTTCCCGCATCAACGATCTATTCGATCAGGTACGCGGAGCAGAGATATTTACTCAAATTGATTTAAGGTCTGATATCATCAAGTTAGAATAAAGGATGAAGACATTTTCAAAACTGCTTTCAGAACTCATTATGGGCACTACGAGTTCGTAGTTATGCCTTTTGGGCTAACTAACGCACTGGTATTGTTCATGTGCTTGATGAATAATGTTATGCATAAGTACTTAGATAATTTTGTAATCATGTTCATTGATGATATTCTAATCTATTAAAAAAATCAAGAAGAGCACGATGAACATTTAAGAATAATTTTGCAAGTGTTAATAGAACATCAGCTTTTTGCTAAGTTCAGTAAATGTGACTTTTATACAAATAAAATACAGTACTTAGGTCACATAATCTCTAAAGACAGAATTTCTGTTGACCTAGATAAAATAAGAGCAATTAATGAGTGGCCTATCCCTAAAGACGTAACTGACGTACGGTCATTTATGGGAATAACAGGTTACTATAGAAAGTTTATTGAAGGATTCTCTAGAATTATGAATCCCATAACTTCTTTGCAGAAGAAGGGGAAGAAATTCATTTGGGATAAAAATGCGAAAAAACTTTTAAGAAGTTAATAGAGTTATTGACAACAGCACCTATACTAAAAATTGTTGATGCTAATAAGGACTTTGTTGTATGTATTGATGCATGCAATGATGGACTTGGTGGGTCTTAACTCACGAAGGTCATGCTATTTGTTTTGAGTCTAGAAAGTTAAAAATCCACGAAAAGAGCTATGCAAATTATGATCTAGAGCTGGAAGCCGTGATACACGCACTAAAAATGTGGTGCCATCACTTGATTGGAAGAAAGTTCACATTAATGACAGATAATAAAGGCTTAAAATACTTGTTGGATCAAATAAATCTTAATGCAAGGCAAGCTAGATGGCTATCTTTCCTTAGAGAGTACGATTTTGAGATCCAACACATTAGGGTAAAGAAAACAAAGTTGCTGATGCCATGAGCAAAAATGCCAAATTAAGTTTTTTGGTAGCAATCAACACATTTAAGACTGATTTGGAAAATCAGATCAAAGAAGGAATTAAGCAAGATGAGAATTATCAAAAATTACATGATAAAGTTGCTAAAAATTTATCTGAAAATTTAATAACAGATTATAGCATTAATGAAAAGGGCTTAATGAATTATAAAAACATAATTTATGTACCTAATGTGTGAAAGTTTAAACTGCTGATTTTGGATGAAGTTCATAAAAGTCCTTATTCGGGACATCCTGGTTATCAGAAAATGATAACTATGTTAAGCAAGGATTATTTTTGGCCCAACATGAAGAATGAAGTGGTTGAGTACATAGCTAGGTGTTTTGAATGTCATACCATTAAGGTTGAACATCAACACCCAGCTGGCCTATTGCAGCCATTGCCAATTTTGGAATGGAAATGGGAAATTCTAAGTATTGATTTTATTATAGATTTACCTAAGAATCAGAAACAAAATGACTCAATAATGGTGGTTGTGGATAAACTTAGTAAATATACTCATTTTATTCTTGTTAAGACTAATTTCAAAGCTACTAACATTGCAAATGTGTTTATGAAGCAAATCTTTCGCTAACATGGGATTCCAAAGGTAATTATTTCCGACCGAGACTCCAAGTTTACTGGAAATTTCTGGACAACATTGTTTAAGGGTTTAAATACTAAATTAAATTTTAGTACTTCTTTCCATCCACAAACTGACGGACAAACTGAAAGGGTTAATCAAATTTTAGAAGACATGTTATGAATGTATGTTAAAGATTAGCCAGCTAAGTGAGAAGACTATTTGCATTTAGTTGAATTTGCATATAATAATCAATATCAAGCATCTGCTAGACTTAGTCCATTTGAGATTTTATATGGAAGAAAATGATGTACTCCTATTTCTTGGGATAACCCTATTGACAGATTAATGTTAGGACCAGATTTGTTAAAAGAGATGGAGCTAACCATGAAACATGTACAAGGCAACTTAAAAGTTGCACAAGATAGACAAAAAATTTACACAGACCTGAAACCCATTGAAAGAGAATTTCAGGTTGGAGATCATGTCTTTGTAAAGGTAAAACCCAAGAAAATTTCTTTTAAGCTTGGGAGCTGTGCTAAACTAGCACCAAGGTACTGTTGACCATTTGAACTCCTATCAAGGATTGGACCTGTTGCATATCAGTTGGGTCTGCCATCTAATTTAAGAATCCATAATGTTTTTCACATTTCTGTTTTAAAGAAGTATGTGCACGATGCTACTCATGTGCTGAATTGGAATGACATACAGGTGGAACCCGAAGGATATTTTCAGGTGGAACCGGACTGTATTCTCGACAGAAGGGAAATTATGCTCCAGAATCGTACCATAGGGAAAGTAAAGGTGCAATGGAAGCACCTTAGCCGTGATGAAGCTACCTAGGAATTGGAAAGAAACATGCGGGCAACATATCCAGTTCTCTTCCAAGGAGGCTCTAACGAAGAATAAGCAACATCGAGGACGATGTTGAGATTGAGTGTAACACCCCAAAGATTCAATAAAATTTAAAATTTTTCAGTGTAGCATTTACTGCTTAAACTAACTATGCGGAATTATAAATAATGCTTCTATGTCATTATGCTAGAATGAATGTTTGTACCGATCATTCGATGTAATGTTTTGCATCTTGTTATGACATGAAATTTAATTCTACTCTAAGATGCTATTGGATGTTCTTCTTATCTTAGTTGTATTCTTATATTACCTATGTCAATGTTCAATCGATATTAATGTTGTAAATGCTAACTGTTGTTCTTCTTTTGAGGATGAAATGGGTCCTAAGGATACCCCGAGGCTTACTTAGCATTCATGCTAAATCATTTGAACCATTCCTTTCGTAGATTACAAGTAAGGGTGACACATTAGATCAAGTAATACAAATATAATTTAAAAATTTCTCTTTCAGTTAGCTGTCAATGGTTCTGTAATAAATTTCTGAGGTACTTATAACGCGACTCGTCTAATTTTGAATTGGTACACTATACAACGCATACAAATCCTTTGATTATCATTTAAGTGATGAAATAGAGTTTTTATAGTAATGGTCTAGGATATTATGTGCTACAATTATTTGTAACAAGGGTGAAAGGGCCCTTATGAAACATAGGCTAAGTGCTCGATACTTGATTTTCCTACCATATGTGAACTACATGCAAAATGTTTGAGATTTCCTATATTAGATGGACTATATGCTAATTCCATGTTTTTCCTATAGTGTGAACTATATGTATTTTCACATAATTCCTAGAATGTAAACTATATACAAATCCTTTGTATTTTCTATAACCTAAAACTATATGGATAATATATGTAATTCCTATTAGCATATAACCTATATGCAAAACCTATGTAATTTCTCATAACATAAAAACTATATGTAAATCCTATATAAATCTTATAGCATAGAAACTATATGCAATTCTCGTGTGTAATAAGTTATGTCTTGGCTCAATATGAAATAACATGAATATATGAGCGTCCATGTGAACTTTAGAATATAAAATCGATGCCTAGTTGATTCATTATCCTATGGTAAACTATGACTTATATTATTGTATGTATATATTGACAAGCTTGCAACATAACTATTGAACCAACACGTGATGTGGACAGGGTAATAATGATATAGTGGCTATGTGTTGGCAGGTGTTCGTAAACCAATCTTGGCATTAAACATTCCTATCTACCACTTTTGTGGGAGATCTTGGTGGCAGATTACGTGTTGTTTGTCATGTGAAAAGTTGTAAGGTCAACACAGATGTGGTCGAGATATACCAATCCTCACCCTAGTGTCTTTTTGAGCTGGAATGTATGATGGAAAGTGTATTCAAGTGTTTTTAATGCAATAGTTGATTGGGATTTCGATGCAGGATCTCCACCGTAGATCTAGAGATGCTCTCAACATTTGGGAAGTAACCCTAATCTCCACTAAGTTTCTTCGTTTTGGTTTTCATTTGGCATTCATTCTGTTAGAGAGTAGTTCTGGGGAAGAGGCCGACTGGCCTGCGTATGCTTAGGGTTTGTCTTGCATGTTTGAGTTCTCATCCGGTGATTCAAAACCGTGACTAGTGAGTGGTTACTGTTACAAATTGATAATCTTAAGAGCCAAGCTCTGTGATGAAGTTTATTGCATTGTTTGGTATTAAAAAGTATATCGAAACTTACTTTCGTTGTAGTGGTATTCGTCTTCGAAG
The DNA here is from genome assembly GCA_027924585.1 of Larix kaempferi. NCBI lineage: Eukaryota > Viridiplantae > Streptophyta > Pinopsida > Pinales > Pinaceae > Larix > Larix kaempferi. Next base: position 980,390 of record BSBM01002149.1, on the reverse strand, counting down.
CTAGTTCATGAGGAATACTTCTTCCTTGTGTTCAATACCATGATTCATAGGGAAGGGTTGATAGTCTTTGGGGTTAAAGAGTTGAGTCACTTTGGTACATGTGTTAACTGTATTCATCAAATGAAGTGCGAGTGTCTTTGGATTTCGAACTAGTTGCAGAAGCTATCCTTTTCAACCCTCGGTTATAATTTTCAAGGTAATATGTTTCTTGTAAACTTCGTATGGTTGCATTCGTCATTGTTTTGTTTAGTTTTGGGATAGAATTTAACCTTCTTCATTTTCATGGTAGGTTCTGTCATCTACAAGGTTCTAAGCTCCAATTGAGTGGGAACTACTGCGTGTAAGTGGTAAGTCTCGGTGGTTCCCTTGTGGGTTCTCCTGGAAACTGTTTGTTGTGTTGAAATGGTCGAAGCCTTCAGTTTTTTGGAGATGTGGTTGCTATTGCAATGCTTACATTCTGTCAAGATAACGTAGGGAGGATGGAATCCTCACCCTTCGCTTATAATGTATTCTACAGTTGACTGTTTGTTGAAATGTAATACTTGTTATCAAGGTTTTAACCCTCGACTCCTCGATAATGAAGAAGGGTTTGGCCCTTGGTTTTACACCGTGTCTGGAAACTATTTTATGTGTTAATGGCTGTCAATGTTCATCGATTTTTGTGTTGGCCGAGATCCAAGACTCAACATTTTTGTTTTGAAACTTGAAAACCCTAACCTATTCGGTTGAGGAGGTGACTTTGGAAATTTTGATAAGTTGAACTAAAGCAAATGGTAACCTAGCTTTGTGTATTTATATGTTTGTTACAGTTAATGCATACAATGGGAAAGTAATGCCACTGTCTAATGTTGTTATTTTAATGATTTTGTTTTTGAACAGCTATGTATTTGAGATGGCTGAAAGCCAAAGATTTGAATGAAGTAATGTGTAGTCAAAAATTTGAACTTGTAGGCTTCGATGGTAGCTTTGAAAAGTCTAGGATATCGAACCTACGAACTGATTCTTATTCTTGTTTATTTAATTGGTTCGATTGAGACTATGGTTATGCTAGGGTTGCAAATCCACTGTGTGAATAATGCTTGTTAACACCCAAAAAGTGCTCACTACCTCATCTACCCCATTACATGACTCATTTGTCCATATTTCCTACCATATTTGCCTTCAAAACCCTCAAATCCCATTAAAAAGCCTCCAAAAGGCCAAAAATGCCTCCAAAAGGCCACAAAACCATCAAAAAAGACTTAAAAAGGCTAAAAAAAAACCCTTTTCCCTCCAAAAATACCCAAAATTCCTCCAAAATAGCAAAAACCCTCTAAAAAGGGAATAAAAAATATAAAATAATGAGGAAAAAGAGGAAAAAGGAGGAAAAAACCCTATATAGCTGACCTAAACCATATGGTTCCCAAAACCATGGGCCAGCACTCCACCACCAAAAACCTATAAATAGGTGATGGAGACCCCTCATTTCATATCCACAATCAAGTATACCCTTACTCTGCCAAAATCTCTCTTGAAACCCTAGCTCACCCTTGAGCTACTTTCACCATTGAGAGCCCCTTTTGGCCCATTTCCACCATTGGAGAAAGAGAAGGAGCAAAGTTGGAGTTTGGAGCAACCCTCTTGGATCTTTGCAAGAACTTCACCAACCTCTACACTTGAGGTAAAATTTTAATACAAAGAAAACTATTTATTATTTCTTGTCTCTTATGTTTCATGCACATGTTTAGAATAATTTCCATTTCAATGTATTGTCTTTTAATTACTGTTTATTGAACTGCTACTAAGGAGTCCCTTCTCCTTAGTAGGTGCTCATTTGCATAAGCTAGGGTGAAAACCCTAGCTACAGTTTTGGCGACTCCACTTGTGTTTTTAAGAATTTCTAGTTATAATTTTTTAAGTTTTAGACGTTTTAATTTTCTGCAATATCTTTCTATTCGGCTGTCCCTTTCCGTCGTAAACCACATCTTTTACCCCCTGCTGTTGCGTTCCGACCGCGTTTTTCAAGCGTTTACCTGCAATCCGACTGCGGCTCTCAGACTGTTTCCGACGACCTGCCAGCCGTTTTCAGTCTGTTACCTGCGATCCGACCGCGGCTAGTAGCCTATTTGGAACGGTTCCACTGTGGCTGTCACCCCTTTTCCTGTGTCCCACCTGCGGCTTTCAGCCATTTTCCCGCAACTCGCCGGTGCCTTTTGGCATTTTTCCTGCATCCTGCCTGCGTCTTTCGGCCATTTTCCCGCAACCCGCTGGCGCCTTTCGGCATTTTCCCTGCGTCCCGCTTGCAGCTTTCGGCCATTTTCCTGCAACCCGCCGGCGCCTTTCGGCGTTTTTCCTGCATCCTGCCTGCGGCTTTCGGCCAGTTTCCTGCAACCCGCCGGCGCCTTTTGGCATCTTTCCTACATCCCGCCTACGGCTTTCGGCCATTTTCCCGCAACCCGCCGGCGACTTTCTGCGTTTTTCCTGTGTCCCGACTACGTTTTTCAGCCAAAATCCCGCAACCTGACTGCGACTGTCGAGCTGTTTTTCGTGGTCCGACCACCCAAATTTGCCAAAAACCCACGGTCTATTTTCTGCATTTTTCTCTGTTTGGAACCCAGCACTTTGCTGCACTATTTTCTACACCAGCACAGCCATCTGTCCTACCTACAGCCACACTTCCTTGCAGCCTTTTTCTGCAGTTTTATTTCTATTCCATTTACAAAATAGTTTTTAAATTTTCAGCATTTTAAATTGAAAAAATAAAATTGTGCATTTCAAAGGTTAATTTATGTCTTGTTATTGCTAGTTAGAAAGTTGCCCACCCTAGTGGCACTTTTTACTTGGGTTCATCATCATCTCACATGCACACACTCTGTCACCTAATTCAAGTGAGCCTTAAAAAGTACTTAACACAACCAACATTCTAACCCCACTTGGGGAACACATAAGAATTTTTGTAGTTAGGTAGGATCGGGGGGATAGTCATCCAAATAACACCCCTCGGTTGCTTACACTTGAGACATAGATGTTGTCCATTAGGGAACCAAAATCCCCTAGTATTTTTTGGCACAGTCACAACCAGTTTATCAGAGGGCCTCTCCCCAAGGAGGGTTGAAGTCGCCAGACTGGTTCCGGAGGCCTGAGTGGAATACCGCAATCCATTCAGTAACCAAAGGGCTACCTTTCGCAGTTCTCGGGGTATCCCTATATGGGGGTACTACGGTAAAAAGACCAAACGACAGATTCACCTTTTCTGGACATGTCATGAATGGGGTATCTTAGTTGCCTTTCTTCTAGGATTGACTACCCGATGTCCCTCCCGGTAGGGGGATATCTTTAGCCACTTGGCTCTTCTATCCATATTGTCTAACTTGGATTTCATCACCTTGCAGAGGATATGTCTAGTTGAGTCAGAATACTATTTATTTAGGTGTTTGCATGCTCCCTTACCTCCTTTTGGTCTAGTGAGTCCACTATTTTTATTTTCTAGGAAACCTGCTGCTTGTTGGTATTCTGACCATTTCTATTGTTACTCCACTTATTGTAGCACAGCTGTTACAGTAGGTGTTTTGAGTTGGTTGTTGGCCTGAGTGCCATATTTTTTGAGCTCTCCTTCTACACATTCGGTTGCATTAGGGTTTTTGAGCTATTTTTCACTCAACACAAACCCCAGATATTTGACACCATTTGTCACCATTGAGTCCCCGAGACATTCTCGGCACCTCCGGGGTGAGCCCCCGCAGCACGGTTCACTTGACACCACCCGTCATAGACATCGATCTTCATCACTTGATACCACTCATCATAGATCTCGAGCTTTGTCACTTGACTCCACACGTCAACGGCATAGAGCTCCGTCACCCGATCTAGACGCCCCCTATTTCACCTTCGATTCTGAGGCAGAGTCCGAGAACCCCATTTACACTGCACCAACTAGCCCCATGGCTGGCGTGACTTCCACCCCTTTCTTAGTAGGGACCATTGGTGGAGCATCCACCACTACGCCAACTACTACACCTCCTTTGGGTATGCCCTCAATGGGGCCCATATCTACCATTCCGATCACTGCACCCATTCCAGCAGCTAGCATACCATTAGCCACTCCATCAGTGACTCACACTACACTTGGCGGTGCAGGACCATCCCATACCACTTTCGTTCCCCCACTTGGGGGCAACATCCCAAAATTTGCCCCTCCACTTGGGGGCATTGGCCCCAACATGGTCACACCCACTAGTATGTCACATCCTTCTACTAGTTTGCCATTCATGGCTAGCCTCAACCTTCCTGACCTAGCCAGACTGACTAACGATCCCATCAGACACGACCCTGCATGGCCTCACATGCCCACCAAGCTCCCCTCTGACATCCCTAAGTTTGAGGGAAAGACAGGTGAGGACCCTCAGAACCATATCATGTCCTTCCATCTATGGTGTTCCTCTAACTCCATTGTGGATGACTCTGTCTGCCTCCATCTATTACAGCGCACCTTCGCTGGCTCTGCAGCTAAGCGGTACATCGAGCAGCCCCATGGGACCCATGCCACCTTTACCTCCCTTGCCTCGACCTTCCTGCAGTTCTTTTAGTTAACTATCCGCTATGACGCAGGAGTTGAGATCTTACTGTCTTGCAGACAGAACACGGCTACCCACATCACTGACCACATTCATGAGTGGCTCCGACGTCGAAGCCTCTGCAAAATCAAGTTAGACGACCGTATCTTCCTAGATTGGTTCCTAAAATCCCTCCTTTCTTTCATTGCCAAGGATGTGGCATTCGAACGACCCTAGTCTGAAGAAGAGGCCATCCTCAAAGCCTAGCAATTTGACCTCATATACGCCCAGTCGGGTTATCTCTATACCATCATACCTAACGCCCCTCGCGGCAATTCCTCCCAGCATGATGCACCAGGGGCATCCCATGCCGCAAACGACATCATCGGCCGTATTGCCTCCCATCCCCAACCATTTTCCATAGCACGTCCTAGCCATGGCCTCGACCTTTCGCGAGCTACATCACAATTCGGTGCGACCAATTCGTATGCTCCCATGGCACATCACCACCATTCCCATGGACCCTCATGTCCAACTTAGTGCTTTGGGCATGCATCCCCCGCCTATGCCCCCCCGGTCGCACCGCAGCCATATTACCATTCACAGGCTGCACCAGCTCCTATGACCTCTCAAGCCCAACCTACTTATTACCCGCCACAGGAAGCCCCTGCGGCCAACCCACAACCCACTCCGTAGATATATCAGCAACCCCCACAAGGTTCAGCACCTACGCAACCTCCACTTACATATTATCCTCTGCAGCCTGCTCCAGCACCTGCGCAATCCCAGAACCCACCTGCTGCCCAAGGGCAAGTATACGCCCAACAAAATCAACAGCAAAACCAAAACAACCAGTGCCAACAGGGCCAGCAAAACCGTGGCAAAGGCCGCAACCATGGGAACAACCCTCCTCCAAACCAAGGTGGTCAACCTCCCAATCCCTTAGAAAACAATAATGCGGCACCTGCCAACCAAAACCCTGATCGGCCACCCAAGCAGGCCAAAAACCCTAACTTGTGAACTAACCATCCTTGTTCTATTTGCGGGGTCTATGGCCACTACAAACATGCTTGCCCACATTTGGAGCGTGCCAGATAACTCTGGGTTGATGATGCCCATCGCCAAGGGCATGCAGCTCCTCAAGCACCGCCCAACCCCCCACCCCCTCAGCAGCCACCTTTGGTACTGCAAAACCCCTTACCAACCCAATGCGTAGTGAACACTTAGCCGTTGGCTCCCCCTCAAGGCAATGCACCACCACAACAACAGATCACTTATGCCGCTCTTGACCAACCCATGTTCGAATCAGGTACTCACCACTTGTTGATGATGTCATCCACTGATGTCAACCTCCAAACCCATCGGAACCAATATGGCTCCACCTCTGAAGCCTCTCCCTCCGACAAAAACACCAACGCTCATCCCACCAATTAGACGTTACATATACCTCCGGCTCCCCTCGATGGCGCTTCCCACTTCGTCGAATCAATAATAATCCCAATGCTCGCTTCCCACTTCGTCGAATTAATAATAATCCCAATGCTCGCACTGCGTCAAATTACAAGATTGTAGATGACTTAGCCTAGTCTCCCGCAGCCATGTCTGCATTGGAAGTCTTGAAAAACTATCCTTCACAGCGCAAGAATTTTCTCTCCACCATTGGTGCTATTGACCCAAATGATTCACAACTGATGGCATTCGATTTGGACCAATCCGAACCACACCTGCCTTCCACTTTAGCGTTCCAAGTTTCTATTTCCATCTGGAATCTTGTCATCCATCGGTGCATCATTGATGAAGGTGCCTCTACATGCGTCATGTCCACATTCGTTTGGTAGAATTTGGGATCCCTTACTCTTTAGCAGTCCACTACTGTGTTGCGAGCCTACGACGGGCGTTCGGCTCAACCCCAAGGCCTCTTAGCTAACGTCCCCATCCAGCTGGCTGGTAAAACCGTTCTCATTGACATAGAGGTCATCAATGCCCAACTTGATTATAACCTCTTACTTGGCCGTAGCTACATGTATGCCATGAAGGCGGTTTCCTCCTCCATTTTTCGTACCATGATGTTCCCCCATGACAGATGTGTGGTCAAGGTCGACCAACTTACCTACTATGATCCAAATGCCCCCGCTGCACCCGAAAATGTTCTCCCCATGGTTGAACAACCTGTTAGTGGTGCCGCTACCTCATTTGTTTCCTCCTTGGGACCTGGAGTTTACTCAGATCCGCTGATGACATCCACCTTCCAATCCATTCCTCCCCCGTCATCTGCACCCGAAGTATCTGACTTATGTACCCTTTCCCATAATACACAAACACCTAACAATCAACCGCCCTTGTTTCCCAAACCACCATTGGTACCTAGCCACATTGGTATTACACCCATCCACACAATCCCCTTCCTAGTCCCTCCCTCGAGAGTAGTAAGTGCCCCGGTTATGGCTACCCTTAGCCTCCCTGGGTTAACCTTGGGATTACCCGTGTGGTATCTTTCACCTCCCATTCCCACGTCGACACTAAATGTCATTATACAGCCGGTGCAACCCATGGCTACTACTAGTCAACCACCTCCCGATGTCACTACCCCTTCGTCCTCTACGAATCCCCCCCCTCTTATCAAGCACACTGGGGGCAGAGGCCCACAACCATACACTACTGTCCCTCCTTCCAAGACAGTTAAACCCCCTCCCATTTTTCGTGCTCCCCCCAAATGCTCGTTGTGCGATGAGTCAGGTCATCCGACTCACCAATGTCCACAGTTACCTGCATTACAGGAACACATGCAGATGCTTGAAAATGACCCCAACATCCCGGTTGTCGAACTCGACCCAACCCCCAAGCCTCATGATAAATCGCTGCGCACCAACCACCCTTTTGCCATATGCGGTATTTATGGCCACTACTCACATCACTGTCCTGATCTCCCAAATTACAGAGTAGCTCTCTACAAGATGAATAATTTGGACCTTGAGACGGCGCCACCCACAATTGAGGATATCCACCCCCCAGTATCATCCCCATCTGGAAAGATTAATACCATTTATATGATCTCTTCCACCACCATTCCCTCGTCAACCGATTTGACAACCCACACTTTCCATACTGATGAGGAGATTCTTGAGGCTCTCACTGCCCCGAATTATCCTTGGGATGACATGCACCATCGTTCCTATTTCCTCCCAGAAGAATCTTCCTCTAGTACAGCTACCCAATTCGCGGTTGAGTCCAAAGATTTCCTTCCCACCAAAGTCGACTGGTTTAAGGATCCTATTCCTGCTCCTGATGCCTTTGAGGAAGGTAACATGGCCAACATCTCTCCCGTTATCCACATAGATATCTCTGCCCCCGGAGGGGCCCCTGAACTCATCACTTTAGGAGCCTCCTGTAGTGAGTCTAAGATTGAGGAGTACAAAAAACTCCTTCAAGAATTCTGTGATGTCTTTGCCTGGTCCTATACCGAGATGCCCGGTCTCGACCCCGCCATTATAGAGCACCACATTGACACATGGCCTGATGTACCCCCCGTTCGTCAGAAACAGCGTCCCATTCATCCTTCCAAGCTATCCGCTATTAAAGCCGAGGTCGAGAAACTTCGCAAAGCAGGATTCATTTATCCTATTGCTTATACCACCTGGGTTTCAAACCCCGTTCCAGTTAACAAAAAACAAGGCACCATTAGAGTATGCACTAACTTCCGTGATTTAAACCAAGCTTGTCCCAAGGAAAACTTCCCCACGCCATTTATTGACCAAATCATCGATGTGTGTGTGGGGCTTGAAGTCCTCTCTTTCATGGATGGTTTTTTCAGATACAACCAGATTCAGATCCGAAAGGAGGATCAGTACAAGACTGCCTTTACCACCCCATGGGGCACCTTTTCCTACTGCGTCATGCCTTTCGGCCTCAAAAATGCTGGTACCACCTTCCAGCGGGCCATGACCTATTTTTTTCACGACTTGGTTCACATCCTGCTAGTCTATCTTGATGACCTTACAGCTCGTTCCCGAAAACGATCAGACCACCTTCAAGACCTCCAGCAAGTTTTTCTGCGTTGTCGCAAATATAAAATCTGCTTAAACCCACACAAGTGTGTCTTTTGCGTTCCGGCAGGCCGGTTGTTAGGTTTCATTGTTTCCCAGTAAGGAATTGCTATCGATCCCCTGAAGGTTCAAGCCATTTTAGACCTTCCCTCTCCTCACACGCTTCGGCAGCTCCAGAGTCTACAAGGGCGATCCAATTTCCTTTGACACTTCGTTCTTGATTACGCCACCAAAGTTCATGGATTCTTATGCCTCCTTCGTACCCACATACCCTTTGTTTGGGATGAGCAAGTAGAAGCTGCGTTCGAAGCCCTCAAGAAAGCTCTCACACAAGCCCCTTTGATCTCCCCTCCAGATTTCTCTCAGGACTTCATCCTTTACGTCTTGGCATTCGACCATGCCGTGTCTAGAGTCTTGGTTCAAGAAGATGCCTCTCACCAAGAGCATGTCATTTATTACGTCAGCCTGACCTTGTCTGGACCACCCCTACGTTACCCATACAAGGAAATATTAGCCCTAGATGTAGTCTTTTCCGTCCAAAAATTGTGACACTACATTTTGCTCAGTCGTACCACAGTTGTCGCCGACTCCAACCCTATGGTCTATCTCCTCACCCGGCGGCTCCTACAAAGTCGTGTTTCTAAATGGGTCATTATCCTCTAGGAATATGACCTCACTTTCAAAACCCCTAAGAGCACTAAATCCCTCGCGCTTTCCCAGCTCATCACTGATCTCCCTTCCCTTTTGCCATCCCCACAAATCTCCGATGAGTTACCCAACAATCACTTGTTCACCATCTCGTCTGAAGACCCATGGTACAGTGATATTTTGTTATACCTTTGCACGCAGAAGTTCAGACCCAACATCAATCGTGATGGACACCGTTGTATCCAACATCAGGCCTCTCAATATCTCCTCTTAGGCGATGTCCTTTACCGAGGAGGGGTCGACACGATTCTTCATCGTTGCCTTACCCACGAGGAAGCTGAACATGTCCTCAATGACTGTCATAGCGGTTCCTACGGCGGCCATTTCTCTGTGATGGCCACCACCCAAATGGTCGTCCACACCGAATACTTCTGGCCCACACTTTTCACCGACTGCATCATTGTGGTCAAGCATTTCCATAACTGCCAACTTTTTTCCCCCAAGGCCCGGACACCACCTGCTCCGTTACACCCAGTTGTCACCGTTGGTCCATTTTGTAAGTGGGCCATTGACTTCATGGAGTGTAGACCCCCATCTGCCAACGGCCATAAATACATCATTGTCACCGTCGATTACTTCACCAAATGGGTCGAAGCCATGCCTACCTTCAATTGTACCGCTGACACCGCTACCCGTTTCTTTTTTAACCACGTTATCACTAGATTCGGGGTTCCAAAACAGTTCGTCTCAGACCATGGTTCACACTTTGAAGATTCCGTTTGGCGCGAGTTATCCACCCTCCTCAAGTTTGAACATCAATTTTCCTTTGCTTACTACCCCCGAGGGAACAACCAAGTAGAGGCCATTAACAAAATTCTCAAAACCATCCTTCAACGCACTGTTGACCGACATAAGTCCAATTGGCACCCCATGTTGTTCCCTGCCTTATGGGCTTACCGTACCTCTACCAAGACCGCCACTGGTTTTACCCCGTTTCATTTAGTTCACGGTGTAGAGTCTGTCCTCCCCATCGAGTATCAGATACTTTCCTTACACATCATCATTGAGCTTCTCCCCGACACCTCCCCACTTGAGCAATGTCTGCAATCCCTCGAACAAGCTGATGAAGACCGTCGTGCCACTTTCCAGACCATTGAAGCCGCCAAGAACCGCTCCAAGGTTGGTTACGACAAACATGTACACCCTTGAATTTTCCATGAAGGGGACCTCGTCCTCGCTTATGACTAGGCCCATGACAAAACTGGCAAAGGAAATTTTGAGTCCATGTGGCAAGGCCCTTACATCGTGTAGACCTGTCTCGGCAAGGGGGCATACATTTCAACTGACTCAGAAGGTCACCCTTTGCGCAACCCCTGGAATGGGTTGTATCTTAAGCATTTCTATCCCTAGAATAACTCGCGGCCCCATTGGTCTGCATTATACAGTTTTCTCTCTTTTTGTTTTTCACCTTTTTTACCACGATCTTACATTCATCATTTTTGCATGATCACAGATGGACCCTCTTCCACCTCATTACATTGGCTTCACTGATGGAGCAAGCTGCTGATCTTCGAACCTGGCTTCTGCAGCATGGGTCTTATATTCCCCTTCACACGACTTGATTCACCTTGACGGAATATGTATAGGCGCTGCTACCAATAACTAGGCAGAGTATGATGCTGTGACCGGTCTCCTGACTGCTGCCCTCCAGATGGGCATATGTCACCTTCATGTGTTCCTTGACTCTTAGCTACTTGTCTCCCAGCTCAACAACTGCTACCAGGTGCGTGATCCCTACCTCTTTAGAAAATTCCTGCACACAAAACAACTCAGTTGACAGTTTGAATCCATAACATTCACCCATGTCCCAAGAGCTCAAAATAGTGTCACAGATCAAATGGCCAACAACATCCTAGATTAGCACATCAATCACACCATGTAAAACCTCCATCATGCATCATCATCCCATAGCATCTCATAAAAATATATAAAAACCCAAAAAGATTGCAAGGGGCTTCCACGTGCCTATCATCACATAAACATTTGCATCCATGTGCAATAAAAATAAAAACACATAACATACACAAGGGGCATCCATGTGCCCAACATCCTATACTACTTGCATCCACGTGCAATACAAACATATCAAAAACCATAACCACATCCACGTGTGTACACTAAAAACATCATTGCAAATAGGTGCATCCACGTGCATATATATTTATATCAAAAAAATACATGTCCATATGCTACACATGTCCTGAGTACCCCCGTACTCAGCTATACACAAAAAATATCTATACATCTCAAACGATACATGCCGGAGCTACAAAACTCGGAGGGGAGTCCCCTGTACTCCCTAATGAGATTCATACCCTGCATCACTACCTGCATCAGCCGCCTCCGAGTCCTCCCCTCGCTCCTCCTCCGGTAGCTCCTCATCCCCTGCAGGCTCCTGTGCCCGACTCCTGTCCACCAGGATAGCCACCCAGATCACAATCGACTAGAACTCCCAGGGTGCCCTCATGCACTCTTGAATCACATCTGGATCCACGTCCTGCCACCCCTCATCGGTCACTCCCACTAGCAACCGGTCCAGCAACACCCGTACGGACTCCAAATTCCCCTCTACGTCCCGTCGACGCACCTCCCCTCGGCCCGGTAAGGCTGGTACCGCCACATGCCCTCTGCGTGCAACGTGTCCTGGCGGTGGTCTCGGACCCACATCTGTAGATCACACATCAGTCAGTCACAATATATATCATAACACACATCATACATAAATCTTGACATCCATAACATGTAAGTAAATCAATACGTACCATTCGGTCCCCATGCCTGTCCTGGTGCCCGTGGTGCCTTTGGGTCCTCGGTATAGTCCATATCCCGATACGAGTAGTCATCCAGTGGCAGTGGCATCTGTAGCCATTGCAGGTATAACTCCTGGGTAAAGTATCTACTCACCTCACCGCCACCCCGGTGGTGCATCATCTGCCCCCACCGCACCATGCGCGGCTCCCTCAGCCCTCCTGCCCGGACTGGTACCTGTGGTCGTAGTGTCGGTACCCGCTCCATAAAGAACGCACATAGAAAGGACCCGTAGCAAAACCCCTTACCAGATTCCTTCACCGATGTCAGCTGCCGCTGAACACAGGTGAGGAACATCTGGCCCCACGCATAGTAGACACCATCCAGTACGCACTCCACTAGCTACATCTGACCCCTGGACACCTTTTCAAGTGACTGGGACCCCAAAACATGAACCACGCATGCTGCAATAGCCTGCACTGCCGGCTCCTGTAGGTCTATCACCCGAAGTGCATTCCTATGCACCCTAGCCTCTGGAACACAGTACCACTCCAGCATGTCCTCCATATCTACATCCACGGATACTCGCGGCTGCGTATCCGCCACCCTACCCAGACAGGGAAACCTCATCAGGAAGTATACATCGGTCAGGGTGAGGTCCACCCTCTCACCCTGCACCCTAAATGCCTGTATGTCTGGCTCCCAGAAAATCACTAGCCTGTTCAGTAGCAACCCTGCTGACCGCATCATAGGTACCTGCGCGAACTTCAGCAGTCCGCACAATCCCAACACCAACCGCATATGACGCTCCTCCCGGATGACAGTCACTATCTCATCCGGGATCTCCCGCTCTCTCCACAGTGCCAGCGACATCCTGTCAACCACGCAAGGAAAACTCATCAGACTCATGTCAAAGAAATAAACCCTTCCCCCCACCCCGGGAAGTCCTAACAGCTCACTCCCAAACGCGGCTTTAGGTTCCCTTGCCGCGGTTTCTGACCGTGGCTATCGGGCCTACAATCACGGTCCTAAACTGCGCCTGTCTGGGCCAAACACGCAGTACCAAACCGCGTATCCAACCTCGAAACACGCGGTCCCAGACTGTGTGTTCCGACCCGAGCCCCATGGTCTCCATGTGCGTCATCCGCCATGGAAATCGCGGTCTCCGACCACAGCTCCCTCATACAAACCCGCGGTCCACCCCACGTGGACCGTACAAATACCCCCTGGGACCCACTACCCACCCCCCGAACCTAAAAAACATGCAGGTATGACTTTGACGGAATACCTGTATCTCCCGGATCTGAAATCGACAGGTCGGATCGTCCAGAAACACCAATTAAGCTCTGGTCAACTCTGATCACTAGTCAAAGTCAACAAGTACAAATGACACTTGTCATGTTGGACCCACTCACTATTTATAGTCCATTGACTTTTTCTTGTTTTGGCCATTCTGAACCCATACGGAGTCCATTTTTTGAACCATTTCCACCACTAGAATCAGCACGATGAGACTGTCATGATGGTCAACTCATTTTCTTATTTTGTCCATGTCATTTTTTGCACATTTTTTAGACGCCACTAGTCGCCTCGGTTTGCGTACCACTTCGAATGCTCTTCATTTTTCACATCTTTTATATCATCGAATTCATTTTTCTGAGCCGATGATGATGCTTGAGATCATTTCTCGTTCTCACCCCCAGATTTTTGGGGTATTTTTTCCAAAATGTCCCCCGTCACCTCGGTTTGCGTGCCACATTGGCCATTATCCATTTTTGACACTCTTTATATCGTCGGATTCATTTTTCCAAGCTCGTGATGATGCTTGAGATCATTTCTCACTCTCACTTGGTATAGTTTCAACATTGTGTCCCGACACCTTGCTGCCTTGGTTTGCGCACCACATTGACCGCCATCGGATTGTTCCACTTGTTTACATGAGCCATTCACTCCTGTCATACTGCAACTATTTTGTTATTTTGCCACCATTCATTATCCCGCAAGGAGGCCCACCAGTGTTCCCCCCTACCCTGGTTCTTGGTCATCATTAATGTTCCTTGATCGAGCACTTCCTCCTTGCCTCGCCATTCCTTTTGTTCGGCATAATTTTATCCCTTTTTTGGGCCGGACAAGTCCTTTACGAAAAAGGCACTTAGGGAGTTTCTGTTAATCTCTTTTCTGACTCCTAAAACAATGAAAAGATCGCCGAGCAATCTTGCTTCCTTTCATGCTCGTTAAAGTACCTGAAAGGGCGTCTATCTGGTATAAGTTTAACCCTTTTCCGGACCTGGTAGACTAATTATGAAAAAGGAATACTCTAGTCACACCGACTAGAAGAGTTCTTCATTGCATCCTTTTATGCTTCTTTGGGCCTTGGAGATTAACACACGAAAAAGCAACCCCCTGGAGTCTTCTTATCGCTTTCAGACTCTCTAAAATTGAAAGCAACCACGAGCATGAACTATCCTGGGCTCGTACAAATCCACACGACAGTACCATTCCATTATTTCAGAGTCTTCTTATTGCTTTTAGACTCCTTAAAATTGAAAGCAATCACGAGCATGAATTGTCCCGAGCTTGTATAAATCCACACGACAGTACCATTTTTCACACACTTCTTCTAGTTCCTTAACCCATGAAGAAGTTACCCCGTGCCTCTTGGCACTATGATCGATCATCTCGGCAGCACCCCCAATCAGGTCACCTTTGTTCAGAGTAGTCTGCAGTCTCCTGCCATTTTACACTAGCTTGAGTATCCCTCATTCCAGTCACCATCCTTGATCCATTACAGTTATGATCCCTTTCCCATCAGTTAGTTTCATATGCTGCCCGATCATCCCCGCCATCATACTCTGATCAAAGGAAGTTTGAGTCCACCCCCTTTACTTGCCCAGTTATCCCCCACAGTATGTCAGTGCTACCATTAGTACTCTTACACTTCGGTTCTCCACCTCGTGCTCCTATCAAGGAAACATCATTGCCTTGCTAGTTACAGGTCTCCCTCTGTCGACGACAGCCCCTCTATTCCAAGGGATAGACCCAGAGGTCCCCGTGCCTTGGACCCATCACCATCAGTGGTGAGTGCCTACGGACCATTTTGAGAGGAGTCATCATTGCCTCTCCGAGTGGTTGTTTCTCACATGCTCTACTTCAACACCTTGATCGCATCATTGAGAATTGCACAGGGTTTATATCCCTTTAGTTATTGGTCGAAGACCTCGGATTTCCCTCGACTCTAGCACATCGGTGAGTCACTTCAGAACACCCAGTTATATGTTCCCATGGATGTTCGGGTTGTGTTGGTGATTGTATTCGGAAGCCATCCAGTTATATGCTTCCTTGAGTACCCAGTTTAGTTCCAGTTCAGTGTACCATTGACAGTATGACTCCCCGTCACTATGATCTAGTAGCTCATCAGTTCCTCTGGTACCCCACTCAGTAGCACTGTTGTTATTCCAGTGTATCAGTTCTTCAGCTCAGACATGGTCAGCCCAGCAGTATGTCCCAGATTTGTGTCCCCTCTGGACCCTTATGATGTACACAGTGGTTCTCTATGTATCCTACAGGTCCCCCTTTTTCGGGCCTCATAGTTATTTTTTATGTATCTTGATACGAGCATGGGTATGCCCGCCTCGTCCATATATTGAGATTCTTCCTCATTCATTATTTGAGGTCATGTATATGTCTGGTCCCCATATTTTGGACCCCATTGTTATTCTTGTTCTATATCTTGATACGAGCATGGGAATGCCCGCCTCGTCCATATGATCAGATTATTCCTCATCCATTATTGAGGTTATGTACTTTTAGTTTTTGCAGTTGGTTCGGGATCGTTGTTCCGGGCTCCAGTTTGTTTCTTCTCTACTCCACACCCTAGGAAAACCATTCACAGACTTATGATGTCTATCGGCCATACGATGAGCTCCTGCCCTCACACATCAGGGGGCAATCTGTTAACACCCAAAAAGTGCTCACTACCTCATCTACCCCATTACATGACTCATTTGTCCATATTTCCTACCATATTTGCCTTCAAAACCCTCAAATCCCATTAAAAAGCCTCCAAAAGGCCAAAAATGCCAACAAAAGGCCACACAACCATCAAAAAAGCCTCAAAAAGGCTAAAAAACCCCCTTTTCCCTCCAAAAATACCCAAAATTCCTCCAAAATAGAAAAAACCCTCTAAAAAGGGAATAAAAAATATAAAATAATGAGGAAAAAGAGGAAAAAGGAGGGAAAAACCCTATACAGCTGACCTAAACCATATGGTTCCCAAAACCATGGGCCAGCACTCTACCACCAAAAACCTATAAATAGCTGATGGAGACCCCTCATTTCATATCCATGATCAAGTATACCCTTACTCTGCCAAAATCTCTCTTGAAACCCTAGCTCACCCTTGATCTACTTTCACCATTGAGAGCCCATTTTGGCCCATTTCCACCATTGGAGAAAGAGAAGGAGCAAACTTGGAGTTTGGAGCAACCCTCTTGGATCATTGCAAGAACTTCACCAACCTCTACACTTGAGGTAAAATTTTAATACAAAGAAAACCATTTATTATTTCTTGTCTCTTATGTTTCATGCACATGTTTAGAATAATTTCCATTTCAATGTATTGTCTTTTAATTACTGCTTATTGAACTACTACTAAGGAGTCCCTTCTCCTTAGTAGGTGCTCATTTGCACAAGCTAGGGTGAAAACCCTAGCTACAATGCTGCTAAAATATGTTTCTTTGTTTTGTTGTATACTATATACTGAAATCGTGCCTAAAAACTTTACTTCTGTTAGGGTGAGGGTTTTGAATCTTACTTGTGTTATTAACTCGAGAAGTTGATGTTTAAGCTGTTAAGGGTTTGACCATTGAAAGAGTTATGAAACTGTAATGATGCTTAAGGTTATTTAATTCTATGTTTAGGGTTTCAAACCCGTGTCTATTATGTATACATAAGTTTTATAATAACTCCACCTTGGATGATTTATTTGGTTTATTGAATGTTGAAAAGAATACTTAATGTTGATAAATATAGAGATTATAGCACCATACTATTTTAAAAAGAATAAAAGAGAATATATAGCATTTATCTTTTGTAATGAAATAAATGAAACAAAAGGAAAAACCCTAGGTTTGTATAGGAATGAAATATTTGCCTCTTTTTCTATGTAATGAAATAATATGGTGAATGTAATATGAAATGTTGTTTTAATTCCTGAACCTAGACAAACATAAATTATATTAGAGCATATAACTGATGAGGAATATTAAGAAATAAAACAATGTTAGTCTATTCAATCATTTGACATTCTGTCTATCATTTATCTATCTTAATTCTCCCTCTCTATACTAGAGTACTATACAGAAAATTGTTGAAATACTGAGAGGGGGGTGAATCCGTATTTGCCAATAATAAATTTTTAACAGAGAGCAAGTTGCTAATCACCAATCATAGTAGTATATCATCAACAATAAAAACAAGATGCACAGTACACAAAATTTTTTTACGTGGAAACCCAAGTCCTGGGGGTAAAACCACGGAAGCCTTTTATAATAAAATTTGACCCAACAACAACTGGGGTTACAAATTTAATACAACTTCTCCAGCTACAACTGGAAGGGGCTACAACCCCTAGGCTTCGTCAACCACAACTGACAAGCTGCTACAACAACTCAGCTAACAAGATTGTGAACCCTAGCACCACCCTACCACCCTGTAGAAAACGATTGCTGAACCTGTGGACCTATCAAACACAATCCTTGTACTCTCTGCTGCTGATCCTTCTGTTAACTGTTCACTGCCACTTCAACTTTGTCCCTGACACAATCTGTACCACATTGCACATCCCGTAAATCTGTCACATACCAATTTCTGCTTGTGCGTACTGTATACTGTCAAATCATTCCTGTATATCTACAAGTCCTTTTCACTGTCATAACCTGCTCATTTATTACCCAGTACTCTTCACCATCACTGAACCAGTATTTCTGCTCTACTTCCACTTCTAGCATGTATCAAAATATCACTGAGCATTCATTCCAGTTCACATACTTGTTACTGTAAAATCATTCCCAGTCAGAAGTACAACTGTACTGTGTCATTACTTTCTATTGTAATTACTGTCATCAACCCAATCCACTGCTGGCACTATCTTCAATTATCTTCACATGTCACTAATCCCATTATGATGATCAAGTCACTGTCATTGTCATTGATCCTATGATTTTACTGCCATCTCTGTCAGTTAAATTCAGTCTAAAGACTATTTACCCAATGCTCAAACCAATCAACAAGAAGTTTGTTCACATGTTGCTCATGGCAGGTTTATCTAAGGTCTGTTCACTTGCCAGGATTTTTCAAACTTATGTAAAATCACTACAAGATCTCATCTCAAATTACTACAGAAGTTTGTTCATGTTCTGGTCATAGTTTATCAACGCTTAAAGCAGACCACATTATTCATGACAGAGATCACAGCCCATTGAATCTTCACAGTCATCCAAAATTTTCAAAGCTACTAAAATTTCAAGGCAGAAGACCAATCAGTGATCAATTCAAAAATTTAGAAGGCATACCTTTAATCTTTACCGCCAACTGCTGATAGAAAATTTGTTTTGACCTAAAAATAGTTCTGTGACTTGTTGACTGCCTTTGACTTTGTTGAAACTGAGATTGACCATGCAAGCTACTGATATAGAATGATGTTTGACCAAAGAAGAATACTGTAGACTGAGAAATGCTGCAGCTGACTGTAACTGTCTGTGAAAGAACCTGTTTGGGGCTCGGTTTACTGATGAGGAGGTTGTCAGTACTGTGGCTTCCTTGATGCTCCAAAACGAGCCTTGCAGGGCTCTATCCACCACTTGGTAACACAGTATAGGGCTCGGGTTTGAGGCACAGTCCTGGAATAATTTCGGTCTGCTCCTTCTTTCAATAACCAGACCTGTGGCCTCCTCTTCCACTCAGCATTTGTGTAAACCAAAAAAAAATCAGAGCTCTCCTTCAAAATCAATATCTGAGCTTTTAAACCAGCAGAGCTTTCACCACAAAATCGTGCTATTAAACTGTGCCTATACCAAAATCAAAATCTAGGTTTTAAACCCGGCTGATCTTTCACCAGAATTCAGGTTATGAACTGTTATGTGCCTTTAAAAATCGAGTTGTCTTCTTCACAAAAAAAATCAGATTTTATTCAGAAATATCAGCAAAGATAATTATGACTTCAACTCCAGCGTATAGCTCCAACTCCAGCATTTCCAATACCAAAAACATTATCTCCAGCGTAACCTTCAGCACTGATGTGAACAAAAATTAGTGCTCTCCTTCTCATCACCGAAAAATGCCTCAGAGATCAGGTCCAAACTTTTTAAGAGCACGAATCAAATTTTTCAAATTTCAACTGGGGTATTTATATAGGTTTTCCTCCCCAAAAATATATTAGCCGACCTTGCAATAAAAATTATATTGTTTAATAAACTTTTTAATAATTAAATTAATTTGAATTTGAATTTTTAATTTAATATGGGGCCGACTTCCATAAATTATGTATATTGTTTATTATCTTTAATAATTGAATTAATTTTTAATTTGAATTTTAAATTTGAATTATGGGGTCGACTTCCCTCATTTGGATTAACTTTTTAAGCACTTAAGCATTGTTTATTATTTTTTAAAAAATGCTTAATTTTAAAAGTAAAATTTTCTATTAAAATATTTAAAACACCTTTTCATTGTCCCCCTTTAGAATTTTAAGATCTTTTAATTATATAATTTTTTATTTAAAGTGCTTTTTCATTGTCCCCCTTTAAATTTAATTGAGAATTTCAAGATCTTTTATTATATGATTTTTTTAAAAATCTCTTAGTGTATTTTATTAACCAAAAAAAGGCTTTATTAATTATTTAATTATTAAATTCTTTTTAATTTCAAATTTAATTTTAATTAAAAAAAAACTTTTATTAAATTAAAATACTTTTGATTTAATCATTTTTATTAATCTTTAATTAGGGCTTAAGCTTAAGTTTAAGTTTAGACAAAGTCAATGGGTAACCAGGGCTTTTGCCAATGTCCATAGGCCTCCAAGGGCTTCAAGCTTGGGCTTGGACAAAGTCAAAAGGTCTCCTCTGACACAGACAACCACAAACCAAATATTAACCCTCAGGGGCTCCATAAGGGGCACCACGGCTTAACTGTTGGCATCAATGACCAGACATTGTTGGCATCAATGACAACCTAAACAACAAAAATAGTATGGGAAAAATACAGTAGAGGTATTTTATCAATTTATACATTTATTCAACAATTTATCAGATCCTAAATAACTCAAAAAATCACACTTTTATTTCTGCAAAATGTAAACTAACAGCTTCAAAGTAATGAGACACTAAATCAGTGATTACAGAATAATTTAACTACTTAGGATTGAAATAACAAGTAGAACCTGTAATTGAAGATAGGGTGGACAAACACCCAAGGAGGCATGTTCCTCCCAACCTTCTCCAGAAGAAGCAGCCAATCTACTTATCTCCTTTGGACCCCCGGGCTTGTTTACTAAACCACTAGGTAGATGAACTTTGAGTAGAAGCAAGGCACTCAGAAATTGTATAGGCAGCAGACTATTAATACTTACTCCTCAGCTTTTAGGACTCTGCACTCAGCAGTATAATATGCAGACTTACACCATGATAAAAAACTAACATATCCCGTCATCGAATCTCTTGGGTCCAAGCAGCAAAACCCCAAGGTAAATTTCCTCATCAGGAAACATGATAAAGCTCAGTCCAAAATTTGATGGCTCTTAAAAAGATTGCCTAGGTCTTTAGTGGTCATTTTTCAATAAATGAGCCTCAAGCTCCAGTTCCACCTTTCAGGGAACTAAGACCACAATTCAAGGGAGTTGTCCCATACCGACCGCTAGTTACTTGCCTCATGAGGCTGTAATTTGTCCATTGCCTTTCACCCTAGATTCCATTCCACCTAGTGGGTCAGTCAACACTCTTTCAACAGTCTCCTTAGGTATTTTTCTCCTATTTAATTTATTTAATTAGAAAATATTGTGCAAATTGCAGTCATCCTTGGACACTTGTCCAATACAAAACTTTACAATAAAAGTTAAAACTGGAAGATATACCCATCCTTAGGGACTTTTTTGATCTATTCCTGGAAGAAATTCCAGGACTACCTCCGAAAAGGGAACTTGATTTCAACATTGATTTAGTACCGGGTGCGGTACCAAACTCAAAGGCTCCCTACAGAATGAATATTCTCGAGTTAAATGAAATAAAATATGAGCTGAAAGAATTAATAGATAAAAACTACATCAGGCCTAGTGTGTTTCCTTTGGGAGCACCAGTTATCTTTGTTAAAAAGAAGGACGGTACAATGCGACTGTGCATAGATTACCGTCAACTTTATAAAATTAAAATTAAAATCGATATCCCTTGCCTCGAATTGACGATCTATTCGATCAGGTATGTGGAGCAGAGATATTCATTAAAATTGATTTAAGATCTAGATATCATCAAGTTAGAATAAAGGATGAAGACATTTTTCAAAACTGCTTTCAGAACTCATTATGGGCAGTACGAGTTTGTAGTTATGCCTTTTGGGCTAACAAACGCACCGGCAGTGTTCATGTGATTGATGAATAATGTTCTGCATAAGTACTTAGATAATTTTGTAATCATGTTCATTGATGATATTCTAATCTATTAAAAGACTAAATAAGAGCATGATGAACATTTAAGAATAATTCTGCAAGTGTTAAGAGAACATTACGTTTATGCTAAGTTCAGTAAATGTGACTTTTATAAAGATAAAATACAGTACTTAGGTCACATAATCTCTAAAGATGGAATTTATGTCGACCTAGATAAAATAAGAGAAATTAATGAGTGGCTTATCCCTAAAGACATAACTGATGTACGGTCATTTATGGGAATAATAGGTTACTACATAAAGTTTATTGAAAGATTCTCTAGAATTTCGAATCTCATAACTTATTTGCAGAAGAAGGGGAAGAAATTCGTTTGGGATAAAAAATGCGAAGAAACTTTTAAGAAGGTAAAAGAGTTATTAACAACAACACCTATCCTAAAAATTGTTGATGCTAATAAGGACTTCGTTGTATGTACTGATGCATGTAATGATGAACTTGGTGGGGTCTTAACTCAAGAAGGCCATGCTATTTCTTTTGAGTCTAGAAAGTTAAAAATCCACGAAAAGAACTACGCAACTTGTGATCTAGAGTTGGAAGCCGTGATACATGCATTGAAAATGTGGCCCCATCACTTGATTAGAAGAAAGTTCACATTAATGACAGATAATAAAGGCTTAAAATACTTGTTGGATCAAGCAAATCTTAACACAAGGCAAGCTAGATGGCTAGCTTTCGTGGGCCACAAAGAAGCTAGCCTTCTTTGCAATCCATAGTGGACTTGTTTAAAAATGCAATAAACTCAGTTTAGTGCGTTAATTGTATTAGAGCATACTTATGTAAATAAGTTAGGTCCTTGGCTTATAAAAGGAACCTACCGCGTAATACAAAACTGGGTTTCTTGAGAAGGAATTCTGGTTTACAAAATGTTAGGTTTTTCTTTTTGAATAACCTATTTTCTTTGAGCGTGTTAGCTACAGGATTCACTCTCAATTTTAAACCCCATATCACGCTCCAGCATTTTGCAAACTCCACACTTAGCCTGGCCCCACTTAGGCTCTCACCTAACTCGCTCCTCCACCCACGCACAACATCATTCACGCTGCCTCCCTCATGCTAAAGCTTCACACCACAGTTGCCTCCATTCCTGGTGCAGCTCTATCTTCGCCCTAATCTGAGCCTCCATCACACTCACGCTGCCCCCCTTTCGTGGCCACCTTTATTACCCTTACTACACTCACTGTGTGCATCCAACACACCTCCATATCCCTAGCTATCCTCCTAGGAACCCACAGCACTTATCTTCATGCCCTCTCTGCTTGGCTGTGCCCCCACCTAGCTCGCCTTCACTCCACGCAGTATCTCCTCAAGCTTGCATTCCCTCATAGCCACCAACTCTCTATCTACCACTCTGCCACGTATCATATCCATGGCCATTCACACAGTCTCCCTCCTGCTAGTCTTCCTCCCTCACACTGTAACCCCTAAAAAAACCCATCTTGCACTTCCTTCACGCTTCTCTCATTCGCCCCCTTGGGATACACAACACATTGCTTGGTGGAATAATGGTAAACACTATGAGTCATGGGTAGTCCCACAGTAGTGTTGTATGCAGCTCCCTCCAGTTCGGTGGATCAATTGGTATCAGAGCCTCTAGATCCCAAGAAGAAGCAGCAGAAGAATCAGCTATAGTCAGGTTTTCAATTTTTTTTTTCCCTGAGTTTTATGAGTTGCAAATTGATCTCACACCCTTCTCAGGATTTTCTACAAAGTTTCTGGTGGATTCACAGATCTTCCTTCCATAAGAGCCCACAGATCTCCACCATAGAGAGGAGATTCACAGATCTCTCCCACAGATCTCTCCCTCTAGTCAAACTATTGTTCCTTTAGCTTACTCTACACGATGCCTCCTAAACAAGATCCTTTGGCCACCGATTCAGATTCTAATGCCTCTAATCTAGTCTAGGACCTCGCATCTGCTCTCAATGAGTTAATTCGAATGCAACAAGAGAGCCACCTAGATCCATTCCGGTTAGATACTAGATTCCAAATCCCTAAGTTCATGGGACAAACCAATAGAGAAGCTGTGGAGTCATGGTTCCACAGCCTTTCCACATATTTCAGGACTTGCACATGCCTTATAGAAAAAAGAAAGCTTCAAATTGTAGCATTACAGTTGAAAGGACTTGCTCAAACATGGTGGGACATAGAACAAGAAAAAGCCACCTTGGTAATAGAAATAAGAGCTTCAGCAGAGTCATCTTCTTCTCAACCGATCAACACTTGGGCTCGCATGTGAGAAGCTTTGAGAGACCATTTTTACCCACCCGAGTATCTTCAATCCTTATGGATTCCCTGGCACCAACTCCGCCAGCTTCCTACACAAAGAGTGCAAGCATATATCGAACACTTCTCCAAGTTTCTCCTTCAACTCCACATTCCAGACCCAGAAGAGGTATTAATCCTTAAATTTAATTCTGGGTTATTGTTTCAGTTATGTATAGAAGTTGAGTTATTTGATAATTATACATTGGATAAATCTTTTCAAAGAGAATTGGCAGTCGAAAGAAAGTTATCTCCTAGGGGTCGTACTCTTCAATCACGTCCCAAACAGAATCCATCCACTTCACAAAATACCATACCCAATATTGCATCTCTCTTTTCCTCGACTCTCCCTACCAATCGACCAGCTAATACACCGTGGTGTTCCTTCCACAAGGCTAATTCCCACAACAATTCAAATTGTCGAGTTGTAAATTCTCTCAAGACCACCAAAACTCTCTTTACAGAAATTATGTCATCCCAACCTATCGCAGATAGGGATGAGGTTTCTCTTGAGAATCCTACTGAAATAGATCCCGCATTGATCTTAATGACATCAGAAGATTCCAACTTATCTATCTTACCCTTCTTTACTCATAACTGCCAAATCAAAGATTCTTTGGCCTTGCTCATCATGGATAATGGCAGTTAGAAAAATTTGGTTTCCCAAGAGATAGTCCAACGCCTCCACCCACCCACTACTCCACATCCGAAACCATATCATCTAGGATGGGTCCAAAAGGATGGTCCCTGTCTATTGGTTTTTCAATGTTGCCTCGTAACATTTTCCATCGGACAATTTAAAGAGTATGTGTTATGTGATGTATCTCCATTAGATTATGCTGACTTACTTCTTAGCATCCCTTACCAAGACCAATGAAATGTTGTTTATACAGCCAAATCTCGCCAGTATAAACTTACCAAGGATGACCGCACTTATATCCTTATCGCAGCTCCACCAGAAACCACGCCTACCAAGGAAAAAATACCTCATGTCCATCTCAACCAGTGTGTTTCTCTTTGTCTGGTGTGACCCATCCAACCAGACAACACCACTCATTCAATCCCAACATCCATGGCTCTTCTCATATAAGAATTTGCTGATGTTTTCCAACCCCCTAATGGATTCCCCCCCTCTCAACACATAAACCATTCTATTAACCTCATTATGGGTGCTGCTTTACCCAATGCACCTACATACCTCCTTGCCCCATGGGAAACAGAGGAAATTGAAAAGCAATTGATAGAATTAATCAACTCAGGACACATTCAACCATACTCTTCTCTGTGTGCTTCCCCAACCTTTGTTATCCCCAAGAAAGACACCCAAGAAATGCACCTGGTCACTGACTATCGATCCCTTAACAAGGCCACGGTGAAGAACCGCTACCCCCTACCCCATATTGAAGAGTTATTGGACACCGTACAAGGTGCTAAATGGTTCACTAAGATGGATTTGACAGCAGGATACCATCAGGTTCGAATGAACCCAGTTGATGTTTGGAAAACAACATTCAAGACCAAGTTTGGTCTCTTTGAGTGGAAGGTCATGCCTTTTGGCCTCACAAATGCTCCAGCCACCTTCATGAGGCTCATTAATGATATTTTCAATAAGCATTTGGGTCGTACTGTGATTATATATTTAGATGACATTCTGAATTTTAGTAAGTCATGGGAAACACATTTGCAGCATGTTTGGCAAGTTCTCGAAATACTCAGAGACCACAAGTTGCAGGTTAAAGAAAAGAAGTCTTATTTTGGCCAGCACTCAGTTCCATATGTCTGTTTTTTGGTGGAATCAAAAGGTATTCATCCTGATCCATCGTGCATCAAAGCATTAAAAGAGTGGCCAACACCTTCTTCGACTAGCGAGTTAAAAAGCTTCCTAGGTGGCATAAATTTTTATCGTAAGTTCTACATTTCTCTTAGATTGCTTTTCCTTTACATCAGCTATCCAATCGCATTTCTATGTTTATTTGGAATGAAGAAGCCACCCACAACTTTGTTTGTCTCAAAGAAGCTCTATGCTCAGCCCCAGTATTATGTTTGCTAGACCTCTCTCAACCATTTGAGATTGAGTCAGATGCCTCACAATATGCTATTGGTGTCGTGCTTAAACAGGGAGGACATCCTATTGCTTACCACTCAGAATCACTTTCAGATGCTAAGAAAAACTATAGCAAATATGACAAGGAGTTTTACAGTCTAGTACAAGCTCTCAAGCAATGGTGCCATTATCTATTGGGAAAGGAGACTATTCTCCATACAGACCACGATCCTCTGATTTTCATTAATTCCCAACCAAAGATACAGGAACAAAGGCATCTTAAATGGGCAACCTATATCCAGCAATTCCATATGGTTATTAAATACAAGAAGGGAACCTCTAACAAGATGGCTGATCTATTCAGTAGGCCACCCACTCCAGTGCTTCACCTACTCGAGGTTCGTTGTGCTACCTATGATTCCTGGAAAAATAAGTATGCTACTGATAGTGACTTTTAAGAAGCATGGGCTGCATTACAGGACCCTACAGTCATCAACCAGAATCCTTTTTTGGACTATACCATCCATGATGGGTGGCTCTATATGTTAAATTTCCTATGTGTCCCACAGTCTGATGATCGTTTGTTTCTCATTAAAGAAGCTCATGCATCCGCATGTGGAGGCCACTTTGGTACCACTAAGACCATTCAACATCTCCAATGCCATTTCTACTGGCCTTCTCTTCAACCTCAAGTAGAGAGATTCATAAGAGCCTGTGCCTTATGTTCTCAATCAAAACCATCAAATAGAAAGCATGGCTTATATATACCTCTCCCGCTACCTTCCTGGCTACAGGAATTAGTATCTATGGATTTCCTAAGTGGACTACCCACTACCCAATGAAAACATGATGCAATTTGGGTAGTAGTATGTTGTTTTAGCAAAATGGCTCTCTTCCTGGCTTGCAAAAAGACCACTACAGCCTCCCAAACAACAGGACTGTATTTTCAACATGTGTGGCCTCATTTTGGCCTACCGAGCAACATCATTTCAGATCATGACTCCCACTTCCTGAGTTCCTTTTGGAAGACACTCTAGGCACTACTTGGATGTCAGCTTAAATTCTCCATAGCCTTCCATCCTCAAATGGATGGCCAAAAAGAGGTAGGAAACCGCGTATTGGTTCATGCTCTTTGTACTAATTTTGGATGTAGCACATAGTGGGATAATTATTTACATATTCTCCAACATAGCCACAATAGGGCAACACATTCTGCTACAGGTTTTTCTCCTTCTGAAGTATGCTTAGGATTCCAACTAGCTTCTCCGGCGGAGCTTCCACTCACATTGGACCCCCATGGTACAAATCATCAGCAAAGAGAACAATACTCAGCTCAAAGATTTCTTCAACAAATTGCACATTGCCACACGCAAGTCACGGAGGCCCTGAAAGTAGCTCAGGGACATGCAAAGCTCAGACATGAAAAACATCGGACAACTATTTCCTTTGTACCTGGAGACCGAGTTTGGTTACATTTGGACAAGAAATGCTTCAAAGGAAAACATCATAAACTTCATCCACTGCGATATGGCCCCTATACTATTCTGGAAAATATTGGGGACAATGCCTATCGATTGGACCTCCCTCCTCAGCTCAGCATCCACAATGTCATCAATGTCAATCATCTAAAAATATTCGAGCCTCCACTCTTGGATGAACCAGTCACAATTACACATCCTGTGCACAATATTTTGGACTTCCATCTTCCTTTGCCGAGAGACGTTAATCCTTGACACCAAGACCCGTTCTACTCGACACTGGGCTTACACCTCCTACCTCCTAGCGCGTGAAGGATAGACTCCAGCTCAAGCAAAATGGATGACATCTAATATCATGCAAAGTCGATTCCCTCATCTTCTCATGGAAGCAGGGACGCTTCCAGATCTAAACATGGAGGAATTGGGCCACAAAGAAGCTAACCTTCTTTGCAACCCATACTGGACTTGTTTAACAATGTAATAAACTCAGTGTAGTGTGTTAATTGTATTAGAGCATAATTATGTAAATAAGTTAGGTCCTTGGATTATAAAAGGAGCCTACCGCCTAATACAAAACTGGGTTTGTTGAGAAGGAATTTTGGTTTACAAAATGTTAGGTTTTTCTTTTTTAATAACCTATTTTCTCTGAGTGTGTCTACTACATGATTCACTCTCAGGTTGTAGCCCCATCTCACGCTCCAGCATTCTGCAAACTCCACACTCAGCCTGCCCCCACTCAGGCTCTCACCTAACTCGCTCCTCCACCCATGCGCAACATCATTCACGCTGCCTCCCTCACGCTCAGGCTTCACACCACAGTCACCTCCATTCCTGGCGGAACTCTATCTTCTCCCTAATATCATCCTCCACCACACTCATGATTCCCCCCTTTCATGGCCATGTTTATTACTCTTGTTGCACTCATTGCATGTGTCCAACACACCTCCAGATCCCTAGCTATCCTCCTACTCAGCCCCAGCATTTATCTTCACGCCCTCTCTGCTTGGCTGGACCCACACCTAGCTCACCTTCACTCCACGCAGTATCTCCTCGGACTTGCATTCCCTCCCAACCACCAACTCTCCATCTACCACTCTGCCACGTATCATCTCCCTGGCCATTCATGTAGGCTCCCTCCTGCTGGTCTTCCTCCCTCACACTGTAACCCCTAAAAATGCCCATCTTGTACTGCCTTCACACTTCCCTCATTCGCCCCCTTGGGTTGTCCAATGCATTGCCTTGTGGAATAATGGTAAAAATTATGAGTGATGGGTAGTCCCACAGTAGTGTTGTATGCAGCTCCCTCCAGTTCAGTGGATCAACTAGTATCAGAGCCTATAGATCCCAAGAAGAAGCAACAGAAGAATCAGCCACAGTTAGGTTTTCAATTTTATTTTATTTTTCTGAGTTTTATGAGTTGCAAATTGATCTGACACCCTTCTCAGGGTTTTCTACAAAGTTGCTGGCGGATTCACAAATCTTCCTACCATAGGAGCCCACAGATCTCCACCATAGAGAGGAGATTCACAGATCTCTCCCACAGATCTCTCCCTCTAGTCAAACTATTGTTCCTTTAGCTTACTCTACACGATGCCTCCTAGACAAGATCCTTTGGCCACCGATTCAGATTCTAATGCCTCTAATCCAGTCCAAGACCTCACATATGCTCTCAATGACTTAACACGAATGAAACAACAGAGCCACCCAGATCCATTCCGGTTAGATACTAGATTCCAACTCCCCAAGTTCGTGGGACAAACCAATGGAGAAGATGTGGAGTCATGGATCTGCAGCCTTTCCACATATTTCAGTACTTGCATAGGCCTTACAGAAGAAAGAAAGCTTCAAATTGCAACATCACAGTTGGAAGGACTTGCTCAAACATGGTGGGACACAGAACAAGAAAAGGCTACCTTGGTAATAGAAATCGGAGCTTCAGCAGAGTTGTCTTCTTCTCAACCGATCAGCACTTGGGCTCGCATGTGCGAAGCTTTGAGAGACTGTGTTTACCCACCTGGGTATCTTAAATCCTTATGGATTCACTGGCACCAACTCCGCCGACTTCCTACACAAGGACTACAAGCATATATCGAACACTTCTCCAATCTTCACCTTCAACTCCACATTCCAGACCCAGAAGAGGTATTAATCCTTAAATTTAATTCTGGTTTATTGTTTCAGTTCCGTAGAGAAGTTGAGTTATTTGAAAATTCTACATTGGATAAATCTTTTCAAAGAGCATTGGAAGTTGAAAGAAAGTTAGCTCCTAGGGGTTGTACTCTTCAATCCTGTCACAACCAAAATCCATCTACGTCACAAAATACCAGACCCAATACTGCATCTCACTTTTCCTCCACTCACCCTACCAATCGACCAGCCAATACACCGTGGTGTTCCTTCCGCAAGGCTAATTGCCACAACACTTCAGATTGTCGAGTTGTAAATTCTCTCAAGACCACCAAAACTCTCTTTACAGAAATTATGCCATCCCAACCTATCGTGGAGAGGGATGAGGTTTCTCTTGAGAGTCCTACTGAAATAGATCCCACATTTATCTTAATGACATCAAAATATTCCAACTTATCTACCTACCTCTCTTTACTCATAACTCCCAAATCAAAGATTCTTTGGCCTTGCTTATCATGGATAATGGCAGTCAAATTTTTTTTATTTCCTAAGAGATAGTCCAGTGCCTCCACCTACCCACTACTCCTCATCCAAAACCATATCAGCTAGGATGGGTCCAAAAGGATAGTCGCCGTCTATTAGTTTCTCAGCGTTGCCTTGTAACATTTGCCATCGGCATTTTAGAGACTCTGTGTTATGTGATGTATCTCCATTAGATTATGTTGACTTAATTCTTGGCATCCCTTACCAGGACCAACGAAGTGCTATTTATACAGCCAAATATCGCCAGTATAAACTTACCAAGGATGGCCACACTTATATCCTTACCACAGCCCCACCCAAAACCACGCCTACCAAGGAAAAACTACCTCATGTCCATATCAACCAGTGTGTTTCTCTTTGTTTGGTACAACCCATCCAACTAGACAACACCACTCTTCCGATCCCAACATCCATGGCTCCTTTCATACAAGACTTTGCTGATGTTTTCCAACCCCCTATTGGAATCCCCGCCTCTCGACACATAAACCATTCTATTAACCTCATTATGGGTGTTGCTTTACCCAATGCACCTACATATTGCCTTTCCCCATGGGAAACAGAGGAAATTGAAAAGCAGTTGATAGAACTAATCAAGTCAGGACACATCCAACCATCCTCTTCTCCATGTACTTCCATAGCCTTTGTTATCCCCAAGAAAGACACCCCAGAAATGTGCCTAGTCACTGATTATCGAGCCCTTAACAAGGCCACGGTGAAGAACCGCTACCCCCTAACCCGGACTGAAGAGTTACTAGACATCCTCCAAGCTGCTAAATGGTTCACTAAGATGGATTTGACAGCAGGATACAATCAAGTTCGAATGAACCCAGCTAATGTTTGGAAAATAGCATTCAAGACCAAGTTTGGTCTCTTTGAGTGGAAGGTCATGCCTTTTGGCCTCACAAATGCTCCAGCCACCTTCATGAGGCTCATTAATGATATTTTCAGGAAGCATTTGGTTTGTACTATGATTATATATTTAGATCTGACATTCTGATTTTTAGTAAGTCATGGGAAACACATTCATAGCATGTTCAGCAAGTTCTCGAAATACTTAAAGACCACAAGTTGCAGGTTAAATAAAAGAAGTCTTATTTTGTCCAGTGCTTAGTTCCATGCTTGGATTTTGTGGTAGACTCAGAAGGTATTCAGCCTGATCCGTCACACATCAAAGCATTGAAAGACTGTCCAACATCTTCTTCGGCCAGTGAGTTAAAAAGCTTCCTAGGTGGCATAAATTTTTATCATAAGTTTGTTCTACATTTATCTCAGATTGCTTGTCCTTTACATCATCTATCCAATCGCACTTCTACCTATATTTGGAATGAAGAATCCACCCGCAACTTTTTTTTGTCTCAAAGAAGCTCTATGCTTAGCCCCAGTATTTCGTTTTCTAGACCTCTCCCAACCATTTGAGATTGAGTCAGATGCCTCACAATATGCTAATGGTGCCATGCTTAAACAGGGAGGACATCCTATTGCTTACCACTCAGAATAACTTTCAGATGCTAAGAAAAACTAAAGCACCTATGACAAGGAATTTTACACTCTAGTACAATCTCTCAAGCAATGGCGCCGTTATCTATTGGGAAAGGAGACTATTCTACATGCAGACCACCATCCTCTGATTTTCATTAATTCCCAATCAAAGATATAGGAACAAAGGCATCTTAAATGGGAATCCTATATCCGGCAATTCCATCCGGTTATTAAATACAAGAAGGGAACGTCTGACAAGATGGCTGATCTACTTAGTAGGCCACCCACTCTAGTGCTTCACCTACTCGAGGTTCGTTGTACTACCTATGATGCTTGGAAAAATAAGTATGCTACTGATAGGGACTTTCAAGAAGCATGGGATGCATTACAGGACCCTGTAGTCATCAACCAGACTCCTTTTTTGGACTATACCATCCGTGATGTGTGGCTCTACAAGTTAAATTTGCTATGTGTCCCATAGTCTGATGATCGTTTACTACTCATTAAAGAAGATCATGCATCCGCATGTGGAGGCCACTTTGGTACCACTAAGACCATTCAACATCTCCAATGCCATTTCTACTGGGCTTCTCTTCAACCTCAAGTAGAGAGATTCATAAGAGCCTGCGCCTTATGTTCTCAATCAAAACTGTCAAACAAAAAGCATGGCTTATATATACCTGTCTCACTACGTTCACTTCCATGGGAATCAGTCTCTATGGATTTCCTAAGTGGACTACCCAGTACCTAACAAAAACATGATGCAATTTGGGTAGTAGTAATGTCGTTTTAGCAAAATGGCTCTCTTCATGGCTTGCAAAAAGACCACTACAGCCTCCCAAACAACAGAATTCTATTTTCAACATGTGTGGCCTCATTTTGGCCTACCAAGCAACATCATTTCAGATCGCAACTCCCGCTTCCTGAGTTTCTTTTGGAATGCACTATGGGCACTACTTGTATGTTAGCTTAAATTCTCCACAGCCTTCCTTCCTCAAACGGATGGCCAAACATAGGTAGTCAACCACGTATTGGCTCATTCTCTTCATACTAATTTTGGGCATAGCACATAGTGGGATAATTATTTATATATTCTCCAACATAGCTACAACAGGGAAACACATTCTGCTACATTTTTTTCTCCTTTTGAAGTATGCTTAGGATTCCAACCAGCTTCTCCAGTGGAGCTTCCACTGACATTGGACCCCCATGATACAGATAATCATTAAAAAGAACAATAATCAACTCATAGATTTCTTCAACAAATTGTACATCGCCACACGCAAGTCACGGAGGCCTTGAAAGCAGCTCAAGCACGTGCAAAGCTCAAACATGACAAGCATCGGACAGCCATTTCCTTTCAACATGGAGACCAAGTTTGGTTACATTTGGACAAGAAACGCTTCAAAGGACAGCATCATAAACTTCATCCACTGCGATATGGCCCCTACACTATTCTGGAAAAGATTGGGGATAATGCCTATTGATTTGACCTCCATCGTCGGCTCGACATCCACAATGTCATCAATGGAAATCATCTGAAATTATTCGAGCCTCCACTCTTGGATGAACCAGTCACAATTACACATCCTGTGCTGTTAACACCCAAAAAGTGCTCACTGGCTGATTTATTTATTCACATGACCCAGTTGTCCACTTTTCCACCATTTGAGCCTCTAAAGCCATCAAAAGGTCACCAAAAGACCATAATACACCCTTTTTCCCCTCAAAAGATATATTTTTCCTCAAAAAACATAAAAAACCCTCAAAAAGGGTCTAGAATTCCCAAAAATATTAAAAGGGAATAAAAATATTCAAAATATTCAAAAAAGAAAAAAGAGGGAAAAAGGTACCTAAACCATGTTGGTCAATACCATTGGTTTCCTCAAAACCATAATGGTATTCCCCACCACCAAAAACTATAAAAATGTGGTAGGGGCTCCTCACTTTCTATCCATCCATCATCCTATCCTCACGCTGTCAAAATCTCTCATGAGACTTTTGGCCATTTTCAGCATCTTGGAGAAGAGACCATTGGAGCTTGGAGCTACTCACCCTTGGAGTTGCTCAACACAAATCCTCACCATTTGAGGTATCTTAATACAAAACATCCATTCTTTTATTTCTTGTTCTTTCCATGAATCGTTTTTAAATTTATTTTTTATATGCACATGTTAGTTTAGATTTATATTTAATTCATAATTGTTTTTGCTTTCAATATTGAAACTGCTATCACATTGTTGATAGGTTCCCATTGCACAAAGCTTGGTTGCAAAACCAAACCAACGATTTTTGGTCACTCCAGTGGCTTCGAATTCTTAGATCTTGGTTTTTTGCTTTAGATCTTAGTTTTTGTTAGTTTTTATCATTTTAATTCATATATCTGCCACCCTAGACAGGAGATCAATTGCTGTCTAGATCTTGGCCCTTTCTATTGCCATTAACAGCTTGAAATTTCCATTTTCGGGTTTGTTTTTCGGCTTTCGCCTCGCGGCTTTTTGCACGACAGTCGCGTGGCTCATCGCGACCTCACGGCATTTTTCCATGCGGTGCGCCACGACTTCGCGGCCATTTTACGCGCTGCACATCGCGGGTTCGTGGCCATTTGCCGCGTTGCACATCGTGTCTGTGTGACCGAAACCCGCGCTGCACATCACGTCTGTGTGACCGAAACCTGCGCTGCACATCGCAGATTCGCGGCCATTTTCCATGCTGCACATCGCGACTGCGCGGCCAAAACCCACGCTGCACATTGCGGTTGTTTCCCCAAAACCCGCGATGCAGTTATTTTGAATTCGGCCAATTTTTTGAAAATTTTTTGCTGTATTTTTGCCCATTTAGCCTATTTTACAGCATTATTTTTTCTACATTTTTACAGCCATACTAAATCTTTTTCTATTTATATATGCTCCATTTAAAAGTCTTTTTAAAAATTTTCACTAATTGAAAGAAAGATTTTTCTACATTTTATTTAGATCAAAGGTTTTACTGTTTATTTGTTCAATACTTTGCCCAAGAAATTTTCTAAGAGATCCATTTATTTCTTGAAATATTTATGTTATTTGCTTCCCTTTAAATTATTTCAAAGATCCATTATTTTTTAATAGTTTTTTCAAGCATTTACATTTCAAAAAATGCCTTTATTTTTTGCAAAACTGGAAGCATCTTTTCTTTCATTTGTAATCATTTTCAGTTTAAATATCAAACTTGCACCCACTCTACCACATAATTAAACTAAGCCTTAAAATTTACCTTAACTCAACAAACTTTTAACCCCACTTGGGGAGCACTTAAAAGAATCTTGTAGTTAGGTAGAATTGAGGGGATAGGTGTACCAATAACACCCCTCAATTATTTACATTTGAGACATAGTGGTTGTCTTTAGGGTCCAAAAATCCCTTATAATTTTGACACGGTTATCAACCAATTTATGGAGAAGGCCTCTCCCTTAGGAGGGTTGAAGTAGCCAGACTGGTTCCGGAAGTCTGAGTGGAATACCGCAATCCATTCAGTAACCGAAGGATACCTTTCAAAGTTCTCGGTGTACACCCAAGAGGGGGTACAACAGCGATAGAACCAAACTGCAGATTCACCCAACTGAACGTGTCATGAACGGGGTATCCTAGTTGCCACTTTTTAGGATTGTCTACCCAGTGTCCCTCCCGGTAGGGGGATATCTAGCCATTGATTCAACACTCTATATTTTCTGACTTGGATTTCATCACCTTGCAGAGAATATAGTTTGTTGACTCACAATACTTCTAGTTAGGTGTTTGCATGATACAATACCCACCTTTGGTCTGGTAACACCACTTTTTTCTAGGAACTGTTTGACTTTTGGTATTTTGACCAATTTTGTTGCATCCCCCCACTTATTATAGCACAATTGCTATAATAAGTGCTTTTTGAGGTTGGTTGTTGGCCTGAGAGCCTTTATTTTTTCACTCCCCTCTTGCACTCATTGTTGCACTAGGGTTTCGAGTTTTTTACATCACCACCTTACACTGAAATTTTTAAATATTTCTCACCATTGAGAATTTAATATGATCTCGCCATCTTCAGGGTGAACCCCCTCAGTTTGGTACACTTGGCTCTACACGTCATAGACGTAGAGCCTTATCCCTTAACTCGACACGTCATTGGACCAGAACACAATCATCTGATTCTAACACGCCTCACTTCACATCTGATTCCAAGGCGGAATCCGAAAACCCTACTGAAATATCACCAACCAATCCCATGGCTGGATCACAATACGACCCCCTTTTCACTAGTGTTATTGGAGATACATCGACAAACCCTTCTACTACTGTGCCACCCATGGTAACAACAACCCCTTTAGGCATGCCTAATATAGGGGCCACTTCACCTTTAGGTATGCCCAACACAGGACTACCTCCTATTATGGGTATGCCCAACATAGGAATCACACCCCCTCTCATTACCACAACCCAGATCCCAGGAATTCCTGGCACTATTCCTAACCCCTCTACAACCCATGTTGCACTTGGGAGCGTTGGCCCATCCCACACTACAACGGTTGGAGGACACACACCTTCAATACCTAGCATACCCTAAGGGGCCACTGGACCACTACATAATGAAACCATTAGCAGTTATGTCCCAGTCACTATGCCACACCCATCTGCTAGTTTACCATACATGGCTAGTCTGAACTTACCAGACCTGGCCAGGTTAACCAATGATCCTATCAGGCACAACCCTACATGGCCACCCATGCCTACAAAGCTCACCTCGGACATCTCCAAGTTTGAAGGAAAACCTGGGGAGGTTCCCCAAAACCACATAATGTCATTTCACCTATGGTGTTCATCTAACTCCATAGTGGATGACTCCATTAGACTAAGACTGTTTCAAAGAACGTTCACTGGCTCTGTAGCCAAGTGGTACATTGAGCAACCACATGGCACCCACCATACATTTACGTCCCTCGCCTCCACTTTCCTTCAGTTTTTTCAGCTACCTGTACGCTATGATGCATGAGTTGAAATACTGTTGTCTTGTAGACAAAACATAGCTACCCACATCACAGACCATATCCATGAGTGGCACAAATGCCGTAGCCTCTGCAAGATAAAACTAGATGATCGTATATTTTTGGATTGGTTTCTCAAATCACTCCTACCCCTCATAGCCAAAGATGTAGCTTCTGAACGACCCCAGTCAGAAGAAGAAGCTATATTAAAAGCCTAGGAGTTAGACCTCATATATTCCCAGTCTGGATATCTATACACCATTTTACTGGATGCCCCACGCAGCAATCCGTCCCGCCATGATGAGCCGAGGGCATCCCATGCCGCGGATGGTATTATCGACCAGGTTATGGTGAAAAACAAACCTTTTACCATGATGAGTACAAACAATGCCCTAGACCTTTCTAGGGCTTCATCTCACTCCAGAGCTACAACTTCGTATGCTCCCATGGCCCACCCCCACCACACTCATGGACCCTCATGTCCACCACAGTGTTATGGTCATGCACCTTCAACCTATCCACCTCTGGTTGCACCCCCTACGTATTACCATCAACAGGCCACACATGCTCCTATTCACTCACAAGCCCCATCGGCTTATTACCCACCACAGGCAGTGCTTGCTGCACCAAAACCTCCAGTCACTCAGACTTATCCTCCAAACAACAACAATGCTGCCCCCACCAACCAAAACCTTGATCGACCACCGAAACAGTGTAAGAACTCCCATTTATGAACAAACCACCCATGTTCCATATGCAGGGTATACGGCCATCACACACACACTTGCCCC
Source organism: Larix kaempferi (assembly GCA_027924585.1). Lineage (NCBI taxonomy): Eukaryota > Viridiplantae > Streptophyta > Pinopsida > Pinales > Pinaceae > Larix > Larix kaempferi. The sequence continues at coordinate 942,924 of BSBM01002149.1, read as the reverse complement.
CATTTGGAGCGAGCGTGCCAATTGTGGTCTGATGATGCCCAATGCCAAGGGAACGCGGCACAACCAGTGCCACCTCCTCAACCACAACCCATGGTGCTACAGAATCCTTTTCCCACACAAGAAGTGGCGTACACTCATATGTTGGATTCTCCTTAAGGAACCACAACACCACAACAACAAATCACATACGCTGCACACACAAACCAATCGATGGATTCAAGTACTCATCATCTCCTTATGATGTCATTGTCTGACATGAATCTCCAAACGTGTCGAAACCAATACGCCCCCGCTGCACCTAAAAATGTTCTCCCTATGATTGAACAACCAGTTTAGAATGCACCTACATCGTTTGTCTCCATAGTTAGACCCGGATTATACTCGGAATCACCTATGACTTCCACATTCTAATCCATCCCACCCCCTTTGAATATAACCGAGATATCTGATTTGTGCACCCTCTCACATAACACACAGGTACCAAACCAACAACCCCCTTTACTCCCGCAACCACCCTCAGTGCCAACTCATGTAGGAGCCACACCAATTCATACTATCCCATTTTTATTTCCCCCTTCAAGTGCCATCAGCACGCCAATAATGGCTACACTCAACCTCCTAGGTTTAACATGAGGATTACCAGTATGGTACTTACCTACCCCAACTCCCCCACCAACTCTGACTATTGTCTTACAATCGGTACAACCCATTAATATGTCAAACCATCCACCACCTGGCATACCAAACCACCAAAATCACCCACCACCCGGTGGTTGGAACCCCCAAAACCAATCAATTCCAACAGGGGACACTACATCGACATCTAGTTATGTCCCCCCTCAATCCCACAACACTGGGGGTAGAGGTCCACCAACCTACAACACTGCACGCACAACTTGCACCCCCCCAGTGACGCCCAAATTAGCTAAGAATCCCCCAACCTGTGTAATCCCTAAGTGCTCCTTGTGTGACGATATTGGTCATGCCACCCATCTATGTCCATAATTACTAGCACTTCAAGAACACATGCAAATGTTGGATGATGACACTAACATCCCAGTTGTCAAACTAGAATTGCCCCCTCAGCCTCGCGATAAATCATTGCGCACCAACCACCCTTGTGCGATATGCGGCATCTACGTCCATTACTCACATCACTACCCTGATCTCCCAGATTATAGAGTAGCTCTATACGAACTGAATAATGTCGATCTAGAAACATCTGCTCCTACCATTGAGGAAATTCATCCCCCACCATCTTCCTCCTCGGAAGAAATTAACACTATTTACACAGTTTCCACTGGATACCCCTCTATCCGGTCAACCCCTTCCATTGATCCCTTTGACACACATGTTCAACCCTTTAAAATTGATGAGGAAACCACATGTCCACAACATAGGGGCAGGCCCAAAACCTTTCCTACTCATCATCATTGTGATTCTCGTCAGAGATACTGGGGGAATCCACCCCACAAGGGGAATCCCCCATCATCATATCATCACTTCAGTATACCACCAGGGCCTACAGCATCATGGTATACCCCCCGCCAGCGGTTGCTCAGTGCCTCGTTGATCCCTCTCTGAGACAACATCTACACAACATTGACACCTCTAAGTTAGGGGGCATAATAGATTACCTTGACCCTGGGATAGGGGCATGATCAATCATTTTGAACCTTCCCCATCACATCTATCTCAGTATTCCAATGACCCCATTGTTAAAACCAACACATATGTGATCCACAATCATAAACCCATGCGCATAGCATGGGGGCAGGTCATTAACCCTGCTCACTTTTTCACATGCGTGATCTCAACCATTTTTGAGGTCACATATCACTTGTATATTTGATTTGATACACCTAGTATTCTCCCCCCGCGGGTCATCATTTCCTCCACCACTGCATCCTTGGCTTGGTGGGATCACCTTTATTTGTAGCCATTTTTTAACCTAGTTATTTCCTTTGACCATTTCGGAGTACTTATGACCTCCGCTTTTCACACCATTTGCACCGCCGGATTCATATTTCCGTGCCCGTGATGATGCTTGAGATCATTTCTCGATCTCACCCAAAACTTTTGGGCATTTTTCCCATGCCCCTTGTAGCCTCAATTTGCGTGCCACATCGGCCGTGGTCCATTTTTTATGAGTCTTATATTTCTGGATTCAGTTTTCCGTGCTTGTGACAATGTTTGAGATCATTTCTCGCTCTCACCCACATAATTTTTGGGCATTTCTCCAAAATGCCCCCCATCACCTCGGTTTGTGTGCCACATCGGTCGTTGCCCTCTTTTTTGATGAGTGTTATATCACTAGATTCAGTTTTTCGTGCTCGTGATGATGCTTGAGATCATTTCTCGCTCTCACCCCCATAATTTTTGGTCATTTCTCCAAAATGCCCCTCATCGCCTTAGTTTGCATGCCACATCGACCCTTGCCCTCTTTTGACGATCTTTATGTTGCCGGATTTAGTTTTCCGAACTTATGCTAATGCTTGAGATCATTTCTCGTTCTCACCTCCAAATTTTTTGGGCATCTTTTACATGCCCCCTCATCGCCTCAATTTGCATGCCACATCGGCTGTTGTCCGTTTTTGACAAGTCTTATATCGACGGATTCAGTTTTCCGTGCTCGTGATGATACTTGAGATCATTTCTCGCTCTCACGCCCATATTTTTAGGGCATCTTTTACATGCCCCCTCGTCGCCTCGGTTTGCATGCCACATAGACCGTCATCCATTTTTGACAAGTATTATATCGTCGGATTCAGTTTTCCATACCCATGATGACACTCAAGATCATTTTTCGCTCTCATCAATATCTTTTTGTTCGGTATAGTTTTACCCCTTTTTCGGGTCGAGCAATTCCTTTTACGAAAAAGGCACTTAGGGAGTTTCTGTTAAGCTCTTTTCTGACTCCTAAAAACAATGAAAAGATCACCGAGCAACCTTGCTTCCTTTCATGCTCGCTAAATGTATCTGAAAGGGCTTCTACCCGGTATAAGTTTACCCATTTTCCGGACCTTGTAGACTAATTATGAAAAAGGAATACTCTAGTCACATCGGCTAGAAGAGTTCTCCATTTGCATCATTTTATTCTTTTTCGGGCCTTGTAGACTAACTTACAAAAAAGAACACCAATGGAGTCCACTTACCGCTTTCAGACTCTCTAAACATGAAAGCGACCATGAGCAATCACTGTCCCGGGCTCGTAAAAACCCATAGGACGATACTCCACCACCACTGCAGAGTCTTCTTATCGTTTCCAGACTCCTTAAAAATGAAAGCACCTATGAGCACGAGCAATCCTGGGCTCACAAAATCCACAGGATAGTACCATTTCAGAGCACACTTTTATCCCTCTTGGAGCTCATTAAAACTATGAAGAAGGACCCAATGGTGCTTCTCGGCACCACAATAGATCATGTCTACTCATATGGCAGCTTCCCCATTTTGGTCACCTTTGTTCAGAGTATTTTGCAGTATGTCACCCTAAGAATCCCTCGACAACACCCATCAGCTTGTCCCCCCGAAGTCAATACATACCCTTCAGTCCTCAAAATCTATGATCCCCACACCTACGAGTCAGTTCCCTACACTACCAGGTCAACCATGTCATCATGCTCTGAATGAAGGAAGTTTGAGTCCACCCACTTGGTGACCCTAGTTATTTCCCATCCCCACAATACATCAGTACTACCACACTTCAGTTCTACACCTCGTGCTCCTATCAAGGAAACATCATTGCCTTGTTAGTTGCTGGTCTCCATCTGTTGACGACAACCAAATTTATTCTAGAGGATAGACCTAGAGGTCCCTCTGTCTTGGATTCATCACCATTTATGATGAGTTCCTACGAATCATTTTGAGAAGAGTCCTCATTGCCTCTCCAAAAGGTTGTTTCTCACATGCTCGACTTCAACACCTTGATTGCATCATTGAGACTCGTACAGGGTATTGGTCGTTTCAGTTATTTGTTGAAGACCCTAGATACCACCTGACTCTTCCACATTTGAGAGTCTACTTACGGAAACAACTAGCTACATTTTCCTATAGATATCCCCGTTGCGCATGGCGACAATATTTAGATGTACCCCATTTTTATACTCCCTCAAGTATACAGTTACGTATACTCCTCAGAGTTGACTCACAGTCATTGAGTCCCTACAGATGTTGGAAACCTTTAGTTTCAGTAGTTCATCAACCCTTATGAGATGTTGTTCAGAATGGTTGTCCCTTTATTCCAGTGTATCATTCATTGAGATCAGTCATGTTATGATCATGAGTACATCCTAAAATAGTGTCCCCTTTGGACCATTATGATGTACCAGCAGATTTTTTATGTATTATTTAGATCCCCCTTCTTGGGACTAATTGTTATGTATATGTCTTGATACAATCATGGGTATGCCCACCTTGTCCATTATCATAGATTATTCCTCATTCAGATTGAGGCCATGTAATATTCTTTGTTTTTTGCAGCTTCCAAGGGCCGTTGATCCAGTCTCCAACCGGTCTCTTCTCTTCCCCAAACCCTAGGAAAAAGACAAAATAACCATGATGTCTATCGGCCATACGATGAGCTCCTGCCCTCACACATCAGGGGGCGATCTGTTAACACCCAAAAAGTGCTCACTAGCTCATCTCTTTATTCACATGACCCAGTTGTCCACTTTTCCACCATTTGAGCCCCTAAAGCCATCAAAAGGTCACCAAAACACCATAATACACCCTTTTTCCCCTCAAAAGATATATTTTTCCTCAAAAAACATAAAAAACCCTAAAAAATGGTCCATAATTCCCAAAAATATTAAAAGGGAATAAAAATATTCAAAATATTCAAAAAAAGAAAAAACAGGGAAAAAGGTAGCTAAACCATGTTGGTCAATACCTTGGTTTCCTCAAAACCATAATGGTATTCCCCACCACCAAAAACTATAAAAAGGTGGTAGGGGCTCCTCACTTTCTATCCATCCATCATCCTATCCTCACGCTATCAAAATCGCTCATGATACTTTTGGCCATTTTTAGCATCTTGGAGAAAAGACCATTGGAGCTTGGAGCTACTCACCCTTGGAGTTGCTCAACACAAATCCTCACCATTCGAGGTATATTAATACAAAACATCCATTCTTTTATTTCTTGTTCTTTCCATGAATCGTTTTTAAATTTATTTGTTATATGCACATGCTAGTTTAGATTTAGATTTAATTCATAATCGTTTTTTCTTTCAATATTGAAACTGCTATCACATTGTTGATAGGTGCCCATTGCACAAAGCTTGGTTGCAAAAACAAGCCAACATGTGCACAATATTCCAGACTTCCAGCTTCCTTTGACGAGAGATACTATATTTGACACCAAGACCAGTTCTACTCGACACCGGGATTACACCTCCTATCTCTTGGCGTGTGAAGGACAAACTCCAGCTCAAGCAAAATGGATGACATCTGAGATCATGCAAAGTAGGTTCCCTCATCTTCTAATGGAAGCAGGGATGCTTTGTGATCTAAACAGGGAGGAATTGGGCCACAAAGAAGCTAGCCTTCTTTGCAACCCATAGTGGACTTGTTTAACAATGTAGTAAACTCAGTTTAGTGTGTTAATTGTATTAGAGCATAGTTATGTAAATAAGTTAAGTCCTTGGATTATAAAAGGAACCTACCACCTAATACAAAACTGGGTTTGTTGAGAAGGAATTCTGGTTTACAGAATGTTAGGTTTTTCTTTTTGAATAACCTATTTTCTCTGAGCGTGTTTGCTACACAATTCACTCTCAGGTTGCAGCCCCATCTCATTCTCCAGCATTCTGCAAACTCCACACTTAGCCTTCCCCCACTCAGGATCTCGCCTAACTCGCTCCTCCACCCAAGCACAACATCATTCACGATGCCTTCCTCACGCTCAAGCTTCACACCACAGTCGCCTCCATTCCTGGCGCAGCTCTATCTTCACCCTAATATCAACCTCCACCACACTCACAATGCCCCCTTTCGTGGCCACCTTTATTACCCTTTCTTCACTCACTGCATGCATCCAACACACCTCCAGATCCCTAGCTATCCTCCTATGCACCCCCAACACTTATCTTCACGCCTTCTCTGCTTGGTTGCGGCCCCACCTGGCTTACCTTCACTCCATGCAGTATCTCCTCGGACTTGCATTCCCTTGCAGCTACCAACTCTCTATCTACCACTCTACCACGTATCATCTCCCAGGCCATTCACGCAAGCTCCCTCCTGCTGGTCTTCCTCCCTCACACCGTAACCCCTAAAAACGCCCATCTTGCACTGCCTTCACGCTTCCCTCATTCTCCCCCTTGGGATGTCTAACGCATTGCTTGGTGGCATAATGGTAAACACTATGAGTGATGGGCAGTCCCACAGTAGTGTTGTATGCAGCTCCCTCCAGTTGGGTGGATCAATTCCTTAGCAAATACGATTTTGAGATCCAACACATTAAGGGTAAATAAAACAAAGTTGTTGATGCCTTGAGCAGAAATTCCAAATTAAGTTTTGTGGCGGCAATGAACACGTTTAAGACTCATCTGGAAAATCAGATCGGAGAAGGAATTAAGCAAGATGAAAATTATCAAAAATTACATGATAAAGTTCCTGAAAATTTATCTGAAAATTTAATAACAGATTACAACAGTAATGAAAAGGTCTTAATGACTTATAAAAATAGAATTTATGTACTTAATGTGTCAAAGGTTAAACTGCTGATTTTGGATGAAGTTCATAAAAGTCCTTCTTCGGGACATCCTGGTTATCAGAAAATTATAACTATGTTAAGGAAGGATTATTTTTGGCCCAACATGAAGAATGAAGTGGCTGAGTACATAGCTAGGTGTTTTAAATGTCATACCATTAAGGCTGAACATCAACACCCAACTGGCCTATTGTAGCCATTGCCAATTCCATAATGGAAATGGGAAATTATAAGTATTGATTTTATTACAGGTTTACCTAAGAATCAGAAACAAAATGACTCAATAATGGTGGTTGTGGATAAACTTAGTAAATCTGCTCATTTTAATCGTGTTAAGACTACTTTCAAAGCTGCTAACATTGCAAATGTGTTTATGAAGCAAATCTTTCACTTACATGCGATTCCAAAGGCAATTATTTCTGATAGAGACTCCAAGTTTGCTGGAAATTTATTGACAACATTGTTTAAGGGTTTAAATACTAAATTAAATTTCAATACTTCTTTCCATCCACAAATCGATAGACAGATTGAAAGGGTTAATCATATTTTAGAAGACATGTTTCGAATGTATGTTAAAGATCAACCAACTAAGTGGGAAGACTATTTGCATTTAGCTGAATTTGCATACAATAATCATTATCAAGCATCTACTAGACCTAGTCCATTTGAGATTTTGTATGGAAGAAAATGTTGTACTCCTATTTCTTGGGATAACCCTATTGATAGATTAATGTTAGGACCATATTTGTTAAAAGAGATGGAGCTAACCGTGAAACATGTACAAGGAAACTTAAAAGTTGGACAAGATAGACAAAAACGTTACGTAGACCTGAAATGCACTGAAAGAGAATTTTAGGTTGGAGATCATGTCATTGTAAAGGTAAAACCCAAGAAAAGTTCTTTTAAGCTTGGGAGTTGTGCTAAACTAGCACCAAGGTACTGTGGACCATTTGAAGTCCTATCAAGGATTGGACCTGTTGCATATCAGTTGGGTCTGCCATCTAATTTAAGAATCCATAATGTTTTTCACATTTCTATTTTAAAGAAGTATGTGCACGATGCTACACATATGCTGAATTGGAATGACATATAGGTGGAACCTGAAGGAGATTCTCAGGTGGAACTGGACTGTATTCTCGACAGGAGGGAAATTATGCTCCAGAATCGTACCATAGGGCAGGTAAAGGTGCAATGGAAGCACCTTACCCCTGATGAAGTTCCCTAGGAACTGGAAAGTAACATGCGGGCAGCATATCCAGTTCTGTTCCAGGTAGGCTCTGACAAAGAATAAGCAACATCGAGGATGATGTTGAGCTTAAGTGCGGGTGCTTGTAACATATCCCTTTGCTGAAAAAAAATTTATGTTTGAAGAAAACATTTTATGTTGAAGAAAACATTTTATGTTGAAGAAAACATTATCTTAACTTTTATTGTAAAGTTTTATATTTGGACAAGTGTCTAAGGATGACTGTAATTGCACAATATTATTATTTAAATAAATAAAATAGGAGACACTCACCCAAGGAGAACTGTTGAAAGAGTGTTTACTGACCCACTAGGAGGAATGGAATATGGAGTAGAAGGAAATGGACAAGTGGCAACATCATGAATCAAGTAACTAGTTGTTGGTATGGGGTAACTCCCTTAAATTGTGGTCATAGTGCCCTTGTAACGCCCCCTTCCATCACTCCCGTGCAAGGAAGGAAACGTTAACCAAACTACCGGGCTTTGGGCAGGCTTAGCCCCAATACTTTAACTCATAAACGCATGACATTTAAAAACTTATGTGTGCAGATTTAAACTCAATATAAACACAACGGAATTAAAACATTACACATTACATATGCATACAGTTTCATCATGCATTCGACATACAAACAGCAGTCATTAATTAAAATATTTGTAGAGCATAGAATTAACATAACTCAACCACAAGAATACTTATCTTGAATTGTAACGGTCCAAACGACTGGCTACGTGAAGGCAATGTTCCTCCCAACCATAGATCTCTATCCAGCCTATATTCCTTCAGCTGAGAGATCACCCCCGAGCTGGGCTGTGTATCCACCAAGGAGGAACTAGTTGGGTTCACTCACAGCCATGGTTTTGGTCAAGCATCCAAGAAGATAGAGGAGGGTAACGCTAATCCAGTGAGCTCAACCACAGAGCTACAGGCATCTCAAGTGAGCTCATCAGTTAGGCACCCACATTACCTACCACATCCAACACAAGGAAGATCCCCTTCTCTATTACACAGTCCCTCAGGCAACTCTTCCCTTCATTGCTCTTCAGGATGGGCATAGAAAGGTCCAGCTGCTAATCCTTGAGATCCTAGCCTTCACTGGGTTTATCAAGCACACCCAACCTCTGCATAGTCATTCCCAACTTGATTTCTCACCATTCTGCTCACCAAATACTCAAATCCGTCACTGGTTTTCTGAGCTGCAAAAACTAGGTTTCCTATTGATTTCGGGGTAGCTAATGCTCCCAAATCCGCCCCAAGGTTCATGCTGATGGATCCCCCATTGGATTTCCCTGTCCCATGCCAAATCTGGGCGTTTTTGGTCTTTCAAAATCTGGGTTCTCTCAAGGTCGCGATTTCTGGTTCTCTCACTGCTAGCACTCATTTTTTGGATGTAGAATGATGCTAGATCCCTCCACCATGGAATGGGGATGAGAATGAAGCCACCTCCCATGAGGTTGAGTGGCTTCTTGCCTAAGCAAATAGAGCCCATGCCTACCCATACAAATTTCAGGGCTACCCATGCTCCATTGAAGCCATGGGCTGAAATCTCAACCACTTCCTTACAACAATCATAAATGTCACCTAGGGAAGTCAATGGGTTCTCATAAAGACATATGGCAGCCTAGGGTTTAGTCCCATAGCCCCCTCACCACTCCCTAGTGGATACACGTGGCCCCTTCTCATTCGTTGCCTCCATAGCCATTTTTGGTATTTCATTTCAATGTTAAATATTTACATCAATTTACAATATCCCATGGCTTAATAGCACGTGGGTAACAAAACATCAAGCATGTCTAATTTAAATGAAATCCGAGCATAAACTAGCGGGGCCTTGGCCTTAAGCTCCACGCTAGGGAAACATACAACATGTGTATACAATATTTACATTAGAGCCAATATTTCCTAAGGGTCCAAATTGGGGTATTACAACCCTGAAATATGGGACTGGAGCTTCAGGATCATTTATTTTGGAAACTGACCACTAAAGACCTAGGCATCTTTATAAGAGCCATCGGATTTGGACTAAGGTTCAACACTTTTCTTGACAAGGAAATTTACCTTGTGGTTCTGCTATATGCACACAAGAGATTCGATAAGGGGAAAAACTAGGTTTTTGATCATGGTGTAAGTCTGCCTTGTTTACTGTTGAGTGTAGAGTTTTACTGCTGAGTGCAGAGTTTTACTATTGAATGCATAGTTTTTACTACTTAGTGTAGAGATTGAGGTGTACGGAAAGTTTGTATTGATTGCTGATTTTACATCCTGAGTGCCTTGCTTCTACACATAGTTCTTCTACCTAGTGGTTCAGTAAACAGGCTCAGGGGTCCAAAGGAGACAAGTAGTTTGGCTACTTCTTCTGGAGAAGGTTGGGAGGAATAGGCCTCCTTGAGTGTTTGTCCACCCTATCTACATTTCCAGGTTCTACTTTTTATTTTCAGTTTCTAACTAGCTATAATTTATTTTCTATACTGCTGAATTAAGATTTAATTAGTCAAACATTGGAAGTAATCATTTTGCAAAAGTAAATGTTTGATTTCCTGAATTGATTATGATTCTGTAAATTGTTGAGGAATTCATTCGAAATGATAGAATAGATTTCTTCGCTACATTTTTCCATGTACTATTGTTGTATCGTACTCTGGTAAAGGGAAGGTGTTTTAAAAACAGAGGTCGGTTTTGTTTTCCTGTAATGTCCCTAAAAATAGTAAAAATTTAAAAATTTTCCATTACTGTAATAAACTAGTTAAGAGACTATGATTGTAAATTAACTTCGACACTGCTAAGAATATACTACACCGATACTTCTTTTGTGACATTTCAAAGAGTCTCAGTTTCATAAGTATCATGGTCTTACTTGTTGTGAATCCTACAACTTTGTGGAATCGTTGTAATGAATAGAAGTGTAAATCTGTCACAGGTGTACAAATGTTTAGAGGATAATAATGCAAATCTACTTCTTACAACTTTAAGAGTTTGTGTGCATATTTATTAAAGTCTAACTAGTAATCTAGGCGGGATGGACCCCTATTGGTGGCGGTTTAGGCCCATGATATGATGCTTGGTATTTCAAGGGGCAAAGTACCCCGACAGGGTTGTCGAGAGGTAGGGTGTAAGAAATGGAAACTTATGACTTACTTAGCGAGTTTCGCTAATGCATTCAAATTGTATTGGTTTGCATGTGTACCTACGATGGAATCTACCTAAGATGCTTATTGCACCTCTCCAATGATTACTTAAGCTCAAAGTGTGTGATCTTTAATGGTTGGCATTTTAAGAGCCTTGTTGGAGTTTGTAATACTTTGTTGAACTTATAATACTTGTTGACATGGTAATGATTTAATGGCAATATGTAAAGTTTATAGTCTTTGCAAAACTCATTATGTTTATAATACTTTGTTGATCAAGAATGACTCTACTACTATAGAGATTAAGATCAAACTCGAAATATTTGGGGTTTGGTGATGGAATTAAATGCAACTATGCGTTTTCACATGGCCCACGCTGCCAGCTACGCTGAGGGTTTTCCCTAGGGTTCTTCACTAGCAAAGGTTCATTTTTGTGGCTCATTTACCTTGTTGATGTGGATGCATTTGAGGGTTTCGTGTACTGACCTAAGCTTGGTTCATGGTCAACACACCATAGGAGGTTTTGTATGTAGAGATGGCGACTGAAACAAGAAGGTAATACCAATCGTGGTTTATACTACGTTTCCTGCTATTTTCATTTAAATAGAATTTGATAACAGTCTCAGGTCTTTTACTTTGTATGGTTCGTTGGTTTGGCAGGTAAGCATGGTATTCTTCTTTTACATGGTTACTAATTGATGGTCAACACTTGCATTTGCTGGCATTGCTATTGGTAAGTTCAGGGTTCACCATTGCTTATCTCCTCCTCTTGCCTCTATGGAGTGGTACTGTTTGTATTTGATTACAGGAAATTTTGTGAGCCCAGTTTGGGTTTACTATGACGAATGTTGGGGTTCCTGGAGGTCATTGTTGGCTGGACCATTGTGAAATGTATCTATTGGTTTTAATGGCCCTGGAGGGTTTTAGTGTGGGGTTTGGCCATTCGGCTCAATGTTGCACTTTGTAGATGTTAATGGTAATAATACCCAATATAAATTATGGGGTTTACATGTTTGCGTATTTCATTTTGGAAAAAGTTCTTGGACCTAATATAAGAAATGGCTTACTACATAATTCTATAATTGATTTGCACATTATCTAGTCTCTGCGTTTTCTCATGGTTAAGGGTAGTAGTTTCGAATTCTGTGTTTTCTATCATTTCCTCTATTCTGAAAGTTGTTGGTTGAGTATTTGTAAAATAGGAAATTGTGATCTTGCCATGGCTTGCATTTATCATGAGCAGAGATTTCCTTTGTTTGAGAAATAGGGGAAGTTTGGCCTCTGCGTTTTTATGTGAGACTTCGAACTTGTAACTGATCTCTGCGTGTTCTCTGTATGAAATAATGGTTAAGGGTTATAGAACCTTCATGTGACTATCGTGGCTCTATCTATTGAATGGATTGCAAAACTTAATTTTAGAATAGCTACCAGAATCAAATGTGTTAGTAGGTGGAACGAAACCCTTGTCTGATCTTCTTACATGCCTGTGGGTTTTCACTTTGGTTCTTCATGCTGCGTTTTCTTTCCGGTAGTTACTTTAAATGGAATAATGGAGGGATTCAATCCCTTGCCCTGTATTTCATGTTTAAAGGATGGTTGTATGTATTTGATAATTGGTAGCGAAAACGTTTGGTTGGGTGTGTAAAAGTTTTTTGTGTGAAATTTCTATGCGGTTTGGCTAATGTTAAAATAGTATGGCCTTTAGTGAGGTTTGATCTCTTGACTTCTATTTCTATGGATTAAAAGTAATATATTTTAATAATATGGAAAAATTGGTTTGATAATGGGGTTCGATCCATGAGAGAAATCTGTTGTCGTTTTCGATTTAATGGTTGATTGTTTGGTTGCAATCATAGAGATGTTGGTAAGGTAGAAATATACCTTGGTTTGAAAGAACAAAAAAATAATAGTTACCCTTTAATGTTTAATCTACGATTGATGTGTACTGTGACTAGGAGATTCGAGGTTTGATTTGATGCTATGGTAATTTCTATCTAATGATTACTAAGCATAAAGAGAATAGCAATAAAAGAATTTAAATAGTAGAAGTAATCCCTGCACTACGAATTGGTAAGACAATTCAGACAGAAAATATAATCATTATAAATATAATAACCCTAATTTTGTTGATAGAGTGTTGTCTAGGATAGTCTAGCTTGGCTAGACCTGCTAGACCTTCCATTGGTTTCTGGGTAAAACCTTTAAGCTTGATAGTATTTTTAATGAGAACAATGTTGAAGTAACAATTCTCATCTAAAAGCCTATTTCTACTATAACGGGAAAATGGAGACAATTAATACTACATAACTGGATGCCTTGGTACTTGATCATTTCCTATAGAAGTCTGGTCACTTGGTACTTGATCCTTTCTTGTAGAATCCTGCACACTCAAACAATAATTAATGCAGAACCTGTTGTAGTTAGCTAACCTGTTAGGATGATTTCCTTAGTTGGATAACTTTGGGGCTTCCATGTTCCTCGCAACCATGACCCTTAGACCGTTCCTGGTTCTTACTGGATCCCCCCGAGCTAGTTCCAACATGCAAATAGAGATAGAGTCCCTAGGTTCACTGCTGGTTCAGATATGGAATTATTATATAAGGTTGCTTCAGTTTCTTGGAGCAGAAAAGTTATCTCTGATTACCATAAGAGGATGATAATGAAAAAGATAGATGATCCCCAAAAATTGGGATCTTCCCTCTTTATGTAGGGGAGTCTTGAATTATGACTATTGGAATAATTAGTTTCTTTAAATTAAATAATATAATATTTAAAATATATTATTTACTAAAATATTCTGTCCTCTTGAACTAGGACTTATCACTTGCTTTTAACTATAAGTGATTTTTAATATTTAATTTTTTTATAATTTAACTTAACTATTAATATATCATTAATAATATGAAATGATGCATAAACTTATAATATAAAATAAATAATAACAACATTATTTATTAAAACTCTTAATAATAATAATAATAATAATAATCATCTTGAGGCCTTTATGCATGTTATTCATAGAAGACTACTATTAGTCAATCCATGATTTAAGTGGTGGTAATTATCTTTTGTTTAAAAATGTATCCTTACATGATACTTCTTTTAACTTTTAAGGACAAGGTCCAATTCTTTTGGACTGTCTTTCAGTAAGCTTGGATAGGCACCTCTAGTCTCTCTCTTGCATGTCAGATTCCCTCATTTAACATGGTAGTTCCTGTAGTATTTGATGATAGATAAAAGATGAATCATTTAATCAAATTAAATAAATGTGATGAAAGTAGAAGTGCTATTTAGAGTCTTTCAGACTCAACACTTTGATATTTAGTAACCCCGAGTGCTCTTTAGAGCCTTTTAACTCAACACTTTAACATGGGCGTTATGCTAGTGCAATTCCAGAGATTCCTGCTCAACACCAGTGCTAGAATGTGGTTGTGAGGCACATCTAGAATATTCAAGTGACCTCGGATCCGGTATTTGTTTATCAAGCTTGGAGTGCTGAAGGGCTTAGGCCCAACATTCAATGTACCTTAGGGCTTACTCCCATTACATAAACATTTTTCTAGGTACATCGGGGCTTATGACCATTATGTAGGTTATATGTGTGTTTCTGAGTCTACGCTAAACACACTTATAAGTCGAATCATGTATAATCATAGCTTTGCACAGTAAGTAAAAAAACATCATCTCAGTAAACTAGGGTTTGTACCCATATCAAAGTTGAAGAACATCATTAAAACATTGGGGCCTTCTCGCCCAGTATACACTCAAATAAAGACGTCAGTCAAGGTCCATGCGTGATTTGTCAATATATAAAAGAATAAATCATAGGTGCTAGGGCTCATGCCCAATACTCAGAATAAAACATATGTGCTAGGGCCGTGGCCCAATATAACAACAAAAATAGTTAGTCCAAAATTCAAGATATTATATCTTTCCCTACTTAGAAACAACATCGTCCTCGTCTTTCTAGGGACTATGAATGAGGTCATGAAACAAGGCGGGGTATGCCTCTTTCATGGTGGTCTCATTCTCCCAAGTAGTCTCATCAGGTCCAAAGTGCCTCCATTTCACTTTCAGCTGAGTAATGGTCCTGCTTCTAAGATGCACCTCTCTGTTGTCCAGAATGTGGAGTGGTTCTGGCTTGAAATACCCTTTGGGTTCCACCTGTACTAAGGACCAATCAATAACATGTTTAGTATCGTATTCATATTTCTTTAATAATGAAGCATGAAAAAAATTATGAACTTTTATATGAGTTGGTAAGGCTAACTCATAAGCCACTGGGCCCTTCTTGGCCAGTATTTCAAAAGGTCCACACAATCTTCGGGCTAGTTTCCTACAACGTCCTAAGCTCAACGAGCTTGTTTTGCCTTTATTTTTAGAAACCCATGTTCACCGACTTGGTAGTCTTTGTCTTTTCTTTTCTTGTATGCATAAATCTTTTGGCGATCTTGTGCTTATTTCAAGTTCAGCTATACCTTAGAGACTAGTTGTTCCAAGTCTTTTAGTAGGTCGGGTCCTAACATAAGTCTGTCTACTAGACTATCCCAAGTCATGGGTGTCTAACATTTCCTGCCATAGAGTACCTCGAAAGGACTCATTTTGGCCGAGGTTTGATAACCGTTGTTGTATGCAAACTCTGCGAGGTGCAAATAACGTTCCCACTTGGTGGGGTTGTTCATGACATACATCCTCAACATGTCCTCGAGGATTTGGTTTACTCATTCTGTTTGTCCGTCGGTCTGGGGATGGTACGCGGTACTAAATTGTAACTGGGTTTCCAAACCAGAGAACAATGCTCTCCAGAAGTTGCTAGTGAACTTCGTGTTTTGATAGGAAATGATTGCCTCGGGTATCCCATGCAATCAAAAGATCTCCTTTAAGAATATTTCCATGATGTGAACTGCCTTGTAGGTAGATTTTACCGGTATGAAGTGAGTTGCTTTACACAACTTGTCTACCACTACAAAATGGAGTCGTTTAGTTTCTTACTCTTGGGTAAGCCTGTAATGAAGTCCATACTTATTACCTCCCATTTCCATTCCAGAATGGGTAAACGTTGAAGTAATCCGGAGGGGTGTTGGTGTTCTACTTTGACTAGTTGGCACTCCTGACATTTTGCGATGAACATGGCGATGTCAGCTTTTGACTTAGGCCAAAAGTAATGTTTCTTTACTACCGATATCATCTTTTGATATCTGGGATGCCCTGAATAGGGTTTCTAGTGAAACTTGGTGAGAATGTTTGATCTAATGTCTCCACTCTCCATAATGTAGAGGCTTTATTTTGACCAGAGTATTCCTGACTCATCTATCTTATATTCCTTATGTTGCTGGAATAATCTGTCTTCCTAGATCTTTGCAAGGATTTCCGTGTAGTAACAGTCACTCTTAAATTCCGTTCGAATCTTGTCATGTAAGCCTGAGTCGGTTTGACTCACCGTGACTTCGTAAAGCATATGTGCTCAATGGCTCAAGGCATCCGCAATCTTGTTTTCCTTGCCTTTTATATGCTTTAGTTCAAAATGGTATTCACTAAGGAAGGCTAACCACCTGGCCTGCCTGGCATTTAGGTCGAGTTGGTCGAAAAGGTATTTCAAACTCATGTTATCAGTCATCAATAGGAATTTCTTTCCCATGAGATAATGTCGCCACATCTTTAGAGCATGGATGATGGTGGCTAGTTTGAGGTCATGTGTGTAAAATTAGTCACATCAGATCTAATGAAGAAGTAAATCAATCACAATAGATGAAACTCAGAAAATATGGTGTAAATTGTGCAAGAACATGCATCAGTGCTCAATATCCCAATAAGGGTGAAAAATACAATACAATAATGTCACAATGAGTGAGCAATTCGAATTGCCTAAGGAGGTCATTTGAATTAACTGAATGACATAGCTTGGCTCCAACTAGGAGTCCTCATCATATATTAGTGGTGGTCATCAATGCACAAGTCACTGTCAAACAAGTGTCAAACAAAGTCTAACTAAGCCTAACTGAGTGTAATAAGTGTAACTGATGGTAAGTGGCACTAATATAGGGATGGAAGCTCAGTGGAGGGTGCATGAGGGCTTAACTACACTTAGAACTATCAATCATGTCTCATCGGAGGTCAATCGGAGTGATAACATCAGTTATGGGTCAATCAGAGGTAAATCGGAGTGATAACTGAAGTGTAACTGGACTGGTAGGTGAGAAAGGTGCCCTTCTTCAGTGGTAGGTGAGAACTGGGCTTATGACAGACTAGGAGGGCTTAAACTGAGTGGAAAGTAGATCCCGAGTGCTAGGAGACTAAGGACTAGGTGTTGTAGGTACCATATTGATGACTGGGCAGTAGGCGGGTGCATGCAATGCATGCAAAATGCAAAATGCATGCAAAGTACAAAAGTGAATTATGAGATATCCTAACACCGCCCCTCAAGCTATACTATGATGTAAAAAATAAAATGCAGGGCCTTGGTTACTGAGACCAAAGGTCAACCCAATACAATAATCCAAAAAATGTTGAAATAAGCTAAGTGAGGAAAGAGGGAAAACCCAGTGGGAAGAAAGCCCCCCCTCAAGCTAAACATAAAAATGGATCTAATCTATTTCCACCATGATGGAACTCATGCCCAATAGTGAATGGAGGTAAGAGAACTTCTTTTCAGTGAATCTCTTGGTGAAGATGTCTGCAATTTGCTCATCAATAGGGCAATATTGCAGAATGATGGTGCAATCATGCACCAAATCTCAAATGTAGTGCATATGAATCTCAATTTGTTTGGTCCTCTGCCGCTGAACTGGATTGGTGGAGATCTTAATATCACTTTGATTGTCACAAAATAGGACAGTTGAAGTAGTGCTACCAAAATCAAAGTCAGAAAGAATACCCTGCAACCAAACTGCTTGAATGCAGGCATTGACTGCCCCTCGATACTCTGTCTCTGCTGAAGAAAGTGCAATGGCTGCCTGCTTTTTGCTTGACCAGCAAATGGGCCCATGTCTAATCATGAAAACATATCTAGAAGTGGACTTCCGATCTATGCTATCACCTGCCCAATATGACTCAGTAAAACCAATGAAAACTAGCTCATAATTTGCAACATAATGTATGCCAAAATGTTTCGTACCTTGCACATACTGCAAGATCCGCTTGGTTGCCCCCCAATGAAGCTCATGGGGATGCTGCATATACCTTGATACATCACTCATGGCATAAGATATATCAGGCCTTGAGTGTGTCAAGCAGAGTAGTAAACCAATCAACTATCGATACATAGTGCAATCTGCAAGTGGTGTAGTATTTCCCTCTTCAAGATTGATTCTTGAGAGGAATGGGAATGGAACAGCCTTACATTCTGCCATATTAAAATTTAATTGCAAGTCTTTAGCATATGTTTGCTGAGATAATGTTATCCGATCAAAATTTTGAGCTATCTCCAATCCCAAAAATTGCTTAAGCAAGCCCAGATCGCTCATATCAAAAGCTAGATTTAAAGTGGTTTTCAGCTTGTTAATTGTAAGGAGAGTGCTACCACTAATGAGAAGATCATCAACATATAAAACCAAAATCAACAAATTACCTTTAACTTGATATAGGTATACATTAGGATCAAATTTGCATCTTTTGAAATTCTGAGAAAGAAGGAAGGAGTCCTGTTGTTGCAGCAACATCCCCCCCCGAACAAAAAAAATTGTACATATTGGGGCCCCTCCTTTTATTTTTTCTCGAAAGACTGCCTAAAGAGGTTAATTCTCCTTTTTAACTTAGTTTTTGTTTTCAACTGAAGATTCTGCTTTGAAAAATTCAAGTTTTGCTTCTAAGGTTAAAATTCATGAAAGCCTCCCGAAACTGCGGAAGCATTCAAGTCTGTCTCCTGAAACTACGAAAGCATTCAAGTTTCCCTTCCGAAACTGCGGAAGCCATTAGCTTTTTTCTCCCGAAACCGCCGAAAGACTTAGTGTTTTTGGAAAATCTTAAGTTTCCCTCTCGAAATTGTGGGAGCCATTCATAAATCTCTTCTGAAACGGCGTAAGCATTCAGGTTTCCCTCCCGAAACGGCGAAAGCATTCAGGTTTGCCTCCCGAAATGGCAGAAAGCTTTTGGAAGAAACTTAAGTATCTCTCTCAACCATGTGGGAGCCATTCGCGAAACCTTTCCGAAATGGCGAGACCATTCCCGAATACCGTCCGAAGCTGCGGAAGCACTCGCGATAACCGAACGAAGCTGCGGAAGCACTAACGATATTGTTCCGCAATTGTGGAAGCAATTTGCATATCCCTATCGAAATTGTGGAAAGAAATTCAAAGGGTTCTCCCGAAACTACGGGACGACTCGGCAAATCTGCTCGTGTTAAGTCTCCAAGAGGTTGTATTTCGAAAAGATACGCCAATCTCTTCCGAAACGCCGAGGCAGTTCGCCATATCGTTTCGCAATTGCGGATGAGACTCGTAAGTCCGTCCCACAACCGACGATCACATTTATTGCTGAGACGGCTTGAAGTGACCACGCCGTACAAGGCATTAAACCCCCGTTTTAATGACACCACCAACCCGTTTAATGCCGCACGTGTCTAACCTTTTAAAAAGGACGGTGGGGGTTTGGTTGATCCCATTTTTAGTTTTCATTAAAAAAAAACGTCGTTGGGAAGATCGCGCCGGACCACTCCAACTCAGCGCATCCACGACCTCCTCCACCTCACTCAGCCACTATCTCATTGCCAGGTAGGGTTTTTAACCGTTATTTTTGTATCATCTCCACGTCAAGTTACTTTTGGGGTTTTCCCGACCATAACGTGGCCGATAGACATTGGTAGCATATGTCGTTATTTTTTGTTTTTAAGGCCGTTGTGGCCCCTTAGGTTCCTTGTTCCTACCAGCTAAAAGCCATAGCTGTGACCACCAAATTTTTTCATCGACCGCATTCCAGGCATTGTCATGCTCATTCAAACTTCGTAACGGCCACATACCGTTTTGTAAATGTTATTAATAACAGTAGTGGTCGGCTAGGATGCTCAACCCCTCACCTTTTGATGAATGTGGAAAGCAGTCCCTTGTTTCATCATAGGATTGTTTCACTCCAGGCTCACCCGCCATTGACCATTAGAAGTGCAACGATGAAGGATACCCTCTCTCCAAGGGCTAGGCGGGAAGCAGGTTGTTTCCACGTCATATTCTTACCTTTTCGGAAGCACTCCAAAAGCTCCTGACTAGACTTTGTCTCCCTAGGATAATCAAGTCTCAGAGCCATATTTTTTTTTGGAGTGATTTATTTTGCTTCCCCAGCATGCAGCTTCATAATTTGTCTATATTTGTCATTAGCATGTTGAGTTGGTCCTTATCTTTGTTACACTCTCATAACATGTTGCAATTTTTTATAATGATTTGCATTTGGTTGCTAGCAAGGATAAGCCACGATGCCAAAAGGTGGTAGAAAGAAAGCTAAAGTGATGGAACCAGAGCCAGTGCCACTAAGGATTGAAACTATGTTCCAAGATACTAAGTGTACCACCGACATTCCTCCCGAGGTCCATTGGGGAGATGTTTACAGAATGATCAGGGACCAGGATATCCCAGATGTATTATTGGAAGAAGAGCAAATCTACCTTAACATCAGAGCTTCCGGGATAGCTAGGGCTTCTACCCACCCTGAATTATTCCCATGCTCTGAAGTGATCGGGAGGATACTAGAACATGCCAACTCAGAATCAAGAGTATTACATGACAACAGGGCAAAGGCTTTCACTTCATTCCATCCAGCATATATTGCTGCAGCTTACAAATTCTCACGTCCCCAGCAAGCTCTAAGTGATGAATGGTTGGGAAAGATGAACAATATAGAGATGGCCAAAAAATTATTGGTCACAGGTAATCACTTGAGAAGGAGAGGTAATGATGAGTATGATGTTCAGAACCTAAGACCTCCTTTTAGGTTAATCGCCCTGATGCTATGCAGAATTTCGGCATGCCCGATGGCACTGTATATAGGATACAGTGGGCCTCCATCATCCACTTCGTAGCATTCAAAGGGACTGTGTTTGATTGGGCTACTATCCTTTTGGACAGTTTGGCATCCACAGTGGTTGCTGCAAGAGAAGGTATGGCCTTAAAAAAGTCAGAATTTTACATGTCTTCCTATCTCATTGACTATATTTTGGCCAAGCTATCTTTCCCCAGCTTAGGTTGCACATGGGATAAAGCCAACAACCCGGTCTACACTGCTTATAAAATAATTTGGGCTCAGAATTATAGAGCAAGCTATAAGCTCATATGCGAAGAGTTCATCATGCCTTTATATGAGCAGATATGCAAGGAAGAACCCAACTGTTTGTCAGAAAATGCCATGGAGATCCTGGAAAACTATGGAGATTTTTATTTCTCAGAGCAGGGCACCTACATCAGGATGTTTGGAGGGACTAAAGCGCCATACATTTTGCCATAGTATGCCACTAATTATGTAGTCCTCAAGGAAGCAGTCAGACAAATTTTTCTTGATGGAATAGGAGGGGTGCTTAACAAGCAACATAAGGCTTCCTTCCCTCCTTTACCCTTCTGCATAGGAGCCTACAAATTCTTAGGGGTTGCATCAGCTGAGGAATTTGTTCAAGAGCTGAAATCTTTCCACTTCGGTGAAATGATATTCCATAGAAATGATAGGCGGGGGAAGGTTGCCAAGCATTGCAAAGAAAGTTATGCTCATTTTGAATATATTCATTATTATGATGCCGAGGAAGAGGCATTTAGAGGCATCAACAACATGACTCAGTTGCAGATTTGTCGTCAAGGTAGTGGAGCAAGCTCTAGCTCTACCTCAGCTCGAAAAGCTAGCCTGCAGAAAGAGAGAGAAGCAGCTGATGCCCGAGCCCAAGAAGAACAAAGATTGAAAGAGGAAGCAAGGTTGCAACAAGAAGCTGAAGAGACAAGGTTGTAGCAAGAATCTAAAGATGCAGAGCAGATGAAAGAAAGTGAAAATCATCAACAAGCTGAAGAAGAAGAAAGAAGGCGAAAAGCTGAGGAGGAGCAGAAGGCGGAAGAAGAACTTAAGACCGATGAAGATGCCCAAGCAGGTGGCTCTGGCACCCAAAATATGGAAATAGACATATCTCAAGCAGGTGCTCCCAGCACCCAAAATGTGGAGGCAGACACAGCACAAGTAGGTGTATCCGGTACCCAAAATGTGGGAACAGATTCAGCTCAAGTAGTCTAGACCCCACCCGCAGAAGCATAAATAAATGTAATAGACCTCCCAATCATCCTTTACACTCCATCAGAAGAGCATCATGTGTCTTGATGGGATGAATTTGTGTATGATAAGAAGAGAAAGTTTATAGTCCTGAAATTGGAAAAGAGGATAAAGGGACTATTCCAAGAAGATATTGTTACCCGGCAGGAGACCACAGTAAAGCAAAATACAAATAAGGCTCCCATAGCCATGGCATCCGCCACTGTAGAAGTAGCAAAAGCAACGCAGGACAATGTGGCCAATATGGTTAGAGAATTTGAGTCGACAAAGAGGAGAGCTCACATGTTACAACATATTGTGGCTAATGAACATGCTTACAGGGATCTTGTAGTAAATAAGTATAATCGCCTGTCTGTTGAGCACAAGGAATTGTCAGATAAGTATCGCCAGTTAGAAGAAGAAAAAGAGCATCTGGTAGTCCAGATGATGGTTTTAGAAGCAGAAAAGAACGATTCGAAAGCTAGGGTGTCTCAGCTGCAAGCAGATAAGCAAGCAATGGGTGAGCAATTAGAGCAGGCAGAAAGCAGGGCAATAGATATGTCTCCCTTTCATGAGCTGTCCTGTGATATTCTGAGACAAATGCACGCCACACAGGAGTTGATTACTGAGGAAGTTTGCAGGCTCAAAGCCATGATGGCTATATTGAAAGAAGTTAATGTAGAGGCCAATAGGCTTAAGGGTAAATATACTCGGGTTAAAGCAAACATATTGATCCAGATGGAATGGAGAGAAGGAAAGGTTGATTTCCCCAAGCATCTCCCATTGAAATCTGTAGATGGTTTTAATAAAGATATAGCCCTCATGGAATTCTGCAGGAACTGTGGCCTTAAGCTAATGGCTAAAATCCAAGGAACAATGGATAAGTCTTTATCAAAAAATCCATGAAGTGCATGATAAGTGCAAGTTGAGTTTCCCTCAGTCACTCGATGAGTTCCCAAGCAAAGAACAACGATTATCAGACTTGAATGAAGAGCTAGGCCTTCAAATAGAATATGTAAAGAAGATTGATGTCTTAGGCATTGATGATATCCATCACTATATTGGGCTGTCATCAATATACAGTCATTGGCTTAAAGAAATCTACCAAGCAGCAGTTGCAGAAATTCAGGGTATTGGAACAGAGTTTGGTAAAGATGTGACTTCCCAGAAGATCTCGCTCCCTTCCTCAGCAAATGTAGTTATCAGAGACACTAGTATCTGGTTCAGTTACATACTAGAGGAGGAAAAAAACAGCAACAGCAGCAGTAGCAGCGGGTCCAAGTGTTTCTCTCCCAGCAGCAGCAGCAGCATCAGCCAGTCCAAGCGCTTCTCTCCCAGCAGGAGCACCTTCCCAAGAGTGAACACGCTGATCCTAAGGCGTTGTTCCTATTTTTTGTATTTTTTGGCCTTCCTATGTCTAAAGCGTAGAAGCATTGGACAGCTGTCCTTTTCTTTTGAGGAATTTCTGTTTTAAGAAAAGGGGTCACGATTTTGTTTACTAAAAGGGAAAAGTCTGTAGATGACAGGTGTAAAGAGCCAGGTGGCAGCCCAAGAGGCATTTTGTAAAGATATAAATAGAAGGTTAGGAAATAGTGTAAAGGACTTTTTGCAGGGAAATAATTTTTGTGAACTTGTACGAGCTATCTTGCACTTGTTTCAAGAAAATGAAATCTACCTAATAAGAGCCTAGAGAGGACGTCTTTTGCATGGAAATGGATGTTGGATGCATGCTGGATTATTCTTGTGTATTTCATATCCTACTGTGAGATCTTTCTTTGCTATCTTGAATTACTTCTCTGTATTGAATGATCTTAATGTTTCTTGTGCAAATAAATTTTCTCCTACATGAGTAATGGAATGTGTTATATATATGAATGGGAAGCTATCTTCTAATATCTCTTGCTTTCTTGTTGTAGATCTATTTATATGATTTAATAGTTGTCTGTTGATCTTCAGATAATCCTCCCAGCACATTACTCATACTTATAATTTGCTCCTTGCAGGGATAGTTTAGATTTATTTCAGTTTTAGATACAGGTTTATTTCGAGTTTTGCATTCAGCTTAAGATAACTTAAGCACTTGCATATCATTTCAAATTATAAAATCAAAAAAGAACGGTGGATCGGGCCATAACCGATATAATTGAAGCAAATTTCCAAACCCAACGGTTGTCGGAACCGCTAACCGGACGGATTCCCCATACCAAATAGTGGAAAATCTAATTGGGATAGTCTACCAGGGAGGATCCCTTTCTGCTTGATGCTGCGATCTTCAGGGCATCAACAGCTTTTGGCACTAGAAGGAGGGCCTGAACTGCATGGCTGATAAAGGAAAATCTCCCACTCTCAAAAATGTTACTGAAAACCCGCTTAAAAAAGGAATTTCAGACAGCTCAAATCTTGAAGTAGCAAACCAAGAAAACCTTGTCTCTGATTCTAAACCTTAAGAAGCATTGTATGCTGTGCCTTTTATAGAAATAGAAGATTTGAAGAGGCATACACGATCTTATGTTAGACATCTAGGTGGTCTAAACGCAGTAAATTTCCTCCCTAGAAGAAATTCTCCTAGAAAATAGCAACAGTATACCGGTGATTCGATTCTTGTGCAAAATTTTGAAGAGCTTGCGAATCTAACTTTAGAAGAAATTGTAGAACCCCTGAACAAGGTTGATCTTGAAAACCCAGAAAATATTTCAAATCAAGAAAGTCTTGGAGAACTTATTACTCCAAAGAACACTCCACTAAAATCACCTTACAATTCCCCACCAGATTCTCCACATAGAGACATGGCTATACCTGCTTAGAGAGCAAGGGGAGCGTTGAATCTAGCTAGGCCATTCCACAATCTTCCAAAAAATCCAGAGAAAGTCTTGCCTAAATTTGACCCAGGGAAAGCCATTTCAGCCGAAGATCATCTCAAGAGTTTTTATTTAGCTCTGAATCTTTTAGATGTGCAGCATGAAGATGTAGTCTGTAGGCTTTTTCCATACACATTTGAGCCGAAAGTATTATCCTGGTATTTTAGCCTACAACCTAGCTTGATCTCAAGTTGGGATGAATTTGAAAACTGTTTCTTAAAGAAATATGGAAACCAAAAAACTGTAGCTACACTTATGAAATAACTCTTGTCCATGAGAATGGAAAAGAAAGAAAAGGTTCAAGACTTTAACCAACGGTTCACAACACTCTTAAATAATTTCAGTGAAGAAAATAAACCAGCAGAAGAATCTCTGGTTGAATATTATACAACAGCTCTTGAAGGACCCATAGCAATGTTTGTTAAAAGATCTAAGAAAACCACCTTGATAGAGAATTTCAAAGAAGCTAGAAAGGTGGAAGAGGAGGCGGATAGCATTGCTAAACATGCCTTAGATGCTGAAACAAAACCAGCAGTCAGTAAAAAACCTTACTACTCACTAGAGGTAAGGAAGAGTCATCAACAGACATGGAGAATGTAGTTAAGATGATGCAGAAGTTATCCAATAAAATTGTAGATCTCGAGAAAGATAAGGCTGCTAGTACATCTAGGACACCTTTCAAGCCATTTTATAAAAAGAGGGAAGACAACGATCAACCTCATCCACCCATGAATACCTCCCCTGTTTTAAACCTCAATGAAATAGGGATGGAAAACTTCTGCACCTTTCATCAAGAACCGCATTCAGAGAAGAGCTACCCACAATGGATTAACTCTATGAGTTTAGTCATGACCAAATGCTGGATTCACAGATTCCAGATCAAGATGATCCTCTAGAGGAATCGAGCCCTGAATTAGAAGAACCAAATCCAGACACTACTATGGTGCTATGGGATTGGGTACCTATAACTGAATTAGTAGAAGAAGATCCCATAGAAAGCTCTCTCTCTGCTGTGAACGTTAATACTCACAGTAAAGGTCCTATTACGGGTCTTGTCCCAGACTTGACTCCTCTGAAGCCTAAAGTTTCAAAAGAACTACCTAGAAGACATATAGCAATCATTCCACCGCAACCTAAAGCTAGCCAAACAATGACCAAACAACCAAACATTGACCCCATAGTTTAGCAACCAAAGGTCACAATGAATAAGGCAGACAATCCGGCCAGAATTGGGAACAATTCTGATATAGGATATGACATTATTGAAGACATAAAGAAAGTCAAAGCAAATGTGTCAATATTTGATATGTGCAGTTTGCCTCAGTAATGAGATAAGCTGCTGCATGCTCTGCAATCCTAGCCCAGCACTCCATTAACGGATACTCAAGAAGATCCAGAAATTAATGAGGCTAGTATCAACAGAAAATCTAAATCTCAGACATTGCCATTCCTGTTGACCTGTGAAATTTTCAATCATAATGTTCACAATTGTTTGGTAGATTTTGGAGCATCTTCAAACATCATGCCATTGTCAATTTGTAAAAAAATTAACGAGCAACCTGTTCCATCTCCGGCCCAAATTATCCAGTTAGATAGGACTGCTGTCAAAGTTATTGGGGAAATGAAAGATGTTCTCATTAGATTATCAGCCGACTCTAGATTCTATTAGTTTATTGACATAATGGTAGTTGATATTCCTAAGGCCTATGGTTTGATATTAAGTAGGGACTGGTCTACAAAGCTCAATGGTTACTTTGCAACTAATTGGTCTCATCTATGGTTGCCTTATCAAAATAGACAAAATCATATCAAAGTCCTAAGAGAACCGCACATGAAGCAAAATGTAACTCAACTAGAGGGAAAGAATGAGGCTGTAACCTTCTCATCCTCGGTTCTGGGGAATTATTTCTTAGAAATTGATCTGGGTAATTATCAGTCTGAAACCATTAGCCATGAATCAGATGAACAGTCCGATCTCCTTCATTTCTCTCGGACTGATGATGTTGACTGTAATATAGTTAGTTTAGTCACTGACTTAGATCACCGAGATACTAACTTAGCTGAATCAAAAGTTTTGTTTTGGACATTATACTTTGACGGTTCTAAAACTAACGAAGGATTCAGAGCCGGTTTTGTTTTGATGGACCTGGAAAGAAATAAGTATTTTTTGTCCTATAGGTTAGAATTTGATTGTACTAACAACACTGCAGAATATGAAGCTTTGGTACAGGGATTAAAGAAGGCCATCGATTTAAATGTTAAATACTTGAAGGTTTTCGGTGACTCAGAAATAGTTGTGAGACAGGTAAGAGATACTATTCACTGTCTCTCACCTCATTTGAAGGGTTATCAGGCTGAGGTATGGGATTTAATTATGCATTTTGATGCTTTCAATATAAAGTCTATTCCTAGATTGCAAAATTCTGTGGCTGATTTGTTAGCAACATCTGCTTCTAGATTGGTGCCATCCAATAACAAATACTCAATTGAATTAATTTTCAGGCCCTCCATTCCTGACAATGTCACAAACTTCAGGGTTTTCGATGATGACGAGCAGATTATCAGTTTTCTAATGAATGAAGACAGTTTCCAAGGAGCTGTGATAGATGAAGAAGATCACTATTCTGATTTGCTCAAGAAGGATGCAAATAAAGGAAATTTCATCCCCAAAGGGGTAAGGTCACTCGAAATGTTGTTTGATCTTCAAAATAAGTTCAAAAGGCCAGATAATACCAAGACTAACAGTTCATCAATGCAGCATGAGTTAGTTAATTTAGGTACAGAGGCAGAACCAAAATTTGTCAACCTTGGCATGTTGTTCACCAGGAGAAAGAGATAGGTTCTTCAAACTGTTTAAGCAATATAAGGATGTTTTTGCATGGACCTATGAGGATCTGAAAACGTATGACGTCCGCATTATTCAGCATGTTATACCAATGAAAGCGGGTGTCAAACCATTTCAGCAGCAATTAAGAAGGATGCATCCTACTCTGGAACCTCTGATTCAAAAGGAATCAAAGAAACTCCTGGACACTAAAATAATATTTAAGGTCCGACATATTGAGTGGGTTGCTAACTTAGTTCCCGTAAGAAAGAAGTCAGGAGAGATAAGACTATGTGTGGACTTCAGAAATTTAAACAGAGCTTCGAATAAAGACAACTACATCGTCCCTTCAATGGAACAAATCCTTCAAATGGTGTCGGGATCTGAGCTATTTTATCTTCTCGATGGTTTCTCTGGCTACAATCAGGTATTAGTAGCCGAAGAAGATCGTCTTAAGACTACTTTCCGCACTAAGTGGGGAAATTTTGCATATAGAAGGATGCCATTCAGCCTGATAAATGCAGGGGCTACATTCCAGTGGGCAATGGATATCGCCTTCCGAGGACTGGGTGGGAAGTATGTTGTTGCCTACTTAGATGATGTGACCGTTTTTTCAAAAAAAAGGGAAGATCATGTTGTCCACTTGAAGCATATTTTTGATCGCTGTCGGAAATATGGTATTTCTTTGAATCCCAAGAAGAGTGTGTTCGTTGTTCCTGAAGGTAAACTCTTGGGCCATATCATTTCCAAAGGAGGAGTGTCAATAGATCAGGAAAGAGTACAAGCTATCAATACAATTTCGATGCCTTATAACAAAAAATCTATGCAGTCCTTTATGGGTACTATCAATTTCGTCCGAAGATTTGTTCCAGATTTCGCACAAATTGTTCAAGCATTACAACAAATGGTTAAAAAAAGCATACAGTTCAAGTGAACAGATCTAGAAAAGGATGCGTTTAAAGACATCAAGGCAGCTATAGCTAAAGCTCCTTCCTTAAGAAGCCCAAATTTTGATAAGGATTTTATCCTATACACCTTTGCTTCGGATGACTCCCTCGCGGCTGTACTCACTCAAAAGGTGGACAAGCATGCATATGCTGTCTTCAAAGCAGTCAAGCAGTTCAAGCCATATATTCTTAAGAACAGAACTAAAGTTATAGTTCCCCACCCAGCTATTAGATCCCTTTTCGTTCAAAAGGAACTAGGAGAAAGGAGGGGAAACTTGGTCACAGCTCTTCAAGAATATGATTTAGAATTTAAACCAGCCACGATCATCAAAGGGAAAGGCCTGTGCAAATTGCTTACAGGAAATTCGACTGATGAAGAGCAACATTGGAAGAATGAAGCTGAGCTAAACTCGGTTGAAGTATGCCCTATCTTCTCAACTCCTCAGTCATGGTATAGAGATCTGGTGCATTATTTACAGCAAGGATACCTACCTAAGCACTGGAACTCTAAGCAAAGGAGGGCACTCTGTTTGAAATCAGTAGCTTATCAAATCATTGATGGGATACTTTTCAGAAAGAATTATGATGGAGTTTTCCTTAGATGTCTAGAAAAGGAAGATGCAAGTAAAGTTGTTAAAGAATTACACGATGGCCCCGTAAGTGGACATTATTCAGGGAAGACAACAACACACAAGATACCTAGATCTGGATATTATTGGCCCACTCTGTTCCGATATGCCCATACGTATGCACGAAACTATGATGTATGCTAAAGAAGTGCTGGGAAATTACCTAAGGCAGCAGGACCCTTGCAGACGGTTATTATCTCTGAGCCTTTTGAGCAGTGGGGTATAGATGTTATCGGAGAGATAAATCCAAATTCTTCTTTGCAACATCGATACATCCTGATGGCTACTGACTACTTCACTAGATGGACGGAGGCTATCCTGTTGCGTAAGATCAATGAAGATACAGACATCAGTTTCTTGAAAGAAAACATCATAACCAGGTTTGGGGTTCCAATTTCCCTTGTTTTTGATAATGCTCCCTATTTTTCGTCTTTCAAGATAAATGAATTTGTTTATGAATGGGGGATTAAGCTGTAGTATTCATCCAATTATTACCCTCAAGGAAACGGATTAGCTGAATCTTCAAACAAAAACCTTATTCAAATTCTCAAGAAAACTATGATAGAAAACCAGCGAAGTTGGCATATAGCTCTCCCAAATGCCTTATGGGCAGATAGGGTGACTCCAAGGAACGCATTAGGGGTTTCCCCTTTCACTCTTGTCTATGGAAAGGAATCCATCCTTCCCCCCAATATCTTGCTCCCATCCTTACAATTATCCCAGGCCTCTCGGGGGTCTGGTAGCCAAGTTTTACAATCTAGGATCAATACCCTACTTCAACTTGAAGAAGCTCGACAGAAAGCTAAAGACAGATTCCATCATCATCAAGACATAGTTAAGAGATGGTTCGATAAGAGGAATTCTGGTAAAAGAATTTTTGAAGTTGGGGATTTAGTCCTAAAATGGAATCATAATCATGAAGGAAAAGGGATGCACACGAAATTCCAACATTTGTGGATAGGCCCTTACCAAATTTCGGTGAAGATAGGCCCATCCACTTATAAGTTGAAAGAACTCGAGGGAGAAGAAGTAACCCTTCCTCTCAATGGCCTCACCCTGAAACAATACTTTGCATAGTTTCACTGAGACTTTCTGTACATAAATAAAAATTTTCTTTTATGTTGCTTTAGCCTTTTGTTTTCATTATTTTCAGCCATTTTGTTTCTTTTCTTGTCATTTGAACCTTTGCACCAAGTTCTCTTTTTGAAAGCTCCTGCGGTTGAGTTTCTCATCAAGATAGGTTTCTCAAAGAAATCTCACAACCCATGAGTCTGAAACTACACTTGAATGAAAGTTCATCTATGTATTGTGCTCTTGCTAAACTTTCTTCAGAAGGAAGGAAGCCTACTTTGCTAGTCACACTAATCATGTTTAAATAGCAGAGATCTACGACTATCTTTATTACTATCTTTGGGCCCCATCCACTCTCACACTTAAAGGCATCTCAAGAAGGTCATTGAAATTGGACCCATGGAAAGTAGCACATCCTGAGGGCATAGGGTATTGAAATGACTCCATGCTGCAAATTTAACAGCCAAAATGGCTTATAATCAAGGGTCTGTTTTCCAAAGATTCTCACCTCAATTGAAGCATGGCTGAGACAAAAGCAAAAACATGTAAAGTCAAGAAGGTTGTCCAAAAGACTCGGCTCAAAATAGGCTCCTCTCCGTCCGTGAGGCTTGATCAAACCAATAAAATCTCTCACTCACACAAAAGGACATTATGGATTGAGGAGCCTAAATCAAAGATCATGTCTAAAGAAAATATTTCTGGAAGGCTGACATCAAAGCTATCAAAAGTATAAACATCCAAAAGGATGCAAGCAGCATGGGAATGAGGAACAAGAGCAATAATGTCCATGAGAAAGTGTTGCAAATCCTGTGGAGTCCGATAGCAGTAGCCATATGAAAGATGAATCTTCTAAAATGAACCCCATATGTTGGCCCTTTGAGAGTTTTAAAGGTGTCTCTATCAAAGCTCCCCTTTCCCCAATGGCTAGCAGATAAAGTGACTTCTTCCTTCACCGAGATTCAAGTGCTCAGCTGAATATTTCATATAAGATGGATTTCTTTTAAGAAGGTTTCGGATCATGGAGAGGAATTTTTTAAGAGATCTATGTTCGCCAGCGACTCGCCAATTGTTGTTGCAGCAACATCCCCCCCCAAAAAAAAAAAAATTGTACATATTGGGGCCCCTCCTTTTATTTTTTCTAGAAAGACTGCCTAAAGAGGTTAATTCTCCTTTTTAACTTAGTTTTTGTTTTCAACTGAAGATTCTGCTTTGAAAAATTCAAGTTTTGCTTCTAAGGTTAAAATTCATGAAAGCCTCCCGAAACTGCGGAAGCATTCAAGTTTGTCTCCCAAAACCGCGGAAAGTTTTCCTCTCGAAATTGTGGGAGCCATTAATGTTTCGTCCCGAAGCTGTGGAACCATTCAGGTTTCCGTTCCGAAACTGTGGAAGCCATTCGCATTTCTCTCCGAAGATGCCAAAAGACTAAGTGTTTTTTTTGAAAAATCTTAAGTTTTCCTCCCGAAGCAATTGGCGTTTCCCTCCCGAAACTGCGAAAGCATTCAAGTTTCCCTTTCGAAACTACGGAAGCCATTCACTTTTTTCTCCCGAAACCACCAAAAGACTTAGTATTTTTGGAAAAATCTTAAGTTGCCCTCTCGAAATTGCGGGAGGCATTCAGAAATCTCTTCCGAAACAACGGAAGCATTCAGGTTTCCCTCCCGAAACGGCGGAAGCATTTAGGTTTCCCTCCCGAAATGGCGGAAAGATTTTGGAAGAAAGTTAAGTATCTCTCTCAACCATGTAGGAGCCATTCGTGAAACCTTTCCAAAACGGCGAGACCATTCCCAAATACCGTCCAAAGCTGCGGAAGCACTCGCGATAACCATCCAAAGCTGCAGAAGCACTCACGATATTGTTCCGTAATTGCGGAAGCAATTTGCATATCCCTATCAAAATTGCAGAAAGAAATTAAAAGGGTTCTCCCAAAACTAGGGGACGACTCGGCAAATCCGCTCGCGTTAAGTCTCCAAGAGGTTGTATTTTGAAAAGATACGCCAATCTCTTCCAAAACGCCGAGGCAGTTCGCCATATCATTCCACAATTGCGGACGAGACTCGTAAGTCCGCCCCGCAACCAACGGTTGCATTTAATGCTGAGACGGCTTGAAGTGATTGTGCCGTACAAGGCATTAAAACCCCGTTTTAATGACACCACCAACCTGTTTAATGTCGCACGTGTCTAGCCTTTTAAAAAGGATGGTGGGGGTTTGGTTGATCGCATTGTTAGTTTTCGTTCAAAAAAAATGCCGTTGGGAAGACCGCGCCGGACCGCTCCAGCTCAGCACATCCACGACCGCGTCCACCTCACTCAGCCACTATCTTGTCTCTAGGTAGGTTTTTTAACCACTATTT
This sequence comes from Larix kaempferi, assembly GCA_027924585.1. NCBI lineage: Eukaryota > Viridiplantae > Streptophyta > Pinopsida > Pinales > Pinaceae > Larix > Larix kaempferi. Next base: position 909,957 of record BSBM01002149.1, on the reverse strand, counting down.
TTGTATCATCTCCACGTCAAGTTACTTTTGGGGTTTTTCCGACCATAACGTGGCCGATAGACATTGGTAGCATATGTCGTTATTTTTTTTTTTAAGGCTGCCGTGGCCCCTCAGGTTCCTCATTCCTACCAGCTAAAAGCCATAGCTATGACCACCCAGGGTTTTTCACTGGCTGCATTCCAGGAATTGTCACCCTCATTCAAACTTCGTACTGGCCACATACCGTTTCGTAAATGTTATTAATAACAGTAGTGGTCGGCTGAGATGCTCAACCCCTCACCTTTTGATGAATGTGGAAAGCAGTCCCTTGTTTCATCATAGGATTGTTTCACTCCAGGCTCACCCGCCATTGACCATTAGAAGTGCAACGATGAAGGATACCCTCTCTCCAAGGGCTAGTCGGGAAGCAGGTTGTTTCCACGTCATATGCTTACCTTTTTGGAAGCACTCCAAAAGCTCCTGACTAGACTTTGTCTCCCTAGGATAATCAAGTCTCAGAGCCATATTTTTTTTGAGTGATTTATTTTGCTTCCCCAGCATGCAGCTTCATAATTTGTCTATATTTGTCATTAACATGTTGAATTAGTCCTTCTCTTTCTTACACTCTCATAACATGTTGTGATTTTTTATAATGATTTGCATTTGGTTGCTAGCAAGGATAAGCCAGGATGCCAAAAGGTGGTAGAAAGAAAGCTAAAGTGATGGAACCAGAGCCAGTTCCACTAAGGGCTGAAACTATGTTCCAAGATACTAAGTGTACCACCGGAATTCCTCCCGAAATCCATTGGGGAGATGTCTACAGAATGATCAGGGACCAGGATATCCCAGATGTATTATTGGAAGAAGAGGAAATCTACCTTAACATCAGAGCTTCCGGCATAGCCAGGGCTTCTACCCGCCCTGAATTATTCCCATGCTATGAAGTGATCGGGTGGATACTGGAACATGCCAACTCAGAATCAAGAGTATTGCATGACAGCAGGGGAGAGGCTTTCGCTTCATTCCATCCAGCATATATTGCTGCAACTTACAAATTCTCACGTCCCCAGCAAGCTCTAAGTGATGAATGGTTGGGCAAGATGAACAATATAGAGATGGCCAAAAAATTATTGGTCACAGGAAAGCACTTGAGAAAGAGAGGTAACGATGAGTATGATGTTTAGAACCTAAGACCTCCTTTTAGGTTAATCGCCCTGATGCTATGCAGAATTTTTGGCATCCCTGATGGCATTGTATATAGGATACAGTGGGCCCCCATCATCCACTTCATAGCATTCAAAGGGATTGTGTTTCACTGAGCTACTATCCTTTCGGACAGTTTGGCATCCATAGTGGCTGCTGCAAGAGAAGGTCTGGCCTTAAAAAAGTCAGAATTTTACATGTCTTCCTATCTCATTGATTGTATTTTGGCCAAGCTATCTTTCCCCAGCTTAGGTTGCACATGGGATAAAGCCAACACCCCGGTCTACACTGCTTATAAAATAATGTGGGCTTAGAATTATATAGCAAGCTATAAGCTCATCTACGAAGAGTTCATCATGCCTTTATATGAGCAGATATTCAAGGAAGAACCCAACTGTCTGTCAGAAAATGCCATGGAGATCGTGGAAAACTATGGAGATTTTTATTTCTCAAAGCAGGGCACCTACATCAGGATGTTTGGAGGGACAAAAGCGCCATACATTTTTCCAAAGTACGCCACTGATTATGTAGTCCTCAAGGAAGCAGTCAGACAAATTTTTCTTGATGGAATAGGAGGGGTGCTTAACAAGCAACATAAGGCTTCCTTCCCTCCTTTACCCTTTTGCATAGGAGCCTACAAATTCTCAGGGGTTGCATTAGCTGAGGAATTTGTTCAAGAGCTGAAAGCTTTCCACTTCGGTGAAATGATCTTCCATAGAAATGATAGGCGGGGGAAGGTTGCCGAGCATTGCGAAGAAATTTATGCTCATTTTGAATCTACTCATTATTATGATGCCGAGGAAGAGGCATTTAGAGGCATCAGCAACATGACTGAGTTGCATATTTGTCGTCAAGGCAGTGGAGCAAGCTCTAGCTCTACCCCAGCCCAAAAATCCAGCCTGCAGAAAGAGAGAGAAGCAGCTGATGCCCGAGCCCAAGAAGAACAAAGATTGAAAGAGGAAGCAAGGTTGCAGCAAGAAGCTGAAGAGGCAAGGTTGGAGCAAGAAGTTGAAGAGGCAAGGTTGCAGCAAGAAGCCGAAGATGCAGAGCAGAAGAAAGAAAGTGAAAATCAGCAGCAAGCTGAAGAAGAAGAAAGAAGGCAAAAAGCTAAGGAGGAGCAGAAGGCGGAAGAAGAACTTAAGACCGATGAAGATGCCCAGGCAGGTGGCTCTGGCACCCAAAATATGGAAATAGACATATCTCAAGCAGGTGCTCCCAGCACCCAAAATGTGGAGGCGGACATAGCACAAGTAGGTGTATCCGGTACCCAAAATGTGGGAACAGATTCAGCTCAAGTAGTCCAGACCCCACCCGCAGAAGCAAAATAAATGTAATAGACCTCCCAATCGTCCCTTACACTCCATCAAAATAGCATACTGTGTCCCGATGGGATGAATTTGTGTATGATAAGAAGAGAAAGGCAGTAGTCCTAAAATCAGAAGAGAGGATAAAGAGACTCTTTCAAGAAGATATTGTTACCCGACAGGAGACCACAGTAATGCAAAATACAGATAAGGCTCCCATAGCCATGGCATCCACCACTGTAGAAGCAACAAAAGCAATGCAGGACAATGTGTCCGATATGGTTAGAGAAGTTGAGTCGACAAAGAGGAGAGCTCGCATGTTACAACATATGGTGGCTAATGAACAGGCTTATAGGGATCTTGTAGTAAATAAGTATAATTGCCTGTCTGTTGAGCACAAGGAATTGTCAGATAAGTATCGCCAGTTAGAAGAAGAAAAAGAGCATCTGGAAGTCCAGATGATGGTTTTAGAAGCAGAAAAGAACGATTCGAAAGCTAGGGTGTCTCAGCTGCAAGCAGATAAGCAAGCAATGGGTGAGCAATTAGAGCAGGCAAAAAGCAGGGCAATAGATATGTCTCCCTTTCATGAGCTGTCCTGTGATATTCTGAGATAAATGCACACCACGCAGGAGTTGATTACTGAGGAAGTGTGTAGGCTCAAATCCATGATGGCTAGATTGAAAGAAGTTAATGTAGAGGCCAATAGGCTTAAGGGTAAATATACTCGAGTTAAAGCAAACATCTTGAGCCAGATGGAATGGAGAGAAGGAAAGGTTGATTTCCCCAAGCATCTCTCATTCAAATCTGTAGATGGTTTTAATGAAGATATAGTCCTCATGGAATTCTATAAGAACTGTGGCCTTAAGCTAATGGCTAAAATCCAAAGAACAATGGATAAAAGTAACAATCTTTATCAAAAAATCCATGAAGTGCATGATAAGTGCAAGTTGAGTTTCCCTCAGTCACTCGATGAGTTCCCAAGCGAAGAACAACGATTATCAGACTTGAATGAAGAGCTAGACATTCAAATAGAATATGTAAAGAAGATTGATGTCTTAGCCATTGATGATCTCCATCACTATATTGGGCTGTCATGAATATACAATCATTGGCTTAAAGAAATCCACCAAGCAACAGTTGCAGAAATTCAGGGTATTGGACCAGAGCCTCTGTAAAGATGTGGCTTCCCAGAAGATCTTGCTCCCTTCCTCAACAAATGTAGTTATCAGAGACACTAGTATCTGGTTCAGTTACATAGCAGAGGAGGAAAAGAAAACAGCAGCAGCAACAGTAGCAGCCAGTCCAAGTGTTTCTCTCCTAGCAGCATCAGCCAGTCCAAGCGCTTCTCTCCTAGCAGGAGCACCTTCCCAAGAGTGAACACGCTGATCCGAATGCGTTGTTCCTATTTTTTGTATTTTTTGGCCTTCCTATGTCTAAAGCGTAGAATCATTGGACATCTGTCCTTTTCTTTTGAGGAATTTTCTGTTTTAAGAAAAGGGGTCACGATTTTGTTTATTAAAAGGGAAAAGTATGTAGATGACAAGTGTAAAGAGCTAGGTGGTAGCCCAAGAGGCATTTTGTAAAGATATAAATAGAAGGTTAGGAAACAGTGTAAAGGACTTTTTGCAGGAAAATAATTTTTGTGAACTTGTACGAGCTATCTTGCACTTGTTTCAAGAAAATGAAATCTACCTAATAAGAGTCTGGAGAGGACATCTTTTGCATGGAAATGGATGTTGGATGCATGCTGGATTATTCTTGTGTCTTTCATATCCTACTGTGGGATCTTTCTTTGCTGTCTTGAATTACTTCTCTGTATTGAATGATCTTACTGTTTCTTGTGCAAATAAATTTTCTCCTACATGAGTAATGGAATGTGTTATATATATGAATGGGAAGCTATCTTCTAATATCTCTTGCTTTCTTGCTGTAGATCTATCTCTATGATTTAATGGCTGTCTGTTGATCTTCGAATAATCCTCCCAGCACATTACTCATACTTATAATTTGTCCTTGCAGGGATAGTTTAGATTTATTTCAGTTTTAGATATAGGTTTATTTCAAGTTTTGCATTCAAATTAAGATAACTTAGGCACTTGCATATCATTTCAAATTATAAAATAAAAAAAGAACGGTGGATCGGGCCATAACCGATATAATTGAAGCAAATCTCCAAACCTAACGGTTGTCGGAACCGCTAACCGGATGGATTCTCCATACCAAACGGTGGACAATCTAATTGGGATAGTATACCAGGGAGGATCCATTTCTGCTTGATGCTGCGATCTTCGGGGCATCAACAAGTCCATCTTTGCGTACCAAGCTCTTGGGGCCTGTTTCAATCCGTACAAAGATTTCTTCAATCTACAAACTAATGATGGATCTAATATGTATCCTTCTAGTTGTTTCATATATACCTCCTCATCAAGGTCTCCATGTAGAATAACACTCTTCACATCCATGTGGTGCACTTCCCAGTGCTTGGATGCGGCAATGGCCAAAACTAGGTGGATGGAATCCATCTTTGCAACCGACGCAAAGGTCTTAGTGTAGTCCACACCTTGGACTTCGGATAAACCTTTTTCCACCAGCCTATATTTGTATTTGCTGATAGAACCATCAGTAGCAACCTTCGTGTGGTAGATCCACTTGCATTGAACTAATTTTCTTCCAGGTGGAAGAGAAACTAGCTCCCATGTATTGTTCTTTTGAAGAGAACTGTACTCTTCATCCATGGTGGTTTGCCATCGTGGATCTCGGTGGGCATGATAGTATGATTTGGGATCTGAACCAATCATCAAATAAAATTTATCAGATAATAATGGATTAGAAAAAGAAAGAGCCATACTTCCTCTTTGAAAGTCTGCTCTTGTTCTCCTTGGATCAGCGGGATTTTCAATGTTTGGAGCAGCAGAATGTAGAGTGTTTTGGGCCCACTTTGGTAACTGAGGAGGATCATTTTGGTATGATTCAAAACCTGATATGTCATGGCCATCAAATTCTAATATAATATAAGAGATAACAAATCCAATTCTTTCTTCATACTCGCTTGAATCTTCTTCTTGTGGAGGGTGTAGATCGGCAATGTTTTCCTCAACTAGTTTCAGATCTAGCAGCGGTTCTTCAAAGTTCACACTTCGCTCTATGAATAAATTTTTGGATCTGATATTCAGGAGCTTATATGCTTTTGATTCTTCCCCATATCCTATCGGGATACATTCAATACTTTGTGGATCCAAAGACTTTCTCTTATCAGAAGGAATTCTAGCCCATGTAGTGGAGCCAAAAACCCTCAAATTGGACACATCCGGTTTGCGACCAAAGAATGCTTCAAAAGGAGTTTTACCTTTCACAGAGGAATATGGAACTCAGTTCAGAATGTATGCAACAACATTAATGGCTTCAACCCAAATATTTGTAGCCAAACCTTTTGACTCAAGCATGCAGGTAGCCATCTCTTTCAGTGACCGATTCTTCCTTTCCGCTACATTGTTCTACTAGGGTGTGTAGGGAACTGTATGCTGGATCACCAACATGTAGATACCATCGTCTTCCTCCCTTTGGGATGGGAGTGAGCTTCACTTATATAGACTAAGTGGATAGGGTATGGATAGGATAGGTTGAGAGATGGTAGGAGAGGCTTAAGGGATCTCCCCAAAGGTTTAGGAACTGAGTTCCAACTCTTCCAAGAGGTCAGGGATAGGGTCCCAAGTCAACAAGCTTCAAGATGGACCTCGAAGAAGCTATTTTTTCCATTTAACTGACTTCGTCGCACCCTGTAATGGATCAAGGTGCGACGTTGCATGTTGCTACTGTGCAGCCTACGACAACCATTCAAAACTCAGCAGAATTGGGTACAAATCCTCCCAGGATGATTACTTAGTCCAGGTATCTTTAGGGGTGTATACACTGAATCTTATGATGAGTATATTTTGGGTGTAACAGAATGCCCCCCAAAGCATGAAGCTGTTGAAGATAGACAGGTGAAGTTCTTTGATAGAAGTAATGGAAATAGACTCGTTGGACGAAGGACACTGCTGCAGTACAACTGAATTTGAACTGACAATCTCATATGAAGTACAACATGGCTACCAACCGATACATTGTAGATCCATGGTAGTAATGACCGACTGAACACAATCATGGCTACTAGACACAAGCATAGATCCATGATGAGGTGATAACACAGCCACGACCAATACAAAAGTGGATCTATGTGATATAACTCAATACAAACTCCATCGCAACCTAGGTAAAACATGATTCCCCGGGGTCTTCAAGCTGAACCCGCAATGATACGAATCTATCCATGTGATTACAAATGTCTTGACATTGAACATGGTAGAAACCACTTGATTACCGGCCATTGATGTAAACCATTAACAAGTGTGAGGGAGATCACCATTGATGTCAATGATTCCCAAGGTATCACAGTACATATCATCAAGCGTGAATAAATGAGTTGAAGTTGAACGCAAGACAAAATCTTTCAATCAAGAGTCAATGATGTAAACTCATGATGAAAGCGAGGTAACCTACCATTGAGGCATGCCGGGCCAAGGTGCTTGATTGGTTTCTAGATTCAATCCTCGGATGATGTGTTGAAGTTGATGAATCCCCCATCAATTGACACGAAACACAACAAAAATGTATAGGATGGATTGGATGGTACAGTAACATGCAAGACTGACTCAAGGTAGACCGACATGATTGAAGGTATACTGACTGAAGATGATGAGTAATGAACATATCTTGAACATGGGCATGGCATGACTTGGTAGTATTGACATGATGAGAATGATAGCAACCCCTAATGCAACTGATGGTGGAAGCATTCTTTGGCTGATCCAAAGGAGTGACACGACTCATGGAATTGACAAGACTTGAGGACAAACAGATTATCCAAGTACTGAATGCAAATGCAAATGAGTGCCATGTTCAAGAGTGACTATGTACTGCCATAATTATGATGTAACACAAAATCTTCCCTTTTTCCCCATCATGATGGATGAGTGCCTCATGTGTTTTTGACGAGCTTGATGAGGGTAACCAGATGCTCGGTATAGCTCATCTCATAGATGAGTCCAATCCCAAACATTTTACAAACCTAGGAAAGGAGGGGTTCATCCCATAATGGGACCTTCAATGTTTGAATTTTAACGAGTTCAAAGAAGGAAAACTCGGCGTCATTTCATGTTTAGAGAGTCTGAAAAGAACTAAAGGAGACTCCAAAAGGTTCTTTTTCAAAAAGTTAGTCTCTCTGCTCGAAAAAGGATAAAACAACGCAAGAGAGAACTCTTCCAATCATGATTGATTGAAGTATTCCTTTTTTGTAAATAGTGCTTCCTGGTCCGAAAAAGGGGTAAACTATCACTAGAAAGACAATCATTCAAATGCTTTTACAAGCATGAAAGCATCAAGTTTGCTTGGCAATCTTTTCCTATTTAGGGAGTCTGAAAAGAGCTTAAAAAGGACTCCATGAACAACTTTGTCATGGTTGATGATCGAGTACGACAAAGGAAAAAGTAAACTCGACACAGTTCGTTTTCCGTAAATAGTCTAGCGAGGCCGGATAAAGTGATAAACCTATACTCGTTAGACACACCTTTTTAACTCAAATTTTTAATGAGCATGAGAATGGTATCAAAAACACTCGGAATCTTTTTCATGTTTGAACCAGAGCACAAAAAGTAAAAACTAAGCTCAAACCACTTTTCATGTTTCAACCAGAGCACGAAAAAAGTGAAAAAGTAAGCTCAAATACTATCTTACTATTTTTAACGAGCTTGAAGATATGTTGGAAGAATGCTCATGATGTCTGCTTCATTTTTTAACGAGCTTGTAACATAAAATGAACTGTGCTTGGGATAATTTTCATGGTTTAATGAGCTCGAAACCTAAAAAAGAAAAGTATGCTTGAAAATGTTCCCAATGGTGGATTTCCACCCGTCATGAAATCCAAAGGTTGGTACATGCCCCCAGCATGATTGCTAGAAGTAAGTGACTTAGCTCCAACGTGGTGTGGAGAGGAAATCTAGTTGACTTCAATGTAACTTCTAGAGGTTGAAGACATACCCCCAAGCTTCATTTCATCCTCCTAAAGCATAGGCGGGTGAAAAGAAGGTTCAGGTAGTAATTCTATGAGGAGACTCGACTCAAAGGGAAAGGATATTTTTCATTTTTGAACGATCTTGACACAAGATTAGAACTCTGCTCACGGGAACCTATTTCATTTTTTTAACGAGCTTGACATAGAATAGTAACTATGCTCAGGGGAACTTATTTCATTTTTTAATGAGCTTGACATAGAATGGGAACTGTGCTCATGGTTAAGGCCCATGGGAAGGTTCCTTCCCAACATGATTCCCAGAGGTTGGTAAATGCCCCCAACATGATTGCTAGAGGCTTAACATGGTAGTGTTCCCTCAACATGATTGTTGAAAATATGACATGTGGCATGCCCCCCAAGCTTCATTTCATCTTAAAATGTTGCCTGCTAACCCAAATACTAACCTGGCTACTAATATGAAAATGTTCACCAAGGGAGGGAAACGAGAATCAGATGAAATGGAGGTTCATGTTCTAACTCTAGTGAGAGACTCGAACTAATGGGAGGGAGATCTATTTCATTTTTACAAAAGCTTGAAATAGACAATAACTATGCTTGAGGGGGCCCATCTTATTTTTTAATGAGCTTGAAATGGAATAAAACAATGCTCGAGTGGATGGTTTCATTTTTGTGCAAGCTTGAAAGAAAAGGTAAACTATGCTAGAGTGTTCGGTTTCATTTTTTAATGAGCTTGAAACATAACATAAACCGTGCTCGTACCCCCCATCCTCAGGGGGAAGAAACCACTAAAACATGTGGAATGTTTATGGAAGTCTGATGACTAGGAGTCATATGATGAGTGGGTGTCACGAAGGAAAGCTGATCAATGGTCACAATCCTCCTATCATAGGGAAAATACATCACTCGAAAGAGTGTGGACACTACGGCTCTCATAGCATAGACATAATCATGTCCAAGGAGTAGATTGAAATCTAAGGGATCTTGGACAACCATGACATCAACATAAATAGTTTTACCTCTCAATGTGATAGGTAACTGCGGGAGAATCCCTAAAGGTCTGGTAGGCCTTCTATTAAAAGCCAAAATCTTGTCAGTTACTAACACAAGCTGAGGGGAACCTATAGCTTGCCAAGCAGTTAAGGATAAAATACTAACAGAAGCTCCTTCATCAACTATCGTATGAAATATTTCTTTATCGGAAACTCCTACAAATATTTGAAAGGGAATAATCGAAGGAAGACAAGATTCTGTTAGACCATTCCAATAAAAGGAAATGACCTCAATACTTGGGGGGGGGTTTGTAGGAATGGACAGGGTTTCCCCTGGCCCAGGACATTCTGAACTGACTAGGAAAACATCAGCGGTTTCCAATTCACTCTCACTTGGAAGATAAGAATGAGACGAAGATTGTGTCATGGTGACTGCTTCAGTTTGGACTTTCTCCAATGAAAGAGCGGGATCGAGTGGAGATGACAGCGACTCGATCACTTCACTCTTGGAAGGAAGAGTGGGATCAACTACAGATGAAATTGAATTGATCACTTGGTCAACCAGCGGGGGGTCGAGGGACAACTTACTATTGCTTGTTGGAAGCACCTGTTGAGAACTAGTAATATCTTCCAACCACTGTGAAGCTTCATCCATGCTTGGACAAAGGAAAGTACGGTGCATATCCTTGCATAACTAACAAGGGTCTCCAGCTCTACCCTTCCGAACCTTAATTACAATGTCGCTAGTTGATGGGGTATCATCAATATGATGTCCAGAGACTCATGACAAGGGTTGTTCAGAATGTGACCATATTTCTAAGACCTTGGAGATACTAGGGCAGCTCTTAAGAAAATGGGACCCTTTACAAAGTTTGCAAGGGAATTTCGGTTTACGCGAATTCAGAACAGGTGTATTGGTGCCCCTAGCATGATGATCAGTGGTTGGGGTTGCGACCTTCTGCTTAGTGTTATTCTTCTTAGTCTTCCCTTTCTTCTTCTTCTCAACCGCCTTCTTACTAACATCAGAGTTTTCAGTAGGAGAAGAGGAAGAGATAGAAGCCGATTCAACTTTCGACGAAGAAGGAGAAGGGTTACCATGAGATTGATGCTCATGTGATGAAGGACCTAGGTCCGACACAATTGGTGTGCTTGGTGTAATTGGATTGGAAAATAACCATACTGGTAATCCTATCGTCAATCCAGGAAGACTCAACGTAGCCATAAAGGGAGGACCAACAGTTCCACAAGGGGGAATAACAAAAGGAACACCCTGGAAATGGGCTCTTTGTTTGGTAGTCCTGGAAGATTCTTCTATATCTGACCTTCCTAAGAGACTCTAAAGTACCACACAAGTCAAACACTACTCAAGTCTAAAAGCAACAAGCAAACTATGTGAATAGGAGTGGATGAAAAGTCAGGATCCTAACAAGATTATCAAGGCATCGCAAACCGTTATATACTGTAGGGTCCAACAATATGACACGACAAGGCGGATTGGGACCATACCCTTCCTGCATACCCGATTACCTGGACAGTACGTGCATGCTAATCTCCTAGAGTGCTATTCTCGGTGTATTGCTTTGCCAAGACGGACAAATGGTTAACTCAGTTGGTTTCAGGAATCCTAGTGGTGTCTCCTAATATAAGCAAGGTACGTGGGAGCTCAAATCCGTAGTGGTGCTGTCTAATGCACAATCGTTCGGCAAGAGACCTTCCGATATACTATCAAGTACGTGATACACCCTTCGATATACACCAAGTACGGATTATGGTACTTGGTGGGTATGTGAAGGAGCTCGATATGTCCATAAGTACGTGGAAGACTACAATACCCCCAGGATACAGCACCGGAAAATAACAACAGTTGCCACGCTTAACGACGTCAGAACACGTCTCTAACTTACACACAGTTACTAAATGATTTTAACCTAAGCTGTTGTTAATTTTATCTTGTACAGTTAGGTGGATGCATGAAGTGAGTACATAAATGTAAACATAATGCAATCCTCAACTACATGATAATGCACATTTTCCTTTGCTTTTCAATGAAAACTACTTAAGGTAGGGAGAGATTTTTCTTTCTTTCAAACCAAAAGTGCTTAAGTAGTAGTGAAAAGAAGAATTCCTTCCTAGAGTGCAATAATTCTAACTTTCTGCAATAATCAGCTAAAAAGCGCAAAGAAAATGAAAGATGCAACTAATCTTAACAATGTATAAGACAAAATAATGAAGCACTTTCAATTTTCAAATGCATGTATAAAAAATGGAATTTGATAACTAAATGCTTTTCATATCTATTTACAGAAAGCGAGAGAATATCTACAGCACTCTTTAATCATTCAGAAATTTCCAAAGAAAAACGACAAGCACCCAACACAACTCAAAGGCACTCAAGAACAGCTCAAAATCTACCAAATGCAATCAAAACTCAATGATCGAGTAGAGGAAGGGTTTGGAGATCAGATCTAATGATCTGAACAGATTTGAAAAGATATGATAATGTGACCAGGTATTGGAAGATCAACCCAACAAGTGGGGGGGATTGAAAATGCTCCTTACAACCAAGTAAAACACTTGACTGATCAAGCACCCAAAATCAACCAAAACACATCCAAACTCAAGCAATGCTGGATATAGGGTTTGTGTGACCACAATACACAGCCTATGGGCCTCAAACAGTCAGACTAAACACTCAAAAAGGAAAAACCCTGCTGATCTCTATGTTTTAAGAGATCATCGCACCCTATACATGGGCAAGGTGTGACAGAGGGGGTTCGTCACAGGTTGTACACAGGAAAAGTGCAACGCTATTGCAGTTTGGCTTCAGAAAAAGTGAGACGGTCAGACAGTGGCACAAAGAAGACTCAAACTAGGTGCCACAGTCAAATTTTGAGTAGTAAAGGTGTGAGATCCCTCAAGGTAAAAGGCTAGGAGGCTTAATGATGACCCAAAGGAGAATGAAGGAAACATACAAAACTCTTTAATGAAAGAGATCTGATGGGAGAAAGGCTTAAAAAGGATAGAAATGGCTCAAACAAAAGAGATGAAATCAAACATACATGAAATCAATTCTACTGTTCTACTCCCCAATATGGTCGCCAAATTTGTTATCGGACAATCCACTCGAGCGAACGTGAGCAAGATCTCCCTAGCTCAATGTGAGTCTAGAACAAATAGAACATACTACAAATGCATCTCCTAGATCTACTTAAGGATCGAGTACTAGATGTCTTACCTTCTACTATGCAATCCTTTCTCCTGAATGCTGCTCCACGCCCCACGGTCATCAGATCCAAGCTGCAAGACATATCAAGACAAGAAACAAGAGAAACCAGTAAAAGACATCTATACAATAAGCGATCTAAGTAAATAGTTAAGCAGGTAAACTACTCAATATCATTGCACACATGAACAATATTGGTGGAAAGCATTTGTATTACTACAAATAGAGGAGTACATGATAGAGATATAGAACCATAACCAAGGCTTAACACTGTAGCCCTTCTCCAAAAAAACTGATTGCCATATCCTTCCAAGGAAGCATGAGTTCTCCAATAGGTGAATGGAGGTGTCTTAAGAGTGATTTCACCAGCATGTAGATACCATAGTCTTCCTCCCTTTGGGATGGGAGTGAGCTTCAATTATACAGGACTAAGTGGATAGGGTATGGATAGGATAGGTTGAGAGATGGTAGGAGAGGCTTAAGGGATCTCTCCAAAGGTTTAGGAACCGAGTTCCAACTCTTCCAAGAGGTCAGGGATAAGGTCCCAAGTTAGCAAGCTTCGAGATGGACCTCGAAGAAGCTATTTTTTCCATTTAACTGACTTCGTCACACCCTGTAATGGAGCAAGGTGCAACGTCACATGTTGCTAGTGTGTAGCCTACGACGACCCTTCAAAACTCAGCACAATTGGGTACAAATACTCCCAGGATGATTACTTAGTCCAAGTATCTTCAGGGGTGTATACACTGAATCTTATGATAAGTAGATTTTGGGTGTAACAAACATTCTGGAAGCTTCCATGCTCTACATGGATGGTACCTTTACCCTTTGATGAAATTTTTGAGTCAGCTCCCAAATGGATGGGGATAGAGCTATTTGGATCGAATGAAGAGAAGGAGTCAATATTTGCATTCATATGATTCGAGGCACCGGAATCTATCAGTAGAGTGGTGGGTTTCGAAATAGTTGCCATGAGTGCTTGACCTCTCTCATAATCATCATTCCTATCCTTCTTCCTTGCACTATCGAGAAGACATATGTAGTGTATACCAATTTCATCTCAAAATATCAAAGATAAATGTCTTTAGAGGAAAGAAAGTGAATGGAGTATTGTTTAACATAGTTGCGGGATGGATGAAATTTTATTGACCAGTGTGAGTCTCACATTCATTGATGCAATCTTGACTATGTTTAGTTGTAGGAAGACTAATGTGTGGTAATCGATTCCACACACAAATTATAATAGTTTGTATTGGTGCGTGCTTGAAGGTCACAGGCTTGAATCCAAGAGGGGGTAACATATGTACACCTTTGTACAGTAAGCTATTAATTGATTTTTATCCTTGAAGGTCACGGGTTTTAATCTGGTATATACACCTTCATAAAACAAATAATCAATTCATTCCCCATTAGAGACTATTTATCCGAGGGGACCCTCATACATCAATTTTAATCTAATTAAACTGCAACTTTAAATTGGTTACTGTCTATCCCCCACAGGGGGTGACAAGTGTGGGCCAACCAAGAGATCTGGTGGATAGACACAAGGCTAGACACATTCACGCGCCAACAAAGAGGCCGGACACATACCCGCTCGAGTCATCCCCGCATCTCCGGAAGTCATCATAAAGCAGGAAAGGAATACCGTCAGCTTGCGAAGTACTGTCGATTAACCACTCTTGCATCCAGTTGGTCTTGTCTTTGCGTTTTGGTTTGACTCTGAGCAATGTCCATTAATCCCATGAAGAAATTCAAATGGGGCAGTATGCACACACTCATGATAAGGGAAGACACAAAGAGGAAGCAGGTCCATACATCCCCGGGAGAAAGGAGAAGCTGCAAACGTTTGCACAGAGATTGGAACACCGTGCGAATCTCTCTCCTGAACATTTTCATTGTTCGTGGAATATTGTCATCTGTTCAGCTTGCAGCCAAAGCAAAAATGCCACCCACAAAGAGAAGTTATACCACGCACAAGTCCAAACACAGAGGCCCTTATCCCGGTCCGCCGATGCGTTTCCATGCATGACATAGTGGGGAAGGCCGGTCGTTATATGAAAGAAATCCCAAAGCAAGCTTAGGAGGACATTAAAAAAGATTAAGAGGATGCTCAGTCGCCTTGAGGGTGTCTTTCGAGTACATAAATCAGGAATGAATTCGAAGCTCTGGTTTGGGACCCGGGAACAACAGAGGTCGCACCACCCTTTACCAAAGGACCCTCGATTATCATTGGATGTAAAATTCGGTTATGGGTAAGACCCTGGTAGAAAAAGGAGAATCTCATGTGGAAATCCTTTTCCAGCAAGATTAGATGGTTGGCTATCTCAGGAAGATCCACCAAAATCAATAGCACATTTCCCACCGGTTGAACATTTAGCTCGGTATTTCTGTTTTGCGTATGTCTTCATTTTTTGTTTTGATATGTCATTACAGTTAGTGCTGTTGTTTTTAATTTCATGGCAATCTACCTTTGTAGAGTGGATAGCAAATCTCAAACTTTCTAGTACAGTCTTGTTTCCTTTCGGGGAAGAATGTTGAAAGTTTGATTTTGGGTTTGTTTTACCAGCCTTGGGAGGGCCCTCCACTCTGTATTTGTTTCTAATTGCAATATAAAGAACTACCCTAACTTACCAAAAAAAAAAATTGGTTGCTATCTAAATTATAAACAAAAGTTAAATTATTCTTATTATTATTATTATTATACCTTTTCTAGTAGTTTAAGTCTAGCATTCTAAGGTTAGTAGTTATATGATTTAAATATATCTATTGTTTCTTCTCCAAGAATACACATTAAAAGATTATATAAAAACACAATAAATGTATTATATAGTTAATATTTATACACATAATTAAAACATTCTTTTCTATTTCAAAAATGAAAGTTAATGTTTTATATTTGTTGTATTATGTTAAATTCACATTAAAAATATAGATTCCATTAAAATAATTTTTCAAACAAATTTTGTTTATGATTAAAACTAAAACATGTAGACCTAGCAGAAAAGAAAACTTCAAATATGCATAAAACTTCATATCTGTGTATTCCATTTTCTTTTTCGCATTGCAAATAATTTGTTGTTTTTGGCGTTTTACTTCTGAAGGAAATGAAGGAAGAATAAACTGAATCCTCCCGAGACAAATAGGATCCTAGCAGAAACTTCGTATATGCATCAAACTTGTGCACATCTTTGTACCCCATTTTTTTTATCTTCACTTGTAAATAATCATTTTGTTTGGCTTTCGTCTTCTGAACCAAATGAAGGTAGAATAGGCTCAGCATCGCTCATTTTGTAAATGTAATATGCTGCACTAGTCTTCCCCGGAAGCTGTTGTTGACTTGTCGTTTCACAAGTATAACCCTGTGGGCAAACTGGTTTCGTCCACGAAGATTGACACGTTCCACCATCTACACGAACTGCAATGGAGAATATCATGGGCCTGAAACATCTTAATACCCTCTCCACCAATGCATCCAAATCACAATCCTTGCGATCATAACCCATCGCCTCAAAGCTTCCATAACTGAAGCCATCCTCGGGAGTTACATGAATTGTAGAAAAAGCTGGTCCTTCAATTGAATTCATGGAGTAGCCGCATGGATGAAATTCAAAATCACAGATTTTCGCCTCCGGAAGAATTTGGGATATACCGGATTCAAGAGTCATTTCTGCCGCACAATTACATCGATCCTTGTAAAACAGAGAAGCCTGCTTGCGGTCGAGCTAGGTCATGCACATCTCCAGTGTAAAAATTGGTTCAGTCGCAAACTTAGATGTAAAATCATCAGTCGAGGCCAAGTAGATATGCTGGAGTAACCATGAAGGAATCGTAGCCTATCTCTACCTGTGCTGTGTCTTCAAATCAAGAACGCAAACACACATTTATTAATATTAATAAGTTAGGTGAACTGGTTACAGGTTACACTTTTTAACATTTGGCATCGTGCTTAGCTCCTCTTTGGTGTAACGCTTGCACTCCCCTCTCCAGTGCAATTCTTTTTCTTTTGGTTTTCGCATTAGTTCTTCTTTGCAATGTATTTCAGAGGGTTAGTATTTCAATTCAACATGGAGATTGGTATTTCCTGTTCAATTGACAGCGGGCGAATTATCGCTACAAATACACACCAACATACCAGTGTCTCCTTTATCATGGTTCTCTCAGTATTGGTTCGCCGATCATATCAAAACGAAACAAACGAACGCACATTGAAACAAGATAGGAGTAAAATTGCAGAAGGCCTGGTTCTACAAAGAATATGGATCCATATACGTCTTTCAATTCGGGGAATTTCCTATTCCAAAGCCCCTGCTAAGCCAGGTTTTAGTTAAAATCCGAGCTGCAGATCCGAGCTGAAGCTCTCAATCCCGACTACTTTAAGAGACGTGAAGGCATATACAGGAACGTTGATTCCGACTTTCCGGTACTCACTTTCTTGAAGGGTTTATTTTTTTTAACAGAAGCTTCTTTTCATCATCCACAATTTGGGTATTAATATTTATTTTAACTTGGATCTTTAATCTGTCATCTGCATTGATATATAAAGTTAGGGGTCTGAGATTAAATAGGTTTTTGATATTATGTTTATTGTTATTATCGCCAGATTAAATGAATTTATGATAACTTGAAATTCATTCCTTTACACTGTCAGCTAAAGATGCATTTGAGGTTTGATGTGTTTTATTACTAGGTGCAAAACAGGAATACTACTAGGTAGAGCCATTGCTGCACACAAATATCCTCAAACCCGTGAGGTAGCTTCATTATAATAGTGGATGTCCGGTAGAGTCAATATGAAAATGCATCGACATATAAATTCATATAAATTTTATGTTTATGTTGTCATTTATGTTGATTGAATCCTTCTCATGCACGGCAAAACCAGAGATGATAGCCTTAATTTTTAAATGATGAACAGGGATGAACAATTATTAAGTCAAATCAAAATTAACCTCAACCCATTTTTTTATACTGAAAGCATCTTCAAATTCCAGAGGGAGAAAACCGACGCCTTTTCATTCTCTTGAACATGGATGCAGAAATACAGAACCATGGAAAGGGATCCCAGTTCCCACTTGATACGTTTTCCCCGTTGGATCAATTCTTACAAGTTGCCATGTACGCATGCATTGAGGGGAATAAAAATTATAAATTTATGGTTTATCTATTTGTCGATAGAGATACTTGAAATTGAAATTCCAATATGGGAAAAAAGGGAATTCCAGTTATAAAGAAGATTCTACCATACATACTTTCAATTCGAGTGTCACTCTCAATATCGTATTTGAATTCAATGCTCACTAATCAATCCCTTTCTATGGTTACCGACATTTGCTTCAACATCAATTCCACCTAATTACTCTTATTTTTAATTTAATTAAATAACAATAAAATGTTAATAATGTCAAGCTTATGAGATATGAAGAATCGAACTTGAATTAGGAAGATTTATGGCTCAACGTCTAAAGATTCATTACTGTCATTTTATAATTTTAAAAAACATAATCATATTTTCGCATTAAATCGTTGATAAGAAGCCTCGTTAATTATTGATATTATCTTTTTAATATTTTGACACTAATCATTTCTCTCATGATAAAACTTGAATATATATTATAATTTGGGTTTTAAAAAAGAAATATACATAATTTCATAAAAGATACTTATTTGTGGTAACTGAACCATGGCTGATAAATAAGTTTGGCATTCTTTAATTAATTGATCAATACAATTTGCTGCAACTGCCCCGAATATGTTCAACCTTCACATGATCCTGTTTTCTATCATTCGGAAGAATTTGAAAGTTCCGGAACTGATTGGCTTAAGCTTTCAAGACTTCAAAATTGACTTTTATCATTCTGGAGAAGTTGAAAGCTCTGAAACTGATGAGCTTGGCTTTGCAGACTGTCGAACTGGGACTGAGGATATGGTGGCTGAAACTGATGGCTTGGCTTTGTTTACTATCAGACTGGTGACTCGAGAATTTTGCCAAATTGATTTGTATCATTCTCAAGACATAGAAAGCTATGAAATCGACGAGCTTGTCTTTGACGACTGCGAAACTGGAACTAAGTATGATGAAGAAGTACTGGAATGCATAATGGCTATGATTGAAATTTGCCATGACAAATTAATGCTTTCAAATGGTTCGAACTTAATATGTCACTTCAGTTTGTTGATAGAGTATTAAATTAGTCAGATTGTAAATATGTAAGTCTAATTAATTTTTAAATTCATAAGGTTGCTAATGTGTAAGTCATATGATGATGAAGAAAATATTATTTAAAGGATTATTGATATTTAAAGTAGTTTTTGTTAAAAATTAATAATGGCTACTATTATTTTTATTTAGTCAATGGTTTTTATTACAATGAAAAAAAGTGAAGTGCTATTTTAAAATTTCAAGTACATGTTAATAAATCAAATAGAAAAAATTCACTTTGGATTTAATAAAAGTATTGTTAATTTATTATTAAAAGTAAAATTGTTTTCAATTTTTAACAAGTAATATTATTTTATTTAAAAATACCAAACTCAATCATACATCATTTACTCTAATAATATATATATATATATTTGTTGTATTTGAAAAAAATAAAAAGAAATTAATAAAACATTTCTCCAAATTTATGGAATGAATCATATCCATATTTCTCTTAAAAAATAAAAAAAAAAATAAAAATTGATAATTATAAATAAAAAATAAAAATCGATAATTAAAATATATATATATATATATATATAATATCAAATCACATGTTTTATTATCTCATAACGTTTTATGATACGAAACTATAATAAAGTTTTATGATTATTTTTATAATAATACTTATGAAAAAGAGGATATAATGTGAATAATATTTAGTTAATTGTCATTTTATATAAATTCGATTCGAAATATTTTTGTATAAATATGATTTAATTTTTTAAAATTAAAATAATTATTTATGATACTATTAAATAATTATAAAAGTAAATTTAATTTTCAAAAGTGTTCATTCATTTAAAACAAATTCGACAAAGTAATTGTCACAAACAATGCATAGCACAATGCAACATTAAATATTCATTTTTCAAACTTTGATCCTAGGTTTAATTTATGAACTCACATTTATATTCTTTAAATTGCACTTCTATTATATCTCAAAACATACATACAACCCATTTATGATTTATTTATGTCATAATGCTATATGATGCTTTCTATCTAATTTGGATTTATGATTTTATTGTGTGGTAATGTTATAAGATGCTTTATATCTAATTTGGATAAAAAATAGGTATGCAAATTTTTTATTATTTTTCAATTAAAAAAAATAGAATATTTACTCATAAAATTCATAAAGATTATAGATCAAATCTTCATTCTTATACCATTAACATTAATGTTAATGTATTAATAATATTAATATTAGAAAAAATAATCATTAATGTTTATATTTAATCTTAAACATAACCTTATAACCTTATAAAATAATTAACTCTTAAAAACAATCCTATAAAATTATTATTCATGGTTTTCACATTTTGACATAATATTGAAACATTATTTCTACATTATTACTTATTAAATGTTTTATTTCTACATTGTTGCATCTTAATTTTGGCTATATGAGATATGAATAACATTAATATTAACTCTAATGTTATCAACATTAAATTCAACATTAATAATTTATCATTAATATTAAAATATTAATAATAACACTAATACCATTATTATTAACATTAATGTTAAGAATATTGAAATAAAAAATGATCAAAGCATAGCTAAATCATGATAAAGACTATTAAATTCAACGGTGGTAAATGAAATTCATGGTTTCATGGTTAAGCATGGTTCCATGGTTAACAATATTACTAAAGTCAATCGTGGTAAACCAAAGTCAAGAAAATCGTACAATAGTAAACTAAAGTCATCAAAGTCAACTAAATTCCACCATGGTTAACCAAAGTCAACCATGGTTAGTCATGGTCAACTAAAACTAACCATGGTAAACCATAGTCAAAGAAAACCAAAAGTCAACCATAGTCAACCAAAATCAACCAAGGTAAACCAAAGTCAACCAAAATCAACCAAAATGAAACTAAAGTCAACCATCATTAACCATAGTCAACCTTCATGAACCATGGTCAAGCAAAGTGAACTCGGATTAACCAAAAGTCAACCAAAGTCCACCATGGTTAACCAAAGTCAACCAAACGCAGCCATGGTCAATTAATGTCTATCATGTTGAACCAAAGTCAACCTTGGTCAACCATGGTGAACCATAGTCAATTAGTCTACCAAAGTCAACCATAATCAACTGAATTCAACCAAATTCAATGATAGTCAATTGAAATCAACCATGTTCAACAAAAAAGTAAACTAAAGTCAACCATGGTCAACTATAATCAACCAAAAGTCAACTAAAGTCAACCATGGTCAACCATAATCAACCAAAAGTAAACTAAAGTCAACCATGGTCAACCATAGTCAACCTTAGTGACCATGGTCAAGCAAAGTGATCCATTATTAACCAAAAATCAACCAAAGTCGACCATGGTCAACCAAAGTCAACCAAACGCAGCCATGCTCAATTAACTTCAATCCTGGGTGAACCAAAGTCAATGAAATTCAACCATGGTCAACCATACTCAACCATGATCAACCATGGTGAACCATAGTCAATTAGTCTACTAAAGTCAACTAAATTCAATGATAGTCAACTAAAATCAACCATAGTCAACCATTATTAACCATATTCAAAAGTCACACAAGGTAAACCAATAATTGATTATGGAAAAAAAGTAAACCATAGTCAACCATGGCTAGCCATGGTCAACCAAAGTTAACAAAGGTAAACTAAACTAAACCAAGGTCAACCAAAGTCAACAATGGTCCACCATAGTTAACCATGGTCGACCATACTCAACCAAATTCATCCATTTGTCAACCAAAGTCAACCATAGGTAATCATTGTCAACCATGATTAGCCAAAGTCAACCATGGCCAACCAAAGTCAACCAAACTAAACCATTGTCAATGAACGTCAACCATTGTGAACCATGGTTAATGAAAGTCAACCATGGTTAACAAAGGTTAACAATAATCAAACAAAGTCAACCATAGTCACCATCATCAACCAATGTCAACCACACTCAACCAAAAGTCAACCAAAGTCAACCATGGTCAACCATAGTAAACCAAATCTAACCAATGTCTACCATAGTCAACCATGGTCAACCAATGGAAACCATGGTCAATCAAAGTTAACCATAGTGAAACAAAGTCAACCATAATCAACCATATTCGACCAAACTCAACAATATTCAACCATGGTCAACCATAACTATAGTTGACTTTGGTAGACTTTAGTTGACCATGGTTGCTTTTAGTTTACTATGGTTGACTTAAGTTGACCATGGTTGACTTTGGTTGACCATGGTTTCCTTTGGTTAAGCATGGTTGACTTTGGTTGACCATTGTTGACTATGGTTAATGTTGGTTTACCATGGTCAACTTTTGCTGACTTTGGTTGATCATGGTTGCCTTTAGCTGGTCATGGTTTAACTTGGATCATCATGGTTTCCTTTAGTTGACCATGGTTAACAAAGGTTGACAAGAGTCAAACAAAGTCAACCATAGTCAACCATATTCAACCATAGTCAACCATCATCAACCAAAGTCAACCACGATCAACCAAAGTAAACCATGGTCAACCAAATCCAACCATAGTCTACCATAGTCAACCATGGTCAACCAAAGTTGACCATGGTCAATCAAAGTTAACAATAGTTAAACAAAGTCAACCGTTATCAACCATATTCGACCAAATTCAACAATATTTAACCATGGTCAACCATAACTATATTTGAATTTAACCATGGTTGACTTTAGTTGACTGAAGTTGATGATGGTTGACTTTGGTTGACTAGGGATGACTATGGTTGACATTACTTGACCATAGTTGACTTTGGTTGATTATGGTTGACTTTGGCTGACCATGGGTGACTTTTGTTGACTATGGTTGACTATTGTTAAC
Source organism: Larix kaempferi (assembly GCA_027924585.1). Classification (NCBI taxonomy): domain Eukaryota; kingdom Viridiplantae; phylum Streptophyta; class Pinopsida; order Pinales; family Pinaceae; genus Larix; species Larix kaempferi. Next base: position 887,167 of record BSBM01002149.1, on the reverse strand, counting down.
TATCATTTACTATGGTTAACCATTATTCAGTATGGTTCTTCATGGTTGACCATAACCAAATTCAACCACGATGAACCAAAAGTCTACCAAAGTCAACCATGGTTAGCCAAAGTCAACGATAGTCAACCATGGTTTTCCAATGTCAATGATGGCCAACCATAGTCAGCCATGGTCTTCCAAAGTCAACCTTGGCCAACCAAAAATCAACCATGGTCAACAAATAGTTAGGCATTAGTCAACCAATGGTAAACCATAACCAATGGCCAACTAATTGCCAACCATTGGTCAAGCAATAGTCAATCATGGTGAACCAATAGTCAACTAATGGTATACTAATGTCAACCATAGTCATCCATGGTGAACTAATGTCAACCATAGTCAACTAATGCTTTACCATGGTTGACTATTGGTTGAAATTGGTTTACCAATGGTGGACCATTGGTTGACCATAGGACAACCATGGTCAACCATTAGTGGACCATGGTTGACCAAATTGGATGACCAATGTCCAACCAATAGTTGACCATGGTTGACTATTGCTTGACCATTGGTTATTATTATTCTATTGGTTGACCATAGTCAAGCATGGTCATCAATCATTCACCATAGTCAACCATGAATAACCATAGTCAACAATAGTCAACCATAATAAACCATTTTCAACCCTGAATAACCATGGTTAACCATAGTCAACCATATTCAACTAAGGTCATTCATAGTTGGTTAATAATAGTAAAAAATATTCAACCAAAGGGTTTACAATAGTCAGTCATAGGGTCAACCATAGTCAAACATGGTCATCCATCATTCATCATAGGCAACCATGAATAACCATAGTCGACAATGATCGGCCATAATAAACCATGTTCAACCCTAAATAACCATGGTTAACCATGGATTGAAGTCAACCACGGTTTAAAGTCAACAGTGGATTGAAGTCATTAATATTAATATTAATTACGGGATGAATTCAATCATGGTACAAAATCTACTTTGGATTGAACTCAACAATGGATTGAAGTCAACCTTGTATTTAATTCAACCATGGTTTAAAGTCTACTTTGACTTGAAGCAACTCTAGGATTGAAGTCAATCCTGGATTGAAGTGAACCTTTAGACAAACTTGGATTGAAGTCAAGTTTGAAGTGAGGGTTGAATTGAATTTACCCATGAATTGAAGTTACCCAACCATGAATAACCATGGTTAGCCAACTAAATTAAATAATTAATTAATTAATTTAATTTAACTTAATTTAATTTAATTTTTAATATGTTTTAATATTTTTATTTAATTTAATTTTTAATATGATAAATATGTTGTAATATTTTTATTTAATTTAAATTAATTGAGTTTATTTTAATTAATTTAATTTAATTTCTAATATATTTTAATATTTTTAATTTAATTTAATTTATTTTAATTTAATTTAATTAAGTAATTTAATTTAACTTAACTTAATTTAATTTTAATTTAATTTTTGATATGTTTTAATATTTTTATTTAATTTAATGTTTAATATGTTTTAATATTTATATTTATATTTAATTTAAATTAATTTAATTTTTATTTAGTTTAATTTAAATTTTAATATGTTTTAATATTTTTATTTAATTTGTTTTAACTTAATATGTAATTCTTTTGATTTTTATTTCCAAATAACATTTTTATTAATTTTTTTATTTAATTTATTTTACTTTTTATTTTTTCCACTTATATTTATTTATTATTTTTCCTTTACTTCTTTATTTTAGTCTATTTATTTACTTTGTTTTTTTACTTTGCTTTTATTTGCTTTTCTTTTTTTAATTTCCTTTATTTTAATTTTATTTTGTTTCCACTTGTTTATTTTTGTATTTTTTATTCTATTTTAATTCTTTATTTGACTCTATTTATTTCCACTTTTTCTTTTAAATTCTTCATTTGACTTTATTTTATTTTTTTACTTTATTTAATTTACTTTTCTTTTTTATTTAATTTACTTCACTTTATTTTCCATTGCCATTTTTACTTCTATTCGCTCATTTTTACTTATATTTATTTATTTTGATTTATTTTTCATTTATTTCTTCATTTATTTAATTTCAACTTTTTTATACTTTTATTTATCTATCTTTTTTATTAAATATTATTAGTTAATAAATTAATATATATTGATGAAGAATAATAAATATTAATACTAAATATTAATCATAACTATTAAAATTAACATTTTTGTTTACTATTTTTTTATTTAATTATAATTTATTCATTCATTTATTATTTATTTTATTAAATAATTATTATAAAAACAATATTTATTATAAATATGAATACGTAAGGTTAAATAATAATAATATTATTAAATCAAACATATCACTCGTCATAATTTAATTAATTTAATTAATAAGTAATTTAATTAAATTAATTTAACTTAATTTAATTTAATTTAAATACCTTAATTTAATTTAATTTAACGTAATTTCATTTAATTTTAATTTAATTTTTAATATGGTTTAATCAGTTTTATTTAATTTATTTTTTAATATGTTTTAATTATTTTATTTTTTTATTTTTTATTTTTTAAATTAAATTATATTTATTTTATTTTCTTTAAAAAAATTAAATTAAATTAAGTTAAGTTAAATTCAATTCAATTAAATAAAATAATTAAAACATATTAAAAATTAAATTAAATAAAACATGTTAAACCATATTAAAAATTAAATTAAACTAATATGGTTTAATATGGTTTAAGTAAATACAATACAATACAATACAATACAATTAAATTAAATTAAGTTAACTTAAGTTATGGTAAAAGAAATTAAATACAATACAATATTAAAAATTAAATTAAATTAATACAATTATTTTAAATTAAATTAATACAATTAATACAATACAATTAAATTAAATTAAATACAATTGAATTAAATTAAGTTAAGTTAAGTTATAGTAAATACAATACAATACAATACAATACAATACAATACCATATTAAAATTAAATTAAATTAATATGGTTTAATTCCGGGCAGGCCGACCGTCAACTAATAAGCCATATTAATATTAATAATATGGCTTATATACGCCGATTGATGTATATCAACCACATTTAAACAATAGATATACGTCGATTGACGTATATAAGCCATATTATTAATATTAATATGGCTTGCTAGTTGACGGTCGGCCTGCCAAGAATTAAACCATATTAATTTAATTTAATTTTTAATATGGTATTGTATTGTATTGTATTTACCATAACTTAAGTTAACTTAATTTAATTTAATTGTATTGTATTAATTTAATTTAATTTTTAATATTGTATTGTATTGTATTGTATTGTATTGCATTTAATTTACCATAACTTAAGTTAACTTAATTTAATTGTATTGTATTGTATTGTATTGTATTTAATTAAATCATATTAATTTAATTTAATTTTTAATATGGTTTAATATGATTTATTTAATTTAATTTTTAATATGTTTTAATTATTTAATTTAATTTAATTTAACTTAATTTAACTTAACTTAACTTTTTTTTTCAGCCGAAACTTAACTTAACTTTTTTTAATTGTATTTAATTTAATTTAATTTTTTTAAAGAAAATAAAATAAATATAATTTAATTTAAAAATAACAATAAAATAAAATAAAATAATTAAAACATATTAAAAAATAAATTAAATAAAACAGATTAAACCATATTAAAAATTAAATGAAATTAAGTTAAATTAATTAAATTAAAGTATTTAAATTAAATTAAATTAAGTTAAGTTAAATTAATTAAATTAAATTACTTATTAATTAAATTTAATTTAATTAATTATATTAAATTTAATTTAATTAATTAAATTATGATGAGTGCTATGTTTGATTTAATAATAATATTATTATTTAACCTTACTTTTTCATATTTATAATAAATATTGTTTTTATAATAATTATTTAATAAAATAAATAATAAATGAATGAATAAATTATAATTAAATAAAAAAATAGTAAATAAAAATGTTAATTTTAATAGTTATGATTAATATTTAGTATTAATATTTATTATTTTTCATCAATATATATTAATTTATTAATTAATAATATTTGATAAAAAAGATAAATAAAAGTATAAAAAAGTTGAAATTAAATACATGAAGAAATAAATGAAAAATAAATCAAAATAAATAAATATAAGTAAAAATGAGCGAATATAAGTAAAAATGGCAATGGAAAATAAAGTGAAGTAAATTAAATAAATAAAAGGAAAGTAAATTTAATAAAGTAAAAAAATAAAATAAAGTCAAATGAAGAATTTAAAAGAAAAAGTGGAAATAAATAGAGTGAAATAAAGAATTAAAATAGAATAAAAAATACAAAAATAAACAAGTGGAAACAAAATAAAATTAAAATAAAGGAAATTAAAAAAGAAAAGCAAATAAAAGCAAAGTAAAAAAACAAAGTAAATAAATAGACTAAAATAAAGAAGTAAAATAATAAATAATAAATATATATAAGTGAAAAAAAATTAAATAAATAAAAAGTAAAAAAAATTAGATAAAAAAATTAATAAAAATGTTATTTAAAGATAAAAATCAAAAGAATTACATATTAAGTTAAAACAAATTGAATAAAAATATTAAAACATTTTAAAATTTAAATTAAATTAAATTAATTTAAATTAAATATAAATATAAATATTAAAACATATTAAAAATTAAATTAAATAAAAATATTAAAACATATCAAAAATTAACTTTAAATTAAATTAAATTAAGTTAAGTTAAATTAAATTACTTAATTAAATTAAAATAAATTAAATTAAATTAAAAATATTAAAATATATTAGAAATTAAATTAAATTAATTAAAATAAACTCAATTAATTTAAATTAAATAAAAATATTACAACATATTTATCATATTAAAAATTAAATTAAATAAAAATATTAAAACATATTAAAAATTAAATTAAATTAAGTTAAATTAAATTAATTAATTAATTAAATTAAATTAATTAATTAATTATTTAATTTAGTTGGCTAACCATGGTTATTCATGGTTGGGTAACTTCAATTCATGGGTAAATTCAATACAACCCTCACTTCAAGCTTGACTGCAATCCAAGTTTGTCTAAAGGTTCACTTCAATCCAAGATTGACTTCAATCCTAGAGTTGCTTCAAGTCAAAGTAGACTTTAAACCATGGTTGAATTAAATACAAGGTTGACTTCAATCCATTGTTGAGTTCAATCCAAAGTAGATTTTGTACCATGGTTGAATTCATCCCGTAATTAATATTAATATTAATGACTTCAATCCACTATTGACTTTAAACCGTGGTTGACTTCAATCCATGGTTAACCATGGTTATTCAGGGTTGAACATGGTTTATTATGGCCGACCATTGTTGACCATGGTTATTCATGGTTGCCTATGGTAAATGATGGATGACCATGCTTGACTATGGTTGACCATATGACTGACTATTGTAAACCCTTTGGTTGAATATTTTTTACTATTATTAACCAACTATGAATGACCTTAGTTGAATATGGTTGTAATGTCTCCATTTTGACCCCCCTTTGTATTAAATTGTAATTTATGTAAACATTGTAATTTAATCATGGTGAGGAGCTCAAGGCCAAGGCCCCACCATTGATTTAGCGTTTCATGTATTGGCAATTAAAAATAGATGCCTATGGTTCTTGTGCGAGATGGGCACAATGTAAATAAGACATCATGTAAATTTCGAATTTATAATGAAAGACCCACAACCGGCTATGCAATGCAACAAAAGAGATGGGGCATGAATTCTACAAGGAATAGGCGGGGGGGAATTATTCAAACCCTTAATCCAAGGGTATTAATCCATGTGTCAATGGGGAAACCCATAAACCACCAACTACCATTTTGTCTCATGCACCCAATCATTTAATTCTTCCAAGGAATTGGTTGGGGCAGTTAATGCCTTGGGAATGAAAGAGTATGGCAGCCAATTTCGTGCATGGGCAAGCCATCAACTTGGAAAATCGTGTTTTTGCTTGTGGGGCAAGAAACCACCCACGAAATGGTACCCAAAGCCATTCTGAATAGGCAGCCTTGGATCATTCACGCAGTGGGAGTTAGCTGGGGTCTTTCCATTTTACGTTTTTCATCTAAATACTGCATTTTTCCATGCCTGGGAGTCGTTTTGCAGTATATAACAGTTGGGAGAGGGAGGCCACGAATTGGGGGACTAGGAGGGAGGTCGTTTTTGCCCCGAATTGACCCTCGACGTTTTACTAAAAACAGATTTAGTTCCCTGGGTTGTTTCCCAACTTCCCATTTCGTTTTTGTGGGTTCCCACGTTTTTCTGAGTTAGCTGAAAACCCATCTCATGCATCTCACTATAAAGACGTTTTATCTTGCCCCATAATGGTGTTCTGCTGTTGTGTGCATCCTCGTTTTTGGTTTGAACCTGTGAATTGAAGTTTTGGAGTGGTAGTGGATAGAAGTGGCTTGATAAACCTAGTGGGGGAGGCAACCTCTCAAGAAGATCAAGAGGGCTTTGGTTACTCTTCTATGCATACCCTGAGAGCACTAGATAGGGAAGGTATGGCTTGAGGGACTGTACAGCAGTGAAAAGAATACTTCCTTGTGCTGGGTGTGTAGGTATTGTGGGTGCCAAGCTAGATAGATCTTGCAAGGTTATCCCTAGCTCTGTGCTGGAGCTCACTAGCTTAGCAACTCTTCCTTTCCATCTCCTAGCAGCCTGATAAACCCAATTGTAGATTGGCTTGGATCATCCTGGTGTATGCTTGGCTATGTGTGAGTCTGCTGTTCCCTGGTTCCTTGTAGAGATCATGCCCAACTCGGGGGTGGCAGTGGTGCTGAGAGATTGAGGAGCACACTGGCCTACGGTTGGGTGAAACGTTGCTGTTGCATAGCCAGTTGCGTGGGACTACTTTTGTATAAGATAAGTATTCTCTTGTGTTAATTTGGCAATTATCATTTGATGAATAATGGAATGAATGCTGGGTATGCTATTGAATTAAATTCCGCTGTGTTTTTCTTATGATTATACATTCCATATGTCTTTTATATGTTTTTAAAAGTTTATGCATACCATATGATCTTTTATAATTCTGCCAAGGTCTCTATTTAATGACTGTCACAGAATGCTGAATGTATGTTAGATATCAGCATGATTTACTTTATCTCTGTTGTGTTCTATAGCATGCACATGTACATGTCCTTGTATCAACGAGTTTGATTTTAATGAATATAGGGCTAATTGCCCGGATTGAGCACTATGATCCTCTCTATCATGCTGGTATGATAGAGGGGACATTACAATGGTTGACTATGGTTAACCATGGTTATTCAGGGTTGAAAATGGTTTATTATGGTTGACTATTGTTGACTATGGTTATTCATGGTTGACTATGGTGAATGATTGATGACCATGCTTGACTATGGTCAACCAATAGAATAATAATAACCAATGGTCAATCAATAGTCAACCATGGTCAACTATTGGTTGACCATTGGTCATCCAATTTGGTCAACCATGGTCCACCAATGGTTGACCATGGTTGTCCAATGGTCCACGATTGGTAAACCAATTTCAACCAATGGTCAACCATGGTAAAGCATTAGTTGACTATGGTTGACATTAGTTCACCATGGATGACTATGGTTGACATTAGTATACCATTGGTTGACTATTGGTTCACCATGATTGACTATTGCTTGACCAATGATTGGCAATTGGTTGGCCATTGGTTATGGTTTACCATTGGTTGACTAATGCCTAACTATTTGTTGACCATGGTTGACTATCGTTGACTTTGGATAACCATGGTTGACTTTGGTAGACTTTTGGTTCATCGTGGTTGAATTTGGTTGTGGTCAACCATGAAGAATCATAGTGAATAATGGTTAACCATAGTAAATGATAGTCAACAAAAGTCACCCATGGTCAGCCAAAGTCAACCATAATCAACCAAAGTCAACTATGGTCAATTAATGTCAACCATAGTCATCCCTAGTCAACCAAACTCAGATGGTCAACCAAAGTCAACCATGGTAAACTAAAGTGTACCAAAGTCAACCATGGTTAAAGCCAAATATAGTTATGGTTGACCATGGTTGAATATTGTTGAATTTGGTCGAATATGGTTGATAACGGTTGACTTTGTTTGACTATTGTTAACTTTGATTGACCATGGTCGACTTTGGTTGACCATGGTTGACTATGGTAGACTATGGTTGGATTTGGTTGACCATGGTTTACTTTGGTTGATCGTGGTTGACTTTGGTTGATGATGGTTGACTGTGGTTGAATATGGTTGACTATGGTTGACTTTGTTTGACTCTTGTCAACCTTTGTTAACCATGGTTAACTAAAGGAAACCATGATGATCCAAGTTAAACCATGACGAGCTAAAGTCAACCATGATCAACCAAAGTCAGCAAAAGTTGACCATGGTAAACCAAAGTTAACCATAGTCAACAATGGTCAACCAAAGTCAACCATGCTTAACCAAAGTTAACCATGGTCAACAAAAGTCAACCATGGTCAACTTAAGTCAACCATAGTAAACTAAAAGCAACCATGGTCAACTAAAGTCTACCAAAGTCAACTATAGTTATGGTTGACCATGGTTGAATATTGTTGAGTTTGATCGAATATGGTTGATTATGGTTGACTTTGTTTCACTATGGTTAACTTTGATTGACCATGGTTTCGATTGGTTGACCATGGTGGACTATGGTAGACAATGGTTAGATTTGGTTGACTATGGTTGACCATGGTTTACTTTGGTTGACTTTTGGTTGAGTGTGGTTGACATTGGTTGATGATGGTGACTATGGTTGACTTTGTTTGATTATTGTTAACCTTTGTTAACCATGGTTGACTTTCATTAACCATGGTTCACAATGGTTGACGTTCATTGACAATGGTTTAGTTTGGTTGACTTTGGTTGGCCATGGTTGACTTTGGCTAACCATGGTTGACAATGATTACCTATGGTTGACTTTGGTTGACAAATGGATGAATTTGGTTGAGTATGGTCGACCATGGTTAACTATGGTGGACTATTGTTGACTTTGGTTGACCTTGGTTTAGTTTAGTTTACCTTTGTTAAGTTTGGTTGACCATGGTTGACTATGGTTTACTTTTTTTCCATAATAATTATTGGTTTACCTTGTGTGACTTTTGAATATGGTTAATAATGGTTGACTATGGTTGATTTTAGTTGACTATCATTGAATTTAGTTGACTTCAGTAGACTAATTGACTATGGTTCACCATGGTTGATCATGGTTGAGTATGGTTGACCATGGTTGAATTTCAATGAGTTTGGTTCACCCAGGATTGAAGTTAATTGAGCATGGCTGCGTTTGGTTGACTTTGGTTGATTATGGTCGACTTTGGTTGATTTTTGGTTAATAATGGATCACTTTGCTTGACCATGGTCACTAAGGTTGACTATGGTTGACCATGGTTGACTTTAGTTTACTTTTGGTTGATTATGGTTGACCATGGTTGACTTTAGTTTACTTTTTGGTTGAACATGGTTGATTTCAATTGACTATCGTCGAATTTGGTTGAATTCAGTTGATTATGGTTGACTTTGGTAGACTAATTGACTATGGTTCACCATGGTTGACCAAGGTTGACTTTGGTTCAACATGATTGACATTAATTGACCATGGCTGCATTTGGTTGACTTTGGTTAACCATGGTGGACTTTGGTTGACTTTTGGTTAATCTAGGTTCACTTTTCCCTACCATGGTTCACGAAGGTTGACTATGGTTAATGATGGTTGACTTTAGTTTCATTTTGGTTGACTTTGGTTATGGTTGACTTTGGTTTACCTTGGTTGATTTTGGTTGACTATGGTTGACTTTTGGTTTTCTTTGACTATGGTTTACCATGGTTGGTTTTAGTTGACCATGACTAACCATGGTTGACTTTGGTTGACCATGGTGGAATTTGGTTGACTTTGATGACTTTAGTTTACTATTGTACGATTTTCTTGACTTTGGTTTACCACGATTGACTTTAGTAATATTGTTAACCATGGAACCATGCTTAACCATGAAACCATGACTTTCATTTACCACCGTTGAATTTAATAGTCTTTATCATGATTTAGTTATGCTTTGATCATTTTTTATTTCAATATTCTTAACATTAATGTTAATAATAATGGTATTAGTGTTATTATTAATATTTTAATATTAATGATAAATTATTAATGTTGACTTTAATGTTGATAACATTAGAGTTAATATTAATGTTATTCATATCTCATATAGCCAAAATTAAGATGCAACAATGTAGAAATAAAACATTTAATAAGTAATAATGTAGAAATAATGTTTCAATATTATGTCAAAATGTGAAAACCATGAATAATAATTTTATAGGATTGTTTTTAAGAGTTAATTATTTTATAAGGTTATGTTTAAGATTAAATATAAACATTAATGATTATTTTTTTTAATATTAATATTATTAATACATTAACATTAATGTTAATGGTATAAGAATGAAGATTTGATCTATAATCTTTATGAATTTAATGAGTAAATATTCTATTTTTTTAAATTGAAAAATAATAAAAAATTTGCATACCTATTTTTTTATCCAAATTAGATATAAAGCATCATATAACATTACCACACAATAAAATCATAAATCCAAATTAGATAGAAAGCATCATATAGCATTATGACATAAATAAACCATAAATGGGTTGTATGTATGTTTTGAGATATAATAGAAGTGCAATTTAAAGAATATAACTGTGAGTTCATAAATTAAACCTAGGATCAAAGTTTGAAACATGAATATTTAATGTTGCATTGTGCTATGCATTGTTTATGACAATTACTTTGTCGAATTTGTTTTAAATGAATGACACTTTTAAAAATTAAATTAACTTTTATAATTATTTAATAGTATTAAAGTAGTGTAGTTGGTTGCTCTGCCTCCCAGCTATCTTCCTCCGATACGGATTCTTCCTTTCACAAAAATGTTATCAGATAAATAATAAAATGATGCCTGGGAATCCCATTAATATAGGTCAAACTGAAGATGCACTTCTAATCATTAATGGTCAAAGAAACAGTACACTCCACCAAAATAAGTTTTAGGCAGCAAGTATTTAGGCTTCATGAGATTTGTCTAACAAACCAACGAATCATTATCTCCACTGTTCATCACTCAAATAATCTCCACCGTCCAAATCGAAATTCAAAAATGTGCAGGGAAGAGCTTCCTCTATTGTATCTTTATTCTCAACGAAAAAAAAACTTCATTTCCATACGGGATATTCATTATATAATGGATTTCTTTCCAAGCTCATAAAAATACAAATAGCACAGATAGCAAAAACGTATAATGAACACCCAACTTGAATCACAAATGTTACATTGGATTATTATTCAAATGTTACATATCCGTTATATTTTAATTATAATGCATGTAGCAATTTTATATATTAAAATAGTGTATACTTCTTAACAACCATGTTGAATGCCAATATTAAACCATGATATATATTTTGCAGTTCATTAGTATAATACACTACTTTGTTTAGTAGTTTATATATGAGTTTGGTAAATATATTACGTTTAAGGTATAATTTAATTTATTAATATATTACCTTATGAGGTCTATATTAACGTCTATAGTTATCGATTAATTTGTTTAATGTACTCAAATTAAAATCTCATAAAGAAGTTTTTAGAGATAAGATTCTTATAAAAAAGTTTTTAGAGATGAGAATAATATTATGATGTTTTGCTAAATATAGTTTCATAATCAATGAATGGACTCAATTTTTAAGTATTTGTAGGGTTTGTGTGATTCTTTAGTAGCTCAAATTGGAATCTTAAAGTTTGCTAACTAAAAAATGGAACATGTAAAATGTATTAAAATTTTAAGGATTTGTAAACCACTATTATGCTAAGAAGAGTGTATTAAAATGTATTAAATTGTTTTTATTAATATTGTTTTTTTATTTATTTGAATTTTATATTAATTTGTTGTAAATTGTTATATAATTTATCATGGTTAAAATTAAAGAAGTTGTTTCACATTGTATTGTTGTTTATATTATATGAACCATATCATTTGTATGGTATGGTTTTGAAAATTATAATCATTTAAATAAATACATTATTTTATTACATTATTGTTTAAATAAAAATACAAAATTATATAAATATGAGTAATTAAGAAACTTAACATAAAAGAATACTTTTGCACTTTGTAATAATTTTACAATTTTACAATATATTATTTTGAGTGATTACTAATTATTCATTTTTTAATTATTAATTATGATTCTTTTTTGTTTAATATCGCAATTTCATATGATTCTATATTGCTAGGTAAAAGTGTGTTCTTCTCTTATCTCATTTACATATCTCATTTACGTGTTTAATATCATTTCAATATCTAGGAAAATAGAAATCTTTGTATTAACCACTCACTTTTACATTTAATCTTTTTTTTTATGTTTTCAATGTTTTTTTACCTTGAAAATATATACTATATTGCACATTTGTTATCTTTTGAGTCTACCTTAAAGAGATTATATATTTTGATTTCTATCTTTTTTTTTTTTTAACAGAAACAGAAAAGGAAAAGTATATTAACAAGCTGTGCATAACCATTCATTACAGAGGAAGCAAAATATATAATGCCGGCAGATCAAAATTGCTGCACAACTGGCTTGTCCTGAAAGTTTTCCATAAAACAGTGCATATGATCGTTCCAAAATTGCTGTTGTCTCGGGTAGTATATACCCTCACAAACTGGTTACATAGAAATATGCAAAGAAACATTATCCATACAAAATTAAAATAGAATAGCCAAGAGACATAAGTTAAGGGTTGCCTCTGAGACATTATCTGATTCTTCTTCCATGGGATGATCAGCTGCTTCATTTACTCCGTTGACCCTGCTTCCCTGGTTCATGGTGATGAGCTTCTTAAGATCTTTCTGAATTCTATCCACCTTGCCCAGCAGCTCGCGCAGGTTGCTCTCGTTATCATCTATACGGGCATCATGGTTGCTAACTCCAATTGTTGTCATCTCATACAGCCTGCTCAGGTTCTTCTTAATGTCGAGCAACCTAGTATTATCACCAGCTTGAGCCATCCCTCCAGAATAGGTCCCGACCCCAAGTCTATTTGTGTAAGACAACGTTCTCATTGTGCCTCTCTTCCAACCAGTGCATCGGCAGAGACTGTCTTCACGAGAAGGAATTGTTCCAACTTTACAATCAGAACCCCAGGACACTGAAGGATATCCACATTGACAGAAGGAGAAGGCAGACAGAGCAAGGCGCTCCTTTACAAAGGCACGAATGAGAGGGAGCACAAGCCACGGGATTCCCAGTAGTCTCCCTCCCCCAACTCCATCAACTACATTCAAAAAAAAAACTCACAGAGTTTGGAGAACCAAAACCAAATTCCGGAGCATAATGAAGGAGCGAGTCTTTGCAGGGAAGGGTCATAGAGAAAGGAGTGGAGAGGCAACAATCGTGCGAGAGGGTGAGGCAATAAATTGAAGATCTGCCGGAATTTAATTCAACTGCAGCCGAGGAGAGAAGGGAAGTGCACGCGGCCACTGGAGGAGGGCATACAGGACACAAAATTGAAAGCAAAGAGCCGCCAAAAGGAAGGGGAAAATGAGGACCAGCTGGAAGGAGGTGGATGAGAGAGGAAAGGCGGTGGGATAGGGGGATAATGAGAAGAGATGGAGGGGAGAAAAGGAAGAGAGAAAGGAGGGGAGAAGGGAGTAAGCCTAGATGACAACCAATCTTTTTGTTTAAGGATAAGGACTTCATAATGAAACATCGCATGACGAGAGTGCGGGGAAGGATTTTACAGTATCTTGTCATGGAATGAATTTGAGGTAGGGAAGATTTCCATCCTGGCTGTAGTGGCCTTGGGGGAGACTGGCGCCTACATTGGCCATGTTATCCGCTTCCTTGTTATTATGTCGAAGAATGTGAAAAGCTTCGAAGGATTGGGACATGAGAAGCTTAGCTTTTTTATACAACCGGCGAAATTTAATAGCTCCAGTGGGATACCCATTGATCAGTTTATAGATGACATGCCTGGAGTCTCCAAATATTAAAACCTTCCGGATCTTTTTGTCTCGAATAAGTTGGAGACCCTGAAGAAGGGCCATCCACTCAGCTTCATTGTTGGTTCTATAGCCTAGTCCCCAGACAAATCTTTGTTCCACTTGTCCTCCGGGATCCAACAAGATCCCACCCGCACCTGCCACCCCTGGATTACCTTTCGAAGCCCCATCGAAAAAGAAGGAGTATGAGTTTGTATCCCTGAGCCAGGACTGAAAATATTTGATGGGAAGTCGAATTTCCCACTGGAAAGAGTGACTATACTGATTTATTATTCCCAAGAAATTTTTGGACTGAGGGGAGCTATTAACTTTTAAAAATTGTTTGCACCAAGTGGCAGAAGGATCAGGAATATTCTCTTGCAGGGGGTAGCTGATGTTATTCGAAGCAAATTTTTCAGCTATCATTCCTATGGCTTTCGCTGCTATGCGAGCTGGGACAACTTTTTTCTCCTTAAAGATGACACGGTTTCTGGCCAGCCATAATTTCCAGCAAAGGTTCTTTGGAACAGAAGCCCAAAGACGACTTAGAATTGGCTTCTTGGACAAGGAACCTGGGAAAAGATTGGCCTAGTCTTTGAAGAGCTGGACTACATTATCTGGGATGTCTCGATTGAATTCCTTGGGAAGAACGATCTTCCAAACACTAGTGGAGACTTTGCATTGGAGAAAAAGATGGCTAGAAGTCTCTTCAGCTGCATTACATAGGGCACATCGAGATGGTCCAAGGATGCCTCTTTTCCTTAGATTTTCTGCAGTTAAAAGCTTGTTGTGCAGAAGAAGCCAATTGAAACTGTTGACTTTAGGGATGCTGTCGGGATGCCAAACCTTTTTCCATAACCTGTCTGCCATTGTTGGCTCCATGGATATTTTTTTATATCCCTCTTTAACAGTGTACTACCCTGATTTTCCCCATCCCATCCGATCCTTAGCTGAGAGGCTCAACGGGGATAGGCCGTGAAGGGAGGAGAGGAAAAGGTCAGCCGCATTTCTCATGTGGTCTGGAGGAAAAATATCCTTCCATCCTATCCATTGCCCATCCTCATCCCATCGAGAAAGATCGAAAAGATAGAGGATATCCTGCTCAGACAGCCATTTAGAAAAGGGGGTCATACCTGGTAACGTAGATCACGGAGGATGCCCTAAGATGCTGCTATTCCAGATATTAATTCTTTTTCCATTCCCGGGGATCCAGTAGCAGTCTTCAATGATTGTGTTGATTGAAGCCTTGCACAGCTGCCAAATAGTGGTGCCTTTACCCTTCCATTCTCCATCCAACATTTTTGACCTGGGCTTTTTAATGTATTTTTTCCTGAGAACTTCTTTCCACCATTCCTTTTTTCCAGTAACCAGTCTCCAGATCAATTTGGCTCCCATGGCTTTACTCATGAACTCCGGGTCTCTGATGCCTAGTCCACCGTGGCTTTTGGCATGCTTGACAGTATCCCACTTGACCAAGTGGAACTTCTTCGTTTGAGTTTTCCCTCCCTGCCAGAGAAATTTCCTGATTTCTTTACATATGCTGGAGATGACCTTCTTCGGCGCTAGAACCATCGAGCTTGTATAAATGGGATAAGAAGATAGAATAGAATGAATTAGAACTGTCTTTCCAGCTAAATTTAGCCATCTCGTCCCCAGGGATTGGGTCTTGGCTTTGATTTTCTCAATGACCGGATTCCACATTGAGGAGGTCAAGGATTTTTTGACCACAGGGATGCCCAAGTAATTGAAATGAGTCCAGTTTGGATTGGCTTTAATTTGAAGAGTTTGAAAGATACTACAGAGGGTGGGAGCAGGACAATTCCAGCTATAGATTTGACATTTGTTTGAATTTGCTGAGCTCCCTGAGGTTTGAAGGAAGAGGTCCAGGGGGTTAAGGAAGTTTCTAGCAATTTGTATGGATGCTATTCCGAGAAAGATGGAGTCGTCTGCAAACAGAGCATGATTGATAGAAGGCACGCCATTCCTAAAGGAGAGGCCC
The DNA here is from genome assembly GCA_027924585.1 of Larix kaempferi. NCBI lineage: Eukaryota > Viridiplantae > Streptophyta > Pinopsida > Pinales > Pinaceae > Larix > Larix kaempferi. The sequence goes on along the minus strand of BSBM01002149.1, from coordinate 871,058 downwards.
GGAAGGGAACCTTCATATTGGAGCCTGAGCAATCTTCTACTAAGGGAATCTGCGACCAAAATGTAAAGAAATGGGGAAAGCAAACATCCTTGCCTTACCCCATGTGAGGCTTTGAAAAACTCAGAGGGCCTGCCATTAATAAGAGGGGCTATCCAGGGGGAAGAGATGCAAGCTTGAAATTGGTTAATAAAGGTAGAGGGGAATCCAAATCTTTCCATCACCATGATGATGAAGGAATGTCTTAATCTGTCGAAGGCATTCGCCAGGTCCAGCTTGATGGCCATCCCGAGCTCTCTTCTTTTAGTGCTGGAATGGATCGCTTCTTGCACTAAGAGGATATTATCACTAATGTGCCTACTTGAAACGAATCCACCTTGGTTGGGAGAGATAAGGGAGGGAATAATTTGTTTGATTCTCAGAGACAACACTTTCAAAAAGATTTTGTAGGATGAGTTTCACAGGGAAATGGGCCGAAATCTTTTAATGGAAGAAGGATTGGAATCTTTAGGGATAAGGGCCAAGAATGTGGAGTTGGTGGCTCCCCCCATATTTCCTTTTGCCATCCAAGATATCAGGCGCATGAGATCTCTCTTAATAAGGGGCCAAAAGGTCCTGTAGAAGCAGATAGGGAAACCATCCGGGCCTGGGGCCTTATCCGGATGGAGGCTCCAGATTGCTTTTTTAACTTCTTCTTCCAAGATGGGGGATTCGAATTGGATTTTTTCCTCAGGGCTAATAAGGGAAGGAATGTCAGAGGCCATTTCTTCCATGAGGCCATGAGAGACTTGCTCCTCATCGTTGTATAAATGCTTAAAGAAATTCCTTACCTCTGCACAGATAGTTGCTTGCCCTTGTATGTCCGAGCCATCTTCATTTTTAAGTTCTCTTATTGTGTTCCAGCGTTGCCTGTCCCTATACTGGATTTGGAAAAACTTTGTATTCTGATCTCCCCCTTTGAGCCACAGGATGCGTGATCGGAGTCTCCATTCCTCTTCTATTTGCCTTAAAATTTTCTGAAGTTGTGTTTCCAGTTCGATTTCTTTGATGAGATACTCCTTGGTGATCGTTCTTACCTCCATTTCTGATTGCAGGTGTTCCATCTCTTCTAAGATGAGATCCTTATGTTTAGCAGGTTCTTGATATTGAGACTTTACCCACGCCTTGAGAGCGACTTTCACCCTCTTTAGCTTCTGCTCCCAGATGAACGCTGGAGTACCTGGAATGAAGCAACGCCAAGATTTGACTATTATTTCATTAGCTTCTTCCGATTCCAGCCATGATCAATTGAACCGAAATGGAAGAGGCCCTAGATTTTCTTTCGGCGGGAAGAAGAGACAAATTGGCTTATGATCCGAAACCGCCGAGCACAGGAGTTTGACTTCTGAGATAGAGTTAAGAAGATGAGTACTAACCAAGAACCGATCTATACGAGCAGCGATGTGCCCAGGGCCCACTCGTTTGTTGCTCCAAGTATATGTGCCATTTTTGGGTTTAATATCTGAAAGGCCCCATTGAGAAATAAGATCTTCAAGCCGCTCCCCGAAGGGGTTCCTGACCTTGGATCCACCTATACACTCGGCTGCTGATAAGGTAGTGTTGAAGTCCCCTGCTATGATGCAGGGAAGGAGCTTTTTGTCCTCACACTGCCTCTCTAGCAATGTCCAAAAGCTATCCTTCTGCGCGTTCAGGGTTGGGCCATATACATTCCCAATCCAAAACTGTTCTTTGCATTCTTTATTCTCAAGTTTTATGAGGAGCCAATTTCTATTTTCTACAGCAGAGAGAAGTTCATATTTATCTGTGCTCCACCAACATAGGAGACCTCCAGAGGCTCCAATAGCATTAGTGGCTATACCATTCCCTTTTGGCCAGATACTTTTGATGGCCGCTACGCTGTCTTCAGCTATTTTCTTAGTCTCCTGGAGAAGAAGGATTGAGGCTAATTCCAAGGATTTGAATCTCTTGATGACTTCTAATTTTTGTATACCGCCCAAGCCTCTACAATTCCAGGAGACTATTTTCATTATTTCTTATGCTGTTTGAGGGCCTTTTCTTTCTCCTTTCTTTCCTCCTCCACACTCATGAGATATTTGCTTGCTTGCGAGGTTTTGACCAAGAAATCTATGTTGGACTACTTTCCTGCCGCCTTTTCCCTTGCCGCCTCCTGCTCACGAATGACTATATTAGTTTTCCTTCCTTTCCTGGAGAGCAGTTCTTATTCTTCTATGGAAGTATCTATCATTTACTCTGTGCTTGCTTTTGCCTTTGATCTAGTGACAGAGCCTTCAGAGATTGTCTCCATCTCTTTTCTGCCCTTGGAGTGCTCAACCTCCGCTTCATGGGATTTCTGAGGCTGAGCGACTATCTCCATGCCGCACCGGATCAAGGCTGTCTTCTTCATTCTCTGGGTTCTTTGCTTGGATTTATTCATCCTGCATCTCTACCTCCAGGGCCGCAAACTTGTTTCCGGGGGGGTTCTTTGGCGTGGGGATCTGCTGTTTTGGGGGCTTGGCTGACTTTTTCCCATTTGCAATATTCCAGCCCTCACTAGGAGGGTTTTCTGGGGAGGGTTTTCCTGGATTCTTCGGGCATGACCTGGAAAAATGGCCATATTCATGGCAATATTTACACTTGAACGGGATTTGCTCATAGTCTACTGTTTGAAGATGGCTCCATCCATCAATGGAGAGCTTGATAGACTCTGGAAAACCTTTTTCTAGATCAACTTCAACACATATTCGGGCACATGAGAACATTGGGGCTTTCAACTCAAACTTGTCCACATATTTCCCCAAAGTATTCCCTATTACTCAAAAGTCCTCATCATTCCAGAAATGAAGGGGAAGATGGGGTAATTTTACCCAGACAGGGACTGCTTTTGGAATATCTTTCTCAGGATTGAAGGAAAAATCCCACTTGTTTAGATACATACCACGAGGGCCCATGAAGTATGGCCCATTCCTGAAGATTAGGTCCCAATCCTCCTTCTTTTCAAAGATGAATGCAAAGTATCATTTTCCACAAAAGATTTGCTGAACTTCTCCTTGTATTAGGGTTCTCTAGTTTTTGTTCAGCCAAATCTCCATTGATCGCGGGGATGGCCAAAGTCCAGTAAACAGGCCAATGAGGCCCTTCTCGGAGAGAGAAACTACCTTTCGCTTAGAGGCGGCAAAACTGAGCTTAACCTCTGGAACATCGGCAAGCTTAACAAATCTGGAGGCAGGGGCCGTGACAGGATGATCACGCGGAAGGGAAGCTATGATGTTCTGAAATCTATCCTCAAAGGACGATGGGTTGGGCGGATCCATGGCAGAGCCGCCGACCAGCAAAGAGAGCCCGTAACAGAGCTAGGGTTGGCCACAGCAGATTTTTTCTTGTATTGTCGAGGAGTTGCTATGCAGTGTTCCTACAAAAAAATCTATTGTTATTATCCCCTATTTTCATTTCAGAAGTGACTTCTATCTTAGAAATATCAAATATTATTAAAAAAACATTTTAGGTAAAAAAAAATTGATTGCACCCATACAACATTCACATCCAAAATCCATTTTAAATAGATTTTGATAATATATCCTTATTCTATAGCTCATTGGGGCGAGATGCCCTTTCTACATCTCCATTGAGTGAAGTGTGTCATGTCTATCACATGTAAGCTCTAAAAAGAATATTAAAAAGCTAAATTATAAAACCAAAAATATGTCGGATCCAAATTTAAATTAATTAAATTGCAAAACACATTTGTATATCAAATTTAAGTTTAAAATTCCATTCATTTGAAACCTAGAAAATTTCATGTATTCTTATCTTTCTCTTTATATAAAATCAAAATCAAACTTAAATAATTTTTTTCATAAATAGTTACAAGAATAATTGTTTTACTTCATAATTAATGAATAAACTCAATTTTTGAGTATTTGTAGGGTTTGTGTTACTCTTTAGTATCCCAAATTGGAATCTCAGAACTTTGCTAACCCAAAAAGGGAACATATAAAATGTATTCTTATCTTTCTCTCTATATATAATCAAAATCAGACTTAAATAAATAGATAACACGAATTCAACAAATGACTTATCCCCTATTTATATATATCTTTATTTTAAATGGGTAACCACAATTGACCATGGTTGACTTTAGTTGACTTTGGTTGGCCATAATTAACTTTGGTTTACCACGGTTAATTGTGGTTGACTATTGATTCACCTTGTTTGACTCTTTCCTATGGTTGACAATGGTTGACCATGGTTGACCATGTTCAACTATGTTCGACCATGGTTGACCATGTTCAATTATGGTTGATTGTGGTTGGCCATAATCGACTTTGGTTTACATTGGTTGACCATGGTTAACCAAAGTTAACCATGGTCACCCATAGTCAACCATGGTCACCCAAAGTCAACCATTATCCACCACAATCAACCACAACCAAGCAAAGTCAAACACAATAAACCATATTCAACCAAATTTAACAATAGTCAAACAATAGTTGAATTATAAAACTATATGATTTTAAAGTCAACCACGGTCAACCAAAGTCAACCATGGTAAAGCAATGTTAACGAAAGTGAACCATAGTTAACCAAAGTCAACAAAATTAAACCAAAGTCAACTAAATCCAACCAAAGTCAACCATGGTCAACTATAATCAATTATGGTCACACAAAGTCAATCATGGTCAACCAAAGCCAACCAAAAGTCAACGATGGTCAACTAAAACTCAAACAAAATTCAACCATGGTCAAGTGTGGTCAACCATAGTTAACCATAATCAACCATGGTTAAGCATGGTCAACCATAGTCAACCATGGTTAACCCAAATGCAATCATGGGCAAACAAAGTCAAATAAAGTCAACCATGGTTATCCATGACCATAGCCAACAAAAATCAACCAAAGTCACCCATCGTTATCCATGGTTAGCCATGGTAAACCATGGACAACCAAAGTCAACCATGGTCAACCAAAGTCAACCATGTTCAAACAAAGTCAAACTTGGTCAACCATTGCCAACCAAACATAAACCAAAGTAAACCAAATCCAACCATGGTCAACCAAAATCCAACCAATGTCAACTATGGTCAGCTAATGTCAACCATGGTTAAGCAAAGTTAATCAAAAAGTCAACCATGGACAACTAAAGTGAGCCATAGTAAACCAAAGTCAACCAAAGTTAACCAAGGTCATCTATGCTAAACCATATTGAATGATGTTTATTCATAGTCAAACATGGTTAGACATGGTCAACCAAAGTCAACCATAGTTGACCATGGTCAACTATGTTTAGCTAAAGTCAACCATTGTTAAACGAAGTCAACCATAGTCAACCATATTCAATGAAATTCAACAATTGTCATACAATAGTGGAATTATAATGAAACATATTACTTTAAAGTCAACACTTACTGTCACCCATGATGAAGCGAATAAGTCAACCATATGATATTAAAATCAATCGAAGTTAACCATCACCAACCATGGTCAACTATAGTCAACTATGGTCAACCATAATCAACCATAGTCAACCATAGTAAACCATGGAAAACTATAGTCAGTGATGGTCAACCATCAAGCATCGTCGACCATAGTCAACCATATTCAACCATGGCTAACCATGGTCAACCAATAATCAACCATGGTCATCTAATGGTCAACCATAGTTAACCAATGTCAACCATAGTCAACCATTATCAACCACACTCAACCATGGTCAATGAATAGTCATCCATAGTCAACCATAATTAATCATGGCCAACCAATAATCAATCAATGGTCAACTATAATTAACCATGCTTAACCAATAGTTGACCAATACTGAACCAACGGTCAACCAATAGCCAACCATGGTCAACCATAAGTTATCAAATAGTCAACCAATGTTAACCCATAACCAATGGTCAACTAATAGTCAACCAATAGCTAACCAACATTTAACCAATAGTCAACCGATGGTAAACAAATTTCAACCATTGTCAACGATGGTCAAAGAGTGGTCGAACATCACACATTGGACATTTAATATTAATAAACATTAAATTTACACATTAGACATTAATAAACATTTAAACATTGACAAACATTAGTCAACATTGTATTTTCACAATAATTGAAACTATGTGTTTATGTTATGCAATGCTAAACATTAGTAAGATTAGTTTACATTGGGCATTAGACATTAAACATTAAACATTAGTTTACAATAAACATTAGACATTAATAATAATAATAATAATTAGTATTAAACATTACACAATAATTATTAAACATTATTACTTATTAAATGTTTTATTTCTACATTGTTGCATCTTAATTTTGGCTATATGAGATATGAATAACATTAATATTAACTCTAATGTTATCAACATTAAAGTCAACATTAATAATTTATCATTAATATTAAAATATTAATAATAACACTAATAAAATATTGAAATAAAAAATGATCAAAGCATAACTAAATCATGATAAAGACTATTAAATTCAACGGTGGTAAATGAAAGTCATGGTTTCATGGTTAACAATATTACTAAAGTCAATCGTGGTAAACCAAAGTCAAGAAAATCGTACAATAGTAAACTAAAGTCATCAAAGTCAACTAAATTTCACCATGGTCAACCAAAGTCAACCATGGTTAGTCATGGTCAACTAAAACCAACCATGGTAAACCATAGTCAAAGAAAACCAAAAGTCAACCATAGTCAACCAAAATCAACCAAAGTAAACCAAAGTCAACCATAACCAAAGTCAACCAAAATGAAACTAAAGTCAACCATCATTAACCATAGTCAACCTTCGTGAACCATGGTCAAGCAAAGTGAACCCAGATTAACCAAAAGTCAACCAAAGTCCACCATGGTTAACCAAAGTCAACCAAACGCAGCCATGGTCAATTAATGTCAATCATGTTGAACCAAAGTCAACCTTGGTCAACCATGGTGAACCATAGTCAATTAGTCTACCAAAGTCAACCATAATCAACTGAATTCAACCAAATTCAACGATAGTCAATTGAAATTAACCATGTTCAACCAAAAAGTAAACTAAAGTCAACCATGGTCAACCATAATCAACCAAAAGTAAACTAAAGTCAACCATGGTCAACCATAATCAACCAAAAGTAAACTAAAGTCAACCATGGTCAACCATAATCAACTTTAGTGACCATGGTTAAGCAAAGTGATCCATTATTAACCAAAAATCAACCAAAGTCGACCATGGTCAACCAAAGTCAACCAAATGCAGCCATGGTCAATTAACTTCAATCCTGGGTGAACCAAAGTCAATGAAATTCAACCATGGTCAACCATACTCAACCATGATCAACCATGGTGAACCATAGTCAATTAGTCTACTGAAGTCAACTAAATTCAATGATAGTCAACTAAAATCAACCATAGTCAACCATTATTAACCATATTCAAAAGTCACACAAGGTAAACCAATAATTCATTATGGAAAAAAAGTAAACCATAGTCAACCATGGCTAGCCATGGTCAACCAAAGTTAACAAAGGTAAACTAAACTAAACCAAGGTCAACCAAAGTCAACAATGGTCCACCATAATTAACCATGGTCGACCATACTCAACCAAATTCATCCATTTGTCAACCAAAGTAGGTAATCATTGTCAACCATGGTTAGCCAAAGTCAACCATGGCCAACCAAAGTCAACCAAACTAAACCATTGTCAATGAACGTCAGCCATTGTGAACCATGGTTAATGAAAGTCAACCATGATTAACAAAGGTTAACAATAATCAAACAAAGTCAACCATAGTCACCATCATCAACCAATGTCAACCACACTCAACCAAAAGTCAACCAAAGTCAACCATGGTCAACCATAGTCAACCCAATCTAACCATTGTCTACCATAGTCAACCATGGTCAACCAATGGAGACCATGGTCAATCAAAGTTAACCATAGTGAAACAAAGTCAACCATAATCAACCATATTCGACCAAACTCAACAATATTCAACCATGGTCAACCATAACTATAGTTGACTTTGGTAGACTTTAGTTGACCATGGTTGCTTTTAGTTTACTATGGTTGACTTAAGTTGACCATGGTTGACTTTGGTTGACCATGGTTGCCTTTGGTTGAGCATGGTTGACTTTGGTTGACCATTGTTGACTATGGTTAACGTTGGTTTACCATGGTCAACTTTTGCCGACTTTGGTTGATCATGGTTGACTTTAGCTGGTCATGGTTTAACTTGGATCATCATGGTTTCCTTTAGTTGAGCATGGTTAACAAAGGTTGACAAGAGTCAAACAAGTTCAACCATAGTCAACCATATTCAACCACAGTCAACCATCATCAACCAAAGTCAACCACAATCAACCAAAGTAAACCGTGGCTAACCAAATCCAACCATAGTCTACCATAGTCAACCATGGTCAACCAAAGTCGACCATGGTCAATCAAAGTTAACAATAGTCAAACAAAGTCAACCGTTATCAACCATATTCGACCAAATTCAACAATATTCAACCATGGTCAACCATAACTATATTTGACTTTAACCATGGTTGACTTTGGTACACTTTAGTTTACCATGGTTGACTTTAGTTGACTGAAGTTGATGATGGTTGACTTTGGTTGACTAGGGATGACTATGGTTGACATTACTTGACCATAGTTGACTTTTAATTGATTATGGTTGACTTTGGCTGACCATGGGTGACTTTTGTTGACTATGGTTGACTATTGTTGACTATCATTTACTATGGTTAACCATTATTCATTATGGTTCTTTATGGTTGACCAAAACCAAATTCAACCACGATGAACCAAAAGTCTACCAAAGTCAACCATGGTTAGCCAAAGTCAACGATAGTCAACCATGGTCTTCCAAAGTCAATGATGGCCAACCATAGTCAGCCATGGTCTTCCAAAGTCAACCTTGGCCAACCAAAAATCAACCATGGTCAACAAATAGTTAGGCATTAGTCAACTAATGGTAAACCATAACCAATGGCCAACCAATTGCCAACCATTAGTCAAGTAATAGTCAATCATGGTGAACCAATAGTCAACCAATGGTATACTAATGTCAACCATAGTCATCCATGGTGAACTAATGTCAACCATAGTCAACTAATGCTTTACCATGGTTGACCATTGGTTGAAATTGGTTTACCAATGGTGGACCATTAGACAACCATGGTCAACCATTAGTGGACCATAGTTGACCAAATTGGATGACCAATGGTCAACCAATAGTTGACCATGGTTGACTATTGCTTGACCATTGGTTATTATTATTCTATTGGTTGACCATATTCAAGCATGGTCATCAATCATTCACCATAGTCAACCATGAATAACCATAGTCAACAATAGTCAACCATAATAAACCATTTTCAACGCTGAATAACCATGGTTAACCATAGTCAACCATATTCAACTAAGGTCATTCATAGTTGGTTAATAATAGTAAAAAATATTCAACCAAAGGGTTTACAATAGTCAGTCATAGGGTCAACCATAGTCAAGCATGGTCATCCATCATTCACCATAGGCAACCATGAATAACCATAGTCAACAATGGTCGGCCATAATAAACCATCTTCAACCCTGAATAACTATGGTTAACCATGGATTGAAGTCAACCATGGTTTAAAGTCAACAGTGGATTGAAGTCAACCATGGTTAAAAGTCAACAGTGGATTGAAGTCATTAATATTAATATTAATTACAGGATGAATTCAACCATGGTACAAAATCTACTTTGGATTGAACTCAACAATGGATTGAAGTCAACCTTGTATTTAATTCAACCATGGTTTAAAGTCTACTTTGACTTGAAGCAACTCTAGGATTGAAGTCAATCTTGGATTGAAGTGAACCTTTAAACAAACTTGGATTGAAGTCAAGCTTGAAGTGAGGGTTGTATTGAATTTACCCATGAATTGAAGTTACCCAACCATGAATAACCATGGTTAGCCAACTAAATTAAATAATTAACTAATTAATTTAATTTAACTTAATTTAATTTAATTTTTAATATGTTTTAATATTTTTATTTAATTTAATTTTCAATATGATAAATATGTTGTAATATTTTTATTTAATTTAAATTAATTGAGTTTATTTAAATTAATTTAATTTAATTTCTAATATATTTTAATATTTTTAATTTAATTTAATTTATTTTAATTTAATTAAGTAATTAAATTTAATTAACTTAATTTAAATTTAATTTTTGATATGTTTTAATATTTTTATTTAATTTAATTTTTAATATGTTTTAATATTTTTATTTTTATTTAATTTAAGTTAATTTAATTTTTATTTAATTTAATTTAAATTTTAATATGTTTTAATATGTTTATTTAATTTGTTTTAACTTAATATGTAATTCTTTCGATTTTTATATCCAAATAACATTTTTATTAATTTTTTTATTTAATTTATTTTACCTTTTATTTATTCAATTTTTTTCCACTTATATTTATTTATTATTTTTCTTTTACTTCTTTATTTTAGTCTATTTATTTACTTTGTTTTTTTACTTTGCTTTAATTTGCTTTTCTTTTTTTAATTTCCTTTATTTTAATTTTATTTTGTTTCCACTTGTTTATTTTTGTATTTTTTATTCTATTTTAATTTTTTATTTCACTCTATTTATTTCCACTTTTTCTTTTAAATTCTTCATTTGACTTTATTTTATTTTTTTACTTTATTTAATTTACTTTCTTTTTATTTATTTAATTTACTTCACTTTATTTTCCATTTCCATTTTTACTTATATTCGCTCATTTTTTCTTATATTTATTTATTTTGATTTATTTCTTCATTTATTTAATTTCAACTTTTTTATACTTTTATTTATCTATCTTTTTTATTAAATATTATTAGTTAATAAATTTATATATATTTATGAAAAATACTAAATATTAATCATAACTATTAAAATTAACATTTTTATTTACTATTTTTCTATTTAATTATAATAAATGAATGAATGAATAAATTATAATTAAAATAAATGAATTAATTTATTTATTTACTAAATATTAATCATAATAAATTAATGAATAAATTATAATTAAAATAAATGAATTTATTTATTTATTTACTAAATATTAATCATAATAAATGAATTAATTAATTATAATTAAATAAAAAATAGTAAATAAAAATGTTAATTTTAATAGTTATGATTAATATTTAGTATTAATATTTATTATTTTTCATCAATATATATTAATTTATTAACTAATACTATTTAATAAAAAAGATAGATAAATAAAAGTATAAAAAAGTTGAAATTAAATAAATGAAGAAATAAATCAAAAATAAATCAAAATTAATAAATATAAGTAAAAATGGCAATGGAAAATACAGTGAATTAAATTAAATAAATAAAAGAAAAGTAAATTAAATAAAGTAAAAAAATAAAATAAAGTCAAAATGAAGAATTTAAAAGAAAAAGTGGAAATAAATAGAGTGAAATAAAGAATTAAAATAGAATAAAAAATACAAAATCAAACAAGTAGAAACAAAATAAAATTAAAATAAAGAAATTAAAATAAAGATAATTAAAAAAAGAAAAGCAAATAAAAGCAAAGTAAATAAACAAAGTAAATATATAGACTGAAATAAAGAAGTAAAAGAAAAATAATAAATAAATATAAGTGAAAAAAATTAAATAAATAAAAAGTAAAATAAATTAAATAAAAAAATTAATAAAAATGTTATTTGGAAATAAAAATCAAAAGAATTACATATTAAGTTAAAACAAATTGAATAAAAATATTAAAACATATAAAAATTTAAATTAAATTAAATAAAAATTAATTTAAATAAATTAAATATAAATATTAATATTAAAACATATTAAAAATTAAATTAAATAAAAATATTAAAACATATCAAAAATTAAATTTAAATTAAATTAAATTAAGTTAAGTTAAATTAAATTACTTAATTAAATTAAATTAAAAATATTAAAATATATTAGAAATTAAATTAAATTAATTAAAATAAACTCAATTAATTTAAATTAAATAAAAATATTACAACATATTTATCATATTAAAAATTAAATTAAATAAAAATATTAAAACATATTACAAATTAAATTAAATTAAGTTAAATTAATTAATTAATTATTTAATTTAGTTGGCTAATCATGGTTATTCATGGTTGGGTAACTTCAATTCATGGGTAAATTCAATACAACCCTCACTTCAAGCTTGACTTCAATCCAAGTTTGTCTAAAGGTTCACTTCAATCCTAGAGTTGCTTCAAGTCAAAATAGACTTTAAACCATGGTTGAATTAAATACAAGGTTGACTTCAATCCATTGTTGAGTTCAATCCAAAGTAGATTTTGTACCATGGTTGAATTCATCCCGTGTAACGTCCCCTTCCATCGTCAAATGCGGGGAAGGAAACATTAACAACACACCGGGGCTTTTGGCAGACTTAGCCCCAATATTACATTACTCATAAATTCATAAAAATTAAAAACTTCTATATGCAGATTCATCTCAATATAAACACAGTGGAATAAACATACTAATAAGCACACAACCAGTAATGCCTAACATATATATATATATATCACAGCGGGGGATGATTCAACATATAGAGACTCAATCTCATTACAATACCATGCATGGATTCCAAATTAAGATAATCAACTCATTTCATTAAACATGGACAACTTAACATATTGCAGAACACAAAATGCGAATAATTTATAATACATGGAACACTTATCTTGAAGATGAAGCTGTCCAAACAACTGGCTACGTGAGAGCAACGTTCCACCCAACCATAGATCTCTGTCCAGCCTGTATTCTTTCAGCTGAGAGATCACCCCCGAGCTGGGCTGTGTATCCACTAAGGAGGAACTAGCTGGCTCACTCACGGTCAGGGTTTCACTCAGTCAGCCATGGTTTCGGTCATCAGCTATGCTAAGCCAACACACCGTTGGGTTTATCAAGCATACAAATGACAAATGAGGAGGATGCTAAGCCAGTGAGCTCAACCACAAAGCTACAGGCATCTCAAATGAACTCAGCAGTCATGGCACCCACAATACCTACCGCACCCAACACAAGGAAGGTCCCCTTCTCTGCTGCACAGTCCCTCAGGCATCCCTTCCCTCCAGTGCTCTTCCGGGTGGGCATAGAAAGGTCCAGCTGCTAATTCCTTGAGATTCTAGCCTTCACTGGGTTTATCAAGCAAACCAAGCCTCTGCTCAGTCATTCACACTTGGATTTCTCATAGTTCTGTTATCCAATAACTCAATCCCGTCACTTCATTTCTGGGCTGCAAAAACTGGGTTTTGCTATGGATTTCGGGGTAGCTAATGCTCCCAAATTCGCCCCAAGGTTCATACCAATGGATCCCCCATTGGATTTCACTGTCCAATGCCAAATCTGGGCATTTTTGGCTTCCCAAAACGTGGGTTCTTGCAAAGTCGCGATTTCTGGTTTTTCTCCCTGCTGGGCATTCGTTTTTGGATGGAAAATGGTGCTGGTCAGTTTTCCAATGGAATGGCGATGAGGAAGAAGCAACTCCCATGAGGTAGAGTGGCTTGTGGTACAAGAAAACAGAGCCCATACTCTGCCATACGAATTTCTGGGCTGCCCATGCTCCATTGAAGCCATGGACTGAAATCCTCAACCACTTCCTTACAACAGAATTAAATGTCATCAAGGAAAGTCATATGGGTTCTCAAGGTGACATATGGCAGCCTGTGGTTCAATCCCACAACCCCCTCACCACTCCCTAGTGGATACACATGGCCCCTTCTCATTCGTTGCTCCCATAGCCAGTTTTGGTATTTTATTGCATGATGTTTATTTACATCCTATTACAATTTCCATGGCTTAATAGCACATGGGCATCAATTATCAATGCTTGCCCTTTTAAACCAAATTCGGGTTTTCACTAGCGGGGCCTTGGCCTTGAGCTCCACGCTAGGAAAACATACGTCACATGTACACAGTATTTACATTAAATGATAATATATCCTAAGGGTCAAAATGGGGTATTACAATCCCCTCCCCCTTAGAATAACACCGTCCTCGGTGTTCCAAGACTTAGGCACACATATACAATTTACACATATCCAAAACTTCAAAAAAAAACTTTACAGATTTGCCCTGCATTCTGTTCTTTACTTTTAACTTTCAGGACCAAGTCCTTTGATTTTCACGAGCTGCTCCTGCTGATTCGGATCTTCCAGCTCATCCATAAGTCTGAAAACTTTATGGCTGCTACCCTCTTGAGGTTCATCTCGTTCTGCTGCTTTTGCATCTTGAGCATCTCTCCAATATTTTCTTGGGTCTTGGCAATTGTTTGAAGAAGACTTCCAGCCAATTCTAATAGCCTATGGTCTGCTGCCATGGTCATTGTGCATAGCTGGTTCTCACTTGGCTCACAAGCAACACTTGCTCATAGCAACTGCAACCAATTGATTTAATTTCCACCTGTGAAATTCATCATTACAATTATCATTAGGCCAAGCATAACCCAAACATAAAAAAAAAATCCGTCAATGGTTTTTCCCCATTTGACATGGATAGTCCATGATTTACTCATGAGACTTCCACACTTTCCATGCTTTTCCAGCATACACATGAATTCTTTCATGTTCATCCATTCACGTTAAATTAACTACTTCAGCATTCACAATTTATTTCAAGCAAATAAACACACTCTACTTTTACCCATACATGCATTCAACAATTTTCTGTGTTTATAAATGCATCAATAAAAAGGAAAGAGAGAGCAGTAAGAGTTTCTTCTCTTAGTCATGTTCCATTCTGGAACCCACACCACCACGGTGGTTTTCATGCTCCTAGTCTCTTTCACCTCAACGTGAATGCTTGACCTGCCCTTCTTGGCTATGACACGTAGTGTCTATGGTCTATTCCAGACCTTTCAACCATGGAGTTCCTCCACTCGCTTGGTCTAACTCTTGGCTGCTAGGACTCACATAGTTCCACTAGCCTCATCTTTCATTACTGCTCATGCTGAGCTCTTTGGGACGGTTACATGTCCACACACATCCTTGAGATGCTTTCATAGTCATTGCTTCCAGCAATACCTACACTCAAACATTGAATTAATTCACATGTTTAGTTTATTTTCATAGGAAATCCTAACCAAATCATATACACATGTATATTCATAAGCAAGAAATTACAAGATAACCAAATACTTATCTGCATTGGATGTCTTCACTTTATTCCATAGGGTCCTTCTTTGCTTTACAAGCCTTGGAATCGCCTATGGATTTGGGTGTTTGGCCAGCGCGCAGGCCGCCCCTCAACATCAAATAGTCTTGTATGTTTGTCCAGCACGCAGGCTGCTCCAAATCATCAATAATCTTGCATGTTTGGCCAGCACACAGGCTACTCCAAATCATCAACAATCTTTGCATGTTTGGCCAGCACGCAGGCTGCTCCAAATCATAAATAATCTTGCATGTTTGGCCAGCACGCAGGCTGCTCCACAACATCAATAATCTTGCATGTTTGGCCAGCACGCAGGCTGCTCAAAATCACCAATAATCTTGCATGTTTGTCCAGCATGCAGGCTGCTCCAAATCATCAATAATCTTTGCATGTTTGGCCAGCACGCAGGCTGCTCCAAATCACCAATAATCTTTGCATGTTTGGCCAGCACGCAGGCTGCTCCAAATCATCAATAATCTTGCCCAACCAGCCACTCTCTGGATTTACCAAGCAACTTTTAGTTCTTTCAGGGTCCTTGCTTTCTGCATTGACCAAGGTTTCCAACAAAGAAACAATAATGCATCAGCTCACTGTTACAAGCTTTATACTTGAAACCTTCATTATTTCAAATAAGAAATGAATGAAATTGAATACTTATCTGTATTGTGCATTTCTTCTCTGGTCCACAGGGTCCTGCTTTTACTTTATAAGCCTTGGGATCCTCCTGCAGACTAGGATGTTTGGCCAGCATGCAGGCTGCTCCAAATCATCAAATAATTAATGCCCTACCAGTACACCTTCACGCCGACTGGGTTTACCAAGCATTTGGTGGTGCCCAACCAGTCCCATACCTGGTTGGCCCTCTCCATTGCCGAGCCAGCACATACGTCTGGGTCATCGACCAATGGAAGGTAACTGCGCCACCGACCATTACAGGTCAAGGCTCCACTACCCTTTGCCTTAGGCTTGCATCAGCCTTTCACATGTATCACAATCCCTCAATGCGCATAACAATTCTTCACCCACACAAGGGTGGCACTTCTTCTCTTGTGTAAGCCGGCGGTTCCATTAAGGAATTCTTTAGGTGACTTTCTTAACTGCAGGCTATCATGGCCCCATGATACCCACTCACCCTACACAAGGGTTACCACTGCTCATACAGTCCTCTTGAGTATTCTTTTCTTCACTTTTCCCTTTAATGTGCAGCACTGAATTTCATATGTATAATCTGTCAACACAAAATGGATAGCAAGCTCATTAGTATTGCTGCTCTAGGACTGTAAACATATTTCATAACATTCACTATCCAACCTTGAAACACTAGGAATGCGTCCATTCCCTTAAGGCGTAGTCAATATTGGCATCCCTAACATAACTCAGCACCAGAAAGGCGTGCACTCCTTACTGATGTGAACTATGAAGGTCCTAATCATACTTCAAGCAGTCTGCTATAATGGAAATAAAATCAAAACATGCTCTGCATATTAACTCTAATAATTAGACATGCATGTATGTATATATATATATATATCATTCAGGGTTTATGAAACACTTATCCATTTGCAGATGTTATTTCCCTTCTTTAATGAGGAATGGGGGCTCCTTCTCTGAGTTGACAGTCCCTCGGTTTGCCATCCCAATTCCTTTTGATGTTACATGCCTCTCACATGTCTTACTGACATAATCTTCACCATCTCACTCATATTGTTTGCCAATCATGTAGTGCAGATGAGACATTAATAATGTCTTATGGCGTTTCACCTGAAACCCATTTTCAAATCATGGAATCCCTTCCCATGAAGTTTGGCTTCTGCAGGACCTCTCTCTCTCGGTCTTACTGCAATGTGTCTCCCTGGCACACTTATTAAACAGCCAAATAGTCAGCAACATTTAACAATACCATTCAAATTTGATTGTTCCATAACCAATCCATGGCACTAATAATTAAATTCAGTATGCATTTGCAACTCTGTCTACTACAAAAATTGGTTTTCTTATCCATGAGGCTATCCTCATATTGTTTGGCTCCTGTAAGTGACACCACTCTGCCCGTTATGGTCTTATGCCTGCTGCCATACATGAGCATCCACTTACAGCATGTCCTCCTGACACATTTTCATATAAGCCAAACAATCATTAGCAATTATTAGCAAAATTTCAAATCCGAAACATTTACAAATCTGAGATTTACAACTGTTCTTACTAACAGAGCTTAGAGCTCTCAACCATGAGATTCCTTCTCATAAGTTCTAGATCAAATTTCACAGTCATATCATTCATACAACTCTGTCCTTCCACAGAGCACTCTAGCAGCCCATCGATCATAATTGGGCTCTTCATGCACTTACTATTCTGCATTCATAACAGCCCATGAAATGATCCTAGAATTATCATCAATTCATCATTTCATTCATTATTTATTTTGCAATAACATATGCATCATCCCTATGCATTCATACAATGCATCACAAGATTTATAAAATCTCTTAATGCACATCTACTCAATGCTACCTTGCATTGTTTCATGAGTACTAGGCATTCAAGCATATTATGATCGAAACATGACTATCTCATATAACTTGCATTACCATAATCAGGACCACTAGTCCTCACTTGCTTGGGTTATTAAGCACATAACCAACATACACATGGCATGATATAAATTCATATGAATGCATTGAGATTTCTAAACAGTCATAGGGTGTAAGGATCATTTCCTTCACTTACCCACACCTCACCAAGCTTGGCAGGTTAACAGTCCCAATCGGTATTCAATATCACATGCAAACTAACTCATCATAGCTCAAACATAGTTGAAGAGATCTTACCAAATCCTCTTTCAACATTCATGCAATTTGGCACCAATAATCATTACCTGCATGGTTACCATTAACATCATCTGATGTTACCTGATCAGTTGGCCTCTTACCAAGGTTGCTCAGTCCTTTTGCCAACTTTATGATCATAGATTTGTTGCACCATCCTTTCTGCATAAGGTTGTTGGCTTCATGCAACAACATCCTCAACACATTTAGCCATGCTCTTTGTTATCTTTGGTCCTACAACCAATATCAACATCAACAATGATTATCAACCACAATATTCTCCATTAGTGGTTCATTGCATATGCAGACTTCATTATTCTACCAATATGCAATATCCAATTTATGCACAAGCATTTCCATATGCACTATGCAATGTTTGTTAAGATGCCATCTAGTGCATATACATCTATGTAATCCTTTACATTTTTAACATTTTTATGCCATAATTTTATGCACATAAAGCTTATAAATCATAAATACAGTTAGCAAGACAGGGGTTAAGGAATTCTCCCTTTCCAATCCCTCATCCTTGTATGAACTTCCACTTTCACATCGTAGCTGGTTCAATTTCATGGCATGCTACTTCCGGGCATGCAATTCTAGAAATTGCCCATATTGACAACAAAATTTGTTTGTCAAAACAGCCGCTGGCACTCTTCTGCACTAAATATCGATGACATATGTAGACCTCATTCAAACTCTGGTCATGCATCATTGTTCCCTGCTGGACAAGCTTTCCAATGCCTGTCTTCATGCTCCATTCCGACATCGGCTGTGGAAACAGCGTTGTTTCAAAAATGACAACTCTTACCCATAATTCTGCACATTTTACACAGTTGTATTTTGGTCCAGAATGCCAACTTCAGCGACCTGTGGAAGAGAATCTATGAAGAATCACAAAAACTTTTATATCGAGCAAATTTAGCCCATATAACAAGGAACACTCGGCACTTCGCGGATCTCAATTTCGATGCACCATTCATCTTTTATAAAATTCTGGGTTTAACTACTTCTTACTTTTCACATTTTTAACTCCCTTTGCATCCTGTGCTCCACCTGTGCGCCACCTGCGCACAACCTGCGCGCAATCAGCGCACTATCCGCGCGCAACCTGCACGCCATCTGCGCGCAATCCGCGCGCAACCTGTACGCCATCTGCGCGCAATCCGCTCGCAATCTATGCGCGATCCGCGCGAAACCCGCGCGCAATCTGTGCGCGATCCGCGCGCAATCTGTACGCCATCTGCGCGCAATCCGCGCGCAATCTGTACGCCATCTGCGCGCAATCTGTGCACGATCCGTGCGCAATCTGTTCGCCATCTACGCGCAATCCGCACGCAACCCGCGCGCAACTTGCGCGCAATCTGTGCGCGATCCGCGCGCAATCTGTGCGCGATCCACGCGCAACCCGCACGCAATCTGCGCACAATCCGCGCGCAATCCGCACGGAACCCGCGCGCAACTTGCGCGCAATCTGTGCGCGATCCACGCGCAACCCGCACGCAATCTGCGCACAATCCACGCGCAATCTGTACGCCATCTGCGCGCAATCTGTGCGCGATCCGCGCGCAATCTGTTCGCCATCTACGCGCAATCCGCACGCAACCCGCGCGCAACTTGCGCGCAATCTGTGCGCGATCCGCGTGCAATCTGTGCGTGAACCGCACGCAATATGCGCGCAATCCGTGCGCGATCTGCGCACAATCTGTGCGCGACCCGCACGCAATCCGCGCACAATCTGTGCGCGATCCGCGCGCAATCCGCGCGCAATATGCGCGCAATCCATGCGCGATCCGCGCGCAATCCGCGCACAATCTGTGCGCGATCTGCGCGCAATCCACACGCAACCTGTACGCGATCTGCGCGCAATCTGTGCGCAACCTGCGTGCTTGCGGGGGTCATATCTCCCTCGTCCCTTAACCAAATTGGACGAATTTGGTACCGTTGGAAAGCTCTTGGAGAGGTCTATGCAATGGTGTGATCCTCTGCTACATCTGAGAAATTTGACCCTGTCATTTTTCCCAATCAAAATGCCGCCCCCAACTTCCCAATTCTACATCAAAACCATTCTGTCTCTTGCCTGCAACTGCAACTTTTCACAACAGTTAGAAAATTTTCTGGAATGTGCCCTTTCATCCCCTTACAGAGGTGAACTAATACATAAAAACTTGCATAAAAACAGTAAGAGAATGACAAGAACTTGCATCTCTAATAAGGTATTTTCTTTTCATTTCACATTCAACAATCCAACCAATGGATTCACAATCAATCTCCAAGCAGCCAACAAGCATGGGTAAGGAGACTCATGAGCATAAGGGCGTAATTTGCAGGCTTTCCTCACTTTTGAAAACCATCAATTGGCCACACAATGTGGATTCATTGTAATTAACAATCATCATTAAGACATGGGGCTGTAGCAACTGATTATTCATGCTTTTAAACAAACAAAACTCATTTCCAGCCATGCTCAACATTCAAGTTCATGCATTCAAAGCATCATGGACATTCAAGGAACATGGATTCATCATTAATCAAGGTCTCAAGCACATGATGCATCATCTCCTATGCATAGCAATTAACAACAACAACAACAAAACAATATAAGATGGCAGAGGTTGCCCCTCCTTTCTCTCCTCCATGGAGGCAAACAGACAAATACAAAACTGAATGCTACAGCGTTGGGGACAACTTTGAGCAAGCATTCAACCTGAAAATGAATTTTCTCCCTCTTTCCTCTATTTCATAGAATGCAATCAATGCAAGCAGCTTGCAAAAATCCCCAAACAGTCATGGAAATGATTTCCCATTCCAACAAATAGAAGCCATGTGATCTTGAGGTTTCTTTAATGCATTTTAGTTCCAAATACCAAATGCATGTACACACAATGATTTATATCTCTGTGAAGGGCCCAACAGCCGTAGTGTTGAACCTAGAGCTCTGATACCACTCTGTAACGTCCCCTTCCATCGTCAAATGCGGGGAAGGAAACATTAACAACACACCGGGGCTTTTGGCAGACTCAGCCCCAATATTACATTACTCATAAATTCATAAAAATTAAAAACTTCTATATGCAGATTCATCTCAATATAAACACAGTGGAATAAACATACTAATAAGCACACAACCAGTAATGCCTAACATATATATATATATATCACAGCGGGGGATGATTCAACATATAGAGACTCAATCTCATTACAATACCATGCATGGATTCCAAATTAAGATAATCAACTCATTTCATTAAACATGGACAACTTAACATATTGCAGAACACAAAATGCGAATAATTTATAATACATGGAACACTTATCTTGAAGATGAAGCTGTCCAAACAACTGGCTACGTGAGAGCAACGTTCCACCCAACCATAGATCTCTGTCCAGCCTGTATTCTTTCAGCTGAGAGATCACCCCCGAGCTGGGCTGTGTATCCACTAAGGAGGAACTAGCTGGCTCACTCACGGTCAGGGTTTCACTCAGTCAGCCATGGTTTCGGTCATCAGCTATGCTAAGCCAACACACCGTTGGGTTTATCAAGCATACAAATGACAAATGAGGAGGATGCTAAGCCAGTGAGCTCAACCACAAAGCTACAGGCATCTCAAATGAACTCAGCAGTCATGGCACCCACAATACCTACCGCACCCAACACAAGGAAGGTCCCCTTCTCTGCTGCACAGTCCCTCAGGCATCCCTTCCCTCCAGTGCTCTTCCGGGTGGGCATAGAAAGGTCCAGCTGCTAATTCCTTGAGATTCTAGCCTTCACTGGGTTTATCAAGCAAACCAAGCCTCTGCTCAGTCATTCACACTTGGATTTCTCATAGTTTTGTTATCCAATAACTCAATCCCGTCACTTCATTTCTGGGCTGCAAAAACTGGGTTTTGCTATGGATTTCGGGGTAGCTAATGCTCCCAAATTCGCCCCAAGGTTCATACCAATGGATCCCCCATTGGATTTCACTGTCCAATGCCAAATCTGGCCATTTTTGGCTTCCCAAAACGTGGGTTCTTGCAAAGTCGCGATTTCTGGTTTTTCTCCCTGCTGGGCATTCGTTTTTGGATGGAAAATGGTGCTGGTCAGTTTTCCAATGGAATGGGGATGAGGAAGAAGCAACTCCCATGAGGTAGAGTGGCTTGTGGTACAAGAAAACAGAGCCCATACTCTGCCATACGAATTTCTGGGCTGCCCATGCTCCATTGAAGCCATGGACTGAAATCCTCAACCACTTCCTTACAACAGAATTAAATGTCATCAAGGAAAGTCAAATGGGTTCTCAAGGTGACATATGGCAGCCTGTGGTTCAATCCCACAACCCCCTCACCACTCCCTAGTGGATACACATGGCCCCTTCTCATTCGTTGCTCCCATAGCCAGTTTTGGTATTTTATTGCATGATGTTTATTTACATCCTATTACAATTTCCATGGCTTAATAGCACATGGGCATCAATTATCAATGCTTGCCCTTTTAAACCAAATTCGGGTTTTCACTAGCGGGGCCTTGGCCTTGAGCTCCACGCTAGGAAAACATACGTCACATGTACACAGTATTTACATTAAATGATAATATATCCTAAGGGTCAAAATGGGGTATTACATCCCGTAATTAATATTAATATTAATGACTTCAGTCCACTGTTGACTTTAAACCGTGGTTGACTTAAATCCATGGTTAACCATGGTTATTTAGGGTTGAACATGGTTTATTATGGCCGACCAGTGTTGACTATGGTTATTCATGGTTGCCTATGGTGAATGATGGATGACCATGCTTGACTATGGTTGACCCTATGACTAACTATTGTAAACCCTTTGGTTGAATATTTCTTACTATTATTAACTAACTATGAATGACCTTAGTTGAATATGGTTATTCAGGGTTGAAAATGGTTTATTATGGTTGACTATGGTGAATGATTGATGACCATGCTTGACTATGGTCAACCAATAGAATAATAATAACCAATGGTCAATCAATTGTCAACCATGGTCAACTATTGGTTGACCATTGGTCATCCAATTTGGTCAACCATGGTCCACCAATGGTTGACCATGGTTGTCCAATGGTCAACCAATGGTCCACCATTGGTAAACCAATTTCAACCAATGGTCAACCATGGTAAAGCATTAAATGACTATGGTTGACATTAGTTCACCATGGATGACTATGGTTGACATTAGTATACCATTGGTTGACTATTGGTTCACCATGATTGACTATTGCTTGACCAATGGTTGGCAATTGGTTGGCCATTGGTTATGGTTTACCATTGGTTGACTAATGCCTAACTATTTGTTGACCATGCTTGATTTTTGGTTGGCCAAGGTTGACTTTGGAAGACCATGGCTGACTATGATTGGCCATCATTGACTTTGGAAGACCATGGTTGACTATCGTTGACTTTGGCTAACCATGGTTGACTTTTGGTTCATCATGGTTGAATTTGGTTGTGGTCAACCATGAAGAACCATAGTGAATAATGGTTAACCATAGTAAATGATAGTCAACAATAGTCAACCATAGTGAACAAAAGTCACCCATGGTCAGCCAAAGTCAACCATAATCAACCAAAGTCAACTATGGTCAAGTAATGTCAACCATAGTCATCCCTAGTCAACCAAAGTCAACCATCATCAACTTCAGTGAACTAAAGTCAACCAAAGTCAAATGGTCAACCAAAGTCAACCATGATTAAAGTCAAATATAGTTATGGTTGACCATGGTTGAATATTGTTGAATTTGGTCGAATATGGATGATAACGGTTGACTTTGTTTGACTATTGTTAACTTTGATTGACCATGGTCAACTTTGGTTGACATTGGTTGACCATGGTTGACTATGGTAGACTATGGTTGGATTTGGTTGGCCATGGTTTACTTTGGTTGATCGTGGTTGACTTTGGTTGATGATGGTTGACTGTGGTTGAATATGGTTGACTATGGTTGACTTTGTTTGACTCTTGTCAACCTTTGTTAACCATGGTCAACTAAAGGAAATCATGATGATCCAAGTTAAACCATGACCAGCTAAAGTCAACCATGATCAACCAAAGTCAGCAAAAGTTGACCATGGTAAACCAAAGTTAACCATAGTCAACAATGGTCAACCAAAGTCAACCATGCTTAACCAAAGTCCACCATAGTCAACCAAAGTCAACCATGGTCAACTTAAGTCAACCATAGTAAACTAAAAGCAACCATGGTCAACTAAAGTCTACCAAAGTCAATTATAGTTATGGTTGACCATGGTTGAATATTGTTGAGTTTGGTCGAATATGGTTGATTATGGTTGACTTTGTTTCACTATGGTTAACTTTCATTCACCATGGTTTCCATTGGTTGACCATGGTTAACTATGGTAGACAATGGTTAGATTTGGTTGACTATGGTTGACCATGGTTTACTTTGGTTGAGTGTGGTTGACATTGGTTGATGATGGTGACTATGGTTGACTTTGTTTGATTATTGTTAACCTTTGTTAACCATGGTTGACTTTCATTAACCATGGTTCACAATGGTTGACGTTCATTGACAATGGTTTAGTTTTGTTGACTTTGGTTGGCCATGGTTGACTTTGTCTAACCATGGTTGACAATGATTACCTATGGTTGACTTTGGTTAACAAATGGATGAATTTGGTTGAGTATGGTCGACCATGGTTAACTATGGTGGACCATTGTTGACTTTGGTTGACCTTGGTTTAGTTTAGTTTACCTTTGTTAACTTTGGTTAACCATGGCTAGCCATGGTTGACTATGGTTTACTTTTTTTCCATAATCAATTATTGGTTTACCTTGTGTGACTTTTGAATATGGTTAATAATGGTTGACTATAGTTGATTTTAGTTGACTTCAGTAGACTAATTGACTATGATTCACCATGGTTGATCATGGTTGAGTATGGTTGACCATGGTTGAATTTCATTGAATTTGGTTCACCCAAGATTGAAGTTAATTGAGCATGGCTGCATTTGGTTGACTTTGGTTGACCATGGTTGACTTTGGTTGATTTTTGGTTAATAATGGATCACTTTGCTTGACCATGGTCACTAAGGTTGACTATGGTTGACTTTAGTTTACTTTTGGTTGATTATGGTTGACCATGGTTGACTTTAGTTTACTTTTTGGTTGAACATGGTTGATTTCAATTGACTATCATTGAATTTGGTTGAATTCAGTTGATTATGGTTGACTTTGGTAGACTAATTGACTATGGTTCACCATGGTTGACCAAAGTTGACCAAGGTTCAACATGATTGACATTAATTGACCATGGCTGCGTTTGGTTGACTTTGGTTAACCATGGTGGACTTTGGTTGACTATGGTTGACTTTTGGTTTTCTTTGACTATGGTTTACCATGGTTGGTTTTAGTTGACCATGACTAACCATGGTTGACTTTGGTTGACCATGGTCGAATTTGGTTGATTTTGATGACTTTAGTTTACTATTGTACGATTTTCTTGACTTTGGTTTACCACAATTGAATTTAGTAATATTGTTAACCATGGAACCATGCTTAACCATGAAACCATGCTTAACCATGAAACCATGACTTTCATTTACCACTGTTGAATTTAATAGTCTTTATCATGATTTAGTTATGCTTTGTGTTGGTCCTCTATTTTGTCCATTCGATGTACTATTTCCTAGCATTTAAAGTCTTAATGGGTCCAATAATAATCGGTTTTATGTGTCTTTTGAAGGTCAACATTGCTAAAAGCCATGGTAAGTAATTTTAATTATTTGATTGTTGTATTTTCTTATTTTTATGCATATGTTTTGAGTTTTAGGTTTCATTAAACCCTATGCTAATAATGATGTGGGTTTCTCTTCTACACAGGGTTCGTTTTGTTATTTGGCCAGCGTTCAAATGAGGAGATTTGGGGATTCGATCTACCATCAGGGCGTTTTTTATTGGATCCACATCATCTTTAAGATGCTTTTGAAGATTGCTTCACTGTTATTTCAGGCACGATCTTTGGTGTTATTATCTTCTCTTAAATGATATGTGTATATCCTGGATCTGAGATGCCATTTTTGGCTCAAAATGGTTAAGATATTTTGAGTATTGTTATTCCTATCGATCTTTGTCTTCAGGACGATTTCACTCTGTATAATCTAGTATAAAAGTAGCCATGGAAACCCTAAGTGGGAGAATTTTTACAAACTCCATTTTTCTGAATATGATACAGCGTGTGTTTTCAGCAAACTTGTGATTTAAATGTGTGAGGCGTTGAGGGCAGGGCCCACCTTCAACACCAAACTGCGATGCTTCAGTAGTGTGTGGTTTACAGTAATAGATTGGCGTTTGCATTGCTCATTTCACATTTTTTAGAGTATTAATGGTTTGCTCATCATTGATTAAAATAGAGTGTATGACTGTTAATGGTGTTCACTAGTTAATGGCATTGGATTTAGACTTCTCTAGATACTGGATTGAATTGTTATATAAGAACTAGGGTATGCATAACTGTGTGCTTAATTTGGTATGAATTATGGTAGATTCAATTTTATGAAGCGTTATTAATCAGTTATATTTTATATTATCTATTCTACCAAACACAGTGTTATCAAGATAGCTACAGGAATGGTTTTAAACTTGACTGTAAAATGAATTCAGAATTGGTTTGGATTTAAATCTTTTCTTTCAATTTCCAGTATGAGTTGAGGTGAGTTTGATTTCAGTTGCTAGGAATTTGGTTTGTTGAAGAAAATAGAGTACATTTCATAGCGCCTCTTGTTATTAAAAATAGAACATGGCTTCCTCTCTTTAAATCTTTGAGCTCACAAACTGTAGGATAAGATCTGCATTTACAGTGGGTGTGTATTTAAAGATTGTAGTAGTATAGGGTTTTGATATATTGGTTTATTAGAATATTTAGGGTTTGTTAAATAAGAATTGAGATTGGTATTGAGCGTTGTCTTCTAGGATTGAATATTAGTTTCGCAATATATATATTTTCTGAAATCTTCCTTGACAGATCTGTTATTCGATTGCGAGATCTACAACATCTTGTCATATGCACTTTCATATATAGAACTCAAGACTAGTATATCAGCAGTAAATCGATTTGCCCTTGATGACATGCCTGTGAATATGTAATAGGTTTTGTTTTCAACAGTGATTCCAGGAATACTTGTATGGATTGAAGTATCATATTTGGCAGGGTTGTTGATTGGAATTAAGATATCAATTTAGCATATGCATTTGATTAATAATCGGTTAAATATATTTTTATAGATTGTAATTACAATAGCTTAGATTGCTGTAGATACCATTAATTGCTTTTAAATTGTTATAGCTTAAATTTGTATTCTTCTAGCAGGTTGTTTTAAATCATAGAATTATAATTTAAGAATTCCTCATTGGATGTTTTCAAGTTCAACAGTGAGATAGGGATTAGCAAATGAGTTCTCTTTTCTATAGTACAGATTTAGTAATCTCTAGTATTGGTCCTTTAGGGTTAGTCTCATTGTTGTTAGCAGTAGATTAGGGTTTCTCGAGGAAATGAGCATTAGGGTTAGTTTATCTGCACATATAGTGTAGCAGCTCGAAGTCTACGATTCCCCGGTTGATAAATTAAATTGAGGTGAATTAAATATCAATAATTTTAACCAACATTTTGGCGCCGTTGCCGGGGAGTTGCTCCAAGGTAAGCTGGTGTTTTGCTCATTTTTTATTTGATTGATTGAGAAGTTCAGGTAGATAGAATCTTTTTTTTACAATATACAACAAGGTGGAGGGGAAACATTAAGACGCAAAGACGAATTCACTTTGGGTTCCCAAGGTGTAGCAGCCTGCCGCAGCCACTTTAGTGGGTTACCCCAAAATTTTGTTGTGTCCTTTCTGGTAAATATGGTTGTTTTTTTTTCAAGCTTGAGTTATTAGAAGTGTGTTTATATTTCCTGAAAAAAATGTTTATTTTCAGTTACAAGTATGGTTATCTGTTTATAGATTAAGTGTGTTTAATTCCAGAAATCTAATTTTACAGCAATTGTTAGGTGTGACTAGTTGTGGCAGATTGAAGAAGCTGGATTGGTAAGGCAAAATTGCGCATTTCATAACAGGTTCCTTCAAACCCAACTGTGGCACAGGTATTTTAATTTGGTTTGATTAAAAATCTTGTGATTTTCAGAATTTGTTTTGATGAGACCTAGAGATAGTAAGGGTAGATTCATTAAGGTTCATGCTGATCTTTTTGTAAACAACAAAACCCCCCCCTTTACTAACCCTAGGGATAGGGATACCGGCAACGAAACTGAAAACAACAACATTCAGAATTCAGCGGAATTTGGAACCCAACCAGTAGGAACTGAGGTCATACCCAGTGAACAGTTACATTCAGAAGAAATCCCACAAATCCAACAAACTTCACCTTTAAAGGAAGATCCTAATTTGGTTGACGCAGTGAACATAGAAAAAGTGAACTTCCTTCTGGGACATAACCAGAATCCGATGGTTTCCCAATTAGAATCCACTACAGATTTACCTTTTAATTTTCAAGCTTGGCCTAGGCCAGACCATTTGGATTCTATTCTATCCCCAAGAAGAGACAGGATAGGTGTCAACTGGTTTAGGAACCCTCTTGTCATGAGTGATCAGGAAACTGAACACCAGATGGAAGGAGAAGTAGAACATGTGGGACGAACTGAAACAACTTTTGGCTTCCCCATTCTGGATCTTACACGGGATGTCAGTATGAAAAATATCCCAGCATCTTCATTACCTACTTTCTATGGGAAAAGTACTGAAGATCCGGATACCTTTCTATTTGAGTTTGACATCTTATGTAGGAGTTATAATTATCTACAGGATGCTCAAAAGTTAAAATTATTTCCAGCAACCCTTAAGGATTCTGCACTTAGATGGTTTATGAGTTTGGGGGAATCCACCATCCGAACTTGGGAACAAATGAAGAGTGCTTTCCTCAGAAAATACCGAGACTACTGTGGGCCCCGAGACTCCCAAAACGATATCTTTAAAATGCAACAGCATGAAGAAGAGAGTCTGGAGGACTTCCTAGAACGATTCTGCTTTGTATTACAGAAGTCTAAGTATAATACCTTACAGGAGGATGCCGTCAGAACCCTTTTTCTAAAAGGGATCCTGGATGAATATGTGGAAATCCTCAACTTGATGGCATCAGGTGATGTATCTCATAAATCCTTTGAAGAGATTACTGAACTATGCAGAAAGTATTCGAGGAGTAGAGCCAAGGCAGGAAAAAGCACAAGGGAAGGTCCTTCCCGTATTTCTAGAACAGCAGGGACTAGTGGGGTCACAAGAGTTGAGTTGGGAAACTTGTTAGAAAATTTCAAAACTGACATTTTAGGCACCTTAAGCTCCCAATTTGATGCTTTGAAAACAAAGAAACGGCAAGAGGAGGAGGACATAGCAGCATTACACATATTCTGCCCCAAATGCAGAAAAAGACACCCTTTGAAAGAATGCCCTCTAAATATTATTTCAGTCTGTGCTCTTTGCTCTGCTCAACACCCAACTGACAATTGCCCTTCTTTACCAGAGCTGCAAGCTTTTTACAAGCTTAATGCTGAACCTACCGATGCATCAAGGAGGCCTTGGCAGCCTAGACCTCAAAACATGTACTCAGAGCCTGTTTTCCAGAACCCTGCATATTATTATCCCATGCAGCAATCTCAGCAGCCATGGAGTCCACAAATGTGGCAGAATTGGCCCTCTCAACCTACTCAGACCCAGCCTTGGCAGCAAGGCTGGCGGGGACAGTCATATGGAGGACCACAAGGACAACCCTATGGAGGAACACAATCAACCACCCCTCCTAGTTACTGTCCAATGCCACCAAATATTCAGCAGTTACTACCAGGCTTTACACCACCTGCCCTTCCTCCTATACCCCCAGTTCCACAACAATATCAAAATCCAAATCCACCTCGACCCACGTTGTTGCCAGCCCAACCTATTCCAAACCCTAATAATCGACCTCCCCAGCCTCTTAATAATGCTGAAATTCAAATGGCTCCAACTTATGTAATTCATTCAGCTTCTTTACAGGAAATACAATTAAGGTCTGGGAAAACATTGAATAAAACTCCTCCAGCAGTGATTATTCATGAAGAGACTGGAGAAGAAAGTGATGAAAAAGAGATTACAGAAGAAGAAGAAGTGCAGATTGCCTCAGAAAATACTCGAGCACTGGGAACTCATTTCCAACCACCAGCTCATCCACAGGTAAATAACAACCCCCCTTACCCAGAGAGGTTATTAATAGAGAAACCTGTGATGCGTCCACAGTTTGATTTGGAAAGTGAGTTGAGAAATGTTTGCATCAGAATTCCATTACTTCAGGCTATTAGAGATGTTCCTATTTATGCAAAATTGGTAAGGGAACTGTGTTTAAAGAAACCTGGCCGGAAACAGAAAGACCCACCCAAGATAAATGTTTTAGGCCAGCTGTCTAATTATATTTCGGACTGTCCCTTACCCCCAAAATTTTCAAATCCTGGGAATCCAGTGGTGACTATTTACATCAATGAGGTTCCAATAGGAAACACTCTGGTTGACCTAGGGGCTGCCATTAATGTCATGTCTATGACCACCATGCAGAGACTTCAGTTGCATAATCTCCTCAGATCTACTCCTACTATTTTGGAGTTGGCTGATAGGAGCACAGTCAAACCTGTGGGGGCCTTAGATGACATTACTGTCACAGTAGCTTCTTGGGAGTATCCAGTGGATTTTCTGGTACTCCAAACCAAACACCCAATGGGGGAGCATCCTGTTATATTAGGCAGGCCTTGGTTAGCCACTGCTAATGCCTTTATAGGATGCAGAGAAGGTATTTTAACTATATCAAATGGCACTTCTCTACAAAACCTAATCATTTATCCTCCAGCCCAGCCTGTATCGGAAAACATGTTATGGTTAGAGAATCCTTATGGGGATGAGGATGTGGGACAACCCTTACTGTCCATCAGTCAAACTAGGGGGCTGGAACACCAGACTGAGGATGATATCCTAGATCAATTTATTTCAGCCACCACTAGTATTGAGTACCCTCAGTCCTTCTCTGACTTAGACAATGTTTTCACAGAAGATTTTCAGGAACACTATTACCCCTCATCCACCTCATCATCAGTAGTTTTATTTATAGATGAGAAGGTTGAAGCTGCAACTATACCAATGGAGATTAGTCCAGGAAGATCTTTGTTTATCAATGGGAATCTGTCTCAAAGCCAGCAAAATCAGGTAGTTGATTTACTCAAAGCACAGTCTGGGGCATTTGCTTGGGTTTATACAGACATGAAAGGCATTCACCCTGACACATGCATGCATCACATTTATACGCAGGAAAATATAAGACCAGTAAGGCAGCCACAGAGAAGAATGAATCCTGCGCTTAAAGACATTGTGAAGGAAGAATTACAAAAATTGTTGGATGCAGATTTCATCTATCCCATTTCTGATAGCAAATGGGTATCTCCGTTGGTGATTGTTCCAAAGAAGGGAGGTAAGTGGAGAATATGTGTTGATTTTCGTGAATTAAATAAAGCAACTCTCAGAGATTACTTCCCTCTTCCTTTCATAGACCAGGTTTTAGATACATTGTCTGGAAAGAAATATTTTTCTTTTTTGGATGGATACAGCGGATATAACCAGATAAGAATAGCCCCAGAGGATCAAGAAAAAACCACTTTTACCTGCCCATGGGGAACTTATGCTTACAAGGTGCTTCCATTTGGACTGTGTAACGCTCCTGCCACTTTCCAGAGGGCAGTGTTAGGTATTTTGGCTGATTTGGTCCATGACTGTGTGGAAATATATATGGATGATTTTACAGTCTATGGTAATGATTTCAAGGAAGCCTTGGATAATTTGGAGAAAGTTCTAATTAGGTGCCAAGAAACAAATCTTGCTTTAAGCCATGAAAAGTGTAAGATGATGTTAACTGAGGGTATTGTTTTAGGGCACCATGTTTCATCAGAAGGAATTAAGGTTGACCCAGCAAAAATTGAAATCATTACTAGTCTGTCTTCACCAACTACACAAAAAGAAGTCAGAAGCTTTCTGGGACACGCAGGGTACTATCGTAGGTTTATTGCTAATTTTACAAAGATAGCAGCCCCACTGTTCAAATTATTGGTCAAAGACAGTGGTTTTGATTGGGATCAACACTGTCAGAAAGCCTTTGACACATTAAAGTCAGAATTGTCTTCAACACCAGTTCTGCGGGGGCCAAATTGGTCTTTGCCCTTCCATATACAAACTGATGCTTCAGACACTGCATTGGGGGGAGTGCTCGGACAGAAAGAAAATCAGTCCTCGTATGCTATTTATTTCATCAGTAAAAATTTAACACCTGCAGAACTGAACTATACAGTGACTGAGAAAGAGTTTCTAGCAGTAGTTCATGCCATCAATAAATTCCGGCATTATATTACAGGTTATGAGGTATTTGTTCATACCGATCATTCTGCTATTAAATTTTTAATGAATAAGCCAATCACTAGTGGCAGAATTACTAGATGGTTACTTTTGCTACAGGAATTTAACATTACCATAGTTGACAAACCAGGGAAGGAAAATCTGGTTGCAGATTTCCTCTCCAGATTGACTCATGCTGATAATAATGTTCCTGTCGATGATACATTTCCTGACGAACACTTGTTTGCTGTCTCTATTAAAACACCCTGGTTTGCAGATGTAGCCAACTATTTGGTTACAGGGAAATTACCTGCTCATTTGTCATCTTATGAAAAACGAAGAATCATACAGCAAAGTGCTAATTATTCATGGGTAGGTAATGATCTCTTTCGAACCGGTCCAGATCTGATTATCAGGAGGTGTGTGAGGGAGGATGAGATGTGTGACATCCTCCAAGCCTGTCACGATGGGCCCTGTGGAGGCCATTTTTCGGACAAGCGGACAGCATATAAGGTGTTACATCAAGGGTATTATTGGCCTACCCTTTTTAAAGATGCTGAGAAGTATGTACAGGGCTGTGACAGCTGTCAAAGAATGGGGAGACCCACTGCTGCTGATCAAATGCCTTTACAAGCCCAGGTACAAATTGAACCCTTTGAAAAATGGGGATTGGACTTTGTTGGACCAATTTCACCAATGTCAAGGAAAAAGAGGTATATTTTAGTTTGCACTGATTATGTAACTAAGTGGGTTGAGGCAAAAGCTCTATTGAGGGCCACTGAGAAATCAGTCATAGAATTTATTTACGAAGAGATTTTTACTCGTTTTGGTATTCCTCGTGAAATTGTGACTGACAATGGAGCACAGTTTGTCTCTAAATCAATGAAAGCACTTACAGAACAATATGGAATTAAGCACTATAAATCTTCTCCTTACCATCCCCAAGCAAATGGTCAGGTGGAATCAACCAATAAAGTGCTAGAATCCATTTTAACAAAGACTGTGCAGCTACATCATAAGGATTGGGCAGACAGGCTACCCGAGGCATTGTGGGCTTACAGAACTACGTGGAGAAATACCACAGGGTATACCCCATATCAACTTGTTTATGGTAAACAGGTACTGCTGCCTATAGAATTCCAGGTGAAAACTTTTCGTACTGCTGCACAACTGAGCCTGAATTTAGATGAAGCCCAGAAACAGAGGCTGATGCAATTAAATGAACTTGATGAAATTAGACAAGATGCTGTCCAACAAACTGTGTTGATACAGAATCAGCGGACTAAGTGGCATGATAAATTTTTAAAGAAGAAGACTTTTGTAGAAGGTGATTGGGCTCTGCTATTTGACTCACGATTTAAACACTTCAAAGGTAAGCTTACCACTAGATGGATGGGGCCATATGAAATTGTGACTGTCTTTGATAATGGTTCTGTCAAAATAAAAACAATAGATGAAGAACAAACTGCCTTTGTAGTGAATGGACATCGGTTAAAAGTATATCATAAACCTCTCTCTAAGCAAGAGTTCATCCATAACATGAGTCAGCAGTCTGAACTAGAACTGGTAGGTGAGGAAAAGACTTCTTCATCTCCTACTCTCTCTCAGTAATCTTCAGTGAAATTGTTTTTGTACATATGTACAGGGATTTGTTTTTTTCTCTCTCTTTTTGAAAAGGTGCAGATATTCTTTTCAGCAAGACTCAGAATGTTTTTTTTTTGAAACCTAAGGGAGGTATCACTATCCTATTTCAGCAAGACTCAGAATGTTTTTTTTTTGAAACCTAAGGGAGGTATCACTATCCTATTTCAGCATGCTGATTATTTTTGCAAGACATTTTTAAGGACTCTGTAAATTTGGGTCAATTTCTGAGCTTCAATGAATTATTGGAATGTCTGCATTTGTGTGTCAGATTTTGTTGGGAATTGTTTTGGCTATTCATAAGAGTACTTGCCCACCAGGCATTGCCTACATTAATGCTTTAAGCTTCCCAAATGTTTCTGCTTATGAACCTATGGGCTGCGAGGACCATTTGATTTGGTTTCACACTAGATAAAGAGTGGGAATTGATGTTAGTTACAGCTATGGGCATGAAGTTATTCTTAAGATAGGCATCATGATTAAAAGGTGTTCAAGATCGGGCAGTTTGGGGGTTATTATCTCTTGGCTGTTATAAGATTAAACACATATATATATATACTGTCTTTAGCCACTTTATGACTTTCACTTTCTACAGTTACGAAGGTTAGTTGTTCATATGGGCAAATCTTTACAGGCATATACAAAGAATACTCTTCCAATGTTGGTACCATCCCACTCCTAGAGGGTTTTCAGAGCAGCTCCCCCACTCATCTATGCTGAAGCAAATCATAAATTTTATCTTTAAGATGAAATTGGGACAAGAGCCTCTGATAGAAAAAGGGGTGTAAGAGGTTAACCCGCCGGGATACTGAACAGGTCTGCTGGAAGCGGGTACCGACCTGTGGTATGAACAGGCAAACCCATCAGGGTTCTGAACAGGCCTGTTGGCAATGGGGCATCTGCCTGGGGAAGAAGCTTCTTAAGATGTTATAGTTACCCCACCGGAGTACTGACCAGGCTTGCTGGCAGTGGGTTCTGACTTTGATATCTTCTTTAACAGCCTCATCTATACTTGTCTATATGAACAACGTACCTATGTGAAGGTAAAAGAGAAGCCATGAGGATGGTTAATTAAAAATTATTAAATTCATTAAAAATAAAATGATAGCCAGTTGATAATCATCTCCAACTGTTTTTGGTACTTTGGGTTACCTGATTCTAAAAAAAAAAAAAGGTTTATTTTGATGCCTAAACATAGCTGAGAACTGTAGTACTATTTGTTCCACTACTCAAATTATCCTGTGTGAAGCTGAGTCAAAGAGGACCAGTACTCCATTAGCTTCTGATTGATTATTTTCTTATCCTGTGGCATATGTCCTGGTGGAAAAGTTCTGTATGGATAACAAGGGTGAGGACTGAATTTTTGATTGATGAAATCTGAATTGTGATTGTTTGCGTTTGAATTTTTGATTGTTTAAACTATGAGTGATTGATGAAGCTTGCATTTCTGATTATTTATGAGTGATTGTTTGAGTTTGAATTTTTGATTGTTTAAAGTATGAGTGATTGATGAAATTTGCATTTCTAGTTATTGAGTTATGAGTGATTGGTTGGAATTTGAATTTTTGATTGTTATTTGTATTTTCAATAAAAGATGGCTTCATAGCATGATTAAGTTCCTGTATGGTTAGATAGAGCAGCAACTCTGCAATAAGGAAATCAGGCCATAAAACTGTTGGGGTCCAACGAATCTCTTAATTCAGGCTATCTACTTATGAACTCATTGAAGTGATGACTATTTGGGAGATTCATGGTTTTACATCATTATTCATAACCTAACAGCTGCTCCAGATGCTGATACTTACCTTTATCTTGGTCAAGTGCTGTACATAGTTATCAGCCTAAAAAGCACTGCTGTGTTTGTCAAAGTGCCGGATTGAGTGTCGGATTGAGTGCCGGAAGTTATATTGGGAAATTGGCATGTATATGCTAATGGACGTGGATAGAGGTAAGGAAAGTTGTACGATTGGCTAAACCTTAATTAGTAATAAAGATTATAATTAATATTTTTTTTGCCATTATATGAAATCCGATGGTTATGAATTCCTTTAAAAACTTTTGGTAATATATCATTCTCTATTATTGGCAACCTTTGATAAATTAATCATAACCTTGTTCTATTATAATTTGGGTTCTGATGTGTTAAGAGACTGAGTTCAGTTAAAAACGTGTTATACCACGGTTATCATTCCCTGCGAAGTGGGCAGTATGTGCCACCACTTGCAATGATTTGTTTTCTTATCACGATGCTGTCTTCATTACCCTCACTTCCTACCATTTTTACCAGGATCATTCGGGTTTTATACAGTCGCTATCCTCCCATTGTCGTTACCTGCGAATTACCTGTCCGAATCCTTTGCTAATTCCCTATCAATTCGCTACCCTCGTGGCTCCACCATACTCAACCGGCATGAACCCTCTGCATATGAGCAGCTATTAGCCATCCCGGAGTTCGTTGCATGCAAGGATATGTTTATTCGGGCAGGATGACATGTATTTTTAACTAATTTACAGGGCCACGATGACGCAGTCTCTCTCCAATTCGCCCTGAGTTTTGACGGGCATACCGCTAGAGTGGGGGCTCTAGAGTTTGCAGTGACAGAGGAGTCCATTTCAGTTGCCACGGGACTTCCACGCACCGGTGATAGATGGTTTAAGAATTGTCGGCTGCCACGAAAAGATTATGACTGCATTTTTAAACCAGAATATTTGGCTGTGAAGGGTGAGAAGGGTTTCTCCAAACTGTGGGTCAGAGAAGAATTCTATAATTCTTTGATGATCATCACCAAGCTAATTACCTGTGAAGGTCGATTCTCCACCTACAAAGCCTGCCATTTTCGACTGCTAGCTCATTTCGAGTTTGGTAAGCTTCTAAATTTTCCATTTTATTTTTGGAAAAGTTTGAGTAAGATGGCTTCGCAGGTGAGGAAAAATTTAGAGCATCCAACCCATAGTCTTTATCATCATGGGCTTATTAAAATGATCGTTTTAGCTGAGTTAAAGAAGCAGGGTCGGGGTTGGGAACAGTTTGTATATGAACTCTCTAACCCTCATCTTCAGTCACCCGTGAGGAATGAAGCAGGAGAGCCTGGTATCCCTGATTTAGTGGAAAAAGCTTCCTCCACAAACAATTCAGTTCCTCAAGATGCTTTCCCTCAGGAACCTGCTGTTAAATAGCTCCAAGAAAACTGCTCCATTGTATGCTAAGAAGTCCCCAATTCCTAAAAGGCAGTGTGTTAACTCTCAGTCTGGGGGAGATAAGGAGCCAAATAGACGGTTTACTCGCAGTATGGCCGCTAAAGAGGGGAGGAAGGGGTCTAAGGGTAAAGAACCTGTCCAAGTCGAGTTGTCATCATCCGATGCTTCCTCTACCCATGCTGACTCCGATTCTCCTGATTCCCCTCATTGTTCTGCATCACTGAATCCTGTCAGTGAACCCTTGTTACCAGTATCTCCTTCCAAATCAAGTCTGAAATCTATCAAAGGATCACCTTCAAAGTCAAGTTTGAAGTCTGTCAAGGTATCCTCTTCCAAATCAAGTTTAAAGTCTGTCAGGGCATCATTTTCCAGGTCTGGTTCAGAAGCTTCAGCACAGGGGATTGACTATTTTAGACAAAAGAATATCAAATTGAAAAAGAAGCTGCAAGAATATGAGAGGTTGGATCGGGTTGTTAAACAAGAAAATGCCATTTTGAAAGCTAGAATAGTGTCCCTGCAAACCCTGGTTGATGAAGTTAAAGGGACAAATCATAGCCTTCGAAGACAGTTAAAGAAAAAGGACAAACAGTTTGAGCAGTTAGCTAGCATACAGCAACATTCTGCCCCCTCTCCTCCTCAGGTGCAAGTCCTGTTTAATACCTCAGCTTCAGTTTCTGGAGTTGGGTCCAAGGATTGACAATTCATTTTGAAGATTTAAATTTTGCCTATCACAAATTTCCTTGCATTGGGACATGCAAGATCTTCAGTCTGGGGGAGATGTTGGTCCTCTATTTTGTCCATTCGATGTACTATTTCCTAGCATTTAAAGTCTTAATGGGTCCAATAATAATCGGTTTTATGTGTCTTTTGAAGGTCAACATTGCTAAAAGCCATGGTAAGTAATTTTAATTATTTGATTGTTGTATTTTCTTATTTTTATGCATATGTTTTGAGTTTTAGGTTTCATTAAACCCTATGCTAATAATGATGTGGGTTTCTCTTCTACACAGGGTTCGTTTTGTTATTTGGCCAGCGTTCAAATGAGGAGATTTGGGGATTCGATCTACCATCAGGGCGTTTTTTATTGGATCCACATCATCTTTAAGATGCTTTTGAAGATTGCTTCACTGTTATTTCAGGCACGATCTTTGGTGTTATTATCTTCTCTTAAATGATATGTGTATATCCTGGATCTGAGATGCCATTTTTGGCTCAGAATGGTTAAGATATTTTGAGTATTGTTATTCCTATCGATCTTTGTCTTCAGGACGATTTCACTCTGTATAATCTAGTATAAAAGTAGCCATGGAAACCCTAAGTGGGAGAATTTTTACAAACTCCATTTTTCTGAATATGATACAGTGTGTGTTTTCAGCAAACTTGTGATTTAAATGTGTGAGGCGTTGAGGGCAGGGCCCACCTTCAACACCAAACTGCGATGCTTCAGTAGTGTGTGGTTTACAGTAATAGATTGGCGTTTGCATTGCTCATTTCACATTTTTTAGAGTATTAATGGTTTGCTCATCATTGATTAAAATAGAGTGTATGACTGTTAATGGTGTTCACTAGTTAATGGCATTGGATTTAGACTTCTCTAGATACTGGATTGAATTGTTATATAAGAACTAGGGTATGCATAACTGTGTGCTTAATTTGGTATGAATTATGGTAGATTCAATTTTATGAAGCGTTATTAATCAGTTATATTTTATATTATCTATTCTACCAAACACAGTGTTATCAAGATAGCTACAGGAATGGTTTTAAACTTGACTGTAAAATGAATTCAGAATTGGTTTGGATTTAAATCTTTTCTTTCAATTTCCAGTATGAGTTGAGGTGAGTTTGATTTCAGTTGCTAGGAATTTGGTTTGTTGAAGAAAATAGAGTACATTTCATAGCGCCTCTTGTTATTAAAAATAGAACATGGCTTCCTCTCTTTAAATCTTTGAGCTCACAAACTGTAGGATAAGATCTGCATTTACAGTGGGTGTGTATTTAAAGATTGTAGTAGTATAGGGTTTTGATATATTGGTTTATTAGAATATTTAGGGTTTGTTAAATAAGAATTGAGATTGGTATTGAGCGTTGTCTTCTAGGATTGAATATTAGTTTCGCAATATATATATTTTCTGAAATCTTCCTTGACAGATCTGTTATTCGATTGCGAGATCTACAACATCTTGTCATATGCACTTTCATATATAGAACTCAAGACTAGTATATCAGCAGTAAATCGATTTGCCCTTGATGACATGCCTGTGAATATGTAATAGGTTTTGTTTTCAACAGTGATTCCAGGAATACTTGTATGGATTGAAGTATCATATTTGGCAGGGTTGTTGATTGGAATTAAGATATCAATTTAGCATATGCATTTGATTAATAATCGGTTAAATATATTTTTATAGATTGTAATTACAATAGCTTAGATTGCTGTAGATACCATTAATTGCTTTTAAATTGTTATAGCTTAAATTTGTATTCTTCTAGCAGGTTGTTTTAAATCATAGAATTATAATTTAAGAATTCCTCATTGGATGTTTTCAAGTTCAATAGTGAGATAGGGATTAGCAAATGAGTTCTCTTTTCTATAGTACAGATTTAGTAATCTCTAGTATTGGTCCTTTAGGGTTAGTCTCATTGTTGTTAGCAGTAGATTAGGGTTTCTCGAGGAAATGAGCATTAGGGTTAGTTTATCTGCACATATAGTGTAGCAGCTCGAAGTCTACGATTCCCCGGTTGATAAATTAAATTGAGGTGAATTAAATATCAATAATTTTAACCAACACTTTGATCATTTTTTATTTCAATATTCTTAACATTAATGTTAATAATAATTGTACTAGTGTTATTATTAATATTTTAATATTAATGATAAATTATTAATGTTGACTTTAATGTTGATAACATTAGAGTTAATATTAATGTTATTCATATCTCATATAGCCAAAATTAAGATGCAACAATGTAGAAATAAAACATTTAATAAGTAATAATGTAGAAATAATGTTTCAATATTATGTCAAAATGTGAAAACCATGAATAATAATTTTATAGGATTGTTTTTAAGAGTTAATTATTTTATAAGGTTATAAGGTTATGTTTAAGATTAAATATAAACATTAATGATTATTTTTTCTAATATTAATATTATTAATACATTAACATTAATGTTAATGGTATAAGAATGAAGATTTGATCTATAATGTTTATGAATTTTATGAGTAAATATTCTATTTTTTTAAATTGAAAAATAATAAAAAATTTGCATACCTATTTTTTATCCAAATTAGATATAAAGCATCATATAATATTACCACACAATAAAATCATAAATCCAAATTAGATAGAAAGCATCATATAGCATTATGACATAAATAAATCATAAATGGGTTGTATGTATGTTTTGAGATATAATAGAAGTGCAATTTAAAGAATATAAATGTGAGTTCATAAATTAAACCTAGAATCAAAGTTTGAAAAATGAATATTTAATGTTGCATCGCTATGCATTGTTTGTGACAATTACTTTGTCGAATTTGTTTTAAATGAATGAACACTTT
Organism: Larix kaempferi; assembly: GCA_027924585.1. Lineage (NCBI taxonomy): Eukaryota > Viridiplantae > Streptophyta > Pinopsida > Pinales > Pinaceae > Larix > Larix kaempferi. The sequence goes on along the minus strand of BSBM01002149.1, from coordinate 830,216 downwards.
TGAAAATTAAATTTACTTTTATAATTATTTAATAGTATTATAAATAATTATTTTAATTTAAATAAATTAAATCATATTTATATAAAAATATTTCGAATCGAATTTATATAAAATGATAATTAACTAAATATTATTCACATTATATCCTCTTTTTCATAAGTATTATTGTAAAAATAATCATAAAACTTTATTATAGTTTCGTACATAAAACGTTATGAGATAATAAAACATGTGATTTGATTTTTATTTTTTTTTTAATTATCGATTTTTATTTATTATTTATTTTTTAAGAGAAATATGGATATGATTCATTCCATAAATTTGGAGAAATGTTTTATTAATTTCTTTTTATTTTTTTCAAATACAACAAATATATATATATATATATTTCATTAGAGTAAATGATGTATGATTGAGTTTGGTATTTTTAAATAAAATAATATTACTTGTTAAGAATTGAAAACAATTTCACTTTTAATAATAAATTAATAATACTTTTATTAAATCAAAAGTGAATCTTTTCTATTTGATTTATTAACATGTACTTGAAATTTTAAAATAGCACTTCACTTTTTTTCATTGTAATAAAAACCATTAACTAAATAAAAATAATAGTAACCATTATTAATTTTTAACAAAAACTACTTTAAATATCAATAATCCTTTAAATAATATTTTCTTCATCATCATATGACTTACACATTAGCAACCTTATGAATTTAAAAATTAATTAAACTTACATATTTACAATCTGACTAATTTAATACTTCTATCAATTAAGTGAACATAAAATTTACTTTTATAATTATTTAATAATATTATAAATAATTATTTTAATTTAAAAAAATTAAATCATATTTATATAAAAATATTTCAAATCGAATTTATATAAAATGATAATTAACTAAATATTATTCACATTATATCCTCCTTTTCATAAGTATTATTGTAAAAATAATCATAAAACTTTATTATAGTTTCGTATCATAAAAAGTTATGAGATAATAAAGCATGTGATTTGATATTATATCTTTTTTTTTTTTCAATTATCGATTTTTATTTTTTATTTATAATTATCGATTTTTATTTTTTATTTATTTTTTAAGATAAATATGGATACAATTCATTCCATAAATTTGGAGAAATGCTTTATTAATTTCTTTTCTTTTTTTTCAAATACAACAAATATATATATATATATATATATATATTTCATTAGAGTAAATGATGTATTATTGAGTTTGGTATTTTTAAATAAAATAATATTACTTGTTAAAAATTGAAAACAATTTCACTTTTAATAATAAATTAATAATACTTTTATTAAATCCAAAGTGAATCTTTTCTATTTGATTTATTAACATGTACTTGAAATTTTAAAATAGCACTTCACTTTTTTTTCATTGTAATAAAAACTATTAACTAAATAAAAATAATAGTAGCCATTATTAATTTTTAACAAAAACTATCTTAAATATCAATAATCCTTTAAATAATATTTTCTTCATCATCATATGACTTACACATTAGCAACCTTATGAATTTAAAAATTAATTAGACTTACATATTTACAATCTGACTAATTTAATACTTCTATCAACAAACTGAAGTGACATATTAAGTTCGAACCATTTGAAAGCATTAATTTGTCATCGCAAATTTCAATCATAGCCATTATGCATTCCAGTACTTCTTCATCATACTTAGTTCCAGTTTTGCAGTCGTCAAAGACAAGCTCGTCGATTTCATAGCTTTCTATGTCTTGAGAATGATAAAAATCAATTTGGCAAAATTCTCAAGTCACCAGTCTGATAGTAAACAAAGCCAAGCCATCAGTTTCAGTCACCATATCCTCAGTCCCAGTTCGACAGTCTGCAAAGCCAAGCTCATCAGTTTCAGAGCTTTCAACTTCTCCGGAATGATAAAAGTCAATTTTGAAGTCTTGAAAGCTAAAGCTAATCAGTTCCGAAACTTTCAAATTCTTCCGAATGATAGAAAACAGGATCATGTGAAGGTTGAACATATTCGGGGCAGTTGCAGCAAACTGTATTGATCAATTAATTAAAGAATGCCAAATTGTATTTATCAGCTATGGTTCAGTTACCACAAATAAGTATCTTTTATGAAATTATGTATATTTCTTTTTTAAAACCCAAATTATACTTATATATTCAAGTTTTATGATGAGAGAAATGATTAGTGTCAAAATATTAAAAAGATAATATCAATAATTAACGAGGGTTCTTATCAACGATTTAAAGCGAAAATATGATTATGTTTTTTAAGATTATAAAATGACAGTAATGAATCTTTAGACGTTGAGCCATAAATCTTCCTAATTCAAGTTCGATTCTTCATATCTCATAAGCTTGACATTATTAACATTTTATTGTTATTTAATTAAATTAAAAATAAGAGTAATTAGGTGGAATTGATGTTGAAGCAAATGTCGGTAACCATAGAAAGGGATTGATTAGTGAGCATTGAATTCAAATACGATATTGAGAGTGACACTTGAATTGAAAGTATGTATGGTAGCTGGAATTCCCTTTTTTCCCATATTGGAATTTCAATTTCAAGTATATCTATCGACAAATAGATAAACCATAAATTTATAATTTTTATTCCCCTCAATGCATGCGTACATGGCAACTTGTAAGAATTGATCCAACGGGGAAAACGTATCAAGTGGGAACTGGGATCCCTTTCCATGGTTCTGTATTTCTGCATCCATGTTCAAGAGAATGAAAAGGCATCGGTTTTCTCCCTCTGGAATTTGAAGATGCTTTCAGTATACAAAAATGGGTTGAGGTTAATTTTGATTTGACTTAATAATTGTTCATCCATGTTCATCATTTAAAAATTAAGGCTATCATCTCTGGTTTTGTCGTGCATGAGAAGGATTCAATCAACATAAATGACAATATAAACATAAAATTTATATGAATTTATATGTCGATGCATCTTCATATTGACTCTACCGGACAACCACTATTATAATGAAGCTACCTCACGCGTTTGAGGATATTTGTGTGCAGCAATGGCTCTACCTAGTAATAAAACACATCAAACCTCAAATGCATCTTTAACTGACAGTGTAAAGGAATGAATTTCAAGTTATCATAAATTCATTTAATCTAGCGATAATAACAATAAACATAATATCAAAAACCTATTTAATCTCAGACCCCTAACTCTATATATCAATGAAGATGACAGATTAAAGATCCAAGTTAAAATAAATATTAATACCCAAATTGTGGATTATGAAAAGAAGCTTCTGTTAAAAAAAAATAAACCCTTCAAGAAAGTGAATACCGGAATGTCGGAATCAGCGTTCCTGTATATGCCTTCACGTCTCTTAAAGTAGCCGGGATTGAGAGCTTCAGCTCAGATCTGCAACTCGGATTTTAACTAAAACCTGGCTTAGCAGGGGCTTTGGAACAGGAAATTTCCCGAATTGAAAGACGTATATGGGCCCATATTCTTTGTAGAACCAGGCCTTCTGCATTTTTACTCCTATCTTGTTTCAATGTGCGCTCATTTGTTTCCTTTTGATATGATCGGTGAACCAATACTGAGAGAACCATGATAAAGGAGACACTGGTATGTTGGTGTGTATTTGTAGCGATAATTCGCCCGCTGTCAATTGAACAGGAAATACCAATCTCCATGTTGAATTGAAATACTAACCCTGTGAAATACATTGCAAAGAAGAACTAATGCGAAAACCAAAAGAAAAAGAATTGCACTGGAGAGGGGAGTGCAAGCGTTACACCGAAGAGGAGCTAAGCACGATGCCAAGTGTTAAAAAGTGTAACCTGTAACCAGTAACCAGTTCACCTAACTTATTAATATTAATAAATGTGTGCCTGCGTTCTTGATTTGAAGACACAGCACAGGTAGAGATAGGCTACGATTCCTTCATGGTTACTCCGGCGTTTCAATCTTTTTGTATGGCCACAAAACTTGGCCATTACAATGGTCGTTACCAAGCAGTGCTTACCCAGCATCATACCACAAATAAAAACCCACCCAGCCAAGAAACACTTGGCATTTGAAATTATTTTAATAAATTATTTGATATAACCATGCGTCATTTCGATTTAAAGCTGCTCAGCAAATCTGAATGCTTAATTAATGCACCAGACGAAGCATATTCCGGGAACATTAACATCTGGTCGTCGATTATTAAAAAACTAATAAATCACCCACCCAGCCCCCACCCCAAAAGTTAAAAGAAAACGCCTATTGGCGTAATTAAAAAGTGTAACCTGTAACGAGTAACCAGTTCACCTAACTTATTAATACTAATAAATGTGTGTCTGCGTTCTTGATTTGAAGACACAGCACAGGTAGAGATAGGCTACGATTCCTTCATGGTTACTCCGGCGTTTCAATCATTTTGTATGGCCACAAAACGTGGCCATTACAATGGCCGTTACCAAGCAGCGCTTACCGAGCATCATACCACAAATAAAAACCCACCCAGCCAAGAAACACTTGGCATTTAAAATTATTTTAATAAATTATTTGATATAACCATGCGTCGTTTCTATTTAAAGCTGCTCGTGAGCTAACACAGCAAATCTGAACGCTTAATTAATGCACCAGACGAAGCATATTCCGGGAACATTAAAATCTGGCCGTCGATTAATAAAAAACTAATAAATCACCCACCGAGACCCACCCCAAAAGTTAAAAGAAAACGCCTATCGACGTAACTAGCAAACCATATTAATATTAATAATATGGCTTATATACGCCGATCGACGTATATAAGCCATATTACTAATATTAATATGGCTTGCTAGTTGATGGTTGGCATGCCAGGAATTAAACCATACTAAACCATATTAATTTAATTTAATTTTTAATATGGTATTGTATTGTATTGTATTTACCATAACTTAACTTAGCTTAATTTAATTTAATTGTATTGTATGAATTGTATTAATTTAATTTAATTTTTAATATTGTAATGTATTTAATTTACCATAACTTAAGTTAACTTAATTTAATTTAATTTAATTTAATTGTATTGTATTTAATTTAATTTAATTGAACCATATTAATTTAATTTAATTTTTAATATGGTTTAATATGTTTTATGTAATTTAATTTTTAATATGTTTTAATTATTTAACTTAACTTAACTTAACTTAACTTAACTTAACTTAATTTAATTTTTTTAAAGAAAATAAAATAAATTAAATAAAATAAAATAATTAAAACATATTAAAAAATAAATTAAATAAAACAGATTAAACCATATTAAAAATTAAATTAAAATTAAATGAAATTAAGTTAAATTAAATTAAATTAAAGTATTTAAATTAAATTAAGTTAAATTAATTAAATTAAATTACTTATTAATTAAATTAAATTAAATTAATTAAATTATGATGAGTGATATGTTTGATTTAATAATATTATTATTATTTAACCTTACTTTTTCATATTTATAATAAATATTGTTTTTATAATAATTATTTAATAAAATAAAGAATAAATGAATGAATAAATTATAATTAAATAAAAAATAGTAAATAAAAATGTTAATTTTAATAGTTATGATTAATATTTAATATTAATATTTATTATTCTTCATCAATATATATTAATTTATTAACTAATAATATTTAATAAAAGAGTGGAAATTAAATAAATGAAGAAATAAATGAAAAATAAATCAAAATAAATAAATATAAGTAAAAATGAGCGAATATAAGTAAAAATGGCAATGAAAAATAAAGTAAAGTAAATTAAATAAATAAAAGGAAAGTAAATTAAGTAAAGTAAAAAAATAAAATAAAGTCAAATGAAGAATTTAAAAGAAAAAGTGGAAATAAATAGAGTCAAATAAAGAATTAAAATAGAATAAAAAATACAAAAATAAACAAGTAGAAACAAAATAAAATTAAAATAAAGGAAATTAAAGAAAGAAAAGCAAATAAAAGTAAAGTAAAAAAACAAAGTAAATAAATAGAGTAAAATAAAGAAGTAAAAGAAAAATAATAAATAAATATAAGTGGAAAAAGATTAAATAAAAAAAAAGTAAAATAAATTAAATAAAAAATTAATAAAAATGTTATTTGGAAATAAAAATAAAAAGAATTACATATTAAGTTAAAACAAATTAAATAAAAATAAAAATAAAAATATTAAAACATATTAAAGATTAAATTAAATAAAAATATTAAAACATATCAAAAATTAAATTTAAATTAAATTAAATTAAATTAAATTAAATTAAAAATATTAAAATATATTAGAAATTAAATTAAATTAATTAAAATAAACTCAATTAATTTAAATTAAATAAAAATATTACAACATATTTATCATATTAAAAATTAAATTAAATAAAAATATTAAAACATATTAAAAATTAAATTAGATTAAGTTAAATTAATTAATTAATTAATTAAATTAAATTAATTAATTAGTTATTTAATTTAGTTGGCTAGCCATGGTTATTCATGGTTGGGTAACTTCAATTCATGCGTAAATTCAATACAACCCTCACTTCAAGCTTGACTTCAATCCAAGTTTGTCTAAAGGTTCACTTCAATCCAAGATTGACTTCAATCCTACAGTTGCTTCAAGTCAATGTAGACTTTAAACCATGGTTGAATTAAATACAAGGTTGACTTCAATCCATTGTTGAGTTCAATCCAAAGTAGATTTTGTACCATGGTTGAATTCATCCCGTAATTAATATTAATATTAATGACTTCAATCCACTGTTGGCTTTAAACCGTGGTTGACTTCAATCCATAATTAACCATGGTTATTCAAGGTTGAACATGGTTTATTATGACCGACCATTGTTGACTATGGTTATTCATGGTTGCCTATGGTGAATGATGGATGACCATGCTTGACTATGGTTGACCCTATGACTGACTATTGTAAACCCTTTGGTTGAATATTTTTTACTATTATTAACCAACTATGAATGACCTTAGTTGAATATGGTTGACTATGGTTAACCATGGTTATTCAAGGTTGAAAATGGCTTATTATGGTTGACTATTGTTGACTATGGTTATTCATGGTTGACTATGGTGAATGATTGATGACCATGCTTGACTATGGTCAACCAATAGAATAATAATAACCAATGGTTAAGCAATAGTCAACCATGGTCAACTATTGGTTGACCATTGGTCATCCAATTTGGTCAACCATGGTCCACCAATGGTTGACCATGGTTGTCCAATGGTCAACCAATGGTCCACCATTGGTAAACCAATTTCAACCAATGGTCAACTATGGTAAAGCATTAGTTGACTATGGTTGACATTAGTTCACCATGGATGACTATGGTTGACATTAGTATACCATTGGTTGACTATTGGTTCACCATGATTGACTATTGCTTGACCAATGGTTGGCAATTGGTTGGCCATTGGTTATGGTTTACCATTGGTTGACTAATGCCTAATTATTTGTTGACCATGGTTGATTTTTGGTTGGCCAAGGTTGACTTTGGAAGACCATGGCTGACTATGGTTGGCCATCATTGACTTTGGAAGACCATGGTTGACTATCGTTGACTTTGGCTAACCATGGTTGACTTTGGTAGACTTTTGGTTCATCGTGGTTGAATTTGGTTGTGGTTAACCATGAAGAACCATAGTGAATAATGGTTAACCATAGTAAATGATAGTCAACCATAGTTAACAAAAGTCACCCATGGTCAGTCAAAGTCAACCATAATCAACCAAAGTCAACTATGGTCAAGTAATGTCAACCATAGTCATCCCTAGTCAACCAAAGTCAACCATCATCAACTTCAGTCAACTAAAGTCAACCAAAGTCAAATGGTTAACCAAAGTCAACCATGGTAAACTAAAGTGTACCAAAGTCAACCATAGTTAAAGTCAAATATAGTTATGGTTGACCATGGTTGAATATTGTTGAATTTGGTCGAATATGGTTGATAACGATTGACTTTGTTTGACTATTGTAAACTTTGATTGACCATGGTCGACTTTGGCTGACCATGGTTGACTATGGTAGACTATGGTTCGATTTGGTTGACCATGGTTTACTTTGGTTGATCGTGGTTGACTTTGGTTGATGATGGTTGACTGTGGTTGAATATGGTTGACTATGGTTGACTCTTGTCAACCTTTGTTAACCATGGTCACCTAAAGGAAACCATGATGATCCAAGTTAAACCATGACTAGCTAAAGTCAACCATGATCAACCAAAGTCAGCAAAAGTTGACCATGGTAAACCAACGTTAACCATAGTCAACAATGGTCAACCAAAGTCAACCATGGTCAACTTAAGTAAACCATAGTAAACTAAAAGCAACCATGGTCAACTAAAGTCTACCAAAGTCAACTATAGTTATGGTTGACCATGGTTGAATATTGTTGAGTTTGGTCGAATATGGTTGATTATGGTTGACTTTGTTTCACTATGGTTAACTTTGATTGACCATGGTTTCCATTGGTTGACCATGGTTGACTATGGTAGACAATGGTTAGATTTGGTTGACAATGCTTGACTTTGGTTGAGTGTGGTTGACATTGGTTGATGATGGTGACTATGGTTGACTTTGTTTGATTATTGCTAACCTTTGTTAACCATGAAAATAAAATAAAATAAAGTCAAATAAAGAATTTAAAAGAAAAATTGCAAATAGATAGAGTCAAATAAAGAATTAAAAGAGATTAAAAAATACAAAAATAAACAACTAGAAACAAAATAAAATTTAAATAAAAAAAATTAAAAAAATAAAAGCAAATAAAAGTAAAGTATAAAAACAAAGTTAATAAATAGACTAAAATAAAGAAGTAAAAGAAAAATAATAAATAAATATAAGTGGAAAAAAATTAAATAAATAAAAAGTAAAATAAATTAAATAAAAAAATTAATAAAAATGTTATTTAGAAATAAAAATCAAAAGAATTACATATTAAGTTAAAACAAATTAAATTAAAATATTAAAATTAAAATTAAATTAAATAAAAATTAAATTAATTTAAATTAAATAAAAATAAAAATATTAAAACATATTACAAATTAGATTAAATTAAAATATTAAAACATATCAAAAATTAAATTAAATTAAATTAAATTAAAATAAATTAAATTAAATTAAAAATATTAAAATATATTAAAAATTAAATTAAATTAATTAAAATAAACTCAATTAATTTAAATTAAATAAAAATATTACAACATATTTATCATATTAAAAATTAAATTAAATAAAAATATAAAAACATATTAACAATTAAATTAAATTAAGTTAAATTAAATTAATTAAGTAAATTAATTAAATTAATTAATTAATTATTTGGCTAACCATGGTTATTCATGGTTGGGTAACTTCAATTCATGGGTAAATTCAATACAACCCTCACTTCAAGCTTGACTTCAATTCAAGTTTGTCTAAAGGTTCACTTCAATCCAAGATTGACTTCAATCCTAGAGTTGCTTCAAGTCAAAGTAGACTTTAAACCATGGTTGAATTAAATACAAGGTTGACTTCAATCCATTGTTGAGTTCAATCCAAAGTAGATTTTGTACCATTGTTGAATTCATCCCGTAATTAATATTAATATTAATGACTTCAATCCACTGTTGACTTTAAACCGTGGTTGACTTCAATCCATGGTTAACCATGGTTATTCAGGGTTGAACATGGTTTATTATGGCCGACCATTGTTGACTATGGTTATTCATGGTTGCCGATGGTGAATGATGGATGACCATGCTTGACTATGGTTGACCCTATGACTAACTATTGTAAACCCTTTGGTAGAATATTTTTTACTATTAGTAAACAACTATGAATGCCCTTAGTTGAATATGGTTGATTATGGTTAACCATGGTTATTCAAGGTTGAAAATGGCTTATTATGGTTGACTATTATTGACTATGGTTATTCATAGTTGACTATGGTGAATGATTAATGACCATGCTTGACTATGGTCAACCAGTAGAATAATAATAACCAATAGTCAAGCAATAGTCAACCATGGTCAACTATTGGTTGACCATTGGTCATCCAATTTGGTCAACCATGGTCCACCAATGGTTGACCATGGTTGTCCAATGGTCAACCAATCGTCCACCATTGGTAAACCAATTTCAACCAATGGTCAACTATGGTAAAGCATTAGTTGACTATGGTTGACATTAGTTCACCATGGATGACTATGGTTGACATTAGTATACCATTGGTTGACTATTGGTTCACCATGATTGACTATTGCTTGACCAATGGTTGGCAATTGGTTGGCCATTGGTTATGGTTTACCATTGGTTGACTAATGCCTAACTATTTTTGACCATGGTTGATTTTTGGTTGGCCAAGGTTGACTTTGGAAGACCATGGCTGAATATGGTTGGCCATTATTGACTTTGGAAGACCATGGTTGACTATCGTTGACTTTGGCTAACCATGGTTGACTTTTGGTTCATCGTGGTCGAATTTGGTTGTGGTCAACCATGAAGAACCATAGTGAATAATGGTTAACCATAGTAAATGATAATCAATAATAGTCAACCATAGTCAACAAAAGTCACCCATGGTCAGCCAAAGTCAACCATAATCAACCAAAGTAAACTATGGTCAAATAATGTCAACCATAGTCAACCAAAGTCAACCATCATCAACTTCAGTTAACTAAAGTCAACCAAAGTCAACCATGGTAAACTAAAGTTTACCAAAGTCAACCATGGTTAAAGCCAAATATAGTTATGGTTGACCATGGTTGAATATTGTTGAATTTGGTCGAATATGGTTGATAACGGTTGACTTTGTTTGACTATTGTTAACTTTGATTGATCGTGGTAGACTTTGGCTGACCATGGTTGACTATGGTAGACTATGGTTGGATTTGGTTGACCATAGTTTACTTTGGTTGATCGTGGTTGACTTTGGTTGATGATAGTTGACTGTGGTTGAATATGGTTGACTATGGTTGACTTTGTTTGACTCTTGTCAACCTTTGTTAACCATGGTCAACTAAAGGAAACCATGATGATCCAAGTTAAACCATGACCAGCTAAAGTCAACCATGATCAACCAAAGTCAGCAAAAGTTGACCATGGTAAACCAACGTTAACCATAGTCAACAATGGTCAACCAAAGTCAACCATGCTTAACCAAAGTCAACCACGGTCAACTTAAATAAACCATAGTAAACTAAAAGCAACCATGGTCAACTAAAGTCTACCAAAGTCAACTATAGTTATGGTTGACCATGGTTGAATATTATTGAGTTTGGTCGAAAATGGTTGATTATGGTTGACTTTGTTTCACTATGGTTAACTTTGATTGACTATGGTTTCCATTGGTTGACCATGGTTGACTATGGTAGACAATGGTTAGATTTGATTGACTATGGTTGACCATGGTTGAGCGTGGTTGACATTGGTTGATGATGGTGACTATGGTTGACTTTGTTTGATTATTGTTAACCTTTGTTAACCATGGAAATAAAATAAAATAAAGTCAAATAAAGAATTTAAAAGAAAAATTGCAAATAGATAGAGTCAAATAAAGAATTAAAAGAGATTAAAAAATACAAAAATAAATAACTGGAAACAAAATAAAATTAAAATAAAGAAATTAAAATAAAGAAAATTAAAAAGAGAAAAGCGTAAAGTAAAAAAACATAGTAAATAAATAGACTAAAATAAAGAAGTAAAAGAAAAATAATAAATAAATATAAGTGGAAAAAAATTAAATAAATAAAAAGTAAAATAAATTTAATAAGAAAATTAATAAAAATGTTATTTGGAAATTAAAATCAAAAGAATTACATATTAAATTAAAATAAATTAAATAAAAATATTAAAATTTAAATTAAATTAAATAAAAAATAAATTAATTTAAATTAAATAAAAAGAAAAATATTAAATCATATTAGAAATTAAATTAAATTAATTAAAATAAACTCAATTAATTTTAATTAAATAAAAATATTACAACATATTTATTATATTAAAAATTAAATTAAATAAAAATATTAAAACATATTAAAAATTAAGTTAAATTAAATTAATTAATTAATTATTTAATTTAGTTGGCTAACCATGGTTATTCATGGTTGGGTAACTTCAATTCATGCGTAAATTCAATACAACCCTCACTTCAAGCTTGACTTCAATCCAAGTTTGCCTAAAGGTTCACTTCAATCCAAGATTGACTTCAATCCTAGAGTTGCTTCAAGTCAAAGTAGACTTTAAACCATGGTTGAATTAAATACAAGGTTGACTTCAATCCATTGTTGAGTTCAATCCAAAGTAGATTTTGTAACATGGTTGAATTCATCCCGTAATTAATATTAATATTAATGACTTCAATCCACTATTGACTTTAAACCGTGGTTGACTTCAGTCCATGGTTAACCATTGTTATTCAGAGTTGAACATGGTTTATTATGGCCGACCATTGTTGACTATGGTTATTCATGGTTGCTTGTGGTGAATGATCGATGACCATGCTTGACTATGGTTGACCCTGTGACTGACTATTGTAAACCCTTTGGTTGAATATTTTTTACTATTATTAACCAACTATGAATGACCTTAGTTGAATATGGTTGACTATGGTTAACCATGGTTATTCAGGGTTGAAAATGGCTTATTATGGTTGACTATTCTTGACTATGGTTATTCATGGTTGACTATGATGAATGATTGATGACCATGCTTAACTATGGTCAACCAATAGAATAATAATAACCAATGGTCAAGCAATAGCCAACCATGATCAACTATTGGTTGACCATTGGTCATCCAATTTGGTCAACCATGGTCCACCAATGGTTGACCATGGTTGTCCAATGGTCCACCATTGGTAAACCAATTTCAACCAATGGTCAACTATGGTAAAGCATTAGTTGACTATGGTTGACATTAGTTCACCATGGATGACTATGGTTGACAATAGTATACCATTGGTTGATTATTGGTTCACCATGATTGACTATTGCTTGACCAATGGTTGGCAATTGGTTGGCCATTGGTTATGGTTTACCATTGGTTGACTAATGCCTAACTATTTGTTGACCATGGTTGATTTTTGGTTGGCCAAGGTTGACTTTGGAAGACCATGGCTGACTATGGTTGGCCATCATTGACTTTGGAAGACCATGGTTGAATATCATTGACTTTGGTAGACTTTTGGTTCATCGTGGTTGAATTTGGTTGTGGTCAACCATGAAGAACCATAGTGAATAATGGTTAACCATAGTAAATGATAGTCAACAATAGTCAACCATAGTCAACAAAAGTCACCCATGGTCAGCCAAAGTCAACCATAATCAACCAAAGTCAACTATGGTCAAGTAATGTCAACCATAGTCATCCCTAGTCAACCAAAGTCAACCATCATCAACTAAAGTCAACCAAAGTCAAATGGTCAACCAAAGTCAACCATTTTAAACTAAAGTATACCAAAGTCAACGATGGTTAAAGTCAAATATAGTTATGGTTGACCATGGTTGAATATTGTTGAATTTGGTCAAATATGGTTGATAACGGTTGACTTTGTTTGACTATTGTTAACTTTGATTGACCATGGTCGACTTTGGCTGACCATGGTCGACTATGGTAGACTATGGTTGGATTTGGTTGACCATGGTTTACTTTGGTTGATCGTGGTTGACTTTGGTTGATGATGGTTGACTGTGGTTGAATATGGTTGACTTTGTTTGACTCTTGTCAACCTTTGTTAACCATGGTCAACTAAAGGAAACCATGATGATCCAAGTTAAACCATGACCAGCTAAAGTCAACCATGATCAACCAAAGTCAGCAAAAGTTGACCATGGTAAACCAACGTTAACCATAGTCAACAATGGTCGACCAAAGTCAACCATGCTTAACCAAAGTCAACCATGGTCAACCAAAGTCAACCATGGCCAACTTAAATAAACCATAGTAAACTAAAAGCAACCTTGGTCAACTAAAGTCTACCAAAGTCAACTATAGTTATGGTTAACCATGGTTGAATATTGTTGAGTTTGGTCGAATATGGTTGATTACGGTTGACTTTGTTTCACTATGGTTAACTTTGATTGACTATGGTTTCCATTGGTTGACTATAGTCGACAATGGTTAGATTTGGTTGACTATGGTTAACTTTTGGTTGAGTGTGGTTGACATTGGTTGATGATGGTGACTATGGTTGACTTTGTTTGATTATTGTTAACCTTTGTTAACCATGGAAATAAAATAAAATAAAGTCAAAAGAAGAATTTAAAAGAAAAAGTGGAAATAAATAGAGTCAAATAAATAATTAAAATAGAATAAAAAATACAAAAATAAATAACTGGAAACAAAATAAAATTAAAATAAAGAAATTAAAATAAAGAAAATTAAAAAGAGAAAAGCGTAAAGTAAAAAAACATAGTAAATAAATAGACTAAAATAAAGAAGTAAAAGAAAAATAATAAATAATTATAAGTGGAAAAAAATTAAATAAATAAAAAGTAAAATAAATTTAATAAGAAAATTAATAAAAATGTTATTTGGAAATTAAAATCAAAAGAATTACATATTAAATTAAAATAAATTAAATAAAAATATTAAAATTTAAATTAAATTAAATAAAAAATAAATTAATTTAAATTAAATAAAAAGAAAAATATTAAATCATATTAGAAATTAAATTAAATTAATTAAAATAAACTCAATTAATTTTAATTAAATAAAAATATTACAACATATTTATTATATTAAAAATTAAATTAAATAAAAATATTAAAACATATTAAAAATTAAGTTAAATTAAATTAATTAATTAATTATTTAATTTAGTTGGCTAACCATGGTTATTCATGGTTGGGTAACTTCAATTCATGCGTAAATTCAATACAACCCTCACTTCAAGCTTGACTTCAATCCAAGTTTGCCTAAAGGTTCACTTCAATCCAAGATTGACTTCAATCCTAGAGTTGCTTCAAGTCAAAGTAGACTTTAAACCATGGTTGAATTAAATACAAGGTTGACTTCAATCCATTGTTGAGTTCAATCCAAAGTAGATTTTGTAACATGGTTGAATTCATCCCGTAATTAATATTAATATTAATGACTTCAATCCACTATTGACTTTAAACCGTGGTTGACTTCAGTCCATGGTTAACCATTGTTATTCAGAGTTGAACATGGTTTATTATGGCCGACCATTGTTGACTATGGTTATTCATGGTTGCTTGTGGTGAATGATCGATGACCATGCTTGACTATGGTTGACCCTGTGACTGACTATTGTAAACCCTTTGGTTGAATATTTTTTACTATTATTAACCAACTATGAATGACCTTAGTTGAATATGGTTGACTATGGTTAACCATGGTTATTCAGGGTTGAAAATGGCTTATTATGGTTGACTATTCTTGACTATGGTTATTCATGGTTGACTATGATGAATGATTGATGACCATGCTTAACTATGGTCAACCAATAGAATAATAATAACCAATGGTCAAGCAATAGCCAACCATGATCAACTATTGGTTGACCATTGGTCATCCAATTTGGTCAACCATGGTCCACCAATGGTTGACCATGGTTGTCCAATGGTCCACCATTGGTAAACCAATTTCAACCAATGGTCAACTATGGTAAAGCATTAGTTGACTATGGTTGACATTAGTTCACCATGGATGACTATGGTTGACAATAGTATACCATTGGTTGATTATTGGTTCACCATGATTGACTATTGCTTGACCAATGGTTGGCAATTGGTTGGCCATTGGTTATGGTTTACCATTGGTTGACTAATGCCTAACTATTTGTTGACCATGGTTGATTTTTGGTTGGCCAAGGTTGACTTTGGAAGACCATGGCTGACTATGGTTGGCCATCATTGACTTTGGAAGACCATGGTTGAATATCATTGACTTTGGTAGACTTTTGGTTCATCGTGGTTGAATTTGGTTGTGGTCAACCATGAAGAACCATAGTGAATAATGGTTAACCATAGTAAATGATAGTCAACAATAGTCAACCATAGTCAACAAAAGTCACCCATGGTCAGCCAAAGTCAACCATAATCAACCAAAGTCAACTATGGTCAAGTAATGTCAACCATAGTCATCCCTAGTCAACCAAAGTCAACCATCATCAACTAAAGTCAACCAAAGTCAAATGGTCAACCAAAGTCAACCATTTTAAACTAAAGTATACCAAAGTCAACGATGGTTAAAGTCAAATATAGTTATGGTTGACCATGGTTGAATATTGTTGAATTTGGTCAAATATGGTTGATAACGGTTGACTTTGTTTGACTATTGTTAACTTTGATTGACCATGGTCGACTTTGGCTGACCATGGTCGACTATGGTAGACTATGGTTGGATTTGGTTGACCATGGTTTACTTTGGTTGATCGTGGTTGACTTTGGTTGATGATGGTTGACTGTGGTTGAATATGGTTGACTTTGTTTGACTCTTGTCAACCTTTGTTAACCATGGTCAACTAAAGGAAACCATGATGATCCAAGTTAAACCATGACCAGCTAAAGTCAACCATGATCAACCAAAGTCAGCAAAAGTTGACCATGGTAAACCAACGTTAACCATAGTCAACAATGGTCGACCAAAGTCAACCATGCTTAACCAAAGTCAACCATGGTCAACCAAAGTCAACCATGGCCAACTTAAATAAACCATAGTAAACTAAAAGCAACCTTGGTCAACTAAAGTCTACCAAAGTCAACTATAGTTATGGTTAACCATGGTTGAATATTGTTGAGTTTGGTCGAATATGGTTGATTACGGTTGACTTTGTTTCACTATGGTTAACTTTGATTGACTATGGTTTCCATTGGTTGACTATAGTCGACAATGGTTAGATTTGGTTGACTATGGTTAACTTTTGGTTGAGTGTGGTTGACATTGGTTGATGATGGTGACTATGGTTGACTTTGTTTGATTATTGTTAACCTTTGTTAACCATGGAAATAAAATAAAATAAAGTCAAAAGAAGAATTTAAAAGAAAAAGTGGAAATAAATAGAGTCAAATAAATAATTAAAATAGAATAAAAAATACAAAAATAAACAAGTGGAAACAAAATTAAATTAAAATAAAGAAATTAAAAAAAGAAAGGCAAATCAAAGTAAAGTAAAAAACCATAGTAAATAAATAAACTAAAATAAAGAAGTAAAAGAAAAATAATAAATAATTATAAGTGGAAAAAAATTGAATAAATAAAAAGTAAAATAAATTAAATAAAAAAATTAATAAAAATGTTATTTGGAAATAAAAATCAAAAGAATTACATATTAAGTTAAAACAAATTAAATAAAAATATTAAAATTTAAATTAAATTAAATAAAAAATAAATTAATTTAAATTAAATAAAAATAAAAATATTAAAACATATTAAAAATTAAATTAAATAAAAATATTAAAACATATCAAAAATTAAATTAAGTTAAGTTAAATTAGATTACTTAATTAAATTAAAATAAATTAAATTAAATTAAAAATATTAAAATATATTAGAAATTAAATTAAATTAATTAAAATAAACTCAATTAATTTAAATTAAACAAAAATATTACAACATATTTATCATATTAAAAATTAAATTAAATAAAAATATTAAAACATATTAAAAATTAAATTAAATTAATTAATTAATTAATTAATTATTTAATTTACTTGGCTAACCATGGTTATTCATGGTTGGGTAACTTCAATTCATGGGTAAATTCAATACAACCCTCACTTCAAGTTTGACTTCAATCCAAGTTTGTCTAAAGGTTCACTTCAATGCAAGATTGACTTCAATCCTAGAGTTGCTCCAAGTCAAAGTAGACTTTAAACCATGGTTGAATTAAATACAAGGTTGACTTCAATCCATTGTTGAGTTCAATCCAAAGTAGATTTTGTACCATGGTTGAAATCATCCCGTAATTAATATTAATATTAATGACTTCAATCCACTATTGACTTTAAACCGTGGTTGACTTAAATCCATGGTTAACCATTGTTATTTAGGGTTGAACATGGTTTATTATGGCCGACCATTGTTGACTATGGTTATTCATGGTTGCCTATGGTGAATGATGGATGACCATGCTTGACTATGGTTGACCTTATGACTGACTATTGTAAACCCTTGGTTGAATATTTTTTACTATTATTAACCAACTATGAATGACCTTAGTTGAATATGGTTGACTATGGTTAACCATGGTTATTCAGGGTTGAAACTGGCTTATTATGGTTGACTATTGTTGACTATGGTTATTCATGGTTGACTATGATGAATGATTGATGACCATGCTTGACTATGGTCAACCAATAGAAATAACCAATGGTCAACCATGGTCAACCATTGGTCAACTATTGGCCAAGGTTGACTATGGTCAACCAATAGAATAATAATAACCAATGGTCAAGCAATAGTCAACCATGGTCAACTATTGGTTGACCATTGGTCATCCAATTTGGTCAACCATGGTCCACCAATAACCAATGCTCCACCATTGTTAAACCAATTTCAACCAATGGTCAACCATGGTAAAGCATTAGTTGACTATGGTTGACATTAATTCACCATGGATGACTATGGTTGACATTAGTATACCATTGGTTGACTATTGGTTCACCATGATTGACTATTGTTTGACCAATGGTTGACAATTGGTTGGCCATTGGTTATGGTTTACCATTGGTTGACTAATGCCTAACTATTTGTTGACCATGGTTGATTTTTGGTTGGCCAAGGTTGACTTTGGAAGACTATGGCTGACTATGGTTGGCCATCATTGACTTTGGAAGACCATGGTTGACTATCGTTGACTTTGGCTAACTATGGGTGACTTTGGTAGACTTTTGGTTCATCGTGGTTGAATTTGGTTGTGGTGAACCATGAAGAACCATAGTGAATAATGGTTAACCATAGTAAATGATAGTCAACAATAGTCAACCATAGTCAACAAAAGTCACCCATGGTCAGCCAAAGTCAACCATAATCAACCAAAGTCAACTATGGTCAAGTAATGTCAATCATAGTCATCCCTAGTCAACCAAAGTCAACCATCATCAACTTCAGTTAACTACAGTCAACCAAAGTCAAATGGTCAACCAAAGTAAACCATGGTAAACTAAAGTGTACCAAAGTCAACCATGGTTAATGTCAAATATAGTTATGGTTGACCGTGGTTGAATATTGTTGAATTTGGTTGAATATGGTTGATAACGGTTGACTTGGTTTGACTATTGTTAACTTTGATTGACCATGGTCAACTTTGGTTGACCATGGTAGACTATGGTTGGATTTGGTTGACCATGGTTTACTTTGGTTGATCGTGGTTGACTTTGGTTGATGATGGTTGACTGTGGTTGAATATGGTTGACTTTGTTTGACTCTTGTCAACCTTTGTTAACCATGGTCAACTAAAGGAAACCATGATGATCCAAGTTAAACCATGACCAGCTAAAGTCAACCATGATCAACCAAAGTCAGCAAAAGTTGACCATCCTAAACCAACGTTAACCATAGTCAATGATGGTCAACCAAAGTCAACCATGCTTAACCAAAGTCAACCAAAGTCAAACATGGTCAATTTAAGTCAACCATAGTAAACTAAAAGCAACCATGGTCAACTAAAGTCTTTCAAAGTCAACTATAGTTATGGTTGACCATGGTTGAATATTGTTGAGTTTGGTCGAATATGGTTGATTATGGTTGACTTTGTTTCACTATGGTTAACTTTGATTGACCATGGTTTTCATTGGTTGACCATGGTTAACTATGGTAGCCAATGGTTAGATTTGGTTTACTATGGTTGACCATGGTTGACATTGGTTGACTTTTGGTTGACATTGGTTGATGATGGTGACTATGGTTGACTTTGGTTGACTTTTGGTTGACGTTGGTTGATGATGGTGACTATGGTTGACTTTGTGTGATTATTGTTAACCTTTACGAACCATGGAAATAAAATAAAATAAAGTCAAATGAAGAATTTCAAAGAAAAAGTGGAAATAAATAGAGTCTAATAAAGAATTAAAATAGAATAAAAAATACAAAAATAAACAAGTGGAAACAAAATAAAATTAAAATAAAGAAATTAAAATAAAGGAAATTGAAAAAAAAAAGCAAAGGAAAGTAAAAAAACAAAGTAAATAAATAGACTAACATAAAGAAGTAAAAGAAAAATAATAAATAAATATAAGTGGAAAAAAAAAATAAATAAATAAAAAGTAAAATAAATTAAATAAAAAAATTAATAAAAATGTTATTTGAAAATAAAAATCAAAAGAATTACATATTAAGTTAAAACAAATTAAATAAAAATATTAAAATTTAAATTAAATTAAATAAAAATTAAATTAATTTAAATTAAATAGAAATAAAAATATTAAAACATATTAAAAATTAAATTAAATAAAAATATGAAAACATGTCGAAAATTAAATTTAAATTAAATTAAATTAAGTTAAGTTAAATTAAATTACTTAATTAAATTAAAATAAATTATATTAAATTAAAAATATTAAAATATATTAGAAATTAAATTAAATTAATTAAAATAAACTCAATTAATTTAAATTAAATAATAATATTACAACATATTTATCATATTAAAAATTAAATTAAATAAAAATATTAAAACATATTAAAAATTAAATTAAATAAAAATATTAAAATATATTAAAAATTAAATTAAATAAAAATATTAAAACATATTAAAAATTAAATTAAATTAAGTTAAATTAAATTAATTAATTAATTAAATTAAATTAATTAATCAATTATTTAATTTAGTTGGCTAACCATGGTTATTCATGGTTGGGTAACTTCAATTCATGGGTAAATTCAATACAACCCTCACTTCAAGCTTGATTTCAATCCAAGTTTGTATAAAGGTTCACTTCAATCCAAGATTGACTTCAATCCTAGAGTTGCTTCAAGTCAAAGTAGACTTTAAACCATGGTTGAATTAAATACAAGGTTGACTTCAATCCATTGTTGAGTTCAATCCAAAGAAGATTTTGTACCATGGTTGAATTTATCCCGTAATTAATATTAATATTAATGACTTCAATCCACTGTTGACTTTAAACCGTGGTTGACTTCAATCCATGGTTAACCATGGTTATTGAGGGTCGAACATGGTTTATTATGGCCAACCATTGTTGATTATGGTTATTCACGGTTGCTTATGGTGAATGATGGATGACCATGCTTGACTATGGTTGACCCTATGACTGACTATTGTAAACCCTTTGGTTGAATATTTTTTACTATTATTAACCAACTATGAATGACCTTAGTTGAATATGGTTGACTATGGTTAACCATGGTTATTGAGGGTTGAAAATGGTTTATTATGGTTGATTATTGTTGACTATGGTTATTCATGGTTGACTATGGTGAATGATTGATGACCATGCTTGACTATGGTCAACCAATAGAATAATAATAACCAGTGGTCAAGCAATAGTCAACCATGGTCAACTATTGGTTGACCATTGGTCATCCAATTTGGTCAACCATGGTCCACCAATGGTTGACCATGGTTGTCCAATGGTCAACCAATGGTCCACCATTGGGAAACCAATTTCAACCAATGGTCAACCATGGTAAAGCATTAGTTGATTATGGTTGACATTAGTTCACCATGGATGACTATGGTTGACTATTGGTTCCCATGATTGACTAATTCTTGACCAATGGTTGGCAATTGGTTGGCGATTGGTTATGGTTTACCATTGGTTGACTAATGCCTAACTATTTGTTGACCATAGTTGATTTTTGGTTGGCCAAGGTTGACTTTGGAAGACCATGGCTGATTATGGTTGGCCATCATTGACTTTGGAAGACCATGGTTGACTATCGTTGATTTTGGCTATCCATGGTTGACTTTGGTAGACTTTTGGTTCATCGTGGTTGAATTTGGTTGTGGTCAACCATGAAGAACCATAGTGAATAATGGTTAACCATAGTAAATGATAGTCAACAATAGTTAACCATAGTCAACAAAAGTCACCCATGGTCAGCCAAAGTCAACCATAATCAACCAAAGTCAACTATGGTCAAGTAATGTCAACCATAGTCATCCCTAGTCAACCAAAGTCAACCATCATCAACTTCAGTCAACTAATGTCAACCAAAGTCAAATGGTCAACCAAAGTCAACCATGGTAAACTAAAGTGTACCAAAGTCAACCATGGTTAAAGTCAAATATAGTTATGGTTGACCATGGTTGAATATTGTTGAATTTGGTCGAATATGGTTGATAACGGTTGACTTTGTTTGACTATTATTAACTTTGATTGACCATGGTCTACTTTGGTTGACCATGGTTGACTATGGTAGACTATGGTTGGATTTGGTTGACCATGGTTTACTTTGGTTGATCGTGGTTGACTTTTGTTGATGATGGTTGACTGTGGTTGAATATGGTTGACTATGGTTGACTTTGTTTGACTCTTGTCAACCTTTGTTAACCATGGTCAACTAAAGATAACCATGATGATCCAAGTTAAACCATGACCAGCTAAAGTCAACCATAATCAACCAAA
Organism: Larix kaempferi; assembly: GCA_027924585.1. Taxonomy (NCBI): domain Eukaryota; kingdom Viridiplantae; phylum Streptophyta; class Pinopsida; order Pinales; family Pinaceae; genus Larix; species Larix kaempferi. The sequence goes on along the minus strand of BSBM01002149.1, from coordinate 807,682 downwards.
GTCAGCAAAAGTTGATCATGGTAAACCAACGTTAACCATAGTCAACAATGGTCAACCAAAGTCAACCATGCTTAACCAAAGTCAACCATGGTCAACTAAAGTCAACCATGATCAACTTAAGTCAACCATAGTAAACTAAAAGCAACCATGGTGAACTAAAGTCTACCAAAGTCAACTATAGTTATGGTTGACCATGGTTGAATATTGTTGAGTTTGGTCGAATATGGTTGATCATGGTTGACTTTGTTTCACTATGGTTAACTTTGATTGACCATGGTTTTCATTGGTTAACCATGGTTGACTATAGTAGACAATGGTTAGATTTGATTGACTATGGTCGACCATGGTTGACTTTGGTTGACTTTTGGTTAAGTGTGGTTGACATTGGTTGATGATGGTGACTATGGTTGACTTTGTTTGATTATTGTTAACCTTTTTTTACCATGAAAATAAAATAAAATAAAGTCAAATGAAGAATTTCAAAGAAAAAGTGGAAATAAATAGAGTCAAATAAAGAATTAAAATAGAATTAAAAAATACAAAAATAAACAAGTGGAAACAAAATAAAATTAAAATGAAGAAATTAAAATATAGGAAATTAAAAAAAGAAAAGCAAATAAAAGTAAAGTAAAAAAACAAAGTAAATAAATAGACTAAAATAAAGAAGTAAAAGAAAAATAATAAATAAATATAAGTGGAAAAAAATTAAATAAATAAAAAGTAAAATAAATTAAATAAAAAAATTAATAAAAATGTTATTTGGAAAAAAAATAAAATAAAAAATTACATATTAAGTTAAAACAAATTAAATAAAAATATTAAAATTTAAATTAAATTAAATAAAAATTAAATCAATTTAAATTAAATAAAAATAAAAACTATTAAAGCATATTAAAAATTAAATTGAATAAAAATATTAAAACATATCAAAATTTAAATTTAAATTAAATTAAATTAAGTTAAGTTAAATTAAATTACTTAATTAAATTAAATTAAATTTAAAATATTAAAATATATTAGAAATTAAATTAAATTAATTAAAATAAACTCAATTAATTTAAATTAAATAAAAATATTACAACAAGGTTATCATATTAAAAATTAAATTAAATAAAAATATTAAAACATATTAAAAATTAAATTAAATTAATTAATTAATTAAATTAAATTAATTAATTAATTAAATTAATTAATTAATTAAATTAATTAATTAATTAATTATTTAATTTAGTTGGCTAACCATGGTTATTCATGGTTGGGTAACTTCAATTTATGAGTAAATTCAATACAACCCTCACTTCAAGCTTGACTTCAATCCAAGTTTGTCTAAAGGTTCACTTCAATCAAAGATTGACTTTAATCCAAGAGTTGCTTCAAGTCAAAGTAGACTTGAAACCATGGTTGAATTAAATACAAGGTTGACTTCAATCCATTGTTGAGTTCAATCCAAAGTAGATTTTGTACCATGGTTGAAATCATCCCGTAATTAATATTAATATTAATGACTTCAATCCACTCTTGACTTTAAACCGTGGTTGACTTCAATCCATGGTTGAACATGGTTATTTAGGGTTAAACATGGTTTATTATGGCTGACCACTGTTGACTATGGTTATTCATGGTTGCCTATGGTGAATGATGGATGACCATGCTTGACTATGGTTGACCCTATGACTGACTATTGTAAACCCTTTGGTTGAATATTTTTTACTATTATTAACCAACTATGAATAACCTTAGTTGAATATGTTGACTATGGTTAACCATGGTTATTCAGGGTTGAAAATGGCTTATTATGGTTGACTATTGTTGACTATGGTTATTCATGGTTGACTATGGTGAATGATTGATGACCATGCTTGACTATGGTCAACCAATAGAATAATAATAACCAATAGTCAAGCAATAGTCAACCATGGTCAACTATTGGTTGACCATTGGTCATCCAATTTGGTCCACCAATGGTTGACCATGGTTGTCCAATGGTCAACCAATGGTCCATCATTGGTAAACCAATTTGAACCAATGGTCAACCATGGTAAAGCATTAGTTGATTATGGTTGACATTAGTTCACCATGGATGACTATGGTTGACATTAGTATACCATTGGTTGACTATTGGTTCACCATGATTGACTATTGCTTGACCATTGGTTATGGTTTACTATTGGTTGACTAATGCCTAACTATTTGTTGACCATGGTTGATTTTTGGTTGGCCAAGGTTGACTTTGGAAGACCATGGCTGACTATGGTTAGCCATCATTGACTTTGGAAGACTATGGTTGACTATCGTTGACTTTGGCTATCCATGGTTGACTTTGGTAGACTTTTGGTTCATCGTGGTTGAATTTGGTTGTGGTCAACCATGAAGAACCATAGTGAATAATGGTTAACCATAGTAAATGATAGTCAACAATAGTCAACAAAAGTCACCCATGGTCAGCCAAAGTCAACCATAATCAACCAAAGTCAACTATGGTCAAGTAATGTCAACCATAGTCATTCCTAGTCAACCAAAGTCAACCATCATCAACTTCAGTCAACTAATGTCAACCAAAGTCAAATGGTCAACCAAAGTCAACCATGGTAAACTAAAGTGTACCAAAGTCAACCATGGTTAAAGTCAAATATAGTTATGGTTGACCATGGTTGAATATTGTTGAATTTGGTCGAATATGGTTGATAACGGTTGACTTTGTTTGACTATTGTTAACATTGATTGACCATGGTCGACTTTGGTTGACCATGGTTGACTATGGTAGACTATGGTTGGATTTGGTTGACCATGGTTTACTTTGGTTGATCGTGGTTGACTTTGGTTGATGATGGTTGACTGTGGTTGAATATGGTTGATTATGGTTGACTTTGTTTGACTCTTGAACCTTTGTTAACCGTGGTTAACTAAAGGAAACCATGATGATCCAAGTTAAACCATGACCAGCTAAAGTCAACCATGATCAACCAAAGTCAGTAAAAGTTGACCATGGTAAACCAATGTTAACCATAGTCAACAATGGTCAACCAAAGTCAACCATGCTTAACCAAATTCAACCATGGTCAACCAAAGTCAACCATGGTCAACTTAAGTCAACCATGGTCAACTAAATTCTACCAAAGTCAACTATAGTTATGGTTGACCATGGTTGAATATTGTTGAGTTTGGTCGAATATGGTTGATTATGGTTGACTTTGTTTCACTATGGTAAACTTTGATTGACCATGGTTTCCATTGGTTGACTATGGTAGACAATGGTTAGATTTGGTTGACTATGGTTGACCATGGTTAACTTTGGTTGAGTGTGGTTGACATTGGTTAATGATGGTGACTATGGTTGACTTTGTTTGATTATTGTTAACCTTTGTTAACCATGGTTGACTTTCATTAACCATGGTTCACAATGGTTGACATTCACTGACAATGGTTTAGTTTGGTTGACTTTGGTTGGCCATGGTTGGCTTTGGCTAACCATGGTTGACTTTGGTTGATAAATGGATGAATTTGTTTGAGTATGGTCGACTATGGTTAACTATGGTGGACCATTGTTGACTTTGTTTGACCTTGGTTTAGTTAAGTTTACCTTTGTTAACTTTGGTTGACCATGGCTAGCCATGGTTGACTATGGTTTACTTTTTTTCCATAATCAATTATTGGTTTACCTTGTGTGACTTTTGAATATGGTTAATAATGGTTGACTATGGTTGATTTTAGTTGACTATCATTGAATTTAATTGACTTTAGTAGACTAATTGACTATGGTTCACCATGGTTGATCATGGTTGAGTATGGTTGACCATGGTTGAATTTCATTGACTTTGGTTCACCCAGGATTGAAGTTAATTGACCATGGCTGCGTTTGGTTGATTTTGGTTGACCATGGTCGACTTTGGTTGATTTTTTGGTTAATAATGGATCACTTTGCTTGACCATGGTCACTAAGGTTGACTATGGTTAACCATGGTTGACTTTAGTTTACTTTTGGTTGATTATGGTTGACCATGGTTGACTTTAGTTTACTTTTTGGTTGAACATGGTTGATTTCAATTGACTATCGTTGAATTTGGTTGAATTCAGTTAATTATGGTTGACTTTGGTAGACTAATTGACTATGGTTCACCATGGTTGACCAAGGTTGACTTTGGTTCAACATGATTGACATTAATTGACCATGGTTGCGTTTGGTTGACTTTGGTTAACCATGGTGGACTTTGGTTGACTTTTGGTTAATCCGAGTTCACTTTGCTTGACCATGGTTCACGAAGGTTGACTATGGTCAATGATGGTTGACTTTAGTTTCATTTTGGTTGACTTTGGTTATGGTTGACTTTGGTTTACCTTGGTTGATTTTGGTTGACTATGGTTGACTTTTGGTTTTCTTTGACTATGGTTTACCATGGTTGGTTTTAGTTGACCATGACTAACCATGGTTGACTTTGGTTGACCATGGTGGAATTTGGTTGACTTCGATGACTTTAGTTTACTATTGTACGATTTTCTTAACTTTGGTTTACCACGATTGACTTTAGTAATATTATTAACCATGGAACCATGCTTAACCATGAAACCATGACTTTCATTTACCACCGTTGAATTTAATAATCTTTGGTAAATGATGTATGATTAAGTTTGGTATTTTTAAATAAAATAATATTACTTGTTAAAAATTGAAAACAATTTCACTTTTAATAATAAATTAATAATACTTTTATTAAATCCAAAGTGAATCTTTTCTATTTGATTTATTAACATGTACTTGAAATTTTAAAATAGCACTTCACTTTTTTTCATTGTAATAAAAACCACTAGCTAATAGCCATTATTAATTTTTAACAAAAACTACCTTAAATATCAATAATCCTTTAAATAATATTTTCTTCATCATTATATGACTTACACATTAGCAACCTTATGAATTTAAAAATTAATTAGACTTACATATTTACAATCTGACTAATTTAATACTTCTATCAACAAACTGAAGTGACATATTAAGTTCGAACCATTTGAAAGCATTAATTTGTCATCACAAATTTCAATCATAGCCATTATGCATTCCAGTACTTCTTCATCATACTTAGTTCCAGTTTCGCAGTTGTCAAAGACAAGCTCGTCGATTTCATAGCTTTCTATGTCTTGAGAATGATACAAATCAATTTGGCAAAATTCTCGAGTCACCAGTGTGATAGTGAACAAAGCCAAGCCATCAGTTTCAGCCACCATATCCTCAGTCCCAGTTCGACAGTCTGTAAATCCAAGCTCATCAGTTTCAGAGCTTTCAACTTCTCCAGAATGATAAAAGTCAATTTTGAAGTCTTGAAAGCTTAAGCTAATCAGTTCCGGAACTTTCAAATTCTTTCGAATGATAGAAAACAAGATCATGTGAAGGTTAAACATATTCGGGGCAGTTGCAGCAAACTGTATTGATCAATTAATTAAAGAATTCCAAATTGTATTTATCAGCCATGGTTCAGTTACCACAAATAAGTATCTTTTATGAAATTATGTATATTTCTTTTTTAAAACCCAAATTATAATATATATTCAAGTTTTATCATGAGAGAAATGATTAGTGTCAAAATATTAAAAAGATAATATCAATAATTAACTAGGCTTCTTATCAACGATTTAATGCGAAAATATGATTATGTTTTTTAAAATTATAAAATGACAGTAATGAATCTTTAGACGTTGAGCCATAAATCTTCCTAATTCAAGTTCGATTCTTCATATCTCATAAGCTTGACATTATTAACATTTTATTGTTATTTAATTAAATTAAAAATAAGAGAAATTAGGTGGAATTGATGTTGAAGCAAATGTCGGTAACCATAGAAAGGGATTGATTAGTGAGCATTGAATTCAAATACGATATTGAGAGTGACACTTGAATTGAAAGTATGTATGGTAGAATTTTCTTTATAACTGGAATTCCCTTTTTTCCCATATTGGAATTTCAATTTCAAGTATCTCTATCGACAAATAGATAAACCATAAATTTATAATTTTTATTCCCCTCAATGCATGCGTACATGGCAACTTGTAAGAATTGATCCAACGGGGAAAACGTATCAAGTGGGAACTGGGATCCCTTTCCATGGTTCTGTATTTCTGCATCCATGTTCAAGAGAATGAAAAGGCGTCGGTTTTCTCCCTCTGGAATTTGAAGATGCTTTCAGTATACAAAAATGGGTTGAGGTTAATTTTGATTTGACTTAATAATTGTTCATCCCTGTTCATCATTTAAAAATTAAGGCTATCATCTCTGGTTTTGCCGTGCATGAGAAGGATTCAATCAACATAAATGACAACATAAACATAAAATTTATATGAATTTATATGTCGATGCATCTTCATATTGACTCTACCGGACAGCCACTATTATAATGAAGCTACCTCACGCGTTTGAGGATATTTGTGTGCAGCAATGGCTCTACCTAGTAGTATTCCTGTTTTGCACCTATCTCTATCGACAAATAGATAAACCATAAATTTATAATTTTTATTCCCCTCAATGCATGCGTACATGGCAACTTGTAAGAATTGATCCAACGGGGAAAACGTATCAAGTGGGAACTGGGATCCCTTTCCATGGTTCTGTATTTCTGCATCCATGTTCAAGAGAATGAAAAGGCGTCGGTTTTCTCCCTCTGGAATTTGAAGATGCTTTCAGTATACAAAAATGGGTTGAGGTTAATTTTGATTTGACTTAATAATTGTTCATCCCTGTTCATCATTTAAAAATTAAAGCTACATCTCTGGTTTTGCCGTGCATGAGAAGGATTCAATCAACATAAATGACAACATAAACATAAAATTTATATGAATTTATATGTCGATGCATCTTCATATTGACTCTACCGGACAGCCACTATTATAATGAATCTACCTCACGCGTTTGAGGATATTTGTGTGCAGCAATGGCTCTACCTAGTAGTATTCCTGTTTTGCACCTAGTAATAAAACACATCAAAACTCAAATGCATCTTTAACTGACAGTGTAAAGGAATGAATTTCAAGTTATCATAAATTCATTTAATCTAGCGATAATAACAATAAAAATAATATCAAAAACCTATTTAATCTCAGACCCCTAACTTTATATATCAATGCAGATGACAGATTAAAAATCCAAGTTAAAATAAATATTAATACCCAAATTGTGGATGATGAAAAGAAGCTTCTGTTAAAAAAAATAAACCCTTCAAGAAAGTGAATACCGGAAAGTCGGAATCAGCGTTCCTGTATATGCCTTCACGTCTCTTAAAGTAGCCGGGATTGAGAGCTTCAGCTCGGATCTGCAGCTCGGATTTTAACTAAAACCTGGCTTAGCAGGGGCTTTGGAACAGGAAATTCCCCGAATTGAAAGACGTATATGGATCCATATTCTTTGTAGAACCAGGCCTTCTGCATTTTTACTCCTATCTTGTTTCAATGTGCGCGTTTGTTTCGTTTTGATATGATCGGCGAACCAATACTGAGAGAACCATGATAAAGGAGACACTAGTATGTTGGTGTGTATTTGTAGCAATAAATATCCATGTTGAATTGAAATACTAACCGTGTGAAATACATTGCAAAGAAGAACTAATGCGAAAACCAAAAGAAAAAGAATTGCATTGGAGAGGGGAGTGCAAGCGTTACACCGAAGAGGAGCTAAGCACGATGCCAAGTGTTATAAAGTGTAACCTGTAACCATAACCAGTTCACCTAACTTATTAATATTAATAAATGTGTGTCTGCGTTCTTGATTTGAAGACACAGCACAGGTAGAGATAGGCTATGATTCCTTCATGGTTACTCCGGCGTTTCAATCGTTTTGTATGGCCACAAAACTTGGCCATTACAATGGCCGTTACCAAGCATCATACCACAAATAAAAACCCACCCAGCCAAGAAACACTTGGCATTTGAAATTATTTTAATAAATTATTTGATATAACCATGCATTGTTTCGATTTAAAGCTGCTTGTGAGTTAACATAGCAAATATCAAGGCTTAATTAATGCACTAGAAGAAGCATATTCCGGGAACATTAAAATCTGGCCATCAATTATTAAAAAACTAATAAATCACCCACCCCACCCCCACCCCAAAAGTTAAAAGAAAACGCCTATCGGCATAACTACAGAGCTCATCAACGATGGTGTATTGAGCTGCTTTGAGTATTTCGTCCAACTGCATTCGGCTGAGTGACCGAAGGCCCCTTCTTTCTGAGTGAGTAAAAAATGAGTCTGCAAAGAACTCAATCTCTAGCCTTTTTTCAAATCCTTCAAATCCAATTGCTGTGGTCGGGGCAACTGGTTCCTGACCAGCCACCAACATTTTCAATTGTAGAAAGGGGAGACGTTAACTACTTGATTGATTTCTGGATTGAGAAAGTAGCAGAAGAAATTGGAGTTTAAAACAGGCAGTTTTCCAAAGCGTCTAAGCAGAAATTGCCACTCTACTCTAGGGGAGAGCCGATTGTACAGCAGTGAAGTGGAGCTACACACCAGTTCCTAGCGATCTATATTTAACTTTTAAGCCTCGGAAACCCACAAGAAAATACTATAGTAGTATGGCTTTCGGAGGCACGGAAATTACACAGCCATTTGCACAGTACGATTGGATTTGGATCACGGGCATTGTAAGGCGCTATACATATAGACGCCAGGATAGTTTGGGCCGACGTGGGAAACAAGAGTGACCCAGCCCGGCTTCTAAAGAAGCCAAGAGTTGGTTTTTTTTTTTTCTACGCAAGTCTGTCTCACATGTTTAATATATAGCTCAAATATATTTAATTTATAATTTACACTCATTGAAAATTAATGTTAATTTTATTATGGTTTATAGTAATTAAAAGAAACAATATGTTTAATTTAAAAAGTTTGAATTAACACCATCACATTTGTGGAGTTCCTTGCAATTATTATTATTTCAAAGAAAAGAAAAATTAGATGTTGGTATTGTCCCTGCAATTATTATTATTTTAAATTTTGCAAGATGTTGATGATGATGATATCAAATAAAAGAAATTATGAAGAAGATAATGGAGCCTTTTCAAACTAAAAATAAAGTGCTTAGATTTGTATATTGATTTTCACAGACATTTGTGCAATGGGAAAAGCTTTTATGGAATGTATTGTACACCTAATATATCATGGTTATTTTGGTTGAGGACTTGAAGGTTATATTTTATAATCCAAAGGAGGGTAAATTTTGTTAAACTTTGTAAACAAAGCAACTAAAGTGGATGATTATGTTTTGTCCCACAAGCATAGAAGAAAACATGTTTCCTCCTGAAATGTCATAGGAAATTTTATGTATATAATATACTTGTACAGGAAATGTATATACATTGATAACTCCTTGGTGCTCAATGTACATGGTAGGATAACTTGGATAAGAAGTGATGCCTATACAATTATGGTATTGTTGGCACCACCTTAATGTTGCTAGTCACAATGAGAATCAAAACTAGAAGAGTAAACATATAAATGTGAATCTATAAATTGCCCAAAAAAGAAATAGTGTCTAGGTTCAATAATGAAGGGAACACAATTCACGATTTAATTTATTTACCCAAAACGATAGCCTTAGTCAATTTTGGAATGATGTATTTTTAGTTTTGATTGTATAGGTTTTTTAACTATGCATTCCATCATAGTCTATATTTACATATAGGGTTCATATTTTACAATGGATTAACCATTGCACCTATTGACAAGGCTATTTAGCTCAAGGGTTTAGTAAAGGAAGAGTTCCACACTACTATACTTTGACACTTATACTATCAATCTACTTCATACTCATTTGAGCTAGATTTTGTGCATTGTTATCCTGGTCCCTTCAATTCATGAGCTCGACAAGTACTTCTAATAAGTTTATATTAAACATATAAACACAATAGCTTCTATAAAGTTTCCCTGTTTCCAAAATCGTAGAGATTATATTAAGGTTTATTTAACATTTGAATATTTCCTACCAATAATAATCAATCCATTCATCAATCTACTTGAATCGATTACAAAGTCTATTTCTTACCCCTTGAATGTTGTGAGAAACAACTTGAATATACATCCGATCTACTACACAACTTTGGTTAGTCCAAGTACTACTCCTTTTTAACCTTACACATTTTCTTTACATGCATTTTCATTATCTCATATAAGCCAACTACATATAAACGCATACCACAATAATAGGTACTAACATTTCTATCAATGTACCTTAACATCCACATATGCTAATGAATTTGCTAACAAAGGTAGCCAAAAATATACAATATAAACCCAATGATCAATACAATCAATACACCACCAGACATATATATATGAGAATAACAAAGGTAACCACGACAATATACATTTATATTATTGACATCTTCTAATAACAATAAAACATTAAAGAATACTTATTTGGATCAATAGAGTCATGTGTCTTAGGACATGACTGCAACTTTCCACCCAAACATAAGTTCTTTGTCCGGCCCTAGAGACTACCCCTGAGCTGGGAAAGAATCCACTAGATAGGAGAATAACTTTAAGGAAAGCCCTCCCACTCTCATCTAACACCTAGTCCTTAATCATGCATCAAGTATGAATATCTTATTTAATTATAGGTTAATATACTGTACCCCAAGGTATAAGTCTCCGCATTTCTTCCATCTTGTCTATGCATACTATGCTTTGTTCATTTATTACCAATGCTAAAGTGTCCTTCCCTCACCTTGTACACACTTCAGAATATGTAAAAGTTTTATGTATATAAGAACCTTGCAGGTAAAGAATGGGCCAATTCCATTCCACACGAAATTTCACACATCAAAATATATATAATTATATATATATATAATTACTTGCACGCAAGGAAAAGGGCCTACACCCCTCCCACAAAGGTCACTTTTGAGTGTGGATAAACACACAACACTAGTAATTCAAAATGCAATGCAAAAATGGGAAGCGCCCCCCTACAAAACTCCAACTCTTTGAGCTGCAATCAAAACACAAAGCAAATGATAAAAAAAATATGATAGAGATGTGGGTTGCGCCCTCCCTCTAGATCACTTGCATAATGATTAACTGCAACGACGAAAACTACACAACGAATTAAAAATATAGCGAAATCAATCACAATCTTTACGAATGGAAAGTGTCGCTCTTCCAAAATTTCCATCCACAAGAACAAATTACATTCTAGAGACAGAGATAATAAATGTACATAAAAAAATAAATTATCTAAGGATCCGCGATGGTTACGTCCTCTTTAAGCTCTCCATGAGAGAGGTATGTAATATATATATATATATCATTCGATACTTGCAAATCAAAAGGTTTGGGCCGCCTCCCTTTCCCCACATCCCACACAGTCGAGCTTGATAGAAAGAATAGATATATTAACTGTTCAAAATAGAAAACTCACCCTCCGCCCTTGGTTCATAACTATACAAGCTTGATGACGAATATATATATATATATATATATATATATATAATGAGCTAGCATCCAAATTATAACATATCTATTTGAAATCCTTGTTATTATTCACTATCTTTTTTTCTTTAAATTTTACAAGATGTTGATGATGATGTTCAATTAAAGATATGTGACAACTTTATTTATATATTTTTAATCTCCTTGTAGAAAATTCTATGTGGTAAAACTTATTTGAAGCTATATTGCTTTACAAACATTACAACAAAATAAAAATAAAAACTATAATCTAGATAAATAATTGATCAACATAATTTAAATAGATAACAATATTCACTATAAATTTTATTATAGATCAAATAAAGCAAATTAGGACGAAGACCGCATTTTCAGAGAAAAAATAAAGTGCATAGATTTGTGTATTGATTTTCACACACATGTGTGCAATGGGAGAAACTTCCATGGAATGTATTGTACACCTAATATATCAAGGTTTGTTTGGTTGGGGACTTGAAGGTTAAAGTTTTGAATCCAAAGGAAGGTAAATTATGTTAAACTTTGTAAACAAAGCAGCTAAAGTGGATGATTATGTTTTGTCCAACAAACATAGAAGAAAACATGTTTCCTCGTGAAAGGTCATAGGAGATGTATGTATATAATATACTTGTAAAGGAAATGTATATACATTGATAACTCCTTGGTGCTCAATGTTTGTGGTAGGATAACTTCGATACGAAGTGATGACTATACAATTATGGTATTGTTGGCACCACCTTAATGTTGTTAGTCACAATGAGAATCAAAACTAGAACAGTAAACCGGTATAGAAATGATATCATCCTAGCATTAAAATGTGAATCTATATATTGTCTCAAAAAGAAATAGTGCTTGGGTTCGTTACTAAAGGGAACACCATTCACCATTTAATTTATTTACCCAAAACTGCAAAGATTACTACAACTAAGTTATGTCATATCTAGTATACCATAATTTCAAATAGGAATAGGTTACACTATGGTATAAACAATAATCTTGTCTATAAATAAAAATGTCGATAGCATTAATCTATTTTGGAATGATGTATTTTTAGTTTTCATTGTATAGTTTTTTGAACTATGCATTCCATCACACTCCATATTTACATATAGGGTTCATATTTTACAATGGTTTAACCATTGGAATTATAGGCAAGACTATTTAGCTTGCGTTTAGTAAAGGAGGAGTGTCGCACTACTATACTTCGAGGCTTATGAACTTATACAATCAATCTAATTCATACTCATTTGAGATAGAGATTGTACGTTGGTATCCTCGATCCCGCGCTCGACGATTTTTAATTGTATGAATGGAGTTAATTCCATGTAGTTACCTTGAGGTATGGACTTTCAAGCATGGTAGATATTTTGATGAGTTTTCTTGAGATGGATAGTTTTGGGAACACAAGGGCTTGCGACATAGATTAGTAGGCACCAAGAATCCTTTATGGACTACTTATGCTTTCTCTTTGAGTGTTTTATGTTCAATATCTCTTCCTCAAGAACATAAAATTGGGGTTTCCCATGGAGGGTTTCAAGCTTGATTTCAGCGTTTTAACAAATGATAACTCTAGATGGAGTGTTTATCATATATCGACATTCTTTTGTAAAATTTTTGTTCACAAGAATACCAATTTTAACTTGACCATTCAACTAGCTTCCTTCTAGTTATTGGATTTTTCTCACTTCAATTCTTGCATTTTGTTTTCTACAAGTTGATGGATAAGTTCTAAGACTATCCATTCTTTCTCTTCATAGTGTTTGCACAATTCTTCGATGCTAATCCTTTCCGAGGTAAATATTTCAACAATTGCATTTCACATTATTGATATAAATACATAAATATATATATATATACAGAGAGAGAGATAAAGAGAGAAAATATCCACTTTTTAGTACTACTATACATGTTTTTAATCTCGGTTGGTGTACTTATCTATTCTAGGTGTGTTATTTACTCTAGGGAATGAATTGTTGGTGGAGGACTTTAGGGTCATTGCCAAAGTAAATATTATTATTTTCTCATAGTTATAAATATATGTAGTAAAATCTATATTATTTTGTTTTATCTAAATTAATATGATTTATTTAAGTTTAGATTACATTATTTAATTGCACTTTTAAGTTTGCTAAAAAATAGAACATGAATAATTCCATAGCATAAATCAGATTTCATTTACTATTATGTGTAAATAAAAGAATAGCATTTTTTCTTTTTCTTTTTCCATATAAGTAGAAAAAATATAAATATTGTGGACCTAATGTTGAGCTCACCATAAAAAAGGAAAGATAAATTGATGTTTCTACTCTATAAACTGTTTAAATATGGTTTCTCTGCTAGAGTGCTAATATATGTGGCTATGAAAATAGTTTCCATCTTTAGGTTCATGAGGACTAACATCTCTAAACATTTTTTTTCAAGTCAAAATGACCTTTAGTTTTGCTAGTTTTATTTAATATAAATATTGTAAACAAATTTAATAATTAGATACTTTTCTAATAAGGAGTGACTCTAACAATAAAACATAATTTTAAATTATTCCATTTTTTTCTTAGAAAATCTCATAAAATGAAAATTAATGAGCGATATGAAATAAAATTATTTGCTTTCCAAAATACAAACTGATTTGGGAATGTCCACAAACCACCCAACCATCATCTAAGACTTGTAACTTTATCCGAAAAGGACACCCACAAAACAAACCGTGATAATACCAGAACGAAATTAACTCAACTCAAATAGTTCCATTATACACAAACTTTCGGCCCATAACTACAATGAGATAAAAAAGTACCCTATTGTGAGTGCCACACCTAACATTCGCAATGCTCACAATTGTGTTCTTCTCAATGCTCACAATTTTGTGCATGGTGAGTCTTTTACATGGTCTCCGCTTGTTCAAGAAAACAATGTTTACCACTCCAAAATATTAATATTGATAGTTACTCTTAATGCCCGCCTCAAGCCACACTTTCATGTGCTCTTCAGTATGATCACGGAGAGTCCAAAATCTTTACTCTAAGACTTTATCATGTAGCTTACAGAGGTATCAAACCATTTTTAAATTTGGGCATGAGCTGAAATCCTACCTTGAAGTGTATACCGATTTCATCTCAAAATATCAAAGATAAATGTCTTTAGAGGAAAGAAAGTGAATGGAGTATTGTTTTACATAGTTGGGGGATGGACGAAATTTTATTGACCAGTTAGAGTCTCACATTCGTTGATGCAATCTTGACTATGTTTAGTTGAAGGAAGACTAATGTGTGGTAATGGATTCCACACACAAATTATAATAGTTTGTATTGGTGCGTGCTTTAAGGTCACAAGCTTGAATCCAAGAGGGGGTAACATACGTACACCTTTGTACAATAAGCTATTAATTGATTTTTATCCTTGAAGGTCACGGGTTTTAATCTGGTATATACACCTTCATAAAACAAATAGTCAATTCATTCCCCATTAGAGACTATTTATCCAAGGGGACCCTCATACATCAATTTTAATCTAATTAAACTGCAACTTTAAATTGGTTACTGTCTATCCTTCACAGCGGGTGACAAGTGTGGGCCAACCAAGAGATATGGTGGATAGACACAAGGCTAGACACATTCACGCGCCAACAAAGAGGCCGGACACATACCCGCTCGAGTCATCCCCGCATCTCCGGAAGTCATCATAAAGCGGGAAAGGAATACCGTCAGCTTGCGAAGTACTGCCGATTAACCACTCCTGCATCCGATTGGTCTTGTCTTTGCGTTTTGGTTTGACTCTGAGCAATGTCCATTACTCCCATGAAGAAATTCGAGTGGGGCAGTATGCACACACTCATGATAAGGGAAGACACAAAGAGGAAGGAGGTCCATACATCCCCGGGAGAAAGGAGAAGCTGCAAACATTTGCACAGAGCTTGGAACACCGTGCGAATCTCTCTCCTGAACATTTTCATTGTTCGTGGAATATTGTCATCTGTTCAGCTCGCAGCTGAAGCAAAAATGCCACCCACAAAGAGAAGTTATACCATGCACAAGTCCAAACACACAGGCCCTTATCCCGGCCCCGCCGGTGAGTTTCCATGCACAACATAGTGGGGAAGGCCCGTCGTTACACGAAAGAAATGCCAAAGCAAGCTTAGGAGGACATTAAAGAAGATTAAGAGGATGCTCAGTCGCCTCGAGGCTGTCTTTCGAGTAAATAAATCAAGAATGAATTCGAAGCTCTGGTTTGGGACCCTGGAACAATAGAGGTCGCACCACCCTTTACCAAAGGACCCTCGATTATCATTGGATGTAAAATTCGCTTATGGGTAAGACCCTGGTAGAAAAAGGAGAATCTCATGTGGAAATCCTTTTGCAGCAAGATTAGATGGTTGGCTATTTCAGGAAGATCCACCAAAATCAATAGCAAATTTCCCACCGGTTGAACATTTAGCTCGGTTTTTTGTTTTGCGTATGTCTTCATTTTTGGTTTTGATATGTCATTACAGTTAGTGTTGTTGTTTTTAATTTCATGGCAATCTACCTTTGTAGAGTGGATAGCAAATCTCAAACTTTCTAGTACAGTCTTGTTTCCTTTCGGGGAAGAATGCTGAAAGTTTGATTTTGGGTTTGTTTTTCTATATTTGTTTCTAATTGCAATATAAAGAACTACCCTAACTTACCAAAAAAAAAATTGGTTGCTATCTAAATGATAAACAAAAGTTAAATTATTCTTCTTATTATTATTATTATACCTTTTCTAGTAGTTTAAGTCTAGCATTCTAAGGTTAGTAGTTATATGATTTAAATATATCTATTGTTTCTTCTCCAAGAATACACATTAAAAGATTATATAAAAACACAATAAATGTATTATATAGTTAATATTTATACACATAATTAAAACATTCTTTTCTATTTCAAAAATGAAAGTTAATGTTTTATATTTGTTGTATTATGTTAAATTCACATTAAAAAAATAGATTCCATTAAAATAATTTTTCAAACAAATTTTGTTTATGATTAAAACTAAAACATGTAGACCTAGCAGAAAAGAAAACTTCAAATATGCATAAAACTTCATATCTTTGTATTCCATTTTCTCTTTCGCATTGCAAATAAATTGTCGTTTTTGGCGTTTTACTTCTGAAGGAAATGAAGGAAGAATAAACTGAATCCTCCCGAGACAAATAGGATCCTAGCAGAAACTTCGTATATGCATCAAACTTGTGCACATCTTTGTACCCCATTTTTTTTATCTTCTCTTGTAAATAATCGTTTTGTTTGGCTTTCGTCTTCTGAACCAAATGAAGGTAGAATAGGCTCAGCATCGGTCATTTTGTAAATGTAATATGCTGCACTAGTCTTCCCCGGAAGCTGCTGTTGACTTATCGTTTCACAAGTATAACCCTGTGGGCAAACTGGTTTCGTCCACGAAGATTGACATGTTCCACCATCTACACGCACTGCAATGGAGAATATCATGGGCCTGAAACATCTTAATACCCTCTCCACCAATGCTTCCAGATCACAATCCTTGGGATCATAACCCATCGCCTCAAAGCTTCCATAACTGAAGCCATCCTCGGGAGTTACATGAATTGTAGAAAAAGCTGGTCCTTCAATTGAATTCATGGAGTAGCCGCATGGATGAAATTCAAAATCACAGATTTTCGCCTCCGGATGAATTTGGGATATACCGGATTCAAGAGTCATTTCTGCCGCACAATTACATCGATCCTTGTAAAACAGAGAAGCCTGCTTGCGGTCGAGCTGGGTCATGCACATCTCCAGTGTAAAAATTGGTTCAGTCGCAACCTTAGATGTAAAATCATCAGTCGAGGCCAAGTAGATATGCCAGTTATAATACGTTGCAGAATTTCCCATAACAAAAGCCATGCCACCCGATCCAAGAGTTCCAAAGTACTTGTCCAGATATGACACTTCCTCGGAGAAGCTGCGGTGAGGAAATGACTGGGCTCCAGGAAACATGAATGTTCCTCGACTGTATTTAACATTTTTTACCGAGAGAGACAAGCTGCTTGCATTGCTTAATATCAGAGGGATGGAAAGGAGCAGTTTGGTAGTCCCACAGGTTTTGAGAATGATCTTGAATGGATAAACAAACAGACTCGACTCTGACAGCACATATGAATCAAAATACTCACTAGAGAGCTCATCAACGATGGTGCATTCAGCTGCTTTGAGCATTTCGTCCAATTGCATTCGGCTGAGTGACCGAAGGCCCCTTCTTTCTGAGTGAGAAAAAAATGAGTCTGCAAAGAACTCAATCTCTAGCCGTTTTTCAAATCCTTCAAATCCAATTGCTGTGGTCGGGGCAACTGGTTCCTGACCAGCCACCAACATTTTCAATTGTAGAAAGGGGGAGACGTTAACTTCTTGATTGATTTCTGGATTGAGAAAGTAGCGGAAGAAATTGGAGTTTAAAACAGGCAGTTTTCCAAAGCGTCTAAGCAGAAATTGCCACTCTACTCGAGGGGAGAGCCGATCGGACAGCAGGGAAGTGGAGCTACACACCAGTTCCTAGCGATCTATATTTAACTTTTAAGCCTAGGAAACCCACAAGAAAATACTATAGTAGTATGGCTTTCGGAGGCACGGAAATTACACAGCCATTTGCACAGTACGATTGGATTTGGATCACGGGCATTGTAAGGCGCTATACATATAGACACCAGGATAGTTTGGGCCGACGTGGGAAACAAGAGTGACCCAGCCCGGCTTCTAAAGAAGCCAAGAGTTGGTTTTTTTTTTTTTTTTTTCTACGCAAGTCTGTCTCACGTCTTTAATATATAGCTCAAATATATTTAATTTATAATTTACACTCATTGCAAATTAATGTTAATTTTATTACGGTTTACAGTAATTAAAAGAAACAATATGTTTAATTTAAAAAGTTTGAATTAACACCATCACATTTGTGGAGTTCCCTGCAATTATTATTATTTGAAAGAAAAGAAAAATTAGATGTTGGTATTGTCCCTTCAGGGTTAGGTCTTCATGATTAGGTGATAGTATTAAAAAATTTAATTTGTCCCATGTATCATTGCATAAATATAATATCTCGTTATTTGTAATAATTTATTTAAACTCTTGCACAAGAGGAAGAATTATTCATAATTCTGGAATACATCTCCATTGTATTATATTGTTAGTTATTTTTCATATGTATTAATTATTTGTATGATATCTTTGTTATTATTCACTATCTTTTTTTTCTTTAAATTTTGCAAGATGTTGATGATGATGTTGAATTAAAGATATAACAAATAATTGATAAACTTAAAGTACAAATATTAAACTTATAACAATCTTCCTTATAAATTTTATTATAGATCAAATAAAAGAAATTATGAAGAAGATAATGGAGCCTTTTCAAACTAAAAATAAAGTGCTTAGATTTGTATATTCATTTTCACACACATGCGTGCAATGGGACAAGCTTTTATGGAATGTAGTGTACACCTAATATATCATGGTTATTTTGGTTGAGGACTCGAAGGTTATATTTTATAATCCAAAGGAGGGTAAATTTTGTTAAACTTTGTAAACAAAGCAACTAAAGTGGATGATTATGTTTTGTCCCACAAGCATAGAAGAAAACATGTTTCCTCCTGAAATGTCATAGGAAATTTTATGTATATAATATACTTGTATAGGAAATGTATATACATTGATAACTCCTTGGTGCTCAATGTAAGTGGTAGGATAACTTGGATAAGAAGTGATGCCTATACAATTATGGTATTGTTGGCACCACCTTAATGTTGCTAGTCACAATGAGAATCAAAACCAGAACAGTAAACAGATACATAAATGATATCATCCTAGGATTAAAATGTGAATCTATAAATTGCCCAAAAAAGAAATAGTGTCCGGGTTCAATAATGAAGGAAACACAATTCACGATTTAATTTATTTACCCAAAACGATAGCCTTAGTCAATTTTGGAATGATGTATTTTTAGTTTTGTTTGTATAGGTTTTTTAACTATGCATTCCATCATAGTCTATATTTACGTATAGGGTTCATATTTTACAACGGATTAACCATTGCACCTATTGACAAGGCTATTTAGCTCAAGGGTTTAGTAAAGGAAGAGTGCCACACTACTATACTTTGACACTTATACTATCAATCTACTTCATACTCATTTGAGCTAGATTTTGTGCATTGTTATCCTCGTCCCTTCAATTCGTGAGCTGGACAAGTACTTCTAATAAGTTCATATTAAACATATAATACACAATAGCTTCTATAAAGTTTCCATGTTTCCAAAATCGTAGAGATTATATTAAGGTTTATTTAACATTTGAATATTTCCTACCAATAATAATCAATCCATTCATCAATCTACTTGAATCTATTACAAAGTCTATTTCTTACCCCTTGAATGTTGTGAGAAACGACTTGAATATACATCCGATCTACTGCACAACTTTGGTTAGTCCAAGTACTACTCTTTTTTAACCTTACACATTTTGTTTACATGCATTTTCATTATCTCATATAAGCCAACTACATATAAAAGCATACCACAATAACACGTACTAACATTTCTATCAATGTACCTTAACATCCACATATGCTAATGAATTTGCTAACAAAGGTAGCCAAAAATATACAATATAAACCCAATGATCAATACAATCAATATACCACCACACATATATATATGAGAATAACAAAGGTAACCACAACAATATACATTTATATTATTGACATCTTCTAATAACAATAAAACATTAAAGAATACTTATTTGGATCAATAAAGTCATGTGTCTTAGGGCATGACTGCAACTTTCCACCCAAACATAAGTTCTTTGTCCGGCCCTAGAGACTACCCCTGAGCTGGGAAAGAATCCACTAGATAGGAGAATAACTTTAAGGAAAGCCCTCCCACTCTCATCTAACACCTAGTCCTTAATCATGCATCGAGTATGAATATCTTATTTAATTATAGGTTAATATACTGTACCCCAAGGTATAAGTCTCCGCATTTCTTCCATCTTGTCTATGCATACTATGCTTTGCTCATTTATTACCAATGCTAAAGTGTCCTTCCCTCACCTTGTACACACTTCAGGATAAGTAAAAGTTTTATGTATATAAGAACCTTGCAGGTAAAGAATGGGCCAATTCCATTCCACACGAAATTTCACATATCAAAATATATATAATTATATATATATATATATATATAATTACTTGCACGCAAGGAAAAGGGCCTACACCCCTCCCACAAAATTCACTTTTGAGTGTGGATAAACACACAACACTAGTAATTCAAAATGCAATGCAAGAATCAGAAGCGCCCCCCTACAAAACTCCAACTCTTTGAGCTGCAATCAAAACACAAAGCAAATGATAAAAAAAGATATGATAGAGATGTGGGCTGCGCCCTCCCTCTAGATCACTTGCATAATGATTAACTGCAACGAAGAGAGGTATGAAAACTACACAGCGAAATCAATCACAATCTTTGCGAATGGAAAGTGTCGCTCTTCCAAAATTTCCATCCACAAGAACAAATTACATTCTAGAGACAGAGATAATAAATGTACATAAGCAAAGAAATTATATAAGGATCCACGATGGTTACGTCCTCTTTAATCTCTCCACGAGAGAGGTATGTAATATATATATATATATCATTCGATACTTGCAAATCAAAAGGTTTGGGCTGCCTCCCTTTCCCCACATCCCACACAGTCGAGCTTGATAGAAAGAATATATATATTAACTGTTCAAAATAGAAAACTCACCCTCCGCCCTTGGTTCATAACTATACAAGCTTGATGACGAATATATATATATATATATATATATATAAAATGAGCTAGCATCCAAATTATAACATATCTATTTGAAATCCTTGTTATTATTCACTATCTTTTTTTCTTTAAATTTTACAAGATGTTGATGATGATGTTCAATTAAAGATATGTGACAACTTTATTTATATATTTTTAATCTCCTTGTAGAAAATTCTATGTGGTAAAATTTATTTGAAGCTATATTGCTTTACAAACATTACAACAAAATAAAAATAAAAACTATAATCTAGATAAATAATTGATCAACATAATTTAAACAGATAACAATATTCACTCTAAATTTTATTATAGATCAAATAAAGCAAATTAGGACGAAGACCGCATTTTCAAAGAAAAAATAAAGTGCATAGATTTGTGTATTGATTTTCACACACATGTGTGCAATGGGAGAAACTTCCATGGAATGTATTGTACACCTAATATATCAAGGTTTGTTTGATTGGGGACTTCAAGGTTAAAGTTTTGAATCCAAAGGAAGGTAAATCATGTTAAACTTTGTAAACAAAGCAGCTAAAGTGGATGATTATGTTTTGTCCAACAAACATGGAAGAAAACATGTTTCCTCGTGAAAGGTCATAGGAGATGTATGTATATAATATACTTGTAAAGGAAATGTATATACATTGATAACTCCTTGGTGCTCAATGTTTGTGGTAGGATAACTTCGATACGAAGTGATGACTATACAATTATGGTATTGTTGGCACCACCTTAATGTTGTTAGTCACAATGAGAATGAAAACTAGAACAGTAAACCGGTATAGAAATGATATCATCCTAGCATCAAAATGTGAATCTATAAATTGTCTCAAAAAGAAATAGTGCTTGGGTTCGTTACTGAAGGGAACACCATTCACCATTTAATTTATTTACCCAAAACTGCAAAGATTACTACAACTAAGTTATGTCATATCTAGTATACCATAATTTCAAATAGGAATAGGTTACACTATGGTATAAACAATAATCTTGTCTATAAATAAAAATGTCGATAGCATTAATCTATTTTGGAATGATGTATTTTTAGTTTTCATTGTATAGTTTTTTGAACTATGCATTCCATCACACTCCATATTTACATATAGGGTTCATATTTTACAATGGTTTAACCATTGGAATTATAAGCAAGACTATTTAGCTTGCGTTTAGTAAAGGAGGAGTGTCGCACTACTATAGTTCGAGGCTTATGAACTTATACAATCAATCTAATTCATACTCATTTGAGATAGAGATTGTACGTTGGTATCCTCGATCCCGTGCTCGACGATTTTCAATTGTATGAATGGAGTTAATTCCATGTAGTTACCTTGAGGTATGGACTTTCAAGCATGGTAGATATTTTGATGAGTTTTTTTGAGATGGATAGTTTTGGGAACACAAGGCCTTGCGGCATAGATTAGTAGGCACCAAGAATCCTTTATGGACTACTTATGCTTTCTCTTTGAGTGTTTTATGTTCAATATCTCTTCCTCAAGAACATAAAATTGGGGTTTCCCATGGAGGGTTTCAAGCTTGATTTCAGCGTTTTAACAAATGATAACTCTAGATGGAGTGTTTATCATATATCGACATTCTTTTGTAAAATTTTTGTTCACAAGAATACCAATTTTAACTTGACCATTCAACTAGCTTCCTTCTAGTTATTGGATTTTTCTCACTTCAATTCTTGCGTTTTGTTTTCTACAAGTTGATGGATAAGTTCTAAGACTATCCATTCTTTCTCTTCATAGTGTTTGCACAATTCTTCGATGCTAATCCTTTTCGAGGTAAATATTTCAACAATTGCATTTCACATTATTGATATAAATACATAAATATATATATATATACAGAGAGAGAGATAAAGAGAGAAAATATCCACTTTTTAGTACTACTATACATGTTTTTAATCTCGGTTGGTGTACTTATCTATTCCAGGTGTGTTATTTACTCTAGGGAATGAATTGTTGGTGGAGGACTTTAGGGTCATTGCCAAAGTAAATATTATTATTTTCTCATAGTTATAAATATATGTAGTAAAATCTATATTATTTTGTTTTATCTAAATTAATATCATTTATTTAAGTTTAGATTACATTATTTAATTGCACGTTTAAGTTTGCTAAAAAATAGAACATGAATATTTCCATAGCATAAATCAGATTTCATTTACTATTATGTGTAAATAAAAGAATAGCATTTTTTCTTTTTCTTTTTTCATATAAGTAGAAAAAATATAAATATTGTGGACCTAATGTTGAGCTCACCATAAAAAAGGAAAGATAAATTGATGTTTCTACTCTATAAACTGTTTAAATATGGTTTCTCTCCTAGAGTGCTAATATATGTGGCTATGAAAATAGTTTCCATCTTTAGGTTCATGAGGACTAACATCTCTAAACATTTTTTTTCAAGTCAAAATGACCTTTAGTTTTGCTAGTTTTATTTAATATAAATATTGTAAACAAATTTAATAATTAGATACTTTTCTAATAAGGAGTGACTATAACAATAAAACATAAGTTTAAATTATTCCATTTTTTTCTTAGAAAATCTCATAAAATGAAAATTAATGAGCGATATGAAATAAAATTATTTGCTTTCCAAAATACAAACTGATTTGGGAATGTCCACAAACCACCCAACCATCATCTAAGACTTGTAACTTTATCCGAAAAGGACACCCACAAAACAAACCGTGATAATACCAAAACGAAATTAACTCAACTCAAATAGTTCCATTATACACAAACTTTCGGCCCATAACTACAATGAGATAAAAAAGTACCCTATTGTGAGTGCCACACCTAACATTCGCAATGCTCACAATTGTGTTCTTCTCAATGCTCACAATTGTGTGCATGGTGAGTCTTTTACATGGTCTCCGCTTGTTCAAGAAAACAATGTTTACCACTCCAAAATATTAATATTGATAGTTACTCTTAATACCCGCCTCAAGCCACACTTTCATGTGCTCTTCAGTATGATCACGGAGAGTCCAAAATCTTTACTCTAAGACTTTATCATGTAGCTTACAGAGGTATCAAACCATTTTTAAATTTGGGCATGAGCTGAAATCCTACCTTGAAGTGTATACCGATTTCATCTCAAAATATCAAAGATAAATGTCTTTAGAGGAAAGAAAGTGAATGGAGTATTGTTTTACATAGTTGCGGGATGGACGAAATTTTATTGACCAGTGTGAGTCTCACATTCGTTGATGCAATCTTGACTATGTTTAGTTGAAGGAAGACTAATGTGTGGTAATGGATTCCACACACAAATTATAATAGTTTGTATTGGTGCGTGCTTGAAGGTCACACGCTTGAATCCAAGAGGGGGTAACATACGTACACCTTTGTACAATAAGCTATTAATTGATTTTTATCCTTGAAGGTCACGGGTTTTAATATGGTATATACACCTTCATAAAACAAATAGTCAATTCATTCCCCATTAGAGACTATTTATCCGAGGGGACCCTCATACATCAATTTTAATCTAATTAAACTGCAACTTTAAATTGGTTACTGTCTATACCCCACAGCGGGTGACAAGTGTGGGCCAACCAAGAGATCTGGTGGATAGACACAAGGCTAGACACATTCACGTGCCAATAAAGAGGTCGGACACATACCCGCTCGAGTCATCCGGGCATCTCGAGAAGTCATCATAAAGCGGGAAAGGAATACCGTCAGCTTGCGAAGTAGTGCCGATTAACCACTCCTGCATCCGGTTGTTCTTGTCTTTGCGTTTTGGTTTGAATCTGAGCAATGTCCATTACTCCCATGAAGAAATTCGAGTGGGGCAGTATGCACACACTCATGATAAGGGAAGACACAAAGAGGAAGGAGGTCCATACATCCCCGGGAGAAAGGAGAAGCTGCAAACGTTTGCACAGAGCTTGGAACACCGTGCGAATCTCTCTCCTGAACATTTTCATTGTTCATGGAATATTGTCATCTGTTCAGCTCGCAGCTGAAGCAAAAATGCCACCCACAAAGAGAACTTATACCAGGCACAAGTCCAAACACACAGGCCCTTATCCCGGCCCGCCGGTGCGTTTCCATGCATGACATAGTGGGGAAGGCCCATCGTTACATGAAAGAAATCCCAAAGCAAGATTAGGAGGACATTAAAGAAGATTAAGAGGATGCTCAGTCGCCTCGAGGCTGTCTTTCGAGTACATAAATCAGGAATGAATTCGAAGCTCTGGTTTGGGACCGGGGAACAACAGAGGTCGCACCACCCTTTACAAAAGGACCCTCGATTATCATTGGATGTAAAATTCGCTTATGGGTAAGACCCTGGTAGAAAAAGGAGAATCTCATGTGGAAATCCTTTTGCAGCAAGATTAGATGGTTGGCTATTTCAGGAAGATCCACCAAAATCAATAGCAAATTTCCCACCGGTTGAACATTTAGCTCGGTTTTTTGTTTTGGGTATGTCTTCATTTTTGGTTTTGATATGTCATTACAGTTAGTGCTGTTGTTTTTAATTTCATGGCAATCTACCTTTGTAGAGTGGATAGCAAATCTCAAACTTTCTAGTACAGTCTTGTTTCCTTTCGGGGAAGAATGCTGAAAGTTTGATTTTGGGTTTGTTTTTCTGTATTTGTTTCTAATTGCAATATAAAGAACTACCCTACCTTACCAAAAAAAAAATTGGTCACTATCTAAATGATCAACAAAAGTTAAATTATTCTTCTTATTATTATTACTATACCTTTTCTAGTAGTTTAAGTCTAGCATTCTAAGGTTAGTAGTTATATGATTTAAATATATCTATTGTTTCTTCTCCAAGAATACACATTAAAAGATTATATAAAAACACATTAAATTTATTATATAGTTAATATTTATACACATAATTAAAACATTCTTTTCTATTTCAAAAATTGAAAGTTAATGTTTTATATTTGTTGTATTATGTTAAATTCACATTAAAAAAAATAGATTCCATTAAAATAATTTTTCAAACAAATTTTGTTTATGATTAAAACTAAAACATGTAGACCTAGCAGAAAAGAAAACTTCAAATATGCATAAAACTTCATATCTTTGTATTCCATTTTCTTTTTCGCATTGCAAATAATTTGTCGTTTTTGGCGTTTTACTTCTGAAGGAAATGAAGGAAGAATAAACTGAATCCTCCCGAGACAAATAGGATCCTAGCAGAAACTTCGTATATGCATCAAACTTGTGCACATCTTTGTACCCCATTTTTTTTATCTTCACTTGTAAATAATCGTTTTGTTTGGCTTTCGTCTTCTGAACCAAATGAAGGTAGAATAGGCTCAGCATCGGTCATTTTGTAAATGTAATATGCTGCAGTAGTCTTCCCCGGAAGCTGCTGTTGACTTATCGTTTCACAAGTATAACCCTGTGGGCAAACTGGTTTCGTCCACGAAGATTGACACGTTCCACCATCTACACGAACTGCAATGGAGAATATCATGGGCCTGAAACATCTTAATACCCTCTCCACCAATGCTTCCAAATCACAATCCTTGGGATCATAACCCATCGCCTCAAAGCTTCCATAACTGAAGCCATCCTCGGGAGTTACATGAATTGTAGAAAAAGCTGGTCCTTCAATTGAATTCATGGAGTAGCCGCATGGATGAAATTCAAAATCACAGATTTTCGCCTCCGGAAGAATTTGGGATATACCGGATTCAAGAGTCATTTCTGCCGCACAATTACATCGATCCTTGTAAAACAGAGAAGCCTGCTTGCGGTCGAGCTGGGTCATGCACATCTCCAGTGTAAAAATTGGTTCAGTCGCAACCTTAGATGTAAAATCATCAGTCGAGGCCAAGTAGATATGCCAGTTATAATACGTTGCAGAATTTCCCATAACAAAAGCCATGCCACCCGATCCAAGAGTTCCAAAGTACTTGTCCAGATATGACACTTCCTCGGAGAAGCTGCGGTGAGGAAATGACTGGGCTCCAGGAAACATGAATGTTCCTCGACTGTATTTAACATTTTTTACTGAGAGAGACAAGCTGCTTGCATTGCTTAATATCAGAGGGATGGAAAGGAGCAGTTTGGTAGTCCCACAGGTTTTGAGAATGATCTTGAATGGATAAACAAACAGACTCGACTCTGACAGCACATATGAATCAAAATACTCACTAGAGAGCTCATCAACGATGGTGCATTCAGCTGCTTTGAGCATTTCGTCCAACTGCATTCGGCTGAGTGACCGAAGGCCCCTTCTTTCTGAGTGAGTAAAAAATGAGTCTGCAAAGAACTCAATCTCTAGCCGTTTTTCAAATCCTTCAAATCCAATTGCTGTGGTCGGGGCAACTGGTTCCTGACCAGCCACCAACATTTTCAATTGTAGAAAGGGGGAGACGTTAAGTTCTTGATTGATTTCTGGATTGAGAAAGTAGCGGAAGAAATTGGAGTTTAAAACAGGCAGTTTTCCAAAGCGTCTAAGCAGAAATTGCCACTCTACTCGAGGGGAGAGCCGATCGGACAGCAGTGAAGTGGAGCTACACACCAGTTCCTAGTGATCTATATTTAACTTTTAAGCCTAGGAAACCCACAAGAAAATACTATAGTAGTATGGCTTTCGGAGGCACGGAAATTACACAGCCATTTGCACAGTACGATTGGATTTGGATCACGGGCATTGTAAGGCGCTATACATATAGACGCCAGGATAGTTTGGGCCGACGTGGGAAACAAGAGTGACCCAGCCCGGCTTCTAAAGAAGCCAAGAGTTGGTTCTTATTTTTTTTTTTCTACGCAAGTCTGTCTCATGTGTTTAATATATAGCTCAAATATATTTAATTTATAATTTACACTCATTGAAAATTAATGTTAATTTTATTACGGTTTATAGTAATTAAAAGAAACAATATGTTTAATTTAAAAAGTTTGAATTAACACGATCACATTTGTGGAGTTCCCTGCAATTATTATTATTTCAAAGAAAAGAAAAATTAGATGTTGGTATTGTCCCTTCAGGGTTAGGTCTTCATGATTAGGTGATAGTATTAAAAAATTTAATTTGTCTCATGTATCATTGTATAAATATAATATCTCGTTATTTGCAATAATTTATTTAAACTCTTGCACAAGAGGAAGAATTATTCACAATTCTGGAATACATATCCATTGTATTATATTCTTAGTTATTTTTCATATGTGTTTAATTATTTGTATGATATCTTTGTATTATTCACTATTTTTTTTTTCTTTAAATTTTGCAAGATGTTGATGATGATGTTGAATTAAAGATATAACAAATAATTGATAAACTTAAAGTACAAATATTAAACTTATAACAATCTTTATTATAAATTTTATTATAGATCAAATAAAAGAAATTATGAAGAAGATAATGGAGCCTTTTCAAACTAAAAATAAAGTGCTTAGATTTGTATATTGATTTTCACACACGTGTATGCAATGGGACAAGCTTTTATGGAATGTATTGTACACCTAATATATCATGGTTATTTTGGTTGAGGACTTGAAGGTTATATTTTATAATCCAAAGGAGGGTAAATTTTGTTAAACTTTGTAAACAAAGCAACTAAAGTGGATGATTATGTTTTGTCCCACAAGCATAGAAGAAAACATGTTTCCTTCTGAAATTTCATAGGAAATTTTATGTATATAATATACTTGTACAGGAAATGTATATACATTGATAACTCCTTGGTGCTCAATGTACATGGTAGGATAACTTGGATAAGAAGTGATGCCTATACAATTATGGTATTGTTGGCACCACCTTAATGTTGCTAGTCACAATGAGAATCAAAACTAGAAGAGTAAACAGATACATAAATGATATCATCCTAGCATTAAAATGTGAATCTATGATATCATGTGATGTATGTATATAATATACTTGTAAAGGAAATGTATATACATTGATAACTCCTTGGTGCTCAATGTTTGTGGTAGGATAACTTCGATACGAAGTGATGACTATACAATTATGGTATTGTTGGCACCACCTTAATGTTGTTAGTCACAATGAGAATCAAAACTAGAACAGTAAACCAGTATAGAAATGATATCATCCTAGCATTAAAATGTGAATTTATAAATTGTCTCAAAAAGAAATAGTGTTTGGGTTCGTTATTGAAGGGAACACCATTCACCATTTAATTTATTTACCCAAAACTGCAAAGATTACTACAACTAAGTTATGTCATATCTAGTATACCATAATTTCAAATAGGAATAGGTTACACTATGGTATAAAGAATAATCTTGTCTATAAATAAAAATGTATAAATAAAAATGTCGATAGTATTAATCTATTTTGGAATGATGTATTTTTAGTTTTCATTGTATAGTTTTTTGAACTATGCATTCCATCACACTCCATATTTACATATAGGGTTCATATTTTACAATGGTTTAACCATTGGAATTATAGGCAAGACTATTTAGCTTGCGTTTAGTAAATGAGGAGTGTCGCACTACTATACTTCGAGGCTTATGAACTTATACAATCAATCTAATTCATACTCATTTGAGCTAGAGATTGTACGTTGGTATCCTCGATCCCATGCTCGACGATTTTTAATTGTATGAATGGAGTTAATTCCATGTAGTTACCTTGAGGTATGGACTTTCAAGCATGGTAGATATTTTGATGAGTTTTCTTGAGATGGATAGTTTTGGGAACACAAGGCCTTGTGACATAGATTAGTAGGCACCAAGAATCCTTTATGGATTACTTATGCGTTCCTTTTGAGTGTTTTATGTTCAATATCTCTTCCTCAAGAACATAAAATTGGGGTTTCCCATGGAGGGTTTCAAGCTTGATTTCAGCGTTTTAACAAATGATAACTCTAGATGGAGTGTTTATCATATATCGACATTCTTTTTTAAAATTTGTGTTCATAATAATACCAATTTTACCTTTACCATTCAACTAGCTTCCTTCTAGTGATTGGATTTTTCTCACTTCAATTCTTGCATTTTTTTTCTACAAGTCGATGGATAAGTTGTAAGACTATCCATTCTTTCTCTTCATAGTGTTTGCACAATTCTTCGATGCTAATCCTTTCCGAGGTAAATATTTCAACAATAGCATTTCACATTATTGATATAAATATATATATATAGAGAGAGAGAGATAAAGAGAGAAAATATCCACTTTTTAGTACTACAATACATGTTTTTAATCTCGGTTGGTGTAATTATATATTTCAAGTGTGTTATTTACTCTAGGGAATGAATTGTTGGTGGAGGACTTTAGGGTCATTGCAAAAGTAAATATTATTATTTTCTCATAGTTATAAATATATGTAGTAAAATCTATATTATTTTGTTTTATCTAAATTAATATGATTTATTTAAGTTTAGATTACATTATTTAATTGCACCTTTAATTTTACTAAAAAATAGAACATGAATAATTCCATAGCATAAATCAGATTTCATTTACTATTATGTGTAAATAAAAGAATAGCATTTTTTCTTTTTCTTTTTCATATAATTAGAAAAAATATAAATATTGTGGAGCTAATGTTGAGCTCACCATACAAAAGGAAAGATAAATTGATGTTTCTACTCTATAAACTAATTAAATATGGTTTCTCTCCTAGAGTGCTAATATATGTGGCTATGAAAAAGTTTCCATCTTTAGGTTCATGAGGACTAACATCTCTAAACATTTTTTTTCAACTCAAAATAACCTTTAGTTTTGCTAGTTTTATTTAATATAAATATTGTAAACAAATTTAATAATTAGATACTTTTCTAATAAGGAGTGAGTGTAACAATAAAATAGAATTTTAAATTATTCCATTTTTCTCTTAGAAAATCTCATAAAATCAAAATTAATGAGTGATATGAAATAAAATTATTTGCTTTCCAAAATACAAACTGATTTGGGAATGTCCACAAACCACCCAATCATCATCTAAGACTTGTAAAGGCCTCACAATAAAAGACCTAGAAGTGAAGAAGAAGAAGAAGAAGAAGAAAGAACCTTCTTCAAAAGAAGATCTAGGAGAAATAGAGAAGAAGATGCAGAAGAATATCTTCTTTTCTCCGCATTCTCTGGATCTATAACTCCTGGAGAAGATACATGGGTTATTGATAGTGGTGCTTCAAAGCACATGACAGGTCAGAAAAAGACTCTCTCAAGGATTGAAGAAAAGACTTCTCCCCAAAAGGTATCTCTAGGAGATTACTTTCAATATCCCATCAAGGGAATTGGTGAAGCAAGCTACAAGCTTGATTCAGGTACCTCCCTGAAAATGAAAGAAATATTGTATCTACCAGGATTGAAGAAGAACTTGTTATCCATCTCAGCATTGGATAAGAAAGGCTACAAGATTGCAGTCATTGATGGACAAGTCTTAATGTGGTCCAAAGGAAAGTCTATCAAGGATGCAATTATCATTGGTGAAGAAGAAGGAGGTTTATACAATCTTAAGGGTCTTCCAGAAGCAGCTCTTTTTCATGAAACCTTTAGCCCAAATGAACTATGGCATAGGAGACTTGCTCACATTAACTACAAGGCACTACCCTATGTAAGCAAGGTAGTTATAGGTTTGCCAGACTTAAAGTCTAATCATGATGGCACATGCAAAGGCTGTGCAAAAGGGAAGAATGTCAAGAACCCATTTCCCAGAAGTGAAACAAAGACTAAAGGTACCCTCGAGTTAATACACTTTGATGTATGTGGACCAATGCCCTCCACATCTTTGAGTGGATATGAATACTATGTCACATTCATTGATGACTACTCAAGGAAAACTTAGATATTCTTTCTAAAAGGTAAGAATGAAGTCTTTGAAAAATTCAAAGAGTTTAAGGCCTTAATAGAAAATATCTCAGAAAAGAAAATCAATATTCTCAGAACAGACAATGGCGGGGAATATACTTCAAAGGAATTTGAAGACTTTTGTAAAGGAGATGGAATCAAAAGGGAACTAACCACTCCCTACAATCCCCAACAAAATGGGGTTGCTGAAAGGAAGAATAGACCTATCATGGAAGCTGTAAAGACTATGATTCAGGATCAAGATCTTCCTATGTATCTATGGGCTGAAGCAGCCAAGACAGCTGTCTATGTACAAAATAGACTTTCTCATAGTGCTCTTGAATTTAAGACTCCAGAAGAAGTATTCACAGGAAAGAAGCCTGAGGTAAGTCATCTAAAAATATTTGGATGTCCTGTGTATATTCACATTCCAAAAGAAAAGAGAACCAAGTTGGATCCCTCTGGTAAGAAAGGAATATTTGTTGGATATTGTGAAACATCCAAAGCTTTTAGAATTTACATACCTGGTTTTCATCATATGGATATAAGTAGAGATGTAACATTTGATGAAGAAACAGCTATCAAGAAATCTAGGAAGTACCAACTTGAATAAATCTATGAAGAATATTCACCTCCTAGAGTTACAAAAGTTGTACCCATTCCTGAAGATGATACACCAAAAGATCATGATATGATAGAACCTCAAGAACCCTCTCTTTAAAATTTATCTAGAAAAAGAAGACCAGCATGGGATAGAGACATTATTCAAGGAGCTGAAAAATATGGAGCTCCTGAAGGTTCCACTAGAGAAAGGAAGAAACCCAAGTTTGTATCCAACTATGTGGCCTTAATGTGTGATCTTGTGGATCATCAACCCACCAGCTATGAGGAAGCAGCTCAAGAAAATGAGTGGGTAGAAGCTATGACATAAGAGTACCAGTGAATAATGAAAAATGATGTTTGGGACATAGTTCCCAAACCAAAGGATAAAAGTGTGGTTTCTTCCAAATGGATTTTCAAGATAAAACATGCTGCAGATGGTAGCATTGAAAAATACAAGGCAAGATTTGTAGCTAGAGGGTTCTCTCAAAAGGAGGGAATAGACTATGAAGAAACATTTGCACCAGTTGCTAGGTACACTTCAATTAGAACTATCATGGCACTTGCATCTATGATGAAGTGAAAATTACACTAGATGGATGTTAAAACAACCTTCCTGAATGGTGTCATTGAAGAAGAAGTGTACATGGAACAACCATAAGGTTTTGAGGTCAAAGATAGAAGAACTCATGTATGCAAGTTGAAAAAGGCTTTGTATGGATTGAAGCAAGCTCCCAGAGCTTGGTACAGAAGGATTGACAGTTTCTTAACAGGTATGGGCTTTACCAAGAGTAAAGCTGATCCAAATCTCTATCTCAAAATTATGGATGATGAACCTGTTATATTACTATTGTATGTGGATGATCTATTTCTAACAGGAAATGAGAACCAAATTATCGAATGTAAGAAGAAGCTTTCTTCCGAATTTGAAATGAAGGATCTAGGATTAATGCACTACTTCTTAGGTCTAGAAGTATGGAAAGAACCAAAAGGAATCTTCCTAAATCAAGGTAAGTATGCTGTGGAGATCTTGAAAAGATTTGACATGTTGGAGTGTAAGACCATGGCTACTCCCATGGACTCCAACTTAAAATTATTAGTTGATGACTCATCAGAATTAGTGGATGTAACTCTATATAGACAAATCATTGGGTCATTGATGTATTTGACAAATACCAGACCAGACATATGCTTTGTTGTAAATACTTTGAGTCAATTTCTAGTAGAACCAAGGAAGGTTCACCTAATAGCTGCAAAGCATGTAATGAGGTATCTAAAAGGTACTTTAGATTTTGGTCTTTACTACCTCAGAAATCATGAACTTAGGTTACATGGTTATTCAGATTCTGATTGGGCAGGAAGTGTTTCAGACAGGAAGAGTACATCAGGTGGATGTTATGGACTTAGATCTGCCATGATCTCTTGGATTAGCAAGAAACAATCCAGTGTGGCTCTCAGTACTACTGAAGCAGAATATATAGCTGCCTACTCTGCTAGCTGTGAAGCAATATGGCTTCGAAAACTACTATCTGGAGTATTTGACTTAGAATTGGATCCTACTGTGATTATGTGTGACAATCAAAGTTGTATCAAGATGACAGAAAATCCGATATTTCACGATAAGTCAAAACACATAGAGATCAGATACTTTTATATACGAGATATGGTGCAAAGAGGAGCTATTAAGCTCGAGTATGTGCGCACTGAGAATCAAATTGCTGATATTTTGACCAAACCTCTGTCTCGAGTGAAATTTGAATACTTCCGAGACAAACTTGGTGTGGTTCAAAAGGACTCTCCTCGAAAGGGGGAGTAGTGTGGTCTCTAATGATGAGATTGCCTCATCGACAGCAAGGTCGATGATGTGGATACATGTTTTAGATACTTAGACTTAGGAATCTTATATTTAGATTACTTATTTTCTCTCACTTACTTTTGCTTCACTGATGTATTAATGAGGATACATAGTTTATTGATATTTTATTGTTGTATCATTAAGGATACATGTCTTACTAATGTATTGATGAGGATACATGTTTTATTGATGTATTGACAAGAATACATGTTTTAATGATATCTGTATTGATAAGGATATAGATTGGGATTGTATCATCCCTGGACTTTGGTCCCTTGAGTTGATCCGTAGACGTATGGTCTCCGAGAATGAAGTCCTTAATGGACAGATGGGGATTGTATCATCACTGGACTTTGGTCCCTTGAATTGATCCGTAGACGCATGGTCTCTGAGAATGAAGTCCTTCATGGACAGATGGGGATTGTATCATCCCTGGACTTTGGTCCCTTGCATTGATCCATAGACGTATGGTCTCCAAGAATGAAGTCCTTAATGGACAGATGGGGATTGTATCATCCCTGGACTTTGGTCCCTTGAATTGATCCGTAGATGTATGGTCTCCGAAAATGAAGTCCTTAATGGACAGATAGGGATTGTATCATCGCCGGACCTTGGTCCCTGAATTGATCCATAGACGTATGGTCTTCGAGAATAAAGTCCTTAGTGGACAGATGGGGATTGTATCAACCCCGGACTTCGGTCCCTGAATTGATCCATAGACGTATGGTCTCCGAGAAGTGGGGATTGTATCATCCACGGACTTCGGTCCCTGAATTGATCCGTAGACGTATGGTCTCTGAGAAGTGGGGATTGTATCATCCCTGGACTTTGGTCCCTTAATTGATCCGTAGACGTATGGTCTCCAAGAAGTGGGGATTGTATCATCCCCAGACTTTGGTCCCTGACTTGATCCGTAGACGTATGGTCTCTGAGAAGTGGGGATTGTATCATCCCCGGACCTTCGTCCCTGAATTGATCCGTAGACGTATGGTCTCCGAGAAGTGGGGATTGTATCATCCCCAGACCTCGGTCCCTGAATTGATCCGTAGACATATGTCTCCGAGAAAGTGATTCATTGATGATGTGGTTACTTGTATCGGTAGGATACTTGTATTGATGATGTGGTTACTTGTATCGGTAGGATACTTGTATTGATGTGGTTACTTGTATCGATAGGATACTTGTATTCATGATGTGGTTACTTGTATCGGTAGGATACTTGTATTCATGATGTGGTTACTTGTATCGGTAGGATACTTGTATTGATGATGTAGTTACTTGTATCGGTAGGATACTTGTATTGATGTGGTTACTTGTATTGGTAGGATACTTGTATTGATGATGTGGTTACTTGTATCGGTAGGATACTTGTATTGATGATGTGGTTAATTGTATCGGTATGGATACTTGTATTAATGATGTGGTTACTTGTATCGGTATGGATACTTATATTGATGATCGCGAGATGACGATATTGATGATCGTGCGATGACGATATTGATGATCGTGCGATGACGATGTTGATGATCGTGCGATGACGATGCTGATGATTGTGAGATGACGATGCTGATGATCATGGGATGACGATGCTGATGATCGTACGATGACGATACTGATGATTGTGAGATGACGATATTGATGATCGTGTGATGACGATGATGATGATCGTGAGATGACGATGCTGATGATCGTGCGATCACGATGCTGATGATCGTGCGATGACGATGCTAATGATCGTAAGATGACAATGATAATTGAAGACAGCTTCCGATGATATATAGATGTATCATGTATGATGTAGTCGATGACTCCTTGCTCCTGCAGACGTTGTTATAATATCCTTCTCGTTAAGGGGGAGTGTTGAATATTGTAACTTCTAAGAATATTATAATTGTACTTTATTATTCCGGAGATGTTTCATCCCTCCGGGGTAACTCTATTACTTATCCGGAGATGATTATTCCTCCGAGGGTGTGTGGTAACTAGGGTTATTTGACCCACCATGTGGGGGTCGGCCCTGATAATATATTTTAGGGTTTATTAGACTTCTCAAGTAGAGGTCGGCCCCATTAGGACTTTTAGTCAGTCGGGGACTAATATAAATAGAGGAGGCGAACTCCTCATTAGATACACTGACTTACTTGAGAAAAGTAGCGCACTTGTCTGGGAGGTCTGCTAAGGAGATAAAGAAGGTGGGAGCACATCTTGTATTTCGGTTGATCATCTTATTGAAGAAAGCTTTGCTGGGTTTTCTACCCCATGAGGTTTTCCCAGGGTAAATTCTGTGTCTATCTTGTGATTATGCTTCTTTCAGTGATCTTGCTAGTCTATTTGGTTTAAACTTAACAAATAATTGATAAACTTAAAGTACAAATATTAAACTTATAACAATCTTCATTATAAATTTTATTATAGATCAAATAAAAAAAATTATGAAGAAGATAATGGAGCCTTTTCAAACTAAAAATAAAGTGCTTAGATTTGTATATTGATTTTCACACACATGTGTGCAATGGGAGAAGCTTTTATGGAATGTATTGTAGACCTAATATATCATGGTTATTTTGGTTGAGGACTTGAAGGTTATATTTTATAATCCAAAGGAGGGTAAATTTTGTTAATCTTTGTAAACAAAGCAACTAAAGTGGATGATTATGTTTTGTCCCACAAGCATAGAAGAAAACATGTTTCCTCCTGAAATGTCATAGGAAATTTTATGTATATAATATACTTGTACACGAAATGTATATACATTGATAACTCCTTGGTGCTCAATGTACGTGGTAGGATAAGTTGGATAAGAAGTGATGCCTATACAATTATGGTATTGTTGGAACCACCTTAATGTTGCTAGTCACAATGAGAATCAAAACTAGAAGAGTAAACAGATACATAAATGATATCATCCTAGCATTAAAATGTGAATCTATAAATTGACCAAAAAAGAAATAGTGTCCGGGTTCAATAATGAAGGGAACACAATTCACGATTTAATTTATTTACCCAAAACGATAGCCTTAGTCAATTTTGGAATGACGTATTTTTAGTTTTGATTGTATAGGTTGCTTAACTATGCATTCCATCATAGTCTATATTTACGTATAGGGTTCATATTTTACAATGGATTAACCATTGCACCTATTGACAAGGCTATTTAGCTCAAGGGTTTAGTAAAGGAAGAGTGCCACACTACTATACTTTGACACTTATACTATCAATCTACTTCATACTCATTTGAGCTAGATTTTGTGCATTGTTATCCTCGGTCCCTTCAATTCATGAGCTCGACAAGTACTTCTAATAAGTTCATATTAAACATATAATACACAATAGCTTCTATAAAGTTTCCATGTTTCCAAAATCGTAGAGATTATATTGAGGTTTATTTAACATTTGAATATTTCCTACCAATAATAATCAATCCATTCATCAATCTACTTGAATCGATTACAAAGTCTATTTCTTTCCCCTTGAATGTTGTGAGAAACGACTTGAATATACATCCGATCTACTGCACAACTTTGGTTAGTCCAAGTACTACTCCTTTTTAAACTTACACATTTTGTTTACATGCATTTTCATTATCTCATATAAGCCAACTACATATAAAAGCATACCACAATAACACGTACTAACATTTCTATCAATGTACCTTAACATCCACATATGCTAATGAATTTGCTAACAAAGGTAGCCAAAAATATACAATATAAACCCAATGATCAATACAATCAATATATCACCACACATATATATATGAGAATAACAAAGGTAACCATGACAATATACATTTATATTATTGACATCTTCTAATAACAATAAAACATTAAAGAATACTTATTTGGATCAATAGACTCATGTGTCTTAGGGAATGACTGCAACTTTCCACCCAAACATAAGTTCTTTGTCCGGCCCTAGAGACTACCCCTGAGCTGGGAAAGAATCCACTAGATAGGAGAATAACTTTAAGGAAAGCCCTCCCACTCTCATCTAACACCTAGTCCTTAATCATGCATCAAGTATGAATATCTTATTTAATTATAGGTTAATATACTGTACCCGAAGGTATAAGTCTCTGCATTTCTTCCATCTTGTCTATGCATACTATGCTTTGATCATTTATTACCAATGCTAAAGTGTCCTTCCCTCACCTTGTACACACTTCAGAATATGTAAAAAGTTTATGTATATAAGAACCTTGCAGGTAAAGAATGGGCCAATTCCATTCCACACGAAATTTCACACATCAAAATATATATAATTATATATATATAATTACTTGCATGCAAGGAAAAGGGCCTACACCCCTCCCACAAAGGTCAGTTTTGAGTGTGGATAAACACACAACACTAGTAATTCAAAATGCAACGCAAGAATGGGAAGCACCCCCCTACAAAACTCCAACTCTTTGAGCTGCAATCAAAACACAAAGCAAATGATAATAAAAAAATATGATAGAGATGTGGGTTGCACCCTCCCTCTAGATCACTTGCATAATGATTAACTGCAACGAAGAGAGGTACGAAAACTACACAACGAATTAAAAAGACAGCGAAATCAATCACAATCTTTGCGAATGGAAAGTGTCGCTCTTCCAAAATTTCCAGCCACAAGAACAAATTACATTCTAGAGATAGAGATAATGAATGTACATAAACAAAGGAATTATCTAAGGATCCACGATAGTTACGTCCTCTTTAAGCTCTCCACGAGAGAGGTATGTAATATAGATATATATATCATTCGATACTTGCAAATCAAAAGGTTTGGGCCGCCTCCCTTTCCCCACATCCCACATAGTCGAGCTTGATAGAAACAATAGATATATTAACTGTTCAAAGAAGAAAACTCACCCTCCGCCCTTGGTTCATAACTATACAAGCTTGATGATGAATATATATATATATATATATATAATGAGCTAGCATCCAAATTATAACATATCTATTTGAAATCCTTGTTATTATTCACTATCTTTTTTTCTTTAAATTTTACAAGATGTTGATGATGATGTTCAATTAAAGATATGTGACAACTTTATTTATATATTTTTAATCTCCTTGTAGAAAATTCTATGTGGTAAAATTTATTTGAAGCTATATTGTTTTACAAAGATTACAACAAAATAAAAATAAAAACTATAATCTAGATAAATAATTGATAAACATAATTTAAACAGATAACAATATTCATTATAAATTTTATTATAGATCAAATAAAGCAAATTATGACGAAGACCGCATTTTCAAAGAAAAAATAAAGTGCATGGATTTGTGTATTGATTTTCACACACATGTGTGCAATCGGAGAAACTTCCATGGAATGTATTGTACACCTAATATATCAAGGTTTGTTTGGTTGGGGACTTGAAGGTTAAAGTTTTGAATCCAAAGGAAGGTAAATTATGTTAAACTTTGTAAACAAAGCAGCTAAAGTGGGTGATTACGTTTTGTCCAACAAACATAGAAGAAAACATGTTTCCTCGTGAAAGGTCATAGGAAATGTATGTATATAATATACTTGTAAAGGAAATGTATATACATTGATAACTCCTTGGTGCTCAATGTTTGTGGTAGGATAACTTCAATACGAAGTGATGACTATACAATTATGGTATTGTTGGCACCACCTTAATGTTGTTAGTCACAATGATGATAAAAACTAGAACAGTAAACCGGTATAGAAATGATATCATCCTAGCATTAAAATGTGAATCTATAAATTGTTTCAAAAAGAAATAGTGTTTGGGTTCGTTACTAAAGGGAACACCATTCACCATTTAATTTATTTACCCAAAACTGCAAAGATTACTACAACTAAGTTATGTCATATCTAGTATACCATAATTTCAAATAGGAATAGGTTACACTATGGTATAAACAATAATCTTGTCTATAAATAAAAATGTCGATAGCATTAATCTATTTTGGAATGATGTATTTTTAGTTTTCATTGTATAGTTTTTTGAACTATGCATTCCATCACACTCCATATTTACATATAGGGTTCATATTTTACAATGGTTTAACCATTGGAATTATAGGCAAGACTATTTAGCTTGCGTTTAGTAAAGGAGTAGTGTCACACTACTATACTTTGAGGCTTATGAACTTATACAATCAATATAATTCATACTCATTTGAGCTAGAGATTGTATGTTGGTATCCTCGATCCCATGCTCAATGATTTTTAATTGTATGAATGGAGTTAATTCCATGTAGTTACCTTGAGGTATGGACTTTCAAGCATGGTAGATATTTTGATGAGTTTTCTTGAGATGGATAGTTTTGGGAACACAAGGCCTTGCGACATAGATTAGTAGGCACCAAGAATTCTTTATGGATTACTTATGCTTTCTCTTTGAGTGTTTTATGTTCAATATCTCTTCGTCAAGAACATAAAATTGGGGTTTCCCATGGAGGGTTTCAAGCTTGATTTCAGCGTTTTAACAAATGATAACTCTAGATGGAGTGTTTATCATATATCGACATTCTTTTGTAAAATTTGTGTTCACAAGAATACCAATTTTAACTTGACCATTCAACTAGCTTCCTTCTAGTTATTGGATTTTTCTCACTTCAATTCTTGCATTTTGTTTTCTACAAGTTGGTGGATAAGTTCTAAGACTATCCATTCTTTCTCTTCATAGTGTTTGCACAATTCTTCGATGCTAATCCTTTCCGAGGTAAATATTTCAACAATTGCATTTCACATTATTGATATAAATATATATATATACAGAGAGAGAGAGATAAAGAGAGAAAATATCCACTTTTTAGTACTACAATACATGTTTTTAATCTCGGTTGGTGTAATTATCTATTTCAAGTGTGTTACTTACTCTAGGGAATGAATTGTTGGTGGAGGACTTTAGGGTTATTGCCAAAGTAAATATTATTATTTTCTCATAGTTATAAATATATGTAGTAAAATCTATATTATTTTGTTTTAACTAAATTAATATGATTTATTTAAGTTTAGATTACATTATCTAATTGCACATTTAATTTTGCTAAAAAATAGAATATGAATAATTCCATAGCATAAATCAGATTTCATTTACTATTATGTGTAAATAAAAGAATAGCATTTTCTCTTTTTCTTTTTTCATATAATTAGAAAAAATATAAATATTGTGGACCTAATGTTGAGCTCACCATACAAAAGGAAAGATAAATTGATGTTTCTACTCTATAAACTATTTAAATATGGTTTCTCTCCTAGAGTGCTAATATATGTGGCTATGAAAATAGTTTACATCTTTAGGTTCATGAGGACTAACATCTCTAAACATTTTTTTTCAACTCAAAATAACCTTTAGTTTTGCTAGTTTTATTTAATATAAATATTGTAAACAAATTTAATAATTAGATACTTTTCTAATAAGGAGTGACTGTAACATTAAAATAGAATTTTAAATTATTCCATTTTTTTCTTAGAAAATCTCATAAAATGAAACTTAATGATCGATATGAAATAAAATTATTTGCTTTCCAAAATACAAACTGATTTGGGAATGTCCACAAACCACCCAACCATCATCTAAGACTTCTAACTTTATCCGAAAAGGACACCCACAAAATAAACCGTGATAATACCAAAACGAAATTAACTCAACTCAAATAGTTCCCTTATACACAAACTTTCGGCCCATAACTACAATGAGATAAAAAAGTACCCTATTGTGAGTGCCACACCTAACATTCGCAATGCTCACAATTGTGTGCATGGTGAGTCTTTTACATGGTCTCCGCTTGTTCAAGAAAACAATGTTTACCAATCCAAAATATTAATATCGATAGTTACTCTTAATGCCCGCCTCAAGCCACACTTTTATGTGCTCTTCAGTATGATGACGGAGATTGCAAAATCTTTACTCTAAGACTTTATCATGTAGCTTATAGAGGTATCAAACCATTTTTAAATTTGGGCATGAGCTGAAACCCTACATTGAAGTGTATACCGATTTCCTCTCAAAATATCAAAGATAAATGTCTTTAGAGGAAAGAAAGTGAATGGAGTATTGTTTAACATAGTTGCGGGATGGATGAAATTTTATTGACTAGTGTGAGTCTCACATTCATTGATGCAATCTTGACTATGTTTAGTTGTAGGAAGACTAATGTGTGGTAATCGATTCCACACACAAATTATAATAATAGTTTGTATTGGTGCATGCTTGAAGGTCACACGTTTGAATCCAAGAGGGGGTAACATATGTACACCTTTGTACAATAAGCTATTAATTGATTTTTATCATTGAAGGTCATGGGTTTTAATCTGGTATATACACCTTCATAAAACAAATAGTCAATTCATTCCCCATTAGAGACTGTTTATCTGAGGGGACCCTCATACATCAATTTTAATCTAATTAAATTGCAACTTTAAATTGGTTACTATCTATCCCCCACAGCGGGTGCCAAGTGTGGGCCAACCAGGAGATCTGGTGGATAGACACAAGGCTAGACACATTCACGCGCCAACAAAGAGGCCGGACACATACACGCACCAATAATATAAACTCCCACTAAATTTGGATATCCTCAAATGAGACAACACCCATATGAGCAGTGTGCTCATGAAAGACCTTGGGTGGTAATCCCTTTGTAAGCGGATCCGCTATCATGGAATTTGTTCCAATATGCTCTATGGATATCTGTCCACTCTGTACTTTTTCTTTTACAACTAGGAACTTGATATCAATGTATTTTGATTTTGTAGAACTCCTGTTGTTATTGGAATATAAAACTGCTGATTTATTGTCACAAAATATCTTCAGTGGTCTTTCAATACCATCCAGAACACGCAGCCCAGTGACAAAATTTCGTAGCCATATTCCTTGATTGGATGCCTCATAACATGCTACAAACTCTGCTTCCATGGTGGATGAAGTTATGAGTGTCTGTTTGGCAGACCTCCATGAAATTGCTCCACCAACCAACAGATAAATATAGCCTGATGTGGATCTTCTGCTGTCTTGGCATCCAGCAAAGTCGGAGTTGGAATACCCAATGATCTCTAACTGATCCGATCTCCTATATGTAAGCATGTACTCTTTTGTTCTCTGTAAATATCTCATAACCCTCTTGCCTGCTCTCCAATGATTCATTCCAGGGTTACTTAGATATCTGCCTAACATGCCAACAATGTACGCAATATCCGAACGTGTACATACCTGAGCATACATTAGACTCCCCACAGCCGAAGCGTAAGGAATCTTCTGCATTTCTTGACTTTCTAAACTATTTTTAGGGCATTGATTAAGACTGAATTTGTCTCCTTTAGCGACACGGGTATCACCTGGTTTGCTATTTTGCATGCCATACCTTTGGAGGACTTTATCAATATAGGTCCTTTGTGACAATCCTAAAATACCCCTAGAACGATCTCGGTGTATCTGGATTCCTAAGACAAGGGAGGCATCACCAAGATCTTTCATCTCAAAATGTTTTGATAAAAATCTCTTGGTGTCGTGCAATATGCTAATATCATTTGTGGCTAGCAATATGTCATCGACATATAACTCTTTGAGTGTTTTATGTTCAATATCTCTTCCTCAAGAACATAAAATTGGGGTTTCCCATGGAGGGTTTCAAGCTTGATTTCAGCGTTTTAACAAATGATAACTCTAGATGGAGTGTTTATCATATATCGACATTCTTTTGTAAAATTTTTGTTCACAAGAATACCAATTTTAACTTGACCATTCAACTAGCTTCCTTCTAGTTATTGGATTTTTCTCACTTCAATTCTTGCATTTTGTTTTCTACAAGTTGATGGATAAGTTCTAAGACTATCCATTCTTTCTCTTCATAGTGTTTGCACAATTCTTCAATGCTAATCCTTTCCGAGGTAAATATTTCAACAATTGCATTTCACATTATTGATATAAATACATAAATATATATATATATACAGAGAGAGAGATAAAGAGAGAAAATATCCACTTTTTAGTACTACTATACATGTTTTTAATCTCGGTTGGTGTACTTATCTATTCCAGGTGTGTTATTTACTCTAGGGAATGAATTGTTGGTGGAGGACTTTAGGGTCATTGCCAAAGTAAATATTATTATTTTCTCATAGTTATAAATATATGTAGTAAAATCTATATTATTTCGTTTTATCTAAATTAATATGATTTATTTAAGTTTAGATTACATTATTTAATTGCACGTTTAAGTTTGCTAAAAAATAGAACATGAATAATTCCATAGCATAAATCAGATTTCATTTACTATTATGTGTAAATAAAATAATAGCATTTTTTCTTTTTCTTTTTCCATATAAGTAGAAAAAATATAAATATTGTGGACCTAATGTTGAGCTCACCATAAAAAAGGAAAGATAAATTGATGTTTCTACTCTATAAACTGTTTAAATATGGTTTCTCTCCTAGAGTGCTAATATATGTGGCTATGAAAATAGTTTCCATCTTTAGGTTCATGAGGACTAACATCTCTAAACATTTTTTTTCAAGTCAAAATGACCT
Organism: Larix kaempferi; assembly: GCA_027924585.1. Lineage (NCBI taxonomy): Eukaryota > Viridiplantae > Streptophyta > Pinopsida > Pinales > Pinaceae > Larix > Larix kaempferi. The sequence continues at coordinate 762,719 of BSBM01002149.1, read as the reverse complement.
TTAGTTTTGCTAGTTTTATTTAATATAAATATTGTAAACAAATTTAATAATTAGATACTTTTCTAATAAGGAGTGACTCTAACAATAAAACATAATTTTAAATTATTCCATTTTTTTCTTAGAAAATCTCATAAAATGAAAATTAATGAGCGATATGAAATAAAATTATTTGCTTTCCAAAATACAAACTGATTTGGGAATGTCCACAAACCACCCAACCATCATCTAAGACTTGTAACTTTATCCGAAAAGGACACCCACAAAACAAACCGTGATAATACCAGAACGAAATTAACTCAACTCAAATAGTTCCATTATACACAAACTTTCGGCCCATAACTACAATGAGATAAAAATGTACCCTATTGTGAGTGCCACACCTAACATTCGCAATGCTCACAATTGTGTTCTTCTCAATGCTCACAATTGTGTGCATGGTGAGTCTTTTACATGGTCTCCGCTTGTTCAAGAAAACAATGTTTACCACTCCAAAATATTAATATTGATAGTTACTCTTAATGCCCGCCTCAAGCCACACTTTCATGTGCTCTTCAGTATGATCACGGAGAGTCCAAAATCTTTACTCTAAGACTTTATCATGTAGCTTACAGAGGTATCAAAACATTTTTAAATTTGGGCATGAGCTGAAATCCTACCTTGAAGTGTATACCGATTTCATCTCAAAATATCAAAGATAAATGTCTTCAGAGGAAAGAAAGTGAATGGAGTATTGTTTTACATAGTTGCGAGATGGACGAAATTTTATTGACCAGTGTGAGTCTCACATTCGTTGATGCAATCTTGACTATGTTTAGTTGAAGGAAGACTAATGTGTGGTAATGGATTCCACACACAAATTATAATAGTTTGTATTGGTGCGTGCTTGAAGGTCACATGCTTGAATCCAAGAGGGGGTAACATACGTACACCTTTGTACAATAAGCTATTAATTGATTTTTATCCTTGAAGGTCACGGGTTTTAATGTGGTATATACACCTTCATAAAACAAATAGTCAATTCATTCCCCATTAGAGACTATTTATCCGAGGGAACCCTCATACATCAATTTTAATCTAATTAAACTGCAACTTTAAATTGGTTACTGTCTATCCCCCACAGCGGGTGACAAGTGTGGGCCAACTAAGAGATCTGGTGGATAGACACAAGGCTAGACACATTCACGCGCCAACAAAGAGGCCGGACACATACCCGCTCGAGTCATCCCCGCATCTCCGGAAGTCATCATAAAGCGGGAAAGGAATACCATCAGCTTGCGAAGTACTGCCGATTAACCACTCCTCCATCCGGTTGGTCTTGTCTTTGTGTTTTGGTTTGACTCTGAGCAATGTCCATTACTCCCATGAAGAAATTCGAGTGGGGCAGTATGCACACACTCATGATAAGGGAAGACACAAAGAGGAAGGAGGTCCATACATCCCCGGGAGAAAGGAGAAGCTGCAAACGTTTGCACAGAGCTTGGAACACCGTGCGAATCTCTCTCCTGAACATTTTCATTGTTCGTGGAATATTGTCATCTGTTCAGCTCGCAGCTGAAGCAAAAATGCCACCCACAAAGAGAAGTTATACCACGCACAAGTCCAAACACACAGGCCCTTATCCCGGCCCGCCGGTGCGTTTCCATGCATGACATAGTGGGGAAGGCCCGTCGTTACAGGAAAGAAATCCCAAAGCAAGCTTAGGAGGACATTAAAGAAGATTAAGAGGATGCTGAGTCGCCTCGAGGCTGTCTTTCGAGTACATAAATCAGGAATGAATTCGAAGCTCTGGTTTGGGACCCGGGAACAACAGAGGTCGCACCACCCTTTACCAAAGGACCCTCGATTATCATTGGATGTAAAATTCGGTTATGGGTAAGACCGTGGTAGAAAAAGGAGAATCTCATGTGGAAATCCTTTTGCAGCAAGATTAGATGGTTGGCTATTTCAGGAAGATCCACCAAAATCAATAGCAAATTTCCCACCGGTTGAACATTTAGCTATGTTTTTTGTTTTGCGTATGTCTTCATTTTTGGTTTTGATATGTCATTACAGTTAGTGCTGTTGTTTTTAATTTCATGGCAATCTACCTTTGTAGAGTGGATAGCAAATCTCAAACTTTCTAGTACAGTCTTGTTTCCTTTCGGGGAAGAATGCTGAAAGTTTGATTTTGGGTTTGTTTTTCTGTATTTGTTTCTAATTGCAATATAAAGAACTACCCTAACGTACCAAAAAAAAAATTGGTTGCTATCTAAATGATAAACAAAAGTTAAATTATTCTTATTATTATTATTATTATACCTTTTCTAGTAGTTTAAGTCTAGCATTCTAAGGTTAGTAGTTATATGATTTAAATATATCTATTGTTTCTTCTCCAAGAATACACATTAAAAGATTATATAAAAACACAACAAATGTATTATATAGTTAATATTTATACACATAATTAAAACATTCTTTTCTATTTATAAAATGAAAGTTAATGTTTTATATTTGTTGTATTATGTTAAATTCACATTAAAAAAATAGATTCCATTAAAATAATTTTTCAAACAAATTTTGTTTATGATTAAAACTAAAACATGTAGACCTAGCAGAAAAGAAAACTTCAAATATGCATAAAACTTCATATCTTTGTATTCCATTTTCTTTTTCGCATTGCAAATAAATTGTCGTTTTTGGCGTTTTACTTCTGAAGGAAATGAAGGAAGAATAAACTGAATCCTCCCGAGACAAATAGGATCCTAGCAGAAACTTCGTATATGCATCAAACTTGTGCACATCTTTGTACCCCATTTTTTTTATCTTCACTTGTAAATAATCGTTTTGTTTGGCTTTCGTCTTCTGAACCAAATGAAGGTAGAATAGGCTCAGCATCGGTCATTTTGTAAATGTAATATGCTGCACTAGTCTTCCCCGGAAGCTGCTGTTGAGTTATCGTTTCACAAGTATAACCCTGTGGGCAAACTGGTTTCGTCCACGAAGATTGACACGTTCCACCATCTACACGAACTGCAATGGAGAATATCATGGGCCTGAAACATCTTAATACCCTCTCCACCAATGCTTCCAAATCGCAATCCTTGGGATCATAACCCATCGCCTCAAAGCTTCCATAACTAAAGCCATCCTCGGGAGTTACATGAATTGTAGAAAAAGCTGGTCCTTCAATTGAATTCATGGAGTAGCCGCATGGATGAAATTCAAAATCACAGATTTCCGCCTCCGGAAGAATTTGGGATATACCGGATTCAAGAGTCATTTCTACCGCACAATTACATCGATCCTTGTAAAACAGAGAAGCCTGCTTGCGGTCGAGCTGGGTCATGCACATCTCCAGTGTAAAAATTGGTTCAGTCGCAACCTTAGATGTAAAATCATCAGTCGAGGCCAAGGAGATATGCCAGTTATAATACGTTGCAGAATTTCCCATAACAAAAGCCATGCCACCCGATCCAAGAGTTCCAAAGTACTTGTCCAGATATGACACTTCCTCGGAGAAGCTGCGGTGAGGAAATGACTGGGCTCCAGGAAACATGAATGTTCCTCGACTGTATTTAACATTTTTTACCGAGAGAGACAAGCTGCTTGCATTGCTTAATATCAGAGGGATGGAAAGGAGCAGTTTGGTAGTCCCACAGGTTTTGAGAATGATCTTGAATGGATAAACAAACAGACTCGACTGTGACAGCACATATGAATCAAAATACTCACTAGAGAGCTCATCAACGATGGTGTATTCAGCTGCTTTGAGCATTTCGTCCAATTGCATTCGGCTGAGTGACCGAAGGCCCCTTCTTTCTGAGTGAGTAAAAAATGAGTCTGCAAAGAACTCAATCTCTAGCCGTTTTTCAAATCCTTCAAATCCAATTGCTGTGGTCGGGGCAACTGGTTCCTGACCAGCCACCAACATTTTCAATTGTAGAAAGGGGGAGACGTTAACTTCTTGATTGATTTCTGGATTGAGAAAGTAGCGGAAGAAATTGGAGTTTAAAACAGGCAGTTTTCCAAAGCGTCTAAGCAGAAATTGCCACTCTACTCGAGGGGAGAGCCGATCGGACAGCAGTGAAGTGGAGCTACACACCAGTTCCTGGCGATCTATATTTAACTTTTAAGCCTAGGAAACCCACAAGAAAATACTATAGTAGTATGGCTTTCGGAGGCACGGAAATTACACAGCCATTTGCACAGTACGATTGGATTTGGATCACGGGCATTGTAAGGCGCTATACATATAGAAGCCAGGATAGTTTGGGCCGACGTGGGAAACAAGAGTGACCCAGCCCGGCTTCTAAAGAAGCCAAGAGTTGTTTTTTTTTTTTTTTTTTTTCTACGCAAGTCTGTCTCACGTGTTTAATATATAGCTCAAATATATTTAATTTATAATTTACACTCATTGAAAATTAATGTTAATTTTATTACGGTTTACAGTAATTAAAAGAAACAATCTGTTTAATTTAAGAAGTTTGAATTAACACCATCACATTTGTGGAGTTCCCTGCAATTATTATTATTTGAAAGAAAAGAAAAATTAGATGTTGGTATTGTCCCTTCAGGGTTAGGTCTTCATGATTAGTTGATAGTATTACAAAATTTAATTTGTCTCATGTATCACTGTATAAATATAATATCTCGTTATTTGCAATAATTTATTTAAACTCTTGCACAAGAGGAAGAATTATTCATAATTCTGGAATACATCTCCATTGTATTATATTGTTAGTTATTTTTCATATGTATTAATTATTTGTATGATATCTTTGTTATTATTCACTATCTTTTTTTTCTTTAAATTTTGCAAGATGTTGATGATGATGTTGAATGAAAGATATAACAAATAATTGATAAACTTAAAGTACAAGTATTAAACTTATAACAATCTTCATTATAAATTTTATTATAGATCAAATAAAAGAAATTATGAAGAAGATAATGGAGCCTTTTCAAACTAAAAATAAAGTGCTTAGATTTGTATATTGATTTTCACACACATGCGTGCAATGGGACAAGCTTTTATGGAATGTATTGTACACCTAATATATCATGGTTATTTTGGTTGAGGACTTGAAGGTTATATTTTATAATCCAAAGGAGGGTAAATTTTGTTAAACTTTGTAAACAAAGCAACTAAAGTGGATGATTATGTTTTGTCCCACAAGCATAGAAGAAAACATGTTTCCTCCTGAAATGTCATAGGAAATTTTATGTATATAATATACTTGTATAGGAAATGTATATACATTGATAACTCCTTGGTGCTCAATGTACGTGGTAGGATAACTTGGATAAGAAGTGATGCCTATACAATTATGGTATTGTTGGCACCACCTTAATGTTGCTAGTCACAATGAGAATCAAAACTAGAAAAGTAAACAGATACATAAATGATATCATCCTAGCATTAAAATGTGAATCTATAAATTGCCCAAAAAAGAAATAGTGTCCGGGTTCAATAATGAAGGGAACACAATTCACGATTTAATTTATTTACCCAAAACGACAGCCTTAGTCAATTTTGGAATGATGTATTTTTAGTTTTGATTGTATAGGTTTTTTAACTATGCATTCCATCATAGTCTATATTTACCTATAGGGTTCATATTTTACAACGGATTAACCATTGCACCTATTTACAAGGCTATTTAGCTCAAGGGTTTAGTAAAGGAAGAGTGCCACACTACTATACTTTGACACTTATACTATCAATCTACTTCATACTCATTTGAGCTAGATTTTGTGCATTGTTATCCCGGTCCCTTCAATTCGTGAGCTCGACAAGTACTTCTAATAAGTTCATATTAAACATATAATACACAATAGCTTCTATAAAGTTTCCATGTTTCCAAAATCGTAGAGATTATATTAAGGTTTATTTAACATTTGAATATTTCCTACCTATAATAATCAATCCATTCATCAATCTACTTGAATCGATTACAAAGTCTATTTCTTACCCCTTGAATGTTGTGAGAAACGACTTGAATATACATCCGATCTACTGCACAACTTTGGTTAGTCCAAGTACTACTCCTTTTTAACCTTACACATTTTGTTTACATGCATTTTCATTATCTCATATAAGCCAACTACATATAAAAGCATACCACAATAACACGTACTAACATTTCTATCAATGTACCTTAACATCCACATATGCTAATGAATTTGCTAACAAATGTAGCCAAAAATATACAATATAAACCCAATGATCAATACAATCAATATACCACCACACATATATATATGAGAATAACAAAGGTAACCACGACAATATACATTTATATTATTGACATCTTCTAATAACAATAAAACATTAAAGAATACTTATTTGGATCAATAAAGTCATGTGTCTTAGGGCATGACTGCAACTTTCCACCCAAACATAAGTTCTTTGTCCGGCCCTAGAGACTACCCCTGAGCTGGGAAAGAATCCACTAGATAGGAGAATAACTTTAAGGAAAGCCCTCCCACTCTCATCTAACACCTAGTCCTTAATCATGCATCAAGTATAAATATCTTATTTAATTATAGGTTAATATACTGTACCCCAAGGTATAAGTCTCCGCATTTCTTCCATCTTGTCTATGCATACTATGCTTTGCTCATTTATTACCAATGCTAAAGTGTCCTTCCCTCACCTTGTACACACTTCAGAATATGTAAAAGTTTTATGTATATAAGAACCTTGCAGGTAAAGAATGGGCCAATTCCATTCCACACGAAATTTCACACATCAAAATATATATAATTATATATATATATATAATTACTTGCACGCAAGGAAAAGGGCCTACACCCCTCCCACAAAGGTCACTTTTGAGTGTGGATAAAGACACAACACTAGTAATTCAAAATACAACGCAAGAATGGGAAGCGCCCCCCTACAAAACTCCAACTCTTTGAGCTGCAATCAAAAGACAAAGCAAATGATAAAAAAAGATATGATAGAGATGTGGGTTGCGCCCTCCCTCTAGATCACTTGCATAATGATTAACTGCAGCGAAGAGAGGTACGAAAACTACACAACGAATTAAAAAGACAGCGAAATCAATCACAATCTTTGCGAATGGAAAGTGTCGCTCTTCCAAAATTTCCATCCACAAGAACAAATTACATTCTAGAGACAGAGATAATAAATGTACATAAGCAAAGAAATTATCTAAGGATCGACGATGGTTACGTCCTCTTTAATCTCTCCACGAGAGAGGTATGTAATATATATATATATATATCATTCGATACTTGCAAATCAAAAGGTTTGGGCCGCCTCCCTTTCCCCACATCCCACACAGTCGAGCTTGATAGAAAGAATAGATATATTAACTGTTCAAAATAGAAAACTCACCCTCCGCCCTTGGTTCATAACTCTACAAGCTTGATGACGAATATATATATATATATATATATATATATATATATATATATATAAAATGAGCTAGCATCCAAATTATAACATATCTATTTGAAATCCTTGTTATTATTCACTATCTTTTTTTCTTTAAATTTTACAAGATGTTTATGATGATGTTCAAGTTTGACTTCAATCCAAGTTTGTCTAAAGGTTCACTTCAATGCAAGATTGACTTCAATCCTAGAGTTGCTTCAAGTCAAAGTAGACTTTAAACCATGGTTGAATTAAATACAAGGTTGACTTCAATCCATTGTTGAGTTCAATCCAAAGTAGATTTTGTACCATGGTTGAAATCATCCCGTAATTAATATTAATATTAATGACTTCAATCCACTATTGACTTTAAACCGTGGTTGACTTCAATCCATGGTTAACCATTGTTATTTAGGGTTGAACATGGTTTATTATGGCCGACCATTGTTGACTATGGTTATTCATGGTTGCCTATGGTGAATGATGGATGACCATGCTTGACTATGGTTGACCTTATGACTGACTATTGTAAACCCTTGGTTGAATAATTTTTACTATTATTAACCAACTATGAATGACCTTAGTTGAATATGGTTGACTATGGTTAACCATGGTTATTCAGGGTTGAAAATGGCTTATTATGGTTGACTATTGTTGACTATGGTTATTCATGGTTGACTATGATGAATGATTGATGACCATGCTTGACTATGGTCAACCAATAGAATAATAATAACCAATGGTCAACCATGGTCAACTATTGGTCAACTATTGGCCAAGGTTGACTATGGTCAACCAATAGAATAATAATAACCAATGGTCAAGCAATAGTCAACCATGGTCAACTATTGGTTGACCATTGGTCATCCAATTTGGTCAACCATGGTCCACCAATAACCAATGCTCCACCATTGGTAAACCAATTTCAACCAATGGTCAACCATGGTAAAGCATTAGTTGACTATGGTTGACATTAATTCACCATGGATGACTATGGTTGACATTAGTATACCATTGGTTGACTATTGGTTCACCATGATTGACTATTGTTTGACCAATGGTTGACAATTGGTTGGCCATTGGTTATGGTTTACCATTGGTTGACTAATGCCTAACTATTTGTTGACCATGGTTGATTTTTGGTTGGCCAAGGTTGACTTTGGAAGACTATGGCTGACTATGGTTGGCCATCATTGACTTTGGAAGACCATGGTTGACTATCGTTGACTTTGGCTAACTATGGGTGACTTTGGTAGACTTTTGGTTCATCGTGGTTGAATTTGGTTGTGGTGAACCATGAAGAACCATAGTGAATAATGGTTAACCATAGTAAATGATAGTCAACAATAGTCAACCATAGTCAACAAAAGTCACCCATGGTCAGCCAAAGTCAACCATAATCAACCAAAGTCAACTATGGTCAAGTAATGTCAATCATAGTCATCCCTAGTCAACCAAAGTCAACCATCATCAACTTCAGTTAACTACAGTCAACCAAAGTCAAATGGTCAACCAAAGTAAACCATGGTAAACTAAAGTGTACCAAAGTCAACCATGGTTAATGTCAAATATAGTTATGGTTGACCATGGTTGAATATTGTTGAATTTGGTTGAATATGGTTGATAACGGTTGACTTGGTTTGACTATTGTTAACTTTGATTGACCATGGTCAACTTTGGTTGACCATGGTAGACTATGGTTGGATTTGGTTGACCATGGTTTACTTTGGTTGATCGTGGTTGACTTTGGTTGATGATGGTTGACTGTGGTTGAATATGGTTGACTTTGTTTGACTCTTGTCAACCTTTGTTAACCATGGTCAACTAAAGGAAACCATGATGATCCAAGTTAAACCATGACCAGCTAAAGTCAACCATGATCAACCAAAGTCAGCAAAAGTTGACCATCCTAAACCAACGTTAACCATAGTCAATGATGGTCAACCAAAGTCAACCATGCTTAACCAAAGTCAACCATGGTCAACCAAAGTCAAACATGATCAATTTAAGTCAACCATAGTAAACTAAAAGCAACCATGGTCAACTAAAGTCTTCCAAAGTCAACTATAGTTATGGTTGACCATGGTTGAATATTGTTGAGTTTGGTCGAATATGGTTGATTATGGTTGACTTTGTTTCACTATGGTTAACTTTGATTGACCATGGTTTTCATTGGTTGACCATGGTTAACTATGGTAGCCAATGGTTAGATTTGGTTTACTATGGTTGACCATGGTTGACATTGGTTGACTTTTGGTTGACATTGGTTGATGATGGTGACTATGGTTGAATTTGGTTGACTTTTGGTTGACATTGGTTGATGATGGTGACTATGGTTGACTTTGTGTGATTATTGTTAACCTTTACGAACCATGGAAATAAAATAAAATAAAGTCAAATGAAGAATTTCAAAGAAAAAGTGGAAATAAATAGAGTCTAATAAAGAATTAAAATAGAATAAAAAATACAAAAATAAACAAGTGGAAACAAAATAAAATTAAAATAAAGAAATTAAAATAAAGGAAATTGAAAAAAGAAAAGCAAAGTAAAGTAAAAAAACAAAGTAAATAAATAGACTAACATAAAGAAGTAAAAGAAAAATAATAAATAAATATAAGTGGAAAAAAAAATTAAATAAATAAAAAGTAAAATAAATTAAATAAAAAAATTAATAAAAATGTTATTTGAAAATAAAAATCAAAAGAATTACATATTAAGTTAAAACAAATTAAATAAAAATATTAAAATTTAAATTAAATTAAATAAAAATTAAATTAATTTAAATTAAATAGAAATAAAAATATTAAAACATATTAAAAATTAAATTAAATAAAAATATGAAAACATGTCGAAAATTAAATTTAAATTAAATTAAATTAAGTTAAGTTAAATTAAATTACTTAATTAAATTAAAATAAATTATATTAAATTAAAAATATTAAAATATATTAGAAATTAAATTAAATTAATTTAAATAAACTCAATTAATTTAAATTAAATAATAATATTACAACATATTTATCATATTAAAAATTAAATTAAATAAAAATATTAAAACATATTAAAAATTAAATTAAATAAAAATATTAAAATATATTAAAAATTAAATTAAATAAAAATATTAAAACATATTAAAAATTAAATTAAATTAAGTTAAATTAAATTAATTAATTAATTAAATTAAATTAATTAATCAATTATTTAATTTAGTTGGCTAACCATGGTTATTCATGGTTGGGTAACTTCAATTCATGGGTAAATTCAATACAACCCTCACTTCAAGCTTGATTTCAATCCAAGTTTGTCTAAAGGTTCACTTCAATCCAAGATTGACTTCAATCCTAGAGTTGCTTCAAGTCAAAGTAGACTTTAAACCATGGTTGAATTAAATACAAGGTTGACTTCAATCCATTGTTGAGTTCAATCAAAAGAAGATTTTGTACCATGGTTGAATTCATCCCGTAATTAATATTAATATTAATGACTTCAATCCACTGTTGACTTTAAACCATGGTTGACTTCAATCCATGGTTAACCATGGTTATTCAGGGTCGAACATGGTTTATTATGGCCAACCATTGTTGATTATGGTTATTCATGGTTGCTTATGGTGAATGATGGATGACCATGCTTGACTATGGTTGACCCTATGACTGACTATTGTAAACCCTTTGGTTGAATATTTTTTACTATTATTAACCAACTATGAATGAACTTAGTTGAATATGGTTGACTATGGTTAACCATGGTTATTGAGGGTTGAAAATGGTTTATTATGGTTGACTATTGTTGACTATGGTTATTCATGGTTGACTATGGTGAATGATTGATGACCATGCTTGACTATGGTCAACCAATAGAATAATAATAACCAGTGGTCAAGCAATAGTCAACCATGGTCAACTATTGGTTGACCATTGGTCATCCAATTTGGTCAACCATGGTCCACCAATGGTTGACCATGGTTGTCCAATGGTCAACCAATGGTCCACCATTGGGAAACCAATTTCAACCAATGGTCAACCATGGTAAAGCATTAGTTGATTATGGTTGACATTAGTTCACCATGGATGACTATGGTTGACTATTGGTTCCCATGATTGACTAATTCTTGACCAATGGTTGGCAATTGGTTGGCGATTAGTTATGGTTTACCATTGGTTGACTAATGCCTAACTATTTGTTGACCATAGTTGATTTTTGGTTGGCCAAGGTTGACTTTGGAAGACCATGGCTGATTATGGTTGGCCATCATTGACTTTGGAAGACCATGGTTGACTATCGTTGATTTTGGCTTTCCATGGTTGACTTTGGTAGACTTTTGGTTCATCGTGGTTGAATTTGGTTGTGGTCAACCATGAAGAACCATAATGAATAATGGTTAACCATAGTAAATGATAGTCAACAATAGTTAACCATAGTCAACAAAAGTCACCCATGGTCAGCCAAAGTCAACCATAATCAACCAAAGTCAACTATGGTTAAGTAATGTCAACCATAGTCATCCCTAGTCAACCAAAGTCAACCATGATCAACTTCAGTCAACTAATGTCAACCAAAGTCAAATGGTCAACCAAAGTCAACCATGGTAAACTAAAGTGTACCAAAGTCAACCATGGTAAACTAAAGTGTACCAAAGTCAACCATGGTTAAAGTCAAATATAGTTATGGTTGACCATAGTTGAATATTGTTGAATTTGGTCGAATATGGTTGATAACGGTTGACTTTGTTTGACTATTATTAACTTTGATTGACCATGGTCTACTTTGGTTAACCATGGTTGACTATGGTAGACTATGGTTGGATTTGGTTGACCATGGTTTACTTTGGTTGATCGTGGTTGACTTTTGTTGATGATGGTTGACTGTGGTTGAATATGGTTGACTATGGTTGACTTTGTTTGACTCTTGTCAACCTTTGTTAACCATGGTCAACTAAAGATAACCATGATGATCCAAGTTAAACCATGACCAGCTAAAGTCAACCATGATCAACCAAAGTCAGCAAAAGTTGATCATGGTAAACCAACGTTAACCATAGTCAACAATGGTCAACCAAAGTCAACCATGCTTAACCAAAGTCAACCATGGTCAACTAAAGTCAACCATGATCAATTTAAGTCAACCATAGTAAACTAAAAGCAACCATGGTGAACTAAAGTCTACCAAAGTCAACTATAGTTATGGTTGACCATGGTTGAATATTGTTGAGTTTGGTCGAATATGGTTGATCATGGTTGACTTTGTTTCACTATGGTTAACTTTGATTGACCATGGTTTCCATTGGTTAACCATGGTTGACTATAGTAGACAATGGTTAGATTTGATTGACTATGGTCGACCATGGTTGACTTTGGTTGACTTTTGGTTAAGTGTGGTTGACATTGGTTGATGATGGTGACTATGGTTGACTTTGTTTGATTATTGTTAACCTTTTTTAACCATGGAAATAAAATAAAATAAAGTCAAATGAAGAATTTCAAAGAAAAATTGGAAATAAATAGAGTCAAATAAAGAATTAAAATAGAATTAAAAAATACAAAAATAAACAAGTGGAAACAAAATAAAATTAAAATGAAGAAATTAAAATAAAGGAAATTAAAAAAAGAAAAGCAAATAAAAGTAAAGTAAAAAAACAAAGTAAATAAATAGACTAAAATAAAGAAGTAAAAGAAAAATAATAAATAAATATAAGTGGAAAAAAATTAAATAAATAAAAAGTAAAATAAATTAAATAAAAAAATTAATAAAAATGTTATTTGGAAAAAAAAAATAAAAAAAATTACATATTAAGTTAAAACAAATTAAATAAAAATATTAAAATTTAAATTAAATTAAATAAAAATTAAATCAATTTAAATTAAATAAAAATAAAAACTATTAAAACATATTAAAAATTAAATTGAATAAAAATATTAAAACATATCAAAATTTAAATTTAAATTAAATTAAATTAAGTTAAGTTAAATTAAATTACTTAATTAAATTAAATTAAATTTAAAATATTAAAATATATTAGAAATTAAATTAAATTAATTAAAATAAACTCAATTAATTTAAATTAAATAAAAATATTACAACATATTTATCATATTAAAAATTAAATTAATTAAAAATATTAAAACATATTAAAAATTAAATTAAATTAATTAATTAATTAAATTAAATTAATTAATTAATTAAATTAATTAATTAATTAATTATTTAATTTAGTTGGCTAACCATGATTATTCATGGTTGGGTAACTTCAATTTATGAGTAAATTCAATACAACCCTCACTTCAAGCTTGACTTCAATCCAAGTTTGTCTAAAGGTTCACTTCAATCCAAGATTGACTTTAATCCAAGAGTTGCTTCAAGTCAAAGTAGACTTGAAACCATGGTTGAATTAAATAAAAGGTTGACTTCAATCCATTGTTGAGTTCAATCGAAAGTAGATTTTGTACCATGGTTGAAATCATCCCGTAATTAATATTAATATTAATGACTTCAATCCACTCTTGACTTTAAACCGTGGTTGACTTCAATCCATGGTTGAACATGGTTATTTAGGGTTGAACATGGTTTATTATGGCTGACCACTGTTGACTATGGTTATTCATGGTTGCCTATGGTGAATGATGGATGACCATGCTTGACTATGGTTGACCCTATGACTGACTATTGTAAACCCTTTGGTTGAATATTTTTTACTATTATTAACCAACTATGAATGACCTTAGTTGAATATGTTGACTATGGTTAACCATGGTTATTCAGGGTTGAAAATGGCTTATTATGGTTGACTATTGTTGACTATGGTTATTCATGGTTGACTATGGTGAATGATTGATGACCATGCTTGACTATGGTCAACCAATAGAATAATAATAACCAATAGTCAAGCAATAGTCAACCATTGTCAACTATTGGTTGACCATTGGTCATCCAATTTGGTCCACCAATGGTTGACCATGGTTGTCCAATGGTCAACCAATGGTCCACCATTGGTAAACCAATTTCAACCAATGGTCAACCATGGTAAAGCATTAGTTGATTATGGTTGACATTAGTTCACCATGGATGACTATGGTTGACATTAGTATACCATTGGTTGACTATTGGTTCACCATGATTGACTATTGCTTGACCATTGGTTATGGTTTACTATTGGTTGACTAATGCCTAACTATTTTTTGACCATGGTTGATTTTTGGTTGGCCAAGGTTGACTTTGGAAGACCATGGCTGACTATGGTTGGCCATCATTGACTTTGGAAGACCATGGTTGACTATCGTTGACTTTGGCTATCCATGGTTGACTTTGGTAGACTTTTGGTTCATCGTGGTTGAATTTGGTTGTGGTCAACCATGAAGAACCATAGTGAATAATGGTTAACCATAGTAAATGATAGTCAACAATAGTCAACCATAGTCAACAAAAGTCACCCATGGTCAGCCAAAGTCAACCATAATCAACCAAAGTCAACTATGGTCAAGTAATGTCAACCATAGTCATTCCTAGTCAACCAAAGTCAACCATCATCAACTTCAGTCAACTAATGTCAACCAAAGTCAAATGGTCAACCAAAGTCAACCATGGTAAACTAAAGTGTACCAAAGTCAACCATGGTTAAAGTCAAATATAGTTATGGTTGACCATGGTTGAATATTGTTGAATTTGGTCGAATATGGTTGATAACGGTTGACTTTGTTTGACTATTGTTAACTTTGATTGACCATGGTCGACTTTTGTTGACCATGGTTGACTATGGTATACTATGGTTGGATTTGGTTGACCATGGTTTACTTTGGTTGATCGTGGTTGACTTTGGTTGATGATGGTTGACTGTGGTTGAATATGGTTGATTATGGTTGACTTTGTTTGACTCTTGAACCTTTGTTAACCGTGGTTAACTAAAGGAAACCATGATGATCCAAGTTAAACCATGACCAGCTAAAGTCAACCATGATCAACCAAAGTCAGTAAAAGTTGACCATGGTAAACCAATGTTAACCATAGTCAACAATGGTCAACCAAAGTCAACCATGCTTAACCAAATTCAACCATGGTCAACCAAAGTCAACCATGGTCAACTTAAGTCAACCATAGTAAACTAAAAGCAACCATGGTCAACTAAATTCTACCAAAGTCAACTATAGTTATGGTTGACCATGGTTGAATATTGTTGAGTTTGGTCGAATATGGTTGATTATGGTTGACTTTGTTTCACTATGGTAAACTTTGATTGACCATGGTTTCCATTGGTTGACTATGGTAGACAATGGTTAGATTTGGTTGACTATGGTTGACCATGGTTGACTTTGGTTGAGTGTGGTTGACATTGGTTGATGATGGTGACTATGGTTGACTTTGTTTGATTATTGTTAACCTTTGTTAACCATGGTTGACTTTCATTAACCATGGTTCACAATGGTTGACATTCACTGACAATGGTTTAGTTTGGTTGACTTTGGTTGGCCATGGTTGGCTTTGGCTAACCATGGTTGACTTTGGTTGATAAATGGATGAATTTGTTTGAGTATGGTCGACTATGGTTAACTATGGTGGACCATTGTTGACTTTGTTTGACCTTGGTTTAGTTAAGTTTACCTTTGTTAACTTTGGTTGACCATGGCTAGCCATGGTTGACTATGGTTTACTTTTTTTCCATAATCAATTATTGGTTTACCTTGTGTGACTTTTGAATATGGTTAATAATGGTTGACTATGGTTGATTTTAGTTGACTATCATTGAATTTAATTGACTTTAGTAGACTAATTGACTATGGTTCACCATGGTTGATCATGGTTGAGTATGGTTGACCATGGTTGAATTTCATTGACTTTGGTTCACCCAGGATTGAAGTTAATTGACCATGGCTGCGTTTGGTTGATTTTGGTTGACCATGGTCGACTTTGGTTGATTTTTTGGTTAATAATGGATCACTTTGCTTGACCATGGTCACTAAGGTTGACTATGGTTAACCATGGTTGACTTTAGTTTACTTTTGGTTGATTATGGTTGACCATGGTTGACTTTAGTTTACTTTTTGGTTGAACATGGTTGATTTCAATTGACTATCGTTGAATTTGGTTGAATTCAGTTAATTATGGTTGACTTTGGTAGACTAATTGACTATGGTTCACCATGGTTGACCAAGGTTGACTTTGGTTCAACATGATTGACATTAATTGACCATGGTTGCGTTTGGTTGACTTTGGTTAACCATGGTGGACTTTGGTTGACTTTTGGTTAATCCGAGTTCACTTTGCTTGACCATGGTTCACGAAGGTTGACTATGGTCAATGATGGTTGACTTTAGTTTCATTTTGGTTGACTTTGGTTATGGTTGACTTTGGTTTACCTTGGTTGATTTTGGTTGACTATGGTTGACTTTTGGTTTTCTTTGACTATGGTTTACCATGGTTGGTTTTAGTTGACCATGACTAACCATGGTTGACTTTGGTTGACCATGGTGGAATTTGGTTGACTTTGATGACTTTAGTTTACTATTGTACGATTTTCTTAACTTTGGTTTACCACGATTGACTTTAGTAATATTATTAACCATGGAACCATGCTTAACCATGAAACCATGACTTTCATTTACCACCGTTGAATTTAATAATCTTTATCATGATTTAGTTATGCTTTGATCATTTTTTATTTCAATATTTTAACATTAATGTTAATAATAATGGTATTAGTGTTATTATTAATATTTTAATATTAATGATAAATTATTAATGTTGACTTTAATGTTGATAACATTATAGTTAATATTAATGTTATTCATATCTCATATAGCCAAAATTAAGATGCAACAATGTAGAAATAAAACATTTAATAAGTAATAATGTAGAAATAATGTTTCAATATTATGTCAAAATGTGAAAACCATGAATAATAATTTTATAGGATTGTTTTTAAGAGTTAATTATTTTATAAGGTTATGTTTAAGATTAAATATAAACATTAATGATGATTTTTTCTAATATTAATATTATTAATACATTAACATTAATGTTAATGGTATAAGAATGAAGATTTGATCTATAATCTTTATGAATTTTATGAGTAAATATTCTATTTTTTTAAATTGAAAAATAATAAAAAATTTGCATACCTATTTTTTATTCAAATTAGATATAAAACATCATATAACATTACCACACAATAAATCATAAATCCAAATTAGATAGAAAGCATCATATAGTATTATGACATAAATAAATCATAAATGGGTTGTATGTATGTTTTGAGATATAATAGAAGTGCAATTTAAAGAATATAAATGTGAGTTCATAAATTAAACCTAGGATCAAAGTTTGAAAAATAAATATTTAATGTTGCATTGTGCTATGCATTGTTTGTGACAATTACTTTGTCGAATTTGTTTTAAATGAATGAACACTTTTGAAAATTAAATTTACTTTTATAATTATTTAATAGTATTATAAATATTTATTTTAATTTAAAAAAATTAAATCATATTTATATAAAAATAGTTCGAATCGAATTTATATAAAATGATAATTAACTAAATAGTATTCACATTATATCCTCTTTTTCATAAGTATTATTGTAAAAATAATCATAAAACTTTGTTATAGTTTCGTATCATAAAACGTTATGAGATAATAAAACATGTGATTTGATATTATATCTTTTTTTTTAATTATCGATTTTTATTTTTTATTTATAATTATCTATTTTTATTTTTTATTTATTTTTTAAGAGAAATATGGATATGATTCATTCCATAAATTTGGAGAAATGTTTTATTAATTTCTTTTTATTTTTTTCAAATACAACATATATATATATATATATATATTTTTTATTAGAGTAAATGATGTATGATTAAGTTTGGTATTTTTAAATAAAATAATATTACTTGTTAAAAATTGAAAACAATTTCACTTTTAATAATAAATTAATAATACTTTTATTAAATCCAAAGTGAATCTTTTCTATTTGATTTATTAACATGTACTTGAAATTTTAAAATAGCACTTCACTTTTTTTCATTGTAATAAAAACCATTAGCTAATAGCCATTATTAATTTTTAACAAAAACTACCTTAAATATCAATAATCCTTTAAATAATATTTTCTTCATCATTATATGACTTACACATTAGCAACCTTATGAATTTAAAAATTAATTAGACTTACATATTTACAATCTGACTAATTTAATACTTCTATCAACAAACTGAAGTGACATATTAAGTTCGAACCATTTGAAAGCATTAATTTGTCATCGCAAATTTCAATCATAGCCATTATGCATTCCAGTACTTCTTCATCATACTTAGTTCCAGTTTCGCAGTTGTCAAAGACAAGCTCGTCGATTTCATAGCTTTCTATGTATTGAGAATGATACAAATCAATTTGGCAAAATTCTCGAGTCACCAGTGTGATAGTGAACAAATCCAAGCCATCAGTTTCAGCCACCATATCCTCAGTCCGAGTTCGACAGTCTGTAAAGCCAAGCTCATCAGTTTCAGAGCTTTCAACTTCTCCAGAATGATAAAAGTCAATTTTGAAGTCTTGAAAGCTTAAGCTAATCAGTTCCGGAACTTTCAAATTCTTTCGAATGATAGAAAACAAGATCATGTGAAGGTTAAACATATTCGGGGCAGTTGCAGCAAACTGTATTGATCAATTAATTAAAGAATTCCAATTCAGTTACCACAAATAAGTATCTTTTATGAAATTATGTATATTTCTTTTTTAAAACCCAAATTATAATATATATTCAAGTTTTATCATGAGAGAAATGATTAGTGTCAAAATATTAAAAAGATAATATCAATAATTAACTAGGCTTCTTATCAACGATTTAATGCGAAAATATGATTATGTTTTTTAAAATTATAAAATGACAGTAATGAATCTTTAGACGTTGAGCCATAAATCTTCCTAATTCAAGTTCGATTCTTCATATCTCATAAGCTTGACATTATTAACATTTTATTGTTATTTAATTAAATTAAAAATAAGAGAAATTAGGTGGAATTGATGTTGAAGCAAATGTCGGTAACCATAGAAAGGGATTGATTAGTGAGCATTGAATTCAAATACGATATTGAGAGTGACACTTGAATTGAAAGTATGTATGGTAGAATTTTCTTTATAACTGGAATTCCCTTTTTTCCCATATTGGAATTTCAATTTCAAGTATCTCTATCGACAAATAGATAAACCATAAATTTATAATTTTTATTCCCCTCAATGCATGTGTACATGGCAACTTGTAAGAATTGATCCAACGGGGAAAACGTATCAAGTGGGAACTGGGATCCCTTTCCATGGTTCTGTATTTCTGCATCCATGTTCAAGAGAATGAAAAAGCGTCGGTTTTCTCCCTCTGGAATTTGAAGATGCTTTCAGTATACAAAAATGGGTTGAGGTTAATTTTGATTTGACTTAATAATTGTTCATCCCTGTTCATCATTTAAAAATTAAGGCTATCATCTCTGGTTTTGCCGTGCATGAGAAGGATTGAATCAACATAAATGACAACATAAACATAAAATTTATATGAATTTATATGTCGATGCATCTTCATATTGACTCTACCGAACAGCCACTATTATAATGAAGCTACCTCACGCGTTTGAGGATATTTGTGTGCAGCAATGGCTCTACCTAGTAGTATTCCTGTTTTGCACCTATCTCTATCGACAAATAGATAAACCATAAATTTATAATTTTTATTCCCCTCAATGCATGCGTACATGGCAACTTGTAAGAATTGATCCAACGGGGAAAACGTATCAAGTGGGAACTGGGATCCCTTTCCATGGTTCTGTATTTCTGCATCCATGTTCAAGAGAATGAAAAGGCGTCGGTTTTCTCCCTCTGGAATTTGAAGATGCTTTCAGTATACAAAAATGGGTTGAGGTTAATTTTGATTTGACTTAATAATTGTTCATCCCTGTTCATCATTTAAAAATTAAAGCTACATCTCTGGTTTTGCCGTGCATGAGAAGGATTCAATCAACATAAATGACAACATAAACATAAAATTTATATGAATTTATATGTCGATGCATCTTCATATTGACTCTACCGGACAACCACTATTATAATGAAGCTACCTCACGCGTTTGAGGATATTTGTGTGCAGCAATGGCTCTACCTAGTAGTATTCCTGTTTTGCACCTAGTAATAAAACACATCAAAACTCAAATGCATCTTTAACTGACAGTGTAAAGGAATGAATTTCAAGTTATCATAAATTCATTTAATCTAGCGATAATAACAATAAAAATAATATCAAAAACCTATTTAATTTCAGACCCCTAACTTTATATATCAATGCAGATGACAGATTAAAGATCCAAGTTAAAATAAATATTAATACCCAAATTGTGGATGATGAAAAGAAGCTTCTGTTAAAAAAAATAAACCCTTCAAGAAAGTGAATACCGGAAAGTCGGAATCAGCATTCCTGTATATGCCTTCACGTCTCTTAAAGTAGCCGGGATTGAGAGCTTCAGCTCGGATTTTAACTAAAACCTGGCTTAGCAGGGGCTTTGGAACAGGAAATTCCCCGAATTGAAAGACGTATATGGATCCATATTCTTTGTAGAACCAGGCCTTCTGCATTTTTACTCCTATCTTGTTTCAATGTGCGCGTTTGTTTCGTTTTGATATGATCGGCGAACCAATACTGAGAGAACCATGATAAAGGAGACACTAGTATGTTGGTGTGTATTTGTAGCAATAAATATCCATGTTGAATTGAAATACTAACCGTGTGAAATACATTGCAAAGAAGAACTAATGCGAAAACCAAAAGAAAAAGAATTGCATTGGAGAGGGGAGTGCAAGCGTTACACCGAAGAGGAGCTAAGCACGATGCCAAGTGTTATAAAGTGTAACCTGTAACCATAACCAGTTCACCTAACTTATTAATATTAATAAATGTGTGTCTGCGTTCTTGATTTGAAGACACAACATAGGTAGAGATATGCTACGATTCCTTCATGGTTACTCCGGCGTTTCAATCGTTTTGTATGGCCACAAAACTTGGCCATTACAATGGCCGTTACCAAGCATCATACCACAAATAAAAACCCACCCAGCCAAGAAACACTTGGCATTTGAAATTATTTTAATAAATTATTTGATATAACCATGCATTGTTTCGATTTAAAGCTGCTTGTGAGTTAACATAGCAAATATCAAGGCTTAATTAATGCACTAGAAGAAGCATATTCCGGGAACATTAAAATCTGGCCATCAATTATTAAAAAACTAATAAATCACCCACCCCACCCCCACCCCAAAAGTTAAAAGAAAACGCCTATCGGCATAACTACAGAGCTCATCAACGATGGTGTATTGAGCTGCTTTGAGTATTTCGTCCAACTGCATTCGGCTGAGTGACCGAAGGCCCCTTCTTTCTGAGTGAGTAAAAAATGAGTCTGCAAAGAACTCAATCTCTAGCCTTTTTTCAAATCCTTCAAATCCAATTGCTGTGGTCGAGGCAACTGGTTCCTGACCAGCCACCAACATTTTCAATTGTAGAAAGGGGGAGACGTTAACTACTTGATTGATTTCTGGATTGAGAAAGTAGCAGAAGAAATTGGAGTTTAAAACAGGCAGTTTTCCAAAGCGTCTAAGCAGAAATTGCCACTCTACTCTAGGGGAGAGCCGATCGGACAGCAGTGAAGTGGAGCTACACACCAGTTCCTAGCGATCTATATTTAACTTTTAAGCCTCGGAAACCCACAAGAAAATACTATAGTAGTATGGCTTTCGGAGGCACGGAAATTACACAGCCATTTGCACAGTACGATTGGATTTGGATCACGGGCATTGTAAGGCGCTATACATATAGACGCCAGGATAGTTTGGGCCGACGTGGGAAACAAGAGTGACCCAGCCCGACTTCTAAAGAAGCCAAGAGTTGGTTTTTTTTTTTTCTACGCAAGTCTGTCTCACATGTTTAATATATAGCTCAAATATATTTAATTTATAATTTACACTCATTGAAAATTAACGTTAATTTTATTATGGTTTATAGTAATTAAAAGAAACAATATGTTTAATTTAAAAAGTTTGAATTAACACCATCACATTTGTGGAGTTCCCTGCAATTATTATTATTTCAAAGAAAAGAAAAATTAGATGTTGGTATTGTCCCTGCAATTATTATTATTTTAAATTTTGCAAGATGTTGATGATGATGATATCAAATAAAAGAAATTATGAAGAAGATAATGGAGCCTTTTCAAACTAAAAATAAAGTGCTTAGATTTGTATATTGATTTTCACAGACATTTGTGCAATGGGAGAAGCTTTTATGGAATGTATTGTACACCTAATATATCATGGTTATTTTGGTTGAGGACTTGAAGGTTATATTTTATAATCCAAAGGAGGGTAAATTTTGTTAAACTTTGTAAACAAAGCAACTAAAGTGGATGATTATGTTTTGTCCCACAAGCATAGAAGAAAACATGTTTCCTCCTGAAATGTCATAGGAAATTTTATGTATATAATATACTTGTACAGGAAATGTATATACATTGATAACTCCTTGGTGCTCAATGTACATGGTAGGATAACTTGGATAAGAAGTGATGCCTATACAATTATGGTATTGTTGGCACCACCTTAATGTTGCTAGTAACAATGAGAATCAAAACTAGAAGAGTAAACATATAAATGTGAATCTATAAATTGCCCAAAAAAGAAATAGTGTCTAGGTTCAATAATGAAGGGAACACAATTCACGATTTAATTTATTTACCCAAAACGATAGCCTTAGTCAATTTTGGAATGATGTATTTTTAGTTTTGATTGTATAGGTTTTTTAACTATGCATTCCATCATAGTCTATATTTACATATAGGGTTCATATTTTACAATGGATTAACCATTGCACCTATTGACAAGGCTATTTAGCTCAAGGGTTTAGTAAAGGAAGAGTTCCACACTACTATACTTTGACACTTATACTATCAATCTACTTCATACTCATTTGAGCTAGATTTTGTGCATTGTTATCCTGGTCCCTTCAATTCATGAGCTCGACAAGTACTTCTAATAAGTTTATATTAAACATATAAACACAATAGCTTCTATAAAGTTTCCATGTTTCCAAAATCGTAGAGATTATATTAAGGTTTATTTAACATTTGAATATTTCCTACCAATAATAATCAATCCATTCATCAATCTACTTGAATCGATTACAAAGTCTATTTCTTACCCCTTGAATGTTGTGAGAAACGACTTGAATATACATCCGATCTACTACACAACTTTGGTTAGTCCAAGTACTACTCCTTTTTAACCTTACACATTTTCTTTACATGCATTTTCATTATCTCATATAAGCCAACTACATATAAAAGCATACCACAATAATAGGTACTAACATTTCTATCAATGTACCTTAACATCCACATATGCTAATGAATTTGCTAACAAAGCTAGCCAAAAATATACAATATAAACCCAATGATCAATACAATCAATATACCACCAGACATATATATATGAGAATAACAAAGGTAACCACGACAATATACATTTATATTATTGACATCTTCTAATAACAATAAAACATTAAAGAATACTTATTTGGATCAATAGAGTCATGTGTCTTAGGACATGACTGCAAGTTTCCACCCAAACATAAGTTCTTTGTCCGGCCCTAGAGACTACCCCTGAGCTGGGAAAGAATCCACTAGATAGGAGAATAACTTTAAGGAAAGCCCTCCCACTCTCATCTAACACCTAGTCCTTAATCATGCATCAAGTATGAATATCTTATTTAATTATAGGTTAATATACTGTACCCCAAGGTATAAGTCTCCGCATTTCTTCCATCTTGTCTTTGCATACTATGCTTTGTTCATTTATTACCAATGCTAAAGTGTCCTTCCCTCACCTTGTACACACTTCAGAATATGTAAAAGTTTTATGTATATAAGAACCTTGCAGGTAAAGAATGGGCCAATTCCATTCCACACGAAATTTCACACATCAAAATATATATAATTATATATATATATAATTACTTGCACACAAGGAAAAGGGCCTACACCCCTCCCACAAAGGTCACTTTTGAGTGTGGATAAACACACAACACTAGTAATTCAAAATGCAACGCAAAAATGGGAAGCGCCCCCCTACAAAACTCCAACTCTTTGAGCTGCAATCAAAACACAAAGCAAATGATAAAAAAAATATGATAGAGATGTGGGTTGCGCCCTCCCTCTAGATCACTTGCATAATGATTAACTGCAACGACGAAAACTACACAACGAATTAAAAATATAGCGAAATCAATCACAATCTTTGCGAATGGAAAGTAGCGCTCTTCCAAAATTTCCATCCACAAGAACAAATTACATTCTAGAGACAGAGATAATAAATGTACATAAAAAAAGAAATTATCTAAGGATCCGCGATGGTTACGTCCTCTTTAAGCTCTCCATGAGAGAGGTATGTAATATATATATATATCATTCGATACTTGCAAATCAAAAGGTTTGGGCCGCCTCCCTTTCCCCACATCCCACACAGTCGAGCTTGATAGAAAGAATAGATATATTAACTGTTCAAAATAGAAAACTCACCCTCCGCCCTTGGTTCATAACTATACAAGCTTGATGACGAATATATATATATATATATATAATGAGCTAGCATCCAAATTATAACATATCTATTTGAAATCCTTGTTATTATTCACTATTTTTTTTCTTTAAATTTTACAAGATGTTGATGACGATGTTCAATTAAAGATATGTGACAACTTTATTTATATATTTTTAATCTCCTTGTAGAAAATTCTATGTGGTAAAACTTATTTGAAGCTATATTGCTTTACAAACATTACAACAAAATAAAAATAAAAACTATAATCTAGATAAATAATTGATCAACATAATTTAAATAGATAACAATATTCACTATAAATTTTATTATAGATCAAATAAAGCAAATTAGGACGAAGACCGCATTTTCAGAGAAAAAATAAAGTGCATAGATTTGTGTATTGATTTTCACACACATGTGTGCAATGGGAGAAACTTCCATGGAATGTATTGTACACCTAATATATCAAGGTTTGTTTGGTTGGGGACTTGAAGGTTAAAGTTTTGAATCCAAAGGAAGGTAAATTATGTTAAACTTTGTAAACAAAGCAGCTAAAGTGGATGATTATGTTTTGTCCAACAAACATAGAAGAAAACATGTTTCCTCGTGAAAGGTCATAGGAGATGTATGTATATAATATACTTGTAAAGGAAATGTATATACATTGATAACTCCTTGGTGCTCAATGTTTGTGGTAGGATAACTTCGATACGAAGTGATGACTATACAATTATGGTATTGTTGGCACCACCTTAATGTTGTTAGTCACAATGAGAATCAAAACTAGAACAGTAAACCGGTATAGAAATGATATCATCCTAGCATTAAAATGTGAATCTATAAATTGTCTCAAAAAGAAATAGTGCTTGGGTTCGTTACTAAAGGGAACACCATTCACCATTTAATTTATTTACCCAAAACTGCAAAGATTACTACAACTAAGTTATGTCATATCTAGTATACCATAATTTCAAATAGGAATAGGTTACACTATGGTATAAACAATAATCTTGTCTATAAATAAAAATGTCGATAGCATTAATCTATTTTGGAATGATGTCTTTTTAGTTTTCATTGTATAGTTTTTTGAACTATGCATTCCATCACACTCCATATTTACATATAGGGTTCATATTTTACAATGGTTTGACCATTGGAATTATAGGCAAGACTATTTAGCTTGTGTTTAGTAAAGGAGGAGTGTCGCACTACTATACTTCGAGGCTTATGAACTTATACAATCAATCTAATTCGTACTCATTTGAGATAGAGATTGTACGTTGGTATCCTCAATCCCGCGCTCGACGATTTTTAATTGTATGAATGGAGTTAATTCCATGTAGTTACCTTGAGGTATGGACTTTCAAGCATGGTAGATATTTTGATGAGTTTTCTTGAGATGGGTAGTTTTGGGAACACAAGGGCTTGCGACATAGATTAGTAGGCACCAAGAATCCTTTATGGACTACTTATGCTTTCTCTTTGAGTGTTTTATGTTCAATATCTCTTCCTCAAGAACATAAAATTGGGGTTTCCCATGGAGGGTTTCAAGCTTGATTTCAGCGTTTTAACAAATGATAACTCTAGATGGAGTGTTTATCATATATCGACATTCTTTTGTAAAATTTTTGTTCACAAGAATACCAATTTTAACTTGACCATTCAACTAGCTTCCTTCTAGTTATTGGATTTTTCTCACTTCAATTCTTGCATTTTGTTTTCTACAAGTTGATGGATAAGTTCTAAGACTATCCATTCTTTCTCTTCATAGTGTTTGCACAATTCTTCGATGCTAATCCTTTCCGAGGTAAATATTTCAACAATTGCATTTCACATTATTGATATAAATACATAAATATATATATATATATATACAGAGAGAGAGATAAAGAGAGAAAATATCCACTTTTTAGTACTACTATACATGTTTTTAATCTCGGTTGGTGTACTTATCTATTCTAGGTGTGTTATTTACTCTAGGGAATGAATTGTTGGTGGAGGACTTTAGGGTCATTGCCAAAGTAAATATTATTATTTTCTCATAGTTATAAATATATGTAGTAAAATCTATATTATTTTGTTTTATCTAAATTAATATGATTTATTTAAGTTTAGATTACATTATTTAATTGCACGTTTAAGTTTGCTAAAAAAAGAACATGAATAATTCCATAGCATAAATCAGATTTCATTTACTATTATGTGTAAATAAAAGAATAGCACTTTTTCTTTTTCTTTTTCCATATAAGTAGAAAAAATATAAATATTGTGGACCTAATGTTGAGCTCACCATAAAAAAGGAAAGATAAATTGATGTTTCTACTCTATAAACTGTTTAAATATGGTTTCTCTGCTAGAGTGCTAATATATGTGGCTATGAAAATAGTTTCCATCTTTAGGTTCATGAGGACTAACATCTCTAAACATTTTTTTTCAAGTCAAAATGACCTTTAGTTTTGCTAGTTTTATTTAATATAAATATTGTAAACAAATTTAATAATTAGATACTTTTCTAATAAGGAGTGACTCTAACAATAAAACATAATTTTAAATTATTCCATTTTTTTCTTAGAAAATCTCATAAAATGAAAATTAATGAGCGATATGCAATAAAATTATTTGCTTTCCAAAATACAAACTGATTTGGGAATGTCCACAAACCACCCAACCATCATCTAAGACTTGTAACTTTATCCGAAAAGGACACCCACAAAACAAACCGTGATAATACCAGAACGAAATTAACTCAACTCAAATAGTTCCATTATACACAAACTTTCGGCCCATAACTACAATGACATAAAAAAGTACCCTATTGTGAGTGCCACACCTAACATTCGCAATGCTCACAATTGTGTTCTTCTCAATGCTCACAATTTTGTGCATGGTGAGTCTTTTACATGGTCTCCGCTTGTTCAAGAAAACAATGTTTACCACTCCAAAATATTAATATTGATAGTTACTCTTAATGCCCGCCTCAAGCCACACTTTCATGTGCTCTTGAGTATGATCATGGAGAGTCCAAAATCTTTACTCTAAGACTTTATCATGTAGCTTACAGAGGTATCAAACCATTTTTAAATTTGGGCATGAGCTGAAATCCTACCTTGAAGTGTATACCGATTTCATCTCAAAATATCAAAGATAAATGTCTTTAGAGGAAAGAAAGTGAATGGAGTATTGTTTTACATAGTTGCGGGATGGACGAAATTTTATTTACCAGTGTGAGTCTCACATTCGTTGATGCAATCTTGACTATGTTTAGTTGAAGGAAGACTAATGTGTGGTAATGGATTCCACACACAAATTATAATAGTTTGTATTGGTGCGTGCTTGAAGGTCACAAGCTTGAATCCAAGAGGGGGTAACATACGTACACCTTTGTACAATAAGCTATTAATTGATTTTTATCCTTGAAGGTCACGGGTTTTAATCTGGTATATACACCTTCATAAAACAAATAGTCAATTCATTCCCCATTAGAGACTATTTATCCAAGGGGACCCTCATACATCAATTTTAATCTAATTAAACTGCAACTTTAAATTGGTTACTGTCTATCCTTCACAGCGGGTGACAAGTGTGGGCCAACCAAGAGATCTGGTGGATAGACACAAGGCTAGACACATTCACGTGCCAACAAAGAGGCCGGACACATACCCGCTCGAGTCATCCCCGCATCTCCGGAAGTCATCATAAAGCGGGAAAGGAATACCGTCAGCTTGCGAAGTACTGCCGATTAACCACTCCTGCATCCGATTGGTCTTGTCTTTGCGTTTTGGTTTGACTCTGAGCAATGTCCATTACTCCCATGAAGAAATTCGAGTGGGGCAGTATGCACACACTCATGATAAGGGAAGACACAAAGAGGACGGAGGTCCATACATCCCCGGGAGAAAGGAGAAGCTGCAAACATTTGCATAGAGCTTGGAACACCGTGCGAATCTCTCTCCTGAACATTTTCATTGTTCGTGGAATATTGTCATCTGTTCAGCTCGCAGCTGAAGCAAAAATACCACCCACAAAGAGAAGTTATACCACGCACAAGTCCAAACACACAGGCCCTTATCCCGGCCCCGCCGGTGAGTTTCCATGCACGACATAGTGGGGAAGGCCCGTCGTTACACGAAAGAAATGCCAAAGCAAGCTTAGGAGGACATTAAAGAAGATTAAGAGGATGCTCAGTCGCCTCGAGGCTGTCTTTCGAGTAAATAAATCAGGAATGAATTCGAAGCTCTGGTTTGGGACCCTGGAACAATAGAGGTCGCACCACCCTTTACCAAAGGACCCTCGATTATCATTGGATGTAAAATTCGCTTATGGGTAAGACCCTGGTAGAAAAAGGAGAATCTCATGTGGAAATCCTTTTGCAGCAAGATTAGATGGTTGGCTATTTCAGGAAGATCCACCCAAATCAATAGCAAATTTCCCACCGGTTGAACATTTAGCTCGGTTTTTTGTTTTGCGTATGTCTTCATTTTTGGTTTTGATATGTCATTACAGTTAGTGTTGTTGTTTTTAATTTCATGGCAATCTACCTTTGTAGAGTGGATAGCAAATCTCAAACTTTCTAGTACAGTCTTGTTTCCTTTCGGGGAAGAATGCTGAAAGTTTGATTTTGGGTTTGTTTTTCTGTATTTGTTTCTAGTTGCAATATAAAGAACTACCCTAACTTACCAAAAAAAAAATTGGTTGCTATCTAAATGATAAACAAAAGTTAAATTATTCTTATTATTATTATTATTATACCTTTTCTAGTAGTTTAAGTCTAGCATTCTAAGGTTAGTAGTTATATGATTTAAATATATCTATTGTTTCTTCTCCAAGAATACACATTAAAAGATTATATAAAAACACAATAAATGTATTATATAGTTAATATTTATACACATAATTAAAACATTCTTTTCTATTTCAAAAATGAAAGTTAATGTTTTATATTTGTTGTATTATGTTAAATTCACATTAAAAAAATAGATTCCATTAAAATAATTTTTCAAACAAATTTTGTTTATGATTAAAACTAAAACATGTAGACCTAGCAGAAAAGAAAACTTCAAATATGCATAAAACTTCATATCTTTGTATTCCATTTTCTCTTTCGCATTGCAAATAAATTGTCGTTTTTGGCGTTTTACTTCTGAAGGAAATGAAGGAAGAATAAACTGAATCCTCCCGAGACAAATAGGATCCTAGCAGAAACTTCGTATATGCATCAAACTTGTGCACATCTTTGTACCCCATTTTTTTTATCTTCTCTTGTAAATAATCGTTTTGTTTGGCTTTCGTCTTCTGAACCAAATGAAGGTAGAATAGGCTGAGCATCGGTCATTTTGTAAATGTAATATGCTGCACTAGTCTTCCCCGGAAGCTGCTGTTGACTTATCGTTTCACAAGTATAACCCTGTGGGCAAACTGGTTTCGTCCACGAAGATTGACATGTTCCACCATCTACACGCACTGCAATGGAGAATATCATGGGCCTGAAACATCTTAATACCCTCTCCACCAATGCTTCCAAATCACAATCCTTGGGATCATAACCCATCGCCTCAAAGCTTCCATAACTGAAGCCATCCTCGGGAGTTACATGAATTGTAGAAAAAGCTGGTCCTTCAATTGAATTCATGGAGTAGCCGCATGGATGAAATTCAAAATCACAGATTTTCGCCTCCGGAAGAATTTGGGATATACCGGATTCAAGAGTCATTTCTGCCGCACAATTACATCGATCCTTGTAAAACAGAGAAGCCTGCTTGCGGTCGAGCTGGGTCATGCACATCTCCAGTGTAAAAATTGGTTCAGTCGCAACCTTAGATGTAAAATCATCAGTCGAGGCCAAGTAGATATGCCAGTTATAATACGTTGCAGAATTTCCCATAACAAAAGCCATGCCACCCGATCCAAGAGTTCCAAAGTACTTGTCCAGATATGACACTTCCTCGGAGAAGCTGCGGTGAGGAAATGACTGGGCTCCAGGAAACATGAATGTTCCTCGACTGTATTTAACATTTTTTACCGAGAGAGACAAGCTGCTTGCATTGCTTAATATCAGAGGGATGGAAAGGAGCAGTTTGGTAGTCCCACAGGTTTTGAGAATGATCTTGAATGGATAAACAAACAGACTCGACTCTGACAGCACATATGAATCAAAATACTCACTAGAGAGCTCATCAACGATGGTGCATTCAGCTGCTTTGAGCATTTCGTCCAATTGCATTCGGCTGAGTGACCGAAGGCCCCTTCTTTCTGAGTGAGTAAAAAATGAGTCTGCAAAGAACTCAATCTCTAGCCGTTTTTCAAATCCTTCAAATCCAATTGCTGTGGTCGGGGCAACTGGTTCCTGACCAGCCACCAACATTTTCAATTGTAGAAAGGGGGAGACGTTAACTTCTTGATTGATTTCTGGATTGAGAAAGTAGCGGAAGAAATTGGAGTTTAAAACAGGGAGTTTTCCAAAGCGTCTAAGCAGAAATTGCCACTCTACTCGAGGGGAGAGCCGATCGGACAGCAGGGAAGTGGAGCTACACACCAGTTCCTAGCGATCTATATTTAACTTTTAAGCCTAGGAAACCCACAAGAAAATACTATAGTAGTATGGCTTTCGGAGGCACGGAAATTACACAGCCATTTGCACAGTACGATTGGATTTGGATCACGGGCATTGTAAGGCGCTATACATATAGACGCCAGGATAGTTTGGGCCGACGTGGGAAACAAGAGTGATCCAGCCCGGCTTCTAAAGAAGCCAAGAGTTGGTTTTTTTTTTTTTTCTACGGAAGTCTGTCTCACGTCTTTAATATATAGCTCAAATATATTTAATTTATAATTTACACTCATTGCAAATTAATGTTAATTTTATTACGGTTTACAGTAATTAAAAGAAACAATATGTTTAATTTAAAAAGTTTGAATTAACACCATAACATTTGTGGAGTTCCCTGCAATTATTATTATTTGAAAGAAAAGAAAAATTAGATGTTGGTATTGTCCCTTCAGGGTTAGGTCTTCATGATTAGGTGATAGTATTAAAAAATTTAATTTGTCCCATGTATCATTGCATAAATATAATATCTTGTTATTTGCAATAATTTATTTAAACTCTTGCACAAGAGGAAGAATTATTCATAATTCTGGAATACATCTCCATTGTATTATATTGTTAGTTATTTTTCATATGTATTAATTATTTGTATGATATCTTTGTTATTATTCACTATCTTTTTTTTCTTTAAATTTTGCAAGATGTTGATGATGATGTTGAATTAAAGATATAACAAATAATTGATAAACTTAAAGTACAAATATTAAACTTATAACAATCTTCATTATAAATTTTATTATAGATCAAATAAAAGAAATTATGAAGAAGATAATGGAGCCTTTTCAAACTAAAAATAAAGTGCTTAGATTTGTATATTCATTTTCACACACATGCGTGCAATGGGACAAGCTTTTATGGAATGTAGTGTACACCTAATATATCATGGTTATTTTGGTTGAGGACTCGAAGGTTATATTTTATAATCCAAAGGAGGGTAAATTTTGTTAAACTTTGTAAACAAAGCAACTAAAGTGGATGATTATGTTTTGTCCCACAAGCATAGAAGAAAACATGTTTCCTCCTGAAATGTCATAGGAAATTTTATGTATATAATATACTTGTATAGGAAATGTATATACATTGATAACTCCTTGGTGCTCAATGTACGTGGTAGGATAACTTGGATAAGAAGTGATGCCTATACAATTATGGTATTGTTGGCACCACCTTAATGTTGCTAGTCACAATGAGAATCAAAACCAGAACAGTAAACAGATACATAAATGATATCATCCTAGGATTAAAATGTGAATCTATAAATTGCCCAGAAAAGAAATAGTGTCCGGGTTCAATAATGAAGGGAACACAATTCACGATTTAATTTATTTACCCAAAACGATAGCCTTAGTCAATTTTGGAATGATGTATTTTTAGTTTTGTTTGTATAGGTTTTTTAACTATGCATTCCATCATAGTCTATATTTACATATAGGGTTCATATTTTACAACGGATTAACCATTGCACCTATTGACAAGGCTATTTAGCTCAAGGGTTTAGTAAAGGAAGAGTGCCACACTACTATACTTTGACACTTATACTATCAATCTACTTCATAGTCATTTGAGCTAGATTTTGTGCATTGTTATCCTCGTCCCTTCAATTCGTGAGCTGGACAAGTACTTCTAATAAGTTCATATTAAACATATAATACACAATAGCTTCTATAAAGTTTCCATGTTTCCAAAATCGTAGAGATTATATTAAGGTTTATTTAACATTTGAATATTTACTACCAATAATAATCAATCCATTCAGCAATCTACTTGAATCTATTACAAAGTCTATTTCTTACCCCTTGAATGTTGTGAGAAACGACTTGAATATACATCCGATCTACTGCACAACTTTGGTTAGTCCAAGTACTACTCTTTTTTAACCTTACACATTTTGTTTACATGCATTTTCATTATCTCATATAAGCCAACTACATATAAAAGCATACCACAATAACACGTACTAACATTTCTATCAATGTACCTTAACATCCACATATGCTAATGAATTTGCTAACAAAGGTAGCCAAAAATATACAATATAAACCCAATGATCAATACAATCAATATACCACCACACATATATATATGAGAATAACAAAGGTAACCACAACAATATACATTTATATTATTGACATCTTCTAATAACAATAAAACATTAAAGAATACTTATTTGGATCAATAAAGTCATGTGTCTTAGGGCATGACTGCAACTTTCCACCCAAACATAAGTTCTTTGTCCGGCCCTAGAGACTACCCCTGAGCTGGGAAAGAATCCACTAGATAGGAGAATAACTTTAAGGAAAGCCCTCCCACTCTCATCTAACACCTAGTCCTTAATCATGCATCAAGTATGAATATCTTATTTAATTATAGGTTAATATACTGTACCCCAAGGTATAAGTCTCCGCATTTCTTCCATCTTGTCTATGCATACTATGCTTTGCTCATTTATTACCAATGCTAAAGTGTCCTTCCCTCACCTTGTACACACTTCAGGATATGTAAACGTTTTATGTATATAAGAACCTTGCAGGTAAAGAATGGGCCAATTCCATTCCACACGAAATTTCACATATCAAAATATATATAATTATATATATATATATATATATAATTACTTGCACGCAAGGAAAAGGGCCTACACCCCTCCCACAAAGGTCACTTTTGAGTGTGGATAAACACACAACACTAGTAATTCAAAATGCAATGCAAGAATCAGAAGTGCCCCCCTACAAAACTCCAACTCTTTGAGCTGCAATCAAAACACAAAGCAAATGATAAAAAAAGATATGATAGAGATGTGGGCTGCGCCCTCCCTCTAGATCACTTGCATAATGATTAACTGCAACGAAGAGAGGTATGAAATCTACACAACGAATTAAAAAGACAGCGAAATCAATCACAATCTTTGCGAATGGAAAGTGTCGCTCTTCCAAAATTTCCATCCACAAGAACAAATTACATTCTAGAGACAGAGATAATAAATGTACATAAGCAAAGAAATTATCTAAGGATCCACGATGGTTACGTCCTCTTTAATCTCTCCACGAGAGAGGTATGTAATATATATATATATATCATTCGATACTTGCAAATCAAAAGGTTTGGGCTGCCTCCCTTTCCCCACATCCCACACAGTCGAGCTTGATAGAAAGAATAGATATATTAACTGTTCAAAATAGAAAACTCACCCTCCGCCCTTGGTTCATAACTATACAAGCTTGATGACGAATATATATATAATGAGCTAGCATCCAAATTATAACATATGTATTTGAAATCCTTGTTATTATTCACTATCTTTTTTTCTTTAAATTTTACAAGATGTTGATGATGATGTTCAATTAAAGATATGTGACAACTTTATTTATATATTTTTAATCTCCTTGTAGAAAATTCTATGTGGTAAAATTTATTTGAAGCTATATTGCTTTACAAACATTACAACAAAATAAAAATAAAAACTATAATCTAGATAAATAATTGATCAACATAATTTAAACAGATAACAATATTCACTCTAAATTTTATTATAGATCAAATAAAGCAAATTAGGACGAAGACCGCATTTTCAAAGAAAAAATAAAGTGCATAGATTTGTGTATTGATTTTCACACACATGTGTGCAATGGGAGAAACTTCCATGGAATGTATTGTACACCTAATATATCAAGGTTTGTTTGATTGGGGACTTGAAGGTTAAAGTTTTGAATCCAAAGGAAGGTAAATCATGTTAAACTTTGTAAACAAAGCAACTAAAGTGGATGATTATGTTTTGTCCAAAAAACATAGAAGAAAACATGTTTCCTCGTGAAAGGTCATAGGAGATGTATGTATATAATATACTTGTAAAGGAAATGTATATACATTGATAACTCCTTGGTGCTCAATGTTTGTGGTAGGATAACTTCGATACGAAGTGATGACTATACAATTATGGTATTGTTGGCACCACCTTAATGTTGTTAGTCACAATGAGAATCAAAACTAGAACAGTAAACCAGTATAGAAATGATATCATCCTAGCATTAAAATGTGAATTTATAAATTGTCTCAAAAAGAAATAGTGTTTGGGTTCGTTATTGAAGGGAACACCATTCACCATTTAATTTATTTACCCAAAACTGCAAAGATTACTACAACTAAGTTATGTCATATCTAGTATACCATAATTTCAAATAGGAATAGGTTACACTATGGTATAAAGAATAATCTTGTCTATAAATAAAAATGTATAAATAAAAATGTCGATAGTATTAATCTATTTTGGAATGATGTATTTTTAGTTTTCATTGTATAGTTTTTTGAACTATGCATTCCATCACACTCCATATTTACATATAGGGTTCATATTTTACAATGGTTTAACCATTGGAATTATAGGCAAGACTATTTAGCTTGCGTTTAGTAAATGAGGAGTGTCGCACTACTATACTTCGAGGCTTATGAACTTATACAATCAATCTAATTCATACTCATTTGAGCTAGAGATTGTACGTTGGTATCCTCGATCCCATGCTCGACGATTTTTAATTGTATGAATGGAGTTAATTCCATGTAGTTACCTTGAGGTATGGACTTTCAAGCATGGTAGATATTTTGATGAGTTTTCTTGAGATGGATAGTTTTGGGAACACAAGGCCTTGTGACATAGATTAGTAGGCACCAAGAATCCTTTATGGATTACTTATGCGTTCCTTTTGAGTGTTTTATGTTCAATATCTCTTCCTCAAGAACATAAAATTGGGGTTTCCCATGGAGGGTTTCAAGCTTGATTTCAGCGTTTTAACAAATGATAACTCTAGATGGAGTGTTTATCATATATCGACATTCTTTTTTAAAATTTGTGTTCATAATAATACCAATTTTACCTTTACCATTCAACTAGCTTCCTTCTAGTGATTGGATTTTTCTCACTTCAATTCTTGCATTTTTTTTCTACAAGTCGATGGATAAGTTGTAAGACTATCCATTCTTTCTCTTCATAGTGTTTGCACAATTCTTCGATGCTAATCCTTTCCGAGGTAAATATTTCAACAATAGCATTTCACATTATTGATATAAATATATATATATAGAGAGAGAGAGATAAAGAGAGAAAATATCCACTTTTTAGTACTACAATACATGTTTTTAATCTCGGTTGGTGTAATTATATATTTCAAGTGTGTTATTTACTCTAGGGAATGAATTGTTGGTGGAGGACTTTAGGGTCATTGCAAAAGTAAATATTATTATTTTCTCATAGTTATAAATATATGTAGTAAAATCTATATTATTTTGTTTTATCTAAATTAATATGATTTATTTAAGTTTAGATTACATTATTTAATTGCACCTTTAATTTTACTAAAAAATAGAACATGAATAATTCCATAGCATAAATCAGATTTCATTTACTATTATGTGTAAATAAAAGAATAGCATTTTTTCTTTTTCTTTTTCATATAATTAGAAAAAATATAAATATTGTGGAGCTAATGTTGAGCTCACCATACAAAAGGAAAGATAAATTGATGTTTCTACTCTATAAACTAATTAAATATGGTTTCTCTCCTAGAGTGCTAATATATGTGGCTATGAAAAAGTTTCCATCTTTAGGTTCATGAGGACTAACATCTCTAAACATTTTTTTTCAACTCAAAATAACCTTTAGTTTTGCTAGTTTTATTTAATATAAATATTGTAAACAAATTTAATAATTAGATACTTTTCTAATAAGGAGTGAGTGTAACAATAAAATAGAATTTTAAATTATTCCATTTTTCTCTTAGAAAATCTCATAAAATCAAAATTAATGAGTGATATGAAATAAAATTATTTGCTTTCCAAAATACAAACTGATTTGGGAATGTCCACAAACCACCCAATCATCATCTAAGACTTGTAAAGGCCTCACAATAAAAGACCTAGAAGTGAAGAAGAAGAAGAAGAAGAAAGAACCTTCTTCAAAAGAAGATCTAGGAGAAATAGAGAAGAAGATGCAGAAGAATATCTTCTTTTCTCCGCATTCTCTGGATCTATAACTCCTGGAGAAGATACATGGGTTATTGATAGTGGTGCTTCAAAGCACATGACAGGTCAGAAAAAGACTCTCTCAAGGATTGAAGAAAAGACTTCTCCCCAAAAGGTATCTCTAGGAGATTACTTTCAATATCCCATCAAGGGAATTGGTGAAGCAAGCTACAAGCTTGATTCAGGTACCTCCCTGAAAATGAAAGAAATATTGTATCTACCAGGATTGAAGAAGAACTTGTTATCCATCTCAGCATTGGATAAGAAAGGCTACAAGATTGCAGTCATTGATGGACAAGTCTTAATGTGGTCCAAAGGAAAGTCTATCAAGGATGCAATTATCATTGGTGAAGAAGAAGGAGGTTTATACAATCTTAAGGGTCTTCCAGAAGCAGCTCTTTTTCATGAAACCTTTAGCCCAAATGAACTATGGCATAGGAGACTTGCTCACATTAACTACAAGGCACTACCCTATGTAAGCAAGGTAGTTATAGGTTTGCCAGACTTAAAGTCTAATCATGATGGCACATGCAAAGGCTGTGCAAAAGGGAAGAATGTCAAGAAGCCATTTCCCAGAAGTGAAACAAAGACTAAAGGTACCCTCGAGTTAATACACTTTGATGTATGTGGACCAATGCCCTCCACATCTTTGAGTGGATATGAATACTATGTCACATTCATTGATGACTACTCAAGGAAAACTTAGATATTCTTTCTAAAAGGTAAGAATGAAGTCTTTGAAAAATTCAAAGAGTTTAAGGCCTTAATAGAAAATATCTCAGAAAAGAAAATCAATATTCTCAGAACAGACAATGGCGGGGAATATACTTCAAAGGAATTTGAAGACTTTTGTAAAGGAGATGGAATCAAAAGGGAACTAACCACTCCCTACAATCCCCAACAAAATGGGGTTGCTGAAAGGAAGAATAGACCTATCATGGAAGCTGTAAAGACTATGATTCAGGATCAAGATCTTCCTATGTATCTATGGGCTGAAGCAGCCAAGACAGCTGTCTATGTACAAAATAGACTTTCTCATAGTGCTCTTGAATTTAAGACTCTAGAAGAAGTATTCACAGGAAAGAAGCCTGAGGTAAGTCATCTAAAAATATTTGGATGTCCTGTGTATATTCACATTCCAAAAGAAAAGAGAACCAAGTTGGATCCCTCTGGTAAGAAAGGAATATTTGTTGGATATTGTGAAACATCCAAAGCTTTTAGAATTTACATACCTGGTTTTCATCATATGGATATAAGTAGAGATGTAACATTTGATGAAGAAACAGCTATCAAGAAATCTAGGAAGTACCAACTTGAATAAATCTATGAAGAATATTCACCTCCTAGAGTTACAAAAGTTGTACCCATTCCTGAAGATGATACACCAAAAGATCATGATATGATAGAACCTCAAGAACCCTCTCTTTAAAATTTATCTAGAAAAAGAAGACCAGCATGGGATAGAGACATTATTCAAGGAGCTGAAAAATATGGAGCTCCTGAAGGTTCCACTAGAGAAAGGAAGAAACCCAAGTTTGTATCCAACTATGTGGCCTTAATGTGTGATCTTGTGGATCATCAACCCACCAGCTATGAGGAAGCAGCTCAAGAAAATGAGTGGGTAGAAGCTATGACATAAGAGTACCAGTGAATAATGAAAAATAATGTTTGGGACATAGTTCCCAAACCAAAGGATAAAAGTGTGGTTTCTTCCAAATGGATTTTCAAGATAAAACATGCTGCAGATGGTAGCATTGAAAAATACAAGGCAAGATTTGTAGCTAGAGGGTTCTCTCAAAAGGAGGGAATAGACTATGAAGAAACATTTGCACCAGTTGCTAGGTACACTTCAATTAGAACTATCATGGCACTTGCATCTATGATGAAGTGAGAATTACACTAGATGGATGTTAAAACAACCTTCCTGAATGGTGTCATTGAAGAAGAAGTGTACATGGAACAACCATAAGGTTTTGAGGTCAAAGATAGAAGAACTCATGTATGCAAGTTGAAAAAGGCTTTGTATGGATTGAAGCAAGCTCCCAGAGCTTGGTACAGAAGGATTGACAGTTTCTTAACAGGTATGGGCTTTACCAAGAGTAAAGCTGATCCAAATCTCTATCTCAAAATTATGGATGATGAACCTGTTATATTACTATTGTATGTGGATGATCTATTTCTAACAGGAAATGAGAACCAAATTATCGAATGTAAGAAGAAGCTTTCTTCCGAATTTGAAATGAAGGATCTAGGATTAATGCAATACTTCTTAGGTCTAGAAGTATGGAAAGAACCAAAAGGAATCTTCCTAAATCAAGGTAAGTATGCTGTGGAGATCTTGAAAAGATTTGACATGTTGGAGTGTAAGACCATGGCTACTCCCATGGACTCCAACTTAAAATTATTAGTTGATGACTCATCAGAATTAGTGGATGTAACTCTATATAGACAAATCATTGGGTCATTGATGTATTTGACAAATACCAGACCAGACATATGCTTTGTTGTAAATACTTTGA
Organism: Larix kaempferi; assembly: GCA_027924585.1. Taxonomy (NCBI): domain Eukaryota; kingdom Viridiplantae; phylum Streptophyta; class Pinopsida; order Pinales; family Pinaceae; genus Larix; species Larix kaempferi. Next base: position 722,589 of record BSBM01002149.1, on the reverse strand, counting down.
GTCAATTTCTAGTAGAACCAAGGAAGGTTCACCTAATAGCTGCAAAGCATGTAATGAGGTATCTAAAAGGTACTTTAGATTTTGGTCTTTACTACCTCAGAAATCATGAACTTAGGTTACATGGTTATTCAGATTCTGATTGGGCAGGAAGTGTTTCAGACAGGAAGAGTACATCAGGTGGATGTTATGGACTTAGATCTGCCATGATCTCTTGGATTAGCAAGAAACAATCCAGTGTGGCTCTCAGTACTACTGAAGCAGAATATATAGCTGCCTACTCTGCTAGCTGTGAAGCAATATGGCTTCGAAAACTACTATCTGGAGTATTTGACTTAGAATTGGATCCTACTGTGATTATGTGTGACAATCAAAGTTGTATCAAGATGACAGAAAATCCGATATTTCACGATAAGTCAAAACACATAGAGATCTGATACTTTTATATACGAGATATGGTGCAAAGAGGAGCTATTAAGCTCGAGTATGTGCGCACTGAGAATCAAATTGCTGATATTTTGACCAAACCTCTGTCTCGAGTGAAATTTGAATACTTCCGAGACAAACTTGGTGTGGTTCAAAAGGACTCTCCTCGAAAGGGGGAGTAGTGTGGTCTCTAATGATGAGATTGCCTCATCGACAGCAAGGTCGATGATGTGGATACATGTTTTAGATACTTAGACTTAGGAATCTTATATTTAGATTACTTATTTTCTCTCACTTACTTTTGCTTCACTGATGTATTAATGAGGATACATAGTTTATTGATATTTTATTGTTGTATCATTAAGGATACATGTCTTACTAATGTATTGATGAGGATACATGTTTTATTGATGTATTGACAAGAATACATGTTTTAATGATATCTGTATTGATAAGGATATAGATTGGGATTGTATCATCCCTGGACTTTGGTCCCTTGAGTTGATCCGTAGACGTATGGTCTCCGAGAATGAAGTCCTTAATGGACAGATGGGGATTGTATCATCACTGGACTTTGGTCCCTTGAATTGATCCGTAGACGCATGGTCTCTGAGAATGAAGTCCTTCATGGACAGATGGGGATTGTATCATCCCTGGACTTTGGTCCCTTGCATTGATCCATAGACGTATGGTCTCCAAGAATGAAGTCCTTAATGGACAAATGGGGATTGTATCATCCCTGGACTTTGGTCCCTTGAATTGATCCGTAGATGTATGGTCTCCGAAAATGAAGTCCTTAATGGACAGATAGGGATTGTATCATCGCCGGACCTTGGTCCCTGAATTGATCCATAGACGTATGGTCTTCGAGAATAAAGTCCTTAGTGGACAGATGGGGATTGTATCAACCCCGGACTTCGGTCCCTGAATTGATCCATAGACGTATGGTCTCCGAGAAGTGGGGATTGTATCATCCACGGACTTCGGTCCCTGAATTGATCCGTAGACGTATGGTCTCTGAGAAGTGGGGATTGTATCATCCCTGGACTTTGGTCCCTTAATTGATCCGTAGACGTATGGTCTCCAAGAAGTGGGGATTGTATCATCCCCAGTCTTTGGTCCCTGACTTGATCCGTAGACGTATGGTCTCTGAGAAGTGGGGATTGTATCATCCCCGGACCTTCGTCCCTGAATTGATCCGTAGACGTATGGTCTCCGAGAAGTGGGGATTGTATCATCCCCAGACCTCGGTCCCTGAATTGATCCGTAGACATATGTCTCCGAGAAAGTGATTCATTGATGATGTGGTTACTTGTATCGGTAGGATACTTGTATTGATGATGTGGTTACTTGTATCGGTAGGATACTTGTATTGATGTGGTTACTTGTATCGATAGGATACTTGTATTCATGATGTGGTTACTTGTATCGGTAGGATACTTGTATTCATGATGTGGTTACTTGTATCGGTAGGATACTTGTATTGATGATGTAGTTACTTGTATCGGTAGGATACTTGTATTGATGTGGTTACTTGTATTGGTAGGATACTTGTATTGATGATGTGGTTACTTGTATCGGTAGGATACTTGTATTGATGATGTGGTTAATTGTATCGGTATGGATACTTGTATTAATGATGTGGTTACTTGTATCGGTATGGATACTTATATTGATGATCGCGAGATGACGATATTGATGATCGTGCGATGACGATATTGATGATCGTGCGATGACGATGTTGATGATCGTGCGATGACGATGCTGATGATTGTGAGATGACGATGCTGATGATCATGGGATGACGATGCTGATGATCGTACGATGACGATACTGATGATTGTGAGATGACGATATTGATGATCGTGTGATGACGATGATGATGATCGTGAGATGACGATGCTGATGATCGTGCGATCACGATGCTGATGATCGTGCGATGACGATGCTAATGATCGTAAGATGACAATGATAATTGAAGACAGCTTCCGATGATATATAGATGTATCATGTATGATGTAGTCGATGACTCCTTGCTCCTGCAGACGTTGTTATAATATCCTTCTCGTTAAGGGGGAGTGTTGAATATTGTAACTTCTAAGAATATTATAATTGTACTTTATTATTCCGGAGATGTTTCATCCCTCCGAGGTAACTCTATTACTTATCCGGAGATGATTATTCCTCCGAGGGTGTGTGGTAACTAGGGTTATTTGACCCACCATGTGGGGGTCGGCCCTGATAATATATTTTAGGGTTTATTAGACTTCTCAAGTAGAGGTCGGCCCCATTAGGACTTTTAGTCAGTCGGGGACTAATATAAATAGAGGAGGCGAACTCCTCATTAGATACACTGACTTACTTGAGAAAAGTAGCGCACTTGTCTGGGAGGTCTGCTAAGGAGATAAAGAAGGTGGGAGCACATCTTGTATTTCGGTTGATCATCTTATTGAAGAAAGCTTTGCTGGGTTTTCTACCCCATGAGGTTTTCCCAGGGTAAATTCTGTGTCTATCTTGTGATTATGCTTCTTTCAGTGATCTTGCTAGTCTATTTGGTTTAAACTTAACAAATAATTGATAAACTTAAAGTACAAATATTAAACTTATAACAATCTTCATTATAAATTTTATTATAGATCAAATAAAAAAAATTATGAAGAAGATAATGGAGCCTTTTCAAACTAAAAATAAAGTGCTTAGATTTGTATATTGATTTTCACACACATGTGTGCAATGGGAGAAGCTTTTATGGAATGTATTGTAGACCTAATATATCATGGTTATTTTGGTTGAGGACTTGAAGGTTATATTTTATAATCCAAAGGAGGGTAAATTTTGTTAATCTTTGTAAACAAAGCAACTAAAGTGGATGATTATGTTTTGTCCCACAAGCATAGAAGAAAACATGTTTCCTCCTGAAATGTCATAGGAAATTTTATGTATATAATATACTTGTACACGAAATGTATATACATTGATAACTCCTTGGTGCTCAATGTACGTGGTAGGATAAGTTGGATAAGAAGTGATGCCTATACAATTATGGTATTGTTGGAACCACCTTAATGTTGCTAGTCACAATGAGAATCAAAACTAGAAGAGTAAACAGATACATAAATGATATCATCCTAGCATTAAAATGTGAATCTATAAATTGACCAAAAAAGAAATAGTGTCCGGGTTCAATAATGAAGGGAACACAATTCACGATTTAATTTATTTACCCAAAACGATAGCCTTAGTCAATTTTGGAATGACGTATTTTTAGTTTTGATTGTATAGGTTGCTTAACTATGCATTCCATCATAGTCTATATTTACGTATAGGGTTCATATTTTACAATGGATTAACCATTGCACCTATTGACAAGGCTATTTAGCTCAAGGGTTTAGTAAAGGAAGAGTGCCACACTACTATACTTTGACACTTATACTATCAATCTACTTCATACTCATTTGAGCTAGATTTTGTGCATTGTTATCCTCGGTCCCTTCAATTCATGAGCTCGACAAGTACTTCTAATAAGTTCATATTAAACATATAATACACAATAGCTTCTATAAAGTTTCCATGTTTCCAAAATCGTAGAGATTATATTGAGGTTTATTTAACATTTGAATATTTCCTACCAATAATAATCAATCCATTCATCAATCTACTTGAATCGATTACAAAGTCTATTTCTTTCCCCTTGAATGTTGTGAGAAACGACTTGAATATACATCCGATCTACTGCACAACTTTGGTTAGTCCAAGTACTACTCCTTTTTAAACTTACACATTTTGTTTACATGCATTTTCATTATCTCATATAAGCCAACTACATATAAAAGCATACCACAATAACACGTACTAACATTTCTATCAATGTACCTTAACATCCACATATGCTAATGAATTTGCTAACAAAGGTAGCCAAAAATATACAATATAAACCCAATGATCAATACAATCAATATATCACCACACATATATATATGAGAATAACAAAGGTAACCATGACAATATACATTTATATTATTGACATCTTCTAATAACAATAAAACATTAAAGAATACTTATTTGGATCAATAGACTCATGTGTCTTAGGGAATGACTGCAACTTTCCACCCAAACATAAGTTCTTTGTCCGGCCCTAGAGACTACCCCTGAGCTGGGAAAGAATCCACTAGATAGGAGAATAACTTTAAGGAAAGCCCTCCCACTCTCATCTAACACCTAGTCCTTAATCATGCATCAAGTATGAATATCTTATTTAATTATAGGTTAATATACTGTACCCGAAGGTATAAGTCTCTGCATTTCTTCCATCTTGTCTATGCATACTATGCTTTGATCATTTATTACCAATGCTAAAGTGTCCTTCCCTCACCTTGTACACACTTCAGAATATGTAAAAAGTTTATGTATATAAGAACCTTGCAGGTAAAGAATGGGCCAATTCCATTCCACACGAAATTTCACACATCAAAATATATATAATTATATATATATAATTACTTGCATGCAAGGAAAAGGGCCTACACCCCTCCCACAAAGGTCAGTTTTGAGTGTGGATAAACACACAACACTAGTAATTCAAAATGCAACGCAAGAATGGGAAGCACCCCCCTACAAAACTCCAACTCTTTGAGCTGCAATCAAAACACAAAGCAAATGATAATAAAAAAATATGATAGAGATGTGGGTTGCACCCTCCCTCTAGATCACTTGCATAATGATTAACTGCAACGAAGAGAGGTACGAAAACTACACAACGAATTAAAAAGACAGCGAAATCAATCACAATCTTTGCGAATGGAAAGTGTCGCTCTTCCAAAATTTCCAGCCACAAGAACAAATTACATTCTAGAGATAGAGATAATGAATGTACATAAACAAAGGAATTATCTAAGGATCCACGATAGTTACGTCCTCTTTAAGCTCTCCACGAGAGAGGTATGTAATATAGATATATATATCATTCGATACTTGCAAATCAAAAGGTTTGGGCCGCCTCCCTTTCCCCACATCCCACATAGTCGAGCTTGATAGAAACAATAGATATATTAACTGTTCAAAGAAGAAAACTCACCCTCCGCCCTTGGTTCATAACTATACAAGCTTGATGATGAATATATATATATATATATATATAATGAGCTAGCATCCAAATTATAACATATCTATTTGAAATCCTTGTTATTATTCACTATCTTTTTTTCTTTAAATTTTACAAGATGTTGATGATGATGTTCAATTAAAGATATGTGACAACTTTATTTATATATTTTTAATCTCCTTGTAGAAAATTCTATGTGGTAAAATTTATTTGAAGCTATATTGTTTTACAAAGATTACAACAAAATAAAAATAAAAACTATAATCTAGATAAATAATTGATAAACATAATTTAAACAGATAACAATATTCATTATAAATTTTATTATAGATCAAATAAAGCAAATTATGACGAAGACCGCATTTTCAAAGAAAAAATAAAGTGCATGGATTTGTGTATTGATTTTCACACACATGTGTGCAATCGGAGAAACTTCCATGGAATGTATTGTACACCTAATATATCAAGGTTTGTTTGGTTGGGGACTTGAAGGTTAAAGTTTTGAATCCAAAGGAAGGTAAATTATGTTAAACTTTGTAAACAAAGCAGCTAAAGTGGGTGATTACGTTTTGTCCAACAAACATAGAAGAAAACATGTTTCCTCGTGAAAGGTCATAGGAAATGTATGTATATAATATACTTGTAAAGGAAATGTATATACATTGATAACTCCTTGGTGCTCAATGTTTGTGGTAGGATAACTTCAATACGAAGTGATGACTATACAATTATGGTATTGTTGGCACCACCTTAATGTTGTTAGTCACAATGATGATAAAAACTAGAACAGTAAACCGGTATAGAAATGATATCATCCTAGCATTAAAATGTGAATCTATAAATTGTTTCAAAAAGAAATAGTGTTTGGGTTCGTTACTAAAGGGAACACCATTCACCATTTAATTTATTTACCCAAAACTGCAAAGATTACTACAACTAAGTTATGTCATATCTAGTATACCATAATTTCAAATAGGAATAGGTTACACTATGGTATAAACAATAATCTTGTCTATAAATAAAAATGTCGATAGCATTAATCTATTTTGGAATGATGTATTTTTAGTTTTCATTGTATAGTTTTTTGAACTATGCATTCCATCACACTCCATATTTACATATAGGGTTCATATTTTACAATGGTTTAACCATTGGAATTATAGGCAAGACTATTTAGCTTGCGTTTAGTAAAGGAGTAGTGTCACACTACTATACTTTGAGGCTTATGAACTTATACAATCAATATAATTCATACTCATTTGAGCTAGAGATTGTATGTTGGTATCCTCGATCCCATGCTCAATGATTTTTAATTGTATGAATGGAGTTAATTCCATGTAGTTACCTTGAGGTATGGACTTTCAAGCATGGTAGATATTTTGATGAGTTTTCTTGAGATGGATAGTTTTGGGAACACAAGGCCTTGCGACATAGATTAGTAGGCACCAAGAATTCTTTATGGATTACTTATGCTTTCTCTTTGAGTGTTTTATGTTCAATATCTCTTCGTCAAGAACATAAAATTGGGGTTTCCCATGGAGGGTTTCAAGCTTGATTTCAGCGTTTTAACAAATGATAACTCTAGATGGAGTGTTTATCATATATCGACATTCTTTTGTAAAATTTGTGTTCACAAGAATACCAATTTTAACTTGACCATTCAACTAGCTTCCTTCTAGTTATTGGATTTTTCTCACTTCAATTCTTGCATTTTGTTTTCTACAAGTTGGTGGATAAGTTCTAAGACTATCCATTCTTTCTCTTCATAGTGTTTGCACAATTCTTCGATGCTAATCCTTTCCGAGGTAAATATTTCAACAATTGCATTTCACATTATTGATATAAATATATATATATACAGAGAGAGAGAGATAAAGAGAGAAAATATCCACTTTTTAGTACTAGAATACATGTTTTTAATCTCGGTTGGTGTAATTATCTATTTCAAGTGTGTTACTTACTCTAGGGAATGAATTGTTGGTGGAGGACTTTAGGGTTATTGCCAAAGTAAATATTATTATTTTCTCATAGTTATAAATATATGTAGTAAAATCTATATTATTTTGTTTTAACTAAATTAATATGATTTATTTAAGTTTAGATTACATTATCTAATTGCACATTTAATTTTGCTAAAAAATAGAATATGAATAATTCCATAGCATAAATCAGATTTCATTTACTATTATGTGTAAATAAAAGAATAGCATTTTCTCTTTTTCTTTTTTCATATAATTAGAAAAAATATAAATATTGTGGACCTAATGTTGAGCTCACCATACAAAAGGAAATATAAATTGATGTTTCTACTCTATAAACTATTTAAATATGGTTTCTCTCCTAGAGTGCTAATATATGTGGCTATGAAAATAGTTTACATCTTTAGGTTCATGAGGACTAACATCTCTAAACATTTTTTTTCAACTCAAAATAACCTTTAGTTTTGCTAGTTTTATTTAATATAAATATTGTAAACAAATTTAATAATTAGATACTTTTCTAATAAGGAGTGACTGTAACATTAAAATAGAATTTTAAATTATTCCATTTTTTTCTTAGAAAATCTCATAAAATGAAACTTAATGATCGATATGAAATAAAATTATTTGCTTTCCAAAATACAAACTGATTTGGGAATGTCCACAAACCACCCAACCATCATCTAAGACTTCTAACTTTATCCGAAAAGGACACCCACAAAATAAACCGTGATAATACCAAAACGAAATTAACTCAACTCAAATAGTTCCCTTATACACAAACTTTCGGCCCATAACTACAATGAGATAAAAAAGTACCCTATTGTGAGTGCCACACCTAACATTCGCAATGCTCACAATTGTGTGCATGGTGAGTCTTTTACATGGTCTCCGCTTGTTCAAGAAAACAATGTTTACCAATCCAAAATATTAATATCGATAGTTACTCTTAATGCCCGCCTCAAGCCACACTTTTATGTGCTCTTCAGTATGATGACGGAGATTGCAAAATCTTTACTCTAAGACTTTATCATGTAGCTTATAGAGGTATCAAACCATTTTTAAATTTGGGCATGAGCTGAAACCCTACATTGAAGTGTATACCGATTTCCTCTCAAAATATCAAAGATAAATGTCTTTAGAGGAAAGAAAGTGAATGGAGTATTGTTTAACATAGTTGCGGGATGGATGAAATTTTATTGACTAGTGTGAGTCTCACATTCATTGATGCAATCTTGACTATGTTTAGTTGTAGGAAGACTAATGTGTGGTAATCGATTCCACACACAAATTATAATAATAGTTTGTATTGGTGCATGCTTGAAGGTCACACGTTTGAATCCAAGAGGGGGTAACATATGTACACCTTTGTACAATAAGCTATTAATTGATTTTTATCATTGAAGGTCATGGGTTTTAATCTGGTATATACACCTTCATAAAACAAATAGTCAATTCATTCCCCATTAGAGACTGTTTATCTGAGGGGACCCTCATACATCAATTTTAATCTAATTAAATTGCAACTTTAAATTGGTTACTATCTATCCCCCACAGCGGGTGCCAAGTGTGGGCCAACCAGGAGATCTGGTGGATAGACACAAGGCTAGACACATTCACGCGCCAACAAAGAGGCCGGACACATACACGCGCCAATAATATAAACTCCCACTAAATTTGGATATCCTCAAATGAGACAACACCCATATGAGCAGTGTGCTCATGAAAGACCTTGGGTGGTAATCCCTTTGTAAGCGGATCCGCTATCATGGAATTTGTTCCAATATGCTCTATGGATATCTGTCCACTCTGTACTTTTTCTTTTACAACTAGGAACTTGATATCAATGTATTTTGATTTTGTAGAACTCCTGTTGTTATTGGAATATAAAACTGCTGATTTATTGTCACAAAATATCTTCAGTGGTCTTTCAATACCATCCAGAACACGCAGCCCAGTGACAAAATTTCGTAGCCATATTCCTTGATTGGATGCCTCATAACATGCTACAAACTCTGCTTCCATGGTGGATGAAGTTATGAGTGTCTGTTTGGCAGACCTCCATGAAATTGCTCCACCAGCCAACAGATAAATATAGCCTGATGTGGATCTTCTGCTGTCTTGGCATCCAGCAAAGTCGGAGTTGGAATACCCAATGATCTCTAACTGATCCGATCTCCTATATGTAAGCATGTACTCTTTTGTTCTCTGTAAATATCTCATAACCCTCTTGCCTGCTCTCCAATGATTCATTCCAGGGTTACTTAGATATCTGCCTAACATGCCAACAATGTACGCAATATCCGAACGTGTACATACCTGAGCATACATTAGACTCCCCACAGCCGAAGCGTAAGGAATCTTCTGCATTTCTTGACTTTCTAAACTATTTTTAGGGCATTGATTAAGACTGAATTTGTCTCCTTTAGCGACACGGGTATCACCTGGTTTGCTATTTTGCATGCCATACCTTTGGAGGACTTTATCAATATAGGTCCTTTGTGACAATCCTAAAATACCCCTAGAACGATCTCGGTGTATCTGGATTCCTAAGACAAGGGAGGCATCACCAAGATCTTTCATCTCAAAATGTTTTGATAAAAATCTCTTGGTGTCGTGCAATATGCTAATATCATTTGTGGCTAGCAATATGTCATCGACATATAACTCTTTGAGTGTTTTATGTTCAATATCTCTTCCTCAAGAACATAAAATTGGGGTTTCCCATGGAGGGTTTCAAGCTTGATTTCAGCGTTTTAACAAATGATAACTCTAGATGGAGTGTTTATCATATATCGACATTCTTTTGTAAAATTTTTGTTCACAAGAATACCAATTTTAACTTGACCATTCAACTAGCTTCCTTCTAGTTATTGGATTTTTCTCACTTCAATTCTTGCATTTTGTTTTCTACAAGTTGATGGATAAGTTCTAAGACTATCCATTCTTTCTCTTCATAGTGTTTGCACAATTCTTCAATGCTAATCCTTTCCGAGGTAAATATTTCAACAATTGCATTTCACATTATTGATATAAATACATAAATATATATATATATACAGAGAGAGAGATAAAGAGAGAAAATATCCACTTTTTAGTACTACTATACATGTTTTTAATCTCGGTTGGTGTACTTATCTATTCCAGGTGTGTTATTTACTCTAGGGAATGAATTGTTGGTGGAGGACTTTAGGGTCATTGCCAAAGTAAATATTATTATTTTCTCATAGTTATAAATATATGTAGTAAAATCTATATTATTTCGTTTTATCTAAATTAATATGATTTATTTAAGTTTAGATTACATTATTTAATTGCACGTTTAAGTTTGCTAAAAAATAGAACATGAATAATTCCATAGCATAAATCAGATTTCATTTACTATTATGTGTAAATAAAATAATAGCATTTTTTCTTTTTCTTTTTCCATATAAGTAGAAAAAATATAAATATTGTGGACCTAATGTTGAGCTCACCATAAAAAAGGAAAGATAAATTGATGTTTCTACTCTATAAACTGTTTAAATATGGTTTCTCTCCTAGAGTGCTAATATATGTGGCTATGAAAATAGTTTCCATCTTTAGGTTCATGAGGACTAACATCTCTAAACATTTTTTTTCAAGTCAAAATGACCTTTAGTTTTGCTAGTTTTATTTAATATAAATATTGTAAACAAATTTAATAATTAGATACTTTTCTAATAAGGAGTGACTCTAACAATAAAACATAATTTTAAATTATTCCATTTTTTTCTTAGAAAATCTCATAAAATGAAAATTAATGAGCGATATGAAATAAAATTATTTGCTTTCCAAAATACAAACTGATTTGGGAATGTCCACAAACCACCCAACCATCATCTAAGACTTGTAACTTTATCCGAAAAGGACACCCACAAAACAAACCGTGATAATACCAGAACGAAATTAACTCAACTCAAATAGTTCCATTATACACAAACTTTCGGCCCATAACTACAATGAGATAAAAATGTACCCTATTGTGAGTGCCACACCTAACATTCGCAATGCTCACAATTGTGTTCTTCTCAATGCTCACAATTGTGTGCATGGTGAGTCTTTTACATGGTCTCCGCTTGTTCAAGAAAACAATGTTTACCACTCCAAAATATTAATATTGATAGTTACTCTTAATGCCCGCCTCAAGCCACACTTTCATGTGCTCTTCAGTATGATCACGGAGAGTCCAAAATCTTTACTCTAAGACTTTATCATGTAGCTTACAGAGGTATCAAAACATTTTTAAATTTGGGCATGAGCTGAAATCCTACCTTGAAGTGTATACCGATTTCATCTCAAAATATCAAAGATAAATGTCTTCAGAGGAAAGAAAGTGAATGGAGTATTGTTTTACATAGTTGCGAGATGGACGAAATTTTATTGACCAGTGTGAGTCTCACATTCGTTGATGCAATCTTGACTATGTTTAGTTGAAGGAAGACTAATGTGTGGTAATGGATTCCACACACAAATTATAATAGTTTGTATTGGTGCGTGCTTGAAGGTCACATGCTTGAATCCAAGAGGGGGTAACATACGTACACCTTTGTACAATAAGCTATTAATTGATTTTTATCCTTGAAGGTCACGGGTTTTAATGTGGTATATACACCTTCATAAAACAAATAGTCAATTCATTCCCCATTAGAGACTATTTATCCGAGGGAACCCTCATACATCAATTTTAATCTAATTAAACTGCAACTTTAAATTGGTTACTGTCTATCCCCCACAGCGGGTGACAAGTGTGGGCCAACTAAGAGATCTGGTGGATAGACACAAGGCTAGACACATTCACGCGCCAACAAAGAGGCCGGACACATACCCGCTCGAGTCATCCCCGCATCTCCGGAAGTCATCATAAAGCGGGAAAGGAATACCATCAGCTTGCGAAGTACTGCCGATTAACCACTCCTCCATCCGGTTGGTCTTGTCTTTGTGTTTTGGTTTGACTCTGAGCAATGTCCATTACTCCCATGAAGAAATTCGAGTGGGGCAGTATGCACACACTCATGATAAGGGAAGACACAAAGAGGAAGGAGGTCCATACATCCCCGGGAGAAAGGAGAAGCTGCAAACGTTTGCACAGAGCTTGGAACACCGTGCGAATCTCTCTCCTGAACATTTTCATTGTTCGTGGAATATTGTCATCTGTTCAGCTCGCAGCTGAAGCAAAAATGCCACCCACAAAGAGAAGTTATACCACGCACAAGTCCAAACACACAGGCCCTTATCCCGGCCCGCCGGTGCGTTTCCATGCATGACATAGTGGGGAAGGCCCGTCGTTACAGGAAAGAAATCCCAAAGCAAGCTTAGGAGGACATTAAAGAAGATTAAGAGGATGCTGAGTCGCCTCGAGGCTGTCTTTCGAGTACATAAATCAGGAATGAATTCGAAGCTCTGGTTTGGGACCCGGGAACAACAGAGGTCGCACCACCCTTTACCAAAGGACCCTCGATTATCATTGGATGTAAAATTCGGTTATGGGTAAGACCGTGGTAGAAAAAGGAGAATCTCATGTGGAAATCCTTTTGCAGCAAGATTAGATGGTTGGCTATTTCAGGAAGATCCACCAAAATCAATAGCAAATTTCCCACCGGTTGAACATTTAGCTATGTTTTTTGTTTTGCGTATGTCTTCATTTTTGGTTTTGATATGTCATTACAGTTAGTGCTGTTGTTTTTAATTTCATGGCAATCTACCTTTGTAGAGTGGATAGCAAATCTCAAACTTTCTAGTACAGTCTTGTTTCCTTTCGGGGAAGAATGCTGAAAGTTTGATTTTGGGTTTGTTTTTCTGTATTTGTTTCTAATTGCAATATAAAGAACTACCCTAACGTACCAAAAAAAAAATTGGTTGCTATCTAAATGATAAACAAAAGTTAAATTATTCTTATTATTATTATTATTATACCTTTTCTAGTAGTTTAAGTCTAGCATTCTAAGGTTAGTAGTTATATGATTTAAATATATCTATTGTTTCTTCTCCAAGAATACACATTAAAAGATTATATAAAAACACAACAAATGTATTATATAGTTAATATTTATACACATAATTAAAACATTCTTTTCTATTTATAAAATGAAAGTTAATGTTTTATATTTGTTGTATTATGTTAAATTCACATTAAAAAAATAGATTCCATTAAAATAATTTTTCAAACAAATTTTGTTTATGATTAAAACTAAAACATGTAGACCTAGCAGAAAAGAAAACTTCAAATATGCATAAAACTTCATATCTTTGTATTCCATTTTCTTTTTCGCATTGCAAATAAATTGTCGTTTTTGGCGTTTTACTTCTGAAGGAAATGAAGGAAGAATAAACTGAATCCTCCCGAGACAAATAGGATCCTAGCAGAAACTTCGTATATGCATCAAACTTGTGCACATCTTTGTACCCCATTTTTTTTATCTTCACTTGTAAATAATCGTTTTGTTTGGCTTTCGTCTTCTGAACCAAATGAAGGTAGAATAGGCTCAGCATCGGTCATTTTGTAAATGTAATATGTTGCACTAGTCTTCCCCGGAAGCTGCTGTTGACTTATCGTTTCACAAGTATAACCCTGTGGGCAAACTGGTTTCGTCCACGAAGATTGACACGTTCCACCATCTACACGAACTGCAATGGAGAATATCATGGGCCTAAAACATCTTAATACCCTCTCCACCAATGCTTCCAAATCGCAATCCTTGGGATCATAACCCATCGCCTCAAAGCTTCCATAACTGAAGCCATCCTCGGGAGTTACATGAATTGTAGAAAAAGCTGGTCCTTCAATTGAATTCATGGAGTAGCCGCATGGATGAAATTCAAAATCACAGATTTCCGCCTCCGGAAGAATTTGGGATATACCGGATTCAAGAGTCATTTCTGCCGCACAATTACATCGATCCTTGTAAAACAGAGAAGCCTGCTTGCGGTCGAGCTGGGTCATGCACATCTCCAGTGTAAAAATTGGTTCAGTCGCAACCTTAGATGTAAAATCATCAGTCGAGGCCAAGGAGATATGCCAGTTATAATACGTTGCAGAATTTCCCATAACAAAAGCCATGCCACCCGATCCAAGAGTTCCAAAGTACTTGTCCAGATATGACACTTCCTCGGAGAAGCTGCGGTGAGGAAATGACTGGGCTCCAGGAAACATGAATGTTCCTCGACTGTATTTAACATTTTTTACCGAGAGAGACAAGCTGCTTGCATTGCTTAATATCAGAGGGATGGAAAGGAGCAGTTTGGTAGTCCCACAGGTTTTGAGAATGATCTTGAATGGATAAACAAACAGACTCGACTGTGACAGCACATATGAATCAAAATACTCACTAGAGAGCTCATCAACGATGGTGTATTCAGCTGCTTTGAGCATTTCGTCCAATTGCATTCGGCTGAGTGACCGAAGGCCCCTTCTTTCTGAGTGAGTAAAAAATGAGTCTGCAAAGAACTCAATCTCTAGCCGTTTTTCAAATCCTTCAAATCCAATTGCTGTGGTCGGGGAAACTGGTTCCTGACCAGCCACCAACATTTTCAATTGTAGAAAGGGGGAGACGTTAACTTCTTGATTGATTTCTGGATTGAGAAAGTAGCGGAAGAAATTGGAGTTTAAAACAGGCAGTTTTCCAAAGCGTCTAAGCAGAAATTGCCACTCTACTTGAGGGGAGAGCCGATCGGACAGCAGTGAAGTGGAGCTACACACCAGTTCCTGGCGATCTATATTTAACTTTTAAGCCTAGGAAACCCACAAGAAAATACTATAGTAGTATGGCTTTCGGAGGCACAGAAATTACACAGCCATTTGCACAGTACGATTGGATTTGGATCACGGGCATTGTAAGGCGCTATACATATAGAAGCCAGGATAGTTTGGGCCGACGTGGGAAACAAGAGTGACCCAGCCCGGCTTCTAAAGAAGCCAAGAGTTGGTTTTTTTTTTTTTTTTTTTCTACGCAAGTCTGTCTCACGTGTTTAATATATAGCTCAAATATATTTAATTTATAATTTACACTCATTGAAAATTAATGTTAATTTTATTACGGTTTACAGTAATTAAAAGAAACAATCTGTTTAATTTAAGAAGTTTGAATTAACACCATCACATTTGTGGAGTTCCCTGCAATTATTATTATTTGAAAGAAAAGAAAAATTAGATGTTGGTATTGTCCCTTCAGGGTTAGGTCTTCATGATTAGTTGATAGTATTACAAAATTTAATTTGTCTCATGTATCACTGTATAAATATAATATCTCGTTATTTGCAATAATTTATTTAAACTCTTGCACAAGAGGAAGAATTATTCATAATTCTGGAATACATCTCCATTGTATTATATTGTTAGTTATTTTTCATATGTATTAATTATTTGTATGATATCTTTGTTATTATTCACTATCTTTTTTTTCTTTAAATTTTGCAAGATGTTGATGATGATGTTGAATGAAAGATATAACAAATAATTGATAAACTTAAAGTACAAGTATTAAACTTATAACAATCTTCATTATAAATTTTATTATAGATCAAATAAAAGAAATTATGAAGAAGATAATGGAGCCTTTTCAAACTAAAAATAAAGTGCTTAGATTTGTATATTGATTTTCACACACATGCGTGCAATGGGACAAGCTTTTATGGAATGTATTGTACACCTAATATATCATGGTTATTTTGGTTGAGGACTTGAAGGTTATATTTTATAATCCAAAGGAGGGTAAATTTTGTTAAACTTTGTAAACAAAGCAACTAAAGTGGATGATTATGTTTTGTCCCACAAGCATAGAAGAAAACATGTTTCCTCCTGAAATGTCATAGGAAATTTTATGTATATAATATACTTGTATAGGAAATGTATATACATTGATAACTCCTTGGTGCTCAATGTACGTGGTAGGATAACTTGGATAAGAAGTGATGCCTATACAATTATGGTATTGTTGGCACCACCTTAATGTTGCTAGTCACAATGAGAATCAAAACTAGAAAAGTAAACAGATACATAAATGATATCATCCTAGCATTAAAATGTGAATCTATAAATTGCCCAAAAAAGAAATAGTGTCCGGGTTCAATAATGAAGGGAACACAATTCACGATTTAATTTATTTACCCAAAACGACAGCCTTAGTCAATTTTGGAATGATGTATTTTTAGTTTTGATTGTATAGGTTTTTTAACTATGCATTCCATCATAGTCTATATTTACCTATAGGGTTCATATTTTACAACGGATTAACCATTGCACCTATTTACAAGGCTATTTAGCTCAAGGGTTTAGTAAAGGAAGAGTGCCACACTACTATACTTTGACACTTATACTATCAATCTACTTCATACTCATTTGAGCTAGATTTTGTGCATTGTTATCCCGGTCCCTTCAATTCGTGAGCTCGACAAGTACTTCTAATAAGTTCATATTAAACATATAATACACAATAGCTTCTATAAAGTTTCCATGTTTCCAAAATCGTAGAGATTATATTAAGGTTTATTTAACATTTGAATATTTCCTACCTATAATAATCAATCCATTCATCAATCTACTTGAATCGATTACAAAGTCTATTTCTTACCCCTTGAATGTTGTGAGAAACGACTTGAATATACATCCGATCTACTGCACAACTTTGGTTAGTCCAAGTACTACTCCTTTTTAACCTTACACATTTTGTTTACATGCATTTTCATTATCTCATATAAGCCAACTACATATAAAAGCATACCACAATAACACGTACTAACATTTCTATCAATGTACCTTAACATCCACATATGCTAATGAATTTGCTAACAAATGTAGCCAAAAATATACAATATAAACCCAATGATCAATACAATCAATATACCACCACACATATATATATGAGAATAACAAAGGTAACCACGACAATATACATTTATATTATTGACATCTTCTAATAACAATAAAACATTAAAGAATACTTATTTGGATCAATAAAGTCATGTGTCTTAGGGCATGACTGCAACTTTCCACCCAAACATAAGTTCTTTGTCCGGCCCTAGAGACTACCCCTGAGCTGGGAAAGAATCCACTAGATAGGAAAATAACTTTAAGGAAAGCCCTCCCACTCTCATCTAACACCTAGTCCTTAATCATGCATCAAGTATAAATATCTTATTTAATTATAGGTTAATATACTGTACCCCAAGGTATAAGTCTCCGCATTTCTTCCATCTTGTCTATGCATACTATGCTTTGCTCATTTATTACCAATGCTAAAGTGTCCTTCCCTCACCTTGTACACACTTCAGAATATGTAAAAGTTTTATGTATATAAGAACCTTGCAGGTAAAGAATGGGCCAATTCCATTCCACACGAAATTTCACACATCAAAATATATATAATTATATATATATATATAATTACTTGCACGCAAGGAAAAGGGCCTACACCCCTCCCACAAAGGTCACTTTTGAGTGTGGATAAAGACACAACACTAGTAATTCAAAATACAACGCAAGAATGGGAAGCGCCCCCCCTACAAAACTCCAACTCTTTGAGCTGCAATCAAAAGACAAAGCAAATGATAAAAAAAGATATGATAGAGATGTGGGTTGCGCCCTCCCTCTAGATCACTTGCATAATGATTAACTGCAGCGAAGAGAGGTACGAAAACTACACAACGAATTAAAAAGACAGCGAAATCAATCACAATCTTTGCGAATGGAAAGTGTCGCTCTTCCAAAATTTCCATCCACAAGAACAAATTACATTCTAGAGACAGAGATAATAAATGTATCGACGATGGTTACGTCCTCTTTAATCTCTCCACGAGAGAGGTATGTAATATATATATATATATATCATTCGATACTTGCAAATCAAAAGGTTTGGGCCGCCTCCCTTTCCCCACATCCCACACAGTCGAGCTTGATAGAAAGAATAGATATATTAACTGTTCAAAATAGAAAACTCACCCTCCGCCCTTGGTTCATAACTCTACAAGCTTGATGACGAATATATATATATATATATATATATATATATAAAATGAGCTAGCATCCAAATTATAACATATCTATTTGAAATCCTTGTTATTATTCACTATCTTTTTTTCTTTAAATTTTACAAGATGTTTATGATGATGTTCAAGTTTGACTTCAATCCAAGTTTGTCTAAAGGTTCACTTCAATGCAAGATTGACTTCAATCCTAGAGTTGCTTCAAGTCAAAGTAGACTTTAAACCATGGTTGAATTAAATACAAGGTTGACTTCAATCCATTGTTGAGTTCAATCCAAAGTAGATTTTGTACCATGGTTGAAATCATCCCGTAATTAATATTAATATTAATGACTTCAATCCACTATTGACTTTAAACCGTGGTTGACTTCAATCCATGGTTAACCATTGTTATTTAGGGTTGAACATGGTTTATTATGGCCGACCATTGTTGACTATGGTTATTCATGGTTGCCTATGGTGAATGATGGATGACCATGCTTGACTATGGTTGACCTTATGACTGACTATTGTAAACCCTTGGTTGAATAATTTTTACTATTATTAACCAACTATGAATGACCTTAGTTGAATATGGTTGACTATGGTTAACCATGGTTATTCAGGGTTGAAAATGGCTTATTATGGTTGACTATTGTTGACTATGGTTATTCATGGTTGACTATGATGAATGATTGATGACCATGCTTGACTATGGTCAACCAATAGAATAATAATAACCAATGGTCAACCATGGTCAACTATTGGTCAACTATTGGCCAAGGTTGACTATGGTCAACCAATAGAATAATAATAACCAATGGTCAAGCAATAGTCAACCATGGTCAACTATTGGTTGACCATTGGTCATCCAATTTGGTCAACCATGGTCCACCAATAACCAATGCTCCACCATTGGTAAACCAATTTCAACCAATGGTCAACCATGGTAAAGCATTAGTTGACTATGGTTGACATTAATTCACCATGGATGACTATGGTTGACATTAGTATACCATTGGTTGACTATTGGTTCACCATGATTGACTATTGTTTGACCAATGGTTGACAATTGGTTGGCCATTGGTTATGGTTTACCATTGGTTGACTAATGCCTAACTATTTGTTGACCATGGTTGATTTTTGGTTGGCCAAGGTTGACTTTGGAAGACTATGGCTGACTATGGTTGGCCATCATTGACTTTGGAAGACCATGGTTGACTATCGTTGACTTTGGCTAACTATGGGTGACTTTGGTAGACTTTTGGTTCATCGTGGTTGAATTTGGTTGTGGTGAACCATGAAGAACCATAGTGAATAATGGTTAACCATAGTAAATGATAGTCAACAATAGTCAACCATAGTCAACAAAAGTCACCCATGGTCAGCCAAAGTCAACCATAATCAACCAAAGTCAACTATGGTCAAGTAATGTCAATCATAGTCATCCCTAGTCAACCAAAGTCAACCATCATCAACTTCAGTTAACTACAGTCAACCAAAGTCAAATGGTCAACCAAAGTAAACCATGGTAAACTAAAGTGTACCAAAGTCAACCATGGTTAATGTCAAATATAGTTATGGTTGACCATGGTTGAATATTGTTGAATTTGGTTGAATATGGTTGATAACGGTTGACTTGGTTTGACTATTGTTAACTTTGATTGACCATGGTCAACTTTGGTTGACCATGGTAGACTATGGTTGGATTTGGTTGACCATGGTTTACTTTGGTTGATCGTGGTTGACTTTGGTTGATGATGGTTGACTGTGGTTGAATATGGTTGACTTTGTTTGACTCTTGTCAACCTTTGTTAACCATGGTCAACTAAAGGAAACCATGATGATCCAAGTTAAACCATGACCAGCTAAAGTCAACCATGATCAACCAAAGTCAGCAAAAGTTGACCATCCTAAACCAACGTTAACCATAGTCAATGATGGTCAACCAAAGTCAACCATGCTTAACCAAAGTCAACCATGGTCAACCAAAGTCAAACATGATCAATTTAAGTCAACCATAGTAAACTAAAAGCAACCATGGTCAACTAAAGTCTTCCAAAGTCAACTATAGTTATGGTTGACCATGGTTGAATATTGTTGAGTTTGGTCGAATATGGTTGATTATGGTTGACTTTGTTTCACTATGGTTAACTTTGATTGACCATGATTTTCATTGGTTGACCATGGTTAACTATGGTAGCCAATGGTTAGATTTGGTTTACTATGGTTGACCATGGTTGACATTGGTTGACTTTTGGTTGACATTGGTTGATGATGGTGACTATGGTTGAATTTGGTTGACTTTTGGTTGACATTGGTTGATGATGGTGACTATGGTTGACTTTGTGTGATTATTGTTAACCTTTACGAACCATGGAAATAAAATAAAATAAAGTCAAATGAAGAATTTCAAAGAAAAAGTGGAAATAAATAGAGTCTAATAAAGAATTAAAATAGAATAAAAAATACAAAAATAAACAAGTGGAAACAAAATAAAATTAAAATAAAGAAATTAAAATAAAGGAAATTGAAAAAAGAAAAGCAAAGTAAAGTAAAAAAACAAAGTAAATAAATAGACTAACATAAAGAAGTAAAAGAAAAATAATAAATAAATATAAGTGGAAAAAAAAATTAAATAAATAAAAAGTAAAATAAATTAAATAAAAAAATTAATAAAAATGTTATTTGAAAATAAAAATCAAAAGAATTACATATTAAGTTAAAACAAATTAAATAAAAATATTAAAATTTAAATTAAATTAATTTAAATTAAATAGAAATAAAAATATTAAAACATATTAAAAATTAAATTAAATAAAAATATGAAAACATGTCGAAAATTAAATTTAAATTAAATTAAATTAAGTTAAGTTAAATTAAATTACTTAATTAAATTAAAATAAATTATATTAAATTAAAAATATTAAAATATATTAGAAATTAAATTAAATTAATTTAAATAAACTCAATTAATTTAAATTAAATAATAATATTACAACATATTTATCATATTAAAAATTAAATTAAATAAAAATATTAAAACATATTAAAAATTAAATTAAATAAAAATATTAAAATATATTAAAAATTAAATTAAATAAAAATATTAAAACATATTAAAAATTAAATTAAATTAAGTTAAATTAAATTAATTAATCAATTATTTAATTTAGTTGGCTAACCATGGTTATTCATGGTTGGGTAACTTCAATTCATGGGTAAATTCAATACAACCCTCACTTCAAGCTTGATTTCAATCCAAGTTTGTCTAAAGGTTCACTTCAATCCAAGATTGACTTCAATCCTAGAGTTGCTTCAAGTCAAAGTAGACTTTAAACCATGGTTGAATTAAATACAAGGTTGACTTCAATCCATTGTTGAGTTCAATCAAAAGAAGATTTTGTACCATGGTTGAATTCATCCCGTAATTAATATTAATATTAATGAATTCAATCCACTGTTGACTTTAAACCATGGTTGACTTCAATCCATGGTTAACCATGGTTATTCAGGGTCGAACATGGTTTATTATGGCCAACCATTGTTGATTATGGTTATTCATGGTTGCTTATGGTGAATGATGGATGACCATGCTTGACTATGGTTGACCCTATGACTGACTATTGTAAACCCTTTGGTTGAATATTTTTTACTATTATTAACCAACTATGAATGAACTTAGTTGAATATGGTTGACTATGGTTAACCATGGTTATTGAGGGTTGAAAATGGTTTATTATGGTTGACTATTGTTGACTATGGTTATTCATGGTTGACTATGGTGAATGATTGATGACCATGCTTGACTATGGTCAACCAATAGAATAATAATAACCAGTGGTCAAGCAATAGTCAACCATGGTCAACTATTGGTTGACCATTGGTCATCCAATTTGGTCAACCATGGTCCACCAATGGTTGACCATGGTTGTCCAATGGTCAACCAATGGTCCACCATTGGGAAACCAATTTCAACCAATGGTCAACCATGGTAAAGCATTAGTTGATTATGGTTGACATTAGTTCACCATGGATGACTATGGTTGACTATTGGTTCCCATGATTGACTAATTCTTGACCAATGGTTGGCAATTGGTTGGCGATTAGTTATGGTTTACCATTGGTTGACTAATGCCTAACTATTTGTTGACCATAGTTGATTTTTGGTTGGCCAAGGTTGACTTTGGAAGACCATGGCTGATTATGGTTGGCCATCATTGACTTTGGAAGACCATGGTTGACTATCGTTGATTTTGGCTTTCCATGGTTGACTTTGGTAGACTTTTGGTTCATCGTGGTTGAATTTGGTTGTGGTCAACCATGAAGAACCATAATGAATAATGGTTAACCATAGTAAATGATAGTCAACAATAGTTAACCATAGTCAACAAAAGTCACCCATGGTCAGCCAAAGTCAACCATAATCAACCAAAGTCAACTATGGTTAAGTAATGTCAACCATAGTCATCCCTAGTCAACCAAAGTCAACCATCATCAACTTCAGTCAACTAATGTCAACCAAAGTCAAATGGTCAACCAAAGTCAACCATGGTAAACTAAAGTGTACCAAAGTCAACCATGGTAAACTAAAGTGTACCAAAGTCAACCATGGTTAAAGTCAAATATAGTTATGGTTGACCATAGTTGAATATTGTTGAATTTGGTCGAATATGGTTGATAACGGTTGACTTTGTTTGACTATTATTAACTTTGATTGACCATGGTCTACTTTGGTTAACCATGGTTGACTATGGTAGACTATGGTTGGATTTGGTTGACCATGGTTTACTTTGGTTGATCGTGGTTGACTTTTGTTGATGATGGTTGACTGTGGTTGAATATGGTTGACTATGGCTGACTTTGTTTGACTCTTGTCAACCTTTGTTAACCATGGTCAACTAAAGATAACCATGATGATCCAAGTTAAACCATGACCAGCTAAAGTCAACCATGATCAACCAAAGTCAGCAAAAGTTGATCATGGTAAACCAACGTTAACCATAGTCAACAATGGTCAACCAAAGTCAACCATGCTTAACCAAAGTCAACCATGGTCAACTAAAGTCAACCATGATCAACTTAAGTCAACCATAGTAAACTAAAAGCAACCATGGTGAACTAAAGTCTACCAAAGTCAACTATAGTTATGGTTGACCATGGTTGAATATTGTTGAGTTTGGTCGAATATGGTTGATCATGGTTGACTTTGTTTCACTATGGTTAACTTTGATTGACCATGGTTTCCATTGGTTAACCATGGTTGACTATAGTAGACAATGGTTAGATTTGATTGACTATGGTCGACCATGGTTGACTTTGGTTGACTTTTGGTTAAGTGTGGTTGACATTGGTTGATGATGGTGACTATGGTTGACTTTGTTTGATTATTGTTAACCTTTTTTAACCATGGAAATAAAATAAAATAAAGTCAAATGAAGAATTTCAAAGAAAAAGTGGAAATAAATAGAGTCAAATAAAGAATTAAAATAGAATTAAAAAATACAAAAATAAACAAGTGGAAACAAAATAAAATTAAAATGAAGAAATTAAAATAAAGGAAATTAAAAAAAGAAACGCAAATAAAAGTAAAGTAAAAAAACAAAGTAAATAAATAGACTAAAATAAAGAAGTAAAAGAAAAATAATAAATAAATATAAGTGGAAAAAAATTAAATAAATAAAAAGTAAAATAAATTAAATAAAAAAATTAATAAAAATGTTATTTGGAAAAAAAAAATAAAAAAAATTACATATTAAGTTAAAACAAATTAAATAAAAATATTAAAATTTAAATTAAATTAAATAAAAATTAAATCAATTTAAATTAAATAAAAATAAAAACTATTAAAACATATTAAAAATTAAATTGAATAAAAATATTAAAACATATCAAAATTTAAATTTAAATTAAATTAAATTAAGTTAAGTTAAATTAAATTACTTAATTAAATTAAATTAAATTTAAAATATTAAAATATATTAGAAATTAAATTAAATTAATTAAAATAAACTCAATTAATTTAAATTAAATAAAAATATTACAACATATTTATCATATTAAAAATTAAATTAATTAAAAATATTAAAACATATTAAAAATTAAATTAAATTAATTAATTAATTAAATTAAATTAATTAATTAATTAAATTAATTAATTAATTAATTATTTAATTTAGTTGGCTAACCATGATTATTCATGGTTGGGTAACTTCAATTTATGAGTAAATTCAATACAACCCTCACTTCAAGCTTGACTTCAATCCAAGTTTGTCTAAAGGTTCACTTCAATCCAAGATTGACTTTAATCCAAGAGTTGCTTCAAGTCAAAGTAGACTTGAAACCATGGTTGAATTAAATAAAAGGTTGACTTCAATCCATTGTTGAGTTCAATCGAAAGTAGATTTTGTACCATGGTTGAAATCATCCCGTAATTAATATTAATATTAATGACTTCAATCCACTCTTGACTTTAAACCGTGGTTGACTTCAATCCATGGTTGAACATGGTTATTTAGGGTTGAACATGGTTTATTTTGGCTGACCACTGTTGACTATGGTTATTCATGGTTGCCTATGGTGAATGATGGATGACCATGCTTGACTATGGTTGACCCTATGACTGACTATTGTAAACCCTTTGGTTGAATATTTTTTACTATTATTAACCAACTATGAATGACCTTAGTTGAATATGTTGACTATGGTTAACCATGGTTATTCAGGGTTGAAAATGGCTTATTATGGTTGACTATTGTTGACTATGGTTATTCATGGTTGACTATGGTGAATGATTGATGACCATGCTTGACTATGGTCAACCAATAGAATAATAATAACCAATAGTCAAGCAATAGTCAACCATTGTCAACTATTGGTTGACCATTGGTCATCCAATTTGGTCCACCAATGGTTGACCATGGTTGTCCAATGGTCAACCAATGGTCCACCATTGGTAAACCAATTTCAACCAATGGTCAACCATGGTAAAGCATTAGTTGATTATGGTTGACATTAGTTCACCATGGATGACTATGGTTGACATTAGTATACCATTGGTTGACTATTGGTTCACCATGATTGACTATTGCTTGACCATTGGTTATGGTTTACTATTGGTTGACTAATGCCTAACTATTTTTTGACCATGGTTGATTTTTGGTTGGCCAAGGTTGACTTTGGAAGACCATGGCTGACTATGGTTGGCCATCATTGACTTTGGAAGACCATGGTTGACTATCGTTGACTTTGGCTATCCATGGTTGACTTTGGTAGACTTTTGGTTCATCGTGGTTGAATTTGGTTGTGGTCAACCATGAAGAACCATAGTGAATAATGGTTAACCATAGTAAATGATAGTCAACAATAGTCAACCATAGTCAACAAAAGTCACCCATGGTCAGCCAAAGTCAACCATAATCAACCAAAGTCAACTATGGTCAAGTAATGTCAACCATAGTCATTCCTAGTCAACCAAAGTCAACCATCATCAACTTCAGTCAACTAATGTCAACCAAAGTCAAATGGTCAACCAAAGTCAACCATGGTAAACTAAAGTGTACCAAAGTCAACCATGGTTAAAGTCAAATATAGTTATGGTTGACCATGGTTGAATATTGTTGAATTTGGTCGAATATGGTTGATAACGGTTGACTTTGTTTGACTATTGTTAACTTTGATTGACCATGGTCGACTTTTGTTGACCATGGTTGACTATGGTATACTATGGTTGGATTTGGTTGACCATGGTTTACTTTGGTTGATCGTGGTTGACTTTGGTTGATGATGGTTGACTGTGGTTGAATATGGTTGATTATGGTTGACTTTGTTTGACTCTTGAACCTTTGTTAACCGTGGTTAACTAAAGGAAACCATGATGATCCAAGTTAAACCATGACCAGCTAAAGTCAACCATGATCAACCAAAGTCAGTAAAAGTTGACCATGGTAAACCAATGTTAACCATAGTCAACAATGGTCAACCAAAGTCAACCATGCTTAACCAAATTCAACCATGGTCAACCAAAGTCAACCATGGTCAACTTAAGTCAACCATAGTAAACTAAAAGCAACCATGGTCAACTAAATTCTACCAAAGTCAACTATAGTTATGGTTGACCATGGTTGAATATTGTTGAGTTTGGTCGAATATGGTTGATTATGGTTGACTTTGTTTCACTATGGTAAACTTTGATTGACCATGGTTTCCATTGGTTGACTATGGTAGACAATGGTTAGATTTGGTTGACTATGGTTGACCATGGTTGACTTTGGTTGAGTGTGGTTGACATTGGTTGATGATGGTGACTATGGTTGACTTTGTTTGATTATTGTTAACCTTTGTTAACCATGGTTGACTTTCATTAACCATGGTTCACAATGGTTGACATTCACTGACAATGGTTTAGTTTGGTTGACTTTGGTTGGCCATGGTTGGCTTTGGCTAACCATGGTTGACTTTGGTTGATAAATGGATGAATTTGTTTGAGTATGGTCGACTATGGTTAACTATGGTGGACCATTGTTGACTTTGTTTGACCTTGGTTTAGTTAAGTTTACCTTTGTTAACTTTGGTTGACCATGGCTAGCCATGGTTGACTATGGTTTACTTTTTTTCCATAATCAATTATTGGTTTACCTTGTGTGACTTTTGAATATGGTTAATAATGGTTGACTATGGTTGATTTTAGTTGACTATCATTGAATTTAATTGACTTTAGTAGACTAATTGACTATGGTTCACCATGGTTGATCATGGTTGAGTATGGTTGACCATGGTTGAATTTCATTGACTTTGGTTCACCCAGGATTGAAGCTAATTGACCATGGCTGCGTTTGGTTGATTTTGGTTGACCATGGTCGACTTTGGTTGATTTTTTGGTTAATAATGGATCACTTTGCTTGACCATGGTCACTAAGGTTGACTATGGTTAACCATGGTTGACTTTAGTTTACTTTTGGTTGATTATGGTTGACCATGGTTGACTTTAGTTTACTTTTTGGTTGAACATGGTTGATTTCAATTGACTATCGTTGAATTTGGTTGAATTCAGTTAATTATGGTTGACTTTGGTAGACTAATTGACTATGGTTCACCATGGTTGACCAAGGTTGACTTTGGTTCAACATGATTGACATTAATTGACCATGGTTGCGTTTGGTTGACTTTGGTTAACCATGGTGGACTTTGGTTGACTTTTGGTTAATCCGAGTTCACTTTGCTTGACCATGGTTCACGAAGGTTGACTATGGTCAATGATGGTTGACTTTAGTTTCATTTTGGTTGACTTTGGTTATGGTTGACTTTGGTTTACCTTGGTTGATTTTGGTTGACTATGGTTGACTTTTGGTTTTCTTTGACTATGGTTTACCATGGTTGGTTTTAGTTGACCATGACTAACCATGGTTGACTTTGGTTGACCATGGTGGAATTTGGTTGACTTTGATGACTTTAGTTTACTATTGTACGATTTTCTTAACTTTGGTTTACCACGATTGACTTTAGTAATATTATTAACCATGGAACCATGCTTAACCATGAAACCATGACTTTCATTTACCACCGTTGAATTTAATAATCTTTATCATGATTTAGTTATGCTTTGATCATTTTTTATTTCAATATTTTAACATTAATGTTAATAATAATGGTATTAGTGTTATTATTAATATTTTAATATTAATGATAAATTATTAATGTTGACTTTAATGTTGATAACATTATAGTTAATATTAATGTTATTCATATCTCATATAGCCAAAATTAAGATGCAACAATGTAGAAATAAAACATTTAATAAGTAATAATGTAGAAATAATGTTTCAATATTATGTCAAAATGTGAAAACCATGAATAATAATTTTATAGGATTGTTTTTAAGAGTTAATTATTTTATAAGGTTATGTTTAAGATTAAATATAAACATTAATGATGATTTTTTCTAATATTAATATTATTAATACATTAACATTAATGTTAATGGTATAAGAATGAAGATTTGATCTATAATCTTTATGAATTTTATGAGTAAATATTCTATTTTTTTAAATTGAAAAATAATAAAAAATTTGCATACCTATTTTTTATTCAAATTAGATATAAAACATCATATAACATTACCACACAATAAATCATAAATCCAAATTAGATAGAAAGCATCATATAGTATTATGACATAAATAAATCATAAATGGGTTGTATGTATGTTTTGAGATATAATAGAAGTGCAATTTAAAGAATATAAATGTGAGTTCATAAATTAAACCTAGGATCAAAGTTTGAAAAATAAATATTTAATGTTGCATTGTGCTATGCATTGTTTGTGACAATTACTTTGTCGAATTTGTTTTAAATGAATGAACACTTTTGAAAATTAAATTTACTTTTATAATTATTTAATAGTATTATAAATATTTATTTTAATTTAAAAAAATTAAATCATATTTATATAAAAATAGTTCGAATCGAATTTATATAAAATGATAATTAACTAAATAGTATTCACATTATATCCTCTTTTTCATAAGTATTATTGTAAAAATAATCATAAAACTTTGTTATAGTTTCGTATCATAAAACGTTATGAGATAATAAAACATGTGATTTGATATTATATTTTTTTTTTAATTATCGATTTTTATTTTTTATTTATAATTATCTATTTTTATTTTTTATTTATTTTTTAAGAGAAATATGGATATGATTCATTCCATAAATTTGGAGAAATGTTTTATTAATTTCTTTTTATTTTTTTCAAATACAACATATATATATATATATTTTTTTTTTTTATTAGAGTAAATGATGTATGATTAAGTTTGGTATTTTTAAATAAAATAATATTACTTGTTAAAAATTGAAAACAATTTCACTTTTAATAATAAATTAATAATACTTTTATTAAATCCAAAGTGAATCTTTTCTATTTGATTTATTAACATGTACTTGAAATTTTAAAATAGCACTTCACTTTTTTTCATTGTAATAAAAACCATTAGCTAATAGCCATTATTAATTTTTAACAAAAACTACCTTAAATATCAATAATCCTTTAAATAATATTTTCTTCATCATTATATGACTTACACATTAGCAACCTTATGAATTTAAAAATTAATTAGACTTACATATTTACAATCTGACTAATTTAATACTTCTATCAACAAACTGAAGTGACATATTAAGTTCGAACCATTTGAAAGCATTAATTTGTCATCGCAAATTTCAATCATAGCCATTATGCATTCCAGTACTTCTTCATCATACTTAGTTCCAGTTTCGCAGTTGTCAAAGACAAGCTCGTCGATTTCATAGCTTTCTATGTATTGAGAATGATACAAATCAATTTGGCAAAATTCTCGAGTCACCAGTGTGATAGTGAACAAAGCCAAGCCATCAGTTTCAGCCACCATATCCTCAGTCCCAGTTCGACAGTCTGTAAAGCCAAGCTCATCAGTTTCAGAGCTTTCAACTTCTCCAGAATGATAAAAGTCAATTTTGAAGTCTTGAAAGCTTAAGCTAATCAGTTCCGGAACTTTCAAATTCTTTCGAATGATAGAAAACAAGATCATGTGAAGGTTAAACATATTCGGGGCAGTTGCAGCAAACTGTATTGATCAATTAATTAAAGAATTCCAATTCAGTTACCACAAATAAGTATCTTTTATGAAATTATGTATATTTCTTTTTTAAAACCCAAATTATAATATATATTCAAGTTTTATCATGAGAGAAATGATTAGTGTCAAAATATTAAAAAGATAATATCAATAATTAACTAGGCTTCTTATCAACGATTTAATGCGAAAATATGATTATGTTTTTTAAAATTATAAAATGACAGTAATGAATCTTTAGACGTTGAGCCATAAATCTTCCTAATTCAAGTTCGATTCTTCATATCTCATAAGCTTGACATTATTAACCTTTTATTGTTATTTAATTAAATTAAAAATAAGAGAAATTAGGTGGAATTGATGTTGAAGCAAATGTCGGTAACCATAGAAAGGGATTGATTAGTGAGCATTGAATTCAAATACGATATTGAGAGTGACACTTGAATTGAAAGTATGTATGGTAGAATTTTCTTTATAACTGGAATTCCCTTTTTTCCCATATTGGAATTTCAATTTCAAGTATCTCTATCGACAAATAGATAAACCATAAATTTATAATTTTTATTCCCCTCAATGCATGTGTACATGGCAACTTGTAAGAATTGATCCAACGGGGAAAACGTATCAAGTGGGAACTGGGATCCCTTTCCATGGTTCTGTATTTCTGCATCCATGTTCAAGAGAATGAAAAGGCGTCGGTTTTCTCCCTCTGGAATTTGAAGATGCTTTCAGTATACAAAAATGGGTTGAGGTTAATTTTGATTTGACTTAATAATTGTTCATCCCTGTTCATCATTTAAAAATTAAGGCTATCATCTCTGGTTTTGCCGTGCATGAGAAGGATTGAATCAACATAAATGACAACATAAACATAAAATTTATATGAATTTATATGTCGATGCATCTTCATATTGACTCTACCGAACAGCCACTATTATAATGAAGCTACCTCACGCGTTTGAGGATATTTGTGTGCAGCAATGGCTCTACCTAGTAGTATTCCTGTTTTGCACCTATCTCTATCGACAAATAGATAAACCATAAATTTATAATTTTTATTCCCCTCAATGCATGCGTACATGGCAACTTGTAAGAATTGATCCAACGGGGAAAACGTATCAAGTGGGAACTGGGATCCCTTTCCATGGTTCTGTATTTCTGCATCCATGTTCAAGAGAATGAAAAGGCGTCGGTTTTCTCCCTCTGGAATTTGAAGATGCTTTCAGTATACAAAAATGGGTTGAGGTTAATTTTGATTTGACTTAATAATTGTTCATCCCTGTTCATCATTTAAAAATTAAAGCTACATCTCTGGTTTTGCCGTGCATGAGAAGGATTCAATCAACATAAATGACAACATAAACATAAAATTTATATGAATTTATATGTCGATGCATCTTCATATTGACTCTACCGGACAACCACTATTATAATGAAGCTACCTCACGCGTTTGAGGATATTTGTGTGCAGCAATGGCTCTACCTAGTAGTATTCCTGTTTTGCACCTAGTAATAAAACACATCAAAACTCAAATGCATCTTTAACTGACAGTGTAAAGGAATGAATTTCAAGTTATCATAAATTCATTTAATCTAGCGATAATAACAATAAAAATAATATCAAAAACCTATTTAATTTCAGACCCCTAACTTTATATATCAATGCAGATGACAGATTAAAGATCCAAGTTAAAATAAATATTAATACCCAAATTGTGGATGATGAAAAGAAGCTTCTGTTAAAAAAAATAAACCCTTCAAGAAAGTGAATACCGGAAAGTCGGAATCAGCATTCCTGTATATGCCTTCACGTCTCTTAAAGTAGCCGGGATTGAGAGCTTCAGCTCGGATTTTAACTAAAACCTGGCTTAGCAGGGGCTTTGGAACAGGAAATTCCCCGAATTGAAAGACGTATATGGATCCATATTCTTTGTAGAACCAGGCCTTCTGCATTTTTACTCCTATCTTGTTTCAATGTGCGCGTTTGTTTCGTTTTGATATGATCGGCGAACCAATACTGAGAGAACCATGATAAAGGAGACACTAGTATGTTGGTGTGTATTTGTAGCAATAAATATCCATGTTGAATTGAAATACTAACCGTGTGAAATACATTGCAAAGAAGAACTAATGCGAAAACCAAAAGAAAAAGAATTGCATTGGAGAGGGGAGTGCAAGCGTTACACCGAAGAGGAGCTAAGCACGATGCCAAGTGTTATAAAGTGTAACCTGTAACCATAACCAGTTCACCTAACTTATTAATATTAATAAATGTGTGTCTGCGTTCTTGATTTGAAGACACAACATAGGTAGAGATATGCTACGATTCCTTCATGGTTACTCCGGCGTTTCAATCGTTTTGTATGGCCACAAAACTTGGCCATTACAATGGCCGTTACCAAGCATCATACCACAAATAAAAACCCACCCAGCCAAGAAACACTTGGCATTTGAAATTATTTTAATAAATTATTTGATATAACCATGCATTGTTTCGATTTAAAGCTGCTTGTGAGTTAACATAGCAAATATCAAGGCTTAATTAATGCACTAGAAGAAGCATATTCCGGGAACATTAAAATCTGGCCATCAATTATTAAAAAACTAATAAATCACCCACCCCACCCCCACCCCAAAAGTTAAAAGAAAACGCCTATCGGCATAACTACAGAGCTCATCAACGATGGTGTATTGAGCTGCTTTGAGTATTTCGTCCAACTGCATTCGGCTGAGTGACCGAAGGCCCCTTCTTTCTGAGTGAGTAAAAAATGAGTCTGCAAAGAACTCAATCTCTAGCCTTTTTTCAAATCCTTCAAATCCAATTGCTGTGGTCGAGGCAACTGGTTCCTGACCAGCCACCAACATTTTCAATTGTAGAAAGGGGGAGACGTTAACTACTTGATTGATTTCTGGATTGAGAAAGTAGCAGAAGAAATTGGAGTTTAAAACAGGCAGTTTTCCAAAGCGTCTAAGCAGAAATTGCCACTCTACTCTAGGGGAGAGCCGATCGGACAGCAGTGAAGTGGAGCTACACACCAGTTCCTAGCGATCTATATTTAACTTTTAAGCCTCGGAAACCCACAAGAAAATACTATAGTAGTATGGCTTTCGGAGGCACGGAAATTACACAGCCATTTGCACAGTACGATTGGATTTGGATCACGGGCATTGTAAGGCGCTATACATATAGACGCCAGGATAGTTTGGGCCGACGTGGGAAACAAGAGTGACCCAGCCCGACTTCTAAAGAAGCCAAGAGTTGGTTTTTTTTTTTTCTACGCAAGTCTGTCTCACATGTTTAATATATAGCTCAAATATATTTAATTTATAATTTACACTCATTGAAAATTAACGTTAATTTTATTATGGTTTATAGTAATTAAAAGAAACAATATGTTTAATTTAAAAAGTTTGAATTAACACCATCACATTTGTGGAGTTCCCTGCAATTATTATTATTTCAAAGAAAAGAAAAATTAGATGTTGGTATTGTCCCTGCAATTATTACTATTTTAAATTTTGCAAGATGTTGATGATGATGATATCAAATAAAAGAAATTATGAAGAAGATAATGGAGCCTTTTCAAACTAAAAATAAAGTGCTTAGATTTGTATATTGATTTTCACAGACATTTGTGCAATGGGAGAAGCTTTTATGGAATGTATTGTACACCTAATATATCATGGTTATTTTGGTTGAGGACTTGAAGGTTATATTTTATAATCCAAAGGAGGGTAAATTTTGTTAAACTTTGTAAACAAAGCAACTAAAGTGGATGATTATGTTTTGTCCCACAAGCATAGAAGAAAACATGTTTCCTCCTGAAATGTCATAGGAAATTTTATGTATATAATATACTTGTACAGGAAATGTATATACATTGATAACTCCTTGGTGCTCAATGTACATGGTAGGATAACTTGGATAAGAAGTGATGCCTATACAATTATGGTATTGTTGGCACCACCTTAATGTTGCTAGTAACAATGAGAATCAAAACTAGAAGAGTAAACATATAAATGTGAATCTATAAATTGCCCAAAAAAGAAATAGTGTCTAGGTTCAATAATGAAGGGAACACAATTCACGATTTAATTTATTTACCCAAAACGATAGCCTTAGTCAATTTTGGAATGATGTATTTTTAGTTTTGATTGTATAGGTTTTTTAACTATGCATTCCATCATAGTCTATATTTACATATAGGGTTCATATTTTACAATGGATTAACCATTGCACCTATTGACAAGGCTATTTAGCTCAAGGGTTTAGTAAAGGAAGAGTTCCACACTACTATACTTTGACACTTATACTATCAATCTACTTCATACTCATTTGAGCTAGATTTTGTGCATTGTTATCCTGGTCCCTTCAATTCATGAGCTCGACAAGTACTTCTAATAAGTTTATATTAAACATATAAACACAATAGCTTCTATAAAGTTTCCATGTTTCCAAAATCGTAGAGATTATATTAAGGTTTATTTAACATTTGAATATTTCCTACCAATAATAATCAATCCATTCATCAATCTACTTGAATCGATTACAAAGTCTATTTCTTACCCCTTGAATGTTGTGAGAAACGACTTGAATATACATCCGATCTACTACACAACTTTGGTTAGTCCAAGTACTACTCCTTTTTAACCTTACACATTTTCTTTACATGCATTTTCATTATCTCATATAAGCCAACTACATATAAAAGCATACCACAATAATAGGTACTAACATTTCTATCAATGTACCTTAACATCCACATATGCTAATGAATTTGCTAACAAAGGTAGCCAAAAATATACAATATAAACCCAATGATCAATACAATCAATATACCACCAGACATATATATATGAGAATAACAAAGGTAACCACGACAATATACATTTATATTATTGACATCTTCTAATAACAATAAAACATTAAAGAATACTTATTTGGATCAATAGAGTCATGTGTCTTAGGACATGACTGCAAGTTTCCACCCAAACATAAGTTCTTTGTCCGGCCCTAGAGACTACCCCTGAGCTGGGAAAGAATCCACTAGATAGGAGAATAACTTTAAGGAAAGCCCTCCCACTCTCATCTAACACCTAGTCCTTAATCATGCATCAAGTATGAATATCTTATTTAATTATAGGTTAATATACTGTACCCCAAGGTATAAGTCTCCGCATTTCTTCCATCTTGTCTTTGCATACTATGCTTTGTTCATTTATTACCAATGCTAAAGTGTCCTTCCCTCACCTTGTACACACTTCAGAATATGTAAAAGTTTTATGTATATAAGAACCTTGCAGGTAAAGAATGGGCCAATTCCATTCCACACGAAATTTCACACATCAAAATATATATAATTATATATATATATAATTACTTGCACGCAAGGAAAAGGGCCTACACCCCTCCCACAAAGGTCACTTTTGAGTGTGGATAAACACACAACACTAGTAATTCAAAATGCAACGCAAAAATGGGAAGCGCCCCCCTACAAAACTCCAACTCTTTGAGCTGCAATCAAAACACAAAGCAAATGATAAAAAAAATATGATAGAGATGTGGGTTGCGCCCTCCCTCTAGATCACTTGCATAATGATTAACTGCAACGACGAAAACTACACAACGAATTAAAAATATAGCGAAATCAATCACAATCTTTGCGAATGGAAAGTAGCGCTCTTCCAAAATTTCCATCCACAAGAACAAATTACATTCTAGAGACAGAGATAATAAATGTACATAAAAAAAGAAATTATCTAAGGATCCGCGATGGTTACGTCCTCTTTAAGCTCTCCATGAGAGAGGTATGTAATATATATATATATCATTCGATACTTGCAAATCAAAAGGTTTGGGCCGCCTCCCTTTCCCCACATCCCACACAGTCGAGCTTGATAGAAAGAATAGATATATTAACTGTTCAAAATAGAAAACTCACCCTCCGCCCTTGGTTCATAACTATACAAGCTTGATGACGAATATATATATATATATATATAATGAGCTAGCATCCAAATTATAACATATCTATTTGAAATCCTTGTTATTATTCACTATTTTTTTTCTTTAAATTTTACAAGATGTTGATGACGATGTTCAATTAAAGATATGTGACAACTTTATTTATATATTTTTATTCTCCTTGTAGAAAATTCTATGTGGTAAAACTTATTTGAAGCTATATTGCTTTACAAACATTACAACAAAATAAAAATAAAAACTATAATCTAGATAAATAATTGATCAACATAATTTAAATAGATAACAATATTCACTATAAATTTTATTATAGATCAAATAAAGCAAATTAGGACGAAGACCGCATTTTCAGAGAAAAAATAAAGTGCATAGATTTGTGTATTGATTTTCACACACATGTGTGCAATGGGAGAAACTTCCATGGAATGTATTGTACACCTAATATATCAAGGTTTGTTTGGTTGGGGACTTGAAGGTTAAAGTTTTGAATCCAAAGGAAGGTAAATTATGTTAAACTTTGTAAACAAAGCAGCTAAAGTGGATGATTATGTTTTGTCCAACAAACATAGAAGAAAACATGTTTCCTCGTGAAAGGTCATAGGAGATGTATGTATATAATATACTTGTAAAGGAAATGTATATACATTGATAACTCCTTGGTGCTCAATGTTTGTGGTAGGATAACTTCGATACGAAGTGATGACTATACAATTATGGTATTGTTGGCACCACCTTAATGTTGTTAGTCACAATGAGAATCAAAACTAGAACAGTAAACCGGTATAGAAATGATATCATCCTAGCATTAAAATGTGAATCTATAAATTGTCTCAAAAAGAAATAGTGCTTGGGTTCGTTACTAAAGGGAACACCATTCACCATTTAATTTATTTACCCAAAACTGCAAAGATTACTACAACTAAGTTATGTCATATCTAGTATACCATAATTTCAAATAGGAATAGGTTACACTATGGTATAAACAATAATCTTGTCTATAAATAAAAATGTCGATAGCATTAATCTATTTTGGAATGATGTCTTTTTAGTTTTCATTGTATAGTTTTTTGAACTATGCATTCCATCACACTCCATATTTACATATAGGGTTCATATTTTACAATGGTTTGACCATTGGAATTATAGGCAAGACTATTTAGCTTGCGTTTAGTAAAGGAGGAGTGTCGCACTACTATACTTCGAGGCTTATGAACTTATACAATCAATCTAATTCGTACTCATTTGAGATAGAGATTGTACGTTGGTATCCTCAATCCCGCGCTCGACGATTTTTAATTGTATGAATGGAGTTAATTCCATGTAGTTACCTTGAGGTATGGACTTTCAAGCATGGTAGATATTTTGATGAGTTTTCTTGAGATGGGTAGTTTTGGGAACACAAGGGCTTGCGACATAGATTAGTAGGCACCAAGAATCCTTTATGGACTACTTATGCTTTCTCTTTGAGTGTTTTATGTTCAATATCTCTTCCTCAAGAACATAAAATTGGGGTTTCCCATGGAGGGTTTCAAGCTTGATTTCAGCGTTTTAACAAATGATAACTCTAGATGGAGTGTTTATCATATATCGACATTCTTTTGTAAAATTTTTGTTCACAAGAATACCAATTTTAACTTGACCATTCAACTAGCTTCCTTCTAGTTATTGGATTTTTCTCACTTCAATTCTTGCATTTTGTTTTCTACAAGTTGATGGATAAGTTCTAAGACTATCCATTCTTTCTCTTCATAGTGTTTGCACAATTCTTCGATGCTAATCCTTTCCGAGGTAAATATTTCAACAATTGCATTTCACATTATTGATATAAATACATAAATATATATATATATATATACAGAGAGAGAGATAAAGAGAGAAAATATCCACTTTTTAGTACTACTATACATGTTTTTAATCTCGGTTGGTGTACTTATCTATTCTAGGTGTGTTATTTACTCTAGGGAATGAATTGTTGGTGGAGGACTTTAGGGTCATTGCCAAAGTAAATATTATTATTTTCTCATAGTTATAAATATATGTAGTAAAATCTATATTATTTTGTTTTATCTAAATTAATATGATTTATTTAAGTTTAGATTACATTATTTAATTGCACGTTTAAGTTTGCTAAAAAAAGAACATGAATAATTCCATAGCATAAATCAGATTTCATTTACTATTATGTGTAAATAAAAGAATAGCACTTTTTCTTTTTCTTTTTCCATATAAGTAGAAAAAATATAAATATTGTGGACCTAATGTTGAGCTCACCATAAAAAAGGAAAGATAAATTGATGTTTCTACTCTATAAACTGTTTAAATATGGTTTCTCTGCTAGAGTGCTAATATATGTGGCTATGAAAATAGTTTCCATCTTTAGGTTCATGAGGACTAACATCTCTAAACATTTTTTTTCAAGTCAAAATGACCTTTAGTTTTGCTAGTTTTATTTAATATAAATATTGTAAACAAATTTAATAATTAGATACTTTTCTAATAAGGAGTGACTCTAACAATAAAACATAATTTTAAATTATTCCATTTTTTTCTTAGAAAATCTCATAAAATGAAAATTAATGAGCGATATGCAATAAAATTATTTGCTTTCCAAAATACAAACTGATTTGGGAATGTCCACAAACCACCCAACCATCATCTAAGACTTGTAACTTTATCCGAAAAGGACACCCACAAAACAAACCGTGATAATACCAGAACGAAATTAACTCAACTCAAATAGTTCCATTATACACAAACTTTCGGCCCATAACTACAATGACATAAAAAAGTACCCTATTGTGAGTGCCACACCTAACATTCGCAATGCTCACAATTGTGTTCTTCTCAATGCTCACAATTTTGTGCATGGTGAGTCTTTTACATGGTCTCCGCTTGTTCAAGAAAACAATGTTTACCACTCCAAAATATTAATATTGATAGTTACTCTTAATGCCCGCCTCAAGCCACACTTTCATGTGCTCTTGAGTATGATCACGGAGAGTCCAAAATCTTTACTCTAAGACTTTATCATGTAGCTTACAGAGGTATCAAACCATTTTTAAATTTGGGCATGAGCTGAAATCCTACCTTGAAGTGTATACCGATTTCATCTCAAAATATCAAAGATAAATGTCTTTAGAGGAAAGAAAGTGAATGGAGTATTGTTTTACATAGTTGCGGGATGGACGAAATTTTATTGACCAGTGTGAGTCTCACATTCGTTGATGCAATCTTGACTATGTTTAGTTGAAGGAAGACTAATGTGTGGTAATGGATTCCACACACAAATTATAATAGTTTGTATTGGTGCGTGCTTGAAGGTCACAAGCTTGAATCCAAGAGGGGGTAACATACGTACACCTTTGTACAATAAGCTATTAATTGATTTTTATCCTTGAAGGTCACGGGTTTTAATCTGGTATATACACCTTCATAAAACAAATAGTCAATTCATTCCCCATTAGAGACTATTTATCCAAGGGGACCCTCATACATCAATTTTAATCTAATTAAACTGCAACTTTAAATTGGTTACTGTCTATCCTTCACAGCGGGTGACAAGTGTGGGCCAACCAAGAGATCTGGTGGATAGACACAAGGCTAGACACATTCACGTGCCAACAAAGAGGCCGGACACATACCCGCTCGAGTCATCCCCGCATCTCCGGAAGTCATCATAAAGCGGGAAAGGAATACCGTCAGCTTGCGAAGTACTGCCGATTAACCACTCCTGCATCCGATTGGTCTTGTCTTTGCGTTTTGGTTTGACTCTGAGCAATGTCCATTACTCCCATGAAGAAATTCGAGTGGGGCAGTATGCACACACTCATGATAAGGGAAGACACAAAGAGGACGGAGGTCCATACATCCCCGGGAGAAAGGAGAAGCTGCAAACATTTGCATAGAGCTTGGAACACCGTGCGAATCTCTCTCCTGAACATTTTCATTGTTCGTGGAATATTGTCATCTGTTCAGCTCGCAGCTGAAGCAAAAATACCACCCACAAAGAGAAGTTATACCACGCACAAGTCCAAACACACAGGCCCTTATCCCGGCCCCGCCGGTGAGTT
This sequence comes from Larix kaempferi, assembly GCA_027924585.1. Lineage (NCBI taxonomy): Eukaryota > Viridiplantae > Streptophyta > Pinopsida > Pinales > Pinaceae > Larix > Larix kaempferi. The sequence continues at coordinate 682,441 of BSBM01002149.1, read as the reverse complement.
TCCATGCACGACATAGTGGGGAAGGCCCGTCGTTACACGAAAGAAATGCCAAAGCAAGCTTAGGAGGACATTAAAGAAGATTAAGAGGATGCTCAGTCGCCTCGAGGCTGTCTTTCGAGTAAATAAATCAGGAATGAATTCGAAGCTCTGGTTTGGGACCCTGGAACAATAGAGGTCGCACCACCCTTTACCAAAGGACCCTCGATTATCATTGGATGTAAAATTCGCTTATGGGTAAGACCCTGGTAGAAAAAGGAGAATCTCATGTGGAAATCCTTTTGCAGCAAGATTAGATGGTTGGCTATTTCAGGAAGATCCACCCAAATCAATAGCAAATTTCCCACCGGTTGAACATTTAGCTCGGTTTTTTGTTTTGCGTATGTCTTCATTTTTGGTTTTGATATGTCATTACAGTTAGTGTTGTTGTTTTTAATTTCATGGCAATCTACCTTTGTAGAGTGGATAGCAAATCTCAAACTTTCTAGTACAGTCTTGTTTCCTTTCGGGGAAGAATGCTGAAAGTTTGATTTTGGGTTTGTTTTTCTGTATTTGTTTCTAGTTGCAATATAAAGAACTACCCTAACTTACCAAAAAAAAAATTGGTTGCTATCTAAATGATAAACAAAAGTTAAATTATTCTTATTATTATTATTATTATACCTTTTCTAGTAGTTTAAGTCTAGCATTCTAAGGTTAGTAGTTATATGATTTAAATATATCTATTGTTTCTTCTCCAAGAATACACATTAAAAGATTATATAAAAACACAATAAATGTATTATATAGTTAATATTTATACACATAATTAAAACATTCTTTTCTATTTCAAAAATGAAAGTTAATGTTTTATATTTGTTGTATTATGTTAAATTCACATTAAAAAAATAGATTCCATTAAAATAATTTTTCAAACAAATTTTGTTTATGATTAAAACTAAAACATGTAGACCTAGCAGAAAAGAAAACTTCAAATATGCATAAAACTTCATATCTTTGTATTCCATTTTCTCTTTCGCATTGCAAATAAATTGTCGTTTTTGGCGTTTTACTTCTGAAGGAAATGAAGGAAGAATAAACTGAATCCTCCCGAGACAAATAGGATCCTAGCAGAAACTTCGTATATGCATCAAACTTGTGCACATCTTTGTACCCCATTTTTTTTATCTTCTCTTGTAAATAATCGTTTTGTTTGGCTTTCGTCTTCTGAACCAAATGAAGGTAGAATAGGCTGAGCATCGGTCATTTTGTAAATGTAATATGCTGCACTAGTCTTCCCCGGAAGCTGCTGTTGACTTATCGTTTCACAAGTATAACCCTGTGGGCAAACTGGTTTCGTCCACGAAGATTGACATGTTCCACCATCTACACGCACTGCAATGGAGAATATCATGGGCCTGAAACATCTTAATACCCTCTCCACCAATGCTTCCAAATCACAATCCTTGGGATCATAACCCATCGCCTCAAAGCTTCCATAACTGAAGCCATCCTCGGGAGTTACATGAATTGTAGAAAAAGCTGGTCCTTCAATTGAATTCATGGAGTAGCCGCATGGATGAAATTCAAAATCACAGATTTTCGCCTCCGGAAGAATTTGGGATATACCGGATTCAAGAGTCATTTCTGCCGCACAATTACATCGATCCTTGTAAAACAGAGAAGCCTGCTTGCGGTCGAGCTGGGTCATGCACATCTCCAGTGTAAAAATTGGTTCAGTCGCAACCTTAGATGTAAAATCATCAGTCGAGGCCAAGTAGATATGCCAGTTATAATACGTTGCAGAATTTCCCATAACAAAAGCCATGCCACCCGATCCAAGAGTTCCAAAGTACTTGTCCAGATATGACACTTCCTCGGAGAAGCTGCGGTGAGGAAATGACTGGGCTCCAGGAAACATGAATGTTCCTCGACTGTATTTAACATTTTTTACCGAGAGAGACAAGCTGCTTGCATTGCTTAATATCAGAGGGATGGAAAGGAGCAGTTTGGTAGTCCCACAGGTTTTGAGAATGATCTTGAATGGATAAACAAACAGACTCGACTCTGACAGCACATATGAATCAAAATACTCACTAGAGAGCTCATCAACGATGGTGCATTCAGCTGCTTTGAGCATTTCGTCCAATTGCATTCGGCTGAGTGACCGAAGGCCCCTTCTTTCTGAGTGAGTAAAAAATGAGTCTGCAAAGAACTCAATCTCTAGCCGTTTTTCAAATCCTTCAAATCCAATTGCTGTGGTCGGGGCAACTGGTTCCTGACCAGCCACCAACATTTTCAATTGTAGAAAGGGAGAGACGTTAACTTCTTGATTGATTTCTGGATTGAGAAAGTAGCGGAAGAAATTGGAGTTTAAAACAGGCAGTTTTCCAAAGCGTCTAAGCAGAAATTGCCACTCTACTCGAGGGGAGAGCCGATCGGACAGCGGGGAAGTGGAGCTACACACCAGTTCCTAGCGATCTATATTTAACTTTTAAGCCTAGGAAACCCACAAGAAAATACTATAGTAGTATGGCTTTCGGAGGCACGGAAATTACACAGCCATTTGCACAGTACGATTGGATTTGGATCACGGGCATTGTAAGGCGCTATACATATAGACGCCAGGATAGTTTGGGCCGACGTGGGAAACAAGAGTGATCCAGCCCGGCTTCTAAAGAAGCCAAGAGTTGGTTTTTTTTTTTTTTCTACGGAAGTCTGTCTCACGTCTTTAATATATAGCTCAAATATATTTAATTTATAATTTACACTCATTGCAAATTAATGTTAATTTTATTACGGTTTACAGTAATTAAAAGAAACAATATGTTTAATTTAAAAAGTTTGAATTAACACCATAACATTTGTGGAGTTCCCTGCAATTATTATTATTTGAAAGAAAAGAAAAATTAGATGTTGGTATTGTCCCTTCAGGGTTAGGTCTTCATGATTAGGTGATAGTATTAAAAAATTTAATTTGTCCCATGTATCATTGCATAAATATAATATCTTGTTATTTGCAATAATTTATTTAAACTCTTGCACAAGAGGAAGAATTATTCATAATTCTGGAATACATCTCCATTGTATTATATTGTTAGTTATTTTTCATATGTATTAATTATTTGTATGATATCTTTGTTATTATTCACTATCTTTTTTTTCTTTAAATTTTGCAAGATGTTGATGATGATGTTGAATTAAAGATATAACAAATAATTGATAAACTTAAAGTACAAATATTAAACTTATAACAATCTTCATTATAAATTTTATTATAGATCAAATAAAAGAAATTATGAAGAAGATAATGGAGCCTTTTCAAACTAAAAATAAAGTGCTTAGATTTGTATATTCATTTTCACACACATGCGTGCAATGGGACAAGCTTTTATGGAATGTAGTGTACACCTAATATATCATGGTTATTTTGGTTGAGGACTCGAAGGTTATATTTTATAATCCAAAGGAGGGTAAATTTTGTTAAACTTTGTAAACAAAGCAACTAAAGTGGATGATTATGTTTTGTCCCACAAGCATAGAAGAAAACATGTTTCCTCCTGAAATGTCATAGGAAATTTTATGTATATAATATACTTGTATAGGAAATGTATATACATTGATAACTCCTTGGTGCTCAATGTACGTGGTAGGATAACTTGGATAAGAAGTGATGCCTATACAATTATGGTATTGTTGGCACCACCTTAATGTTGTTAGTCACAATGAGAATCAAAACCAGAACAGTAAACAGATACATAAATGATATCATCCTAGGATTAAAATGTGAATCTATAAATTGCCCAGAAAAGAAATAGTGTCCGGGTTCAATAATGAAGGGAACACAATTCACGATTTAATTTATTTACCCAAAACGATAGCCTTAGTCAATTTTGGAATGATGTATTTTTAGTTTTGTTTGTATAGGTTTTTTAACTATGCATTCCATCATAGTCTATATTTACATATAGGGTTCATATTTTACAACGGATTAACCATTGCACCTATTGACAAGGCTATTTAGCTCAAGGGTTTAGTAAAGGAAGAGTGCCACACTACTATACTTTGACACTTATACTATCAATCTACTTCATAGTCATTTGAGCTAGATTTTGTGCATTGTTATCCTCGTCCCTTCAATTCGTGAGCTGGACAAGTACTTCTAATAAGTTCATATTAAACATATAATACACAATAGCTTCTATAAAGTTTCCATGTTTCCAAAATCGTAGAGATTATATTAAGGTTTATTTAACATTTGAATATTTACTACCAATAATAATCAATCCATTCAGCAATCTACTTGAATCTATTACAAAGTCTATTTCTTACCCCTTGAATGTTGTGAGAAACGACTTGAATATACATCCGATCTACTGCACAACTTTGGTTAGTCCAAGTACTACTCTTTTTTAACCTTACACATTTTGTTTACATGCATTTTCATTATCTCATATAAGCCAACTACATATAAAAGCATACCACAATAACACGAACTAACATTTCTATCAATGTACCTTAACATCCACATATGCTAATGAATTTGCTAACAAAGGTAGCCAAAAATATACAATATAAACCCAATGATCAATACAATCAATATACCACCACACATATATATATGAGAATAACAAAGGTAACCACAACAATATACATTTATATTATTGACATCTTCTAATAACAATAAAACATTAAAGAATACTTATTTGGATCAATAAAGTCATGTGTCTTAGGGCATGACTGCAACTTTCCACCCAAACATAAGTTCTTTGTCCGGCCCTAGAGACTACCCCTGAGCTGGGAAAGAATCCACTAGATAGGAGAATAACTTTAAGGAAAGCCCTCCCACTCTCATCTAACACCTAGTCCTTAATCATGCATCAAGTATGAATATCTTATTTAATTATAGGTTAATATACTGTACCCTAAGGTATAAGTCTCCGCATTTCTTCCATCTTGTCTATGCATACTATGCTTTGCTCATTTATTACCAATGCTAAAGTGTCCTTCCCTCACCTTGTACACACTTCAGGATATGTAAACGTTTTATGTATATAAGAACCTTGCAGGTAAAGAATGGGCCAATTCCATTCCACACGAAATTTCACATATCAAAATATATATAATTATATATATATATATATATATAATTACTTGCACGCAAGGAAAAGGGCCTACACCCCTCCCACAAAGGTCACTTTTGAGTGTGGATAAACACACAACACTAGTAATTCAAAATGCAATGCAAGAATCAGAAGTGCCCCCCTACAAAACTCCAACTCTTTGAGCTGCAATCAAAACACAAAGCAAATGATAAAAAAAGATATGATAGAGATGTGGGCTGCGCCCTCCCTCTAGATCACTTGCATAATGATTAACTGCAACGAAGAGAGGTATGAAATCTACACAACGAATTAAAAAGACAGCGAAATCAATCACAATCTTTGCGAATGGAAAGTGTCGCTCTTCCAAAATTTCCATCCACAAGAACAAATTACATTCTAGAGACAGAGATAATAAATGTACATAAGCAAAGAAATTATCTAAGGATCCACGATGGTTACGTCCTCTTTAATCTCTCCACGAGAGAGGTATGTAATATATATATATATATCATTCGATACTTGCAAATCAAAAGGTTTGGGCTGCCTCCCTTTCCCCACATCCCACACAGTCGAGCTTGATAGAAAGAATAGATATATTAACTGTTCAAAATAGAAAACTCACCCTCCGCCCTTGGTTCATAACTATACAAGCTTGATGACGAATATATATATAATGAGCTAGCATCCAAATTATAACATATGTATTTGAAATCCTTGTTATTATTCACTATCTTTTTTTCTTTAAATTTTACAAGATGTTGATGATGATGTTCAATTAAAGATATGTGACAACTTTATTTATATATTTTTAATCTCCTTGTAGAAAATTCTATGTGGTAAAATTTATTTGAAGCTATATTGCTTTACAAACATTACAACAAAATAAAAATAAAAACTATAATCTAGATAAATAATTGATCAACATAATTTAAACAGATAACAATATTCACTCTAAATTTTATTATAGATCAAATAAAGCAAATTAGGACGAAGACCGCATTTTCAAAGAAAAAATAAAGTGCATAGATTTGTGTATTGATTTTCACACACATGTGTGCAATGGGAGAAACTTCCATGGAATGTATTGTACACCTAATATATCAAGGTTTGCTTGATTGGGGACTTGAAGGTTAAAGTTTTGAATCCAAAGGAAGGTAAATCATGTTAAACTTTGTAAACAAAGCAACTAAAGTGGATGATTATGTTTTGTCCAAAAAACATAGAAGAAAACATGTTTCCTCGTGAAAGGTCATAGGAGATGTATGTATATAATATACTTGTAAAGGAAATGTATATACATTGATAACTCCTTGGTGCTCAATGTTTGTGGTAGGATAACTTCGATACGAAGTGATGACTATACAATTATGGTATTGTTGGCACCACCTTAATGTTGTTAGTCACAATGAGAATGAAAACTAGAACAGTAAACCGGTATAGAAATGATATCATCCTAGCATCAAAATGTGAATCTATAAATTGTCTCAAAAAGAAATAGTGCTTGGGTTCGTTACTGAAGGGAACACCATTCACCATTTAATTTATTTACCCAAAACTGCAAAGATTACTACAACTAAGTTATGTCATATCTAGTATACCATAATTTCAAATAGGAATAGGTTACACTATGGTATAAACAATAATCTTGTCTATAAATAAAAATGTCGATAGCATTAATCTATTTTGGAATGATGTATTTTTAGTTTTCATTGTATAGTTTTTTGAACTATGCATTCCATCACACTCCATATTTACATATAGGGTTCATATTTTACAATGGTTTAACCATTGGAATTATAGGCAAGACTATTTAGCTTGCGTTTAGTAAAGGAGGAGTGTCGCACTACTATAGTTCGAGGCTTATGAACTTATACAATCAATCTAATTCATACTCATTTGAGATAGAGATTGTACGTTGGTATCCTCGATCCCGTGCTCGACGATTTTCAATTGTATGAATGGAGTTAATTCCATGTAGTTACCTTGAGGTATGGACTTTCAAGCATGGTAGATATTTTGATGAGTTTTTTTGAGATGGATAGTTTTGGGAACGCAAGGCCTTGCGGCATAGATTAGTAGGCACCAAGAATCCTTTATGGACTACTTATGCTTTCTCTTTGAGTGTTTTATGTTCAATATCTCTTCCTCAAGAACATAAAATTGGGGTTTCCCATGGAGGGTTTCAAGCTTGATTTCAGCGTTTTAACAAATGATAACTCTAGATGGAGTGTTTATCATATATATACATTCTTTTGTAAAATTTTTGTTCACAAGAATACCAATTTTAACTTGACCATTCAACTAGCTTCCTTCTAGTTATTGGATTTTTCTCACTTCAATTCTTGCGTTTTGTTTTCTACAAGTTGATGGATAAGTTCTAAGACTATCCATTCTTTCTCTTCATAGTGTTTGCACAATTCGTCGATGCTAATCCTTTTCGAGGTAAATATTTCAACAATTGCATTTCACATTATTGATATAAATACATAAATATATATATATATACAGAGAGAGAGATGAAGAGAGAAAATATCCACTTTTTAGTACTACTATACATGTTTTTAATCTCGGTTGGTGTACTTATCTATTCGAGGTGTGTTATTTACTCTAGGGAATGAATTGTTGGTGGAGGACTTTAGGGTCATTGCCAAAGTAAATATTATTATTTTCTCATAGTTATAAATATATGTAGTAAAATCTATATTATTTTGTTTTATCTAAATTAATATCATTTATTTAGGTTTAGATTACATTATTTAATTGCACGTTTAAGTTTGCTAAAAAATAGAACATGAATATTTCCATAGCATAAATCAGATTTCATTTACTATTATGTGTAAATAAAAGAATAGCATTTTTTCTTTTTCTTTTTCCATATAAGTAGAAAAAATATAAATATTGTGGACCTAATGTTGAGCTCACCATAAAAAAGGAAAGATAAATTGATGTTTCTACTCTATAAACTGTTTCAATATGGTTTCTCTCCTAGAGTGCTAATATATGTGGCTATGAAAATAGTTTCCATCTTTAGGTTCATGAGGACTAACATCTCTAAACATTTTTTTTCAAGTCAAAATGACCTTTAGTTTTGCTAGTTTTATTTAATATAAATATTGTAAACAAATTTAATAATTAGATACTTTTCTAATAAGGAGTGACTATAACAATAAAACATAAGTTTAAATTATTCCATTTTTTTCTTAGAAAATCTCATAAAATGAAAATTAATGAGCGATATGAAATAAAATTATTTGCTTTCCAAAATACAAACTGATTTGGGAATGTCCACAAACCACCCAACCATCATCTAAGACTTGTAACTTTATCCGAAAAGGACACCCACAAAACAAACCGTGATAATACCAAAACGAAATTAACTCAACTCAAATAGTTCCATTATACACAAACTTTCGGCCCATAACTACAATGAGATAAAAAAGTACCCTATTGTGAGTGCCACACCTAACATTCGCAATGCTCACAATTGTGTTCTTCTCAATGCTCACAATTGTGTGCATGGTGAGTCTTTTACATGGTCTCCGCTTGTTCAAGAAAACAATGTTTACCACTCCAAAATATTAATATTGATAGTTACTCTTAATACCCGCCTCAAGCCACACTTTCATATGCTCTTCAGTATGATCACGGAGAGTCCAAAATCTTTACTCTAAGACTTTATCATGTAGCTTACAGAGGTATCAAACCATTTTTAAATTTGGGCATGAGCTGAAATCCTACCTTGAAGTGTATACCGATTTCATCTCAAAATATCAAAGATAAATGTCTTTAGAGGAAAGAAAGTGAATGGAGTATTGTTTTACATAGTTGCGGGATGGACGAAATTTTATTGACCAGTGTGAGTCTCACATTCGTTGATGCAATCTTGACTATGTTTAGTTGAAGGAAGACTAATGTGTGGTAATGGATTCCACACACAAATTATAATAGTTTGTATTGGTGCGTGCTTGAAGGTCACACGCTTGAATCCAAGAGGGGGTAACATACGTACACCTTTGTACAATAAGCTATTAATTGATTTTTATCCTTGAAGGTCACGGGTTTTAATATGGTATATACACCTTCATAAAACAAATAGTCAATTCATTCCCCATTAGAGACTATTTATCCGAGGGGACCCTCATACATCAATTTTAATCTAATTAAACTGCAACTTTAAATTGGTTACTGTCTATCCCCCACAGCGGGTGACAAGTGTGGGCCAACCAAGAGATCTGGTGGATAGACACAAGGCTAGACACATTCACGTGCCAATAAAGAGGTCGGACACATACCCGCTCGAGTCATCCGGGCATCTCGAGAAGTCATCATAAAGCGGGAAAGGAATACCGTCAGCTTGCGAAGTAGCGCCGATTAACCACTCCTGCATCCGGTTGGTCTTGTCTTTGCGTTTTGGTTTGACTCTGAGCAATGTCCATTACTCCCATGAAGAAATTCGAGTGGGGCAGTATGCACACACTCATGATAAGGGAAGACACAAAGAGGAAGGAGGTCCATACATCCCCGGGAGAAAGGAGAAGCTGCAAACGTTTGCACAGAGCTTGGAACACTGTGCGAATCTCTCTCCTGAACATTTTCATTGTTCATGGAATATTGTCATCTGTTCAGCTCGCAGCTGAAGCAAAAATGCCACCCACAAAGAGAACTTATACCAGGCACAAGTCCAAACACACAGGCCCTTATCCCGGCCCGCCGGTGCGTTTCCATGCATGACATAGTGGGGAAGGCCCGTCGTTACATGAAAGAAATCCCAAAGCAAGATTAGGAGGACATTAAAGAAGATTAAGAGGATGCTCAGTCGCCTCGAGGCTGTCTTTCGAGTACATAAATCAGGAATGAATTCGAAGCTCTGGTTTGGGACCCGGGAACAACAGAGGTCGCACCACCCTTTACAAAAGGACCCTCGATTATCATTGGATGTAAAATTCGGTTATGGGTAAGACCCTGGTAGAAAAAGGAGAATCTCATGTGGAAATCCTTTTGCAGCAAGATTAGATGGTTGGCTATTTCAGGAAGATCCACCAAAATCAATAGCAAATTTCCCACCGGTTGAACATTTAGCTCGGTTTTTTGTTTTGGGTATGTCTTCATTTTTGGTTTTGATATGTCATTACAGTTAGTGCTGTTGTTTTTAATTTCATGGCAATCTACCTTTGTAGAGTGGATAGCAATTCTCAAACTTTCTAGTACAGTCTTGTTTCCTTTCGGGGAAGAATGCTGAAAGTTTGATTTTGGGTTTGTTTTTCTGTATTTGTTTCTAATTGCAATATAAAGAACTACCCTAACTTACCAAAAAAAAAATTGGTCACTATCTAAATGATCAACAAAAGTTAAATTATTCTTATTATTATTATTACTATACCTTTTCTAGTAGTTTAAGTCTAGCATTCTAAGGTTAGTAGTTATATGATTTAAATATATCTATTGTTTCTTCTCCAAGAATACACATTAAAAGATTATATAAAAACACATTAAATTTATTATATAGTTAATATTTATACACATAATTAAAACATTCTTTTCTATTTCAAAAATGAAAGTTAATGTTTTATATTTGTTGTATTATGTTAAATTCACATTAAAAAAAATAGATTCCATTAAAATAATTTTTCAAACAAATTTTGTTTATGATTAAAACTAAAACATGTAGACCTAGCAGAAAAGAAAACTTCAAATATGCATAAAACTTCATATCTTTGTATTCCATTTTCTTTTTCGCATTGCAAATAATTTGTCGTTTTTGGCGTTTTACTTCTGAAGGAAATGAAGGAAGAATAAACTGAATCCTCCCGAGACAAATAGGATCCTAGCAGAAACTTCGTATATGCATCAAACTTGTGCACATCTTTGTACCCCATTTTTTTTATCTTCACTTGTAAATAATCGTTTTGTTTGGCTTTCGTCTTCTGAACCAAATGAAGGTAGAATAGGCTCAGCATCGGTCATTTTGTAAATGTAATATGCTGCACTAGTCTTCCCCGGAAGCTGCTGTTGACTTATCGTTTCACAAATATAACCCTGTGGGCAAACTGGTTTCGTCCACGAAGATTGACACGTTCCACCATCTACACGAACTGCAATGGAGAATATCATGGGCCTGAAACATCTTAATACCCTCTCCACCAATGCTTCCAAATCACAATCCTTGGGATCATAACCCATCGCCTCAAAGCTTCCATAACTGAAGCCATCCTCGGGAGTTATATGAATTGTAGAAAAAGCTGGTCTTTCAATTGAATTCATGGAGTAGCCGCATGGATGAAATTCAAAATCACAGATTTTCGCCTCCGGAAGAATTTGGGATATACCGGATTCAAGAGTCATTTCTGCCGCACAATTACATCGATCCTTGTAAAACAGAGAAGCCTGCTTGCGGTCGAGCTGGGTCATGCACATCTCCAGTGTAAAAATTGGTTCAGTCGCAACCTTAGATGTAAAATCATCAGTCGAGGCCAAGTAGATATGCCAGTTATAATACGTTGCAGAATTTCCCATAACAAAAGCCATGCCACCCGATCCAAGAGTTCCAAAGTACTTGTCCAGATATGACACTTCCTCGGAGAAGCTGCGGTGAGGAAATGACTGGGCTCCAGGAAACATGAATGTTCCTCGACTGTATTTAACATTTTTTACCGAGAGAGACAAGCTGCTTGCATTGCTTAATATCAGAGGGATGGAAAGGAGCAGTTTGGTAGTCCCACAGGTTTTGAGAATGATCTTGAATGGATAAACAAACAGACTCGACTCTGACAGCACATATGAATCAAAATACTCACTAGAGAGCTCATCAACGATGGTGCATTCAGCTGCTTTGAGCATTTCGTCCAACTGCATTCGGCTTAGTGACCGAAGGCCCCTTCTTTCTGAGTGAGTAAAAAATGAGTCTGCAAAGAACTCAATCTCTAGCCGTTTTTCAAATCCTTCAAATCCAATTGCTGTGGTCGGGGCAACTGGTTCCTGACCAGCCACCAACATTTTCAATTGTAGAAAGGGGGAGACGTTAAGTTCTTGATTGATTTCTGGATCGAGAAAGTAGCGGAAGAAATTGGAGTTTAAAACAGGCAGTTTTCCAAAGCGTCTAAGCAGAAATTGCCACTCTACTCGAGGGGAGAGCCGATCGGACAGCAGTGAAGTGGAGCTACACACCAGTTCCTCGTGATCTATATTTAACTTTTAAGCCTAGGAAACCCACAAGAAAATACTATAGTAGTATGGCTTTCGGAGGCACGGAATTTACACAGCCATTTGCACAGTACGATTGGATTTGGATCACGGGCATTGTAAGGCGCTATACATATAGACGCCAGGATAGTTTGGGCCGACGTGGGAAACAAGAGTGACCCAGCCCGGCTTCTAAAGAAGCCAAGAGTTGGTTCTTATTTTTTTTTTTCTACGCAAGTCTGTCTCATGTGTTTAATATATAGCTCAAATATATTTAATTTATAATTTACACTCATTGAAAATTAATGTTAATTTTATTACGGTTTATAGTAATTAAAAGAAACAATATGTTTAATTTAAAAAGTTTGAATTAACACGATCACATTTGTGGAGTTCCCTGCAATTATTATTATTTCAAAGAAAAGAAAAATTAGATGTTGGTACTGTCCCTTCAGGGTTAGGTCTTCATGATTAGGTGATAGTATTAAAAAATTTAATTTGTCTCATGTATCATTGTATAAATATAATATCTCGTTATTTGCAATAATTTATTTAAACTCTTGCACAAGAGGAAGAATTATTCACAATTCTGGAATATATATCCATTGTATTATATTCTTAGTTATTTTTCATATGTGTTTAATTATTTGTATGGTATCTTTGCATTATTCACTATCTTTTTTTTCTTTAAATTTTGCAAGATGTTGATGATGATGTTGAATTAAAGATATACCAAATAATTGATAAACTTAAAGTACAAATATTAAACTTATAACAATCTTCATTATAAATTTTATTATAGATCAAATAAAAGAAATTATGAAGAAGATAATGGAGCCTTTTCAAACTAAAAATAAAGTGCTTAGATTTGTATATTGATTTTCACACACGTGTATGCAATGGGACAAGCTTTTATGGAATGTATTGTACACCTAATATATCATGGTTATTTTGGTTGAGGAGTTGAAGGTTATATTTTATAATCCAAAGGAGGGTAAATTTTGTTAAACTTTGTAAACAAAGCAACTAAAGTGGATGATTATGTTTTGTCCCACAAGCATAGAAGAAAACATGTTTCCTCCTGAAATGTCATAGGAAATTTTATGTATATAATATACTTGTACAGGAAATGTATATACATTGATAACTCCTTGGTGCTCAATGTACGTGGTAGGATAACTTGGATAAGAAGTGATGCCTATACAATTATGGTATTGTTGGCACCACCTTAATGTTGCTAGTCACAATGAGAATCAAAACTAGAAGAGTAAACAGATACATAAATGATATCATCCTAGCATTAAAATGTGAATCTATGATATCATGTGATGTATGTATATAATATACTTGTAAAGGAAATGTATATAGATTGATAACTCCTTGGTGCTCAATGTTTGTGGTAGGATAACTTCGATACGAATTGATGACTATACAATTATGGTATTGTTGGCACCACATTAATGTTGTTAGTCACAATGAGAATCAAAACTAGAACAGTAAACCGGTATAGAAATGATATCATCCTAGCATTAAAATGTGAATTTATAAATTGTCTCAAAAAGAAATAGTGTTTGGGTTCGTTATTGAAGGGAACACCATTCACCATTTAATTTATTTACCCAAAACTGCAAAGATTACTACAACTAAGTTATGTCATATCTAGTATACCATAATTTCAAATAGGAATAGGTTACACTATGGTATAAAGAATAATCTTGTCTATAAAAAAAAATGTCGATAGCATTAATCTATTTTGGAATGATGTATTTTTAGTTTTCATTGTATAGTTTTTTGAACTATGCATTCCATCACACTCCATATTTACATATAGGGTTCATATTTTACAATGTTTAACCATTGGAATTATAGGCAAGACTATTTAGCTTGCGTTTAGTAAATGAGGAGTGTCGCACTACTATACTTCGAGGCTTATGTATCCTCGATCCCATGCTCGACGATTTTTTATTGTATGAATGGAGTTAATTCCATGTAGTTACCTTGAGGTATGGACTTTCAAGCATGGTAGATATTTTGATGAGTTTTCTTGAGATGGATAGTTTTGGGAACACAAGGCCTTGCGACATAGATTAGTAGGCACCAAGAATCCTTTATGGATTACTTATGCGTTCCTTTTGAGTGTTTTATGTTCAATATCTCTTCCTCAAGAACATAAAATTGGGGTTTCCCATGGAGGGTTTCAAGCTTGATTTCAGCGTTTTAACAAATGATAACTCTAGATGGAGTGTTTATCATATATCGACATTCTTTTTTAAAATTTGTGTTCATAATAATACCAATTTTACCTTTACCATTCAACTAGCTTCCTTCTAGTGATTGGATTTTTCTCACTTCAATTCTTGCATTTTTTTTCTACAAGTCGATGGATAAGTTGTAAGACTATCCATTCTTTCTCTTCATAGTGTTTGCACAATTCTTCGATGCTAATCCTTTCCGAGGTAAATATTTCAACAATAGCATTTCACATTATTGATATAAATATATATATATAGAGAGAGAGATAAAGAGAGAAAATATCCACTTTTTAGTACTACAATACATGTTTTTAATCTCGGTTGGTGTAATTATCTATTTCAAGTGTGTTATTTACTCTAGGGAATGAATTGTTGGTGGAGGACTTTAGGGTCATTGCAAAAGTAAATATTATTATTTTCTCATAGTTATAAATATATGTAGTAAAATCTATATTATTTTGTTTTATCTAAATTAATATGATTTATTTAAGTTTAGATTACATTATTTAATTGCACCTTTAATTTTGCTAAAAAATAGAACATGAATAATTCCATAGCATAAATCAGATTTCATTTACTATTATGTGTAAATAAAAGAATAGCATTTTTTCTTTTTCTTTTTCATATAATTAGAAAAAATATAAATATTGTGGAGCTAATGTTGAGCTCACCATACAAAAGGAAAGATAAATTGATGTTTCTACTCTATAAACTAATTAAATATGGTTTCTCTCCTAGAGTGCTAATATATGTGGCTATAAAAAAGTTTCCATCTTTAGGTTCATGAGGACTAACATCTCTAAACATTTTTTTTCAACTCAAAATAACCTTTAGTTTTGCTAGTTTTATTTAATATAAATATTGTAAACAAATTTAATAATTAGATACTTTTCTAATAAGGAGTGACTGTAACAATAAAATAGAATTTTAAATTATTCCATTTTTCTCTTAGAAAATCTCATAAAATCAAAATTAATGAGTGATATGAAATAAAATTATTTGCTTTCCAAAATACAAACTGATTTGGGAATGTCCACAAACCACCCAATCATCATCTAAGACTTGTAAAGGCCTCACAATAAAAGACCTAGAAGTGAAGAAGAAGAAGAAGAAGAAGAAAGAACCTTCTTCAAAAGAAGATCTAGGAGAAATAGAGAAGAAGATGCAGAAGAATATCTTCTTTTCTCCGCATTCTCTGGATCTATAACTCCTGGAGAAGATACATGGGTTATTGATAGTGGTGCTTCAAAGCACATGACAGGTCACAAAAAGACTCTCTCAAGGATTGAAGAAAAGACTTCTCCCCAAAAGGTATCTCTAGGAGATTACTTTCAATATCCCATCAAGGGAATTGGTGAAGCAAGCTACAAGCTTGATTCAGGTACCTCCCTGAAAATGAAAGAAATATTGTATGTACCAGGATTGAAGAAGAACTTGTTATCCATCTCAGCATTGGATAAGAAAGGCTACAAGATTGCAGTCATTGATGGACAAGTCTTAATTTGGTCCAAAGGAAAGTCTATCAAGGATGCAATTATCATTGGTGAAGAAGAAGGAGGTTTATACAATCTTAAGGGTCTTCCAGAAGCAGCTCTTTTTCATGAAACCTTTAGCCCAAATGAACTATGGCATAGGAGACTTGCTCACATTAACTACAAGGCACTACCCTATGTAAGCAAGGTAGTTATAGGTTTGCCAGACTTAAAGTCTAATCATGATGGCACATGCAAAGGCTGTGCAAAAGGGAAGAATGTCAAGAACCCATTTCCCAGAAGTGAAACAAAGACTAAAGGTACCCTCGAGTTAATACACTTTGATGTATGTGGACCAATGCCCTCCACATCTTTGAGTGGATATGAATACTATGTCACATTCATTGATGACTACTCAAGGAAAACTTAGATATTCTTTCTAAAAGGTAAGAATGAAGTCTTTGAAAAATTCAAAGAGTTTAAGGCCTTAATAGAAAATATCTCAGAAAAGAAAATCAAGATTCTCAGAACAGACAATGGCGGGGAATATACTTCAAAGGAATTTCAAGACTTTTGTAAAGGAGATGGAATCAAAAGGGAACTAACCACTCCCTACAATCCCCAACAAAATGGGGTTGCTGAAAGGAAGAATAGACCTATCATGGAAGCTGTAAAGACTATGATTCAGGATCAAGATCTTCCTATGTATCTATGGGCTGAAGCAGCCAAGACAGCTGTCTATGTACAAAATAGACTTTCTCATAGTGCTCTTGAATTTAAGACTCCAGAAGAAGTATTCACAGGAAAGAAGCCTGAGGTAAGTCATCTAAAAATATTTGGATGTCCTGTGTATATTCACATTCCAAAAGAAAAGAGAACCAAGTTGGATCCCTCTGGTAAGAAAGGAATATTTGTTGGATATTGTGAAACATCCAAAGCTTTTAGAATTTACATACCTGGTTTTCATCATATGGATATAAGTAGAGATGTAACATTTGATGAAGAAACAACTATCAAGAAATCTAGGAAGTACCAACTTGAATAAATCTATGAAGAATATTCACCTCCTAGAGTTACAAAAGCTGTACCCATTCCTGAAGATGATACACCAAAAGATCATGATATGATAGAACCTCAAGAACCCCCTCTTTAAAATTTATCTAGAAAAAGAAGACCAGCATGGGATAGAGACATTATTCAAGGAGCTGAAAAATATGGAGCTCCTGAAGGTTCCACTAGAGAAAGGAAGAAACCCAAGTTTGTATCCAACTATGTGGCCTTAATGTGTGATCTTGTGGATCATCAACCCACCAGCTATGAGGAAGAAGCTCAAGAAAATGAGTGGGTAGAAGCTATGACATAAGAGTACCAGTGAATAATGAAAAATGATGTTTGGGACATAGTTCCCAAACCAAAGGATAAAAGTGTGGTTTCTTCCAAATGGATTTTCAAGATAAAACATGCTGCAGATGGTAGCATTGAAAAATACAAGGCAAGATTTGTAGCTAGAGGGTTCTCTCAAAAGGAGGGAATAGACTATGAAGAAACATTTGCACCAGTTGCTAGGTACACTTCAATTAGAACTATCATGGCACTTGCATCTATGATGAAGTGAAAATTACACCAGATGAATGTTAAAACAACCTTCCTGAATGGTGTCATTGAAGAAGAAGTGTACATGGAACAACCATAAGGTTTTGAGGTCAAAGATAGAAGAACTCATGTATGCAAGTTGAAAAAGGCTTTGTATGGATTGAAGCAAGCTCCCAGAGCTTGGTACAGAAGGATTGACAGTTTCTTAACAGGTATGGGCTTTACCAAGAGTAAAGCTGATCCAAATCTCTATCTCAAAATTATGGATGATGAACCTGTTATATTACTATTGTATGTGGATGATCTATTTCTAACAGGAAATGAGAACCAAATTATCGAATGTAAGAAGAAGCTTTCTTCCGAATTTGAAATGAAGGATCTAGGATTAATGCACTACTTCTTAGGTCTAGAAGTATGGAAAGAACCAAAAGGAATCTTCCTAAATCAAGGTAAGTATGCTGTGGAGATCTTGAAAAGATTTGACATGTTGGAGTGTAAGACCATGGCTACTCCCATGGACTCCAACTTAAAATTATTAGTTGATGACTCATCAGAATTAGTGGATGTAACTCTATATAGACAAATCATTGGGTCATTGATGTATTTGACAAATACCAGACCAGACATATGCTTTGCTGTAAATACTTTGAGTCAATTTCTAGTAGAACCAAGGAAGGTTCACCTAATAGCTGCAAAGCATGTAATGAGCTATCTAAAAGGTACTTTAGATTTTGGTCTTTACTACCTCAAAAATCATGAACTTAGGTTACATTGTTATTCAGATTCTGATTGGGCAGGAAGTGTTTCAGACAGGAAGAGTACATCAGGTGGATGTTATGGACTTAGATCTGCCATGATCTCTTGGATTAGCAAGAAACAATCCAGTGTGGCTCTCAGTACTGCTGAAGCAGAATATATAGCTGCCTACTCTGCTAGCTGTGAAGCAATATGGCTTCGAAAACTACTATCTGGAGTATTTGACTTAGAATTGGATCCTACTGTGATTATGTGTGACAATCAAAGTTGTATCAAGATGACAGAAAATCCGATATTTCACGATAAGTCAAAACACATAGAGATCTGATACTTTTATATACAAGATATGGTGCAAAGAGGAGCTATTAAGCTCGAGTATGTGCTCACTGAGAATCAAATTGCTGATATTTTGACCAAACCTCTGTCTCGAGTGAAATTTGAATACTTCCGAGACAAACTTGGTGTGGTTCAAAAGGACTCTCCTCTAAAGGGGGAGTAGTGTGGTCTCTAATGATGAGATTGCCTCATCGACAGCAAGGTCGATGATGTGGATACATGTTTTAGATACTTAGACTTAGGAATCTTATATTTAGATTACTTATTTTCTCTCACTTACTTTTGCTTCACTGATGTATTAATGAGGATACATAGTTTATTGATATTTTATTGTTGTATCATTAAGGATACATGTCTTACTAATGTATTGATGAGGATACATGTTTTATTGATGTATTGACAAGAATACATGTTTTAATGATATCTGTATTGATAAGGATATAGATGGGGATTGTATCATCCCTGGACTTTGGTCCCTTGAGTTGATCCGTAGACGTATGGTCTCCGAGAATGAATTCCTTAATGGACAGATGGGGATTGTATCATCCCTGGACTTTGGTCCCTTGAATTGATCCGTAGACGCATGGTCTCCGAGAATGAAGTCCTTCATGGACAGATGGGGATTGTATCATCCCTGGACTTTGGTCTCTTGCATTGATCCATAGACGTATGGTCTCCAAGAATGAAGTCCTTAATGGACAGATGGGGATTGTATCATCCCTGGACTTTGGTCCCTTGAATTGATCCGTAGATGTATGGTCTCCGAAAATGAAGTCCTTAATGGACAGATAGGGATTGTATCATCGCCGGACCTTGGTCCCTGAATTGATCCATAGACGTATGGTCTTCGAGAATAAAGTCCTTAGTGGACAGATGGGGATTGTATCAACCCCAGACTTCGGTCCCTGAATTGATCCATAGACGTATGGTCTCCGAGAAGTGGGGATTGTATCATCCACGGACTTCGGTCCCTGAATTGATCCGTAGACGTATGGTCTCTGAGAAGTGGGGATTGTATCATCCCCGGACTTTGGTCCCTTAATTGATTCGTAGATGTATGGTCTCCAAGAAGTGGGGATTGTATCATCCCTAGACTTTGGTCCCTGACTTGATCCGTAGACGTATGGTCTCTGAGAAGTGGGGATTGTATCATCCCCGGACCTTCGTCCCTGAATTGATCCGTAGACGTATGGTCTCCGAGAAGTGGGGATTGTATCATCCCCAGACCTCGGTCCCTGAATTGATCCGTAGACATATGTCTCCGAGAAAGTGATTCATTGATGATGTGGTTACTTGTATCGGTAGGATACTTGTATTGATGATGTGGTTACTTGTATCGGTAGGATACTTGTATTGATGTGGTTACTTGTATCGATAGGATACTTGTATTGATGATGTGGTTACTTGTATCGGTAGGATACTTGTATTCATGATGTGGTTACTTGTATCGGTAGGATACTTGTATTGATGATGTAGTTACTTGTATCGGTAGGATACTTGTATTGATGTGGTTACTTGTATTGGTAGGATACTTGTATTGATGATGTGGTTACTTGTATCGGTAGGATACTTGTATTGATGATGTGGTTAATTGTATCGGTATGGATACTTGTATTAATGATGTGGTTACTTGTATCGGTATGGATACTTATATTGATGATCGCGAGATGACGATATTGATGATCGTGCGATGATGATATTGATGATCGTGCGATGACGATGCTGATAATCGTGCGATGATGATGCTGATGATTGTGAGATGACGATGCTGATGATCATGGGATGACGATGCTGATGATCGTACGATGACGATACTGATGATTGTGAGATGACGATACTGATGATCGTGGGATGACGATGATGATGATCGTGAGATGACGATGCTGATGATCGTGGGATCACGATGCTGATGATCGTGCGATGACGATGCTAATGATCGTAAGATGACGATGATAATTGAAGACAGCTTCCGATGATATATAGATGTATCATGTATGATGTAGTCGATGACTCCTTGCTCCTGCAGACGTTGTTATAATATCCTTCTCGTTAAGGGGGAGTGTTGAATATTGTAACTTCTAAGAATATTATAATTGTACTTTATTATTCCGGAGATGTTTCATCCCTCCGGGGTAACTCTATTACTTATCCGGAGATGATTATTCCTCCGAGGGTGTGTGGTAACTAGGGTTATTTGACCCACCATGTGGGGGTCGGCCCTGATAATATATTTTAGGGTTTATTAGACTTCTCAAGTAGAGGTCGGCCCCATTAGGACTTTTAGTCAGTCGGGGACTAATATAAATAGAGGAGGCGAACTCCTCATTAGATACACTGACTTACTTGAGAAAAGTAGCGCACTTGTCTGGGAGGTCTGCTAAGGAGATAAAGAAGGTGGGAGCACATCTTGTATTTCGGTTGATCATCTTATTGAGGAAAGCTTTTCTGGGTTTTCTACCCCATGAGGTTTTCCCAGGGTAAATTCTGTGTCTATCTTGTGATTATGCTTCTTTCAGTGATCTTGCTAGTCTATTTGGTTTAAACTTAACAAATAATTGATAAACTTAAAGTACAAATATTAAACTTATAACAATCTTCATTATAAATTTTATTATAGATCAAATAAAAAAAATTATGAAGAAGATAATGGAGCCTTTTCAAACTAAAAATAAAGTGCTTAGATTTGTATATTGATTTTCACACACATGTGTGCAATGGGAGAAGCTTTTATGGAATGTATTGTAGACCTAATATATCATGGTTATTTTGGTTGAGGACTTGAAGGTTATATTTTATAATCCAAAGGAGGGTAAATTTTGTTAATCTTTGTAAACAAAGCAACTAAAGTGGATGATTATGTTTTGTCCCACAAGCATAGAAGAAAACATGTTTCCTCCTGAAATGTCATAGGAAATTTTATGTATATAATATACTTGTACACGAAATGTATATACATTGATAACTCCTTGGTGCTCAATGTACGTGGTAGGATAAGTTGGATAAGAAGTGATGCCTATACAATTATGGTATTGTTGGCACCACCTTAATGTTGCTAGTCACAATGAGAATCAAAACTAGAAGAGTAAACAGATACATAAATGATATCATCCTAGCATTAAAATGTGAATCTATAAATTGACCAAAAAAGAAATAGTGTCCGGGTTCAATAATGAAGGGAACACAATTCACGATTTAATTTATTTACCCAAAACGATAGCCTTAGTCAATTTTGGAATGACGTATTTTTAGTTTTGATTGTATAGGTTGCTTAACTATGCATTCCATCATAGTCTATATTTACGTATAGGGTTCATATTTTACAATGGATTAACCATTGCACCTATTGACAAGGCTATTTAGCTCAAGGGTTTAGTAAAGGAAGAGTGCCACACTACTATACTTTGACACTTATACTATCAATCTACTTCATACTCATTTGAGCTAGATTTTGTGCATTGTTATCCTCGGTCCCTTCAATTCATGAGCTCGACAAGTACTTCTAATAAGTTCATATTAAACATATAATACACAATAGCTTCTATAAAGTTTCCATGTTTCCAAAATCGTAGAGATTATATTGAGGTTTATTTAACATTTGAATATTTCCTACCAATAATAATCAATCCATTCATCAATCTACTTGAATCGATTACAAAGTCTATTTCTTTCCCCTTGAATGTTGTGAGAAATGACTTGAATATACATCCGATCTACTGCACAACTTTGGTTAGTCCAAGTACTACTCCTTTTTAAACTTACACATTTTGTTTACATGCATTTTCATTATCTCATATAAGCCAACTACATATAAAAGCATACCACAATAACACGTACTAACATTTCTATCAATGTACCTTAACATCCACATATGCTAATGAATTTGCTAACAAAGGTAGCCAAAAATATACAATATAAACCCAATGATCAATACAATCAATATACCACCACACATATATATATGAGAATAACAAAGCTAACCATGACAATATACATTTATATTATTGACATCTTCTAATAACAATAAAACATTAAAGAATACTTATTTGGATCAATAGACTCATGTGTCTTAGGGAATGACTGCAACTTTCCACCCAAACATAAGTTCTTTGTCCGGCCCTAGAGACTACCCCTGAGCTGGGAAAGAATCCACTAGATAGGAGAATAACTTTAAGGAAAGCCCTCCCACTCTCATCTAACACCTAGTCCTTAATCATGCATCAAGTATGAATATCTTATTTAATTATAGGTTAATATACTGTACCCGAAGGTATAAGTCTCTGCATTTCTTCCATCTTGTCTATGCATACTATGCTTTGCTCATTTATTACCAATGCTAAAGTGTCCTTCCCTCACCTTGTACACACTTCAGAATATGTAAAAGTTTTATGTATATAAGAACCTTGCAGGTAAAGAATGGGCCAATTCCATTCCACACGAAATTTCACACATCAAAATATATATAATTATATATATATAATTACTTGCATGCAAGGAAAAGGGCCTACACCCCTCCCACAAAGGTCAGTTTTGAGTGTGTATAAACACACAACACTAGTAATTCAAAATGCAACGCAAGAATGGGAAGCACCCCCCTACAAAACTCCAACTCTTTGAGCTGCAATCAAAACACAAAGCAAATGATAATAAAAAAATATGATAGAGATGTGGGTTGCACCCTCCCTATAGATCACTTGCATAATGATTAACTGCAACGAAGAGAGGTACGAAAACTACACAACGAATTAAAAAGACAGCGAAATCAATCACAATCTTTGCGAATGGAAAGTGTCGCTCTTCCAAAATTTCCAGCCACAAGAACAAATTACATTCTAGAGATAGAGATAATGAATGTACATAAATAAAGGAATTATCTAAGGATCCACGATAGTTACGTCCTCTTTAAGCTCTCCACGAGAGAGGTATGTAATATAGATATATATATCATTCGATACTTGCAAATCAAAAGGTTTGGGCCGCCTCCCTTTCCCCACATCCCACATAGTCGAGCTTGATAGAAACAATAGATATATTAACTGTTCAAAGAAGAAAACTCACCCTCCGCCCTTGGTTCATAACTATACAAGCTTGATGATGAATATATATATATATATATATATATATATATATATATATATATATATATATATATATATATATATATATATATATATATATATATATATATATATATATATATATATATATATATATATAAAATGAGCTAGCATCCAAATTATAACATATCTATTTGAAATCCTTGTTATTATTCACTATCTTTTTTTCTTTAAATTTTACAAGATGTTGATGATGATGTTCAATTAAAGATATGTGACAACTTTATTTATATATTTTTAATCTCCTTGTAGAAAATTCTATGTGGTAAAATTTATTTGAAGCTATATTGTTTTACAAAGATTACAACAAAATAAAAATAAAAACTATAATCTAGATAAATAATTGATAAACATAATTTAAACAGATAACAATATTCATTATAAATTTTATTATAGATCAAATAAAGCAAATTATGACGAAGACCGCATTTTCAAAGAAAAAATAAAGTGCATGGATTTGTGTATTGATTTTCACACACATGTGTGCAATCGGAGAAACTTCCATGGAATGTATTGTACACCTAATATATCAAGGTTTGTTTGGTTGGGGACTTGAAGGTTAAAGTTTTGAATCCAAAGGAAGGTAAATTATGTTAAACTTTGTAAACAAAGTAGCTAAAGTGGGTGATTACGTTTTGTCCAACAAACATAGAAGAAAACATGTTTCCTCGTGAAAGGTCATAGGAAATGTATGTATATAATATACTTGTAAAGGAAATGTATATACATTGATAACTCCTTGGTGCTCAATGTTTGTGGTAGGATAACTTCAATACGAAGTGATGACTATACAATTATGGTATTGTTGGCACCACCTTAATGTTGTTAGTCACAATGATGATAAAAACTAGAACAGTAAACCGGTATAGAAATGATATCATCCTAGCATTAAAATCTGAATCTATAAATTGTTTCAAAAAGAAATAGTGTTTGGGTTCGTTACTAAAGGGAACACCATTCACCATTTAATTTATTTACCCAAAACTGCAAAGATTACTACAACTAAGTTATGCCATATCTAGTATACCATAATTTCAAATAGGAATAGGTTACACTATGGTATAAACAATAATCTTGTCTATAAATAAAAATGTCGATAGCATTAATCTATTTTGGAATGATGTATTTTTAGTTTTCATTGTATAGTTTTTTGAACTATGCATTCCATCACACTCCATATTTACATATAGGGTTCATATTTTACAATGGTTTAACCATTGGAATTATAGGAAAGACTATTTAGCTTGCGTTTAGTAAAGGAGTAGTGTCGCACTACTATACTTTGAGGCTTATGAACTTATACAATCAATATAATTCATACTCATTTGAGCTAGAGATTGTATGTTGGTATCCTCGATCCCATGCTCAACGATTTTTAATTGTATGAATGGAGTTAATTCCATGTAGTTACCTTGAGGTATGGACTTTCAAGCATGGTAGATATTTTGATGAGTTTTCTTGAGATGGATAGTTTTGGGAACACAAGGCCTTGCGACATAGATTAGTAGGCACCAAGAATTCTTTATGGATTACTTATGCTTTCTCTTTGAGTGTTTTATGTTCAATATCTCTTCGTCAAGAACATAAAATTGGGGTTTCCCATGGAGGGTTTCAAGCTTGATTTCAACGTTTTAACAAATGATAACTCTAGATGGAGTGTTTATCATATATCGACATTCTTTTGTAAAATTTGTGTTCATAAGAATACCAATTTTAACTTGACCATTCAACAAGCTTCCTTCTAGTTATTGGATTTTTCTCACTTCAATTCTTGCATTTTGTTTTCTACAAGTTGGTGGATAAGTTCTAAGACTATCCATTCTTTCTCTTCATAGTGTTTGCACAATTCTTCGATGCTAATCCTTTCCGAGGTAAATATTTCAACAATTGCATTTCACATTATTGATATAAATATATATATATACAGAGAGAGAGAGATAAAGAGAGAAAATATGCACTTTTTAGTACTACAATACATGTTTTTAATCTCGGTTGGTGTAATTATCTATTTCAAGTGTGTTACTTACTCTAGGGAATGAATTGTTGGTGGAGGACTTTAGGGTTATAGCCAAAGTAAATATTATTATTTTCTCATAGTTATAAATATATGTAGTAAAATCTATATTATTTTGTTTTAACTAAATTAATATGATTTATTTAAGTTTAGATTACATTATCTAATTGCACATTTAATTTTGCTAAAAAATAGAATATGAATAATTCCATAGCATAAATCAGATTTCATTTACTATTATGTGTAAATAAAAGAATAGCATTTTCTCTTTTTCTTTTTTCATATAATTAGAAAAAATATAAATATTGTGGACCTAATGTTGAGCTCACCATACAAAAGGAAAGATAAATTGATGTTTCTACTCTATAAACTATTTAAATATGGTTTCTCTCCTAGAGTGCTAATATATGTGGCTATGAAAATAGTTTACATCTTTAGGTTCATGAGGACTAACATCTCTAAACATTTTTTTTCAACTCAAAATAACCTTTAGTTTTGCTAGTTTTATTTAATATAAATATTGTAAACAAATTTAATAATTAGATACTTTTCTAATAAGGAGTGACTGTAACATTAAAATAGAATTTTAAATTATTCCATTTTTTTCTTAGAAAATCTCATAAAATGAAACTTAATGATCGATATGAAATAAAATTATTTGCTTTCCAAAATACAAACTGATTTGGGAATGTCCACAAACCACCCAACCATCATCTAAGACTTCTAACTTTATCCGAAAAGGACACCCACAAAATAAACCGTGATAATACCAAAACGAAATTAACTCAACTCAAATAGTTCCCTTATACACAAACTTTCGGCCCATAACTACAATGAGATAAAAAAGTACCCTATTGTGAGTGCCACACCTAACATTCACAATGCTCACAATTGTGTGCATGGTGAGTCTTTTACATGGTCTCCGCTTGTTCAAGAAAACAATGTTTACCAATCCAAAATATTAATATCGATAGTTACTCTTAATGCCCGCCTCAAGCCACACTTTTATGTGCTCTTCAGTATGATGACGGATATTGCAAAATCTTTACTCTAAGAATTTATCATGTAGCTTATAGAGGTATCAAACCATTTTTAAATTTGGGCATGAGCTGAAACCCTACATTGAAGTGTATACCGATTTCCTCTCAAAATATCAAAGATAAATGTCTTTAGAGGAAAGAAAGTGAATGGAGTATTGTTTAACATAGTTGCGGGTTGGATGAAATTTTATTGACTAGTGTGAGTCTCACATTCATTGATGCAATCTTGACTATGTTTAGTTGTAGGAAGACTAATGTGTGGTAATCGATTCCACACACAAATTATAATAATAGTTTGTATTGGTCCATGCTTGAAGGTCACACGTTTGAATCCAAGAGGGGGTAACATATGTACACCTTTGTACAATAAGCTATTAATTGATTTTTATCATTGAAGGTCACGGGTTTTAATCTGGTATATACACCTTCATAAAACAAATAGTCAATTCATTCCCCATTAGAGACTGTTTATCCGAGGGGACCCTCATACATCAATTTTAATCTAATTAAATTGCAACTTTAAATTGGTTACTATCTATCCCCCACAGCGGGTGCCAAGTGTGGGCCAACCAGGAGATCTGGTGGATAGACACAAGGCTAGACACATTCACGCGCCAACAAAGAGGCCGGACACATACCTACTCGAGTCATCCCCGCATCTCCGGAAGTCATCATAAAGTGGGAAAGGAATACCGTCAGCTTGCGAAGTACTGCCGATTAACCACTCCTGCATCCAGTTGGTCTTGTCTCTGCGTTTTGGTTTGACTCTGAGCAATGTCCATTACTCCCATGAAGAACTTCGAGTGGGGCAGTATGCACACACTCATGATAAGGGAAGACACAAAGAGGAAGCGGGTCCATACATCCCCGGGAGAAAGGAGAAGCTGCAAACGTTTGCACAGAGCTTGGAACACCGTGCGAATCTCTCTCCTGAACATTTTCATTGTTCGTGGAATATTGTCATCTGTTTAGCACGCAGCCGAAGCAAAAATGCCACCCACAAAAAGAAGTTATACCATGCACAAGTCCAAACACACAGGCCCTTATCCCGGACCGCCGGTGCGTTTTCATGTACGACATAGTGGGGAAGGCCCGTCGTTACAAGAAAGAAATCCCAAAGAAGGCTTAGGAGGACATTAAAGAAGATTAAGAGGATGCTCAGTCACCTCGAGGCTGTCTTTCGAGTACATAAATCAGGAATGAATTCGAAGCTCTGGTTTGGGACCCGGGAACAACAGAGGTCGCACCACCCTTTACCAAAGGACCCTGGATTATAATTGGATGTAAAATTCGGTTATGGGTAAGACCCTGGTAGAAAAAGGAGAATCTCATATGGAAATCCTTTTGCAACAAGATTAGATGGTTGGCTATCTCAGGAAGATCCACCAAAATCAATAGCAAATTTCCCACCGGTTGAACATTTAGCTCGGTTTTTTGTTTTGCGTATGTCTTCATTTTTGGTTTTGATATGTCATTATAGTTAGTGTTGTTGTTTTTAATTTCATGGCAATCTACCTTTGTAGAGTGGATAGCAATTCTCAAACTTTCTAGTACAGTCTTGTTTCCTTTCGGGGAAGAATGTGAAAGTTTGATTTCGGGTTTGTTTTACCAGCCTTGGGAGGGCCCTCCACTCTGTATTTGTTTCTAATTGCAATATAAAGAACTATCCTAACTTACAAAAAAAAAAAATGGTTGCTATCTAAATTATAAACAAAAATTAAATTATTATTATTATTATTATACCTTTTTATAGTAGTCTAAGTTTAGCATTCTAAGATTAGTAGTTATATGATTTAATTATATCTATTGTTTTTTCTCCAAGAATACACATTAAAAGATTATATAAAAACACAATAAATATATTATATAGTTAATATTTATACACATAATTAAAACATTCTTTTCTATTTCAAAAATGAAAGTTAATGTTTGATATTTGTTGTATTATGTTAAATTCACATTAAAAAAATAGATTCCATTAAAATAATTTTTCAAACAAATTTTGTTTATGATTAATGTTAAAATCAAACAAAATGGAAACCCTAATTTATATATACTGGAATCTCCTGATTAAAAACAATGATTAGAAAATTAATAGCGGAAGCATACCTGAATCCATTGAAGGAGAAACCTTATAGGAAGAGAACCCTTTGAGATGGTCTTCCAATTCTAGCCACTAGATTCTGTGTCAACTTCTCTCTGAGAGGATTTTCAGAAATTGGAATGCGTAGTGGTAGAATGGGGACCATAACCCTATTTATAAACCGCTAGGGAGTTTTATCACAATAACCGCTAGGGCATTTTTAATTTTATCATAATTATATTTCTGCCCCTCATAGAAATAATAATTATCTAATGGTATCTACACAATAATCTCATGACAATTATACCCTTAAGCCAATTAATCAATTATTAATTAGATCACTATATTTAGGCTTAATTAAATGATAGCACACACATTTTAATTATTTACATGTGTGGCCCAAGTTATAGATTAATTACAAAAATTAATCTAACAATCTCCCACTGGGCCACATGCATATGTAATCAAATAAATGTGCTTAACCTTATGAGCTCAAAATTTGCTATCATGTCCTTAGGTTATATCCGAACAATCTGGTCCATTAACTATACTGACATAGGATCAAGGTGGCCTTTGTTACATCAATCGTTACTAGACCAATCAATGGTCACATATATCTGCACAGCTAAATGACATAGATCAATCATGAGTGCATAGCATGGAAATTACATGCAATGTGATCTATTCATGCCTATTTCCAACTGGTCCTACTTAACTTTATTAAGATCAAATCTTTAGCATAATTTAACAGAGTGCAATAAAATGAATACTTTATTTCTGCAGAACACAATCCAAATGTATAGATAAAGTCTAAACATAACATAGAGCAATATACAATGAATAATATAAACTCCCACTAAATTTGGATATCCTCAAATGAGACAACACCCATATGAGCAGTGTGCTCATGAAAGACCTTGGGTGGTAATCCCTTTGTAAGCGGATCCGCTATCATGGAATTTGTTCCAATATGCTCTATGGATATCTGTCCACTCTGTACTTTTTCTTTTACAACTAGGAACTTGACATCAATGTATTTTGATTTTGTAGAACTCCTGTTGTTATTGGAATATAAAACTGCTGATTTATTGTCACAAAATATCTTCAGTGGTCTTTCAATACCATCCAGAACACGCAGCCCAGTGACAAAATTTTGTAGCCATATTCCTTGATTGGATGCCTCATAACATGCTACAAACTCTGCTTCCATGGTGGATGAAGTTATGAGTGTCTGTTTGGCAGACCTCCATGAAATTGCTCCACCAGCCAACAGATAAATATAGCCTGATGTGGATCTTCTGCTGTCTTGGCATCCAGCAAAGTCGGAGTCGGAATACCCAATGATCTCTAACTGATCCGATCTCCTATATGTAATCATGTACTCTTTTGTTCTCTGTAAATATCTCATAACCCTCTTGCCTGCTCTCCAATGATTCATTCCAGGGTTACCTAGATATCTGCCTAACATGCCAACAATGTACGCAATATCCGGACGTGTACATACCTAAGCATACATTAGACTCCCCACAGCCGAAGCGTAAGGAATCTTCTGCATTTCTTGACTTTCTAAACTATTTTTAGGGCATTGATTAAGACTGAATTTGTCTCCTTTAGCGACACGGGTATCACCTGGTTTGCTATTTTGCATGCCATACCTTTGGAGGACTTTATCAATATAGGTCCTTTGTGACAATCCTAAAATACCCCTAGAACGATCTCGGTGTATCTGGATTCCTAAGACAAGGGAGGCATCACCAAGATCTTTCATCTCAAAATGTTTTGATAAAAATCTCTTGGTGTCGTGCAATATGCTAATATCATTTGTGGCTAGCAATATGTCATCGACATATAACTCTTTGAGTGTTTTATGTTCAATATCTCTTCCTCAAGAACATAAAATTGGGGTTTCCCATGGAGGGTTTCAAGCTTGATTTCAGCGTTTTAACAAATGATAACTCTAGATGGAGTGTTTATCATATATCGACATTCTTTTGTAAAATTTTTGTTCACAAGAATACCAATTTTAACTTGACCATTCAACTAGCTTCCTTCTAGTTATTGGATTTTTCTCACTTCAATTCTTGCATTTTGTTTTCTACAAGTTGATGGATAAGTTCTAAGACTATCCATTCTTTCTCTTCATAGTGTTTGCACAATTCTTCGATGCTAATCCTTTCCGAGGTAAATATTTCAACAATTGCATTTCACATTATTGATATAAATACATAAATATATATATATATATACAGAGAGAGAGATAAAGAGAGAAAATATCCACTTTTTAGTACTACTATACATGTTTTTAATCTCGGTTGGTGTACTTATCTATTCCAGGTGTGTTATTTACTCTAGGGAATGAATTGTTGGTGGAGGACTTTAGGGTCATTGCCAAAGTAAATATTATTATTTTCTCATAGTTATAAATATATGTAGTAAAATCTATATTATTTCGTTTTATCTAAATTAATATGATTTATTTAAGTTTAGATTACATTATTTAATTGCACGTTTAAGTTTGCTAAAAAATAGAACATGAATAATTAGATACTTTTCTAATAATTAGATACTTTTCTAATAAGGAGTGACTCTAACAATAAAACATAATTTTAAATTATTCCATTTTTTTCTTAGAAAATCTCATAAAATGAAAATTAATGAGCGATATGAAATAAAATTATTTGCTTTCCAAAATACAAACTGATTTGGGAATGTCCACAAACCACCCAACCATCATCTAAGACTTGTAACTTTATCCGAAAAGGACACCCACAAAACAAACCGTGATAATACCAGAACGAAATTAACTCAACTCAAATAGTTCCATTATACACAAACTTTCGGCCCATAACTACAATGAGATAAAAAGGTACCCTATTGTGAGTGCCACACCTAACATTCGCAATGCTCACAATTGTGTTCTTCTCAATGCTCACAATTGTGTGCATGGTGAGTCTTTTACATGGTCTCCGCTTGTTCAAGAAAACAATGTTTACCACTCCAAAATATTAATATTGATAGTTACTCTTAATGCCCGCCTCAAGCCACACTTTCATGTGCTCTTCAGTATGATCACGGAGAGTCCA
Organism: Larix kaempferi; assembly: GCA_027924585.1. Taxonomy (NCBI): domain Eukaryota; kingdom Viridiplantae; phylum Streptophyta; class Pinopsida; order Pinales; family Pinaceae; genus Larix; species Larix kaempferi. The sequence goes on along the minus strand of BSBM01002149.1, from coordinate 650,438 downwards.
AAATCTTTACTCTAAGACTTTATCATGTAGCTTACAGAGGTATCAAAACATTTTTAAATTTGGGCATGAGCTGAAATCCTACCTTGAAGTGTATACCGAGTTCATCTCAAAATATCAAAGATAAATGTCTTCAGAGGAAAGAAAGTGAATGGAGTATTGTTTTACATAGTTGCGAGATGGACGAAATTTTATTGACCAGTGTGAGTCTCACATTCGTTGATGCAATCTTGACTATGTTTAGTTGAAGGAAGACTAATGTGTGGTAATGGATTCCACACACAAATTATAATAGTTTGTATTGGTGCGTGCTTGAAGGTCACACGCTTGAATCCAAGAGGGGGTAACATACGTACACCTTTGTACAATAAGCTATTAATTGATTTTTATCCTTGAAGGTCACGGGTTTTAATGTGGTATATACACCTTCATAAAACAAATAGTCAATTCATGCCCCATTAGAGACTATTTATCCGAGGGAACCCTCATACATCAATTTTAATCTAATTAAACTGCAACTTTAAATTGGTTACTGTCTATCCCCCACAGCGGGTGACAAGTGTGGGCCAACTAAGAGATCTGGTGGATAGACACAAGGCTAGACACATTCACGCGCCAACAAAGAGGCCGGACACATACCCGCTCGAGTCATCCCCGCATCTCCGGAAGTCATCATAAAGCGGGAAAGGAATACCGTCAGCTTGCGAAGTACTGCCGATTAACCACTCCTCCATCCGGTTGGTCTTGTCTTTGCGTTTTGGTTTGACTCTGAGCAATGTCCATTACTCCCATGAAGAAATTCGAGTGGGGCAGTATGCACACACTCATGATAAGGGAAGACACAAAGAGGAAGGAGGTCCATACATCCCCGGGAGAAAGGAGAAGCTGCAAACGTTTGCACAGAGCTTGGAACACCGTGCGAATCTCTCTCCTGAACATTTTCATTGTTCGTGGAATATTGTCATCTGTCCAGCTCGCAGCTGAAGCAAAAATGCCACCCACAAAGAGAAGTTATACCACGCACAAGTCCAAACACACAGGCCCTTATCCCGGCCCGCCGGTGCGTTTCCATGCATGACATAGTGGGGAAGGCCCGTCGTTATACGAAAGAAATCCCAAAGCAAGCTTAGGAGGACATTAAAGAAGATTAAGAGGATGCTCAGTCGCCTCGAGGCTGTCTTTCGAGTACATAAATCAGGAATGAATTCGAAGCTCTGGTTTGGGACCCGGGAACAACAGAGGTCGCACCACCCTTTACCAAAGGACCCTCGATTATCATTGGATGTAAAATTCGGTTATGGGTAAGACCGTGGTAGAAAAAGGAGAATCTCATGTGGAAATCCTTTTGCAGCAAGATTAGATGGTTGGCTATTTCAGGAAGATCCACCAAAATCAATAGCAAATTTCCCACCGGTTGAACATTTAGCTATGTTTTTTGTTTTGCGTATGTCTTCATTTTTGGTTTTGATATGTCATTACAGTTAGTGCTGTTGTTTTTAATTTCATGGCAATCTACCTTTGTAGAGTGGATAGCAAATCTCAAACTTTCTAGTACAGTCTTGTTTCCTTTCGGGGAAGAATGCTGAAAGTTTGATTTTGGGTTTGTTTTTCTGTATTTGTTTCTAATTGCAATATAAAGAACTATCCTAACTTACCAAAAAAAAAATTGGTTGCTATCTAAATGATAAACAAAAGTTAAATTATTCTTATTATTATTATTATTATACCTTTTCTAGTAGTTTAAGTCTAGCATTCTAAGGTTAGTAGTTATATGATTTAAATATATCTATTGTTTCTTCTCCAAAAATACACATTAAAAGATTATATAAAAACACAACAAATGTATTATATAGTTAATATTTATACACATAATTAAAACATTCTTTTCTATTTATAAAATGAAAGTTAATGTTTTATATTTGTTGTATTATGTTAAATTCACATTAAAAAAAATAGATACCATTAAAATAAATTTTCAAACAAATTTTGTTTATGATTAAAACTAAAACATGTAGACCGAGCAGAAAAGAAAACTTCAAATATGCATAAAACTTCATATCTTTGTATTCCATTTTTTTTTCGCATTGCAAATAAATTGTCGTTTTTGGCGTTTTACTTCTGAAGGAAATGAAGGAAGAATAAACTGAATCCTCCCGAGACAAATAGGATCCTAGCAGAAACTTCGTATATGCATCAAACTTGTGCACATCTTTGTACCCCATTTTTTTTATCTTCACTTGTAAATAATCGTTTTGTTTGGCTTTCGTCTTCTGAACCAAATGAAGGTAGAATAGGCTCAGCATCGGTCATTTTGTAAATGTAATATGCTGCACTAGTCTTCCCCGGAAGCTGCTGTTGACTTATCGTTTCACAAGTATAACCCTGTGGGCAAACTGGTTTCGTCCACGAAGATTGACACGTTCCACCATCTACACGAACTGCAATGGAGAATATCATGGGCCTGAAACATCTTAATACCCTCTCCACCAATGCTTCCAAATCACAATCCTTGGGATCATAACCCATCGCCTCAAAGCTTCCATAACTGAAGCCATCCTCCGGAGTTACATGAATTGTAGAAAAAGCTGGTCCTTCAATTGAATTCATGGAGTAGCCGCATGGATGAAATTCAAAATCACAGATTTCCGCCTCCGGAAGAATTTGGGATATACCGGATTCAAGAGTCATTTCTGCCGCACAATTACATCGATCCTTGTAAAACAGAGAAGCCTGCTTGCGGTCGAGCTGGGTCATGCACATCTCCAGTGTAAAAATTGGTTCAGTCGCAACCTTAGATGTAAAATCATCAGTCGAGGCCAAGGAGATATGCCAGTTATAATACGTTGCAGAATTTCCCATAACAAAAGCCATGCCACCCGATCCAAGAGTTCCAAAGTACTTGTCCAGATATGACACTTCCTCGGAGAAGCTGCGGTGAGGAAATGACTGGGCTCCAGGAAACATGAATGTTCCTCGACTGTATTTAACATTTTTTACCGAGAGAGACAAGCTGCTTGCATTGCTTAATATCAGAGGGATGGAAAGGAGTAGTTTGGTAGTCCCACAGGTTTTGAGAATGATCTTGAATGGATAAACAAACAGACTCGACTGTGACAGCACATATGAATCAAAATACTCACTAGAGAGCTCATCAACGATGGTGTATTCAGCTGCTTTGAGCATTTCGTCCAATTGCATTCGGCTGAGTGACCGAAGGCCCCTTCTTTCTGAGTGAGTAAAAAATGAGTCTGCAAAGAACTCAATCTCTAGCCGTTTTTCAAATCCTTCAAATCCAATTGCTGTGGTCGGGGCAACTGGTTCCTGACCAGCCACCAACATTTTCAATTGTAGAAAGGGGGAGACGTTAACTTCTTGATTGATTTCTGGATTGAGAAAGTAGCGGAAGAAATTGGAGTTTAAAACAGGCAGTTTTCCAAAGCGTCTAAGCAGAAACTGCCACTCTACTCGAGGGGAGAGCCGATCGGACAGCAGTGAAGTGGAGCTACACACCAGTTCCTGGCGATCTATATTTAACTTTTAAGCCTAGGAAACCCACAAGAAAATACTATAGTAGTATGGCTTTCGGAGGCACGGAAATTACACAGCCATTTGCACAGTACGATTGGATTTGGATCACGGGCATTGTAAGGCGCTATACATATAGACGCCAGGATAGTTTGGGCCGACGTGGGAAACAAGAGTGACCCAGCCCGGCTTCTAAAGAAGCCAAGAGTTGGTTCTCTTTTTTTTTTTTTCTACGCAAGTCTGTCTCACGTGTTTAATATATAGCTCAAATATATTTAATTTATAATTTACACTCATTGAAAATTAATGTTAATTTTATTACGGTTTACAGTAATTAAAAGAAACAATATGTTTAATTTAAAAAGTTTGAATTAACACCATCACATTTGTGGAGTTCCCTGCAATTATTATTATTTGAAAGAAAAGAAAAATTAGATGTTGGTATTGTCCCTTCAGGGTTAGGTCTTCATGATTAGTTGATAGTATTACAAAATTTAATTTGTCTCATGTATCACTGTATAAATATAATATCTCGTTATTTGCAATAATTTATTTAAACTCTTGCAGAAGAGGAAGAATTATTCATAATTCTGGAATACATCTCCATTGTATTATATTGTTAGTTATTTTTCATATGTATTAATTATTTGTATGATATCTTTGTTATTATTCACTATCTTTTTTTTCTTTAAATTTTGCAAGATGTTGATGATGATGTTGAATTAAAGATATAACAAATAATTGATAAACTTAAAGTACAAGTATTAAACTTATAACAATCTTCATTATAAATTTTATTATAGATCAAATAAAAGAAATTATGAAGAAGATAATGGAGCCTTTTCAAACTAAAAATAAAGTGCTTAGATTTGTATATTGATTTTCACACACATGCGTGCAATGGGACAAGCTTTTATGGAATGTATTGTACACCTAATATATCATGGTTATTTTGGTTGAGGACTTGAAGGTTATATTTTATAATCCAAAGGAGGGTAAATTTTGTTAAACTTTGTAAACAAAGCAACTAAAGTGGATGATTATGTTTTGTCCCACAAGCATAGAAGAAAACATGTTTCCTCCTGAAATGTCATAGGAAATTTTATGTATATAATATACTTGTATAGGAAATGTATATACATTGATAACTCCTTGGTGCTCAATGTACGTGGTAGGATAACTTGGATAAGAAGTGATGCCTATACAATTATGGTATTGTTGGCACCACCTTAATGTTGCTAGTCACAATGAGAATCAAAACTAGAAAAGTAAACAGATACATAAATGATATCATCCTAGCATTAAAATGTTAATCTATAAATTGCCCAAAAAAGAAATAGTGTCCGGGTTCAATAATGAAGGGAACACAATTCATGATTTAATTTATTTACCCAAAACGATAGCCTTAGTCAATTTTGGAATGATGTATTTTTAGTTTTGATTGTATAGGTTTTTTAACTATGCATTCCATCATAGTCTATATTTACGTATAGGGTTCATATTTTACAACGGATTAACCATTGCACCTATTGACAAGGCTATTTAGCTCAAGGGTTTAGTAAAGGAAGAGTGCCACACTACTATACTTTGACACTTATACTATCAATCTACTTCATACTCATTTGAGCTAGATTTTGTGCATTGTTATCCCGGTCCCTTCAATTCGTGAGCTCGACAAGTACTTCTAATAAGTTCATATTAAACATATAATACACAATAGCTTCTATAAAGTTTCCATGTTTCCAAAATCGTAGAGATTATATTAAGGTTTATTTAACATTTGAATATTTCCTACCTATAATAATCAATCCATTCATCAATCTACTTGAATCGATTACAAAGTCTATTTCTTACCCCTTGAATGTTGTGAGAAACGACTTGAATATACATCCGATCTACTGCACAACTTTGGTTAGTCCAAGTACTACTCCTTTTTAACCTTACACATTTTGTTTACATGCATTTTCATTATCTCATATAAGCCAACTACATATAAAAGCATACCACAATAACACGTACTAACATTTCTATCAATGTACCTTAACATCCACATATGCTAATGAATTTGCTAACAAAGGTGGCCACAAATATACAATATAAACCCAATGATCAATACAATCAATATACCACCACACATATATATATGAGAATAACAAAGGTAACCACGACAATATACATTTATATTATTGACATCTTCTAATAACAATAAAACATTAAAGAATACTTATTTGGATCAATAAAGTCATGTGTCTTAGGGAATGACTGCAACTTTCCACCCAAACATAAGTTCTTTGTCCGGCCCTAGAGACTACCCCTGAGCTGGGAAAGAATCCACTAGATAGGAGAATAACTTTAAGGAAAGCCCTCCCACTCTCATCTAACACCTAGTCCTTAATCATGCATCAAGTATGAATATCTTATTTAATTATAGGTTAATATACTGTACCCCAAGGTATAAGTCTCCGCATTTCTTCCATCTTGTCTATGCATACTATGCTTTGCTCATTTATTACCAATGCTAAAGTGTCCTTCCCTCACCTTGTACACACTTCAGAATATGTAAAAGTTTTATGTATATAAGAACCTTGCAGGTAAAGAATGGGCCAATTCCATTCCACACGAAATTTCACAGATCAAAATATATATAATTATATATATATATATATATATATATATATAATTACTTGCACGCAAGGAAAAGGGCCTACACCCCTCCCACAAAGGTCACTTTTGAGTGTGGATAAACACACAAAAATAGTAATTCAAAATACAACGCAAGAATGGGAAGCGGCCCCCTACAAAACTCCAACTCTTTGAGCTGCAATCAAAACACAAAGCAAATGATAAAAAAAGATATGATAGAGATGTGGGTTGCGCCCTCCCTCTAGATCACTTGCATAATGATTAACTGCAGCGAAGAGAGGTACGAAAACTACACAACGAATTAAAAAGACAGCGAAATCAATCACAATCTTTGCGAATGGAAAGTGTCGCTCTTCCAAAATTTCCATCCACAAGAACAAATTACATTCTAGAGACAGAGATAATAAATGTACATAAGCAAAGAAATTATCTAAGGATCCACAATGGTTACGTCCTCTTTAATCTCTCCACGAGAGAGGTATGTAATATATATATATATATATCATTCGATACTTGCAAATCAAAAGGTTTGGGCCGCCTCCCTTTCCCCACATCCCACACAGTCGAGCTTGATAGAATAACTCTACAAGCTTGATGACGAATATATATATATATATATATATATATATAAAATGAGCTAGCATCCAAATTATAACATATCTATTTGAAATCCTTGTTATTATTCACTATCTTTTTTTCTTTAAATTTTACAAGATGTTGATGATGATGTTCAATTAAAGATATGTGACAACTTTATTTATATATTTTTAATCTCCTTGTAGAAAATTCTATGTGGTAAAATTTATTTGAAGCTATATTGCTTTACAAACATTACAACAAAATAAAAATAAAAACTATAATCTATATAAATAATTGATCAACATAATTTAAACAGATAACAATATTCACTATAAATTTTATTATAGATCAAATAAAGCAAATTAGGACGAAGACTGCATTTTCAGAGAAAAAATAAAGTGCATAGATTTGTGTATTGATTTTCACACACATGTGTGCAATGGGAGAAACTTCCATGGAATGTATTGTACACCTAATATATCAAGGTTTGTTTGGTTGGGGACTTGAAGGTTAAAGTTTTGAATCCAAAGGAAGGTAAATTATGTTAAACTTTGTAAACAATGCAGCTAAAGTGGATGATTATGTTTTGTCAACAAACATAGAAGAAAACATGTTTCCTCGTGAAAGGTCATAGGAGATGTATGTATATAATATACTTGTAAAGGAAATGTATATACATTGATAACTCCTTGGTGCTCAATGTTTGTGGTAGGATAACTTCGATACGAAGTGATGACTATACAATTATGGTATTGTTGGCACCACCTTAATGTTGTTAGTCACAATGAGAATCAAAACTAGAACAGTAAACCGGTATATAAATGATATCATCCTAGCATTAAAATGTGAATCTATAAATTGTCTAAAAAAGAAATAGTGCTTGGGTTCGTTACTAAAGGGAACACCATTCACCATTTAATTTATTTACCCAAAACTGCAAAGATTACTACAACTAAGTTATGTCATATCTAGTATACCATAATTTCAAATAGGAATAGGTTACACTATGGTATAAACAATAATCTTGTCTATAAATAAAAATGTCAATAGCATTAATCTATTTTGGAATGATGTATTTTTAGTTTTCATTGTATAGTTTTTTGAACTATGCATTCCATCACACTCCATATTTACATATAGGGTTCATATTTTACAATGGTTTAACCATTGGAATTATAGGAAAGACTATTTAGCTTGCGTTTAGTAAAGGAGGAGTGTCGCACTACTATACTTCGAGGCTTATGAACTTATACAATCAATCTAATTCATACTCATTTGAGATAGAGATTGTACGTTGGTATCCTCGATCCCGCGCTCGACGAATTTTAATTGTATGAATGGAGTTAATTCCATGTAGTTACCTTGAGGTATGGACTTTCAAGCATGGTAGATATTTTGATGAGTTTTCTTGAGATGGATAGTTTTGGGAACACAAGGGCTTGCGACATAGATTAGTAGGAACCAAGAATCCTTTATGGACTACTTATGCTTTCTCTTTGAGTGTTTTATGTTCAATATCTCTTCCTCAAGAACATAAAATTGGGGTTTCCCATGGAGGGTTTCAAGCTTGATTTCAGCGTTTTAACAAATGATAACTCTAGATGGAGTGTTTATCATATATCGACATTCTTTTGTAAAATTTTTGTTCACAAGAATACCAATTTTAACTTGACCATTCAACTAGCTTCCTTCTAGTTATTGGATTTTTCTCACTTCAATTCTTGCATTTTGTTTTCTACAAGTTGATGGATAAGTTCTAAGACTATCCATTCTTTCTCTTCATAGTGTTTGCACAATTCTTCGATGCTAATCCTTTCCGAGGTAAATATTTCAACAATTGCATTTCACATTATTGATATAAATACATAAATATATATATATATATATACAGAGAGAGAGATAAAGAGAGAAAATATCCACTTTTTAGTACTACTATACATGTTTTTAATCTCGGTTGGTGTACTTATCTATTCTAGGTGTGTTATTTACTCTAGGGAATGAATTGTTGGTGGAGGACTTTAGGGTCATTGCCAAAGTAAATATTATTATTTTCTCATAGTTATAAATATATGTAGTAAAATCTATATTATTTTGTTTTATCTAAATTAATATGATTTATTTAAGTTTAGATTACATTATTTAATTGCACGTTTAAGTTTGCTAAAAAATAGAACATGAATAATTCCATAGCATAAATCAGATTTCATTTACTATTATGTGTAAATAAAAGAATAGCATTTTTTCTTTTTCTTTTTCCATATAAGTAGAAAAAATATAAATATTGTGGACCTAATGTTGAGCTCACCATAAAAAAGGAAAGATAAATTGATGTTTCTACTCTATAAACTGTTTAAATATGGTTTCTCTGCTAGAGTGCTAATATATGTGGCTATGAAAATAGTTTCCATCTTTAGGTTCACGAGGACTAACATCTCTAAACATTTTTTTTCAAGTCAAAATGACCTTTAGTTTTGCTAGTTTTATTTAATATAAATATTGTAAACAAATTTAATAATTAGATACTTTTCTAATAAGGAGTGACTCTAACAATAAAACATAATTTTAAATTATTCCATTTTTTTCTTAGAAAATTTCATAAAATGAAAATTAATGAGCGATATGAAATAAAATTATTTGCTTTTTAAAATACAAACTGATTTGGGAATGTCCACAAACCACCCAACCATCATCTAAGACTTGTAACTTTATCCGAAAAGGACACCCACAAAACAAACCGTGATAATACCAGAACGAAATTAACTCAACTCAAATAGTTCCATTATACACAAACTTTCGGCCCATAACTACAATGAGATAAAAAAGTACCCTATTTTGAGTGCCACACCTAACATTCGCAATGCTCACAATTGTGTTCTTCTCAATGCTCACAATTGTGTGCATGGTGAGTCTTTTACATGGTCTCCGCTTGTTCAAGAAAACAATGTTTACCACTCCAAAATATTAATATTGATAGTTACTCTTAATACCCGCCTCAAGCCACACTTTCATGTGCTCTTCAGTATGATCACGGAGAGTCCAAAATCTTTACTCTAAGACTTTATCATGGAGCTTACAGAGGTATCAAACCATTTTTAAATTTGGGCATGAGCTGAAATCCTACCTTGAAGTGTATACCGATTTCATCTCAAAATATCAAAGATAAATGTCTTTAGAGGAAAGAAAGTGAATGGAGTATTGTTTTACATAGTTGCGGGATGGACGAAATTTTATTGACCAGTGTGAGTCTCACATTCGTTGATGCAATCTTGACTATGTTTAGTTGAAGGAAGACTAATGTGTGGTAATGGATTCCACACACAAATTATAATAGTTTGTATTGGTGCGTGCTTGAAGGTCACAAGCTTGAATCCAAGAGGGGGTAACATACGTACACCTTTGTACAATAAGCTATTAATTGATTTTTATCCTTGAAGGTCACGGGTTTTAATCTGGTATATACACCTTCATAAAACAAATAGTCAATTCATTCCCCATTAGAGACTATTTATCCGAGGGGACCCTCATACATCAATTTTAATCTAATTAAACTGCAACTTTAAATTGGTTACTGTCTATCCTTCACAGCGGGTGACAAGTGTGGGCCAACCAAGAGATCTGGTGGATAGACACAAGGCTAGACACATTCGCGCCAACAAAGAGGCCGGACACATACCCGCTTGAGTCATCCCCGCATCTCCGGAAGTCATCATAAAGCGGGAAAGGAATACCGTCAGCTTGCGAAGTACTGCCGATTAACCACTCCTGCATCCGATTGGTCTTGTCTTTGCGTTTTGGTTTGACTCTGAGTAATGTCCATTACTCCCATGAAGAAATTCGAGTGGGGCAGTATGCACACACTCATGATAAGGGAAGACACAAAGAGGAAGGAGGTCCATACATCCCCGGGAGAAAGGAGAAGCTGTAAACATTTGCACAGAGCTTGGAACACCGTGCGAATCTCTCTCCTGAACATTTTCATTGTTCGTGGAATATTGTCATCTGTTCAGCTCGCAGCTGAAGCAAAAATACCACCCAGAAAGAGAATTTATACCACGCACAAGTCCAAACACACAGGCCCTTATCCCGGCCCCTCCGGTGAGTTTCCATGCACGACATAGTGGGGAAGGCCCGTCGTTACACGAAATAAATCCCAAAGCAAGCTTAGGAGGACATTAAAGAAGATTAAGAGGATGCTCAGTCGCCTCGAGGCTATCTTTCGAGTACGTAAATCAGGAATGAATTCGAAGCTCTGGTTTGGGACCCTGGAACAACAGAGGTCGCACCACCCTTTACCAAAGGACCCTCGATTATCATTGGATGTAAAATTCGGTTATGGGTAAGACCCTGGTAGAAAAAGGAGAATCTCATGTGGAAATCCTTTTGCAGCAAGATTAGATGGTTGGCTATTTCAGGAAGATCCACCAAAATCAATAGCAAATTTCCCACCGGTTGAACATTTAGCTCGGTTTTTTGTTTTGCGTATGTCTTCATTTTTGGTTTTGATATGTCATTACAGTTAGTGTTGTTGTTTTTAATTTCATGGCAATCTACCTTTGTAGAGTGGATAGCAAATCTCAAACTTTCTAGTACAGTCTTGTTTCCTTTCGGGGAAGAATGCTGAAAGTTTGATTTTGGGTTTGTTTTTCTGTATTTGTTTCTAATTGCAATATAAAGAACTACCCTAACTTACCAAAAAAAAAATTGGTTGCTATCTAAATGATAAACAAAAGTTAAATTATTCTTATTATTATTATTATTATACATTTTCTAGTAGTTTAAGTCTAGCATTCTAAGGTTAGTAGTTATATGATTTAAATATATCTATTGTTTCTTCTCCAAGAATACACATTAAAAGATTATATAAAAACACAATAAATGTATTATATAGTTAATATTTATATACATAATTAAAACATTCTTTTCTATTTCAAAAATGAAAGTTAATGTTTTATATTTGTTCTATTATGTTAAATTCACATTAAAAAAATAGATTCCATTAAAATAATTTTTCAAACAAATTTTGTTTATGATTAAAACTAAAACATGTAGACCTAGCAGAAAAGAAAACTTCAAATATGCATAAAACTTCATATCTTTGTATTCCATTTTCTCTTTCGCATTGCAAATAAATTGTCGTTTTTGGCGTTTTACTTCGAAGGAAATGAAGGAAGAATAAACTGAATCCTCCCGAGACAAATAGGATCCTAGCAGAAACTTCGTATATGCATCAAACTTGTGCACATCTTTGTACCCCATTTTTTTTATCTTCTCTTGTAAATAATCGTTTTGTTTGGCTTTCGTCTTCTGAACCAAATGAAGGTAGAATAGGCTCAGCATCGGTCATTTTGTAAATGTAATATGCTGCACTAGTCTTCCCCGGAAGCTGCTGTTGACTAATCGTTTCACAAGTATAACCCTGTGGGCAAACTGGTTTCGTCCACGAAGATTGACATGTTCCACCATCTACACGAACTGCAATGGAGAATATCATGGGCCTGAAACATCTTAATACCCTCTCCACCAATGCTTCCAAATCACAATCCTTGGGATCATAACCCATCGCCTCAAAGCTTCCATAACTGAAGCCATCCTCGGGAGTTACATGAATTGTAGAAAAAGCTGGTCCTTCAATTGAATTCATGGAGTAGCTGCATGGATGAAATTCAAAATCACAGATTTTCGCCTCCGGAAGAATTTGGGATATACCGGATTCAAGAGTCATTTCTGCCGCACAATTACATCGATCCTTGTAAAACAGAGAAGCCTGCTTGCGGTCGAGCTGGGTCATGCACATCTCCAGTGTAAAAATTGGTTCAGTCGCAACCTTAGATGTAAAATCATCAGTCGAGGCCAAGTAGATATGCCAGTTATAATACGTTGCAGAATTTCCCATAACAAAAGCCATGCCACCCGATCCAAGAGTTCCAAAGTACTTGTCCAGATATGACACTTCCTCGGAGAAGCTGCGGTGAGGAAATGACTGGGCTCCAGGAAACATGAATGTTCCTCGACTGTATTTAACATTTTTTACCGAGAGAGACAAGCTGCTTGCATTGCTTAATATCAGAGGGATGGAAAGGAGCAGTTTGGTAGTCCCACAGGTTTTGAGAATGATCTTGAATGGATAAACAAACAGACTCGACTCTGACAGCACATATGAATCAAAATACTCACTAGAGAGCTCATCAACGATGGTGCATTCAGCTGCTTTGAGCATTTCGTCCAATTGCATTCGGCTGAGTGACCGAAGGCCCCTTCTTTCTGAGTGAGTAAAAAATGAGTCTGCAAAGAACTCAATCTCTAGCCGTTTTTCAAATACTTCAAATCCAATTGCTGTGGTCGGGGCAACTGGTTCCTGACCAGCCACCAACATTTTCAATTGTAGAAAGGGGGAGACGTTAACTTCTTGATTGATTTCTGGATTGAGAAAGTAGCGGAAGAAATTGGAGTTTAAAACAGGCAGTTTTCCAAAGCGTCTAAGCAGAAATTGCCACTCTACTCGAGGGGAGAGCCGATCGGACAGCAGGGAAGTGGAGCTACACACCAGTTCCTAGCGATCTATATTTAACTTTTAAGCCTAGGAAACCCACAAGAAAATACTATAGTAGTATGGCTTTCGGAGGCACGGAAATTACACAGCCATTTGCACAGTACGATTGGATTTGGATCACGGGCATTGTAAGGCGCTATACATATAGATGCCAGGATAGTTTGGGCCGACGTGGGAAACAAGAGTGACCCAGCCCGGCTTCTAAAGAAGCCAAGAGTTGGTTTTTTTTTTTTTTTTTCTACGCAAGTCTGTCTCACGTCTTTAATATATAGCTCAAATATATTTAATTTATAATTTACACTCATTGCAAATTAATGTTAATTTTATTACGGTTTACAGTAATTAAAAGAAACAATATGTTTAATTTAAAAAGTTTGAATTAACACCATCACATTTGTGGAGTTCCCTGCAATTATTATTATTTGAAAGAAAAGAAAAATTAGATGTTGGTATTGTCCCTTCAGGGTTAGGTCTTCATGATTAGGTGATAGTATTAAAAAATTTAATTTGTCCCATGTATCATTGCATAAATATAATATCTGGTTATTTGCAATAATTTATTTAAACTCTTGCACAAGAGGAAGAATTATTCATAATTCTGGAATACATCTCCATTGTATTATATTGTTAGTTATTTTTCATATGTATGATATCTTTGTTATTATTCACTATCTTTTTTTTCTTTAAATTTTGCAAGATGTTGATGATGATGTTGAATTAAAGATATAACAAATAATTGATAAACTTAAAGTACAAATATTAAACTTATAACAATCTTCATTATAAATTTTATTATAGATCAAATAAAAGAAATTATGAAGAAGATAATGGAGCCTTTTCAAACTAAAAATAAAGTGCTTAGATTTGTATATTCATTTTCACACATATGCGTGCAATGGGACAAGCTTTTATGGAATGTAGTGTACACCTAATATATCATGGTTATTTTGGTTGAGGACTCGAAGGTTATATTTTATAATCCAAAGGAGGGTAAATTTTGTTAAACTTTGTAAACAAAGCAACTAAAGTGGATGATTATGTTTTGTCCCACAAGCATAGAAGAAAACATGTTTCCTCCTGAAATGTCATAGGAAATTTTATGTATATAATATACTTGTATAGGAAATGTATATACATTGATAACTCCTTGGTGCTCAATGTACGTGGTAGGATAACTTGGATAAGAAGTGATGCCTATACAATTATGGTATTGTTGGCACCACCTTAATGTTGCTAGTCACAATGAGAATCAAAACCAGAACAGTAAACAGATACATAAATGATATCATCCTAGGATTAAAATGTGAATCTATAAATTGCCCAAAAAAGAAATAGTGTCCAGGTTCAATAATGAAGGGAACACAATTCACGATTTAATTTATTTACCCAAAACGATAGCCTTAGTCAATTTTGGAATGATGTATTTTTAGTTTTGTTTGTATAGGTTTTTTAACTATGCATTCCATCATAGTATATATTTACGTATAGGGTTCATATTTTACAACGGATTAACCATTGCACCTATTGACAAGGCTATTTAGCTCAAGGGTTTAGTAAAGGAAGAGTGCCACACTACTATACTTTGACACTTATACTATCAATCTACTTCATACTCATTTGAGCTAGATTTTGTGCATTGTTATCCTCGTCCCTTCAATTCGTGAGCTCGACAAGTACTTCTAATAAGTTCATATTAAACATATAATACACAATAGCTTCTATAAAGTTTCCATGTTTCCAAAATCGTAGAGATTATATTAAGGTTTATTTAACATTTGAATATTTCCTACCAATAATAATCAATCCATTCATCAATGTACTTGAATCTATTACAAAGTCTATTTCTTACCCCTTGAATGTTGTGAGAAACGACTTGAATGTACATCCGATCTACTGCACAACTTTGGTTAGTCCAAGTACTACTCTTTTTTAACATTACACATTTTGTTTACATGCATTTTCATTATCTCATATAAGCCAACTACATATAAAAGCATACCACAATAACACGTACTAACATTTCTATCAATGTACCTTAACATCCACATATGCTAATGAATTTGCTAACAAAGGTAGCCAAAAATATACAATATAAACCCAATGATCAATACAATCAATATACCACCACACATATATATATGAGAATAACAAAGGTAACCACAACAATATACATTTATATTATTGACATCTTCTAATAACAATAAAACATTAAAGAATACTTATTTGGATCAATAAAGTCATGTGTCTTAGGGCATGACTGCAACTTTCCACCCAAACATAAGTTCTTTGTCCGGCCCTAGAGACTACCCCTGAGCTGGGAAAGAATCCACTAGATAGGAGAATAACTTTAAGGAAAGCCCTCCCACTCTCATCTAACACCTAGTCCTTAATCATGCATCAAGTATGAATATCTTATTTAATTATAGGTTAATATACTGCACCCCAAGGTATAAGTCTCCGCATTTCTTCCATCTTGTCTATGCATACTATGCTTTGCTCATTTATTACCAATGCTCAAGTGTCCTTCCCTCACCTTGTACACACTTCAGGATATGTAAAAGTTTTATGTATATAAGAACCTTGCAGGTAAAGAATGGGCCAATTCCATTCCACACGAAATTTCACATATCAAAATATATATAATTATATATATATATATAATTATATATATATATATATATAATTACTTGCACGCAAGGAAAAGGGCCTACACCCCTCCCACAAAGGTCACTTTTGAGTGTGGATAAACACAAAACAATAGCAATTCAAAATGCAACGCAAGAATCAGAAGCGCCCCCCTACAAAACTCCAACTCTTTGAGCTGCAATCAAAACACAAAGCAAATGATAAAAAAAGATATGATAGAGATGTGGGCTGCGCCCTTCCTCTAGATCACTTACATAATGATTAACTGCAACGAAGAGAGGTATGAAAACTACACAACGAATTAAAAAGACAGCGAAATCAATCACAATCTTTGCGAATGGAAAGTGTCGCTCTTCCAAAATTTCCATCCACAAGAACAAATTACATTCTAGAGACAGAGATAATAAATGTACATAAGCAAAGAAATTATCTAAGGATCCACGATGGTTACGTCCTCTTTAATCTCTCCACGAGAGAGGTATGTAATATATATATATATCATTCGATACTTGCAAATCAAAAGGTTTGGGCTGCCTCCCTTTCCCCACATCCCACACAGTCGAGCTTGATAGAAAGAATAGATATATTAACTGTTCAAAATAGAAAACTCACCCTCCGCCCTTGGTTCATAACTATACAAGCTTGATGACGAATATATATATATATATATATAAAATGAGCTAGCATCCAAATTATAACATATCTATTTGAAATCCTTGTTATTATTCACTATCTTTTTTTCTTTAAATTTTAGAAGATGTTGATGATGATGTTCAATTAAAGATATGTGACAACTTTATTTATATATTTTTAATCTCCTTGTAGAAAATTCTATGTGGTAAAATTTATTTGAAGCTATATTGCTTTACAAACATTACAACAAAATAAAAATAAAAACTATAATCTAGATAAATAATTGATCAACATAATTTAAACAGATAACAATATTCACTTTAAATTTTATTATAGATCAAATAAAGCAAATTAGGACGAAGACCGCATTTTCAAAGAAAAAATAAAGTGCATAGATTTGTGTATTGATTTTCACACACATGTGTGCAATGGGAGAAACTTCCATGGAATGTATTGTACACCTAATATATCAAGGTTTGTTTGGTTGGGGACTTGAAGGTTAAAGTTTTGAATCCAAAGGAAGGTAAATCATATTAAACTTTGTAAACAAAGCAGCTAAAGTGGATGATTATGTTTTGTCCAACAAACATAGAAGAAAACATGTTTCCTCGTGAAAGGTCATAGGAGATGTATGTATATAATATACTTGTAAAGGAAATGTATATACATTGATAACTCCTTGGTGCTCAATGTTTGTGGTAGGATAACTTCGATACGAAGTGATGACTATACAATTATGGTATTGTTGGCACCACCTTAATGTTGTTAGTCACAGTGAGAATGAAAACTAGAACAGTAAACCGGTATAGAAATGATATCATCCTAGCATCAAAATGTGAATCTATAAATTGTCTCAAAAAGAAATAGTGCTTGGGTTCGTTACTGAAGGGAACACCATTCACCATTTAATTTATTTACCCAAAACTGCAAAGATTACTACAACTATGTTATGTCATATCTAGTATACCATAATTTCAAATAGGAATAGGTTACACTATGGTATAAACAATAATCTTGTCTATAAATAAAAATGTCGATAGCATTAATCTATTTTGGAATGATGTATTTTTAGTTTTCATTGTATAGTTTTTTGAACTATGCATTCCATCACACTCCATATTTACATATAGGGTTCATATTTGACAATGGTTTAACCATTGGAATTATAGGCAAGACTATTTAGCTTGCGTTTAGTAAAGGAGGAGTGTCGCACTACTATAGTTCGAGGCTTATGAACTTATAGAATCAATCTAATTCATACTCATTTGAGATAGAGATTGTACGTTGGTATCCTCGATCCCGTGCTCGACGATTTTCAATTGTATGAATGGAGTTAATTCCATGTAGTTACCTTGAGGTATGGACTTTCAAGCATGGTAGATATTTTGATGAGTTTTTTTGAGATGGACAGTTTTGGGAACACAAGGCCTTGCGGCATAGATTAGTAGGCACCAAGAATCCTTTATGGACTACTTATGCTTTCTCTTTGAGTGTTTTATGTTCAATATCTCTTCCTCAAGAACATAAAATTGGGGTTTCCCATGGAGGGTTTCAAGCTTGATTTCAGCGTTTTAACAAATGATAACTCTAGATGGAGTGTTTATCATATATCGACATTCTTTTGTAAAATTTTTGTTCACAAGAATACCAATTTTAACTTGACCATTCAACTAGCTTCCTTCTAGTTATTGGATTTTTCTCACTTCAATTCTTGCGTTTTGTTTTCTACAAGTTGATGGATAAGTTCTAAGACTATCAATTCTTTCTCTTCATAGTGTTTGCACAATTCTTCGATGCTAATCCTTTTCGAGGTAAATATTTCAACAATTGCATTTCACATTATTGATATAAATACATAAATATATATATATATACAGAGAGAGAGATAAAGAGAGAAAATATCCACTTTTTAGTACTACTATACATGTTTTTAATCTCGGTTGGTGTACTTGATGGATAAGTTCTAAGACTATCAATTCTTTCTCTTCATAGTGTTTGCACAATTCTTCGATGCTAATCCTTTTCGAGGTAAATATTTCAACAATTGCATTTCACATTATTGATATAAATACATAAATATATATATATATAGAGAGAGAGAGATAAAGAGAGAAAATATCCACTTTTTAGTACTACTATACATGTTTTTAATCTCGGTTGGTGTACTTATTTACTTACATGTACTTATCTATTCCAGGTGTGTTATTTACTCTAGGGAATGAATTGTTGGTGGAGGACTTTAGGGTCATTGCCAAAGTAAATATTATTATTTTCTCATAGTTATAAATATATGTATTAAAATCTATATTATTTTGTTTTATCTAAATTAATATCATTTATTTAACTTTAGATTACATTATTTAATTGCACGTTTAAGTTTGCTAAAAAATAGAACATGAATATTTCCATAGCATAAATCAGATTTCATTTACTATTATGTGTAAATAAAAGAATAGCATTTTTTCTTTTTCTTTTTCCATATAAGTAGAAAAAATATAAATATTGTGGACCTAATGTTGAGCTCACCATAAAAAAGGAAAGATAAATTGATGTTTCTACTCTATAAACTGTTTAAATATGGTTTCTCTCCTAGAGTGCTAATATATGTGGCTATGAAAATAGTTTCCATCTTTAGGTTCATGAGGACTAACATCTCTAAACATTTTTTTTCAAGTCAAAATGACCTTTAGTTTTGCTAGTTTTATTTAATATAAATATTGTAAACAAATTTAATAATTAGATACTTTTCTAATAAGGAGTGACTATAACAATAAAACATAAGTTTAAATTATTTCATTTTTTTCTTAGAAAATCTCATAAAATGAAAATTAATGAGCGATATGAAATAAAATTATTTGCTTTCCAAAATACAAACTGATTTGGGAATGTCCACAAACCACCCAACCATCATCTAAGACTTGTAACTTTATCCGAAAAGGACACCCACAAAGCAAACCGTGATAATACCAAAACGAAATTAACTCAACTCAAATAGTTCCATTATACACAAACTTTCGGCCCATAACTACAATGAGATAAAAAAGTACCCTATTGTGAGTGCCACACCTAACATTCGCAATGCTCACAATTGTGTTCTTCTCAATGCTCACAATTGTGTGCATGGTGAGTCTTTTACATGGTCTCCGCTTGTTCAAGAAAACAATGTTTACCACTCCAAAATATTAATATTGATAGTTACTCTTAATACCCGCCTCAAGCCACACTTTCATGTGCTCTTCAGTATGATCACGGAGAGTCCAAAATCTTTACTCTAAGACTTTATCATGTAGCTTACAGAGGTATCAAACCATTTTTAAATTTGGGCATGAGCTGAAATCCTACCTTGAAGTGTATACCGATTTCATCTCAAAATATCAAAGATAAATGTCTTTAGAGGAAAGAAAGTGAATGGAGTATTGTTTTACATAGTTGCGGGATGGACGAAATTTTATTGACCAGTGTGAGTCTCACATTCGTTGATGCAATCTTGACTATGTTTAGTTGAAGGAAGACTAATGTGTGGTAATGGATTCCACACACAAATTATAATAGTTTGTATTGGTGCGTGCTTGAAGGTCACACGCTTGAATCCAAGAGGGGGTAACATACATACACCTTTGTACAATAAGCTATTAATTGATTTTTATCCTTGAAGGTCACGGGTTTTAATATGGTATATACACCTTCATAAAACAAATAGTCAATTCATTCCCCATTAGAGACTATTTATCCGAGGGGACCCTCATACATCAATTTTAATCTAATTAAACTGCAACTTTAAATTGGTTACTATCTATCCCCCACAGCGGGTGACAAGTGTGGGCCAACCAAGAGATCTGGTGGATAGACACAAGGCTAGACACATTCACGTGCCAATAAAGAGGTCGGACACATACCCGCTCGAGTCATCCGGGCATCTCGAGAAGTCATCATAAAGCGGGAAAGGAATACCGTCAGCTTGCGAAGTAGTGCCGATTAACCACTCCTGCATCCGGTTGGTATTGTCTTTGCGTTTTGGTTTGACTCTGAGCAATGTCCATTACTCCCATGAAGAAATTCGAGTGGGGCAGTATGCACACACTCATGATAAGGGAAGACACAAAGAGGAAGGAGGTCCATACATCCTCAGGAGAAAGGAGAAGCTGCAAACGTTTGCACAGAGCTTGGAACACCGTGCGAATCTCTCTCCTGAACATTTTCATTGTTCATGGAATATTGTCATCTGTTCAGCTCGCAGCTGAAGCAAAAATGCCACCCACAAAGAGAACTTATACCAGGCACAAGTCCAAACACACAGGCCCTTATCCCGGCCCGCCGGTGCGTTTCCATGCATGACATAGTGGGGAAGGCCCGTCGTTACATGAAAGAAATCCCAAAGCAAGCTTAGGAGGACATTAAAGAAGATTAAGAGGATGCTCAGTCGCCTGAAGGCTGTCTTTCGAGTACATAAATCAGGAATGAATTCGAAGCTCTGGTTTGGGACCCGGGAACAACAGAGGTCGCACCACCCTTTACAAAAGGACCCTCGATTATCATTGGATGTAAAATTCGGTTATGGGTAAGACCCTGGTAGAAAAAGGAGAATCTCATGTGGAAATCCTTTTGCAGCAAGATTAGATGGTTGGCTATTTCAGGAAGATCCACCAAAATCAATAGCAAATTTCCCACTGGTTGAAAATTTAGCTCGGTTTTTTGTTTTGGGTATGTCTTCATTTTTGGTTTTGATATGTCATTACAGTTAGTGCTGTTGTTTTTAATTTCATGGCAATCTACCTTTGTAGAGTGGATAGCAAATCTCAAACTTTCTAGTACAGTCTTGTTTCCTTTCGGGGAAGAATGCTGAAAGGTTTATTTTGGGTTTGTTTTTCTGTATTTGTTTCTAATTGCAATATAAAGAACTACCCTAACTTACCAAAAAAAAAATTGGTCACTATCTAAATGATCAACAAAAGTTAAATTATTCTTATTATTATTATTACTATACCTTTTCTAGTAGTTTAAGTCTAGCATTCTAAGGTTAGTAGTTATATGATTTAAGTATATCTATTGTTTCTTCTCCAAGAATACACATTAAAAGATTATATAAAAACACATTAAATTTATTATATAGTTAATATTTATACACATAATTAAAACATTCTTTTCTATTTCAAAAATGAAAGTTAATGTTTTATATTTGTTGTATTATGTTAAATTCACATTAAAAAAAATAGATTCCATTAAAATAATTTTTCAAACAAATTTTGTTTATGATTAAAACTAAAACATGTAGACCTAGCAGAAAAGAAAACTTCAAATATGCATAAAACTTCATATCTTTGTATTCCATTTTCTTTTTCGCATTGCAAATAATTTGTCGTTTTTGGCGTTTTACTTCTGAAGGAAATGAAGGAAGAATAAACTGAATCCTCCCGAGACAAATAGGATCCTAGCAGAAACTTCGTATATGCATCAAACTTGTGCACATCTTTGTACCCCATTTTTTTTATCTTCACTTGTAAATAATCGTTTTGTTTGGCTTTCGTCTTCTGAACCAAATGAAGGTAGAATAGGCTCAGCATCGGTCATTTTGTAAATGTAATATGCTGCACTAGTCTTCCCCGGAAGCTGCTGTTGACTTATCGTTTCACAAGTATAACCCTGTGGGCAAACTGGTTTGGTCCACGAAGATTGACACGTTCCACCATCTACACGAACTGCAATGGAGAATATCATGGGCCTGAAACATCTTAATACCCTCTCCACCAATGCTTCCAAATCACAATCCTTGGGATCATAACCCATCGCCTCAAAGCTTCCATAACTGAAGCCATCCTCGGGAGTTACATGAATTGTAGAAAAAGCTGGTCCTTCAATTGAATTCATGGAGTAGCCGCATGGATGAAATTCAAAATCACAGATTTCCGCCTCCGGAAGAATTTGGGATATACCGGATTCAAGAGTCATTTCTGCCGCACAATTACATCGATCCTTGTAAAACAGAGAAGCCTGCTTGCGGTCGAGCTGGGTCATGCACATCTCCAGTGTAAAAATTGGTTCAGTCGCAACCTTAGATGTAAAATCATCAGTCGAGGCCAAGTAGATATGCCAGTTATAATACGTTGCAGAATTTCACATAACAAAAGCCATGCCACCCGATCCAAGAGTTCCAAAGTACTTGTCCAGATATGACACTTCCTCGGAGAAGCTGCGGTGAGGAAATGACTGGGCTCCAGGAAACATGAATGTTCCTCGACTGTATTTAACATTTTTTACCGAGAGAGACAAGCTGCTTGCATTGCTTAATATCAGAGGGATGGAAAGGAGCAGTTTGGTAGTCCCACAGGTTTTGAGAATGATCTTGAATGGGTAAACAAACAGACTCGACTCTGACAGCACATATGAATCAAAATACTCACTAGAGAGCTCATCAACGATGGTCCATTCAGCTGCTTTGAGCATTTCGTCCAACTGCATTCGGCTGAGTGACCGAAGGCCCCTTCTTTCTGAGTGAGTAAAAAATGAGTCTGCAAAGAACTCAATCTCTAGCCGTTTTTCAAATCCTTCAAATCCAATTGCTGTGGTCGGGGCAACTGGTTCCTGACCAGCCACCAACATTTTCAATTGTAGAAAGGGGGAGACGTTAAGTTCTTGATTGATTTCTGGATTGAGAAAGTAGCGGAAGAAATTGGAGTTTAAAACAGGCAGTTTTCCAAAGCGTCTAAGCAGAAATTGCCACTCTACTCGAGGGGAGAGCCGATCGGACAGCAGTGAAGTGGAGCTACACACCAGTTCCAATGATCTATATTTAACTTTTAAGCCTAGGAAACCCACAAGAAAATACTATAGTAGTATGGCTTTCGAAGGCACGGAAATTACACAGCCATTTGCACAGTACGATTGGATTTGGATCACGGGCATTGTAAGGCGCTATACATATAGACGCCAGGATAGTTTGGGCCGACGTGGGAAACAAGAGTGACCCAGCCCGGCTTCTAAAGAAGCCAAGAGTTGGTTCTTATTTTTTTTTTTCTACGCAAGTCTGTCTGTCTCATGTGTTTAATATATAGCTCAAATATATTTAATTTATAATTTACACTCATTGAAAATTAATGTTAATTTTATTACGGTTTATAGTAATTAAAAGAAACAATATGTTTAATTTAAAAAGTTTGAATTAACACGATCACATTTGTGGAGTTCCCTGCAATTATTATTATTTCAAAGAAAAGAAAAATTAGATGTTGGTATTGTCCCTTCAGGGTTAGGTCTTCATGATTAGGTGATAGTATTAAAAAATTTAATTTGTCTCATGTATCATTGTATAAATATAATATCTCGTTATTTGCAATAATTTATTTAAACTCTTGCACAAGAGGAAGAATTATTCACAATTCTGGAATACATATCCATTGTATTATATTCTTAGTTATTTTTCATATGTGTTTAATTATTTGTATGATATCTTTGTATTATTCACTATCTTTTTTTTCTTTAAATTTTGCAAGATGTTGATGATGATGTTGAATTAAAGATATAACAAATAATTGATAAACTTAAAGTACAAATATTAAACTTATAACAATCTTCATTATAAATTTTATTATAGATCAAATAAAAGAAATTATGAAGAAGATAATGGAGCCTTTTCAAACTAAAAATAAAGTGCTTAGATTTGTATATTGATTTTCACACACGTGTATG
The DNA here is from genome assembly GCA_027924585.1 of Larix kaempferi. Taxonomy (NCBI): domain Eukaryota; kingdom Viridiplantae; phylum Streptophyta; class Pinopsida; order Pinales; family Pinaceae; genus Larix; species Larix kaempferi. The sequence goes on along the minus strand of BSBM01002149.1, from coordinate 626,182 downwards.
CAATGGGACAAGCTTTTATGGAATGTATTGTACACCTAATATATCATGGTTATTTTGGTTGAGGAGTTGAAGGTTATATTTTATAATCCAAAGGAGGGTAAATTTTGTTAAACTTTGTAAACAAAGCAACTAAAGTGGATGATTATGTTTTGTCCCACAAGCATAGAAGAAAACATGTTTCCTCCTGAAATGTCATAGGAAATTTTATGTATATAATATACTTGTACAGGAAATGTATATACATTGATAACTCCTTGGTGCTCAATGTACGTGGTAGGATAACTTGGATAAGAAGTAATACCTATACAATTATGGTATTGTTGGCACCACCTTAATGTTGCTAGTCACAATGAGAATCAAAACTAGAAGAGTAAACAGATACATAAATGATATCATCCTAGCATTAAAATGTGAATCTATGATATCATGTGATGTATGTATATAATATACTTGTAAAGGAAATGTATATACATTGATAACTCCTTGGTGCTCAATGTTTGTGGTAGGATAACTTCGATACGAAGTGATGACTATACAATTATGGTATTGTTGGCACCACCTTAATGTTGTTAGTCACAATGAGAATCAAAACTAGAACAGTAAACCGGTATAGAAATGATATCATCCTAGCATTAAAATGTGAATTTATAAATTGTCTCAAAAAGAAATAGTGTTTGGGTTCGTTATTGAAGGGAACACCATTCACCATTTAATTTATTTACCCTAAACTGCAAAGATTACTACAACTAAGTTATGTCATATCTAGTATACCATAATTTCAAATAGGAATAGGTTACACTATGGTATAAAGAATAATCTTGTCTATAAATAAAAATGTCGATAGCATTAATCTATTTTGGAATGATGTATTTTTAGTTTTCATTGTATATTTTTTTGAACTATGCATTCCATCACACTCCATATTTACATATAGGGTTCATATTTTACAATGGTTTAACCATTGGAATTATAGGCAAGACTATTTAGCTTGCGTTTAGTAAATGAGGAGTGTCGCACTACTATACTTCGAGGCTTATGAACTTATACAATCAATCTAATTCATACTCATTTGAGCTAGAGATTGTACGTTGGTATCCTCGATCCCATGCTCGACGATTTTTAATTGTATGAATGGAGTTAATTCCATGTAGTTACCTTGAGGTATGGACTTTCAAGCATGGTAGATATTTTGATGAGTTTTCTTGAGATGGATAGTTTTGGGAACACAAGGCCTTGCGACATAGATTAGTAGGCACCAAGAATCCTTTATGGATTACTTATGCGTTCCTTTTGAGTGTTTTATGTTCAATATCTCTTCCTCAAGAACATAAAATTGGGGTTTCCCATGGAGGGTTTCAAGCTTGATTTCAGCGTTTTAACAAATGATAACTCTAGATGGAGTGTTTATCATATATCGACATTCTTTTTTAAAATTTGTGTTCATAATAATACCAATTTTACCTTTACCATTCAACTAGCTTCCTTCTAGTGATTGGATTTTTCTCACTTCAATTCTTGCATTTTTTTTCTACAAGTCGGTGGATAAGTTGTAAGACTATCCATTCTTTCTCTTCATAGTGTTTGCACAATTCTTCGATGCTAATCCTTTCCGAGGTAAATATTTCAACAATAGCATTTCACATTATTGATATAAATATATATATATAGAGAGAGAGAGATAAAGAGAGAAAATATCCACTTTTTAGTACTACAATACATGTTTTTAATCTCGGTTGGTGTAATTATCTATTTCAAGTGTGTTATTTACTCTAGGGAATTAATTGTTGGTGGAGGACTTTAGGGTCATTGCAAAAGTAAATATTATTATTTTCTCATAGTTATAAATATATGTAGTAAAATCTATATTATTTGTTTTATCTAAATTAATATGATTTATTTAAGTTTAGATTACATTATTTAATTGCACCTTTAATTTTGCTAAAAAATAGAACATGAATAATTCCATAGTATAAATCAGATTTCATTTACTATTATGTGTAAATAAAAGAATAGCATTTTTTCTTTTTCTTTTTCATATAATTAGAAAAAATATAAATATTGTGGAGCTAATGTTGAGCTCACCATACAAAAGGAAAGATAAATTGATGTTTCTACTATATAAACTAATTAAATATGGTTTCTCCCCTAGAGTGCTAATATATGTGGCTATGAAAAAGTTTCCATCTTTAGGTTCATGAGGACTAACATCTCTAAACATTTTTTTTCAACTCAAAATAACCTTTAGTTTTGCTAGTTTTATTTAATATAAATATTGTAAACAAATTTAATAATTAGATACTTTTCTAATTAGGAGTGACTGTAACAATAAAATAGAATTTTAAATTATTCCATTTTTCTCTTAGAAAATCTCATAAAATCAAAATTAATGAGTGATATGAAATAAAATTATTTGCTTTCCAAAATACAAACTGATTTGGGAATGTCCACAAACCACCCAATCATCATCTAAGACTTGTAAAGGCCTCACAATAAAAGACCTAGAAGTGAAGAAGAAGAAGAAGAAGAAAGAACCTTCTTCAAAAGAAGATCTAGGAGAAATAGAGAAGAAGATGCAGAAGAATATCTTCTTTTCTCCGCATTCTCTGGATCTATAACTCCTGGAGAAGATACATGGGTTATTGATAGTGGTGCTTCAAAGCACATGACAGGTCAGAAAAAGACTCTCTCAAGGATTGAAGAAAAGACTTCTCCCCAAAAGGTATCTCTAGGAGATTACTTTCAATATCCCATCAAGGGAATTGGTGAAGCAAGCTACAAGCTTGATTCAGGTACCTCCCTGAAAATGAAAGAAATATTGTATGTACCAGGATTGAAGAAGAACTTGTTATCCATCTCAGCATTGGATAAGAAAGGCTACAAGATTGCAGTCATTGATGGACAAGTCTTAATGTGGTCCAAAGGAAAGTCTATCAAGGATGCAATTATCATTGGTGAAGAAGAAGGAGGTTTATACAATCTTAAGGGTCTTCCAGAAGCAGCTCTTTTTCATGAAACCTTTAGCCCAAATGAACTATGGCATAGGAGACTTGCTCACATTAACTACAAGGCACTACCCTATGTAAGCAAGGTAGTTATAGGTTTGCCAGACTTAAAGTCTAATCATGATGACACATGCAAAGGCTGTGCAAAATGGAAGAATGTCAAGAACCCATTTCCCAGAAGTGAAACAAAGACTAAAGGTACCCTCGAGTTAATACACTTTGATGTATGTGGACCAATGCCCTCCACATCTTTGAGTGGATATGAATACTATGTCACATTCATTGATGACTACTCAAGGAAAACTTAGATATTCTTTCTAAAAGGTAAGAATGAAGTCTTTGAAAAATTCAAAGAGTTTAAGGCCTTAATAGAAAATATCTCAGAAAAGAAAATCAAGATTCTCAGAACAGACAATGGCGGGGAATATACTTCAAAGGAATTTGAAGACTTTTGTAAAGGAGCTGGAATCAAAAGGGAACTAACCACTCCCTACAATCCCCAACAAAATGGGGTTGCTGAAAGGAAGAATAGACCTATCATGGAAGCTGTAAAGACTATGATTCAGGATCAAGATCTTCCTATGTATCTATGGGATGAAGCAGCCAAGACAGCTGTCTATGTACAAAATAGACTTTCTCATAGTGCTCTTGAATTTAAGACTCCAGAAGAAGTATTCACAGGAAAGAAGCCTGAGGTAAGTCATCTAAAAATATTTGGATGTCCTGTGTATATTCACATTCCAAAAGAAAAGAGAACCAAGTTGGATCCCTCTGGTAAGAAAGGAATATTTGTTGGATGTTGTGAAACATCCAAAGCTTTTAGAATTTACATACCTGGTTTTCATCATATGGATATAAGTAGAGATGTAACATTTGATGAAGAAACAGCTATCAAGAAATCTAGGAAGTACCAACTTGAATAAATCTATGAAGAATATTCACCTCCTAGAGTTACAAAAGTTGTACCCATTCCTGAAGATGATACACCAAAAGATCATGATATGATAGAACCTCAAGAACCCTCTCTTTAAAATTTATCTAGAAAAAGAAGACCAGCATGGGATAGAGACATTATTCAAGGAGATGAAAAATATGGAGCTCCTGAAGGTTCCACTAGAGAAAGGAAGAAACCCAAGTTTGTATCCAACTATGTGGCCTTAATGTGTGATCTTGTGGATCATCAACCCACCAGCTATGAGGAAGCAGCTCAAGAAAATGAGTGGGTAGAAGCTATGACATAAGAGTACCAGTGAATAATGAAAAATGATGTTTGGGACATAGTTCCCAAACCAAAGGATAAAAGTGTGGTTTCTTCCAAATCGATTTTCAAGATAAAACATGCTGCAGATGGTAGAATTGAAAAATACAAGGCAAGATTTGTAGCTAGAGGGTTCTCTCAAAAGGAGGGAATAGACTATGAAGAAACATTTGCACCAGTTGCTAGGTACACTTCAATTAGAACTATCATGGCACTTGCATCTATGATGAAGTGAAAATTACACCAGATGGATGTTAAAACAACCTTCCTGAATGGTGTCATTGAAGAAGAAGTGTACATGGAACAACCATAAGGTTTTGAGGTCAAAGATAGAAGAACTCATGTATGCAAGTTGAAAAAGGCTTTGTATGGATTGAACCAAGCTCCCAGAGCTTGGTACAGAAGGATTGACAGTTTCTTAACAGGTATGGGCTTTACCAAGAGTAAAGCTGATCCAAATCTCTATCTCAAAATTATGGATGATGAACCTGTTATATTACTATTGTATGTGGATGATCTATTTCTAACAGGAAATGAGAACCAAATTATCGAATGTAAGAAGAAGCTTTCTTCCGAATTTGAAATGAAGGATCTAGGATTAATGCACTACTTCTTAGGTCTAGAAGTATGGAAAGAACCAAAAGGAATCTTCCTAAATCAAGGTAAGTATGCTGTGGAGATCTTGAAAAGATTTGACATGTTGGAGTGTAAGACCATGGCTACTCCCACGGACTCCAACTTAAAATTATTAGTTGATGACTCATCAGAATTAGTGGATGTAACTCTATATAGACAAATCATTGGGTCATTGATGTATTTGACAAATACCAGACCAGACATATGCTTTGCTGTAAATACTTTGAGTCAATTTCTAGTAGAACCAAGGAAGGTTCACCTAATAGCTGCAAAGCATGTAATGAGGTATCTAAAAGGTACTTTAGATTTTGGTCTTTACTACCTCAGAAATCATGAACTTAGGTTACATGGTTATTCAGATTCTGATTGGGCAGGAAGTGTTTCAGACAGGAAGAGTACATCAGGTGGATGTTATGGACTTAGATCTGCCATGATCTCTTGGATTAGCAAGAAACAATCCAGTGTGGCTCTCAGTACTGCTGAAGCAGAATATATAGCTGCCTACTCTGCTAGCTGTGAAGCAATATGGCTTCGAAAACTACTATCTGGAGTATTTGACTTAGAATTGGATCCTACTGTGATTATGTGTGACAATCAAAGTTGTATCAAGATGACAGAAAATCCGATATTTCACGATAAGTCAAAACACATAGAGATCTGATACTTTTATATACGAGATATGGTGCAAAGAGGAGCTATTAAGCTCGAGTATGTGCGCACTGAGAATCAAATTGCTGATATTTTGACCAAACCTCTGTCTCGAGTGAAATTTGAATACTTCCGAGACAAACTTGGTGTGGTTCAAAAGGACTCTCCTCGAAAGGGGGAGTAGTGTGGTCTCTAATGATGAGATTGCCTCATCGACAGCAAGGTCGATGATGTGGATACATGTTTTAGATACTTAGACTTAGGAATCTTATATTTAGATTACTTATTTTCTCTCACTTACTTTTGCTTCACTGATGTATTAATGAGGATACATAGTTTATTGATATTTTATTGTTGTATCATTAAGGATACATGTCTTACTAATGTATTGATGAGGATACATGTTTTATTGATGTATTGACAAGAATACATGTTTTAATGATATCTGTATTGATAAGGATATAGATGGGGATTGTATCATCCCTGGACTTTGGTCCCTTGAGTTGATCCGTAGACGTATGGTCTCCGAGAATGAAGTCCTTAATGGACAGATGGGGATTGTATCATCACTGGACTTTGGTCCCTTGAATTGATCCGTAGACGCATGGTCTCCGAGAATGAAGTCCTTCATGGACAGATGTGGATTGTATCATCCCTGGACTTTGGTCCCTTGCATTGATCCATAGACGTATGGTCTCCAAGAATGAAGTCCTTAATGGACAGATGGGGATTGTATCATCCCTGGACTTTGGTCCCTTGAATTGATCCGTAGATGTATGGTCTCCGAAAATGAAGTCCTTAATGGACAGATAGGGATTGTATCATCGCCGGACCTTGGTCCCTGAATTGATCCATAGACATATGGTCTTCGAGAATAAAGTCCTTAGTGGACAGATGGGGATTGTATCAACCCCGGACTTCGGTCCCTGAATTGATCCATAGACGTATGGTCTCCGAGAAGTGGGGATTGTATCATCCATGGACTTCGGTCCTTGAATTGATCCGTAGACGTATGGTCTCTGAGAAGTGGGGATTGTATCATCCCTGGACTTTGGTCCCTTAATTGATCCGTAGACGTATGGTCTCCAAGAAGTGGGGATTGTATCATCCCCAGACTTTGGTCCCTGACTTGATCCGTAGACGTATGGTCTCTGAGAAGTGGGGATTGTATCATCCCCGGACCTTCGTCCCTGAATTGATCCGTAGACGTATGGTCTCCGAGAAGTAGGGATTGTATCATCCCCAGACCTCGGTCCCTGAATTGATCCGTAGACATATGTCTCCGAGAAAGTGATTCATTGATGATGTGGTTACTTGTATCGGTAGGATACTTGTATTGATGATGTGGTTACTTGTATCGGTAGGATACTTGTATTGATGTGGTTACTTGTATCGATAGGATACTTGTATTGATGATGTGGTTACTTGTATCGGTAGGATACTTGTATTCATGATGTGGTTACTTGTATCGGTAGGATACTTGTATTGATGATGTAGTTACTTGTATCGGTAGGATACTTGTATTGATGTGGTTATTGTATTGGTAGGATACTTGTATTGATGATGTGGTTACTTGTATCGGTAGGATACTTGTATTGATGATGTGGTTAATTGTATCGGTATGGATACTTGTATTAATGATGTGGTTACTTGTATCGGTATGGATACTTATATTGATGATCGCGAGATGACGATATTGATGATCGTGCGATGACGATATTGATGATCGTGCGATGACGATGCTGATGATCGTGCGATGACGATGCTGATGATTGTGAGATGACGATGCTGATGATCATGGGATGACGATGCTGATGATCGTATGATGACGATATTGATGATTGTGAGATGATGATACTGATGATCGTGCGATGATGATGATGATGATCGTGAGATGACGATGTTGATGATCGTGGGATCACGATGCTGATGATCATGCGATGACGATGCTAATGATCGTAAGATGACGATGATAATTGAAGACAACTTCCGATGATATATAGATGTATCATGTATGATGTAGTCGATGACTCCTTGCTCCTGCAGACGTTGTTATAATATCCTTCTCGTTAAGGGGGAGTGTTGAATATTGTAACTTCTAAGAATATTATAATTGTACTTTATTATTCCGGAGATGTTTCATCCCTCCGGGGTAACTCTATTACTTATCCGGAGATGATTATTCCTCCGAGGGTGTGTGGTAACTAGGGTTATTTGACCCACCATGTGGGGGTCGGCACTGATAATATATTTTAGGGGTTATTAGACTTCTCAAGTAGAGGTCGGCCCCATTAGGACTTTTAGTCAGTCGGGGACTAATATAAATAGAGGAGGCGAACTCCTCATTAGATACACTGACTTACTTGAGAAAAGTAGCGCACTTGTCTGGGAGGTCTTCTAAGGAGATAAAGAAGGTGGGAGCACATCTTGTATTTCGGTTGATCATCTTATTGAGGAAAGCTTTGCTGGGTTTTCTACCCCATGAGGTTTTCCCAGGGTAAATTCTGTGTCTATCTTGTGATTATGCTTCTTTCAGTGATCTTGCTAGTCTATTTGGTTTAAACTTAACAAATAATTGATAAACTTAAAGTACAAATATTAAACTTATAACAATCTTCATTATAAATTTTATTATAAATCAAATAAAAAAAATTATGAAGAAAATAATGGAGCCTTTTCAAACTAAAAATAAAGTGCTTAGATTTGTATATTGATTTTCACACACATGTGTGCAATGGGAGAAGCTTTTATGGAATGTATTGTAGACCTAATATATCATGGTTATTTTGGTTGAGGACTTGAAGGTTATATTTTATAATCCAAAGGAGGGTAAATTTTGTTAATCTTTGTAAACAAAGCAACTAAAGTGGATGATTATGTTTTGTCCCACAAGCATAGAAGAAAACATGTTTCCTCCTGAAATGTCATAGGAAATTTTATGTATATAATATACTTGTACACGAAATGTATATACATTGATAACTCCTTGGTGCTCAATGTACGTGGTAGGATAACTTGGATAAGAAGTGATGCCTATACAATTATGGTATTGTTGGCACCACCTTAATGTTGCTAGTCACAATGAGAATCAAAACTAGAAGAGTAAACAGATACATAAATGATATCATCCTAGCATTAAAATGTGAATCTATAAATTGACCAAAAAAGAAATAGTGTCCGGGTTCAATAATGAAGGGAACACAATTCACGATTTAATTTATTTACCCAAAACGATAGCCTTAGTCAATTTTGGAATGACGTATTTTTAGTTTTGATTGTATAGGTTGCTTAACTATGCATTCCATCATAGTCTATATTTACGTATAGGGTTCATATTTTACAATGGATTAACCATTGCACCTATTGACAAGGCTATTTAGCTGAAGGGTTTAGTAAAGGAAGAGTGCCACACTACTATACTTTGACACTTATACTATCAATCTACTTCATACTCATTTGAGCTAGATTTTGTGCATTGTTATCCTCGGTCCCTTCAATTCATGAGCTCCACAAGTACTTCTAATAAGTTCATATTAAACATATAATACACAATAGCTTCTATAAAGTTTCCATGTTTCCAAAATCGTAGAGATTATATTGAGGTTTATTTAACATTTGAATATTTCCTACCAATAATAATCAATCCATTCATCAATCTACTTGAATCGATTACAAAGTCTATTTCTTTCCCCTTGAATGTTGTGAGAAACGACTTGAATATACATCCGATCTACTGCACAACTTTGGTTAGTCCAAGTACTACTCCTTTTTAAACTTACACATTTTGTTTACATGCATTTTCATTATCTCATATAAGCCAACTACATATAAAAGCATACCACAATAACACGTACTAACATTTCTATCAATGTACCTTAACATCCACATATGCTAATGAATTTGCTAACAAAGGTAGCCAAAAATATACAATATAAACCCAATGATCAATACAATCAATATACCACCACACATATATATATGAGAATAACAAAGGTAACCATGACAATATACATTTATATTATTGACATCTTCTAATAACAATAAAACATTAAAGAATACTTATTTGGATCAATAGACTCATGTGTCTTAGGGAATGACTGCAACTTTCCACCCAAACATAAGTTCTTTGTCCGGCCCTAGAGACGACCCCTGAGCTGGGAAAGAATCCACTAGATAGGAGAATAAATTTAAGGAAAGCCCTCCCACTCTCATCTAACACCTAGTCCTTAATCATGCATCAAGTATGAATATCTTATTTAATTATAGGTTAATATACTGTACCCGAAGGTATAAGTCTCTGCATTTCTTCCATCTTGTCTATGCATACTATGCTTTGCTCATTTATTACCAATGCTAAAGTGTCCTTCCCTCACCTTGTACACACTTCAGAATATGTAAAAGTTTTATGTATATAAGAACCTTGCAGGTAAAGAAAGGGCCAATTCCATTCCACACGAAATTTCACACATCAAAATATATATAATTATATATATATAATTACTTGCATGCAAGGAAAAGGGCCTACACCCCTCCCACAAAGGTCAGTTTTGAGTGTGGATAAACACACAACACTAGTAATTCAAAATGCAACGCAAGAATGGGAAGCACCCCCCTACAAAACTCCAACTCTTTGAGCTGCAATCAAAACACAAAGCAAATGATAATAAAAAAATATGATAGAGATGTGGGTTGCACCCTCCCTCTAGATCACTTGCATAATGATTAACTGCAACGAAGAGAGGTACGAAAACTACACAACGAATTAAAAAGACAGCGAAATCAATCACAATCTTTGCGAATGGAAAGTGTCGCTCTTCCAAAATTTCCAGCCACAAGAACAAATTACATTCTAGAGATAGAGATAATGAATGTACATAAACAAAGGAATTATCTAAGGATCCACGATATTTACGCCCTCTTTATGCTCTCCACGAGAGAGGTATGTAATATAGATATATATATCATTCGATACTTGCAAATCAAAAGGTTTGGGCCGCCTCCCTTTCCCCACATCCCACATAGTCGAGCTTGATAGAAACAATAGATATATTAACTGTTCAAAGAAGAAAACTCACCCTCCGCCCTTGGTTCATAACTATACAAGCTTGATGATGAATATATATATATATATATATATATATATATATATATATATATAAAATGAGCTAGCATCCAAATTATAACATATCTATTTGAAATCCTTGTTATTATTCACTATCTTTTTTTCTTTAAATTTTACAAGATGTTGATGATGATGTTCAATTAAAGATATGTGACAACTTTATTTATATATTTTTAATCTCCTTGTAGAAAATTCTATGTGGTAAAATTTATTTGAAGCTATATTGTTTTACAAAGATTACAACAAAATAAAAATAAAAACTATAATCTAGATAAATAATTGATAAACATAATTTAAACAGATAACAATATTCATTATAAATTTTATTATAGATCAAATAAAGCAAATTATGACGAAGACCGCATTTTCAAAGAAAAAATAAAGTGCATGGATTTGTGTATTGATTTTCACACACATGTGTGCAATCGGAGAAACTTCCATGGAATATATTGTACACCTAATATATCAAGGTTTGTTTGGTTGGGGACTTGAAGGTTAAAGTTTTGAATCCAAAGGAAGGTAAATTATGTTAAACTTTGTAAACAAAGCAGCAAAAGTGGGTGATTACGTTTTGTCCAACAAACATAGAAGAAAACATGTTTCCTCGTGAAAGGTCATAGGAAATGTATGTATATAATATACTTGTAAAGGAAATGTATATACATTGATAACTCCTTGGTGCTCAATGTTTGTGGTAGGATAACTTCAATACGAAGTGATGACTATACAATTATGGTATTGTTGGCACCACCTTAATGTTGTTAGTCACAATGATGATAAAAACTAGAACAGTAAACCGGTATAGAAATGATATCATCCTAGCATTAAAATGTGAATCTATAAATTGTTTCAAAAAGAAATAGTGTTTGGGTTCGTTACTAAAGGGAACACCATTCACCATTTAATTTATTTACCCAAAACTGCAAAGATTACTACAACTAAGTTATGTCATATCTAGTATACCATAATTTCAAAAAGGAATAGGTTACACTATGGTATAAACAATAATCTTGTCTATAAATAAAAATGTCGATAGCATTAATCTATTTTGGAATGATGTATTTTTAGTTTTCATTGTATAGTTTTTTGAACTATGCATTCCATCACACTCCATATTTACATATAGGGTTCATATTTTACAATGGTTTAACCATTGGAATTATAGGCAAGACTATTTAGCTTGCGTTTAGTAAAGGAGTAGTGTCGCACTACTATACTTTGAGGCTTATGAACTTATACAATCAATATAATTCATACTCATTTGAGCTAGAGATTGTATGTTGGTATCCTCGATCCCATGCTCAACGATTTTTAATTGTATGAATGAAGTTAATTCCATGTAGTTACCTTGAGGTATGGACTTTCAAGCATGGTAGATATTTTGATGAGTTTTCTTGAGATGGATAGTTTTGGGAACACAAGGCCTTGCGACATAGATTAGTAGGCACCAAGAATTCTTTATGGATTACTTATGCTTTCTCTTTGAGTGTTTTATGTTCAATATCTCTTCGTCAAGAACATAAAATTGGGGTTTCCCATGGAGGGTTTCAAGCTTGATTTCAGCGTTTTAACAAATGATAACTCTAGATGGAGTGTTTATCATATATCGACATTCTTTTGTAAAATTTGTGTTCATAAGAATACCAATTTTAACTTGACCATTCAACTAGCTTCCTTCTAGTTATTGGATTTTTCTCACTTCAATTCTTGCATTTTGTTTTCTACAAGTTGGTGGATAAGTTCTAAGACTATCCATTCTTTCTCTTCATAGTGTTTGCAGAATTCTTCGATGCTAATCCTTTCCGAGGTAAATATTTCAACAATTGCATTTCACATTATTGATATAAATATATATATATACAGAGAGAGAGAGATAAAGAGAGAAAATATCCACTTTTTAGTACTACAATACATGTTTTTAATCTCGGTTGGTGTAATTATCTATTTCAAGTGTGTTATTTACTCTAGGGAATGAATTGTTGGTGGAGGACTTTAGGGTTATTGCCAAAGTAAATATTATTATTTTCTCATAGTTATAAATATATGTAGTAAAATCTATATTATTTTGTTTTAACTAAATTAATATGATTTATTTAAGTTTAGATTACATTATCTAATTGCACATTTAATTTTGCTAAAAAATAGAATATGAATAATTCCATAGCATAAATCAGATTTCATTTACTATTATGTGTAAATAAAAGAATAGCATTTTCTCTTTTTCTTTTTTCATATAATTAGAAAAAATATAAATATTGTGGACCTAATGTTGAGCTCACCATACAAAAGGAAAGATAAATTGATGTTTCTACTCTATAAACTACTTAAATATGGTTTCTCTCCTAGAGTGCTAATATATGTGGCTATGAAAATAGTTTACATCTTTAGGTTCATGAGGACTAACATCTCTAAACATTTTTTTTCAACTCAAAATAACCTTTAGTTTTGCTAGTTTTATTTAATATAAATATTGTAAACAAATTTAATAATTAGATACTTTTCTAATAAGGAGTGACTGTAACATTAAAATAGAATTTTAAATTATTCCATTTTTTTCTTAGAAAATCTCATAAAATGAAAATTAATGATCGATATGAAATAAAATTATTTGCTTTCCAAAATACAAACTGATTTGGGAATGTCCACAAACCACCCAACCATCATCTAAGACTTCTAACTTTATCAGAAAAGGACAACCACAAAATAAACCGTGATAATACCAAAACGAAATTAACTCAAGTCAAATAGTTCCCTTATACACAAACTTTCGGCCCATAACTACAATGAGATAAAAAAGTACCCTATTGTGAGTGCCACACCTAACATTCGCAATGCTCACAATTGTGTGCATGGTGAGTCTTTTTTATGGTCTCCGCTTGTTCAAGAAAACAATGTTTACCAATCCAAAATATTAATATCGATAGTTACTCTTAATGCCCGCCTCAAGCCACACTTTTATGTGCTCTTCAGTATGATGACGGAGATTGCAAAATCTTTACTCTAAGACTTTATCATGTAGCTTATAGAGGTATCAAACCATTTTTAAATTTGGGCATGAGCTGAAACCCTACATTGAAGTGTATACCGATTTCCTCTCAAAATATCAAAGATAAATGTCTTTAGAGGAAAGAAAGTGAATGGAGTATTGTTTAACATAGTTGCGGGATGGATGAAATTTTATTGACTAGTGTGAGTCTCACATTCATTGATGCAATCTTGACTATGTTTAGTTGTAGGAAGACTAATGTGTGGTAATCGATTCCACACACAAATTATAATAATAGTTTGTATTGGTGCATGCTTGAAGGTCACACGTTTGAATCCAAGAGGGGGTAACATATGTACACCTTTGTACAATAAGCTATTAATTGATTTTTATCATTGAAGGTCACGGGTTTTAATCTGGTATATACACCTTCATAAAACAAATAGTCAATTCATTCCCCATTAGAGACTGTTTATCCGAGGGGACCCTCATACATCAATTTTAATCTAATTAAATTGCAACTTTAAATTGGTTACTATCTATCCCCCACAGCGGGTGCCAAGTGTGGGCCAACCAGGAGATCTGGTGGATAGACACAAGGCTAGACACATTCACGCGCCAACATAGAGGCCGGACACATACCTGCTCGAGTCATCCCCGCATCTCCGGAAGTCATCATAAAGTGGGAAAGGAATACCGTCAGCTTGCGAAGTACTGCCGATTAACCACTCCTGCATCCAGTTGGTCTTGTCTCTGCGTTTTGGTTTGACTCTGAGCAATGTCCATTACTCCCATGAAGAACTTCGAGTGGGGCAGTATGCACACACTCATGATAAGGGAAGACACAAAGAGGAAGCGGGTCCATACATCCCCGGGAGAAAGGAGAAGCTGCAAACGTTTGCACAGAGCTTGGAACACCGTGCGAATCTCTCTCCTGAACATTTTCATTGTTCGTGGAATATTGTCATCTGTTTAGCACGCAGCCGAAGCAAAAATGCCACCCACAAAGAGAAGTTATACCACGCACAAGTCCAAACACACGGGCCCTTATCCCGGCCCGCCGGTGCGTTTTCATGTACGACATAGTGGGGAAGGCCCGTCGTTACAAGAAAGAAATCCCAAAGCAAGCTTAGGAGGACATTAAAGAAGATTAAGAGGGTGCTCAGTCACCTCGAGGCTGTCTTTCGAGTACATAAATCAGGAATGAATTCGAAGCTCTGGTTTGGGACCCGGGAACAACAGAGGTCGCACCACCCTTTACCAAAGGACCCTGGATTATAATTGGATGTAAAATTCGGTTATGGGTAAGACCCTGGTAGAAAAAGGAGAATCTCATATGGAAATCCTTTTGCAACAAGATTAGATGGTTGGCTATCTCAGGAAGATCCACCAAAATCAATAGCAAATTTCTCACCGGTTGAACATTTAGCTCGGTTTTTTGTTTTGCGTATGTCTTCATTTTTGGTTTTCATATGTCATTATAGTTAGTGTTGTTGTTTTTAATTTCATGGCAATCTACCTTTGTAGAGTGGATAGCAATTCTCAAACTTTCTAGTACAGTCTTGTTTCCTTTCGGGGAAGAATGTGAAAGTTTGATTTTGGGTTTGTTTTACCAGCCTTGGGAGGGCCCTCCACTCTGTATTTGTTTCTAATTGCAATATAAAGAACTATCCTAACTTACAAAAAAAAAAATGGTTGCTATCTAAATTATAAACAAAAATTAAATTATTATTATTATTATTATACCTTTTTATAGTAGTCTAAGTTTAGCATTCTAAGATTAGTAGTTATATGATTTAATTATATCTATTGTTTTTTCTCCAAGAATACACATTAAAAGATTATATAAAAACACAATAAATATATTATATAGTTAATATTTATACACATAATTAAAACATTCTTTTCTATTTCAAAAATGAAAGTTAATGTTTGATATTTGTTGTATTATGTTAAATTCACATTAAAAAAATAGATTCCATTAAAATAATTTTTCAAACAAATTTTGTTTATGATTAATGTTAAAATCAAACAAAATGAAAACCCTAATTTATATATACTGGAATCTCCTGATTAAAAACAATGATTAGAAAATTAATAGCGGAAGCATACCTGAATCCATTGAAGGAGAAACCTTATAGGAAGAGAACCCTTTGAGATGGTCTTCCAATTCTAGCCACTAGATTCTGTGTCAACTTCTCTCTGAGAGGATTTTCAGAAATTGGAATGGGTAGTGGTAGAATGGGGACCATAACCCTATTTATAAACCGCTAGGCAGTTTTATCACAATAACCGCTAGGGCAGTTTTAATTTTATCATAATTATATTTCTGCCCCTCATAGAAATAATAATTATCTAATGGTATCTACACAATAATATCATGACAATTATACCCTTAAGCCAATTAATCAATTATTAATTAGATCACTATATTTAGGCTTAATTAAATGATAGCACACACATTTTAATTATTTACATGTGTGGCCCAAGTTATAGATTAATTACAAAAATTAATCTAACAATCTCCCACTGGGCCACATGCATATGTAATCAAATAAATGTGCTTAACCTTATGAGCTCAAAATTTGCTATCATGTCCTTAGGGTATATCCGAACAATCTGGTCCATTAACTATACTGACATAGGATCAAGGTGGCCTTTGTTACATCAATCGTTACTAGACCAATCAATGGTCACATATATTTGCACAGCTAAATGACATAGATCAATCATGAGTGCATAGCATGGAAATTACATGCAATGTGATCTATTCATGCCTATTTCCAACTGGTCCTACTTAACTTTATTAAGATCAAATCTTTAGCATAATTTAACAGAGTGCAATAAAATGAATACTTTATTTCTGCAGAACACAATCCAAATGTATAGATAAAGTCTAAACATAACATAGAGCAATATACAATGAATAATATAAACTCCCACTAAATTTGGATATCCTCAAATGAGACAACACCCATATGAGCAGTGTGCTCATGAAAGACCTTGGGTGGTAATCCCTTTGTAAGCGGATCCGCTATCATGGAATTTGTTCCAATATGCTCTATGGATATCTGTCCACTCTGTACTTTTTCTTTTACAACTAGGAACTTGATATCAATGTATTTTGATTTTGTAGAACTCCTGTTGTTATTGGAATATAAAACTGCTGATTTATTGTCACAAAATATCTTCAGTGGTCTTTCAATACCATCCAGAACACGCAGCCCAGTGACAAAATTTCGTAGCCATATTCCTTGATTGGATGCCTCATAACATGCAACAAACTCTGCTTCCATGGTGGATGAAGTTATGAGTGTCTGTTTGGCAGACCTCCATGAAATTGCTCCACCAGCCAACAGATAAATATAGCCTGATGTGGATCTTCTGCTATCTTGGCATCCAGCAAAGTCGGAGTCGGAATACCCAATGATCTCTAACTGATCCGATCTCCTATATGTAAGCATGTACTCTTTTGTTCTCTGTAAATATCTCATAACCCTCTTGCCTGCTCTCCAATGATTCATTCCAGGGTTACTTAGATATCTGCTTAACATGCCAACAATGTACGCAATATCCGGACGTGTACATACCTGAGCATACATTAGACTCCCCACAGCCGAAGCGTAAGGAATCTTCTGCATTTCTTGACTTTCTAAACTATTTTTAGGGCATTGATTAAGACTGAATTTGTCTCCTTTAGCGACACGGGTATCACCTGGTTTGCTATTTTGCATGCCATACCTTTGGAGGACTTTATCAATATAGGTCCTTTGTGACAATCCTAAAATACCCCTAGAACGATCTCGGTGTATCTGGATTCCTAAGACAAGGGAGGCATCACCAAGATCTTTCATCTCAAAATGTTTTGATAAAAATCTCTTGGTGTCGTGCAATATGCTAATATCATTTGTGGCTAGCAATATGTCATCGACATATAACTCTTTGAGTGTTTTATGTTCAATATCTCTTCCACAAGAACATAAAATTGGGGTTTCCCATGGAGGGTTTCAAGCTTGATTTCAGCGTTTTAACAAATGATAACTCTAGATGGAGTGTTTATCATATATCGACATTCTTTTGTAAAATTTTTGTTCACAAGAATACCAATTTTAACTTGACCATTCAACTAGCTTCCTTCTAGTTATTGGATTTTTCTCACTTCAATTCTTGCATTTTGTTTTCTACAAGTTGATGGATAAGTTCTAAGACTATCCATTCTTTCTCTTCATAGTGTTTGCACAATTCTTCGATGCTAATCCTTTCCGAGGTAAATATTTCAACAATTGCATTTCACATTATTGATATAAATACATAAATATATATATATATAAAGAGAGAGAGATAAAGAGAGAAAATATCCACTTTTTAGTACTACTATACATGTTTTTAATCTCGGTTGGTGTACTTATCTATTCCAGGTGTGTTATTTACTCTAGGGAATGAATTGTTGGTGGAGGACTTTAGGGTCATTGCCAAAGTAAATATTATTATTTTCTCATAGTTATAAATATATGTAGTAAAATCTATATTATTTCGTTTTATCTAAATTAATATGATTTATTTAAGTTTAGATTACATTATTTAATTGCACGTTTAAGTTTGCTAAAAAATAGAACATGAATAATTCCATAGCATAAATCAGATTTCATTTAATATTATGTGTAAATAAAAGAATAGCATTTTTTCTTTTTCTTTTTCCATATAAGTAGAAAAAATATAAATATTGTGGACCTAATGTTGAGCTCACCATAAAAAAGGAAAGATAAATTGATGTTTCTACTCTATAAACTCTTTCAATATGGTTTCTCTGCTAGAGTGCTAATATATGTGGCTATGAAAATAGTTTCCATCTTTAGGTTCATGAGGACTAACATCTCTAAACATTTTTTTTCAAGTCAAAATGACCTTTAGTTTTGCTAGTTTTATTTAATATAAATATTGTAAACAAATTTAATAATTAGATACTTTTCTAATAAGGAGTGACTCTAACAATAAAACATAATTTTAAATTATTCCATTTTTTTCTTAGAAAATCTCATAAAATGAAAATTAATGAGCGATATGAAATAAAATTATTTGCTTTCCAAAATACAAACTGATTTGGGAATGTCCACAAACCACCCAACCATCATCTAAGACTTGTAACTTTATCCGAAAAGGACACCCACAAAACAAAACGTGATAATACAAGAACGAAATTAACTCAACTCAAATAGTTCCATTATACACAAACTTTCGGCCCATAACTACAATGAGATAAAAAAGTACCCTATTGTGAGTGCCACACCTAACATTCGCAATGCTCACAATTGTGTGCATGGTGAGTCTTTTACATGGTCTCCGCTTGTTCAAGAAAACAATGTTTACCACTCCAAAATATTAATATTGATAGTTACTCTTAATGCCCGCCTCAAGCCACACTTTCATGTGCTCTTCAGTATGATCACGGAGAGTCCAAAATCTTTACTCTAAGACTTTATCATGTAGCTTACAGAGGTATCAAAACATTTTTAAATTTGGCCATGAGCTGAAATCCTACCTTGAAGTGTATACCGATTTCATCTCAAAATATCAAAGATAAATGTCTTTAGAGGAAAGAAAGTGAATGGAGTATTGTTTTACATAGTTGCGAGATGGACGAAATTTTATTGACCAGTGTGAGTCTCACATTCGTTGATGCAATCTTGACTATGTTTAGTTGAAGGAAGACTAACATGTGTGGTAATGGATTCCACACACAAATTATAATAGTTTGTATTGGTGCGTGCTTGAAGGTCACACGCTTGAATCCAAGAGGGGGTAACATACGTACACCTTTGTACAATAAGCTATTAATTGATTTTTATCCTTGAAGGTCACGGGTTTTAATCTGGTATATACACCTTCATAAAACAAATAGTCAATTCATTCCCCATTAGAGACTATTTATCCGAGGGGACCCTCATACATCAATTTTAATCTAATTAAACTGCAACTTTAAATTGGTTACTGTCTATCCCCCAGAGCGGGTGAGAAGTGTGGGCCAACCAATAGATCTGGTGGATAGACACAAGGCTAGACACATACACGCGCCAACAAAGAGGCCGGACACATACCCACTCGAGTCATCCCCGCATCTCCGGAAGTCATCATAAAGCGGGAAAGGAATACCGTCAGCTTGCGAAGTACTGCCGATTAACCACTCGTGCATCCGGTTGGTCTTGTCTTTGCGTTTTGGTTTGACTCTGAGCAATGTCCATTACTCCCATGAGGAAATTCGAGTGGGGCAGTATGCACACACTCATGATAAGGGAAGACACAAAGAGGAAGGAGGTCCATACATCCCCGAGAGAAAGGAGAAGTTGTAAACGTTTTCACAGAGCTTGGAACACCGTGCGAATCTCTCTCCTGAACATTTTCATTGTTTGTGGAATATTGTCATCTGTTCAGCTCGCAGCTGAAGCAAAAATGCCACCCACAAAGAGAAGTTATGCCACGCACAAGTCCAAACACACAGGCCCTTATCCCGTCCCACCGGTGCGTTTCCATGCATGACATAGTGGGGAAGGCCCATCGTTACATGAAAGAAATCCCAAAGCAAGCTTAGGAGGACATTAAAGAAGATTAAGAGGATGCTCAGTCACCTCGAGGCTGTCTTTCGAGTACATAAATCAGGAATGAATTCGAAGCTCTGGTTTGGGACCCGGGAACAACAGAGGTCGCACCACCCTTTACCAAAGGACCCTCGATTATCATTGGATGTAAAATTCGGTTATGGGTAAGACCCTGGTAGAAAAAGGAGAATCTCATGTGGAAATCCTTTTGCAGCAAGATTAGATGGTTGGCTATTTCAGGAAGATCCACCAAAATCAATAGCAATTTTCCCACCGGTTGAACGTTTAGCTAGGTTTTTTGTTTTGCGTATGTCTTCATTTTTGGTTTTGATATGTCATTACAGTTAGTGCTGTTGTTTTTAATTTCATGGCAATCTACCTTTGTAGAGTGGATAGCAAATCTCAAACTTTCTAGTACAGTCTTGTTTCCTTTCGGGGAAGAATGCTGAAGGTTTGATTTTGGGTTTGTTTTTCTGTATTTGTTTCTAATTGCAATATAAAGAACTACCCTAACTTACCAAAAAAAAAATTGGTTGCTATCTAAATGATAAACAAAAGTTAAATTATTCTTATTATTCTTATTATTATACCTTTTCTAGTAGTTTAAGTCTAGCATTCTAAGGTTAGTAGTTATATGATTTAAATATATCTATTGTTTCTTCTCCAAAAATACACATTAAAAGATTATATAAAAACACAATAAATGTATTACATAGTTAATATTTATACACATAATTAAAACATTCTTTTCTATTTATAAAATGAAAGTTAATGTTTTATATTTGTTGTATTATGTTAAATTCACATTAAAAAAATAGATTCCATTAAAATAATTTTTCAAACAAATTTTGTTTATGATTAAAACTAAAACATGTAGACCTAGCAGAAAAGAAAACTTCAAATATGCATAAAACTTCATATCTTTGTATTCCATTTTCTTTTTGGCATTGCAAATAAATTGTCGTTTTTGGCGTTTTACTTCTGAAGGAAATGAAGGAAGAATAAACTGAATCCTCCCGAGACAAATAGGATCCTAGCAGAAACTTCGTATATGCATCAAACTTGTGCACATCTTTGTACCCCATTTTTTTTATCTTCACTTGTAAATAATCTTTCGTCTTCTGAACCAAATGAAGGTAGAATAGGCTCAGCATCGGTCATTTTGTAAATGTAATATGCTGCACTAGTCTTCCCCGGAAGCTGCTGTTGATTTATCGTTTCACAAGTATAACCCTGTGGGCAAACTGGTTTCGTCCACGAAGATTGACACGTTCCACCATCTACACGAACTGCAATGGAGAATATCATGGGCCTGAAACATCTTAATACCCTCTCCACCAATGCTTCCAAATCACAATCCTTGGGATCATAACCCATCGCCTCAAAGCTTCCATAACTGAAGCCATCCTCGGGAGTTACATGAATTGTAGAAAAAGCTGGTCCTTCAATTGAATTCATGGAGTAGCCGCATGGATGAAATTCAAAATCACAGATTTCCGCCTCCGGAAGAATTTGGGATATACCGGATTCAAGAGTCATTTCTGCCGCACAATTACATCGATCCTTGTAAAACAGAGAAGCCTGCTTGCGGTCGAGCTGGGTCATGCACATCTCCAGTGTATAGTTTGGTAGATATTTTGATGAGTTTTCTTGAGATGGATAGTTTTGGGAACACAAGGGCTTGCGACATTGATTAGTAGGAACCAAGAATCCTTTATGGACTACTTATGCTTTCTCTTTGAGTGTTTTATGTTCAATATCTCTTCCTCAAGAACATAAAATTGGGGTTTCCCATGGAGGGTTTCAAGCTTGATTTCAGCGTTTTAACAAATGATAACTCTAGATGGAGTGTTTATCATATATGGACATTCTTTTGTAAAATTTTTGTTCATAAGAATACCAATTTTAACTTGACCATTCAACTAGCTTCCTTCTAGTTATTGGATTTTTCTCACTTCAATTCTTGCATTTTGTTTTCTACAAGTTGATGGATAAGTTCTAAGACTATCCATTCTTTCTCTTCATAGTGTTTGCACAATTCTTCGATGCTAATCCTTTCCGAGGTAAATATTTCAACAATTGCATTTCACATTATTGATATAAATACATAAATATATATATATATATATATATATATATACAGAGAGAGAGATAAAGAGAGAAAATATCCACTTTTTAGTACTACTATACATGTTTTTAATCTCGGTTGGTGTACTTATCTATTCTAGGTGTGTTATTTACTCTAGGGAATGAATTGTTGGTGGAGGACTTTAGGGTCATTGCCAAAGTAAATATTATTATTTTCTCATAGTTATAAATATATGTAGTAAAATCTATATTATTTTGTTTTATCTAAATTAATATGATTTATTTAAGTTTAGATTACATTATTTAATTGCACGTTTAAGTTTGCTAAAAAATAGAACATGAATAATTCCATAGCATAAATCAGATTTCATTTACTATTATGTGTAAATAAAAGAATAGCATTTTTTCTTTTTCTTTTTCCATATAAGTAGAAAAAATATAAATATTGTGGACCTAATGTTGAGCTCACCATAAAATAGGAAAGATAAATTGATGTTTCTACTCTATAAACTGTTTAAATATGGTTTCTCTGCTAGAGTGCTAGAGTGCTAATATATGTGGCTATGAAAATAGTTTCCATCTTTAGGTTCATGAGGACTAACATCTCTAAACATTTTTTTTCAAGTCAAAATGACCTTTAGTTTTGCTAGTTTTATTTAATATAAATATTGTAAACAAATTTAATAATTAGATACTTTTCTAATAAGGAGTGACTCTAAGAATAAAACATAATTTTAAATTATTCCATTTTTTTCTTAGAAAATCTCATAAAATGAAAATTAATGAGCGATATGAAATAAAATTATTTGCTTTCCAAAATACAAACTGATTTGGGAATGTCTACAAACCACCCAACCATCATCTAAGACTTGTAACTTTATCCGAAAAGGACACCCACAAAACAAACCGTGATAATACCAGAACGAAATTAACTCAACTCAAATAGTTCCATTATACACAAACTTTCGGCCCATAACTACAATGAGATAAAAAAGTACCCTATTGTGAGTGCCACACCTAACATTCGCAATGCTCACAATTGTGTTCTTCTCAATGCTCACAATTGTGTGCATGGTGAGTCTTTTACATGGTCTCCGCTTGTTCAAGAAAACAATGTTTACCACTCCAAAATATTAATATTGATAGTTACTCTTAATGCCCGCCTCAAGCCACACTTTCATGTGCTCTTCAGTATGATCACGGAGAGTCCAAAATCTTTACTCTAAGACTTTATCATGTAGCTTACAGAGGTATCAAACCATTTTTAAATTTGGGCATGAGCTGAAATCCTACCTTGAAGTGTATACCGATTTCATCTCAAAATATCAAAGATAAATGTCTTTAGAGGAAAGAAAGTGAATGGAGTATTGTTTTACATAGTTGTGGGATGGACGAAATTTTATTGACCAGTGTGAGTCTCACATTCGTTGATGCAATCTTGACTATGTTTAGTTGAAGGAAGACTAATGTGTGGTAATGGATTCCACACACAAATTATAATAGTTTGTATTGGTGCGTGCTTGAAGGTCACAAGCTTGAATCCAAGAGGGGGTAACATACGTACACCTTTGTACAATAAGCTATTAATTGATTTTTATCCTTGAAGGTCACGGGTTTTAATCTGGTATATACACCTTCATAAAACAAATAGTCAATTCATTCCCCATTAGAGACTATTTATCCGAGGGGACCCTCATACATCAATTTTAATCTAATTAAACTGCAACTTTAAATTGGTTACTGTCTATCCTTCACAGCGTGTGACAAGTGTGGGCCAACCAAGAGATCTGGTGGATAGACACAAGGCTAGACCAACAAAGAGGCCGGACACATACCCGCTCGAGTCATCCCCGCATCTCCGGAAGTCATCATAAAGGGGGAAAGGAATACCGCCAGCTTGCGAAGTACTGCCGATTAACCACTCCTGCATCCGATTGGTCTTGTCTTTGCGTTTTGGTTTGACTCTGAGCAATGTCCATTACTCCCATGAAGAAATTCGAGTGGGGCAGTATGCACACACTCATGATAAGGGAAGACACAAAGAGGAAGGAGGTCCATACATCCCCGGGAGAAAGGAGAAGCTGCAAACATTTGCACAGAGCTTGGAACACCGTGCGAATATCTCTCTTGAACATTTTCATTGTTCGTGGAATATTGTCATCTGTTCAGCTCGCAGCTGAAGCAAAAATGCCACCCAGAAAGAGAATTTATACCACGCACAAGTCCAAACACACAGGCCCTTATCCCGGCCCCGCCGGTGAGTTTCCATGCACGATATAGTGGGGAAGGCCTGTCGTTACACGAAAGAAATCCCAAAGCAAGCTTAGGAGGACATTAAAGAAGATTAAGAGGATGCTCAGTCGCCTCGAGGCTGTCTTTCGAGTACATAAATCAGGAATGAATTCGAAGCTCTGGTTTGGGACCCTGGAACAACAGAGGTCGCACCACCCTTTACCAAAGGACCCTCGATTATCATTGGATGTAAAATTCGGTTATGGGTAAGACCCTGGTAGAAAAAGGAGAATCTCATGTGGAAATCCTTTTGCAGCAAGATTAGATGGTTGGCTATTTCAGGAAGATCCACCAAAATCAATAGCAAATTTCCCACCGGTTGAACATTTAGGTCGGTTTTTTGTTTTGCGTATGTATTCATTTTTGGTTTTGATATGTCATTACAGTTAGTGTTGTTGTTTTTAATTTCATGGCAATCTACCTTTGTAGAGTGGATAGCAAATCTCAAACTTTCTAGTACAGTCTTGTTTCCTTTCGGGGAAGAATGCTGAAAGTTTGATTTTGGGTTTGTTTTTCTGTATTTGTTTCTAATTGCAATATAAAGAACTACCCTAACTTACCAAAAAAAAAATTGGTTGCTATCTAAATGATAAACAAAAGTTAAATTATTCTTATTATTATTAATACCCTCCCCACAGCCGAAGCGTAAGGAATCTTCTGCATTTCTTGACTTTCTAAACTATTTTTAGGGCATTGATTAAGACTGAATTTGTCTCCTTTAGCGACACGGGTATCACCTGGTTTGCTATTTTGCATGCCATACCTTTGGAGGACTTTATCAATATAGGTCCTTTGTGACAATCCTAAAATACCCCTAGAACGATCTCGGTGTATCTGGATTCCTAAGACAAGGGAGGCATCACCAAGATCTTTCATCTCAAAATGTTTTGATAAAAATCTCTTGGTGTCGTGCAATATGCTAATATCATTTGTGGCTAGCAATATGTCATCGACATATAACTCTTTGAGTGTTTTATGTTCAATATCTCTTCCACAAGAACATAAAATTGGGGTTTCCCATGGAGGGTTTCAAGCTTGATTTCAGCGTTTTAACAAATGATAACTCTAGATGGAGTGTTTATCATATATCGACATTCTTTTGTAAAATTTTTGTTCACAAGAATACCAATTTTAACTTGACCATTCAACTAGCTTCCTTCTAGTTATTGGATTTTTCTCACTTCAATTCTTGCATTTTGTTTTCTACAAGTTGATGGATAAGTTCTAAGACTATCCATTCTTTCTCTTCATAGTGTTTGCACAATTCTTCGATGCTAATCCTTTCCGAGGTAAATATTTCAACAATTGCATTTCACATTATTGATATAAATACATAAATATATATATATATAAAGAGAGAGAGATAAAGAGAGAAAATATCCACTTTTTAGTACTACTATACATGTTTTTAATCTCGGTTGGTGTACTTATCTATTCCAGGTGTGTTATTTACTCTAGGGAATGAATTGTTGGTGGAGGACTTTAGGGTCATTGCCAAAGTAAATATTATTATTTTCTCATAGTTATAAATATATGTAGTAAAATCTATATTATTTCGTTTTATCTAAATTAATATGATTTATTTAAGTTTAGATTACATTATTTAATTGCACGTTTAAGTTTGCTAAAAAATAGAACATGAATAATTCCATAGCATAAATCAGATTTCATTTACTATTATGTGTAAATAAAAGAATAGCATTTTTTCTTTTTCTTTTTCCATATAAGTAGAAAAAATATAAATATTGTGGACCTAATGTTGAGCTCACCATAAATGTTGAGCTCACCATAAAAAAGGAAAGATAAATTGATGTTTCTACTCTATAAACTGTTTCAATATGGTTTCTCTCCTAGAGTGCTAATATATGTGGCTATGAAAATAGTTTCCATCTTTAGGTTCATGAGGACTAACATCTCTAAACATTTTTTTTCAAGTCAAAATGACCTTTAGTTTTGCTAGTTTTATTTAATATAAATATTGTAAACAAATTTAATAATTAGATACTTTTCTAATAAGGAGTGACTCTAACAATAAAACATAATTTTAAATTATTCCATTTTTTTCTTAGAAAATCTCATAAAATGAAAATTAATGAGCGATATGAAATAAAATTATTTGCTTTCCAAAATACAAACTGATTTGGGAATGTCCACAAACCACCCAACCATCATCTAAGACTTGTAACTTTATCCGAAAAGGACACCCACAAAACAAACCATGATAATACAAGAACGAAATTAACTCAACTCAAATAGTTCCATTATACACAAACTTTCGGCCCATAACTACAATGAGATAAAAAAGTACCCTATTGTGAGTGCCACACCTAACATTCGCAATGCTCACAATTGTGTGCATGGTGAGTCTTTTACATGGTCTCCGCTTGTTCAAGAAAACAATGTTTACCACTCCAAAATATTAATATTGATAGTTACTCTTATTGCCCGCCTCAAGCCACACTTTCATGTGCTCTTCAGTATGATCACGGAGAGTCCAAAATCTTTACTCTAAGACTTTATCATGTAGCTTACAGAGGTATCAAAACATTTTTAAATTTGGCCATGAGCTGAAATCCTACCTTGAAGTGTATACCGATTTCATCTCAAAATATCAAAGATAAATGTCTTTAGAGGAAAGAAAGTGAATGGAGTATTGTTTTACATAGTTGCGAGATGGACGAAATTTTATTGACCAGTGTGAGTCTCACATTCGTTGATGCAATCTTGACTATGTTTAGTTGAAGGAAGACTAACATGTGTGGTAATGGATTCCACACACAAATTATAATAGTTTGTATTGGTGCGTGCTTGAAGGTCACACGCTTGAATCCAAGAGGGGGTAACATACGTACACCTTTGTACAATAAGCTATTAATTGATTTTTATCCTTGAAGGTCACGGGTTTTAATCTGGTATATACACCTTCATAAAACAAATAGTCAATTCATTCCCCATTAGAGACTATTTATCCGAGGGGACCCTCATACATCAATTTTAATCTAATTAAACTGCAACTTTAAATTGGTTACTGTCTATCCCCCAGAGCGGGTGACAAGTGTGGGCCAACCAAGAGATCTGGTGGATAGACACAAGGCTAGACACATACACGCGCCAACAAAGAGGCCGGACACATACCCACTCGAGTCATCCCCGCATCTCCGGAAGTCATCATAAAGCGGGAAAGGAATACCGTCAGCTTGCGAAGTACTGCCGATTAACCACTCCTGCATCCGGTTGGTCTTGTCTTTGCGTTTTGGTTTGACTCTGAGCAATGTCCATTACTCCCATGAGGAAATTCGAGTGGGGCAGTATGCACACACTCATGATAAGGGAAGACACAAAGAGGAAGGAGGTCCATACATCCCCGAGAGAAAGGAGAAGCTGTAAACGTTTTCACAGAGCTTGGAACACCGTGCGAATCTCTCTCCTGAACATTTTCATTGTTTGTGGAATATTGTCATCTGTTCAGCTCGCAGCTGAAGCAAAAATTCCACCCACAAAGAGAAGTTATACCACGCACAAGTCCAAACACACAGGCCCTTATCCCGGCCCACCGGTGCGTTTCCATGCATGACATAGTGGGGAAGGCCCATCGTTACATGAAAGAAATCCCAAAGCAAGCTTAGGAGGACATTAAAGAAGATTAAGAGGATGCTCAGTCACCTCGAGGCTGTCTTTCGAGTACATAAATCAGGAATGAATTCGAAGCTCTGGTTTGGGACCCGGGAACAACAGAGGTCGCACCACCCTTTACCAAAGGACCCTCGATTATCATTGGATGTAAAATTCGGTTATGGGTAAGACCCTGGTAGAAAAAGGAGAATCTCATGTGGAAATCCTTTTGCAGCAAGATTAGATGATTGGCTATTTCAGGAAGATCCACCAAAATCAATAGCAATTTTCCCACCGGTTGAACGTTTAGCTAGGTTTTTTGTTTTGCGTATGTCTTCATTTTTGGTTTTGATATGTCATTACAGTTAGTGCTGTTGTTTTTAATTTCATGGCAATCTACCTTTGTAGAGTGGATAGCAAATCTCAAACTTTCTAGTACAGTCTTGTTTCCTTTCGGGGAAGAATGCTGAAGGTTTGATTTTGGGTTTGTTTTTCTGTATTTGTTTCTAATTGCAATATAAAGAACTACCCTAACTTACCAAAAAAAAAATTGGTTGCTATCTAAATGATAAACAAAAGTTAAATTATTCTTATTATTCTTATTATTATACCTTTTCTAGTAGTTTAAGTCTAGCATTCTAAGGTTAGTAGTTATATGATTTAAATATATCTATTGTTTCTTCTCCAAAAATACACATTAAAAGATTATATAAAAACACAATAAATGTATTACATAGTTAATATATATACACATAATTAAAACATTCTTTTCTATTTATAAAATGAAAGTTAATGTTTTATATTTGTTGTATTATGTTAAATTCACATTAAAAAAATAGATTCCATTAAAATAATTTTTCAAACAAATTTTGTTTATGATTAAAACTAAAACATGTAGACCTAGCAGAAAAGAAAACTTCAAATATGCATAAAACTTCATATCTTTGTATTCCATTTTCTTTTTGGCATTGCAAATAAATTGTCGTTTTTGGCGTTTTACTTCTGAAGGAAATGAAGGAAGAATAAACTGAATCCTCCCGAGACAAATAGGATCCTAGCAGAAACTTCGTATATGCATCAAACTTGTGCACATCTTTGTACCCCATTTTTTTTATCTTCACTTGTAAATAATCTTTCGTCTTCTGAACCAAATGAAGGTAGAATAGGCTCAGCATCGGTCATTTTGTAAATGTAATATGCTGCACTAGTCTTCCCCGGAAGCTGCTGTTGACTTATCGTTTCACAAGTATAACCCTGTGGGCAAACTGGTTTCGTCCACGAAGATTGACACGTTCCACCATCTACACGAACTGCAATGGAGAATATCATGGGCCTGAAACATCTTAATACCCTCTCCACCAATGCTTCCAAATCACAATCCTTGGGATCATAACCCATCGCCTCAAAGCTTCCATAACTGAAGCCATCCTCGGGAGTTACATGAATTGTAGAAAAAGCTGGTCCTTCAATTGAATTCATGGAGTAGCCGCATGGATGAAATTCAAAATCACAGATTTCCGCCTCCGGAAGAATTTGGGATATACCGGATTCAAGAGTCATTTCTGCCGCACAATTACATCGATCCTTGTAAAACAGAGAAGCCTGCTTGCGGTCGAGCTGGGTCATGCACATCTCCAGTGTATAGTTTGGTAGATATTTTGATGAGTTTTCTTGAGATGGATAGTTTTGGGAACACAAGGGCTTGCGACATAGATTAGTAGGAACCAAGAATCCTTTATGGACTACTTATGCTTTCTCTTTGAGTGTTTTATGTTCAATATCTCTTCCTCAAGAACATAAAATTGGGGTTTCCCATGGAGGGTTTCAAGCTTGATTTCAGCGTTTTAACAAATGATAACTCTAGATGGAGTGTTTATCATATATGGACATTCTTTTGTAAAATTTTTGTTCACAAGAATACCAATTTTAACTTGACCATTCAACTAGCTTCCTTCTAGTTATTGGATTTTTCTCACTTCAATTCTTGCATTTTGTTTTCTACAAGTTGATGGATAAGTTCTAAGACTATCCATTCTTTCTCTTCATAGTGTTTGCACAATTCTTCGATGCTAATCCTTTCCGAGGTAAATATTTCAACAATTGCATTTCACATTATTGATATAAATACATAAATATATATATATATATATATATATATATATACAGAGAGAGAGATAAAGAGAGAAAATATCCACTTTTTAGTACTACTATACATGTTTTTAATCTCGGTTGGTGTACTTATCTATTCTAGGTGTGTTATTTACTCTAGGGAATGAATTGTTGGTGGAGGACTTTAGGGTCATTGCCAAAGTAAATATTATTATTTTCTCATAGTTATAAATATATGTAGTAAAATCTATATTATTTTGTTTTATCTAAATTAATATGATTTATTTAAGTTTAGATTACATTATTTAATTGCACGTTTAAGTTTGCTAAAAAATAGAACATGAATAATTCCATAGCATAAATCAGATTTCATTTACTATTATGTGTAAATAAAAGAATAGCATTTTTTCTTTTTCTTTTTCCATATAAGTAGAAAAAATATAAATATTGTGGACCTAATGTTGAGCTCACCATAAAAAAGGAAAGATAAATTGATGTTTCTACTCTATAAACTGTTTAAATATGGTTTCTCTGCTAGAGTGCTAGAGTGCTAATATATGTGGCTATGAAAATAGTTTCCATCTTTAGGTTCATGAGGACTAACATCTCTAAACATTTTTTTTCAAGTCAAAATGACCTTTAGTTTT
Organism: Larix kaempferi; assembly: GCA_027924585.1. Taxonomy (NCBI): domain Eukaryota; kingdom Viridiplantae; phylum Streptophyta; class Pinopsida; order Pinales; family Pinaceae; genus Larix; species Larix kaempferi. The sequence continues at coordinate 595,189 of BSBM01002149.1, read as the reverse complement.
GCTAGTTTTATTTAATATAAATATTGTAAACAAATTTAATAATTAGATACTTTTCTAATAAGGAGTGACTCTAACAATAAAACATAATTTTAAATTATTCCATTTTTTTCTTAGAAAATCTCATAAAATGAAAATTAATGAGCGATATGAAATAAAATTATTTGCTTTCCAAAATACAAACTGATTTGGGAATGTCTACAAACCACCCAACCATCATCTAAGACTTGTAACTTTATCCGAAAAGGACACCCACAAAACAAACCGTGATAATACCAGAACGAAATTAACTCAACTCAAATAGTTCCATTATACACAAACTTTCGGCCCATAACTACAATGAGATAAAAAAGTACCCTATTGTGAGTGCCACACCTAACATTCGCAATGCTCACAATTGTGTTCTTCTCAATGCTCACAATTGTGTGCATGGTGAGTCTTTTACATGGTCTCCGCTTGTTCAAGAAAACAATGTTTACCACTCCAAAATATTAATATTGATAGTTACTCTTAATGCCCGCCTCAAGCCACACTTTCATGTGCTCTTCAGTATGATCACGGAGAGTCCAAAATCTTTACTCTAAGACTTTATCATGTAGCTTACAGAGGTATCAAACCATTTTTAAATTTGGGCATGAGCTGAAATCCTACCTTGAAGTGTATACCGATTTCATCTCAAAATATCAAAGATAAATGTCTTTAGAGGAAAGAAAGTGAATGGAGTATTGTTTTACATAGTTGCGGGATGGACGAAATTTTATTGACCAGTGTGAGTCTCACATTCGTTGATGCAATCTTGACTATGTTTAGTTGAAGGAAGACTAATGTGTGGTAATGGATTCCACACACAAATTATAATAGTTTGTATTGGTGCGTGCTTGAAGGTCACAAGCTTGAATCCAAGAGGGGGTAACATACGTACACCTTTGTACAATAAGCTATTAATTGATTTTTATCCTTGAAGGTCACGGGTTTTAATCTGGTATATACACCTTCATAAAACAAATAGTCAATTCATTCCCCATTAGAGACTATTTATCCGAGGGGACCCTCATACATCAATTTTAATCTAATTAAACTGCAACTTTAAATTGGTTACTGTCTATCCTTCACAGCGTGTGACAAGTGTGGGCCAACCAAGAGATCTGGTGGATAGACACAAGGCTAGACCAACAAAGAGGCCGGACACATACCCGCTCGAGTCATCCCCGCATCTCCGGAAGTCATCATAAAGGGGGAAAGGAATACCGTCAGCTTGCGAAGTACTGCCGATTAACCACTCCTGCATCCGATTGGTCTTGTCTTTGCGTTTTGGTTTGACTCTGAGCAATGTCCATTACTCCCATGAAGAAATTCGAGTGGGGCAGTATGCACACACTCATGATAAGGGAAGACACAAAGAGGAAGGAGGTCCATACATCCCCGGGAGAAAGGAGAAGCTGCAAACATTTGCACAGAGCTTGGAACACCGTGCGAATCTCTCTCTTGAACATTTTCATTGTTCGTGGAATATTGTCATCTGTTCAGCTCGCAGCTGAAGCAAAAATGCCACCCAGAAAGAGAATTTATACCACGCACAAGTCCAAACACACAGGCCCTTATCCCGGCCCCGCCGGTGAGTTTCCATGCACGATATAGTGGGGAAGGCCTGTCGTTACATGAAAGAAATCCCAAAGCAAGCATAGGAGGACATTAAAGAAGATTAAGAGGATGCTCAGTCGCCTCGAGGCTGTCTTTCGAGTACATAAATCAGGAATGAATTCGAAGCTCTGGTTTGGGACCCTGGAACAACAGAGGTCGCACCACCCTTTACCAAAGGACCCTCGATTATCATTGGATGTAAAATTCGGTTATGGGTAAGACCCTGGTAGAAAAAGGAGAATCTCATGTGGAAATCCTTTTGCAGCAAGATTAGATGGTTGGCTATTTCAGGAAGATCCACCAAAATCAATAGCAAATTTCCCACCGGTTGACCATTTAGGTCGGTTTTTTGTTTTGCGTATGTCTTCATTTTTGGTTTTGATATGTCATTACAGTTAGTGTTGTTGTTTTTAATTTCATGGCAATCTACCTTTGTAGAGTGGATAGCAAATCTCAAACTTTCTAGTACAGTCTTGTTTCCTTTCGGGGAAGAATGCTGAAAGTTTGATTTTGGGTTTGTTTTTCTGTATTTGTTTCTAATTGCAATATAAAGAACTACCCTAACTTACCAAAAAAAAAATTGGTTTCTATCTAAATGATAAACAAAAGTTAAATTATTCTTATTATTATTATTATTATACCTTTTCTAGTAGTTTAAGTCTAGCATTCTAAGGTTAGTAGTTATATGATTTAAATATATCTATTGTTTCTTCTCCAAGAATACACATTAAAAGATTATATAAAAACACAATAAATGTATTATATAGTTAATATTTATATACATAATTAAAACATTCTTTTCTATTTCAAAAATGAAAGTTAATGTTTTATCTTTGTTGTATTATGTTAAATTCACATTAAAAAAATAGATTCAATTAAAATAATTTTTCAAACAAATTTTGTTTATGATTAAAACTAAAACATGTAGACCTAGCAGAAAAGAAAACTACAAATATGCATAAAACTTCATATCTTTGTTTTCCATTTTCTCTTTCGCATTGCAAATAAATTGTCGTTTTTGGCGTTTTACTTCTGAAGGAAATGAAGGAAGAATAAACTGAATCCTCCCGAGACAAATAGGATCCTAGCAGAAACTTCGTATATGCATCAAACTTGTGCACATCTTTGTACCCCATTTTTTTTATCTTCTCTTGTAAATAATCGTTTTGTTTGGCTTTCGTCTTCTGAACCAAATGAAGGTAGAATAGGCTCAGCATCGGTCATTTTGTAAATGTAATATGCTGCACTAGTCTTCCCCGGAAGCTGCTGTTGACTTATCGTTTCACAAGTATAACCCTGTGGGCAAACTGGTTTCGTCCACGAAGATTGACATGTTCCACCATCTACACGAACTGCAATGGAGAATATCATGGGCCTGAAACATCTTAATACCCTCTCCACCAATGCTTCCAAATCACAATCCTTGGGATCATAACCCATCGCCTCAAAGCTTCCATAACTGAAGCCATCCTCGGGAGTTACATGAATTGTAGAAAAAGCTGGTCCTTCAATTGAATTCATGGAGTAGCCGCATGGATGAAATTCAAAATCACAGATTTTCGCCTCCGGAAGAATTTGGGTCATGCACATCTCCAGTGTAAAAATTGCTTCAGTCGCAACCTTAGATGTAAAATCATCAGTCGAGGCCAAGTAGATATGCCAGTTATAATACATTGCAGAATTTCCCATAACAAAAGCCATGCCACCCGATCCAAGAGTTCCAAAGTACTTGTCCAGATATGACACTTCCTCGGAGAAGCTGCGGTGAGGAAATGACTGGGCTCCAGGAAACATGAATGTTCCTCGACTGTATTTAACATTTTTAACCGAGAGAGACAAGCTGCTTGCATTGCTTAATATCAGAGGGATGGAAAGGAGCAGTTTGGTAGTCCCACAGGTTTTGAGAATGATCTTGAATGGATAAACAAACAGACTCGACTCTGACAGCACATATGAATCAAAATACTCAATAGAGAGCTCATCAACGATGGTGCATTCAGCTGCTTTGAGCATTTCGTCCAATTGCATTCGGCTGAGTGACCGAAGGCCCCTTCTTTCTGAGTGAGTAAAAAATGAGTCTGCAAAGAACTCAATCTCTAGCCGTTTTTCAAATCCTTCAAATCCAATTGCTGTGGTCGGGGCAACTGGTTCCTTACCAGCCACCAACATTTTCAATTGTAGAAAGGGGGAGACGTTAACTTCTTGATTGATTTCTGGATTGAGAAAGTAGCGGAAGAAATTGGAGTTTAAAACAGGCAGTTTTCCAAAGCGTCTAAGCAGAAATTGCCACTCTACTCGAGGGGAGAGCCGATCGGACAGCAGGGAAGTGGAGCTACACACCAGTTCCTAGCGATCTATATTTAACTTTTAAGCCTAGGAAACCCACAAGAAAATACTATAGTAGTATGGCTTTCGGAGGCACGGAAATTACACAGCCATTTGCACAGTACGATTGGATTTGGATCACGGGCATTGTAAGGCGCTATACATATAGACGCCAGGATAGTTTGGGCCGACGTGGGAAACAAGAGTGACCCAGCCCGGCTTCTACGCAAGTCTGTCTCACGTCTTTAATATATAGCTCAAATATATTTAATTTATAATTTACACTCATTGCAAATTAATGTTAATTTTATTACGGTTTACAGTAATTAAAAGAAACAATATGTTTAATTTAAAAAGTTTGAATTAACACCATCACATTTGTGGAGTTCCCTGCAATTATTATTATTTGAAAGAAAAGAAAAATTAGATGTTGGTATTGTCCCTTCAGGGTTAGGTCTTCATGATTAGGTGATAGTATTAAAAAATTTAATTTGTCCCATGTATCATTGCATAAATATAATATCTCGTTATTTGCAATAATTTATTTAAACTCTTGCACAAGAGGAAGAATTATTCATAATTCTGGAATACATCTCCATTGTATTATATTGTTAGTTATTTTTCATATGTATTAATTATTTGTATGATATCTTTGTTATTATTCACTATCTTTTTTTTCTTTAAATTTTGCAAGATGTTGATGATGATGTTGAATTAAAGATATAACAAATAATTGATAAACTTAAAGTACAAATATTAAACTTATAACAATCTTCATTATAAATTTTATTATAGATCAAATAAAAGAAATTATGAAGAAGATAATGGAGCCTTTTCAAACTAAAAATAAAGTGCTTAGATTTGTATATTCATTTTCACACATATGCGTGCAATGGGACAAGCTTTTATGGAATGTAGTGTACACCTAATATATCATGGTTATTTTGGTTGAGGACTCGAAGGTTATATTTTCTAATCCAAAGGAGGGTAAATTTTGTTAAACTTTGTAAACAAAGCAACTAAAGTGGATGATTATGTTTTGTCCCACAAGCATAGAAGAAAACATGTTTCCTCCTGAAATGTCATAGGAAATTTTATGTATATAATATACTTGTATAGGAAATGTATATACATTGATAACTCCTTGGTGCTCAATGTACGTGGTAGGATAACTTGGATAAGAAGTGATGCCTATACAATTATGGTATTGTTGGCACCACCTTAATGTTGCTAGTCACAATGAGAATCAAAACCAGAACAGTAAACAGATACATAAATGATATCATCCTAGGATTAAAATGTGAATCTATAAATTGCCCAAAAAAGAAATAGTGTCCGGGTTCAATAATGAAGGGAACACAATTCACGATTAAATTTATTTACCCAAAACGATAGCCTTAGTCAATTTTGGAATGATGTATTTTTAGTTTTGTTTGTATAGGTTTTTTAACTATGCATTCCATCATAGTCTATATTTATGTATAGGGGTTCATATTTTACAACGGATTAACCATTGCACCTATTGACAAGGCTATTTAGCTCAAGGGTTTAGTAAAGGAAGAGTGCCACACTACTATACTTTGACACTTATACTATCAATCTACTTCATACTCATTTGAGCTAGATTTTGTGCATTGTTATCCTCTTCCCTTCAATTCGTGAGCTCGACAAGTACTTCTAATAAGTTCATATTAAACATATAATACACAATAGCTTCTATAAAGTTTCCATGTTTCCAAAATCGTAGAGATTATATTAAGGTTTATTTAACATTTGAATATTTCCTACCAATAATAATCAATCCATTCATCAATGTACTTGAATCTATTACAAAGTCTATTTCTTACCCCTTGAATGTTGTGAGAAACGACTTGAATATACATCCGATCTACTGCACAACTTTGGTTAGTCCAAGTACTACTCTTTTTTAACCTTACACATTTTGTTTACATGCATTTTCATTATCTCATATAAGCCAACTACATATAAAAGCATACCACAATAACACGTACTAACATTTCTATCAATGTACCTTAACATCCACATATGCTAATGAATTTGCTAACAAAGGTAGCCAAAAATATACAATATAAACCCAATGATCAATACAATCAATATACCACCACACATATATATATGAGAATAACAAAGGTAACCGCAACAATATACATTTATATTATTGACATCTTCTAATAACAATAAAACATTAAAGAATACTTATTTGGATCAATAAAGTCATGTGTCTTAGGGCATGACTGCAACTTTCCACCCAAACATAAGTTCTTTGTCCGGCCCTAGAGACTACCCCTGAGCTGGGAAAGAATCCACTAGATAGGAGAATAACTTTAAGGAAAGCCCTCCCACTCTCATCTAACACCTAGTCCTTAATCATGCATCAAGTATGAATATCTTATTTAATTATAGGTTAATATACTGTACCCCAAGGTATAAGTCTCCGCATTTCTTCCATCTTGTCTATGCATACTATGCTTTGCTCATTTATTACCAATGCTCAAGTGTCCTACCCTCACCTTGTACACACTTCAGGATATGTAAAAGTTTTATGTATATAAGAACCTTGCAGGTAAAGAATGGGCCAATTCCATTCCACATGAAATTTCACATATCAAAATATATATAATTATATATATATATATATAATTACTTGCACGCAAGGAAAATGGCCTACACCCCTCCCACAAAGGTCACTTTTGAGTGTGGATAAACACACAACACTAGTAATTCAAAATGCAACGCAAGAATCAGAAGCGCCCCCCTACAAAACTCCAACTCTTTGAGCTGCAATCAAAACACAAAGCAAATGATAAAAAAAGATATGATAGAGATGTGGGCTGCGCCCTCCCTCTAGATCACTTGCATAATGATTAACTGCAACGAAGAGAGGTATGAAAACTACACAACGAATTAAAAAGACAGCGAAATCAATCACAATCTTTGCGAATGGAAAGTGTCGCTCTTCCAAAATTTCCATCCACAAGAACAAATTACATTCTAGAGACAGAGATAATAAATGTACATAAGCAAAGAAATTATCTAAGGATCCACGATGGTTACGTCCTCTTTAATCTCTCCACGAGAGAGGTATGTAATATATATAGATATATCATTCGATACTTGCAAATCAAAAGGTTTGGGCTGCCTCCCTTTCCCCACATCCCACACAGTCGAGCTTGATAGAAAGAATAGATATATTAACTGTTCAAAATAGAAAACTCACCCTCCGCCCTTGGTTCATAACTATACAAGCTTGATGACGAATATATATATATATATATAAAATGAGCTAGCATCCAAATTATAACATATCTATTTGAAATCCTTGTTATTATTCACTATCTTTTTTTCTTTAAATTTTACAAGATGTTGATGATGATGTTCAATTAAAGATATGTGACAACTTTATTTATATATTTTTAATCTCCTTGTAGAAAATTCTATGTGGTAAAATTTATTTGAAGCTATATTGCTTTACAAACATTACAACAAAATAAAAATAAAAACTATAATCTAGATAAATAATTGATCAACATAATTTAAACAGATAACAATATTCACTCTAAATTTTATTATAGATCAAATAAAGCAAATTAGGACGAAGACCGCATTTTCAAAGAAAAAATAAAGTGCATAAATTTGTGTATTGATTTTCACACACATGTGTGCAATGGGAGAAACTTCCATGGAATGTATTGTACACCTAATATATCAAGGTTTGTTTGGTTGGGGACTTGAAGGTTGAAGTTTTGAATCCAAAGGAAGGTAAATCATGTTAAACTTTGTAAACAAAGCAGCTAAAGTGGATGATTATGTTTTGTCCAACAAACATAGAAGAAAACATGTTTCCTCGTGAAAGGTCATAGGAGATGTATGTATATAATATACTTGTAAAGGAAATGTATATACATTGATAACTCCTTGGTGCTCAATGTTTGTGGTAGGATAACTTCGATACGAAGTGATGACTATACAATTATGGTATTGTTGGAACCACCTTAATGTTGTTAGTCACAATGAGAATGAAAACTAGAACAGTAAACCGGTATAGAAATGATATCATCCTAGCATCAAAATGTGAATCTATAAATTGTCTCAAAAAGAAATAGTGCTTGGGTTCGTTACTGAAGGGAACACCATTCACCATTTAATTTATTTACCCAAAACTGCGAAGATTACTACAACTAAGTTATGTCATATCTAGTATACCATAATTTCAAATAGGAATAGGTTACACTATGGTATAAACAATAATCTTGTCTATAAATAAAAATGTCGATAGCATTAATCTATTTTGGAATGATGTATTTTTAGTTTTCATTGTATAGTTTTTTGAACTATGCATTCCATCACACTCCATATTTACATATAGGGTTCATATTTTACAATGGTTTAACCATTGGAATTATAGGCAAGACTATTTAGCTTGCGTTTAGTAAAGGAGGAGTGTCGCACTACTATAGTTCGAGGCTTATGAACTTACACAATCAATCTAATTCATACTCATTTGAGATAAAGATTGTACGTTGGTATCCTCGATCCCGTGCTCGACGATTTTCAATTGTATGAATGGAGTTAATTCCATGTAGTTACCTTGAGGTATGGACTTTCAAGCATGGTAGATATTTTGATGAGTTTTTTTGAGATGGATAGTTTTGGGAACACAAGGCCTTGCGGCATAGATTAGTAGGCACCAAGAATCCTTTATGGACTACTTATGCTTTCTCTTTGAGTGTTTTATGTTCAATATCTCTTCCTCAAGAACATAAAATTGGGGTTTCCCATGGAGGGTTTCAAGCTTGATTTCAGCGTTTTAACAAATGATAACTCTAGATGGAGTGTTTATCATATATCGACATTCTTTTGTAAAATTTTTGTTCACAAGAATACCAATTTTAACTTGACCATTCAACTAGCTTCCTTCTAGTTATTGGATTTTTCTCACTTCAATTCTTGCGTTTTGTTTTCTACAAGTTGATGGATAAGTTCTAAGACTATCCATTCTTTCTCTTCATAGTGTTTGCACAATTCTTCGATGCTAATCCTTTTCGAGGTAAATATTTCAACAATTGCATTTCACATTATTGATATAAATACATAAATATATATATATATACAGAGAGAGAGATAAAGAGAGAAAATATCCACTTTTTAGTACTACTATACATGTTTTTAATATCGGTTGGTGTACTTATCTATTCCAGGTGTGTTATTTACTCTAGGGAATGAATTGTTGGTGGAGGACTTTAGGGTCATTGCCAAAGTAAATATTATTATTTTCTCATAGTTATAAATATATGTAGTAAAATCTATATTATTTTGTTTTATCTAAATTAATATCATTTATTTAAGTTTAGATTACATTATTTAATTGCACGTTTAAGTTTGCTAAAAAATAGAACATGAATATTTCCATAGCATAAATGAGATTTCATTTACTATTATGTGTAAATAAAAGAATAGCATTTTTTCTTTTTCTTTTTCCATATAAGTAGAAAAAATATAAATATTGTGGACCTAATGTTGAGCTCACCATAAAAAAGGAAAGATAAATTGATGTTTCTACTCTATAAACTGTTTAAATATGGTTTCTCTCCTAGAGTGCTAATATTTGTGGCTATGAAAATAGTTTCCATCTTTAGGTTCATGAGGACTAACATCTCTAAACATTTTTTTTCATGTCAAAATGACCTTTAGTTTTGCTAGTTTTATTTAATATAAATATTGTAAACAAATTTAATAATTAGATACTTTTCTAATAAGGAGTGACTATAACAATAAAACATAAGTTTAAATTATTCCATTTTTTTCTTAGAAAATCTCATAAAATGAAAATTAATGAGCGATATGAAATAAAATTATTTGCTTTCCAAAATACAAACTGATTTGGGAATGTCCACAAACCACCCAACCATCATCTAAGACTTGTAACTTTATCCGAAAAGGACACCCACAAAACAAACCGTGATAATACCAAAACGAAATTAACTCAACTCAAATAGTTCCATTATACACAAACTTTCGGCCCATAACTACAATGAGATAAAAAAGTACCCTATTGTGAGTGCCACACCTAACATTCGCAATGCTCACAATTGTGTGCATGGTGAGTCTTTTACATGGTCTCCGCTTGTTCAAGAAAACAATGTTTACCACTCCAAAATATTAATATTGATAGTTACTCTTAATACCCGCCTCAAGCCACACTTTCATGTGCTCTTCAGTATGATCACGGAGAGTCCAAAATCTTTACTCTAAGACTTTATCATGTAGCTTACAGAGGTATCAAACCATTTTTAAATTTGGGCATGAGCTGAAATCCTACCTTGAAGTGTATACCGATTTCATCTCAAAATATCAAAGATAAATGTCTTTAGAGGAAAGAAAGTGAATGGAGTATTGTTTTACATAGTTGCGGGATGGACGAAATTTTATTGACCAGTGTGAGTCTCACATTCGTTGATGCAATCTTGACTATGTTTAGTTGAAGGAAGACTAATGTGTGGTAATGGATTCCACACACAAATTATAATAGTTTGTATTGGTGCGTGCTTGAAGGTCACACGCTTGAATCCAAGAGGGGGTAACATACGTACACCTTTGTACAATAAGCTATTAATTGATTTTTATCCTTGAAGGTCACGGGTTTTAATATGGTATATACACCTTCATAAAACAAATAGTCAATTCATTCCCCATTAGAGACTATTTATCCGAGGGGACCCTCATACATCAATTTTAATCTAATTAAACTGCAACTTTAAATTGGTTATTGTCTATCCCCCACAGCGGGTGACAAGTGTGGGCCAACCAAGAGATCTGGTGGATAGACACAAGGCTAGACACATTCATGTGCCAATAAAGAGGTCGGACACATACCCGCTCGAGTCATCCGGGCATCTCGAGAAGTCATCATAAAGCGGGAAAGGAATACCGTCAGCTTGCGAAGTAGTGTCGATTAACCACTCCTGCATCCGGTTGGTCTTGTCTTTGCGTTTTGGTTTGACTCTGAGCAATGTCCATTACTCCCATGAAGAAATTCGAGTGGGGCAGTATGCACACACTCATGATAAGGGAAGACACAAAGAGGAAGGAGGTCCATACATCCCTGGGAGAAAGGAGAAGCTGCAAACGTTTGAACAGAGCTTGGAACACCTTGCGAATCTCTCTCCTGAACATTTTCATTGTTCATGGAATATTGTCATCTGTTCAGCTCGCAGCTGAAGCAAAAATGCCACCCACAAAGAGAACTTATACGAGGCACAAGTCCAAACACACAGGCCCTTATCCCGGCCCGCCGGTGCATTTCCATGCATGACATAGTGGGGAAGGCCCGTCGTTACATGAAAGAAATCCCAAAGCAAGCTTAGGAGGACATTAAAGAAGATTAAGAGGATGCTCAGTCGCCTCGAGGCTGTCTTTCGAGTACATAAATCAGGAATGAATTCGAAGCTCTGGTTTGGGACACGGGAACAACAGAGGTCGCACCACCCTTTACAAAAGGACCCTCGATTATCATTGGATGTAAAATTCGGTTATGGGTAAGACCCTGGTAGAAAAAGGAGAATCTCATGTGGAAATCCTTTTGCAGCAAGATTAGATGGTTGGCTATTTCAGGAAGATCCACCAAAATCAATAGCAAATTTCCCACCGGTTGAACATTTAGCTCGGTTTTTTGTTTTGGGTATGTCTTCATTTTTGGTTTTGATATGTCATTACAGTTAGTGCTGTTGTTTTTAATTTCATGGCAATCTACCTTTGTAGAGTGGATAGCAAATCTCAAACTTTCTAGTACAGTCTTGTTTCCTTTCGGGGAAGAATGCTGAAAGTTTGATTTTGGGTTTGTTTTTATGTATTTGTTTCTAATTGCAATATAAAGAACTACCCTAACTTACCAAAAAAAAAATTGGTCACTATCTAAATGATCAACAAAAGTTAAATTATTCTTCTTATTATTATTACTATACCTTTTCTAGTAGTTTAAGTCTAGCATTCTAAGGTTAGTAGTTATATGATTTAAATATATCTATTGTTTCTTCTCCAAGAATACACATTAAAAGATTATATAAAAACACATTAAATTTATTATATTGTTAATATTTATAAACATAATTAAAACATTATTTTCTATTTCAAAAATGAAAGTTAATGTTTTATATTTGTTGTATTATGTTAAATTCACATTAAAAAAATAGATTCCATGAAAATAATTTTTCAAACAAATTTTGTTTATGATTAAAACTAAAACATGTAGACCTAGCAGAAAAGAAAACTTCAAATATGCATAAAACTTCATATCTTTGTATTCCATTTTCTTTTTCGCATTGCAAATAATTTGTCGTTTTTGGCGTTTTACTTCTGAAGGAAATGAAGGAAGAATAAACTGAATCCTCCCGAGACAAATAGGATCCTAGCAGAAACTTCGTATATGCATCAAACTTGTGCACATCTTTGTACCCCATTTTTTTTATCTTCACTTGTAAATAATCGTTTTGTTTGGCTTTCGTCTTCTGAACCAAATGAAGGTAGAATAGGCTCAGCATCGGTCATTTTGTAAATGTAATATGCTGCACTAGTCTTCCCCGGAAGCTGCTGTTGACTTATCGTTTCACAAGTATAACCCTGTGGGCAAACTGGTTTCGTCCACGAAGATTGACACGTTCCACCATCTACACGAACTGCAATGGAGAATATCATGGGCCTGAAACATCTTAATACCCTCTCCACCAATGCTTCCAAATCACAATCCTTGGGATCATAACCCATCGCCTCAAAGCTTCCATAACTGAAGCCATCCTCGGGAGTTACATGAATTGTAGAAAAAGCTGGTCCTTCAATTGAATTCATGGAGTAGCCGCATGGATGAAATTCAAAATCACAGATTTTCGCCTCCGGAAGAATTTGGGATATACCGGATTCAAGAGTCATTTCTGCCGCACAATTACATCGATCCTTGTAAAACAGAGAAGCCTGCTTGCGGTCGAGCTGGGTCATGCACATCTCCAGTGTAAAAATTGGTTCAGTCGCAACCTTAGATGTAAAATCATCAGTCGAGGGCAAGTAGATATGCCAGTTATAATACGTTGCAGAATTTCCCATAACAAAAGCCATGCCACCCGATCCAAGAGTTCCAAAGTACTTGTCCAGATATGACACTTCCTCGGAGAAGCTGCGGTGAGGAAATGACTGGGCTCCAGGAAACATGAATGTTCCTCGACTGTATTTAACATTTTTTACCGAGAGAGACAAGCTGCTTGCATTGCTTAATATCAGAGGGATGGAAAGGAGCAGTTTGGTAGTCCCACAGGTTTTGAGAATGATCTTGAATGGATAAACAAACAGACTCGACTCTGACAGCACATATGAATCAAAATACTCACTAGAGAGCTCATCAACGATGGTGCATTCAGCTGCTTTGAGCATTTCGTCCAACTGCATTCGGCTGAGTGACCGAAGGCCCCTTCTTTCTGAGTGAGTAAAAAATGAGTCTGCAAAGAACTCAATCTCTAGCCGTTTTTCAAATCCTTCAAATCCAATTGCTGTGGTCGGGGCAACTGGTTCCTGACCAGCCACCAACATTTTCAATTGTAGAAAGGGGGAGACGTTAAGTTCTTGATTGATTTCTGGATTGAGAAAGGAGCGGAAGAAATTGGAGTTTAAAACAGGCAGTTTTCCAAAGCGTCTAAGCAGAAATTGCCACTCTACTCGAGGGGAGAGCCGATCGGACAGCAGTCAAGTGGAGCTACACACCAGTTCCTAGTGATCTATATTTAACTTTTAAGCCTAGGAAACCCACAAGAAAATACTATAGTAGTATGGCTTTCTGAGGCACGGAAATTACACAGCCATTTGCACAGTACGATTGGATTTGGATCACGGGCATTGTAAGGCGCTATACATATATTAGACGCCAGGATAGTTTGGGCCGACGTGGGAAACAAGAGTGACCCAGCCCGGCTTCTAAAGAAGCCAAGAGTTGGTTCTTATTTTTTTTTTTCTACGCAAGTCTGTCTCATGTGTTTAATATATAGCTCAAATATATTTAATTTATAATTTACACTCATTGAAAATTAATGTTAATTTTATTACAGTTTATAGTAATTAAAAGAAACAATATGTTTAATTTAAAAAGTTTGAATTAACACGATCACATTTGTGGAGTTCCCTGCAATTATTATTATTTCAAAGAAAAGAAAAATTAGATGTTGGTATTGTCCCTTCAGGGTTAGGTCTTCATGATTAGGTGATAGTATTAAAAAATTTAATTTGTCTCATGTATCATTGTATAAATATAATATCTCGTTATTTGCAATAATTTATTTAAACTCTTGCACAAGAGGAAGAATTATTCACAATTCTGGAATACATATCCATTGTATTATATTCTTAGTTATTTTTCATATGTGTTTAATTATTTGTATGATATCTTTGTATTATTCACTATCTTTTTTTTCTTTAAATTTTGCAAGATGTTGATGATGATGTTGAATTAAAGATATAACAAATAATTGATAAACTTAAAGTACAAATATTAAACTTATAACAATCTTCATTATAAATTTTATTATAGATCAAATAAAAGAAATTATGAAGAAGATAATGGAGCCTTTTCAAACTAAAAATAAAGTGCTTAGATTTGTATATTGATTTTCACACACGTGTATGCAATGGGACAAGCTTTTATGGAATGTATTGTACGCCTAATATATCATGGTTATTTTGGTTGAGGAGTTGAAGGTTATATTTTATAATCCAAAGGAGGGTAAATTTTGTTAAACTTTGTAAACAAATCAACTAAAGTGGATGATTATGTTTTGTCCCACAAGCATAGAAGAAAACATGTTTCCTCCTGAAATGTCATAGGAAATTTTATGTATATAATATACTTGTACAGGAAATGTATATACATTGATAACTCCTTGGTGCTCAATGTACATGGTAGGATAACTTGGATAAGAAGTGATGCCTATACAATTATGGTATTGTTGGCACCACCTTAATGTTGCTAGTCACAATGAGAATCAAAACTAGAAGAGTAAACAGATACATAAATGATATCATCCTAGCATTAAAATGTGAATCTATGATATCATGTGATGTATGTATATAATATACTTGTAAAGGAAATGTATATACATTGATAACTCCTTGGTGCTCAATGTTTGTGGTAGGATAACTTCGATACGAAGTGATGACTATACAATTATGGTATTGTTGGCACCACCTTGATGTTGTTAGTCACAATGAGAATCAAAACTAGAACAGTAAACCGGTATAGAAATGATATCATCCTAGCATTAAAATGTGAATTTATAAATTGTCTCAAAAAGAAATAGTGTTTGGGATCGTTATTGAAGGGAACACCATTCACCATTTAATTTATTTACCCAAAACTGCAAAGATTACTACAACTAAGTTATGTCATATCTAGTATACCATAATTTCAAATAGGAATAGGTTACACTATGGTATAAAGAATAATCTTGTCTATAAATAAAAATGTCGATAGCATTAATCTATTTTGGAATGATGTATTTTTAGTTTTCATTGTATATTTTTTTGAACTATGCATTCCATCACACTCCATATTTACATATAGGGTTCATATTTTACAATGGTTTAACCATTGGAATTATAGGCAAGACTATTTAGCTTGCGTTTAGTAAATGAGGAGTGTCGCACTACTATACTTCGAGGCTTATGAACTTATACAATCAATCTAATTCATACTCATTTGAGCTAGAGATTGTACGTTGGTATCCTCGATCCCATGCTCGACGATTTTTAATTGTATGAATGGAGTTAATTCCATGTAGTTACCTTGAGGTATGGACTTTCAAGCATGGTAGATATTTTGATGAGTTTTCTTGAGATGGATAGTTTTGGGAACACAAGGCCTTGCGACATAGATTAGTAGGAACCAAGAATCCTTTATGGATTACTTATGCGTTCCTTTTGAGTGTTTTATGTTCAATATCTCTTCCTCAAGAACATAAAATTGGGGTTTCCCATGGAGGGTTTCAAGCTTGATTTCAGCGTTTTAACAAATGATAACTCTAGATGGAGTGTTTATCATATATCGACATTCTTTTTTAAAATTTGTGTTCATAATAATACCAATTTTACCTTTACCATTCAACTAGCTTCCTTCTAGTGATTGGATTTTTCTCACTTCAATTCTTGCATTTTTTTTCTACAAGTCGATGGATAAGTTGTAAGACTATCCATTCTTTCTCTTCATAGTGTTTGCACAATTCTTCGATGCTAATCCTTTCCGAGGTAAATATTTCAACAATAGCATTTCACATTATTGATATAAATATATATATAGAGAGAGAGAGAGATAAAGAGAGAAAATATCCACTTTTTAGTACTACAATACATGTTTTTAATCTCGGTTGGTGTAATTATCTATTTCAAGTGTGTTATTTACTCTAGGGAATGAATTGTTGGTGGAGAACTTTAGGGTCATTGCAAAAGTAAATATTATTATTTTCTCATAGTTATAAATATATGTAGTAAAATCTATATTATTTGTTTTATCTAAATTAATATGATTTATTTAAGTTTAGATTACATTATTTAATTGCACCTTTAATTTTGCTAAAAAATAGAACATGAATAATTCCATAGCATAAATCAGATTTCATTTACTATTATGTGTAAATAAAAGAATAGCATTTTTTCTTTTTCTTTTTCATATAATTAGAAAAAATATAAATATTGTGGAGCTAATGTTGAGCTCACCATACAAAAGGAAAGATAAATTGATGTTTCTACTCTATAAACTAATTAAATATGGTTTCTCTCCTAGAGTGCTAATATATGTGGCTATGAAAAAGTTTCCATCTTTAGGTTCATGAGGACTAACATCTCTAAACATTTTTTTTCAACTCAAAATAACCTTTAGTTTTGCTAGTTTTATTTAATATAAATATTGTAAACAAATTTAATAATTAGATACTTTTCTAATAAGGAGTGACTGTAACAATAAAATAGAATTTTAAATTATTCCATTTTTCTCTTAGAAAATCTCATAAAATCAAAATTAATGTGTGATATGAAATAAAATTATTTGCTTTCCAAAATACAAACTGATTTGGGAATGTCCACAAACCACCCAATCATCATCTAAGACTTGTAAAGGCCTCACAATAAAAGACCTAGAAGTGAAGAAGAAGAAGAAGAAGAAAGAACCTTCTTCAAAAGAAGATCTAGGAGAAATAGAGAAGAAGATGCAGAAGAATATCTTCTTTTCTCCGCATTCTCTGGATCTATAACTCCTGGAGAAGATACATGGGTTATTGATAGTGGTGCTTCAAAGCACATGACAGGTCAGAAAAAGACTCTCTCAAGGATTGAAGAAAAGACTTCTCCCCAAAAGGTATCTCTAGGAGATTACTTTCAATATCCCATCAAGGGAATTGGTGAAGCAAGCTACAAGCTTGATTCAGGTACCTCCCTGAAAATGAAAGAAATATTGTATGTACCAGGATTGAAGAAGAACTTGTTATCCATCTCAGCATTGGATAAGAAAGGCTACAAGATTGCAGTCATTGATGGACAAGTCTTAATGTGGTCCAAAGGAAAGTCTATCAAGGATGCAATTATCATTGGTGAAGAAGAAGGAGGTTTATACAATCTTAAGGGTCTTCCAGAAGCAGCTCTTTTTCATGAAACCTTTAGCCCAAATGAACTATGGCATAGGAGACTTGCTCACATTAACTACAAGGCACTACCCTATGTAAGCAAGGTAGTTATAGGTTTGCCAGACTTAAAGTCTAATCATGATGGCACATGCAAAGGCTGTGCAAAATGGAAGAATGTCAAGAACCCATTTCCCAGAAGTGAAACAAAGACTAAAGGTACCCTCGAGTTAATACACTTTGATGTATGTGGACCAATGCCCTCCACATCTTTGAGTGGATATGAATACTATGTCACATTCATTGATGACTACTCAAGGAAAACTTAGATATTCTTTCTAAAAGGTAAGAATGAAGTCTTTGAAAAATTCAAAGAGTTTAAGGCCTTAATAGAAAATATCTCAGAAAAGAAAATCAAGATTCTCAGAACAGACAATGGCGGGGAATATACTTCAAAGGAATTTGAAGACTTTTGTAAAGGAGCTGGAATCAAAAGGGAACTAACCACTCCCTACAATCCCCAACAAAATGGGGTTGCTGAAAGGAAGAATAGACCTATCATGGAAGCTGTAAAGACTATGATTCAGGATCAAGATCTTCCTATGTATCTATGGGCTGAAGCAGCCAAGACAGCTGTCTATGTACAAAATAGACTTTCTCATAGTGCTCTTGAATTTAAGACTCCAGAAGAAGTATTCACAGGAAAGAAGCCTGAGGTAAGTCATCTAAAAATATTTGGATGTCCTGTATATATTCACATTCCAAAAGAAAAGAGAACCAAGTTGGATCCCTCTGGTAAGAAAGGAATATTTGTTGGATATTGTGAAACATCCAAAGCTTTTAGAATTTACATACCTGGTTTTCATCATATGGATATAAGTAGAGATGTAACATTTGATGAAGAAACAGCTATCAAGAAATCTAGGAAGTACCAACTTGAATAAATCTATGAAGAATATTCACCTCCTAGAGTTACAAAAGCTGTACCCATTCCTGAAGATGATACACCAAAAGATCATGATATGATAGAACCTCAAGAACCCTCTCTTTAAAATTTATCTAGAAAAAGAAGACCAACATGGGATAGAGACATTATTCAAGGAGCTGAAAAATATGGAGCTCCTGAAGGTTCCACTAGAGAAAGGAAGAAACCCAAGTTTGTATCCAACTATGTGGCCTTAATGTGTGATCTTGTGGATCATCAACCCACCAGCTATGAGGAAGCAGCTCAAGAAAATGAGTGGGTAGAAGCTATGACATAAGAGTACCAGTGAATAATGAAAAATGATGTTTGGGACATAGTTCCCAAACCAAAGGATAAAAGTGTGGTTTCTTCCAAATGGATTTTCAAGATAAAACATGCTGCAGATGGTAGCATTGAAAAATACAAGGCAAGATTTGTAGCTAGAGGGTTCTCTCAAAAGGAGGGAATAGACTATGAAGAAACATTTGCACCAGTTGCTAGGTACACTTCAATTAGAACTATCATGGCACTTGCATCTATGATGAAGTGAAAATTACACCAGATGGATGTTAAAACAACCTTCCTGAATGGTGTCATTGAAGAAGAAGTGTACGTGGAACAACCATAAGGTTTTGAGGTCAAAGATAGAAGAACTCATGTATGCAAGTTGAAAAAGGCTTTGTATGGATTGAAGCAAGCTCCCAGAGCTTGGTACAGAAGGATTGACAGTTTCTTAACAGGTATGGGCTTTACCAAGAGTAAAGCTGATCCAAATCTCTATCTCAAAATTATGGATGATGAACCTGTTATATTACTATTGTATGTGGATGATCTATTTCTAACAGGAAATAAGAACCAAATTATCGAATGTAAGAAGAAGCTTTCTTCCGAATTTGAAATGAAGGATCTAGGATTAATGCACTACTTCTTAGGTCTAGAAGTATGGAAAGAACCAAAAGGAATCTTCCTAAATCAAGGTAAGTATGCTGTGGAGATCTTGAAAAGATTTGACATGTTGGAGTGTAAGACCATGGCTACTCCCATGGACTCCAACTTAAAATTATTAGTTGATGACTCATCAGAATTAGTGGATGTAACTCTATATAGACAAATCATTGGGTCATTGATGTATTTGACAAATACCAGACCAGACATATGCTTTGCTGTAAATACTTTGAGTCAATTTCTAGTAGAACCAAGGAAGGTTCACCTAATAGCTGCAAAGCATGTAATGAGGTATCTAAAAGGTACTTTAGATTTTGGTCTTTACTACCTCAGAAATCATGAACTTAGGTTACATGGTTATTCAGATTCTGATTGGGCAGGAAGTGTTTCAGACAGGAAGAGTACATCAGGTGGATGTTATGGACTTAGATCTGCCATGATCTCTTGGATTAGCAAGAAACAATCCAGTGTGGCTCTCAGTACCGCTGAAGCAGAATATATAGCTGCCTACTCTGCTAGCTGTGAAGCAATATGGCTTCGAAAACTACTATCTGGAGTATTTGACTTAGAATTGGATCCTACTGTGATTATGTGTGACAATCAAAGTTGTATCAAGATGACAGAAAATCCGATATTTCACGATAAGTCAAAACACATAGAGATCTGATACTTTTATATACGAGATGTGGTGCAAAGAGGAGCTATTAAGCTCGAGTATGTGCGCACTGAGAATCAAATTGCTGATATTTTGACCAAACCTCTGTCTCGAGTGAAATTTGAATACTTCCGAGACAAACTTGGTGTGGTTCAAAAGGACTCTCCTCGAAAGGGGGAGTAGTGTGGTCTCTAATGATGAGATTGCCTCATCGACAGCAAGGTCGATGATGTGGATACATGTTTTAGATACTTAGACTTAGGAATCTTATATTTAGATTACTTATTTTCTCTCACTTACTTTTGCTTCACTGATGTATTAATGAGGATACATAGTTTATTGATATTTTATTGTTGTATCATTAAGGATACATGTCTTACTAATGTATTGATGAGGATACATGTTTTATTGATGTATTGACAAGAATACATGTTTTAATGATATCTGTATTGATAAGGATATAGATGGGGATTGTATCATCCCTGGACTTTGGTCCCTTGAGTTGATCCGTAGACGTATGGTCTCCGAGAATGAAGTCCTTAATGGACAGATGGGGATTGTATCATCACTGGACTTTGGTCCCTTGAATTGATCCGTAGACGCATGGTCTCCGAGAATGAAGTCCTTCATGGACAGATGGGGATTGTATCATCCCTGGACTTTGGTCCCTTGCATTGATCCATAGACGTATGGTCTCCAAGAATGAAGTCCTTAATGGACAGATGGGGATTGTATCATCCCTGGACTTTGGTCCCTTGAATTGATCCGTAGATGTATGGTCTCCGAAAATGAAGTCCTTAATGGACAGATAGGGATTGTATCATCGCCGGACCTTGGTCCCTGAATTGATCCATAGACATATGGTCTTCGAGAATAAAGTCCTTAGTGGACAGATGGGGATTGTATCAACCCCGGACTTCGCTCCCTGAATTGATCCATAGACGTATGGTCTCCGAGAAGTGGGGATTGTATCATCCATGGACTTCGGTCCTTGAATTGATCTGTAGACGTATGGTCTCTGAGAAGTGGGGATTGTATCATCCCTGGACTTTGGTCCCTTAATTGATCCGTAGACGTATGGTCTCCAAGAAGTGGGGATTGTATCATCCCCAGACTTTGGTCCCTGACTTGATCCGTAGACGTATGGTCTCTGAGAAGTGGGGATTGTATCATCCCCGGACCTTCGTCCCTGAATTGATCCGTAGAGGTATGGTCTCCGAGAAGTAGGGATTGTATCATCCCCAGACCTCGGTCCCTGAATTGATCCGTAGACATATGTCTCCGAGAAAGTGATTCATTGATGATGTGGTTACTTGTATCGGTAGGATACTTGTATTGATGATGTGGTTACTTGTGTCGGTAGGATACTTGTATTGATGTGGTTACTTGTATCGATAGGATACTTGTATTGATGATGTGGTTACTTGTATCGGTAGGATACTTGTATTCATGATGTGGTTACTTGTATCGGTAGGATACTTGTATTGATGATGTAGTTACTTGTATCGGTAGGATACTTGTATTGATGTGGTTACTTGTATTGGTAGGATACTTGTATTGATGATGTGGTTACTTGTATCGGTAGGATACTTGTATTGATGATGTGGTTAATTGTATCGGTATGGATACTTGTATTAATGATGTGGTTACTTGTATTGGTATGGATACTTATATTGATGATCGCGAGATGACGATATTGATGATCGTGCGATGACGATATTGATGATCGTGCGATGACGATGCTGATGATCGTGCGATGACGATGCTGATGATTGTGAGATGACGATGCTGATGATCATGGGATGACGATGCTGATGATCGTACGATGACGATACTGATGATTGTGAGATGACGATACTGATGATCGTGCGATGACGATGATGATGATCGTGAGATGACGATGCTGATGATCATGGGATCACGATGCTGATGATCATGCGATGACGATGCTAATGATCGTAAGATGACGATGATAATTGAAGACAACTTCCGATGATATATAGATGTATCATGTATGATGTAGTCGATGACTCCTTGCTCCTGCAGACGTTGTTATAATATCCTTCTCGTTAAGGGGGAGTGTTGAATATTGTAACTTCTAAGAATATTATAATTGTACTTTATTATTCCGGAGATGTTTCATCCCTCCGGGGTAACTCTATTACTTATCCGGAGATGATTATTCCTCCGAGGGTGTGTGGTAACTAGGGTTATTTGACCCACCATGTGGGGGTCGGCCCTGATAATATATTTTAGGGGTTATTAGACTTCTCAAGTAGAGGTCAGCCCCATTAGGACTTTTAGTCAGTCGGGGACTAATATAAATAGAGGAGGCGAACTCCTCATTAGATACACTGACTTACTTGAGAAAAGTAGCGCACTTGTCTCGGAGGTCTGCTAAGGAGATAAAGAAGGTGGGAGCACATCTTGTATTTCGGTTGATCATCTTATTGAGGAAAGCTTTGCTGGGTTTTCTACCCCATGAGGTTTTCCCAGGGTAAATTCTGTGTCTATCTTGTGATTATGCTTCTTTCAGTGATCTTGCTAGTCTATTTGGTTTAAACTTAACAAATAATTGATAAACTTAAAGTACAAATATTAAACTTATAACAATCTTCATTATAAATTTTATTATAAATCAAATAAAAAAAATTATGAAGAAGATAATGGAGCCTTTTCAAACTAAAAATAAAGTGCTTAGATTTGTATATTGATTTTCACACACATGTGTGCAATGGGAGAAGCTTTTATGGAATGTATTGTAGACCTAATATATCATGGTTATTTTGGTTGAGGACTTGAAGGTTATATTTTATAATCCAAAGGAGGGTAAATTTTGTTAATCTTTGTAAACAAAGCAACTAAAGTGGATGATTATGTTTTGTCCCACAAGCATAGAAGAAAACATGTTTCCTCCTGAAATGTCATAGGAAATTTTATGTATATAATATACTTGTACACGAAATGTATATACATTGATAACTCCTTGGTGCTCAATGTACGTGGTAGGATAACTTGGATAAGAAGTGATGCCTATAAAATTATGGTATTGTTGGCACCACCTTAATGTTGCTAGTCACAATGAGAATCAAAACTAGAAGAGTAAACAGATACATAAATGATATCATCCTAGCATTAAAATGTGAATCTATAAATTGACCAAAAAAGAAATAGTGTCCGGGTTCAATAATGAAGGGAACACAATTCACGATTTAATTTATTTACCCAAAACGATAGCCTTAGTCAATTTTGGAATGACGTATTTTTAGTTTTGATTGTATAGGTTGCTTAACTATGCATTCCATCATAGTCTATATTTACGTATAGGGTTCATATTTTACAATGGATTAACCATTGCACCTATTGACAAGGCTATTTAGCTCAAGGGTTTAGTAAAGGAAGAGTGCCACACTACTATACTTTGACACTTATACTATCAATCTACTTCATACTCATTTGAGCTAGATTT
This sequence comes from Larix kaempferi, assembly GCA_027924585.1. Classification (NCBI taxonomy): domain Eukaryota; kingdom Viridiplantae; phylum Streptophyta; class Pinopsida; order Pinales; family Pinaceae; genus Larix; species Larix kaempferi. The sequence continues at coordinate 571,532 of BSBM01002149.1, read as the reverse complement.
TGTGCATTGTTATCCTCGGTCCCTTCAATTCATGAGCTCGACAAGTACTTCTAATAAGTTCATATTAAACATATAATACACAATAGCTTCTATAAAGTTTCCATGTTTCCAAAATCGTAGAGATTATATTGAGGTTTATTTAACATTTGAATATTTCCTACCAATAATAATCAATCCATTCATCAATCTACTTGAATCGATTACAAAGTCTATTTCTTTCCCCTTGAATGTTGTGAGAAACGACTTGAATATACATCCGATCTACTGCACAACTTTGGTTAGTCCAAGTACTACTCCTTTTTAAACTTACACATTTTGTTTACATGCATTTTCATTATCTCATATAAGCCAACTACATATAAAAGCATACCACAATAACACGTACTAACATTTCTATCAATGTACCTTAACATCTACATATGCTAATGAATTTGCTAACAAAGGTAGCCAAAAATATACAATATAAACCCAATGATCAATACAATCAATATACCACCACACATATATATATGAGAATAATAAAGGTAACCATGACAATATACATTTATATTATTGACATCTTCTAATAACAATAAAACATTAAAGAATACTTATTTGGATCAATAGACTCATGTGTCTTAGGGAATGACTGCAACTTTCCACCCAAACATAAGTTCTTTGTCCGGCCCTAGAGACTACCCCTGAGCTGGGAAAGAATCCAATAGATAGGAGAATAACTTTAAGGAAAGCCCTCCCACTCTCATCTAACACCTAGTCCTTAATCATGCATCAAGTATGAATATCTTATTTAATTATAGGTTAATATACTGTACCCGAAGGTATAAGTCTCTGCATTTCTTCCATCTTGTCTATGCATACTATGCTTTGCTCATTTATTACCAATGCTAAAGTGTCCTTCCCTCACCTTGTACACACTTCAGAATATGTAAAAGTTTTATGTATATAAGAACCTTGCAGGTAAAGAATGGGCCAATTCCATTCCACACGAAATTTCACACATCAAAATATATATAAATATATGTATATAATTACTTGCATGCAAGGAAAAGGGCCTACACCCCTCCCACAAAGGTCAGTTTTGAGTGTGGATAAACACACAACACTAGTAATTCAAAATGCAACGCAAGAATGGGAAGCACCCCCCTACAAAACTCCAACTCTTTGAGCTGCAATCAAAACACAAAGCAAATGATAATAAAAAAATATGATAGAGATGTGGGTTGCACCCTCCCTCTAGATCACTTGCATAATGATTAACTGCAACGAAGAGAGGTACGAAAACTACACAACGAATTAAACAGACAGCGAAATCAATCACAATCTTTGCGAATGGAAAGTGTCGCTCTTCCAAAATTTCCAGCCACAAGAACAAATTACATTCTAGAGATAGAGATAATGAATGTACATAAACAAAGGAATTATCTAAGGATCCACGATAGTTACGTCCTCTTTAAGCTCTCCACGAGAGAGGTATGTAATATAGATATATATATCATTCGATACTTGCAAATCAAAAGGTTTGGGCCGCCTCCCTTTCCCCACATCCCACATAGTCGAGCTTGATAGAAACAATAGATATATTAACTGTTCAAAGAAGAAAACTCACCCTCCGCCCTTGGTTCATAACTATACAAGCTTGATGATGAATATATATATATATATATATATATATATATATATATATATATATATATATATATATAAAATGAGCTAGCATCCAAATTATAACATATCTATTTGAAATCCTTGTTATTATTGACTATCTTTTTTTCTTTAAATTTTACAAGATGTTGATGACGATGTTCAATTAAAGATATGTGACAACTTTATTTATATATTTTTAATCTCCTTGTAGAAAATTCTATGTGGTAAAATTTATTTGAAGCTATATTGTTTTACAAAGATTACAACAAAATAAAAATAAAAACTATAATCTAGATAAATAATTGAGAAACATAATTTAAACAGATAACAATATTCATTATAAATTTTATTATAGATCAAATAAAGCAAATTATGACGAAGACCGCATTTTCAAAGAAAAAATAAAGTGCATGGATTTGTGTATTGATTTTCACACACATGTGTGCAATCGGAGAAACTTCCATGGAATGTATTGTACACCTAATATATCAAGGTTTGTTTGGTTGGGGACTTGAAGGTTAAAGTTTTGAATCCAAAGGAAGGTAAATTATGTTAAACTTTGTAAACAAAGCAGCTAAAGTGGGTGATTACGTTTTGTCCAACAAACATAGAAGAAAACATGTTTCCTCGTGAAAGGTCATAGGAAATGTATGTATATAATATACTTGTAAAGGAAATGTATATACATTGATAACTCCTTGGTGCTCAATGTTTGTGGTAGGATAACTTCAATACGAAGTGATGACTATACAATTATGGTATTGTTGGCACCACCTTAATGTTGTTAGTCACAATGATGATAAAAACTAGAACAGTAAACCGGTATAGAAATGATATCATCCTAGCATTAAAATGTGAATCTATAAATTGTTTCAAAAAGAAATAGTGTTTGGGTTCGTTACTAAAGGGAACACCATTCACCATTTAATTTATTTACCCAAAACTGCAAAGATTACTACAACTAAGTTATGTCATATCTAGTATACCATAATTTCAAATAGGAATAGGTTACACTATGGTATAAACAATAATCTTGTCTATAAATAAAAATGTCGATAGCATTAATCTATTTTGGAATGATGTATTTTTAGTTTTCATTGTATAGTTTTTTGAACTATGCATTCCATCACACTCCATATTTACATATAGGGTTCATATTTTACAATGGTTTAACCATTGGAATTATAGGCAAGACTATTTAGCTTGCGTTTAGTAAAGGAGTAGTGTCGCACTACTATACTTTGAGGCTTATGAACTTATACAATCAATATAATTCATACTCATTTGAGCTAGAGATTGTATGTTGGTATCCTCGATCCCATGCTCAACGATTTTTAATTGTATGAATGGAGTTAATTCCATGTAGTTACCTTGAGGTATGGACTTTCAAGCATGGTAGATATTTTGATGAGTTTTCTTGAGATGGATAGTTTTGGGAACACAAGGCCTTGCGACATAGATTAGTAGGCACCAAGAATTCTTTATGGATTACTTATGCTTTCTCTTTGAGTGTTTTATGTTCAATATCTCTTTGTCAAGAACATAAAATTGGGGTTTCCCATGGAGGGTTTCAAGCTTGATTTCAGCGTTTTAACAAATGATAACTCTAGATGGAGTGTTTATCATATATCGACATTCTTTTGTAAAATTTGTGTTCATAAGAATACCAATTTTAACTTGACCATTCAACTAGCTTCCTTCTAGTTATTGGATTTTTCTCACTTCAATTCTTGCATTTTGTTTTCTACAAGTTGGTGGATAAGTTCTAAGACTATCCATTCTTTCTCTTCATAGTGTTTGCACAATTCTTCGATGCTAATCCTTTCCGAGGTAAATATTTCAACAATTGCATTTCACATTATTGATATAAATATATATATATACAGAGAGAGAGATATGAAGAGAGAAAATATCCACTTTTTAGTACTACAATACATGTTTTTAATCTCGGTTGGTGTAATTATCTATTTCAAGTGTGTTATTTACTCTAGGGAATGAATTGTTGGTGGAGGACTTTAGGGTTATTGCCAAAGTAAATATTATTATTTTCTCATAGTTATAAATATATGTAGTAAAATCTATATTATTTTGTTTTAACTAAATTAATATGATTTATTTAAGTTTAGATTACATTATCTAATTGCACATTTAATTTTGCTAAAAAATAGAATATGAATGAATCCATAGCATAAATCAGATTTCATTTACTATTATGTGTAAATAAAAGAATAGCATTTTCTCTTTTTCTTTTTTCATATAATTAGAAAAAATATAAATATTGTGGACCTAATGTTGAGCTCACCATACAAAAGGAAAGATAAATTGATGTTTCTACTCTATAATCTACTTAAATATGGTTTCTCTCCTAGAGTGCTAATATATGTGGCTATGAAAATAGTTTACATCTTTAGGTTCATGAGGACTAACATCTCTAAACATTTTTTTTCAACTCAAAATAACCTTTAGTTTTGCTAGTTTTATTTAATATAAATATTGTAAACAAATTTAATAATTAGATACTTTTCTAATAAGGAGTGACTGTAACATTAAAATAGAATTTTAAATTATTCCATTTTTTTCTTAGAAAATCTCATAAAATGAAAATTAATGATCGATATGAAATAAAATTATTTGCTTTCCAAAATACAAACTGATTTGGGAATGTCCACAAACCACCCAACCATCATCTAAGACTTCTAACTTTATCCGAAAAGGACACCCACAAAATAAACCGTGATAATACCAAAACGAAATTAACTCAAGTCAAATAGTTCCCTTATACACAAACTTTCGGCCCATAACTACAATGAGATAAAAAAGTACCCTATTGTGAGTGCCACACCTAACATTCGCAATGCTCACAATTGTGTGCATGGTGAGTCTTTTACATGGTCTCCGCTTGTTCAAGAAAACAATGTTTACCAATCCAAAATATTAATATCGATAGTTACTCTTAATGCCCGCCTCAAGCCACACTTTTATGTGCTCTTCAGTATGATGACGGAGATTGCAAAATCTTTACTCTAAGACTTTATCATGTAGCTTATAGAGGTATCAAACCATTTTTAAATTTGGGCATGAGCTGAAACCCTACATTGAAGTGTATACCGATTTCCTCTCAAAATATCAAAGATAAATGTCTTTAGAGGAAAGAAAGTGAATGGAGTATTGTTTAACATAGTTGCGGGATGGATGAAATTTTATTGACTAGTGTGAGTCTCACATTCATTGATGCAATCTTGACTATGTTTAGTTGTAGGAAGACTAATGTGTGGTAATCGATTCCACACACAAATTATAATAATAGTTTGTATTGGTGCATGCTTGAAGGTCACACGTTTGAATCCAAGAGGGGGTAACATATGTACACCTTTGTACAATAAGCTATTAATTGATTTTTATCATTGAAGGTCACGGGTTTTAATCTGGTATATACACCTTCATAAAACAAATAGTCAATTCATTCCCCATTAGAGACTGTTTATCCGAGGGGACCCTCATACATCAATTTTAATCTAATTAAATTGCAACTTTAAATTGGTTACTATCTATCCCCCACAGCGGGTGCCAAGTGTGGGCCAACCAGGAGATCTGGTGGATAGACACAAGGCTAGACACATTCACGCGCCAACATAGAGGCCAGACACATACCTGCTCGAGTCATCCCCGCATCTCCGGAAGTCATCATAAAGTGGGAAAGGAATACCGTCAGCTTGCGAAGTACTGCCGATTAACCACTCCTGCATCCAGTTGGTCTTGTCTCTGCGTTTTGGTTTGACTCTGAGCAATGTCCATTACTCCCATGAAGAACTTCGAGTGGGGCAGTATGCACACACTCATGATAAGGGAAGACACAAAGAGGAAGCGGGTCCATACATCCCCGGGAGAAAGGAGAAGCTGCAAACGTTTGCACAGAGCTTGGAACACCGTGCGAATCTCTCTCCTGAACATTTTCATTGTTCGTGGAATATTGTCATCTGTTTAGCATGCAGCCGAAGCAAAACTGCCACCCATAAAGAGAAGTTATACCACGCACAAGTCCAAACACACAGGCCCTTATCCCGGCCCGCCGGTGCGTTTTCATGTACGACATAGTGGGGAAGGCCCGTCGTTACAAGAAAGAAATCCCAAAGCAAGCTTAGGAGGACATTAAAGAAGATTAAGAGGATGCTCAGTCACCTCGAGGCTGTCTTTCGAGTACATAAATCAGGAATGAATTCGAAGCTCTGGTTTGGGACCCGGGAACAACAGAGGTCGCACCACCCTTTACCAAAGGACCCTGGATTATAATTGGATGTAAAATTCGGTTATGGGTAAGACCCTGGTAGAAAAAGGAGAATCTCATATGGAAATCCTTTTGCAACAAGATTAGATGGTTGGCTATCTCAAGAAGATCCACCAAAATCAATAGCAAATTTCTCACCGGTTGAACATTTAGCTCGGTTTTTTGTTTTGCGTATGTCTTCATTTTTGGTTTTCATATGTCATTATAGTTAGTGTTGTTGTTTTTAATTTCATGGCAATCTACCTTTGTAGAGTGGATAGCAATTCTCAAACTTTCTAGTACAGTCTTGTTTCCTTTCGGGGAAGAATGTGAAAGTTTGATTTCGGGTTTGTTTTACCAGCCTTGGGAGGGCCCTCCACTCTGTATTTGTTTCTAATTGCAATATAAAGAACTATCCTAACTTACAAAAAAAAAAAATGGTTGCTATCTAAATTATAAACAAAAATTAAATTATTATTATTATTATTATACCTTTTTATAGTAGTCTAAGTTTAGCATTCTAAGATTAGTAGTTATATGATTTAATTATATCTATTGTTTTTTCTCCAAGAATACACATTAAAAGATTATATAAAAACACAATAAATATATTATATAGTTAATATTTATACACATAATTAAAACATTCTTTTCTATTTCAAAAATGAAAGTTAATGTTTGATATTTGTTGTATTATGTTAAATTCACATTAAAAAAATAGATTCCATTAAAATAATTTTTCAAACAAATTTTGTTTATGATTAATGTTAAAATCAAACAAAATGAAAACCCTAATTTATATATACTGGAATCTCCTGATTAAAAACAATGATTAGAAAATTAATTGCGGAAGCATACCTGAATCCATTGAAGGAGAAACCTTATAGGAAGAGAACCCTTTGAGATGGTCTTCCAATTCTAGCCACTAGATTCTGTGTCAACTTCTCTCTGAGAGGATTTTCAGAAATTGGAATGCGTAGTGGTAGAATGGGGACCATAACCCTATTTATAAACCGCTAGGCAGTTTTATCACAATAACCACTAGGGCAGTTTTAATTTTATCATAATTATATTTCTGCCCCTCATAGAAATAATAATTATCTAATGGTATCTACACAATAATCTCATGACAATTATACCCTTAAGCCAATTAATCAATTATTAATTAGATCACTATATTTAGGCTTAATTAAATGATAGCACACACATTTTAATTATTTACATGTGTGGCCCAAGTTATAGATTAATTACAAAAATTAATCTAACAATCTCCCACTGGGCCACATGCATATGTAATCAAATAAATGTGCTTAACCTTATGAGCTCAAAATTTGCTATCATGTCCTTAGGGTATATCCGAACAATCTGGTCCATTAACTATACTGACATAGGATCAAGGTGGCCTTTGTTACATCAATCGTTACTAGACCAATCAATGGTCACATATATTTGCACAGCTAAATGACATAGATCAATCATGAGTGCATAGCATGGAAATTACATGCAATGTGATCTATTCATGCCTATTTCCAACTGGTCCTACTTAACTTTATTAAGATCAAATCTTTAGCATAATTTAACAGAGTGCAATAAAATGAATACTTTATTTCTGCAGAACACAATCCAAATGTATAGATAAAGTCTAAACATAACATAGAGCAATATACAATGAATAATATAAACTCCCACTAAATTTGGATATCCTCAAATGAGACAACACCCATATGAGCAGTGTGCTCATGAAAGACCTTGGGTGGTAATCCCTTTGTAAGCGGATCCGCTATCATGGAATTTGTTCCAATATGCTCTATGGATATCTGTCCACTCTGTACTTTTTCTTTTACAACTAGGAACTTGATATCAATGTATTTTGATTTTGTAGAACTCCTGTTGTTATTGGAATATAAAACTGCTGATTTATTGTCACAAAATATCTTCAGTGGTCTTTCAATACCATCCAGAACACGCAGCCCAGTGACAAAATTTCGTAGCCATATTCCTTGATTGGATGCCTCATAACATGCTACAAACTCTGCTTCCATGGTGGATGAAGTTATGAGTGTCTGTTTGGCAGACCTCCATGAAATTGCTCCACCAGCCAACAGATAAATATAGCCTGATGTGGATCTTCTGCTGTCTTGGCATCCAGCAAAGTCGGAGTCGGAATACCCAATGATCTCTAACTGATCCGATCTCCTATATGTAAGCATGTACTCTTTTGTTCTCTGTAAATATCTCATAACCCTCTTGCCTGCTCTCCAATGATTCATTCCAGGGTTACTTAGATATCTGCCTAACATGCCAACAATGTACGCAATATCCGGACGTGTACATACCTGAGCATACATTAGACTCCCCACAGCCGAAGCGTAAGGAATCTTCTGCATTTCTTGACTTTCTAAACTATTTTTAGGGCATTGATTAAGACTGAATTTGTCTCCTTTAGCGACACGGGTATCACCTGGTTTGCTATTTTGCATGCCATACCTTTGGAGGACTTTATCAATATAGGTCCTTTGTGACAATCCTAAAATACCCCTAGAACGATCTCGGTGTATCTGGATTCCTAAGACAAGGGAGGCATCACCAAGATCTTTCATCTCAAAATGTTTTGATAAAAATCTCTTGGTGTCGTGCAATATGCTAATATCATTTGTGGCTAGCAATATGTCATCGACATATAACTCTTTGAGTGTTTTATGCTCAATATCTCTTCCTCAAGAACATAAAATTGGGGTTTCCCATGGAGGGTTTCAAGCTTGATTTCAGCGTTTTAACAAATGATAACTCTAGATGGAGTGTTTATCATATATCGACATTCTTTTGTAAAATTTTTGTTCACAAGAATACCAATTTTAACTTGACCATTCAACTAGCTTCCTTCTAGTTATTGGATTTTTCTCACTTCAATTCTTGCATTTTGTTTTCTACAAGTTGATGGATAAGTTCTAAGACTATCCATTCTTTCTCTTCATAGTTTTTGCACAATTCTTCGATGCTAATCCTTTCCGAGGTAAATATTTCAACAATTGCATTTCACATTATTGATATAAATACATAAATATATATATATATACAGAGAGAGAGATAAAGAGAGAAAATATCCACTTTTTAGTACTACTATACATGTTTTTAATCTCGGTTGGTGTACTTATCTATTCCAGGTGTGTTATTTACTCTAGGGAATGAATTGTTGGTGGAGGACTTTAGGGTCATTGCCGAAGTAAATATTATTATTTTCTCATAGTTATAAATATATGTAGTAAAATCTATATTATTTCGTTTTAACTAAATTAATATGATTTATTTACGTTTAGATTACATTATTTAATTGCATGTTTAAGTTTGTTAAAAAATAGAACATGAATAATTCCATAGCATAAATCAGATTTCATTTACTATTATGTGTAAATAAAAGAATAGCATTTTTTCTTTTTCTTTTTCCATATAAGTAGAAAAAATATAAATATTGTGGACCTAATGTTGAGCTCACCATTAAAAAGGAAAGATAAATTGATGTTTCTACTCTATAAACTGTTTAAATATGGTTTCTCTCCTAGAGTGCTAATATATGTGGCTATGAAAATAGTTTCCATCTTTAGGTTCATGAGGACTAACATCTCTAAACATTTTTTTTCAAGTCAAAATGACCTTTAGTTTTGCTAGTTTTATTTAATATAAATATTGTAAACAAATTTAATAATTAGATACTTTTCTAATAAGGAGTGACTCTAACAATAAAACATAATTTTAAATTATTCCATTTTTTTCTTAGAAAATCTCATAAAATGAAAATTAATGAGCGATATGAAATAAAATTATTTGCTTTCCAAAATACAAACTGATTTGGGAATGTCCACAAACCACCCAACCATCATCTAAGACTTGTAACTTTATCCGAAAAGGACACCCACAAAACAAACCGTGATAATACCAGAACGAAATTAACTCAACTCAAATAGTTCCATTATACACAAACTTTCGGCCCATAACTACAATGAGATAAAAAAGTACCCTATTGTGAGTGCCACACCTAACATTTGCAATGCTCACAATTGTGTGCATGGTGAGTCTTTTACATGGTCTCCGCTTGTTCAAGAAAACAATGTTCACCACTCCAAAATATTAATATTGATAGTTACTCTTAATGCCCGCCTCAAGCCACACTTTCATGTGCTCTTCAGTATGATCACGGAGAGTCCAAAATCTTTACTCTAAGACTTTATCATGTAGCTTACAGAGGTATCAAAACATTTTTAAATTTGGGCATGAGCTGAAATCCTACCTTGAAGTGTATACCGATTTCATCTCAAAATATCAAAGATAAATGTCTTCAGAGGAAAGAAAGTGAATGGAGTATTGTTTTACATAGTTGCGAGATGGACGAAATTTTATTGACCAGTGTGAGTCTCACATTCGTTTATGCAATCTTGACTATGTTTAGTTGAAGGAAGACTAATGTGTGGTAATGGATTCCACACACAAATTATAATAGTTTGTATTGGTGCGTGCTTGAAGGTCACACGCTTGAATCCAAGAGGGGGTAACATATGTACACCTTTGTACAATAAGCTATTAATTGATTTTTATCCTTGAAGGTCACGGGTTTTAATCTGGTATATACACCTTCATAAAACAAATAGTCAATTCATTCCCCATTAGAGACTATTTATCCGAGGGGACCCTCATACATCAATTTTAATCTAATTAAACTGCAACTTTAAATTGGTTACTGTCTATTCCCCACAGCGGGTGACAAGTGTGGGCCAACTAAGAGATATGGTGGATAGACACAAGGCTAGACACATTCACGTGCCAACAAAGAGGCCGGACACATACCCGCTCGAGTCATCCCCGCATCTCCGGAAGTCATCATAAAGCGGGAAAGGAATACCGTCAGCTTGCGAAGTACTGCCGATTAACCACTCCTCCATCCGGTTGGTCTTGTCTTTGCGTTTTGGTTTGACTCTGAGCAATGTCCATTATTCCCATGAAGAAATTCGAGTGGGGCAGTATGCACACACTCATGATAAGGGAAGACACAAAGAGGAAGGAGGTCCATACATCCCCGGGAGAAAGGAGAAGCTGCAAACGTTTGCACAGAGCTTGGAACACCGTGCGAATCTCTCTCGTGAACATTTTCATTGTTCGTGGAATATTGTCATCTGTTCAGCTCGCAGCTGAAGCAAAAATGCCACCCACAAAGAGAAGTTATACCACGCACAAGTCCAAACACACAGGCCCTTATCCCGGCCCGCCGGTGCGTTTCCATGCATGACATAGTGGGGAAGGCCCGTCGTTACACGAAAGAAATCCCAAAGCAAGCTTAGGAGGACATTAAAGAAGATTAAGAGGATGCTCAGTCGCCTCGAGGCTGTCTTTCGAGTACATAAATCAGGAATGAATTCGAAGCTCTGGTTTGGGACCCGGGAACAACAGAGGTCGCACCACCCTTTACCAAAGGACCCTCGATTATCATTGGATGTAAAATTCGGTTATGGGTAAGACCCTGGTAGAAAAAGGAGAATCTCATGTGGAAATCCTTTTGCAGCAAGATTAGATGGTTGGCTATTTCAGGAAGATCCACCAAAATCAATAGCAAATTTCTCACCGGTTGAACATTTAGCTAGGTTTTTTGTTTTGCGCATGTCTTCATTTTTGGTTTTGATATGTCATTACAGTTAGTGCTGTTGTTTTTAATTTCATGGCAATCTACCTTTGTAGAGTGGATAGCAAATCTCAAACTTTCTAGTACAGTCTTGTTTCCTTTCGGGGAAGAATGCTAAAGGTTTGATTTTGGGTTTGTTTTTCTGTATTTGTTTCTAATTGCAATATAAAGAACTACCCTAACTTACCAAAAAAAAAATTGGTTGCTATCTAAATGATAAACAAAAGTTAAATTATTATTATTATTATTATTATTATACCTTTTCTAGTAGTTTAAGTCTAGCATTCTAAGGTTAGTAGTTATATGATTTAAATATATCTATTGTTTCTTCTCCAAGAATACACATTAAAAGATTATATAAAAACACAATAAATATATTATATAGTTAATATTTATACACATAATTAAAACATTCTTTTCTATTTATAAAATGAAAGTTAATGTTTTATATTTATTGTATTATGTTAAATTCACATTAAAAAAATAGATTCCATTAAAATAATTTTTCAAACAAATTTTGTTTATGATTAAAACTAAAACATGTAGACCTAGCAGAAAAGAAAACTTCAAATATGCATAAAACTTCATATCTTTGTATTCCATTTTCTTTTTCGCATTGCAAATAAATTGTCGTTTTTGGCGTTTTACTTCTGAAGGAAATGAAGGAAGAATAAACTGAATCCTCCCGAGACAAATAGGATCCTAGCAGAAACTTCGTATATGCATCAAACTTGTGCACATCTTTGTACCCCATTTTTTTTATCTTCACTTGTAAATAATCGTTTTGTTTGGCTTTCGTCTTCTGAACCAAATGAAGGTAGAATAGGCTCAGCATCGGTCATTTTGTAAATGTAATATGCTGCACTAGTCTTCCCCGGAAGCTGCTGTTGACTTATCGTTTCACAAGTATAACCCTGTGGGCAAACTGGTTTCGTCCACGAAGATTGACACGTTCCACCATCTACACGAACTGCAATGGAGAATATCATGGGCCTGAAACATCTTAATACCCTCTCCACCAATGCTTCCAAATCACAATCCTTGGGATCATAACCCATCGCCTCAAAGCTTCCATAACTGAAGCCATCCTCGGGAGTTACATGAATTGTAGAAAAAGCTGGTCCTTCAATTGAATTCATGGAGTAGCCGCATGGATGAAATTCAAAATCACAGATTTCCGCCTCCGGAAGAATTTGGGATATACCGGATTCAAGAGTCATTTCTGCCGCACAATTACATCGATCCTTGTAAAACAGAGAAGCCTGCTTGCGGTCGAGCTGGGTCATGCACATCTCCAGTGTAAAAATTGGTTCAGTCGCAACCTTAGATGTAAAATCATCAGTCGAGGCCAAGTAGATATGCCAGTTATAATACGTTGCAGAATTTCCCATAACAAAAGCCATGCCACCCGATCCAAGAGTTCCAAAGTACTTGTCCAGATATGACACTTCCTCGGAGAAGCTGCGGTGAGGAAATGACTGGGCTCCAGGAAACATGAATGTTCCTCGACTGTATTTAACATTTTTTACCGAGAGAGACAAGCTGCTTGCATTGCTTAATATCAGAGGGATGGAAAGGAGCAGTTTGGTAGTCCCACAGGTTTTGAGAATGATCTTGAATGGATAAACAAACAGACTCGACTCTGACAGCACATATGAATCAAAATACTCACTAGAGAGCTCATCAACGATGGTGCATTCAGCTGCTTTGAGCATTTCGTCCAATTGCATTCGGCTGAGTGACCGAAGGCCCCTTCTTTCTGAGTGAGTAAAAAATGAGTCTGCAAAGAACTCAAACTCTAGCCGTTTTTCAAATCCTTCAAATCCAATTGCTGTGGTCGGGGCAACTGGTTCCTGACCAGCCACCAACATTTTCAATTGTAGAAAGGGGGAGACGTTAACTTCTTGATAGATTTCTGGATTGAGAAAGTAGCGGAAGAAATTGGAGTTTAAAACAGGCAGTTTTCCAAAGCGTCTAAGCAGAAATTGCCACTCTACTCGAGGGGAGAGCCGATCGGACAGCAGTGAAGTGGAGCTACACACCAGTTCCTGGCGATCTATATTTAACTTTTAAGCCTAGGAAACCCACAAGAAAATACTATAGTAGTATGGCTTTCGGAGGCACGGAAATTACACAGCCATTTGCACAGTACGATTGGATTTGGATCACGGGCATTGTAAGGCGCTATACATATAGACGCCAGGATAGTTTGGGCCGACGTGGGAAACAAGAGTGACCCAGCCCAGCTTCTAAAGAAGCCAAGAGTTGGTTCTTTTTTTTTTTTTTTCTACGCAAGTCTGTCTCACGGTTTACAGTAATTAAAAGAAACAATATGTTTAATTTAAAAAGTTTGAATTAACACCATCACATTTGTGGAGTTCCCTGCAATTATTATTATTTGAAAGAAAAGAAAAATTAGATGTTGGTATTGTCCCTTCAGGGTTAGGTCTTCATGATTAGTTGATAGTATTACAAAATTTAATTTGTCTCATGTATCATTGTATAAATATAATATCTCGTTATTTGCAATAATTTATTTAAACTCTTGCACAAGAGGAAGAATTATTCATAATTCTGGAATACATCTCCATTGTATTATATTGTTAGTTATTTTTCATATGTATTAATTATTTGTATGATATCTTTGTTATTATTCACTATCTTTTTTTTCTTTAAATTTTGCAAGATGTTGATGATGATGTTGAATTAAAGATATAACAAATAATTGATAAACTTAAAGTACAAGTATTAAACTTATAACAATCTTCAATATAAATTTTATTATAGATCAAATAAAAGAAATTATGAAGAAGATAATGGATCCTTTTCAAACTAAAAATAAAGTGCTTAGATTTGTATACTGATTTTCACACACATGCGTGCAATGGGACAAGCTTTTATGGAATGTTTTGTACACCTAAAATATCTTGGTTATTTTGGTTGAGGACTTGAAGGTTATATTTTATAATCCAAAGGAGGGTAAATTTTGTTAAACTTTGTAAACAAAGCAACTAAAATGGATGATTATGTTTTGTCCCACAAGCATAGAAGAAAACATGTTTCCTCCTGAAATGTCATAGGAAATTTTATGTATATAATATACTTGTATAGGAAATGTATATACATTGATAACTCCTTGGTGCTCAATGTACGTGGTAGGATAACTTGGATAAGAAGTGATGCCTATACAGTTATGGTATTGTTGGCACCACCTTAATGTTGCTAGTCACAATGAGAATCAAAACTAGAAAAGTAAACAGATACATAAATGATATCATCCTAGCATTAAAATGTGAATCTATAAATTGCCCAAAAAAGAAATAGTGTCCGGGTTCAATAATGAAGGGAACACAATTCACGATTTAATTTGTTTACCCAAAACGATAGCCTTAGTCAATTTTGGAATGATGTATTTTTAGTTTTGATTGTATAGGTTTTTTAACTATGCATTCCATCATAGTCTATATTTACGTATAGGGTTCATATTTTACAACGGATTAACCATTGCACCTATTGACAAGGCTATTTAGCTCAAGGGTTTAGTAAAGGAAGAGTGCCACACTACTATACTTTGACACTTATACTATCAATCTACTTCATACTCATTTGAGCTAGATTTTGTGCACTGTTATCCCGGTCCCTTCAATTCGTGAGCTCGACAAGTACTTCTAATAAGTTCATATTAAACATATAATACACAATAGCTTCTATAAAGTTTCCATGTTTCCAAAATCGTAGAGATTATATTAAGGTTTATTTAACATTTGAATATTTCCTACCTATAATAATCAATCCATTCATCAATCTACTTGAATCGATTACAAAGTCTATTTCTTACCCCTTGAATGTTGTGAGAAACGACGTGAATATACATCCGATCTACTGCACAACTTTGGTTAGTCCAAGTACTACTCCTTTTTAACCTTACACATTTTGTTTACATGCATTTTCATTATCTCATATAAGCCAACTACATATAAAAGCATACCACAATAACACGTACTAACATTTCTATCAATGTACCTTAACATCCACATATGCTAATGAATTTGCTAACAAAGGTAGCCACAAATATACAATATAAACCCAATGATCAATACAATCAATATACCACCACACATATATATATGAGAATAACAAAGGTAACCACGACAATATACATTTATATTATTGACATCTTCTAATAACAATAAAACATTAAAGAATACTTATTTGGATCAATAAAGTCATGTGTCTTAGGGCATGACTGCAACTTTCCACCCAAACATAAGTTCTTTGTCCGGCCCTAGAGACTACCCCTGAGCTGGGAAAGAATCCACTAGATAGGAGAATAACTTTAAGGAAAGCCCTCCCACTCTCATCTAACACCTAGTCCTTAATCATGCATCAGGTATGAATATCTTATTTAATTATAGGTTAATATACTGTACCCCAAGGTATAAGTCTCCGCATTTCTTCTATCTTGTCTATGCATACTATGCTTTGCTCATTTATTACCAATGCTAAAGTGTCCTTCCCTCACCTTGTACACACTTCAGAATATGTAAAAGTTTTATGTATATAAGAACCTTGCAGGTAAAGAATGGGCCAATTCCATTCCACACGAAATTTCACACATCAATATATATATATATATATATATATATATATATATATAATTACTTGCATGCAAGGAAAAAGGCCTACACCCCTCCCACAAAGGTCACTTTTGAGTGTGGATAAACACACAACACTAGTAATTCAAAATGCAACGCAAGAATGGGAAGCGCCCCCCCTACAAAACTCCAACTCTTTGAGCTGCAATCAAAACACAAAGCAAATGATAAAAAGAGATATGATAGAGATGTGGGTTGCGCCCTCCCTCTAGATCACTTGCATAATGATTAACTGCAACGAAGAGAGGTACGAAAACTACACAACGAATTAAAAAGACAGCGAAATCAATCACAATCTTTGCGAATGGAAAGTGTCGCTCTTCCAAAATTTCCATCCACAAGAACAAATTACATTCTAGAGACAGAGATAATAAATGTACATAAGCAAAGAAATTATCTAAGGATCCACGATGGTTACGTCCTCTTTAATCTCTCCACGAGAGAGGTATGTAGTATATATATATATATCATTCAATACTTGCAAATCAAAAGGTTTGGGCCGCCTCCCTTTCCCCACATCCCACACAGTCGAGCTTGATAGAAAGAATAGATATATTAACTGTTCAAAATAGAAAACTCACCCTCCGCCCTTGGTTCATAACTCTACAAGCTTGATGACGAATATATATATATATATATATAAAATGAGCTAGCATCCAAATTATAACATATCTATTTGAAATCCTTGTTATTATTCACTATCTTTTTTTCTTTAAATTTTACAAGATGTTGATGATGATGTTCAATTAAAGATATGTGACAACTTTATTTATATATTTTTAATCTCCTTGTAGAAAATTCTATGTGGTAAAATTTATTTGAAGCTATATTGCTTTACAAACATTACAACAAAATAAAAATAAAAACTATAATCTAGATAAATAATTGATCAACATAATTTAAACAGATAACAATATTCACTATAAATTTTATTATAGATCAAATAAAGCAAATTAGGACGAAGACCGCATTTTCAGAGAAAAAATAAAGTGCATAGATTTGTGTATTGATTTTCACACACATGTGTGCAATGGGAGAAACTTCCATGGAATGTATTGTACACCTAATATATCAAGGTTTGTTTGGTTGGGGACTTGAAGGTTAAAGTTTTGAATCCAAAGGAAGGTAAATTATGTTAAACTTTGTAAACAAAGCAGCTAAAGTGGATGATTATGTTTTGTCCAACAAACATAGAAGAAAACATGTTTCCTCGTGAAAGGTCATAGGAGATGTATGTATATAATATACTTGTAAAGGAAATGTATATACATTGATAACTCCTTGGTGCTCAATGTTTGTGGTAGGATAACTTCGATACGAAGTGATGACCATACAATTATGGTATTGTTGGCACCACCTTAATGTTGTTAGTCACAATGAGAATCAAAACTAGAACAGTAAACCGGTATAGAAATGATATCATCCTAGCATTAAAATGTGAATCTATAAATTGTCTCAAAAAGAAATAGTGCTTGGGTTCGTTACTAAAGGGAACACCATTCACCATTTAATTTATTTACCCAAAACTGCAAAGATTACTACAACTAAGTTATGTCATATCTAGTATACCATAATTTCAAATAGGAATAGGTTACACTATGGTATAAACAATAATCTTGTCTATAAATAAAAATGTCGATAGCATTAATCTATTTTGGAATGATGTATTTTTAGTTTTCATTGTATAGTTTTTTGAACTATGCATTCCATCACACTCCATATTTACATATAGGGTTCATATTTTACAATGGTTTAACCATTGGAATTATAGGCAAGATTATTTAGCTTGCGTTTAGTAAAGGAGGAGTGTCGCACTACTATACTTCGAGGCTTATGAACTTATACAATCAATCTAATTCATACTCATTTGAGATAGAGATTGTACGTTGGTATCCTCGATCCCGCGCTCGACGATTTTTAATTGTATGAATGGAGTTAATTCCATGTAGTTACCTTGAGGTATGGACTTTCAAGCATGGTAGATATTTTGATGAGTTTTCTTGAGATGGATAGTTTTGGGAACACAAGGGCTTGCGACATAGATTAGTAGGCACCAAGAATCCTTTATGGACTACTTATGGTTTCTCTTTGAGTGTTTTATGTTCAATATCTCTTCCTCAAGAACATGAAATTGGGGTGTCCCATGGAGGGTTTCAAGCTTGATTTCAGCGTTTTGACAAATGATAACTCTAGATGGAGTGTTTATCATATATCGACATTCTTTTGTAAAATTTTTGTTCACAAGAATACCAATTTTAACTTGACCTTTCAACTAGCTTCCTTCTAGTTATTGGATTTTTCTCACTTCAATTCTTGCATTTTGTTTTCTACAAGTTGATGGATAAGTTCTAAGACTATCCATTCTTTCTCTTCATAGTGTTTGCACAATTCTTCGATGCTAATCCTTTCCGAGGTAAATATTTCAACAATTGCATTTCACATTATTGATATAAATACATAAATATATATATATATACAGAGAGAGAGATAAAGAGAGAAAATATCCACTTTTTAGTACTACTATACATGTTTTTAATCTCGGTTGGTGTACTTATCTATTCCAGGTGTGTTATTTACTCTAGGGAATGAATTGTTGGTGGAGGACTTTAGGGTCATTGCCAAAGTAAATATTATTATTTTCTCATAGTTATAAATATATGTAGTAAAATCTATATTATTTTGTTTTATCTAAATTAATATGATTTATTTAAGTTTAGATTACATTATTTAATTGCACGTTTAAGTTTGGTAAAAAATAGAACATGAATAATTCCATAGCATAAATCAGATTTCATTTACTATTATGTGTAAATAAAAGAATAGCATTTTTTCTTTTTCTTTTTCCATATAAGTAGAAAAAATATAAATATTGTGGACCTAATGTTGAGCTCACCATAAAAAAGGAAAGATAAATTGATGTTTCTACTCTATAAACTGTTTAAATATGGTTTCTCTCCTAGAGTGCTAATATATGTGGCTATGAAAATAGTTTCCATCATTAGGTTCATGAGGACTAACATCTCTAAACATTTTTTTTCAAGTAAAAATGAGCTTTAGTTTTGCTAGTTTTATTTAATATAAATATTGTAAACAAATTTAATAATTAGATACTTTTCTAATAAGGAGTGACTCTAACAATAAAACATAATTTTAAATTATTCCATTTTTTTCTTAGAAAATCTCATAAAATGAAAATTAATGAGCGATATGAAATAAAATTATTTGCTTTCCAAAATACAAACTGATTTGGGAATGTCCACAAACCACCCAACCATCATCTAAGACTTGTAACTTTATCCGAAAAGGACACCCACAAAACAAACCAGAACGAAATTAACTCAACTCAAATAGTTCCATTATACACAAACTTTCGGCCCACAACTACAATGAGATAAAAAAGTACCCTATTGTGAGTGCCACACCTAACATTCGCAATGCTCACAATTGTGTTCTTCTCAATGCTCACAATTGTGTGCATGGTGAGTCTTTTACATGGTCTCCGCTTGTTCAAGAAAACAATGTTTACCACTCCAAAATATTAATATTCATAGTTACTCTTAATGCCCGCCTCAAGCCACACTTTCATGTGCTCTTCAGTATAATCACGGAGAGTCCAAAATCTTTACTCTAAGACTTTATCATGTAGCTTACAGAGGTATCAAAACATTTTTAAATTTGGGCATGAGCTGAAATCCTACCTTGAAGTGTATACCGATTTCATCTCAAAATATCAAAGATAAATGTCTTTAGAGGAAAGAAAGTGAATGGAGTATTGTTTTACATAGTTGCGAGATGGACGAAATTTTATTGACCAGTGTGAGTCTCACATTCGTTGATGCAATCTTGACTATGTTTAGTTGAAGGAAGACTAATGTGTGGTAATGGATTCCACACACAAATTATAATAGTTTGTATTGGTGCGTGCTTGAAGGTCACATGCTTGAATCCAAGAGGGGGTAACATACGTACACCTTTGTACAATAAGCTATTAATTGATTTTTATTTTTGAAGGTCACGGGTTTTAATCTGGTATATACACCTTCATAAAACAAATAGTCAATTCATTCCCCATTAGAGACTATTTATCCGAGGGGACCCTCATACATCAATTTTAATCTAATTAAACTGCAACTTTAAATTGGTTATTGTCTATCCCCCACAGCGGGTGACAAGTGTGGGCCAACCAAGAGATCTGGTGGATAGACACAAGGCTAGACACATTCACGTGCCAACAAAGAGGCCGGACACATACCCGCTCGAGTCATCCCCGCATCTCCGGAAGTCATCATAAAGCGGGAAAGGAATACCGTCAGCTTGAGAAGTACTGCCGATTAACCACTCCTCCATCCGGTTGGTCTTGTCTTTGCGTTTTGGTTTGACTCTGAGCAATGTCCATTATTCCCATGAAGAAATTCGAGTGGGGCAGTATGCACACACTCATGATAAGGGAAGACACAAAGAGGAAGGAGGTCCATACATCCCCGGGAGAAAGGAGAAGCTGCAAACGTTTGCACAGAGCTTGGAACACCGTGCGAATCTCTCTCGTGAACATTTTCATTGTTCGTGGAATATTGTCATCTGTTCAGCTCGCAGCTGAAGCAAAAATGCCACCCACAAAGAGAAGTTATACCACGCACAAGTCCAAACACACAGGCCCTTATCCCGGCCCGCCGGTGCGTTTCCATGCATGACATAGTGGGGAAGGCCCGTCGTTACACGAAAGAAATCCCAAAGCAAGCTTAGGAGGACATTAAAGAAGATTAAGAGGATGCTCAGTCGCCTCGAGGCTGTCTTTCGAGTACATAAATCAGGAATGAATTCGAAGCTCTGGTTTGGGACCCGGGAACAACAGAGGTCGCACCACCCTTTACCAAAGGACCCTCGATTATCATTGGATGTAAAATTCGGTTATGGGTAAGACCCTGGTAGAAAAAGGAGAATCTCATGTGGAAATCCTTTTGCAGCAAGATTAGATGGTTGGCTATTTCAGGAAGATCCACCAAAATCAATAGCAAATTTCTCACCGGTTGAACATTTAGCTAGGTTTTTTGTTTTGCGCATGTCTTCATTTTTGGTTTTGATATGTCATTACAGTTAGTGCTGTTGTTTTTAATTTCATGGCAATCTACCTTTGTAGAGTGGATAGCAAATCTCAAACTTTCTAGTACAGTCTTGTTTCCTTTCGGGGAAGAATGCTAAAGGTTTGATTTTGGGTTTGTTTTTCTGTATTTGTTTCTAATTGCAATATAAAGAACTACCCTAACTTACCAAAAAAAAAATTGGTTGCTATCTAAATGATAAACAAAAGTTAAATTATTATTATTATTATTATTATTATACCTTTTCTAGTAGTTTAAGTCTAGCATTCTAAGGTTAGTAGTTATATGATTTAAATATATCTATTGTTTCTTCTCCAAGAATACACATTAAAAGATTATATAAAAACACAATAAATATATTATATAGTTAATATTTATACACATAATTAAAACATTCTTTTCTATTTATAAAATGAAAGTTAATGTTTTATATTTATTGTATTATGTTAAATTCACATTAAAAAAATAGATTCCATTAAAATAATTTTTCAAACAAATTTTGTTTATGATTAAAACTAAAACATGTAGACCTAGCAGAAAAGAAAACTTCAAATATGCATAAAACTTCATATCTTTGTATTCCATTTTCTTTTTCGCATTGCAAATAAATTGTCGTTTTTGGCGTTTTACTTCTGAAGGAAATGAAGGAAGAATAAACTGAATCCTCCCGAGACAAATAGGATCCTAGCAGAAACTTCGTATATGCATCAAACTTGTGCACATCTTTGTACCCCATTTTTTTTATCTTCACTTGTAAATAATCGTTTTGTTTGGCTTTCGTCTTCTGAACCAAATGAAGGTAGAATAGGCTCAGCATCGGTCATTTTGTAAATGTAATATGCTGCACTAGTCTTCCCCGGAAGCTGCTGTTGACTTATCGTTTCACAAGTATAACCCTGTGGGCAAACTGGTTTCGTCCACGAAGATTGACACGTTCCACCATCTACACGAACTGCAATGGAGAATATCATGGGCCTGAAACATCTTAATACCCTCTCCACCAATGCTTCCAAATCACAATCCTTGGGATCATAACCCATCGCCTCAAAGCTTCCATAACTGAAGCCATCCTCGGGAGTTACATGAATTGTAGAAAAAGCTGGTCCTTCAATTGAATTCATGGAGTAGCCGCATGGATGAAATTCAAAATCACAGATTTCCGCCTCCGGAAGAATTTGGGATATACCGGATTCAAGAGTCATTTCTGCCGCACAATTACATCGATCCTTGTAAAACAGAGAAGCCTGCTTGCGGTCGAGCTGGGTCATGCACATCTCCAGTGTAAAAATTGGTTCAGTCGCAACCTTAGATGTAAAATCATCAGTCGAGGCCAAGTAGATATGCCAGTTATAATACGTTGCAGAATTTCCCATAACAAAAGCCATGCCACCCGATCCAAGAGTTCCAAAGTACTTGTCCAGATATGACACTTCCTCGGAGAAGCTGCGGTGAGGAAATGACTGGGCTCCAGGAAACATGAATGTTCCTCGACTGTATTTAACATTTTTTACCGAGAGAGACAAGCTGCTTGCATTGCTTAATATCAGAGGGATGGAAAGGAGCAGTTTGGTAGTCCCACAGGTTTTGAGAATGATCTTGAATGGATAAACAAACAGACTCGACTCTGACAGCACATATGAATCAAAATACTCACTAGAGAGCTCATCAACGATGGTGCATTCAGCTGCTTTGAGCATTTCGTCCAATTGCATTCGGCTGAGTGACCGAAGGCCCCTTCTTTCTGAGTGAGTAAAAAATGAGTCTGCAAAGAACTCAAACTCTAGCCGTTTTTCAAATCCTTCAAATCCAATTGCTGTGGTCGGGGCAACTGGTTCCTGACCAGCCACCAACATTTTCAATTGTAGAAAGGGGGAGACGTTAACTTCTTGATAGATTTCTGGATTGAGAAAGTAGCGGAAGAAATTGGAGTTTAAAACAGGCAGTTTTCCAAAGCGTCTAAGCAGAAATTGCCACTCTACTCGAGGGGAGAGCCGATCGGACAGCAGTGAAGTGGAGCTACACACCAGTTCCTGGCGATCTATATTTAACTTTTAAGCCTAGGAAACCCACAAGAAAATACTATAGTAGTATGGCTTTCGGAGGCACGGAAATTACACAGCCATTTGCACAGTACGATTGGATTTGGATCACGGGCATTGTAAGGCGCTATACATATAGACGCCAGGATAGTTTGGGCCGACGTGGGAAACAAGAGTGACCCAGCCCAGCTTCTAAAGAAGCCAAGAGTTGGTTCTTTTTTTTTTTTTTTCTACGCAAGTCTGTCTCAAGTCTGTCTCACGGTTTACAGTAATTAAAAGAAACAATATGTTTAATTTAAAAAGTTTGAATTAACACCATCACATTTGTGGAGTTCCCTGCAATTATTATTATTTGAAAGAAAAGAAAAATTAGATGTTGGTATTGTCCCTTCAGGGTTAGGTCTTCATGATTAGTTGATAGTATTACAAAATTTAATTTGTCTCATGTATCATTGTATAAATATAATATCTCGTTATTTGCAATAATTTATTTAAACTCTTGCACAAGAGGAAGAATTATTCATAATTCTGGAATACATCTCCATTGTATTATATTGTTAGTTATTTTTCATATGTATTAATTATTTGTATGATATCTTTGTTATTATTCACTATCTTTTTTTTCTTTAAATTTTGCAAGATGTTGATGATGATGTTGAATTAAAGATATAACAAATAATTGATAAACTTAAAGTACAAGTATTAAACTTATAACAATCTTCAATATAAATTTTATTATAGATCAAATAAAAGAAATTATGAAGAAGATAATGGATCCTTTTCAAACTAAAAATAAAGTGCTTAGATTTGTATATTGATTTTCACACACATGCGTGCAATGGGACAAGCTTTTATGGAATGTTTTGTACACCTAAAATATCTTGGTTATTTTGGTTGAGGACTTGAAGGTTATATTTTATAATCCAAAGGAGGGTAAATTTTGTTAAACTTTGTAAACAAAGCAACTAAAATGGATGATTATGTTTTGTCCCACAAGCATAGAAGAAAACATGTTTCCTCCTGAAATGTCATAGGAAATTTTATGTATATAATATACTTGTATAGGAAATGTATATACATTGATAACTCCTTGGTGCTCAATGTACGTGGTAGGATAACTTGGATAAGAAGTGATGCCTATACAGTTATGGTATTGTTGGCACCACCTTAATGTTGCTAGTCACAATGAGAATCAAAACTAGAAAAGTAAACAGATACATAAATGATATCATCCTAGCATTAAAATGTGAATCTATAAATTGCCCAAAAAAGAAATAGTGTCCGGGTTCAATAATGAAGGGAACACAATTCACGATTTAATTTGTTTACCCAAAACGATAGCCTTAGTCAATTTTGGAATGATGTATTTTTAGTTTTGATTGTATAGGTTTTTTAACTATGCATTCCATCATAGTCTATATTTACGTATAGGGTTCATATTTTACAACGGATTAACCATTGCACCTATTGACAAGGCTATTTAGCTCAAGGGTTTAGTAAAGGAAGAGTGCCACACTACTATACTTTTACACTTATACTATCAATCTACTTCATACTCATTTGAGCTAGATTTTGTGCACTGTTATCCCGGTCCCTTCAATTCGTGAGCTCGACAAGTACTTCTAATAAGTTCATATTAAACATATAATACACAATAGCTTCTATAAAGTTTCCATGTTTCCAAAATCGTAGAGATTATATTAAGGTTTATTTAACATTTGAATATTTCCTACCTATAATAATCAATCCATTCATCAATCTACTTGAATCGATTACAAAGTCTATTTCTTACCCCTTGAATGTTGTGAGAAACGACGTGAATATACATCCGATCTACTGCACAACTTTGGTTAGTCCAAGTACTACTCCTTTTTAACCTTACACATTTTGTTTACATGCATTTTCATTATCTCATATAAGCCAACTACATATAAAAGCATACCACAATAACACGTACTAACATTTCTATCAATGTACCTTAACATCCACATATGCTAATGAATTTGCTAACAAAGGTAGCCACAAATATACAATATAAACCCAATGATCAATACAATCAATATACCACCACACATATATATATGAGAATAACAAAGGTAACCACGACAATATACATTTATATTATTGACATCTTCTAATAACAATAAAACATTAAAGAATACTTATTTGGATCAATAAAGTCATGTGTCTTAGGGCATGACTGCAACTTTCCACCCAAACATAAGTTCTTTGTCCGGCCCTAGAGACTACCCCTGAGCTGGGAAAGAATCCACTAGATAGGAGAATAACTTTAAGGAAAGCCCTCCCACTCTCATCTAACACCTAGTCCTTAATCATGCATCAGGTATGAATATCTTATTTAATTATAGGTTAATATACTGTACCCCAAGGTATAAGTCTCCGCATTTCTTCTATCTTGTCTATGCATACTATGCTTTGCTCATTTATTACCAATGCTAAAGTGTCCTTCCCTCACCTTGTACACACTTCAGAATATGTAAAAGTTTTATGTATATAAGAACCTTGCAGGTAAAGAATGGGCCAATTCCATTCCACACGAAATTTCACACATCAATATATATATATATATATATATATATATAATTACTTGCATGCAAGGAAAAGGGCCTACACCCCTCCCACAAAGGTCACTTTTGAGTGTGGATAAACACACAACACTAGTAATTCAAAATGCAACGCAAGAATGGGAAGCGCCCCCCTACAAAACTCCAACTCTTTGAGCTGCAATCAAAACACAAAGCAAATGATAAAAAGAGATATGATAGAGATGTGGGTTGCGCCCTCCCTCTAGATCACTTGCATAATGATTAACTGCAGCGAAGAGAGGTACGAAAACTACACAACGAATTAAAAAGACAGCGAAATCAATCACAATCTTTGCGAATGGAAAGTGTCGCTCTTCCAAAATTTCCATCCACAAGAACAAATTACATTCTAGAGACAGAGATAATAAATGTACATAAGCAAAGAAATTATCTAAGGATCCACGATGGTTACGTCCTCTTTAATCTCTCCACGAGAGAGGTATGTAATATATATATATATATCATTCAATACTTGCAAATCAAAAGGTTTGGGCCGCCTCCCTTTCCCCACATCCCACACAGTCGAGCTTGATAGAAAGAATAGATATATTAACTGTTCAAAATAGAAAACTCACCCTCCGCCCTTGGTTCATAACTCTACAAGCTTGATGACGAATATATATATATATATATATAAAATGAGCTAGCATCCAAATTATAACATATCTATTTGAAATCCTTGTTATTATTCACTATCTTTTTTTCTTTAAATTTTACAAGATGTTGATGATGATGTTCAATTAAAGATATGTGACAACTTTATTTATATATTTTTAATCTCCTTGTAGAAAATTCTATGTGGTAAAATTTATTTGAAGCTATATTGCTTTACAAACATTACAACAAAATAAAAATAAAAACTATAATCTAGATAAATAATTGATCAACATAATTTAAACAGATAACAATATTCACTATAAATTTTATTATAGATCAAATAAAGCAAATTAGGACGAAGACCGCATTTTCAGAGAAAAAATAAAGTGCATAGATTTGTGTATTGATTTTCACACACATGTGTGCAATGGGAGAAACTTCCATGGAATGTATTGTACACCTAATATATCAAGGTTTGTTTGGTTGGGGACTTGAAGGTTAAAGTTTTGAATCCAAAGGAAGGTAAATTATGTTAAACTTTGTAAACAAAGCAGCTAAAGTGGATGATTATGTTTTGTCCAACAAACATAGAAGAAAACATGTTTCCTCGTGAAAGGTCATAGGAGATGTATGTATATAATATACTTGTAAAGGAAATGTATATACATTGATAACTCCTTGGTGCTCAATGTTTGTGGTAGGATAACTTCGATACGAAGTGATGACCATACAATTATGGTATTGTTGGCACCACCTTAATGTTGTTAGTCACAATGAGAATCAAAACTAGAACAGTAAACCGGTATAGAAATGATATCATCCTAGCATTAAAATGTGAATCTATAAATTGTCTCAAAAAGAAATAGTGCTTGGGTTCGTTACTAAAGGGAACACCATTCACCATTTAATTTATTTACCCAAAACTGCAAAGATTACTACAACTAAGTTATGTCATATCTAGTATACCATAATTTCAAATAGGAATAGGTTACACTATGGTATAAACAATAATCTTGTCTATAAATAAAAATGTCGATAGCATTAATCTATTTTGGAATGATGTATTTTTAGTTTTCATTGTATAGTTTTTTGAACTATGCATTCCATCACACTCCATATTTACATATAGGGTTCATATTTTACAATGGTTTAACCATTGGAATTATAGGCAAGATTATTTAGCTTGCGTTTAGTAAAGGAGGAGTGTCGCACTACTATACTTCGAGGCTTATGAACTTATACAATCAATCTAATTCATACTCATTTGAGATAGAGATTGTACGTTGGTATCCTCGATCCCGCGCTCGATGATTTTTAATTGTATGAATGGAGTTAATTCCATGTAGTTACCTTGAGGTATGGACTTTCAAGCATGGTAGATATTTTGATGAGTTTTCTTGAGATGGATAGTTTTGGGAACACAAGGGCTTGCGACATAGATTAGTAGGCACCAAGAATCCTTTATGGACTACTTATGGTTTCTCTTTGAGTGTTTTATGTTCAATATCTCTTCCTCAAGAACATGAAATTGGGGTGTCCCATGGAGGGTTTCAAGCTTGATTTCAGCGTTTTGACAAATGATAACTCTAGATGGAGTGTTTATCATATATCGACATTCTTTTGTAAAATTTTTGTTCACAAGAATACCAATTTTAACTTGACCTTTCAACTAGCTTCCTTCTAGTTATTGGATTTTTCTCACTTCAATTCTTGCATTTTGTTTTCTACAAGTTGATGGATAAGTTCTAAGACTATCCATTCTTTCTCTTCATAGTGTTTGCACAATTCTTCGATGCTAATCCTTTCCGAGGTAAATATTTCAACAATTGCATTTCACATTATTGATATAAATACATAAATATATATATATATACAGAGAGAGAGATAAAGAGAGAAAATATCCACTTTTTAGTACTACTATACATGTTTTTAATCTCGGTTGGTGTACTTATCTATTCCAGGTGTGTTATTTACTCTAGGGAATGAATTGTTGGTGGAGGACTTTAGGGTCATTGCCAAAGTAAATATTATTATTTTCTCATAGTTATAAATATATGTAGTAAAATCTATATTATTTTGTTTTATCTAAATTAATATGATTTATTTAAGTTTAGATTACATTATTTAATTGCACGTTTAAGTTTGCTAAAAAATAGAACATGAATAATTCCATAGCATAAATCAGATTTCATTTACTATTATGTGTAAATAAAAGAATAGCATTTTTTCTTTTTCTTTTTCCATATAAGTAGAAAAAATATAAATATTGTGGACCTAATGTTGAGCTCACCATAAAAAAGGAAAGATAAATTGATGTTTCTACTCTATAAACTGTTTAAATATGGTTTCTCTCCTAGAGTGCTAATATATGTGGCTATGAAAATAGTTTCCATCTTTAGGTTCATGAGGACTAACATCTCTAAACATTTTTTTTCAAGTAAAAATGAGCTTTAGTTTTGCTAGTTTTATTTAATATAAATATTGTAAACAAATTTAATAATTAGATACTTTTCTAATAAGGAGTGACTCTAACAATAAAACATAATTTTAAATTATTCCATTTTTTTCTTAGAAAATCTCATAAAATGAAAATTAATGAGCGATATGAAATAAAATTATTTGCTTTCCAAAATACAAACTGATTTGGGAATGTCCACAAACCACCCAACCATCATCTAAGACTTGTAACTTTATCCGAAAAGGACACCCACAAAACAAACCAGAACGAAATTAACTCAACTCAAATAGTTCCATTATACACAAACTTTCGGCCCACAACTACAATGAGATAAAAAAGTACCCTATTGTGAGTGCCACGCCTAACATTCGCAATGCTCACAATTGTGTTCTTCTCAATGCTCACAATTGTGTGCATGGTGAGTCTTTTACATGGTCTCCGCTTGTTCAAGAAAACAATGTTTACCACTCCAAAATATTAATATTCATAGTTACTCTTAATGCCCGCCTCAAGCCACACTTTCATGTGCTCTTCAGTATAATCACGGAGAGTCCAAAATCTTTACTCTAAGACTTTATCATGTAGCTTACAGAGGTATCAAAACATTTTTAAATTTGGGCATGAGCTGAAATCCTACCTTGAAGTGTATACCGATTTCATCTCAAAATATCAAAGATAAATGTCTTTAGAGGAAAGAAAGTGAATGGAGTATTGTTTTACATAGTTGCGAGATGGACGAAATTTTATTGACCAGTGTGAGTCTCACATTCGTTGATGCAATCTTGACTATGTTTAGTTGAAGGAAGACTAATGTGTGGTAATGGATTCCACACACAAATTATAATAGTTTGTATTGGTGCGTGCTTGAAGGTCACATGCTTGAATCCAAGAGGGGGTAACATACGTACACCTTTGTACAATAAGCTATTAATTGATTTTTATTTTTGAAGGTCACGGGTTTTAATCTGGTATATACACCTTCATAAAACAAATAGTCAATTCATTCCCCATTAGAGACTATTTATCCGAGGGGACCCTCATACATCAATTTTAATCTAATTAAACTGCAACTTTAAATTGGTTATTGTCTATCCCCCACAGCGGGTGACAAGTGTGGGCCAACCAAGAGATCTGGTGGATAGACACAAGGCTAGACACATTCACGTGCCAACAAAGAGGCCGGACACATACCCGCTCGAGTCATCCCCGCATCTCCGGAAGTCATCATAAAGCGGGAAAGGAATACCGTCAGCTTGCGAAGTACTGCCGATTAACCACTCCTCCATCCGGTTGGTCTTGTCTTTGCGTTTTGGTTTGACTCTGAGCAATGTCCATTATTCCCATGAAGAAATTCGAGTGGGGCAGTATGCACACACTCATGATAAGGGAAGACACAAAGAGGAAGGAGGTCCATACATCCCTGGGAGAAAGGAGAAGCTGCAAACGTTTGCACAGAGCTTGGAACACCGTGCGAATCTCTCTCGTGAACATTTTCATTGTTCGTGGAATATTGTCATCTGTTCAGCTCGCAGCTGAAGCAAAAATGCCACCCACAAAGAGAAGTTATACCACGCACAAGTCCAAACACACAGGCCCTTATCCCGGCCCGCCGGTGCGTTTCCATGCATGACATAGTGGGGAAGGCCCGTCGTTACACGAAAGAAATCCCAAAGCAAGCTTAGGAGGACATTAAAGAAGATTAAGAGGATGCTCAGTCG
Organism: Larix kaempferi; assembly: GCA_027924585.1. NCBI lineage: Eukaryota > Viridiplantae > Streptophyta > Pinopsida > Pinales > Pinaceae > Larix > Larix kaempferi. The sequence continues at coordinate 540,784 of BSBM01002149.1, read as the reverse complement.
CCTCGAGGCTGTCTTTCGAGTACATAAATCAGGAATGAATTCGAAGCTCTGGTTTGGGACCCGGGAACAACAGAGGTCGCACCACCCTTTACCAAAGGACCCTCGATTATCATTGGATGTAAAATTCGGTTATGGGTAAGACCCTGGTAGAAAAAGGAGAATCTCATGTGGAAATCCTTTTGCAGCAAGATTAGATGGTTGGCTATTTCAGGAAGATCCACCAAAATCAATAGCAAATTTCTCACCGGTTGAACATTTAGCTAGGTTTTTTGTTTTGCGCATGTCTTCATTTTTGGTTTTGATATGTCATTACAGTTAGTGCTGTTGTTTTTAATTTCATGGCAATCTACCTTTGTAGAGTGGATAGCAAATCTCAAACTTTCTAGTACAGTCTTGTTTCCTTTCGGGGAAGAATGCTAAAGGTTTGATTTTGGGTTTGTTTTTCTGTATTTGTTTCTAATTGCAATATAAAGAACTACCCTAACTTACCAAAAAAAAAATTGGTTGCTATCTAAATGATAAACAAAAGTTAAATTATTATTATTATTATTATTATTATACCTTTTCTAGTAGTTTAAGTCTAGCATTCTAAGGTTAGTAGTTATATGATTTAAATATATCTATTGTTTCTTCTCCAAGAATACACATTAAAAGATTATATAAAAACACAATAAATATATTATATAGTTAATATTTATACACATAATTAAAACATTCTTTTCTATTTATAAAATGAAAGTTAATGTTTTATATTTATTGTATTATGTTAAATTCACATTAAAAAAATAGATTCCATTAAAATAATTTTTCAAACAAATTTTGTTTATGATTAAAACTAAAACATGTAGACCTAGGAGAAAAGAAAACTTCAAATATGCATAAAACTTCATATCTTTGTATTCCATTTTCTTTTTCGCATTGCAAATAAATTGTCGTTTTTGGCGTTTTACTTCTGAAGGAAATGAAGGAAGAATAAACTGAATCCTCCCGAGACAAATAGGATCCTAGCAGAAACTTCGTATATGCATCAAACTTGTGCACATCTTTGTACCCCATTTTTTTTATCTTCACTTGTAAATAATCGTTTTGTTTGGCTTTCGTCTTCTGAACCAAATGAAGGTAGAATAGGCTCAGCATCGGTCATTTTGTAAATGTAATATGCTGCACTAGTCTTCCCCGGAAGCTGCTGTTGACTTATCGTTTCACAAGTATAACCCTGTGGGCAAACTGGTTTCGTCCACGAAGATTGACACGTTCCACCATCTACACGAACTGCAATGGAGAATATCATGGGCCTGAAACATCTTAATACCCTCTCCACCAATGCTTCCAAATCACAATCCTTGGGATCATAACCCATCGCCTCAAAGCTTCCATAACTGAAGCCATCCTCGGGAGTTACATGAATTGTAGAAAAAGCTGGTCCTTCAATTGAATTCATGGAGTAGCCGCATGGATGAAATTCAAAATCACAGATTTCCGCCTCCGGAAGAATTTGGGATATACCGGATTCAAGAGTCATTTCTGCCGCACAATTACATCGATCCTTGTAAAACAGAGAAGCCTGCTTGCGGTCGAGCTGGGTCATGCACATCTCCAGTGTAAAAATTGGTTCAGTCGCAACCTTAGATGTAAAATCATCAGTCGAGGCCAAGTAGATATGCCAGTTATAATACGTTGCAGAATTTCCCATAACAAAAGCCATGCCACCCGATCCAAGAGTTCCAAAGTACTTGTCCAGATATGACACTTCCTCGGAGAAGCTGCGGTGAGGAAATGACTGGGCTCCAGGAAACATGAATGTTCCTCGACTGTATTTAACATTTTTTACCGAGAGAGACAAGCTGCTTGCATTGCTTAATATCAGAGGGATGGAAAGGAGCAGTTTGGTAGTCCCACAGGTTTTGAGAATGATCTTGAATGGATAAACAAACAGACTCGACTCTGACAGCACATATGAATCAAAATACTCACTAGAGAGCTCATCAACGATGGTGCATTCAGCTGCTTTGAGCATTTCGTCCAATTGCATTCGGCTGAGTGACCGAAGGCCCCTTCTTTCTGAGTGAGTAAAAAATGAGTCTGCAAAGAACTCAAACTCTAGCCATTTTTCAAATCCTTCAAATCCAATTGCTGTGGTCGGGGCAACTGGTTCCTGACCAGCCACCAACATTTTCAATTGTAGAAAGGGGGAGACGTTAACTTCTTGATAGATTTCTGGATTGAGAAAGTAGCGAAAGAAATTGGAGTTTAAAACAGGCAGTTTTCCAAAGCGTCTAAGCAGAAATTGCCACTCTACTCGAGGGGAGAGCCGATCGGACAGCAGTGAAGTGGAGCTACACACCAGTTCCTGGCGATCTATATTTAACTTTTAAGCCTAGGAAACCCACAAGAAAATACTATAGTAGTATGGCTTTCGGAGGCACGGAAATTACACAGCCATTTGCACAGTACGATTGGATTTGGATCACGGGCATTGTAAGGCGCTATACATATAGACGCCAGGATAGTTTGGGCCGACGTGGGAAACAAGAGTGACCCAGCCCAGCTTCTAAAGAAGCCAAGAGTTGGTTCTTTTTTTTTTTTTTTCTACGCAAGTCTGTCTCAAGTCTGTCTCACGGTTTACAGTAATTAAAAGAAACAATATGTTTAATTTAAAAAGTTTGAATTAACACCATCACATTTGTGGAGTTCCCTGCAATTATTATTATTTGAAAGAAAAGAAAAATTAGATGTTGGTATTGTCCCTTCAGGGTTAGGTCTTCATGATTAGTTGATAGTATTACAAAATTTAATTTGTCTCATGTATCATTGTATAAATATAATATCTCGTTATTTGCAATAATTTATTTAAACTCTTGCACAAGAGGAAGAATTATTCATAATTCTGGAATACATCTCCATTGTATTATATTGTTAGTTATTTTTCATATGTATTAATTATTTGTATGATATCTTTGTTATTATTCACTATCTTTTTTTTCTTTAAATTTTGCAAGATGTTGATGATGATGTTGAATTAAAGATATAACAAATAATTGATAAACTTAAAGTACAAGTATTAAACTTATAACAATCTTCAATATAAATTTTATTATAGATCAAATAAAAGAAATTATGAAGAAGATAATGGATCCTTTTCAAACTAAAAATAAAGTGCTTAGATTTGTATATTGATTTTCACACACATGCGTGCAATGGGACAAGCTTTTATGGAATGTTTTGTACACCTAAAATATCTTGGTTATTTTGGTTGAGGACTTGAAGGTTATATTTTATAATCCAAAGGAGGGTAAATTTTGTTAAACTTTGTAAACAAAGCAACTAAAATGGATGATTATGTTTTGTCCCACAAGCATAGAAGAAAACATGTTTCCTCCTGAAATGTCATAGGAAATTTTATGTATATAATATACTTGTATAGGAAATGTATATACATTGATAACTCCTTGGTGCTCAATGTACGTGGTAGGATAACTTGGATAAGAAGTGATGCCTATACAGTTATGGTATTGTTGGCACCACCTTAATGTTGCTAGTCACAATGAGAATCAAAACTAGAAAAGTAAACAGATACATAAATGATATCATCCTAGCATTAAAATGTGAATCTATAAATTGCCCAAAAAAGAAATAGTGTCCGGGTTCAATAATGAAGGGAACACAATTCACGATTTAATTTGTTTACCCAAAACGATAGCCTTAGTCAATTTTGGAATGATGTATTTTTAGTTTTGATTGTATAGGTTTTTTAACTATGCATTCCATCATAGTCTATATTTACGTATAGGGTTCATATTTTACAACGGATTAACCATTGCACCTATTGACAAGGCTATTTAGCTCAAGGGTTTAGTAAAGGAAGAGTGCCACACTACTATACTTTTACACTTATACTATCAATCTACTTCATACTCATTTGAGCTAGATTTTGTGCACTGTTATCCCGGTCCCTTCAATTCGTGAGCTCGACAAGTACTTCTAATAAGTTCATATTAAACATATAATACACAATAGCTTCTATAAAGTTTCCATGTTTCCAAAATCGTAGAGATTATATTAAGGTTTATTTAACATTTGAATATTTCCTACCTATAATAATCAATCCATTCATCAATCTACTTGAATCGATTACAAAGTCTATTTCTTACCCCTTGAATGTTGTGAGAAACGACGTGAATATACATCCGATCTACTGCACAACTTTGGTTAGTCCAAGTACTACTCCTTTTTAACCTTACACATTTTGTTTACATGCATTTTCATTATCTCATATAAGCCAACTACATATAAAAGCATACCACAATAACACGTACTAACATTTCTATCAATGTACCTTAACATCCACATATGCTAATGAATTTGCTAACAAAGGTAGCCACAAATATACAATATAAACCCAATGATCAATACAATCAATATACCACCACACATATATATATGAGAATAACAAAGGTAACCACCACAATATACATTTATATTATTGACATCTTCTAATAACAATAAAACATTAAAGAATACTTATTTGGATCAATAAAGTCATGTGTCTTAGGGCATGACTGCAACTTTCCACCCAAACATAAGTTCTTTGTCCGGCCCTAGAGACTACCCCTGAGCTGGGAAAGAATCCACTAGATAGGAGAATAACTTTAAGGAAAGCCCTCCCACTCTCATCTAACACCTAGTCCTTAATCATGCATCAGGTATGAATATCTTATTTAATTATAGGTTAATATACTGTACCCCAAGGTATAAGTCTCCGCATTTCTTCTATCTTGTCTATGCATACTATGCTTTGCTCATTTATTACCAATGCTAAAGTGTCCTTCCCTCACCTTGTACACACTTCAGAATATGTAAAAGTTTTATGTATATAAGAACCTTGCAGGTAAAGAATGGGCCAATTCCATTCCACACGAAATTTCACACATCAATATATATATATATATATATATATATATATATATATATATAATTACTTGCATGCAAGGAAAAGGGCCTACACCCCTCCCACAAAGGTCACTTTTGAGTGTGGATAAACACACAACACTAGTAATTCAAAATGCAACGCAAGAATGGGAAGCGCCCCCCTACAAAACTCCAACTCTTTGAGCTGCAATCAAAACACAAAGCAAATGATAAAAAGAGATATGATAGAGATGTGGGTTGCGCCCTCCCTCTAGATCACTTGCATAATGATTAACTGCAGCGAAGAGAGGTACGAAAACTACACAACGAATTAAAAAGACAGCGAAATCAATCACAATCTTTGCGAATGGAAAGTGTCGCTCTTCCAAAATTTCCATCCACAAGAACAAATTACATTCTAGAGACAGAGATAATAAATGTACATAAGCAAAGAAATTATCTAAGGATCCACGATGGTTACGTCCTCTTTAATCTCTCCACGAGAGAGGTATGTAATATATATATATATATCATTCAATACTTGCAAATCAAAAGGTTTGGGCCGCCTCCCTTTCCCCACATCCCACACAGTCGAGCTTGATAGAAAGAATAGATATATTAACTGTTCAAAATAGAAAACTCACCCTCCGCCCTTGGTTCATAACTCTACAAGCTTGATGACGAATATATATATATATATATATAAAATGAGCTAGCATCCAAATTATAACATATCTATTTGAAATCCTTGTTATTATTCACTATCTTTTTTTCTTTAAATTTTACAAGATGTTGATGATGATGTTCAATTAAAGATATGTGACAACTTTATTTATATATTTTTAATCTCCTTGTAGAAAATTCTATGTGGTAAAATTTATTTGAAGCTATATTGCTTTACAAACATTACAACAAAATAAAAATAAAAACTATAATCTAGATAAATAATTGATCAACATAATTTAAACAGATAACAATATTCACTATAAATTTTATTATAGATCAAATAAAGCAAATTAGGACGAAGACCGCATTTTCAGAGAAAAAATAAAGTGCATAGATTTGTGTATTGATTTTCACACACATGTGTGCAATGGGAGAAACTTCCATGGAATGTATTGTACACCTAATATATCAAGGTTTGTTTGGTTGGGGACTTGAAGGTTAAAGTTTTGAATCCAAAGGAAGGTAAATTATGTTAAACTTTGTAAACAAAGCAGCTAAAGTGGATGATTATGTTTTGTCCAACAAACATAGAAGAAAACATGTTTCCTCGTGAAAGGTCATAGGAGATGTATGTATATAATATACTTGTAAAGGAAATGTATATACATTGATAACTCCTTGGTGCTCAATGTTTGTGGTAGGATAACTTCGATACGAAGTGATGACCATACAATTATGGTATTGTTGGCACCACCTTAATGTTGTTAGTCACAATGAGAATCAAAACTAGAACAGTAAACCGGTATAGAAATGATATCATCCTAGCATTAAAATGTGAATCTATAAATTGTCTCAAAAAGAAATAGTGCTTGGGTTCGTTACTAAAGGGAACACCATTCACCATTTAATTTATTTACCCAAAACTGCAAAGATTACTACAACTAAGTTATGTCATATCTAGTATACCATAATTTCAAATAGGAATAGGTTACACTATGGTATAAACAATAATCTTGTCTATAAATAAAAATGTCGATAGCATTAATCTATTTTGGAATGATGTATTTTTAGTTTTCATTGTATAGTTTTTTGAACTATGCATTCCATCACACTCCATATTTACATATAGGGTTCATATTTTACAATGGTTTAACCATTGGAATTATAGGCAAGATTATTTAGCTTGCGTTTAGTAAAGGAGGAGTGTCGCACTACTATACTTCGAGGCTTATGAACTTATACAATCAATCTAATTCATACTCATTTGAGATAGAGATTGTACGTTGGTATCCTCGATCCCGCGCTCGACGATTTTTAATTGTATGAATGGAGTTAATTCCATGTAGTTACCTTGAGGTATGGACTTTCAAGCATGGTAGATATTTTGATGAGTTTTCTTGAGATGGATAGTTTTGGGAACACAAGGGCTTGCGACATAGATTAGTAGGCACCAAGAATCCTTTATGGACTACTTATGGTTTCTCTTTGAGTGTTTTATGTTCAATATCTCTTCCTCAAGAACATGAAATTGGGGTGTCCCATGGAGGGTTTCAAGCTTGATTTCAGCGTTTTGACAAATGATAACTCTAGATGGAGTGTTTATCATATATCGACATTCTTTTGTAAAATTTTTGTTCACAAGAATACCAATTTTAACTTGACCTTTCAACTAGCTTCCTTCTAGTTATTGGATTTTTCTCACTTCAATTCTTGCATTTTGTTTTCTACAAGTTGATGGATAAGTTCTAAGACTATCCATTCTTTCTCTTCATAGTGTTTGCACAATTCTTCGATGCTAATCCTTTCCGAGGTAAATATTTCAACAATTGCATTTCACATTATTGATATAAATACATAAATATATATATATATACAGAGAGAGAGATAAAGAGAGAAAATATCCACTTTTTAGTACTACTATACATGTTTTTAATCTCGGTTGGTGTACTTATCTATTCCAGGTGTGTTATTTACTCTAGGGAATGAATTGTTGGTGGAGGACTTTAGGGTCATTGCCAAAGTAGATATTATTATTTTCTCATAGTTATAAATATATGTAGTAAAATCTATATTATTTTGTTTTATCTAAATTAATATGATTTATTTAAGTTTAGATTACATTATTTAATTGCACGTTTAAGTTTGGTAAAAAATAGAACATGAATAATTCCATAGCATAAATCAGATTTCATTTACTATTATGTGTAAATAAAAGAATAGCATTTTTTCTTTTTCTTTTTCCATATAAGTAGAAAAAATATAAATATTGTGGACCTAATGTTGAGCTCACCATAAAAAAGGAAAGATAAATTGATGTTTCTACTCTATAAACTGTTTAAATATGGTTTCTCTCCTAGAGTGCTAATATATGTGGCTATGAAAATAGTTTCCATCTTTAGGTTCATGAGGACTAACATCTCTAAACATTTTTTTTCAAGTAAAAATGAGCTTTAGTTTTGCTAGTTTTATTTAATATAAATATTGTAAACAAATTTAATAATTAGATACTTTTCTAATAAGGAGTGACTCTAACAATAAAACATAATTTTAAATTATTCCATTTTTTTCTTAGAAAATCTCATAAAATGAAAATTAATGAGCGATATGAAATAAAATTATTTGCTTTCCAAAATACAAACTGATTTGGGAATGTCCACAAACCACCCAACCATCATCTAAGACTTGTAACTTTATCCGAAAAGGACACCCACAAAACAAACCAGAACGAAATTAACTCAACTCAAATAGTTCCATTATACACAAACTTTCGGCCCACAACTACAATGAGATAAAAAAGTACCCTATTGTGAGTGCCACGCCTAACATTCGCAATGCTCACAATTGTGTTCTTCTCAATGCTCACAATTGTGTGCATGGTGAGTCTTTTACATGGTCTCCGCTTGTTCAAGAAAACAATGTTTACCACTCCAAAATATTAATATTCATAGTTACTCTTAATGCCCGCCTCAAGCCACACTTTCATGTGCTCTTCAGTATAATCACGGAGAGTCCAAAATCTTTACTCTAAGACTTTATCATGTAGCTTACAGAGGTATCAAAACATTTTTAAATTTGGGCATGAGCTGAAATCCTACCTTGAAGTGTATACCGATTTCATCTCAAAATATCAAAGATAAATGTCTTTAGAGGAAAGAAAGTGAATGGAGTATTGTTTTACATAGTTGCGAGATGGACAAAATTTTATTGACCAGTGTGAGTCTCACATTCGTTGATGCAATCTTGACTATGTTTAGTTGAAGGAAGACTAATGTGTGGTAATGGATTCCACACACAAATTATAATAGTTTGTATTGGTGCGTGCTTGAAGGTCACATGCTTGAATCCAAGAGGGGGTAACATACGTACACCTTTGTACAATAAGCTATTAATTGATTTTTATTTTTGAAGGTCACGGGTTTTAATCTGGTATATACACCTTCATAAAACAAATAGTCAATTCATTCCCCATTAGAGACTATTTATCCGAGGGGACCCTCATACATCAATTTTAATCTAATTAAACTGCAACTTTAAATTGGTTATTGTCTATCCCCCACAGCGGGTGACAAGTGTGGGCCAACCAAGAGATCTGGTGGATAGACACAAGGCTAGACACATTCACGTGCCAACAAAGAGGCCGGACACATACCCGCTCGAGTCATCCCCGCATCTCCGGAAGTCATCATAAAGCGGGAAAGGAATACCGTCAGCTTGCGAAGTACTGCCGATTAACCACTCCTCCATCCGGTTGGTCTTGTCTTTGCGTTTTGGTTTGACTCTGAGCAATGTCCATTATTCCCATGAAGAAATTCGAGTGGGGCAGTATGCACACACTCATGATAAGGGAAGACACAAAGAGGAAGGAGGTCCATACATCCCCGGGAGAAAGGAGAAGCTGCAAACGTTTGCACAGAGCTTGGAACACCGTGCGAATCTCTCTCGTGAACATTTTCATTGTTCGTGGAATATTGTCATCTGTTCAGCTCGCAGCTGAAGCAAAAATGCCACCCACAAAGAGAAGTTATACCACGCACAAGTCCAAACACACAGGCCCTTATCCCGGCCCGCCGGTGCGTTTCCATGCATGACATAGTGGGGAAGGCCCGTCGTTACACGAAAGAAATCCCAAAGCAAGCTTAGGAGGACATTAAAGAAGATTAAGAGGATGCTCAGTCGCCTCGAGGCTGTCTTTCGAGTACATAAATCAGGAATGAATTCGAAGCTCTGGTTTGGGACCCGGGAACAACAGAGGTCGCACCACCCTTTACCAAAGGACCCTCGATTATCATTGGATGTAAAATTCGGTTATGGGTAAGACCCTGGTAGAAAAAGGAGAATCTCATGTGGAAATCCTTTTGCAGCAAGATTAGATGGTTGGCTATTTCAGGAAGATCCACCAAAATCAATAGCAAATTTCTCACCGGTTGAACATTTAGCTAGGTTTTTTGTTTTGCGCATGTCTTCATTTTTGGTTTTGATATGTCATTACAGTTAGTGCTGTTGTTTTTAATTTCATGGCAATCTACCTTTGTAGAGTGGATAGCAAATCTCAAACTTTCTAGTACAGTCTTGTTTCCTTTCGGGGAAGAATGCTAAAGGTTTGATTTTGGGTTTGTTTTTCTGTATTTGTTTCTAATTGCAATATAAAGAACTACCCTAACTTACCAAAAAAAAAATTGGTTGCTATCTAAATGATAAACAAAAGTTAAATTATTATTATTATTATTATTATTATACCTTTTCTAGTAGTTTAAGTCTAGCATTCTAAGGTTAGTAGTTATATGATTTAAATATATCTATTGTTTCTTCTCCAAGAATACACATTAAAAGATTATATAAAAACACAATAAATATATTATATAGTTAATATTTATACACATAATTAAAACATTCTTTTCTATTTATAAAATGAAAGTTAATGTTTTATATTTATTGTATTATGTTAAATTCACATTAAAAAAATAGATTCCATTAAAATAATTTTTCAAACAAATTTTGTTTATGATTAAAACTAAAACATGTAGACCTAGCAGAAAAGAAAACTTCAAATATGCATAAAACTTCATATCTTTGTATTCCATTTTCTTTTTCGCATTGCAAATAAATTGTCGTTTTTGGCGTTTTACTTCTGAAGGAAATGAAGGAAGAATAAACTGAATCCTCCCGAGACAAATAGGATCCTAGCAGAAACTTCGTATATGCATCAAACTTGTGCACATCTTTGTACCCCATTTTTTTTATCTTCACTTGTAAATAATCGTTTTGTTTGGCTTTCGTCTTCTGAACCAAATGAAGGTAGAATAGGCTCAGCATCGGTCATTTTGTAAATGTAATATGCTGCACTAGTCTTCCCCGGAAGCTACTGTTGACTTATCGTTTCACAAGTATAACCCTGTGGGCAAACTGGTTTCGTCCACGAAGATTGACACGTTCCACCATCTACACGAACTGCAATGGAGAATATCATGGGCCTGAAACATCTTAATACCCTCTCCACCAATGCTTCCAAATCACAATCCTTGGGATCATAACCCATCGCCTCAAAGCTTCCATAACTGAAGCCATCCTCGGGAGTTACATGAATTGTAGAAAAAGCTGGTCCTTCAATTGAATTCATGGAGTAGCCGCATGGATGAAATTCAAAATCACAGATTTCCGCCTCCGGAAGAATTTGGGATATACCGGATTCAAGAGTCATTTCTGCCGCACAATTACATCGATCCTTGTAAAACAGAGAAGCCTGCTTGCGGTCGAGCTGGGTCATGCACATCTCCAGTGTAAAAATTGGTTCAGTCGCAACCTTAGATGTAAAATCATCAGTCGAGGCCAAGTAGATATGCCAGTTATAATACGTTGCAGAATTTCCCATAACAAAAGCCATGCCACCCGATCCAAGAGTTCCAAAGTACTTGTCCAGATATGACACTTCCTCGGAGAAGCTGCGGTGAGGAAATGACTGGGCTCCAGGAAACATGAATGTTCCTCGACTGTATTTAACATTTTTTACCGAGAGAGACAAGCTGCTTGCATTGCTTAATATCAGAGGGATGGAAAGGAGCAGTTTGGTAGTCCCACAGGTTTTGAGAATGATCTTGAATGGATAAACAAACAGACTCGACTCTGACAGCACATATGAATCAAAATACTCACTAGAGAGCTCATCAACGATGGTGCATTCAGCTGCTTTGAGCATTTCGTCCAATTGCATTCGGCTGAGTGACCGAAGGCCCCTTCTTTCTGAGTGAGTAAAAAATGAGTCTGCAAAGAACTCAATCTCTAGCCGTTTTTCAAATCCTTCAAATCCAATTGCTGTGGTCGGGGCAACTGGTTCCTGACCAGCCACCAACATTTTCAATTGTAGAAAGGGGGAGACGTTAACTTCTTGATTGATTTCTGGATTGAGAAAGTAGCGGAAGAAATTGGAGTTTAAAACAGGCAGTTTTCCAAAGCGTCTAAGCAGAAATTGCCACTCTACTCTAGGGGAGAGCCGATCGGACAGCAGTGAAGTGGAGCTACACACCAGTTCCTGGCGATCTATATTTAACTTTTAAGCCTAGGAAACCCACAAGAAAATACTATAGTAGTATGGCTTTCGGAGGCACGGAAATTACACAGCCATTTGCACAGTACGATTGGATTTGGATCACGGGCATTGTAAGGCGCTATACATATAGACGCCAGGATAGTTTGGGCCGACGTGGGAAACAAGAGTGACCCAGCCCGGCTTCTAAAGAAGCCAAGAGTTGGTTCTTTTTTTTTTTTTTTCTACGCAAGTCTGTCTCACGGTTTACAGTAATTAAAAGAAACAATATGTTTAATTTAAAAAGTTTGAATTAACACCATCACATTTGTGGAGTTCCCTGCAATTATTATTATTTGAAAGAAAAGAAAAATTAGATGTTGGTATTGTCCCTTCAGGGTTAGGTCTTCATGATTAGTTGATAGTATTACAAAATTTAATTTGTCTCATGTATCATTGTATAAATGTAATATCTCGTTATTTGCAATAATTTATTTAAACTCTTACACAAGAGGAAGAATTATTCATAATTCTGGAATACATCTCCATTGTATTATATTGTTAGTTATTTTTCATATGTATTAATTATTTCTATGATATCTTTGTTATTATTCACTATCTTTTTTTTCTTTAAATTTTGCAAGATGTTGATGATGATTTTGAATTAAAGATATAACAAATAATTGATAAACTTAAAGTACAAGTATTAAACTTATAACAATCTTCATTATAAATTTTATTATAGATCAAATAAAAGAAATTATGAAGAAGATAATGGAGCCTTTTCAAACTAAAAATAAAGTGCTTAGATTTGTATATTGATTTTCACACACATGCGTGCAATGGGACAAGCTTTTATGGAATGTATTGTACACCTAATATATCATGGTTATTTTGGTTGAGGACTTGAAGGTTATATTTTATAATCCAAAGGAGGGTAAATTTTGTTAAACTTTGTAAACAAAGCAACTAAAGTGGATGATTATGTTTTGTCCCACAAGCATAGAAGAAAACATGTTTCCTCCTGAAATGTCATAGGAAATTTTATGTATATAATATACTTGTATAGGAAATGTATATACATTGATAATGTGATATCCCTCCTTTATGACCTATTTTGATCTTTATTGTTTTTGTAATTGTAAATTATGTATAAGGGCCTAGTGAGGAGCTCAAGCCCAAGGCCCCACCAGTGGATCTAGAAAACCAGTGATATATTCATAAGTGTTCGGGTTGGAACATCTAACAAAGACGACAACAAAATTAACTAATAATCAATGATCGCGGATCATCCTAGTGCTACGAGCATTGGAGCAATGGTAAAACGACTTAACTAGTGCCTTAGGTGATAAGGTCGTCACCTAAGTTTGGGGTAACAACTATTTAATGGATATTATATATATATTATGTCTTATATATATATATACCCAAGGTTGAAATAGTTTGAGTTAACTATTAAAAGGACGTTAAACTAATAGTTGTGATGACTATTAAAAAATTATTAAATACATATATTTATATATATGTCTTGATTATAAATAAAAGACGAGAAGGATATTTATAGATAATGATGGACAAATCATATATATATATCTATATAATTGTGGATATTTTATAAAAGATCATTATGTTGTAGTGACAACTATTTAAGGAATACATATATAAATAGTTGCGAAAATTATATAGATATGTGCCTTAAATATATATAGGAAAAGTAGATAATTATAAGTACTACTTTTAAAGTCTATGAATGCGGGTATGCATTTATTTAGTACCATGAACTTTTATAATAAAGATAAATAAATTTATAATTGAAATACCTAAGAGTCGGTTGCACATGGAAGAAGTTGAAGGGCTCTATGAAGTTGTCACCTTAGTGGAAGAAGTGGAAGTTACTACTAGGCCACCTTGACTATCGGGTTTAAATACCACCAACCAAATCTTCCTTATGTATCCGTTAGAAATTACACTTGGCAAGAGGTTCCTTCAACAAATAGCTAGAGACTCCTTTTTCCAAACCATTGACTGATGGTGTCCTTAACTTATGCGAATAGTGGAGATCGTGGCGTTAGTTGGAGTGGATGATCTTTATTTATTCATACACCACTAAATGGTAAAGGATTATCATTAAATTCTAATATAAAGCACATCTTTGTTATGGAGAACACCCTTGCTTGCATTAAGGAGTTTGTCCCTGCCACGTTCCTTGACTTGTGCCGAGAAGAGATAAATGATGTTTCACTCAAGGCATACCTCCTTTATGAACAATGCTTACTTTATTTTTTTCGTTATGAATATCATGGATGGAGTGGGGGAGTTACCGGTAGTGGGGAGAAAATTACCCTGAATCCAAGGGATTATGTTGAACCTATTAACTATCTACTTAGTGCTCATCATGGCGTGAGGATACGTAAGGGTTTAGGGAATGAAGTTCGGGGGGAGGAGGAACACGATCTCAGTGATGGAATAAAGGAGAGCTCCGAGCTAGAGCTATAGGGACGATAAGCGGGAATTAGGAAAGGGTTTTCTTTTTTTTGTCATATTCTTGGGGTGAGCTCGGCGTGGCAGGGAAATCACCAATTGTATTCTCAGGTTTTCAAGGATTTTGTATGCTGCTTGAAGCCGTATTTGATGATAGTTTTTCCCATCTATTCGGGGAACGAGATAGCAATCTGGTATGAGGATGAGCATGAGCGTGGCTCCCACTACCATCTGGGTAGCTCGTGGAAAGAGGCAGAAGCGGTTCTGGCATCATGAGTACGAGACAAGGTATCGTTGCAAGGATTGTTCTACCGTCCAGGTATAAGGAAGGGTAGCTTGATGGAGAGCTGAAGTAGATGAAGGCTGCAATGATTTCCGTATGGAGAAGGGCGTAACTAAGTGTATGGAGTCGTTCGCCATCAGAAAAGATTGGGTTCTGAGAGGACGAGTGGAAATACGATCTGGACATTGAAGAGAGGTAAAATCTGCAATGCAATTAACAAATTATAGCTGTTGTGATATGATTTTTCCTTCATAAATGTCGACCCATGGATACTACCGATGGATAGGGTTAAGGTATTTTAGATCTTTACATCTTAGTGTCGATCTCAGTACTGTTCTATTAGTTGTATTAAATCTTGGCGTTTGGAGTTGTTTTACCTTGCATCTTGATAATAGATCTCAGCGCTACATATTTATATATTCCGATGGAAGGAACTTAATCCCCAAAACTGAGAATAGAGTGAGCTTCCATTAATTTGTTATAATCCGTGATGAGGAACTCCAGTATGACATATACTTTGAGACCGAGATGGAAAGAATCCGCATACTTTAACTATGCCCAATTTGATTGACGGAATTTTTAAAAGCTCTATGCGATCTACTTACAGAGTTTGTAAGGATTTTACATCATCTTAGAAAAGCACGATCTGTAGGATGTTATATTTTTAGTCTATTTATTTTTGGCCGCACATGCCTTGCAGAGATGTTGACAGAATGAGTCTCTGTGCTTAGTATGTTACCCTGCCATTCTGTATGGTTGTTTGTTGTTTATTTATTCATTTGTGTTGGCTGCCCAGATAGGATAGGCTGGGAGATACCTCCGTCGTGAGGATCGACGCCCCTTTTGATATTAAATTTATATGTTTTTCCGATGACACTTATATATATACTTTTCATAATGCAGAGATAGATCTCTATAAATTATGTTCATAGTATGATTACTAGCGGATATATATATATATATATATATAAAGTTCTCCATAACTTATGTTGTCGTTAGTATGAAAGCGAGTGGTAGTGTATACCCTCGTCAATTGCTATGCTTTCATTTAAATGTTAGATCTAAATCGTTACATATATATTTTTATATGTATGCTTAATAGAAGGATATTCCTTTCATCAAGTGACAAGTCTTGGGTTGATTTGGTTTCGCCGAGCATCAAAACCCTTGCATTTTATTCTCAGGATCATTCTCGTGATAACAACCTTGAATACTTTTCTCGGCAAAAAGGGTTTTCTTTTAACCCTAACTTTGGTAATTTCAGCACATCAACTTCAAAGTTGATCCACTTAGCTTATTTATATATATATGATAACAAGAAATGTTATTGCATAAGCAAAGGTTATGCAAATGTTTTATATATATGATATTGATAAAAGTATATTAATGCTTAGGTAAGAAGGATCTTACTTTTGTGAAACAGCAAATTAAAAGTGTAGCCATATATGTAAGACTCCCAAAATGCTTAGTCTTAGGTAAGAAGAAATTACATTCTATTGGCCTAATAGTAATATGATTGGGTAATGATCCATGCGGGTCTAGAATTATGTGTATTCATATCAATAATATTAAAGGTCACTTCTAGAAAACATAATAGAAGTTAGTAAAATAAAGGTTGCCTTTTTATAAATCTTGGTTTGGTATTAAAGGAACTATGTTGGTATAAGAGGACATATAGATGTTGATAACATAATATATGTATATAAACTCTTAGGATATTTAGAGGTTATAATCATAGGTAAAAGTTTGGACCAAGAAGGATTATAATATTAATGAATTACATATAGGTTATGTTGTTCAATATAAATCTTAAGACAAGGAAGTATTTTTATGAGGGATATCTATATAACTTTATGAGCATATTAAATTGAAGAATTTTCTTGGTAAAACAAGAGTGTTTATAAAATATTGATTTTATTGTATTAAGATTTTTGACCCATAGTTTAGCTTCAAATATCTTGAAGAGAAAATGCTCTCTAGGAGAGAAGCATCAAGAATGATAGAATTTTTGCAAACAACTGAGTTTGCCATTTTGTAATACTTCACTTGTTTCGATAATTATAAATAAAGATGCACACACACCTTTGTGGACTAGCCCGTGTACGGGTGAACCACGTTATATTCTGTCTCCTATGGTTCCTGTGGTGTTTCTCAATGTGTCTTATGAATAAGTACTTGTTTCTGTCCTTAAAAATGTTTATAACTATTTTTAAGTATCCGATCCATTAGAAAGTTGATTATGATGTATATTGCTAATATGTTTCCCTTATGAGTATGGTTATGTTGTTACCATTTAGGTTGTTCTATTGGTGCGATAAAAGATATACATGCTTTCTAAAGATGTATATTGGTACATGATGAAGTTTTTGTGTTTCCCGCAAGATTTAAGAAATGGTTGACATATCAAGTTCATAATTTATTTAGTTGAAATTAGAACGTATATCTTTCCTTGATTAGCGTAACGACATTTGTAAATAGAAAAAAGTGTCGCAAAGTTTTAATTATTTTGTAAAACAGTTTTTAAAGAAAGTGAACCCACACTTTATAGTTCAGCATATATTTTTTAGTGGCATTTTAGGCACTTAGGAAAGTTTTTAAATTTTACGAAATTTTGGGTTCGTTACAGATAACTCCTTGGTGCTCAATGTACGTGGTAGGATAACTTGGATAAGAAGTGATGCCTATACAATTATGGTATTGTTGGCACCACCTTAATGTTGCTAGTCACAATGAGAATCAAAACTAGAAAAGTAAACAGATACATAAATGATATCATCCTAGCATTAAAATGTGAATCTATAAATTGCCCAAAAAAGAAATAGTGTCCGGGTTCAATAATGAAGGGAACACAATTCACGATTTAATTTATTTACCCAAAACGATAGCCTTAGTCAATTTTGGAATGATGTATTTTTAGTTTTGATTGTATAGGTTTTTTAACTATGCATTCCATCATAGTCTATATTTACGTATAGGGTTCATATTTTACAACGGATTAACCATTGCACCTATTGACAAGGCTATTTAGCTCAAGGGTTTAGTAAAGGAAGAGTGCCACACTACTATACTTTGACACTTATACTATCAATCTGCTTCATACTCATTTGAGCTAGATTTTGTGCACTGTTATCCCGGTCCCTTCAATTCGTGAGCTCGACAAGTACTTCTAATAAGTTCATATTAAACATATAATACACAATAGCTTCTATAAAGTTTCCATGTTTCCAAAATCGTAGAGATTATATTAAGGTTTATTTAACATTTGAATATTTCCTACCTATAATAATCAATCCATTCATCAATCTACTTGAATCGATTACAAAGTCTATTTCTTACCCCTTGAATGTTGTGAGAAACGACTTGAATATACATCCGATCTACTGCACAACTTTGGTTAGTCCAAGTACTACTCCTTTTTAACCTTACACATTTTGTTTACATGCATTTTCATTATCTCATATAAGCCAACTACATATAAAAGCATACCACAATAACACGTACTAACATTTCTATCAATGTACCTTAACATCCACATATGCTAATGAATTTGCTAACAAAGGTAGCCAAAAATATACAATATAAACCCAATGATCAATACAATCAATATAGCACCACACATATATATATGAGAATAACAAAGGTAAC
This sequence comes from Larix kaempferi, assembly GCA_027924585.1. NCBI lineage: Eukaryota > Viridiplantae > Streptophyta > Pinopsida > Pinales > Pinaceae > Larix > Larix kaempferi. Next base: position 522,281 of record BSBM01002149.1, on the reverse strand, counting down.
CACGACAATATACATTTATATTATTGACATCTTCTAATAACAATAAAACATTAAAGAATACTTATTTGGATCAATAAAGTCATGTGTCTTAGGGCATGACTGCAACTTTCCACCCAAACATAAGTTCTTTGTCCGGCCCTAGAGACTACCCCTGAGCTGGGAAAGAATCCACTAGATAGGAGAATAACTTTAAGGAAAGCCCTCCCACTCTCATCTAACACCTAGTCCTTAATCATGCATCAAGTATGAATATCTTATTTAATTATAGGTTAATATACTGTACCCCAAGGTATAAGTCTCCGCATTTCTTCCATCTTGTCTATGCATACTATGCTTTGCTCATTTATTACCAATGCTAAAGTGTCCTTCCCTCACCTTGTACACACTTCAGAATATGTAAAAGTTTTATGTATATAAGAAACCTTGCAGGTAAAGAATGGGCCAATTCCATTCCACACGAAATTTCACACAGCAAAATATATATAATTATATATATATATATATATATATATAATTACTTGCACGCAAGGAAAAAGGCCTACACCCCTCCCACAAAGGTCACTTTTGAGTGTGGATAAACACACAACACTAGTAATTCAAAATGCAACGCAAGAATGGGAAGCGCCCCCCTACAAAACTCCAACTCTTTGAGCTGCAATCAAAACACAAAGCAAATGATAAAAAAAGATATGATAGAGATGTGGGTTGCGCCCTCCCTCTAGATCACTTGCATAATGATTAACTGCAGCGAAGAGAGGTACGAAAACTACACAACGAATTAAAAAGACAGCGAAATCAATCACAATCTTTGCGAATGGAAAGTGTCGCTCTTCCAAAATTTCCATCCACAAGAACAAATTACATTCTAGAGACAGAGATAATAAATGTACATAAGCAAAGAAATTATCTAAGGATCCACGATGGTTACGTCCTCTTTAATCTCTCCACGAGAGAGGTATGTAATATATATATATATATCATTCGATACTTGCAAATCAAAAGGTTTGGGCCGCCTCCCTTTCTCCACATCCCACACAGTCGAGCTTGATAGAAAGAATAGATATATTAACTGTTCAAAATAGAAAACTCACCCTCCGCCCTTGGTTCATAACTCTACAAGCTTGATGACGAATATATATATATATATATATATATATATATATATAATGAGCTAGCATCCAAATTATAACATATCTATTTGAAATCCTTGTTATTATTCACTATCTTTTTTTCTTTAAATTTTACAAGATGTTGATGATGATGTTCAATTAAAGATATGTGACAACTTTATTTATATATTTTTAATCTCCTTGTAGAAAATTCTATGTGGTAAAATTTATTTGAAGCTATATTGCTTTATAAACATTACAACAAAATAAAAATAAAAACTATAATCTAGATAAATAATTGATCAACATAATTTAAACAGATAACAATATTCACAATAAATTTTATTATAGATCAAATAAAGCAAATTAGGACGAAGACCGCATTTTCAGAGAAAAAATAAAGTGCATATATTTGTGTATTGATTTTCACACACATGTGTGCAATGGGAGAAACTTCCATGGAATGTATTGTACACCTAATATATCAAGGTTTGTTTGGTTGGGGACTTGAAGGTTAAAGTTTTGAATCCAAAGGAAGGTAAATTATGTTAAACTTTGTAAACAAAGCAGCTAAAGTGGATGATTATGTTTTGTCCAACAAACATAGAAGAAAACATGTTTCCTCGTGAAAGGTCATAGGATATGTATGTATATAATATACTTGTAAAGGAAATGTATATACATTGATAACTCCTTGGTGCTCAATGTTTGTGGTAGGATAACTTGGATACGAAGTGATGACTATACAATTATGGTATTGTTGGCACCACCTTAATGTTGTTAGTCACAATGAGAATCAAAACTAGAACAGTAAACCGGTATAGAAATGATATCATCCTAGCATTAAAATGTGAATCTATAAATTGTCTCAAAAAGAAATAGTGCTTGGGTTCGTTACTAAAGGGAACACCATTCACCATTTAATTTATTTACCCAAAACTGCAAAGATTACTACAACTAAGTTATGTCATATCTAGTATACCATAATTTCAAATAGGAATAGGTTACACTATGGTATAAACAATAATCTTGTCTATAAATAAAAATGTCGATAGCATTAATCTATTTTGGAATGATGTATTTTTAGTTTTCATTGTATAGTTTTTTGAACTATGCATTCCATCACACTCCATATTTACATATAGGGTTCATATTTTACAATGGTTTAACCATTGGAATTATAGGCAAGACTATTTAGCTTGCGTTTAGTAAAGGAGGAGTGTCACACTACTATACTTCGAGGCTTATGAACTTATACAATCAATCTAATTCATACTCATTTGAGATAGAGATTGTACGTTGGTATCCTCGATCCCGCGCTCGACGATTTTTAATTGTATGAATGGAGTTAATTCCATGTAGTTACCTTGAGGTATGGACTTTCAAGCATGGTAGATATTTTGATGAGTTTTCTTGAGATGGATAGTTTTGGGAACACAAGGGCTTGCGACATAGATTAGTAGGCACCAAGAATCCTTTATGGACTACTTATGGTTTCTCTTTGAGTGTTTTATGTTCAATATCTCTTCCTCAAGAACATAAAATTGGGGTTTCCCATGGAGGGTTTCAAGCTTGATTTCAGCGTTTTAACAAATGATAACTCTAGATGGAGTGTTTATCATATATCGACATTCTTTTGTAAAATTTTTGTTCACAAGAATACCAATTTTAACTTGACCATTCAACTAGCTTCCTTCTAGTTATTGGATTTTTCTCACTTAAATTCTTGCATTTTGTTTTCTACAAGTTGATGGATAAGTTCTAAGACTATCCATTCTTTCTCTTCATAGTGTTTGCACAATTCTTCGATGCTAATCCTTTCCGAGGCAAATATTTCAACAATTGCATTTCACATTATTGATATAAATACATAAATATATATATATATACAGAGAGAGAGATAAAGAGAGAAAATATCCACTTTTTAGTACTACTATACATGTTTTTAATCTCGGTTGGTGTACTTATCTATTCCAGGTGTGTTATTTACTCTAGGGAATGAATTGTTGGTGGAGGACTTTAGGGTCATTGCCAAAGTAAATATTATTATTTTCTCATAGTTATAAATATATGTAGTAAAATCTATATTATTTTGTTTTATCTAAATTAATATGATTTATTTAAGTTTAGATTACATTATTTAATTGCACGTTTAAGTTTGGTAAAAAATAGAACATGAATAATTCCATAGCATAAATCAGATTTCATTTACTATTATGTGTAAATAAAAGAATAGCATTTTTTCTTTTTCTTTTTCCATATAAGTAGAAAAAATATAAATATTGTGGACCTAATGTTGAGCTCACCATAAAAAAGGAAAGATAAATTGATGTTTCTACTCTATAAACTGTTTAAATATGGTTTCTCTCCTAGAGTGCTAATATATGTGGCTATGAAAATAGTTTCCATCTTTAGGTTCATGAGGACTAACATCTCTAAACATTTTTTTTCAAGTCAAAATGAGCTTTAGTTTTGGTAGTTTTATTTAATATAAATATTGTAAACAAATTTAATAATTAGATACTTTTCTAATAAGGAGTGACTCTAACAATAAAACATAATTTTAAATTATTCCATTTTTTTCTTAGAAAATCTCTCATAAAATGAAAATTAATGAGCGATATGAAATAAAATTATTTGCTTTCCAAAATACAAACTGATTTGGGAATGTCCACAAACCACCCAACCATCATCTAAGACTTGTAACTTTATCCGAAAAGGACACCCACAAAACAAACCGTGATAATACCAGAACGAAATTAACTCAACTCAAATAGTTCCATTATACACAAACTTTCGGCCCATAACTACAATGAGATAAAAAAGTACCCTATTGTGAGTGCCACACCTAACATTCGCAATGCTCACAATTGTGTGCATGGTGAGTCTTTTACATGGTCTCCGCTTGTTCAAGAAAACAATGTTTACCACTCCAAAATATTAATATTGATAGTTACTCTTAATGCCCGCCTCAAGCCACACTTTCATGTGCTCTTTAGTATGATCACGGAGAGTCCAAAATATTTACTCTAAGACTTTATCATGTAGCTTACAGAGGTATCAAAACATTGTTAAATTTGGGCATGAGCTGAAATCCTACCTTGAAGTGTATACCGATTTCATCTCAAAATATCAAAGATAAATGTATTTAGAGGAAAGAAAGTGAATGGAGTATTGTTTTACATAGTTGCGAGATGGACGAAATTTTATTGACTAGTGTGAGTCTCACATTCGTTGATACAATCTTGACTATGTTTAGTTGAAGGAATACTAATGTGTGGTAATGGATTCCACACACAAATTATAATAGTTTGTATTGGTGCGTGCTTGAAGGTCACACGCTTGAATCCAAGAGGGGGTAACATACGTACACCTTTGTACAATAAGCTATTAATTGATTTTTATCCTTGAAGGTCACGGGTTTTAATCTGGTATATACACCTTCATAAAACAAATAGTCAATTCATTCCCCATTAGAGACTATTTATCCGAGGGGACCCTCATACATCAATTTTAATCTAATTAAACTGCAACTTTAAATTGGTTACTATCTATCCCCCACAGCGGGTGACAAGTGTGGGCCAACCAAGAGATCTGGTGGATAGACACGAGGCTAGACATGTTCACGCGCCAACAAAGAGGCCGGACACATACCCGCTCGAGTCATCCCCGCATCTCCGGAAGTCATCATAAAGCGGGAAACGAATACTGTCAGCTTGCGAAGTACTGCCGATTAACCACTCCTGCATCCGGTTGGTCTTGTCTTTGCATTTTGGTTTGACTCTGAGCAATGTCCATTACTCCCATGAAGAAATTCGAGTGGGGCAGTATGCACACACTCATGATAAGGGAAGACACAAAGAGGAAGGAGGTCCATACATCCCCGGGAGAAAGGAGAAGCTGCAAACGTTTGCACAGAGCTTGGAAGACCGTGCAAATCTCTCTCCTGAACATTTTCATTGTTCGTGGAATATTGTCATTTTTTCAGCTCGCAGCTGAAGCAAAAATGCCACCCACAAAGAGAAGTTATACCGCGCACAAGTCCAAACACACAGGCCCTTATCCCAGCCCGTCGGTGCGTTTCCATGCATGACATAGTGGGGAAGGCCCGTCGTTACACGAAAGAAATCCCAAAGCAAGCTTAGGAGGACATTAAAGAAGATTAAGAGGATGCTCAGTCGCCTCGAGGCTGTCTTTCGAGTACATAAATCAGGAATGAATTCGAAGCTCTGGTTTGGGACCCGGGAACAACAGAGGTCGCACCACCCTTTACCAAAGGACCCTCGATTATCATTGGATGTAAAATTCGGTTATGGGTAAGACCCTGGTAGAAAAAGGAGAATCTCATGTGGAAATCCTTTTGCAGCAAGATTAGATGGTTGGCTATTTCAGGAAGATCCACCAAAATCAATAGCAAATTTCCCACCGGTTGAACATTTAGCTCGGTTTTTTGTTTTGTGTATGTCTTCATTTTTGGTTTTGATATGTCATTACAGTTAGTGCTGTTGTTTTTAATTTCATGGCAATCTACCTTTGTAGAGTGGATAGCAAATCTCAGACTTTCTAGTACAGTCTTGTTTCCTTTCGGGGAAGAATGCTGAAAGTTTGATTTTGGGTTTGTTTTTCTGTATTTGTTTCTAATTGCAATATAAAGAACTACCCTAACTTACCAAAAAAAAAATTGGTTGCTATCTAAATGATAAACAAAAGTTAAATTATTCTTATTATTATTATTATTATACCTTTTCTAGTAGTTTAAGTCTAGCATTCTAAGGTTAGTAGTTATATGATTTAAATATATCTATTGTTTCTTCTCCAAGAATACACATTAAAAGATTATATAAAAACACAATAAATGTATTATATAGTTAATATTTATACACATAATTAAAACATTCTTTTCTATTTATAAAATGAAAGTTAATGTTTTATATTTGTTGTATTATGTTAAATTCACATTAAAAAAATAGATTCCATTAAAATAATTTTTCAAACAAATTTTGTTTATGATTAAAACTAAAACATGTAGACCTAGCAGAAAAGAAAACTTCAAATATGCATAAAACTTCATATCTTTGTATTCCATTTTCTTTTTCGCATTGCAAATAAATTGTCGTTTTTGGCGTTTTACTTCTGAAGGAAATGAAGGAAGAATAAACTGAATCCTCCCGAGACAAATAGGATCCTAGCAGAAACTTCGTATATGCATCAAACTTGTGCACATCTTTTGTAATGCCCCATATTTTGACTAGGCCTGTTGGCGAGTTAGACCCCTTTCACTTTAATTGCTTGTAATCTATTTGACTCAGCTAGACAGAGTGAACTATATTTTCGGCATGATAGACATGATGATATGTTGCTACTGTGTTAATGATGTTGCTATATTCATGCAGTTATTAAGTTATGATTAACATGAGATTCTTTTATTTCATAATGACAGTGTATGTTTGATAATCGTCCTGGAGGAAATGTGATATATATGATGTGGTAATTATGCTGTGATCGATTTAATGATTTTATGTGATGAGATAAATGATGCTGACAATATGGATCAGACAATGATAGAATGTAAAGTATATGGTGTTGTACGTGGATGCCATCCTATGATGAAATTGATAGAACTGTTATATTCCATGCATATCTGTGATACGATAAAATTGTGATGTGAAATGAATGATGTTGATGATATGGATCAATGGGTGATCGAATGGAAATGCTTGTTAAAAAAAAAAGTGTATCTTGCGGAATACTAACTTACAGGACACGAGGGCTATGGGATAGCCGGGTACTTGATCTGATATACGGAGAAGAACCTATCCATGCAGTAAACCTTAGCAACCCAAAACTGATGAAACGATGACATGGACCGATAATCTCGAGAGCAGCAGAGTATGATTTGATAAGGGCGTAGGCCCAGTATGTTGAGAGGGATGGATGTGTTGCCCACCCTATGTTCCTATGATACCCGAGATCGTGGGAGGGCTGTGCTGAGACACGCTCCCCATGTATGTGTGATGACGATGGTCGGATGCCTGCTAGGAGAGGATAGGTCCTCTTTCTATTCAGCCGACGCTATCGCTCTCAAGTTCTATGTGGTCAGGTCGTTGAGTCCGACATCCACTTTTATACTAGCAGAGGAAGGACAGGGAGGTTGTGGCAGTAGGTTAACGATGGGAGGATATGATAGTTAGTACTGTTGAGGGTTGGGCATTAATTGAACTGGAGTTAGTGGTAGTAGGTAGCCTTCCATGTACCTGATTGATTGAACAAACGTAATCATAAAAGCAATGAATTGGAATCTTAAAGGTTAACTGATAAAATAAACGATGATGTTTTAGTAATATTATGATGAATGTGTACTTGTTCGGTTTGCATAAAGTATTATGAATATTAGTTAGCTGATATGCATAGAATATATATATGACATATGTATGTAGTACATGTCTGTCTTGTGCATACGCTGGCCACGCATGCACATTATGCACATGCGCAATAGTATTGGTTTACAACATACTTATCAAGATTTAACAATGTTATAAGTATCATAGGTAACTCAATTAAGTATTTACTGAATGACCTAATTAGTAAAAGATTGTCAAGTTCCAATGTGTAAAAGAAGTTAATTAGTCTTTGTGTGTGAACATGGTAATGAACGATTAAAATAAGTGTCATTAATTGCAAGTATCCTCAAGTGAAGGTGTCCTCGATATGAAGTATGATAGTTAAATATTAATACTAGAAGAGTACACTATGTAATTGTTGATGATGGTTAAGTAAACCATTAATTACATTTCATTACTTATACCTAGAGGTATTAGGTTGACACTTGTCAATTAAACAAATAGATATTTTAACTATTATTCACAATTAATTTAATCACTATTATTATTAATCATTATTGTTATTAATATTATTATTACATTAATAATAATAGTGTTAATGATAATATTTATATAAAGCATAGTGGATTGAAATATTTATTAAATAGATTATTCATTTAAATTAAGGAACAGAATGATTCCAAAATAAATAAATAAAAAGATTTGTTTAAGTAAACCATTGAATAATTCCACTACCCGAGAAAATTGGTTGATTTAAAATAATATATATAATCCACCCTTTTACCTTAAAAAGGGGATGCATTAATGATTAGTACTTCCAAGACCACGACAGCTAGGGCTGTGGAGTGATAAGGAAGTTTGACTTTGGAAGGAGGTGGATTCCTATAAAGGGGAGAATTAACAAAGTAGTAAGGGGGATTTCGTGGGAGAACTGTGAGGTTTATTTTTTTGTGAAAAGGAGGAATGTCGAGGAGGGGGTTAACTCGAAGCTTTGAGGAGGTGGGAAACTCAAATGAAAAGACTGAGGAGGGGGTTAACTCAGCAAATGATTACCATGGAAAGGTTCGATGGAAAGCTGCTGTCGGGATTATCGGTCTGTGGGCTCGGGGGCTAGGAAATCCGTTGATTTCCTAGGGTCAGCACGATAATAGCTGATCGGCAGGGTGGACACATCATTTTGGGTTGCTAAGGTAACCTACCGAACCCACTACAGGAATCTTCTTACCTTGCTGCAAATCTACGGACTCCAGGTATTTTACTGAACAAGCTTAAGTAACAGGTATTTTCTTTTATTTCCAAATTACGTATGTTGAAAGAACTGGGTTAGAATGATGAGTCTTAAGTTGATGTTTAATTAATTTGCACAGATTTATGAACTTTTAGAAACCTGAAATATAACCGGTTGATTCTTTTCGTTAGAAAGGAAAGGGAGAAGAAAACTTGGTATTTACATGAAAAGTTTTAAGATTTGTTTATTTAATTTCAGAGACATATAAACATACAGAAAATAGACATTTAAACAGAATAGGGACCCAGTGCCGAGTGAGGGCACTACAGATGGTATCAGAGCTTGGTTCGAACTCTCGAACCTAATGGCCTACCCGAAATAGAAACTAATCGACACTAAGCAAAAATATCCATAAATCTATGTAGAACCCTATGCAGAAATATGAAATCAATGTTCGCGATTTTCCACACCTTCTTTACTAAATTATGTAACAGTAGTTTATCTGCACAAAAAAAAAAATCAGAAATAGTCAGTTACATATATATAGCCGTAGAGTAAGAATTCTCTAAACTTTATAAGAAAACAAGACATTGCATATTGGCGTAAGAAAACAAACATAAAAATTCCTTATTTAAGGAGGCCACTACGATCGTTATTTTTAAATTAAAATCGGAGAAGTATGTGTAAAAAAAAAAAAAAGACAGACAAAATCAAACGTTTAGCTCTGTTTTTCGAAAAACCATTATCTCTGTTCATTAACCCTTATGACAGATGCAATCTGGACAAAGATCATTCACCTCTATTTTACAATATTTTTCAGAATAATACGATCTATACGATCTAGAAATTGGACTTTATCTATTTGTTCTCATTCCTTTCTGAAGAATGCGATCTGGAAAATAAGATTTATATTACTCTGTTAACTTTTGAAATGGCTAAACGCCAATCTGGAATCGGATCTTGTATTCTGTTGTATTTATTTTTGACAAAATAAATCTGTCCTTGTTTAAAAGAAATGATGGAAGGCAAGAACAAATGTGTATCTCGGTTCTTCTTCTAACCTTCCGAATATCGATATGTCTCCTCTTCACGCTTGCAAGTCCTTTCTTTATTCTACGAAAATGATAGATCAACACGTATATTTCTGATTTACTATTTCCTTTACCATTTAAATCACCAAGGCACCGATTTCTTCATCAATTATTTCTGGAATCACTTACTCGGATCGACAGATCCGACATTATGTTTCTATTGCACCTCTTGTGGCGATTTTCTTAACCTTGATCTGTCCATTCTTTGCGTCTGCAAGTCTTCTTTACGAGAATGAAAAAAAGAAAAAGAAAAAAGAAAACCCTCTTATTTCCGGTTTTGCTGTTTCCAAATTCTGTATATGAATTTGATTTCCAACAAGAATCCGCTCCTAATCGTAGCCCATCTCTGTATATGTGATTCGACTTCCAGATCTGTTAAAAGGAAAAGAATCCGATCTTCTATTCGCAAATCATCTCTGATTAGCTGTTTCGATTTCCAGATTGCTTTTGATTGCATTCATAACCCCAAAACGCCTTTCCACCATTTGGCCGATTCTCTAAACTCCATGGCAATGTGGTCTTATCTTTGCTCCCTAAACAGAAAGCGGACATACCTGTGTCTATATGAAGGAACTGAAGCTGCGCTGGGTTTCACCTTTTTCTATTCTCTGCACAAGTATTTTGCCATAGCTTCGGGCTCTTTCCCCCCCCACGGGAACCGGATTCTTCTTCTTAACCTTTAGAAGGATTTTGTGAGTCTTCTAATCTCATCATTTTATTGCCGGTGGCTTCAGCGCCATCCCCTAAACTTTGAAGTCGCAGCCTAGCAAGCCAGGCGCAGAAGGCTAGCGGGGGCTGCCCAGAATGTCACCGCGACATATAGAGGAATTGTTCGGCCGTGCCCAAGGCGACCAGCTTCTGTTATGGCATGATTTGAGATGCTTTCTGCCTCCGGAGTTAGTGTCTGCTGCACGGTGCTTAGCCCTGCTTGCATTATTGCCGATGTATAAAAACAAAAACAAAAAAAAACTTTCTTGATAAGTAACTCAATCTTCGGAGACTGTCTCTAAATCTCTCGTAACCGAGCAAATAAATCAATAAGGGACTTCAAATTCAATCCTACAATCTTTGAATTCTAACATTCCTCATAAGCTTCCTGTGCAACTAAATTGTAACATCTCCAAGGCTTGCGAATTAGTAATTTTGGTGTAAGATAAAAAAAAAGATTTGCATAAGATTAATGAAACTTCAAAGTACACTTCATTCTCGTAAGGACCAAGGTACTGAACACATTCCCTGATAATTTGAGATTAGTTAATTTGAAATACTCATCACGTATCATATTCATGAATATCTTACCGTGTAAAGGTTAACTGCATCCGGAATTGACCACAACAATGTGATCGTCACATCACATCAACATGAATATCATTGTAACAAACTAACATGAATTATCATTGTAAGAACATTAACGTGAAATATCATTGTAACAAACTAACATGAATTACCCCTGGTCAAGATGCACCTGACCAATATGTTATAATCATCAAATATAACATAGTACCTTTGAGAAGAAAATCATGCAACCGTCAAAAGGATCATACGCATATAAAAACCATGAAGATAACGAGACCAAGATAACGTGGTTCACCCGTACACGGGCTAGTCCACAAAAGGTGTGTGCATCTTTTATTATTCATGAAAGAGTTTTACAATAGCAACTTGATCATTGCATTACACAATTCAGCTTTTCCTCAAAGCCTTTCTGGAACAAGTCTTCTCCTTTCTATTTATCGCAGCAGGATATCAGTAAGCTTAGACAAGAAATACAATTCCAGCAACCCCTTGATTTCTCAGCAACTGAAACTGAGTTTCATGGGCATTCATGCTAACCACAAACAATACAACACTCCCATCATGCAGAGAGTTCGAACGTTCTCAGCCAACACAATATATAAGCAGAAATTACGATTTCATTTCCGGCTATCGAACCTTTACATAGATTTCTGAACAACTAAGTTTCATGATTTTATATCACGCAATCACACAATTAATAAAAGGGAAGAGCACAATCACATAGTTAACGATGTAAAGAAATAGATCCATCTCTTATTCAACTCTAAGAGCATATTCATAACGCATTCTCAAAATACAACGACCCAACAAGTTTATGGAAGCAATCAAGATTATAGAGAGCCAATAAAATGATGGAAGTGTATAAATATCCTACCCTGGAAACATATAAAAATCAACAAACTCCGGCCAAGATCTCCATCAATACTATAACTCAGAACAAGCATATCTTCCTGAGATAACATAGAAGTAAATGGATGTTTTTAAAAGATTTGACCTGGAGATTTCTTTTAGCAGCATATACAACATAAAATATAAATCTAGCCGTGTATTTATATATATATACATTCTGATTTAGCGCCATTCTTCGGTACCTACCCAGATCTATGCATATACAGGAAGTTCCTTCCCAATCTCTCCAAGGCTTAGCAACCTGGTATAATATCTATATATGGAATCGATTTCTTATTTCATATACAATCGATTTCTAATATGAGGCAGAGTCACAATTTCCAGCGATTTCATAATACAGATCTGGAAACAAACTTTTTCACAAAGATGATTAGAGGGAGATAAGATCGATTTCTGATTTCATAGAGACTCGAATCCATTTAAATGACAGAGCAGAGTATTGACGTTTGACACGGTTCAGCAAAATAAAACTCACAAAAATATGACAGAACAGAGTATCGATTTTTGACAGGGTTCAGCAACAAACTCACACCGTCGGCATTCAAGAGTTGACCCACATTTCATCATAAAAAGATTACGGAAATAACAAGAATGAAATCGACTTCTCTGCAGACTAGATCGGTTAAATTCAGAATGGATCTACGGATGGATCTGATACAGAATAGATCTAAATCTATTTTTGATACAAAATGGATCTACGCCCCTATTTCATCCCTAAAAATTTACAGAGATAAAATGAATAGAAACGATTTCACTGCCATATAGATCCATCATTTCCTTTGTGGCAAAATACAGAAACATAAAACTACAATTAGTGATCAAACTAGGTCGCCTTTATGCCGAAGGTGGATAATTACTTCCGAGCTAAACGTATTTCAACAAGGAATGTAAAACCAGGTTTGATCTATGTGGAAAGAGATCTAAAACAAGGTAATGGAAGCGTTCATATACAGAGACGCGTACAGGTTACCCTACGATCATTTTCTAAATAGAGAGATGTAAGCAAATCGATGGTAGCGTTCCTAAAACAATTATATATATATAAGGGAAGACTATCGCGATCTCTTTATGAGCAGGCATATACCTATTTATAAGAATTCGTGGACGCAAGTGAATGAACACAGAAAAATGGGCTCGCTCCCTTCAGAACCCATTTGAGAACAGGTAACATAAGTCTGCGCCCTTCCAAACTATGAAATAACAATTATGATGGGAACATACCTTTAAAACTTTCAAAAACTGCGTAGCAAATACACTGAGGAAAGCTCAAGCCCTTTGGAGATTATGTAGCAACCACCCTAATGAGATCATACCTCTTGAACTTTAAACTGCACAACATTATAGTAAAGAAGGCTCACGATCTAGGAAGGATTTCAAACTTTGCGACCGCCAGTCATTGGGATCACACCCTTCCCAATATATCAATATGTTGAGATCCAGCTTGTTTGGATGCAACCCTCATTCGCTCGCTCAAATGGCTCTATCGCAGAGCTACATCACTCTAACGCAAGATGGAAAGTATCTCCCCAATCAACTTGACTCGGAGTGCAGAGCTACTGAGGAGCTCTCCCCAATTAAATAAAACGGAAAAGGCCATAACTCCAACTCCACTTGAGTGCCAAGTGGTGGAAAACAACGATTTCGTTTGCAAGTGGAAGAAAACTGGAGGAAACACATCCGAAGAGAATCTCGGTAGGTAAGGAGAATGTCCCCTTCACCGAAGTTGGATTCCTCCTTTTAAGGAGCACTAACACTTAAATACAACCGCTAACTAATTACATCAAGTGTTCCACGTTGCTCAACATGGGGAGCTCGAGATAAACTGGATTTTAAAATATATGCTAACACATGACCCATGATAAATATACCATCCTCATTCCACCCTAAAATAAATGGCATTGAAAGCCACATATTATTTTATTTATTGATAGTTATATTATCCTCATTCTACTTTAGAATGAACGGCATTTTAAACCATAATTATTTATTCTCAATAAAAAGTCCCTATGGATGCCTTCATACCAATATACTTCTTCTTGGTATATCCATGTCTTAAAGTAGTACCAAATGGTACTTAGTAACTTAGTCTCACTTAGGCTTGTGGCCGTAATAACAGTTAGGATTTAAGCTATATAATTTTTTATTCGCCATTTCCTTAATACTGATCTTAATTAAATTGATAACTATAGGTTTCTCTTTAGGGAAACGTTTTCATCAAACTTCCAATAGAATTAATTAACCCTGATGACCATTCCTCTTGTTATCCCATGGTCACTGTGCATCCACATATTTTCATTTCTTCCCCCTAGTTTAGTTGTCGTCGATTAGTTGCATCACCGCCTCTTAAGTTTGCAATTTATAACCTAGCAATTAAAACTCATAAGTTACTGAGTTTACTAGTGTTCAGCAAATAAATCTATAAGGGACTTCAAATTCAATCCTACAGTCTTTGAATTCTAACATTCCTCATAAGCTTCCTGTGCAACTAAATTAAACTCGTGCTGTTTTGACCCTCCCGCTAGGGTTTTCGCTGTTTCCCCTATATACCTTTTGTTTAAACGATGATTCCCGTGCCGTCTAGAATTTGACAGAACTCCAAAAACTGTCTCCCATTGGGAAACTGCAAAGCTCCTTCATTCTACGACACTCTGCCAGGTCGAATGGATGCCACGCCCTAAACCATAGCTCAAGCGCTAAGCTCACACAAGAGCCCACACTCACCATTACAGCCCAGGCATCCACGCCTTTTGTACTGCCAGGGTTCGAGCCCGAGCTCAGCACAAAGAGGAATCGCGTGGCCAGCTGCGGAACCCAAAGGGCCGACGCAGTCTACGCAGTCTACCCAATGCCCAAAATAAAACCTAGTCCTCCTCCTTAAATAGAGAAAGGTTGACGGTATGGCGGTTTCTGCGACGCCCATGAGGGGTTTACAAAACCACTTTTTCGTATGCGGATGAACGAGGGATAGACGCGTGTCATGGCGGTTTCTTTACCACGACCACTAACCTCCGTTAACGCGTGTGCATGTTGCCGACACGGAATGATGGGAGAGCCGTCGATTGTCTTGTGCGGAAAGGATAAGGTCTTTTTATGTTTTGTATTGTTTTAAAAGTTTTTTTTACTAATGTCTTTAAATATTAATTTAACTTTATCAATTTTTTTTTTTTTCTTCCAACCGAAATTTAACTTTATTAATTTAATTTAATGTCGTTTAAATATTAATATAATTTTATTAATGTTTTTTTTTTCTTTATTTAATTTAATTCATTAATTTAATTTAATGTAATTTACTTTAATTTAATTAGTTTGATGTAATGCCTTTTAAAATTAAAATTAATTTTATTAATTTAATTTAATGACTTTCGATTAAATAATTTAACTTAATCAATTTAATTTAATTCAATTTAATTAATTAATTTATTTATTATTTTATTATTTAAGTTAATTTAATTTAATTGTTGATGAAAAAAAAAGGGGGGGGGGTTTCGGCAATTTCAGATATAATGTTAGAGTATTTTATTTAAATTTAATTAAATTAAATCTCATATATATATTTATATAATGTTATAACCTAGGTAGGTTGTTAAAGAATTAAAAAGTTAATATTTAAAAGAAAATATATATATATATATATATATATATATATATATATATATATATAAAGCTACTCACCAACTTGAAATTCTTAGGTCAATTATAGTAAGGTTGAAGTGATTCGGAGAAATTATATTTAGATTTTTTTTATATATATATAAAATTCAATTTATAATTTATATTGGAGGGAGAAATTTAAAATATTTAAATTTAATATATATATAAATATTTAAATTTTGGAAAAGAAATAAATAAATAAAAATATGAATATATATAGATAATTAAACAAAAAGGAGTGGTTTAAGTGGTTGGGTGAGGATCTAGGGTTTAATGAATTTAGGTATTTAATCAAATTGTCTTAGTATTTATTATATTTGACATCCCACATAAAATTAAATTCAGAAAGAAAATATAGGTAGGTGTAACTATATAAGGATAAAAAAAAAAAGAGGAAAGTTAGTGTTTCATATACAAAGCTTATTTAAATATAATTTTAAGTTTACCTTAAACTAGGTTGACAATATTATGATAAAAGAATTACATGCCGAAAGTGAGACATTTACATTTATTAATTAACACTTTACAACTATCTAGATAATTCAATTGAGTATTACCAAGAGTGGAAAATTTTACATACCAGCTAAGAAGGGAAAGTTGGTGTTTTAATCTATTAATGAAATTTCGTCCTAACTAGACTTTAACATTTTCAACGTGACACCTTCATTGCAAATTTTGACTTAATGAAAATGTTAATTTTATTACTTTTGTAGTTGCGTGTTGGTACTAAGTCTTCATTTTATTTTAATATTTTAAAATAATATAATTTTATAGGAAAACCACAAAAACATTTTCAAAATGGAAATATGAAATAAATTAGTATGAGTAATTGAACCATATATAATCCCAACTTTAATTATTTATGCAAATAATAAGAACCTTACTCTATACTCAAAATTAATATGAAATAATTTCAAATAAACATAACATTGCATATATTAAAATTTCAAGAATCACTATAAACTCATTTTATATTTGATGTTAAAAGTTGTACCCGTTTATTAAAACCATATTTTTCAATGGTTAAGTTAAAAGCAAACGTGATACTTTTTAATTAAGATCAACACAACACGTTTAATGTATAAATTATTATGGCCCTAATCATAAATTAGCTTCACATCAATTTATAAATTATTATACTCCTAATCATAAATTTATAATAAACGTTAATAACAAAAAAGGAAATTTAATATTTCACAATTATTTATTATACAAGTGGTAAAGCTAATAGTGGAAGAGAATCTTCTCAAACGAGATGAACACAACCCATTATTTCATAAATTCTTATATTAAGGATGTTATTCATATTATTTGAGAACAACTTTGTACATCGACGTTAAACCCAATAATATCGATACAATGCTTAAACATCAGTATTGGTCACACTTGATTTAACAAATACATCTAACAATAAGATTAAATGTCTCACAACTTATCATCCTAATTAATCACAACAAAAGCAGAGGTCACAATCACATTTTGTTAATGTCCCTCCTATGACTCAATTGTGTTTATTTTCATATTAAAAGTTTGATCACAATTTGGTCATTTTAACTCCCAAATTATGTGAAAATAGAGACTAGGGTATGGGATGGATTTCATGGTCGAAAATGTGGTAAAAGGGAATTGGAGAATGCACTCATGTATGAGTATGCATGCATCCTCTTTACAACAGTCTCAATTCCAAATAAGCATAAACAAAATTGCGCAAACATCGATGTGTGTATATAGATAACTAGGTACAAAATACAAATTAAAGTGAAAATTCATGAACACCTCATAATCATAATTACAAATAAAATTTTCGTTTAAAATATAAATGTAATAATATACAAGTATTTTAGTAGGGAAACGTTAAGATATGAAATGTTATGTAGCTCAGAGATAGGGAGACTCAGAAAATACATTATATATTATTTTAAATGAGATAAGGGATGGAAATAAATTTGCAAGGCCTAAGGTATCCTTTTGAATCACATTAAGGAAAACACCCTGCAACTAAACTGGGAGATTGCATATAAAGCTTAATAAAAGACTATTCTCTTAAGTGGGTACATGACTTTAGAATAAATAAGTTAAATATTGGTGTAATGGTGCGAAAAGTTTTTGAGTAATTTTTTGGATTAATTATACCTAATATAGTGATGATCTTGGTTAATAATAAAAGAGCCACAAGAGTCTCAACACAGTTATCGACTTAACTCAATTAAAGCGGTTATTATGAAGTCCTAATATGAATGAACGTATTAAGTAATGACGTATTCGTTCGACTTGTAGGATCAGACTAAGGTCTTTACGAAGCACTTAAAGGTTGCTTGTGTGGGTAGGAAGAATGGTGCTGTACAAATACAATGGAATACCTGGATAAATGCTAGTAATTACCTTTGTGATAGTAAGGATGGGAACAAAATTAGCTATGAAGTTCTTAAGAAATTGAAGCAGGGATGGTTTTTCTCCATAGATTATATTAGTTTGAAAATAAGAATAATAAATAAACATGGTGACAATTGTGTTTTGATAAGGAATAGCCATGAAAAACCTTGTAAACGATGATAGTTCCCCTAGTATAACGATGTTACAACACTTTTGTTATTGTTTATTACCGATACAGAATCAATAATATATGACCTTACGATTTTGAGGACATGAATCTTCTTCCCTAGAGAGGTATGCAAACCTTAAGAGTCCTTGGTAGTTGCACATTGAGTGAATACAAATTATGAGTTCAAATGACCCCAATTTAAATTGTTGACTATTCCACGCCTAGTTGGATCAATAAAAGCTTTGGTAAACTCCGTCCTGTGACGCATAAACTATTCTGGATGATGTGACTTAAAGAATATTGTAAAAGGGTATGAAATAGGATACTAAGGTGGATAGAACATGATTATAACATTTAGGCATTCTAGGCATAATATTGAGATCCAACAAAAGGATTAATCTAAATGTTTCTTTAATTATTCGAATACACATCAGGGATATAAAAGAAGCAAAGCCATATTATAACACCGACATATTCGGTCAAGTCAAAGCCAAGTAAGACCAGTATGGCCAACACCTCCTACTTGCATGAATGTAGAGAGTACGTGTCAAGAATTTCCCTGCATTATTATGACCATAACTTCGGGACGAAGTTTCCTGAAGGGTGGGTGTATGTAATGCCCCATATTTTGACTAGGCCTGTTGGCGAGTTAGACCCCTTTCACTTTAATTGCTTGTAATCTATTTGACTCAGCTAGACAGAGTGAACTATATTTTCAGCATGATAGACATGATGATATGTTGCTACTGTGTTAATGATGTTACTATATTCATGCAGTTATTAAGTTATGATTAACATGAGATTCTTTTATTTCATAATGACAGTGTATGTTTGATAATCGTCGTGGAGGAAATGTGATATATATGATGTGGTAATTATGCTGTGATCGATTTAATGATTTTATGTGATAAGATAAATGATGCTGACAATATGGATCAGACAATGATAGAATGTAAAGTATATGGTGTTGTACGTGGATGCCATCCTATGATGAAATTGATAGAACTGTTATATTCCATGCATATCTGTGATACGATAAAATTGTGATGTGAAATGAATGATGTTGATGATATGGATCAATGGGTGATCGAATGGAAATGCTTGTTAAAAAAAAAAAAAGTGTATCTTGCGGAATACTAACCTGTAGGACACGAGGGCTATGGGATAGCCGAGTACTTGATCTGATATACGGAGAAGAACCTATCCATGCAGTAAACCTTAGCAACCCAAAACTGATGAAACGATGACATGGACCGATAATCTCGAGAGCAGCAGAGTATGATTTGATAAGGGCGTAGGCCCAGTATGTTGAGAGGGATGGATGTGTTGCCCACCCTATGTTCCTATGATACCCGAGATCGTGGGAGGGCCGTGCTGAGACACGCTCCCCATGTATGTGTGATGACGATGGTCGGATGCCTGCTAGGAGAGGATAGGTCCGCTTTCTGTTCAGCCGACGCTATCGCTCTCAAGTTCTATGTGGTCAGGTCGTTGAGTCCGACATCCACTTTTATACTAGTAGAGGAAGGACAGGGAGGTTGTGGCATTAGGTTAACGATGGGAGGATATGATAGTTAGTATTGTTGAGGGTTGGGCATTCATTGACCTGGAGTTAGTGGTAGTAGGTAGCCTTCCATGTACCTCATTGATTGAACAAACGTAATCATAAAAGCAATGAATTGGAATCTTAAAGGTTAACTGATAAAATAAACGATGATGTTTTAGTAATATTATGATGAATGTGTACTTGTTCGGTTTGCATAAAGTATTATGAATATTAGTTAGCTGATATGCATAGAATATATATATGACATATGTATGTAGTACATGTCTGTCTTGAGCATACTCTGGCCACGCATGCACATTATGCACATGCGCAATAGTATTGGTTTACAACATACTTATCAAGATTTAACAACGTTATAAGTATCATAGGTAACTCAATTAAGTATTTACTGAATGACCTAATTAGTAAAAGATTGTCAAGTTCCAATGTGTAAAAGAAGTTAATTAGTCTCTGTGTGTGAACATGGTAATGAACGATTAAAATAAGTGTCATTAATTGCAAGTATCCTCAAGTGAAGGTGCCCTCGATATGAAGTATGATAGTTAAATATTAATACTAGAAGAGTACACTATGTAATTGTTGATGATGGTTAAGTAAACCATTAATTACATTTCATTACTTATACCTAGAGGTATTAGGTTGACACTTGTCAATTAAACAAATAGATATTTTAATTATTATTCACAATTAATTTAATCACTATTATTATTAATCATTATTGTTATTAATATTATTATTAAATTAATAATAATAGTGTTAATGATAATATTTATATAAAGCATAGTGGATTGAATGATTTATTAAATAGATTATTCATTTAAATTAAGGAACAGAATCATTCAAAAATAAATAAATAAAAAGATTTGTTTAAGTAAACCATTGAATAATTCCACTACCCGAGAAAATTGGTTGATTTAAAATAATATATATAATCCACCCTTTTACCTTAAAAAGGGGATGCATTAATGATTAGTACTTCCAAGACCACGACAGCTAGGGCGGTGGAGTGATAAGGAAGTTTGACTTTGGAAGGAGGTGGATTCCTATAAAGGGGAGAATTAACAAAGTAGTAAGGGGGATTTCGTGGAAGAACTGTGGCGTTTATTTTTTTGTGAAAAGGAGGAATGCCGAGGAGGGGGTTAACTCGAAGCTTTGAGGAGGTGGGAAACTCAAATGAAAAGACTGAGGAGGGGGTTAACTCAGCAAATGATTACCATGGAAAGGTTCGATGGAAAGCTGCTGTCGGGATTATCGGTCTGTGGGCTCGGGGGCTAGGAAATCCGTTGATTTCCTAGGGTCAGCACGATAATAGCTGATCGGCAGGGTGGAGACATCATTTTGGGTTGCTAAGGTAACCTACCGAACCTACTACAGGAATCTTCTTACCTTGCTGCAAATCTACGGACTCCAGGTATTTTACTGAACAAGCTTAAGTAACAGGTATTTTCTTTTTTTTCCAAATTACGTATGTTGAAAGAACTGGGTTAGAATGATGAGTCTTAAGTTTATGTTTAAATAATTTGCACAGATTTATGAACTTTTAGAAACCTGAAATATAACCGGTTGATTCTCTTCATTAGAAAGGAAAGGGAGAAGAAAACTTGGTATTTACATGAAAAGTTTTAAGATTTGTTTATTTAATTTCAGAGACATATAAACATACAGAAAACAGACATTTAAACAGAATAGGGACCCAAAGCCGAGTGAGGGCACTACATCTTTGTACCCCATTTTTTTTATCTTCACTTGTAAATAATCGTTTTGTTTGGCTTTCGTCTTCTGAACCAAACGAAGGTAGAATAGGCTAAGCATCGGTCATTTTGTAAATGTAATATGCTGCACTAGTCTTCCCCGGAAGCTGCTGTTGACTTATCGTTTCACAAGTATAACCTGTGGGCAAACTGGTTTCGTCCACGAAGATTGACACGTTCCACCATCTACACGAACTGCAATGGAGAATATCATGGGCCTGAAACATCTTAATACCCTCTCCACCAATGCTTCCAAATCACAATCCTTGGGATCATAACCCATCGCCTCAAAGCTTCCATAACTGAAGCCATCCTCGGGAGTTACATGAATTGTAGAAAAAGCTGGTCCTTCAATTGAATTCATGGAGTAGCCGCATGGATGAAATTCAAAATCACAGATTTCCGCCTCCTGAAGAATTTGGGATATACCGGATTCAAGAGTCATTTCTGCCGCACAATTACATCGATCCTTGTAAAACAGAGAAGCCTGCTTGCGGTCGAGCTGGGTCATGCACATCTCCAGTGTAAAAATTGGTTCAGTCGCAACCTTAGATGTAAAATCATCAGTCGAGGCCAAGTAGATATGCCAGTTATAATACGTTGCAGAATTTCCCATAACAAAAGCCATGCCACCCGATCCAAGAGTTCCAAAGTACTTGTCCAGATATGACACTTCCTCGGAGAAGCTGCGGTGAGGAAATGACTGGGCTCCAGGAAACATGAATGTTCCTCGACTGTATTTAACATTTTTTACCGAGAGAGACAAGCTGCTTGCATTGCTTAATATCAGAGGGATGGAAAGGAGCAGTTTGGTAGTCCCACAGGTTTTGAGAATGATCTTGAATGGATAAACAAACAGACTCGACTCTGACAGCACATATGAATCAAAATACTCACTAGAGAGCTCATCAACGATGGTGCATTCAGCTGCTTTGAGCATTTCGTCCAATTGCATTCGGCTGAGTGACCGAAGGCCCCTTCTTTCCGAGTGAGTAAAAAATGAGTCTGCAAAGAACTCAATCTCTAGCCGTTTTTCAAATCCTTCAAATCCAATTGCTGTGGTCGGGGCAACTGGTTCCTGACCAGCCACCAACATTTTCAATTGTAGAAAGGGGGAGACGTTAACTTCTTGATTGATTTCTGGATTGAGAAAGTAGCGGAAGAAATTGGAGTTTAAAACAGGCAGTTTTCCAAAGCGTCTAAGCAGAAATTGCCACTCTACTCGAGGGGAGAGCCGATCGGACAGCAGTGAAGTGGAGCTACACACCAGTTCCTGGCGATCTATATTTAACTTTTAAGCCTAGGAAACCCACAAGAAAATACTATATTAGTATGGCTTTCGGAGGCACGGAAATTACACAGGCATTTGCACAGTACGATTGGATTTGGATCACGGGCATTGTAAGGCGCTATACATATAGACGCCAGGATAGTTTGGGCCGACGTGGGAAACAAGAGTGACCCAGCCCGGCTTCTAAAGAAGCCAAGAGTTGGTTTTTTTTTTTTTTTTTTCTACTCAAGTTTGTCTCACGTGTTTAATATATAGCTCAAATATATTTAATTTATAATTTACACTCATTGAAAATTAATGTTAATTTTAATACGGTTTACAGTAATTAAAAGAAACAATATGTTTAATTTAAAAAGTTTGAATTAACACCATCACATTTGTGGAGTTCCCTGCCATTATTATTATTTGAAAGAAAAGAAAAATTAGATGTTGGTATTGTCCCTTCAGGGTTAGGTCTTCATGATTAGTTGATAGTATTACAAAATTTAATTTGTCTCATGTATCATTGTATAAATATAATATCTCGTTATTTGCAATAATTTATTTAAACTCTTGCACAAGAGGAAGAATTATTCATAATTCTGGAATACATCTCCATTGTATTATATTGTTAGTTATTTTTCATATGTATTAATTATTTGTATGATATCTTTGTTATTATTCAGTATCTTTTTCTTCTTTAAATTTTGCAAGATGTTGATGATGATGTTGAATTAAAGATATAACAAATAATTGATAAACTTAAAGTACAAGTATTAAACTTATAACAATCTTCATTATAAATTTTATTATAGATCAAATAAAAGAAATTATGAAGAAGATAATGGAGCCTTTTCAAACTAAAAATAAAGTGCTTAGATTTGTATATTGATTTTCACACACATGCGTGCAATGGGACAAGCTTTTATGGAATGTATTGTACACCTAATATATCATGGTTATTTTGGTTGAGGACTTGAAGGTTATATTTTATAATCCAAAGGAGGGTAAATTTTGTTAAACTTTGTAAACAAAGCAACTAAAGTGGATGATTATGTTTTGTCCCACAAGCATAGAAGAAAACATGTTTCCTCCTGAAATGTCATAGGAAATTTTATGTATATAATATACTTGTATAGGAAATGTATTTACATTGATAACTCCTTGGTGCTCAATGTACGTGGTAGGATAACTTGGATAAGAAGTGACGCCTATACAATTATGGTATTGTTGGCACCACCTTAATGTTGCTAGTCACAATGAGAATCAAAACTAGAAAAGTAAACAGATACATAAATGATATCATCCTAGCATTAAAATGTGAATCTATAAATTGCCCAAAAAAGAAATAGTGTCCGGGTTCAATAATGAAGGGAACACAATTCACGATTTAATTTATTTACCCAAAACGATAGCCTTAGTCAATTTTGGAATGATGTATTTTTAGTTTTGATTGTATAGGTTTTTTAACTATGCATTCCATCATAGTCTATATTTACGTATAGGGTTCATATTTTACAACGGATTAACCATTGCACCTATTGACAAGGCTATTTAGCTCAAGGGTTTAGTAAAGGAAGAGTGCCACACTACTATACTTTTGACACTTATACTATCAATCTACTTCATACTCATTTGAGCTAGATTTTGTGCACTGTTATCCCGGTCCCTTCAATTCATGAGCTCGACAAGTACTTCTAATAAGTTCATATTAAAAATATAATACACAATAGCTTCTATAAAGTTTCCATGTTTCCAAAATCGTAGAGATTATATTAAGGTTTATTTAACATTTGAATATTTCCTACCAATAATAATCAATCCATTCATCAATCTACTTGAATCGATTACAAAGTCTATTTCTTACCCCTTGAATGTTGTGAGAAACGACTTGAATATACATCCGATCTACTGCACAACTTTGGTTAGTCCAAGTACTACTCCTTTTTAACCTTACACATTTTGTTTACATGCATTTTCATTATCTCATATAAGCCAACTACATATAAAAGCATACCACAATAACACGTACTAACATTTCTATCAATGTACCTTAACATCCACATATGCTAATGAATTTGCTAACAAAGGTAGCCAAAAATATACAATATAAACCCAATGATCAATACAATCAATATAGCACCACACATATATATATGAGAATAACAAAGGTAACCACGACAATATACATTTATATTATTGACATCTTCTAATAACAATAAAACATTAAAAAATACTTATTTGGATCAATAAAGTCATGTGTCTTAGGGCATGACTGCAACTTTCCACCCAAACATAAGTTCTTTGTCCGGCCCTAGAGACTACCCCTGAGCTGGGAAAGAATCCACTAGATAGGAGAATAACTTTAAGGAAAGCCCTCCCACTCTCATCTAACACCTAGTCCTTAATCATGCATCAAGTATGAATATCTTATTTAATTATAGGTTAATATACTGTACCCCAAGGTATAAGTCTCCGCATTTCTTCCATCTTGTCTATGCATACTATGCTTTGCTCATTTATTACCAATGCTAAAGTGTCCTTCCCTCACCTTGTACACACTTCAGAATATGTAAAAGTTTTATGTATATAAGAACCTTGCAGGTAAAGAATGGGCCAATTCCATTCCACACGAAATTTCACACATCAAAATATATATAATTATATATATATATATATATATATATAATTACTTGCACGCAAGGAAAAGGGCCTACACCCCTCCCACAAAGGTCACTTTTGAGTGTGGATAAACACACAACACTAGTAATTCAAAATGCAACGCAAGAATGGGAAGCGCCCCCCTACAAAACTCCAACTCTTTGAGCTGCAATCAAAACACAAAGCAAATGATAAAAAAAGATATGATAGAGATGTGGGTTGCGCCCTCCCTCTAGATCACTTGCATAATGATTAACTGCAGCGAAGAGAGGTACGAAAACTACACAACGAATGAAAAAGACAGCGAAATCAATCACAATCTTTGCGAATGGAAAGTGTCGCTCTTCCAAAATTTCCATCCACAAGAACAAATTACATTCTAGAGACAGAGATAATAAATGTACATAAGCAAAGAAATTATCTAAGGATCCACGATGGTTACGTCCTCTTTAATCTCTCCACTAGAGAGGTATGTAATATATATATATATATATCATTCGATACTTGCAAATCAAAAGGTTTGGGCCGCCTCCCTTTCCCCACATCCCACACAGTCGAGCTTGATAGAAAGAATAGATATATTAACTGTTCAAAATAGAAAACTCACCTTCCGCCCTTGGTTGATAACTCTACAAGCTTGATGACGAATATATATATATATATATATAAAATGAGCTAGCATCCAAATTATAACATATCTATTTGAAATCCTTGTTATTTTTCACTCTCTTTTTTTCTTTAAATTTTACAAGATGTTGATGATGATGTTCAATTAAAGATATGTGACAACTTTATTTATATATTTTTAATCTCCTTGTAGAAAATTCTATGTGGTAAAATTTATTTGAAGCTATATTGCTTTACAAACATTACAACAAAATAAAAATAAAAACTATAATCTAGATAAATAATTGATCAACATAATTGAAACAGATAACAATATTCACTATAAATTTTATTATAGATCAAATAAAGCAAATTAGGACGAAGACCGCATTTTCAGAGAAAAAATAAAGTGCATAGATTTGTGTATTGATTTTCACACACATGTGTGCAATGGGAGAAACTTCCATGGAATGTATTGTACACCTAATATATCAAGGTTTGTTTGGTTGGGGACTTGAAGGTTAAAGTTTTGAATCCAAAGGAAGGTAAATTATGTTAAACTTTGTAAACAAAGCAGCTAAAGTGGATGATTATGTTTTGTCCAACAAACATAGAAGAAAACATGTTTCCTCGTGAAAGGTCATAGGAGATGTATGTATATAATATACTTGTAAAGGAAATGTATATACATTGATAACTCCTTGGTGCTCAATGTTTGTGGTAGGATAACTTGGATACGAAGTGATGACTATACAATTATGGTATTGTTGGCACCACCTTAATGTTGTTAGTCACAATGAGAATCAAAACTAGAACAGTAAACCGGTATAGAAATGATATCATCCTAGCATTAAAATGTGAATCTATAAATTGTCTCAAAAAGAAATAGTGCTTGGGTTCGTTACTAAAGGGAACACCATTCACCATTTAATTTATTTACCCAAAACTGCAAAGATTACTACAACTAAGTTATGTCATATCTAGTATACCATAATTTCAAATAGGAATAGGTTACACTATGGTATAAACAATAATCTTGTCTATAAATAAAAATGTCGATAGCATTAATCTATTTTGGAATGATGTATTTTTAGTTTTCATTGTATAGTTTTTTGAACTATGCATTCCATCACACTCCATATTTACATATAGGGTTCATATTTTACAATGGTTTAACCATTGGAATTATAGGCAAGACTATTTAGTTTGCGTTTAGTAAAGGAGGAGTGTCGCACTACTATACTTCGAGGCTTATGAACTTATACAATCAATCTAATTCATACTCATTTGAGATAGAGATTGTACGTTGGTATCCTCGATCCCGCGCTCGACGATTTTTAATTGTATGAATGGAGTTAATTCCATGTAGTTACCTTGAGGTATGGACTTTCAAGCATGGTAGATATTTTGATGAGTTTTCTTGAGATGGATAGTTTTGGGAACACAAGGCCTTGCGACATAGATTAGTAGGCACCAAGAATCCTTTATGGACTACTTATGCTTTCTCTTTGAGTGTTTTATGTTCAATATCTCTTCCTCAAGAACATAAAATTGGGGTTTCCCATGGAGGGTTTCAAGCTTGATTTCAGCGTTTTAACAAATGATAACTCTAGATGGAGTGTTTATCATATATCGACATTCTAAGACCACCCAACCATCATCTAAGACTTGTAACTTTATCCGAAAAGGACACCCACAAAACAAACCGTGATAATACCAGAACGAAATTAACTCAACTCAAATAGTTCCATTATACACAAACTTTCGGCCCATAACTACAATGAGATAAAAAAGTACCCTATTGTGAGTGCCACACCTAACATTCGCAATGCTCACAATTGTGTTCTTCTCAATGCTCACAATTGTGTGCATGGTGAGTCTTTTACATGGTCTCCGCTTGTTCAAGAAAACAATGTTTACCACTCCAAAATATTAATATTGATAGTTACTCTTAATGCCCGCCTCAAGCCACACCTTCATGTGCTCTTCAGTATGATCACGGAGACTCCAAAATCTTTACTCTAAGACTTTATCATGTAGCTTACAGAGGTATCAAAACATTTTTAAATTTGGGCATGAGCTGAAATCCTACCTTGAAGTGTATACCGATTTCATCTCAAAATATCAAAGATAAATGTCTTTAGAGGAAAGAAAGTGAATGGAGTATTGTTTTACATAGTTGCTAGATGGACGAAATTTTATTGACCAGTGTGAGTCTCACATTCGTTGATGCAATCTTGACTATGTTTAGTTGAAGGAAGACTAATGTGTGGTAATGGATTCCACACACAAATTATAATAGTTTGTATTGGTGCGTGCTTGAAGGTCACACGCTTGAATCCAAGAGGGGGTAACATACGTACACCTTTGTACAATAAGCTATTAATTGATTTTTATCCTTGAAGGTCACGGGTTTTAATCTGGTATATACACCTTCATAAAACAAATAGTCAATTCATTCCCCATTAGAGACTATTTATCCGAGGGGACCCTCATACATCAATTTTAATCTAATTAAACTGCAACTTTAAATTGGTTACTGTCTATCCCCCACAACGGGTGACAAGTGTGGGCCAACCAAGAGATCTGGTGGATAGACACAAGGCTAGACACGTTCACGCGCCAACAAAGAGGCCGGACACATACCCGCTCGAGTCATCCCCGCATCTCTGGAAGTCATCATAAAGCGGGAAAGGAATACCGTCAGCTTGCGAAGTACTGCCGATTAACCACTCCTGCATCCGGTTGGTCTTGTCTTTGTGTTTTGGTTTGACTCTGAGCAATGTCCATTACTCCCATGAAGAAATTCGAGTGGGGCAGTATGCACACACTCATGATAAGGGAAGACACAAAGAGGAAGGAGGTCCATACATCCCCGGGAGAAAGGAGAAGCTGCAAATGTTTACACAGAGCTTGGAACACCGTGCAAATCTCTCTCCTGAAAATTTTCATTGTTCGTGGAATATTGTCATCTGTTCAGCTCGCAGCTGAAGCAAAAATGCCACCCACAAAGAGAAGTTATACCACGCACAAGTCCAAACACACAGGCCCTTATCCCGGCCCACCGGTGCATTTCCATGCATGACATAGTGGGGAAGGCCCGTCGTTACACGAAAGAAATCCCAAAGCAAGCTTAGGAGGACATTAAAGAAGATTAAGAGGATGCTCAGTTGCCTCGAGGCTGTCTTTCGAGTACATAAATCAGGAATGAATTCAAAGCTCTGGTTTGGGACCCGGGAACAACAGAGGTCGCGCCACCCTTTACCAAAGGACCCTCGATTATCATTGGATGTAAAATTCGGTTATGGGTAAGACCCTGTTAGAAAAAGGAGAATCTCATGTGGAAATCCTTTTGCAGCAAAATTAGATGGTTGGCTATTTCAGGAAGATCCACCAAAATCAATAGCAAATTTCCCATCGGTTGAACATTTAGCTCGGTTGTTTGTTTTGCGTATGTCTTCATTTTTGGTTTTGATATGTCATTACAGTTAGTGCTATTGTTTTTAATTTCATGGCAATCTACCTTTGTAGAGTGGATAGCAAATCTCAGACTTTCTAGTACAGTCTTGTTTCCTTTCGGGGAAGAATGCTGAAAGTTTGATTTTGGGTTTGTTTTTCTGTATTTGTTTCTAATTGCAATATAAAGAACTACCCTAACTTACCAAAAAAAAAATTGGTTGCTATCTAAATGATAAACAAAAGTTAAATTATTCTTATTATTATTATTATTATTATACCTTTTCTAGTAGTTTAAGTCTATCATTCTAAGGTTAGTAGTTATATGATTTAAATATATCTATTGTTTCTTCTCCAAGAATACACATTAAAAGATTATATAAAAACACAATAAATGTATTATATAGTTAATATTTATACACATAATTAAAACATTCTTTTCTATTTATAAAATGAAAGTTAATGTTTTATATTTGTTGTATTATGTTAAATTCACATTAAAAAAATAGATTCCATTAAAATAATTTTTCAAAAAATTTTTGTTTATGATTAAAACTAAAACATGTAGACGTAGCAGAAAAGAAAACTTCAAATATGCATAAAACTTGATATCTTTGTATTCCATTTTCTTTTTCGCATTGCAAATAAATTGTCGTTTTTGGCGTTTTACTTCTGAAGGAAATGAAGGAAGAATAAACTGAATCCTCCCGAGACAAATAGGATCCTAGCAGAAACTTCGTCCCCATTTTTTTTATCTTCACTAGTAAATAATCGTTTTGTTTGGCTTTCGTCTTCTGAACCAAATGAAGGTAGAATAGGCTCAGCATCGGTCATTTTGTAAATGTAATATGCTGCACTAGTCTTCCCCGGAAGCTGCTGTTGACTTATCGTTTCACAAGTATAACCCTGTGGGCAAACTGGTTTCGTCCACGAAGATTGACACGTTCCATCATCTACACGAACTGCAATGGAGAATATCATGGGCCTGAAACATCTTAATACCCTCTCCACCAATGCTTCCAAATCACAATCCTTGGGATCATAACCCATCGCCTCAAAGCTTCCATAACTGAAGCCATCCTCGGGAGTTACATGAATTGTAGAAAAAGCTGGTCCTTCAATTGAATTCATGGAGTAGCCGCATGGATGAAATTCAAAATCACAGATTTCCGCCTCCGGAAGAATTTGGGATATACCGGATTCAAGAGTCATTTCTGCCGCACAATTACATCGATCCTTGTAAAACAGAGAAGCCTGCTTGCGGTCTAGCTGGGTCATGCACATCTCCAGTGTAAAAATTGGTTCAGTCGCAACCTTAGATGTAAAATCATCAGTCGAGGCCAAGTAGATATGCCAGTTATAATACGTTGCAGAATTTCCCATAACAAAAGCCATGCCACCCGATCCAAGAGTTCCAAAGTACTTGTCCAGATATGACACTTCCTCGGAGAAGCTGCGGTGAGGAAATGACTGGGCTCCAGGAAACATGAATGTTCCTCGACTGTATTTAACATTTTTTACCGAGAGAGACAAGCTGCTTGCATTGCTTAATATCAGAGGGATGGAAAGGAGCAGTTTGGTAGTCCCACAGGTTTTGAGAATGATCTTGAATGGATAAACAAACAGACTCGACTCTGACAGCACATATGAATCAAAATACTCACTCGAGAGCTCATCAACGATGGTGCATTCCGCTGCTTTGAGCATTTCGTCCAATTGCATTCGGCTGAGTGACCGAAGGCCCCTTCTTTCCGAGTGAGTAAAAAATGAGTCTGCAAAGAACTCAATCTCTAGCCGTTTTTCAAATCCTTCAAATCCAATTGCTGTGGTCGGGGCAACGGGTTCCTGACCAGCCACCAACATTTTCAATTGTAGAAAGGGGGAGACGTTAACTTGATTGAGTTCTGGATTGAGAAAGTAGCGGAAGAAATTGGAGTTTAAAACAGGCAGTTTTCCAAAGCGTCTAAGCAGAAATTGCCACTCTACTCGAGGGGAGAGCCGATCGGACAGCAGTGAAGTGGAGCTACACACCAGTTCCTGGCGATCTATATTTAACTTTTAAGCCTAGGAAACCCACAAGAAAATACTATAGTAGTATGGCTTTCGGAGGCACGGAAATTACACAGCCATTTGCACAGTACGATTGGATTTGGATCACGGGCATTGTAAGGCGCTATACATATAGACGCCAGGATAGTTTGGGCCGACGTGGGAAACAAGAGTGACCCAGCCCGGCTTCTAAAGAAGCCAAGAGTTGGTTCTTTTTCTTTTTTTTTTTCTACGCAAGTATGTCTCACGTGTTTAATATATAGCTCAAATATATTTAATTTATAATTTACACTCATTGAAAATTAATGTTAATTTTATTACGGTTTACAGTAATTAAAAGAAACAATATGTTTAATTTAAAAAGTTTGAATTAACACCATCACATTTGTGGAGTTCCCTGCAATTATTATTATTTGAAAGAAAAGAAAAATTAGATGTTGGTATTGTCCCTTCAGGGTTAGGTCTTCATGATTAGTTGATAGTATTACAAAATTTAATTTGTCTCATGTATCATTGTATAAATATAATATCTAGTTATTTGCAATAATTTATTTAAACTCTTGCACAAGAGGAAGAATTATTCATAATTCTGGAATACATCTCCATTGTATTATATTGTTAGTTATTTTTCATATGTATTAATTATTTGTATGATATCTTTGTTATTATTC
This sequence comes from Larix kaempferi, assembly GCA_027924585.1. Classification (NCBI taxonomy): domain Eukaryota; kingdom Viridiplantae; phylum Streptophyta; class Pinopsida; order Pinales; family Pinaceae; genus Larix; species Larix kaempferi. The sequence goes on along the minus strand of BSBM01002149.1, from coordinate 490,083 downwards.
ACTATCTCTTTTTTCTTTAAATTTTGCAAGATGTTGATGATGATGTTGAATTAAAGATATAACAAATAATTGATAAACTTAAAGTAGAAGTATTAAACTTATAACAATCTTCATTATAAATTTTATTATAGATCAAATAAAAGAAATTATGAAGAAGATAATGGAGCCTTTTCAAACTAAAAATAAAGTGCTTAGATTTGTATATTGATTTTCACACACATGCGTGCAATGGGACAAGCTTTTATGGAATGTATTGTACACCTAATATATCATGGTTATTTTGGTTGAGGACTTGAAGGTTATATTTTATAATCCAAAGGAGGGTAAATTTTGTTAAACTTTGTAAACAAAGCAACTAAAGTGGATGATTATGTTTTGTCCCACAAGCATAGAAGAAAACATGTTTCCTCCTGAAATGTCATAGGAAATTTTATGTATATAATATACTTGTATAGGAAATGTATATACATTGATAACTCCTTGGTGCTCAATGTACGTGGTAGGATAACTTGGATAAGAAGTGATGCCTATACAATTATGGTATTGTTGGCACCACCTTAATGTTGCTAGTCACAATGAGAATCAAAACTAGAAAAGTAAACAGATACATAAATGATATCATCCTAGCATTAAAATGTGAATCTATAAATTGCCCAAAAAAGAAATAGTGTCCGGGTTCAATAATGAAGGGAACACAATTCACGATTTAATTTATTTACCCAAAACGATAGCCTTAGTCAATTTTGGAATGATGTATTTTTAGTTTTGATTGTATAGGTTTTTTAACTATGCATTCCATCATAGTCTATATTTACGTATAGGGTTCATATTTTACAACGGATTAACCATTGCACCTATTGACAAGGCTATTTAGCTCAAGGGTTTAGTAAAGGAAGAGTGCCACACTACTATACTTTGACACTTATACTATCAATCTACTTCATACTCATTTGAGCTAGATTTTGTGCACCGTTATCCCGGTCCCTTCAATTCGTGAACTCGACAAGTACTTCTAATAAGTTCATATTAAACATATAATACACAATAGCTTCTATAAAGTTTCCATGTTTCCAAAATCGTAGAGATTATATTAAGGTTTATTTAACATTTGAATATTTCCTACCAATAATAATCAATCCATTCATCAATCTACTTGAATCGATTACAAAGTCTATTTCTTACCCCTTGAATGTTGTGAGAAACGACTTGAATATACATCCGATCTACTGCACAACTTTGGTTAGTCCAAGTACTACTCCTTTTTAACCTTACACATTTTGTTTACATGCATTTTCATTATCTCATATAAGCCAACTACATATAAAAGCATACCACAATAACACGTACTAACATTTCTATCAATGTACCTTAACATCCACATATGCTAATGAATTTGCTAACAAAGGTAGCAAAAAATATACAATATAAACCCAATGATCAATACAATCAATATACCACCACACATATATATATGAGAATAACAAAGGTAACCACGACAATATACATTTATATTATTGACATCTTCTAATAACAATAAAACATTAAAGAATACTTATTTGGATCAATAAAGTCATGTGTCTTAGGGCATGACTGCAACTTTCCACCCAAACATAAGTTCTTTGTCCGGCCCTAGAGACTACCCCTGAGCTGGGAAAGAATCCACTAGATAGGAGAATAACTTTAAGGAAAGCCCTCCCACTCTCATCTAACACCTAGTCCTTAATCATGCATCAAGTATGAATATCTTATTTAATTATAGGTTAATATACTGTACCCCAAGGTATAAGTCTCCGCATTTCTTCCATCTTGTCTATGCATACTATGCTTTGCTCATTTATTACCAATGCTAAAGTGTCCTTCCCTCACCTTGTACACACTTCAGAATATGTAAAAGTGTTATGTATATAAGAACCTTGCAGGTAAAGAATGGGCCAATTCCATTCCACACGAAATTTCACACATCAAAATATATATAATTATATATATATATATATAATTACTTGCACGCAAGGAAAAGGGCCTACACCCCTCCCACAAAGGTCACTTTTGAGTGTGGATAAACACACAACACTAGTAATTCAAAATGCAACGCAAGAATGGGAAGCGCCCCCCTACAAAACTCCAACTCTTTGAGTTGCAATCAAAACACAAAGCAAATGATAAAAAAAGATATGATAGAGATGTGGGTTGCGCCCTCCCTCTAGATCACTTGCATAATGATTAACTGCAGCAAAGAGAGGTACGAAAACTACACAACGAATTAAAAAGACAGCGAAATCAATCACAATCTTTGCGAATGGAAAGTGTCGCTCTTCCAAAATTTCCATCCACAAGAACAAATTACATTCTAGAGACAGAGATAAGAGATAATAAATGTACATAAGCAAAGAAATTATCTAAGGATCCACGATGGTTACGTCCTCTTTAATCTCTCCACGAGAGAGGTATGTAATATATATATATATATATATCATTCGATACTTGCAAATCAAAAGGTTTGGGCCACCTCCCTTTCCCCACATCCCACACAGTCGAGCTTGATAGAAAGAATAGATATATTAACTGTTCAAAATAGAAAACTCACCCTCCGCCCTTGGTTCATAACTCTACAAGCTTGATGACGAATATATATATATGTATATATAATGAGCTAGCATCCAAATTATAACATATCTATTTGAAATCCTTGTTATTATTCACTATCTTTTTTTCTTTAAATTTTACAAGATGTTGATGATGATGTTCAATTAAAGATATGTGACAACTTTATTTATATATTTTTAATCTCCTTGTAGAAAATTCTATGTGGTAAAATTTATTTGAAGCTATGTTGCTTTACAAACATTACAACAAAATAAAAATAAAAACTATAATCTAGATAAATAATTGATCAACATAATTTAAACAGATAACAATATTCACTATAAATTTTATTATAGATCAAATAAAGCAAATTAGGACGAAGACCGCATTTTCAGAGAAAAAATAAAGTGCATAGATTTGTGTATTGATTTTCACACACATGTGTGCAATGGGAGAAACTTCGATGGAATGTATTGTACACCTAATATATCAAGGTTTGTTTGGTTGGGGACTTGAAGGTTAAAGTTTTGAATCCAAAGGAAGGTAAATTATGTTAAACTTTGTAAACAAAGCAGCTAAAGTGGATGATTATGTTTTGTCCAACAAACATAGAAGAAAACATGTTTCCTCGTGAAAGGTCATAGGAGATGTATGTATATAATATACTTGTAAAGGAAATGTATATACATTGATAACTCCTTGGTGCTCAATGTTTGTGGTAGGATAACTTCGATACGAAGTGATGACCATACAATTATGGTATTGTTGGCACCACCTTAATGTTGTTAGTCACAATGAGAATCAAAACTAGAACAGTAAACCGGTATAGAAATGATATCATCCTAGCATTAAAATGTGAATCTATAAATTGTCTCAAAAAGAAATAGTGCTTGGGTTCGTTACTAAAGGGAACACCATTCACCATTTAATTTATTTACCCAAAACTGCAAAGATTACTGTAACATCCCTCTACCACACCTACCCTTATCTAATTAGAAAGAATGTACACGATTTCTGGTGAGAACCTCAAGGCCAAGGCCCCACTAGATAACCTTGCAAGCATTATTAATTATTTCCTAAATTGTAATGATAATTCATCGACTAAGAGACCGATCTTTTCGTCGCAACTAAGTGATGGGCAAGTGAAGCCACTAGGGGAAAGGCGAAGGGCGTGACATCCTTCAAAAGTCTGATAATAGATTATAGATGTCATCTCAGTGCCATGAGCACTTGAAGAAGAGTAAGTGGTTTATAGGTCAACCTCAAATATTATATCGTTATCATAGTTTGAGAGAATAGTTACTCAAGGCAAACTCTTAAATATGTTATATAATAATTATTGGAGGGTTTTGCCTTTCTTTCATATAAATGGATCAATTAAGAGATTCATAGGCATTTAATTATAGTATATTAATAAAGATATATATATATATATATTAGATAAAGTTATATATGTATATATATAAATATACGTTACAATATGATTAGTAAAACACTAACATGCACACTTGCATTGGAAGGCAATCTCATATGAGCAAACACTTAGTAAAAAGGGATATTCGTGGATGTGGGGAATCTCGATGAGATAATCGTGGAAGTTTGCCTTCTTAAGGGAGAAAACAGTTTCTCTAAACTACCACTTAAGGGGTATTCGTAGATATGGGGAATCTCGATGAGATAATCGTGGAAGTTTGTCTCGTTAAGGGGGGAAAACAGTTTCTCTAAACTGCCACTTGTCCCGCGCTGAGCAGGAATAACATCGGCTGAAGATTTAGGAGGAAGGAGATAGAGTAGGGGAATGGGTCTCTGCTAAAGATTTTGAAGGGAGTCTTTGCGATGAGAGGGGGAATTCATCTTTCTAAATTGTGATCACGGGTTGCTGTACTATAAGAATGCATCTCTCAGGGATTTTATATTAACATCCTCTGCGAGGAAGGCGATCGAGGAAGGGGAAGATAAACCAGACTGTGTGTAGAGTTTTGGGCGCTCTAGATCTGTAAGTTAGGTACATAGTGAGAGAGGAGAAGGGGGGCCCCAAATCTGTAATAACGCACATCGGGGAAATGGAAAATCCCTGTATTTTGTTATGGAGGCAGAGTCGATGAAGGAGTCCGATCTCTGTACACATTGGAGAAGGCAGCGAGTGACAGATGATTTCTTTTCTCTGCATACATTTTTGTTAAAGTAGCATCGGTGGAGGATGGCAGATCCAATACTATAGATCTCAGGTATGAGCGAAACGGCTAACGTGTTTAACTTGTCTATGGATTTGAATCGATTTCTGCTCATTTAGTTATGTATTAGTAAGTGATCCCATTTGATTATTGTATATATTATATATACACATAGCCTACGATGGTTCCTAGATGGCTTTAATACACTGCCTCTGTGTTGGCTTACAACCTAGTTAATTCGATGCTTGCTTTTACGTTTAGACCTGAGTAGATTGTTTTATTATGCTACCCTTGTATGCAACTAGTCAGATCGATGCGTCATATTCAGTCAAGTGACTACCATGAACTTAGTCTCGTGGGATAAAAATCTTGGTAGATATATACATACTGGTCTCTACACAGAATTAATATCTACAATGAAGAGCCACCCCCATTATCTATGAATTGAGTTTCATATTTTCTTGTATATGGATGGTAGTCTCTGCAATAGAGACCTAATTCTTTTTGTTTTTGTTTATTGTTGTTAGTGAGGGCTGCCTCTTTTGGAGAGCCAAATCTCACAATATTATACTTAGATATATGAGCACATGTGTAATATCCGATTACCCTGAAGATCACGGCCTGCACATGGAGTATTTATCAATGCCCAGAAATGAACCCTACTTATGTAGAATGCGATCTGCACATTTTTCACTAGCAATCTCTGTCATTATGCTTGCTAGCAGTCCTAGATTTCATTTTCGGTTACCCTCTGAAAGGGGCTGCGTGAGCAAGCCTAGGATGGGACAGCTCTTCAGAGCTCAATCCCTATCAAATCTTATGATCTCATAGTAAATTGTATTAGCATTTTTAGTTTCAGTTTTGATAACTTTGAATGTGGCTGCGCAAGATAAGTTCGTAATCTTTGTAGATAATGTCTTCTGGTAGGAAGCATTCTGTGTGTTACTCCTTGTTAACTATCAAAACCTCACTAGAAGCCTTGGTTAACAGGTTTTTAGATGCTTGTGCTTCTTTTTAGAGCTGGGAAATCTCCCTTGGAGGGAATCGACCCATGTTCTTTTGTATATTTATGCTGAGTTTCTGAACTCTACGCTTTTGGGTAATGTATCATCTATCGATTGATTTTCTGTAGATGCGTTTTTGTTAGTGTAATGTTAAGTTATTGCTTAACCACTACGCATCACAATTTGGGGTTTTCCTGTAGAAGCCTACATATAAGATCTGAACATTGCTATGTTGTTTATGCTTTATATAAATCGGGTTTGGGAAGATTGATCCCTTGTGGTATATTCATGCTAATATATATATTACACCCTTGTCATTAGGGTATTGTCATGATAGGGTATTGTCCTATTGGTTATTACTTCTTGGGGAAATATTTCCAACCACATCAAATTCCTGTGGATACGTTTTGCTAATGCAGTGTTATTGAATGTTGGTTTCTTTATATATTGTTGTGGTCGAGTTTTATAAATACTGCGCAGAGCCTTGCTTAGAGTATTATGTACCACGCAGAGCCTTGCTTAGAGTTTTATGTACCACGCAGAGCCTTGCTCAGAGTTTTATATATTGCACAGAGTTCTATATCTTTATGTAGTTTATTTATACGCTTTATGCCTGTAAAGAAAGCACAACAATCTCAGGATTTGCTATAAGTTTATATATGCTTCTATGTGTGAGGTGATCGAAATCGATCCTATGTCTATCTATTCTACTTTCGGCATGAGAAGTTATCACATCAATCTCAGGTTGATGTTAAAGTCTACTTATGCTCTCTGCCTATGAAGTGACCATATTCGATCTTTTCTTTATATATATATATCTATTTTGTGTTCTGAAATCGAAAGGTGCCAGGGAAAGACTAGTATCTCACTTGGAGCGAAGGCGCTTGGTGAAAAGGGAATGTGGTGGAGATTACCCTTGGTTATTATGAAAGAAGGAGATATCCTTAAATAGGGTATGAGCATTCTGATGGAAAGTGCCTCTAGAGAGGGCTTTTAAATGTGAAAGGCAATATCGGTGTTGCCAGATGTAAATCTCATTGTTGATAAATAATAGATATATCTAGAATGTTTGGTGGACGTAGCCCAATAGGGGTGAACCACGTGAAATATGTGTTCCTATATGTGTGATCATGATGTCGTTATTATTGATGTATCTATTTCTAGTTCCCTTATGCACATTTGAATTTATTTTCTGGTTGTCTATCGTCGATTGGCTGATGTGAGAACTAATGAAAATAGGTTATTTAAAAGGTTTCTTTTCTTTATGCAATGTTGATTGTAATGGTTAAATTATTGAAAGATGATGATTCGAAACAAATATAGAATTAGGACGAAGCAATTTTGCAGTTCAGTTTTATTTTTTCAAAATAACACTAACACATTCATGGAGATGTTACAAATTCACTAAATCCTAACAACATAATTTGGTAGATGTTACATATGGTATCAGAGCACAGGTTGCAAACACTCGGGCTTAGTTGGGCTCAGTTGAAGAAATAATATAAGTTGGTCAAGGAACTCCATCGATAAGACGCAAACAAAGGATTTATGTTCTAAAGAATTAGCAGGAGGTAATCGACAAGATGTCTTTTAAGTCACAAGTAAGTATACTCCACTTGTTGAAGCATTCTAAAGGAAAAGCATTGTCAATGAGTGAGCAGTTTGTAGGTTTCATGTTGTATCTAAATGATCCTGTATTGATAAATACTAGAGGATGAATATCTCCTCATGCAATTCCATTGAATGACAAGAAAGTATTCTTTGAAAATGATTGAACTATGTTCCTATCTTTATCTTAGTAATCTTGTTAATATTTTCATGTATATTGATCATAACGATAGTAACATAAGAGCCTTGAATATTCATAAGTTTATGAGGACTGTATAAGCATGATTAGGATCATTCACCCTATGAAAGATGTACACTCCTACCCGGTTGATTGATGCCACGAGTAAGGTTTTAGTACTTATATGAGTCAAGTCATAGACATTCATCATAAGTACTTGATTGCTTTATTTGTGTATTATGATGATTAGAAAGGTTTTAAGGCTTGGAAATGTGAGTGTACAAAGGAAGGCAGAATAGCAAGTATATCGAATTGTAAGGGTTGAATGGACAATAGTTAGGTCATATAAAAATATGTAGGTATAGGTTAAAGGGTTGAAGCACTTAGAAAAGTGGATATAGTATGTGAATTATGAAATGAGTAAGGTACAAATTAGGTCATTATATGAAGGAATATAAATTTGTCATGAATTACTTGGTTAGTGATTTCTCGCACTTATGCTGAAATAATTGTATTAATTATGTACATGAGATTGTAGGATTGAGATAATTCTTATTATATTAGAAAAATGCATAAATGGTACTAAGGAGTAACTCCTGAAATTCTCCTTATTGGCTAAATATTATTGAGAAAGGGTGTAGAAGATGCTTGTACGTTATATTGAATGTTACATGTGATGGTTTCGATATAGAATATTAATTCTGTGTTCTTACTTATTTGTTATATGGGACATGTAACATGGTAGAGAAGAATGATTAGTTGGATTTATATATATATAATAGATCTTCAAGGTTAATGTAAGTAATGTTACATAAAATATATACATACATATATATACTATCCAAACCATAGATGGTTAGAAGAGTTGTAAAACTTTTATGAATGATTAACAAAGGGTCATCCTCAAGGTAAAAGATTGAAAGGATAGGAATTAACTTCATTGATTTAATGGACATTCTACTGTGTGAAATCTTCTATGACTAGGAAGTTGCCATCCTTGTGAATGATTTTCATGACCTTCGACTTAACTCTACTTCCACAAACCAGTATCCTTCGTCATTATAACCTTATCTAAAGATTTCAAGGGATAAAAGAGAATAATTGTTAAGAATCCCCTTGTCTCTTTGCGGTATAGGATTGTATAGAATAATGAAGTTTAAATGTGTGACATGGGAACACGCTGGTAGCCTTGTTTGTAAATTCAAAAGGATGATGGTTATAATTACTCAAGAAGTATACATGTGTATTCTAAGTAGTTAAAAAGGATGCATATGATGAAATGTTATGATTTCATCTTTGTTTTTCAGAGATCCTTACTAGAAATGTTGGGATACTGGGAGTGGTTGACAGAAGGATTATACCTTTATGTATTCAAAGCTTTGTGTTATATGCATGGATACCTTGATAATCTGTTCCGTTTTGATATATAGATTATATGATATGGAGGGGATTACTAATATGTATTAATGCAAGTTAAACGTGCACCTTGGCATATGAGGGCCATACAATAAAGCGATATGCAGTCTCCCCCATAAAGGTATGTGATTATCCTTAGAAAAATACATGCAATATATATGGAGACGATTTATTGTTACTCACATGATGTTGGCATATGCAAGAAAAGTGGGTACTTAATACAGTGAAGGAAAAGGATTGAGGTGAAGTGATCGTAATGCCATAATAGAGAAGAATATATTTTAAGACATTATGTAGTCCTAATAATAGAGTTGGTTATGGTTAGTGTGGAAATAATGTTTATTTTAGATGACCACATGTGGAGATGGTAGTATGAAGGATGACTTTCTTATTTTATTTTATTATTTTATTTCATTTTTATACATAGAAGAAAAACCTCCTTACAATATTTGGTTATGTTATTATGACAGATGGTCAAAAACTCTGTTGAACTTGTGGAAGAGCGTAATATATTATGCGGGATTTCGCGATGAATATAACAAATCAAAATGGAAGTGAGTATTCACGCGGATAAATAGCTGAGTTAATCACCCAAGAGTAAGTGATGATTCACTTAATGCATCTTATTTACTGGTCATATTTCGCGACACTTATAACCATGGATTAACATTGGATTATGTTGTTTAGTTACTAACATTTTCAGGATGTTATCATAATTACGACCAATGTGATAGACAAGAAGGAACGTGGATTATAAGTCCATTGGTGAAGGTGAGCAGGACAAAATCGCTCAAGAGTAAGTGATTACCTTGTATTATAACATGAATTACAGTATGGCACAAAACCTGATTTGGTGGTGGATGTGTGCTATATATCATGAATGATAAGCAAATAAATGAAACTACTTACCGTTATTACAGGACATATTGTAACTTACAAAAAAATTGTAAGAATTAATAAATGATTGGTTATCGAAATAAATTCCGGGACTCAAGCGAGAAGGCTTGAGGGGAATTGTGTAAAGAGTGTCGTAATGGCATTTGAAATACTCCCTAAAATCAGGGATTGAACAGCCACTAGGATTCTCGGAGAATCGGCTGGCTGTAAGACCTAGGCAAGCTATAAGAAAATGTATATGTGGGAGGCAGGACGCTGCTTAGTATGCATGAAAGACATGTTTGCTGCGTGAGCACTAAGGTGTTAGGCAAGACATGAGACAAATGTTTGTTGCGTGAGCACTAAGGTGTTAGGCAATACATGCGAGAAATGATTGCTGCGTGAGCACTAAGGTGTTAGGCAAGAATTTCTTGGATTAAGTGAAATATGTGTTTATATTAAGTTAACAGTCTACATTATTGGAGGGCGAGATTTATGCATGCTTGTGATAATAGAAGCCCTAACAAAGACAAAAAGATATCCCATGGATTGCAAAATTTTATATTGCAATAAAAGGGCTCATTGTTATGTTCCTCAGTTTGATTATGAAATTAATCATAAGTTTTGACTAAACAAAATTTTCCTTAAATCCTAGTTTTGTAGCCGAAAATTACAGGTTCGATTGAAAGGGACTTGCGAAAAGTCCATGGAATACTGAAGAAGGTCAAAATAGAAATAACGAAACAAAAAAACAGAGGAATGACGTGCAAAGGAACTCAAAAAAAAATGGAAGACATGTGTGGAAAGTTATGAACACCGAGGACGGTGTTATATTTAAGGGGGAAAGGATGTAACATCCCTCTACCACACCTACCCTTATCTAATTAGAAAGAATGTACACGATTTCTGGTGAGAACCTCAAGGCCAAGGCCCCACTAGATAACCTTGCAAGCATTATTAATTATTTCCTAAATTGTAATGATAATTCATCGACTAAGAGACCGATCTTTTCGTCGCAACTAAGTGATGGGCAAGTGAAGCCACTAGGGGAAAGGCGAAGGGCGTCACATCCTTCAAAAGTCTGATAATAGATTATAGATGTCATCTCAGTGCCATGAGCACTTGAAGAAGAGTAAGTGGTTTATAGGTCAACCTCAAATATTATATCGTTATCATAGTTTGAGAGAATAGTTACTCAAGGCAACCTCTTAAATATGTTATATAATAATTATTGTAGGGTTTTGCCTTTCTTTCATATAAATGGATCAATTAAGAGATTCATAGGCATTTAATTATAGTATATTAATAAAGATATATATATATATATATATTAGATAAAGATATATATGTATATATATAAATATACGTTACAATATGATTAGTAAAACACTAACATGCACACTTGCATTGGAAGGCAATCTCATATGAGCAAACACTTAGTAAAAAGGGATATTCGTGGATGTGGGGAATCTCGATGAGATAATCGTGGAAGTTTGCCTTCTTAAGGGAGAAAACAGTTTCTCTAAACTACCACTTAAGGGGTATTCGTAGATATGGGGAATCTCGATGAGATAATCGTGGAAGTTTGTCTCGTTAAGGGGGAAAACAGTAAACTGCCACTTGTCCCACGCTGAGCAGGAATAACATCGGCTGAAGATTTAGGAGGAAGGAGATAGAGTAGGGGAATGGGTCTCTGCTAAAGATTTTGAAGGGAGTCTTTGCGATGAGAGGGGGAATTCATCTTTCTAAATTGTGATCACGGGTTGCTGTACTGTAAGAATGCATCTCTCAGGGATTTTATATTAACATCCTCTGCGAGGAAGGCGATCGAGGAAGGGGAAGATAAACCAGACTGTGTGTAGAGTTTTGGGCGCTCTAGATCTGTAAGTTAGGTACATAGTGAGAGAGGAGAAGGGGGCCCCAAATCTGTAATAACGCACATCGGGGAAATGGAAAATCCCTGTATTTTGTTATGGAGGCAGAGTCGATGAAGGAGTCCGATCTCTGTACACATTGGAGAAGGCAGCGAGTGACAGATGATTTCTTTTCTCTGCATACATTTTTGTTAAAGTAGCATCGGTGGAGGATGGCAGATCCAATACTATAGATCTCAGGTATGAGCGAAACGGCTAACATGTTTAACTTGTCTATGGATTTGAATCGATTTCTGCTCATTTAGTTATGTATTAGTAAGTGATCCCATTTGATTATTGTATATATTATATATACACATAGCCTACGATGGTTCCTAGATGGCTTTAATACACTGCCTCTGTGTTGGCTTACAACCTAGTTAATTCGATGCTTGCTTTTACGTTTAGACCTGAGTAGATTGTTTTATTATGCTACCCTTGTATGCAACTAGTCAGATCGATGCGTCATATTCAGTCAAGTGACTACCATGAACTTAGTCTCGTGGGATAAAAATCTTGGTAGATATATACATACTGGTCTCTACACAGAATTAATATCTACAATGAAGAGCCACCCCCATTATCTATGAATTGAGTTTCATATTTTCTTGTATATGGATGGTAGTCTCTGCAATAGAGGCCCAATTCTTTTTGTTTTTGTTTATTGTTGTTAGTGAGGGCTGCCTCTTTTGGAGAGCCAAATCTCACAATATTATACTTAGATATATGAGCACATGTGTAATATCCGATTACCCTGAAGATCACGGCCTGCACATGGAGTATTTATCAATGCCCAGAAATGAACCCTACTTATGTAGAATGCGATCTGCACATTTTTCACTAGCAATCTCTGTCATTATGCTTGCTAGCAGTCCTAGATTTCATTTTCGGTTACCCTCTGAAAGGGGCTGCGTGAGCAAGCCTAGGATGGGACATCTCTTCAGAGCTCAATCCCTATCAAATCTTATGATCTCATAGTAAATTGTATTAGCATTTTTAGTTTCAGTTTTGATAACTTTGAATGTGGCTGCGCAAGATAAGTTCGTAATCTTTGTAGATAATGTCTTCTGGTAGGAAGCATTCTGTGTGTTACTCCTTGTTAACTATCAAAACCTCACTAGAAGCCTTGGTTAACAGGTTTTTAGATGCTTGTGCTTCTTTTTAGAGCTGGGCAATCTCCCTTGGAGGGAATCGACCCATGTTCTTTTGTATATTTATGCTGAGTTTCTGAACTCTACGCTTTTGGGTAATGTATCATCTATCGATTGATTTTCTGTAGATGCGTTTTTGTTAGTGTAATGTTAAGTTATTGCTTAACCACTACGCATCACAATTTGGGGTTTTCCTGTAGAAGCCTACATATAAGATCTGAACATTGCTATGTTGTTTATGCTTTATATAAATCGGGTTTGGGAAGATTGATCCCTTGTGGTATATTCATGCTAATATATATATTACACCCTTGTCATTAGGGTATTGTCATGATAGGGTATTGTCCTATTGGTTATTACTTCTTGGGGAAATATTCCAACCACATCAAATTCCCGTGGATACGTTTTGCTAATGCAGTGTTATTGAATGTTGGTTTCTTTATATATTGTTGTGGTCGAGTTTTATAAATACTGCGCAGAGCCTTGCTTAGAGTATTATGTACCACGCAGAGCCTTGCTTAGAGTTTTATGTACCACGCAGAGCCTTGCTCAGAGTTTTATATATTGCACAGAGTTCTATATCTTTATGTAGTTTATTTATACGCTTTATGCCTGTAAAGAAAGCACAACAATCTCAGGATTTGCTATAAGTTTATATATGCTTCTATGTGTGAGGTGATCGAAATCGATCCTATGTCTATCTATTCTACTTTCGGCATGAGAAGTTATCACATCAATCTCAGGTTGATGTTAAAGTCTACTTATGCTCTCTGCCTATGAAGTGACCATATTCGATCTTTTCTTTATATATATATATCTATTTTGTGTTCTGAAATCGAAAGGTGCCAGGGAAAGACTAGTATCTCACTTGGAGCGAAGGCGCTTGGTGAAAAGGGAATGTGGTGGAGATTACCCTTGGTTATTATGAAAGAAGGAGATATCCTTAAATAGGGTATGAGCATTCTGATGGAAAGTGCCTCTAGAGAGGGCTTTTAAATGTGAAAGGCAATATCGGTGTTGCCAGATGTAAATCTCATTGTTGATAAATAATAGATATATCTAGAATGTTTGGTGGACGTAGCCCAATAGGGGTGAACCACGTGAAATATGTGTTCCTATATGTGTGATCATGATGTCGTTATTATTGATGTATCTATTTCTAGTTCCCTTATGCACATTTGAATTTATTTTCTGGTTGTCTATCGTCGATTGGCTGATGTGAGAACTAATGAAAATAGGTTATTTAAAAGGTTTCTTTTCTTTATGCAATGTTGATTGTAATGGTTAAATTATTGAAAGATGATGATTCGAAACAAATATAGAATTAGGACGAAGCAATTTTGCAGTTCAGTTTTATTTTTTCAAAATAACACTAACACATTCATGGAGATGTTACAAATTCACTAAATCCTAACAACATAATTTGGTAGATGTTACAATTACTACAACTAAGTTATGTCATATCTAGTATACCATAATTTCAAATAGGAATAGGTTACACTATGGTATAAACAATAATCTTGTCTATAAATAAAAATGTCGATAGCATTAATCTATTTTGGAATGATGTATTTTTAGTTTTCATTGTATAGTTTTTTGAACTATGCATTCCATCACACTCCATATTTACATATAGGGTTCATATTTTACAATGGTTTAACCATTGGAATTATAGGCAAGACTATTTAGCTTGCGTTTAGTAATGGAGGAGTGTCGCAGTACTATACTTCGAGGCTTATGAACTTATACAATCAATCTAATTCATACTCATTTGAGATAGAGATTGTACGTTGGTATCCTCGATCCCGCGCTCGACGATTTTTAATTGTATGAATGGAGTTAATTCCATGTAGTTACCTTGAGGTATGGACTTTCAAGCATGGTAGATATTTTGATGAGTTTTCTTGAGATGGATAGTTTTGGGAACACAAGGCCTTGCGACATAGATTAGTAGGCACCAAGAATCCTTTATGGACTACTTATGCTTTCTCTTTGAGTGTTTTATGTTCAATATCTCTTCCTCAAGAACATAAAATTGGGGTTTCCCATGGAGGGTTTCAAGCTTGATTTCAGCGTTTTAACAAATGATAACTCTAGATGGAGTGTTTATCATATATCGACATTCTTTTGTAAAATTTTTGTTCACAAGAATACCAATTTTAACTTGACCATTCAACTAGCTTCCTTCTAGTTATTGGATTTTTCTCACTTCAATTCTTGCATTTTGTTTTCTACAAGTTGATGGATAAGTTCTAAGACTATCAATTCTTTCTCTTCATAGTGTTTGCACAATTCTTCGATGCTAATCCTTTCCGAGGTAAATATTTCAACAATTGCATTTCACATTATTGATATAAATACATAAATATATATATATATACAGAGAGAGAGATAAAGAGAGAAAATATCCACTTTTTAGTACTACTATACATGTTTTTAATCTCGGTTGGTGTACTTGTCTATTCCAGGTGTGTTATTTACTCTAGGGAATGAATTGTTGGTGGAGGACTTTAGGGTCATTGCCAAAGTAAATATTATTATTTTCTCATAGTTATAAATATATGTAGTAAAATCTATATTATTTTGTTTTATCTAAATTAATATGATTTATTTAAGTTTAGATTACATTATTTAATTGCACGTTTAAGTTTGCTAAAAAATAGAACATGAATAATTCCATAGCATAAATCAGATTTCATTTACTATTATGTGTAAATAAAAGAATAGCATTTTTTCTTTTTCTTTTTCCATATAAGTAGAAAAAATATAAATATTGTGGACCTAATGTTGAGCTCACCATAAAAAAGGAAAGCTAAATTGATGTTTCTACTCTATAAACTGTTTAAATATGGTTTCTCTCCTAGAGTGCTAATATATGTGGCTATGAAAATAGTTTCCATCTTTAGGTTCATGAGGACTAACATCTCTAAACATTTTTTTTCAAGTCAAAATGACCTTTAGTTTTGCTAGTTTTATTTAATATAAATATTGTAAACAAATTTAATAATTAGATACTTTTCTAATAAGGAGTGACTCTAACAATAAAACATAATTTTAAATTATTCCATTTTTTTCTTAGAAAATCTCATAAAATGAAAATTAATGAGCGATATGAAATAAAATTATTTGCTTTCCAAAATACAAACTGATTTGGGAATGTCCACAAACCACCCAACCATCATCTAAGACTTGTAACTTTATCCGAAAAGGACACCCACAAAACAAACCGTGATAATACCAGAACAAAACTAACTCAACTCAAATAGTTCCATTATACACAAACTTTCGGCCCATAACTACAATGAGATAAAAAAGTACCCTATTGTGAGTGCCACACCTAACATTCGCAATGCTCACAATTGTGTTCTTCTCAATGCTCACAATTGTGTGCATGGTGAGTCTTTTACATGGTCTCCGCTTGTTCAAGAAAACAATGTTTACCACTCCAAAATATTAATATTGATAGTTACTCTTAATGCCTGCCTCAAGCCATACTTTCATGTGCTCTTCAGTATGATCACGGAGAGTCCAAAATCTTTACTCTAAGACTTTATCATGTAGCTTACAGAGGTATCAAAACATTTTAAAATTTGGGCATGAGCTGAAATCCTACCTTGAAGTGTATACCGATTTCATCTCAAAATATCAAAGATAAATGTCTTTAGAGGAAAGAAAGTGAATGGAGTATTGTTTTACATAGTTGCGAGATGGACGAAATTTTATTGACCAGTGTGAGTCTCACATTCGTTGATGCAATCTTGACTATGTTTAGTTGAAGGAAGACTAATGTGTGGTAATGGATTCCACACACAAATTATAATAGTTTGTATTGGTGCGTGCTTGAAGGTCACACGCTTGAATCCAAGAGGGGGTAACATACGTACACCTTTGTACAATAAGCTATTAATTGATTTTTATCCTTGAAGGTCACGGGTTTTAATCTGGTATATACACCTTCATAAAACAAATAGTCAATTCATTCCCCATTAGAGACTATTTATCCGAGGGGACCCTCATACATCAATTTTAATCTAATTAAACTACAACTTTAAATTGGTTACTGTCTATCCCCCATAGTGGGTGACAAGTGTGGGCCAACCAAGAGATCTGGTGGATAGACACAAGGCTAGACACATTCATGCGCCAACAAAGAGGCCGGACACATACCCGCTCGAGTCATCCCCGCATCTCCGGAAGTCATCATAAAGCGGGAAAGGAATACCGTCAGCTTGTGAAGTACTGCCGATTAACCACTCCTGCATCCGGTTGGTCTTGTCTTTGCGTTTTGGTTTGACTCTGAGCAATGTCCATTACTCCCATGAAGAAATTCGAGTGGGGCAGTATGCACACACTCATGATAAGGGAAGACACAAAGAGGAAGGAGGTCCATACATCCACGGGAGAAAGGAGAAGCTGCAAACGTTTGCACAGAGCTTGGAACACCGTGCGAATCTCTCTCCTGAACATTTTCATTGTTCGTGGAATATTGTCATCTGTTCAGCTCGCAGCTGAAGCAAAAATGCCACCCACAAAGAGAAGTTATACCATGCACAAGTCCAAACACACAGGCCCTTATCCCGGCCCGCCTGTGCGTTTCCATGCATGACATAGTGGGGAAGGCCCATCGTTACACGAAAGAAATCCCAAAGCAAGCTTAGGAGGACATTAAAGAATATTAAGAGGATGCTCAGTCGCCTCGAGGCTGTCTTTCGAGTACATAAATCAGGAATGAATTCGAAGCTCTGGTTTGGGACCCGGGAACAACAGAGGTCGCACCACCCTTTACCAAAAGACCCTCGATTATCATTGGATGTAAAATTCGGTTATGGGTAAGACCCTGGTAGAAAAAGGAGAATCTCATGTGGAAATCCTTTTGCAGCAAGATTAGATGGTTGGCTATTTCAAGAAGATCCACCAAAATCAATAGCAAATTTCCCACCGATTGAACATTTAGATCGGTTTTTTGTTTTGCGTATGTCTTCATTTTTGGTTTTGATATGTCATTACAGTTAGTGCTGTTGTTTTTAATTTCATGGCAATCTACCTTTGTAGAGTGGATAGCAAATCTCAGACTTTCTAGTACAGTGTTGTTTCCTTTCGGGGAAGAATGCTGAAAGTTTGATTTTGGGTTTGTTTTTCTGTATTTGTTTCTAATTGCAATATAAAGAACTACCCTAACTTACCAAAAAAAAAATTGGTTGCTATCTAAATGATAAACAAAAGTTAACTTATTCTTATTATTATTATTATTATACCTTTTCTAGTAGTTTAAGTCTAGCATTCTAAGGTTAGTAGTTATATGATTTAAATATATCTATTGTTTCTTCTCCAAGAATACACATTAGAAGATTATATAAAAACACAATAAATGTATTATATAGTTAATATTTATACGCATAATTAAAACATTCTTTTCTATTTATAAAATGAAACTTAATGTTTTATATTTGATGTATTATGTTAAATTCACATTAAAAAAATAGATTCCATTAAAATAATTTTTCAAACAAATTTTGTTTATGATTAAAACTAAAACATGTAGACGTAGCAGAAAAGAAAACTTCAAATATGCATAAAACTTGATATCTTTGTATTCCATTTTCTTTTTCGCATTGCAAATAAATTGTCGTTTTTGGCGTTTTACTTCTGAAGGAAATGAAGGAAGAATAAACTGAATCCTCCCGAGACAAATAGGATCCTAGCAGAAACTTCGTATATGCATCAAACTTGTGCACATCTTTGTACCCTATTTTTTTTATCTTCACTTGTAAATAATCGTTTTGTTTGGCTTTCGTCTTCTGAACCAAATGAAGGTAGAATAGGCTCAGCATCGGTCATTTTGTAAATGTAATATGCTGCACTAGTCTTCCCCGGAAGCTGCTGTTGACTTATCGTTTCACAAGTATAAGCCTGTGGGCAAACTGGTTTCGTCCACGAAGATTGACACGTTCCACCATCTACACGAACAGCAATGGAGAATATCATGGGCCTGAAACATCTTAATACCCTCTCCACCAATGCTTCCAAATCACAATCCTTGGGATCATAACCCATCGCCTCAAAGCTTCCATAACTGAAGCCATCCTCGGGAGTTACATGAATTGTAGAAAAAGCTGGTCCTTCAATTGAATTCATGGAGTAGCCGCATGGATGAAATTCAAAATCACAGATTTCCGCCTCCGGAAGAATTTGGGATATACCGGATTCAAGAGTCATTTCTGCCGCACAATTACATCGATCCTTGTAAAACAGAGAAGCCTGCTTGCAGTCGAGCTGGGTCATGCACATCTCCAGTGTAAAAATTGGTTCAGTCGCAACCTTAGATGTAAAATCATCAGTCGAGGCCAAGTAGATATGCCAGTTATAATACGTTGCAGAATTTCCCATAACAAAAGCCATGCCACCCGATCCAAGAGTTCCAAAGTACTTGTCCAGATATGACACTTCCTCGGAGAAGCTGCGGTGAGGAAATGACTGGGCTCCAGGAAACATGAATGTTCCTCGACTGTATTTAACATTTTTTACCGAGAGAGACAAGCTGCTTGCATTGCTTAATATCAGAGGGATGGAAAGGAGCAGTTTGGTAGTCCCACAGGTTTTGAGAATGATCTTGAATGGATAAACAAACAGACTCGACTCTGACAGCACATATGAATCAAAATACTCACTGGAGAGCTCATCAACGATGGTGCATTCCGCTGCTTTGAGCATTTCGTCCAATTGCATTCGGCTGAGTGACCGAAGGCCCCTTCTTTCCGAGTGAGTAAAAAATGAGTCTGCAAAGAACTCAATCTCTAGCCGTTTTTCAAATCCTTCAAATCCAATTGCTGTGGTCGGGGCAACTGGTTCCTGACCAGCCACCAACATTTTCAATTGTAGAAAGGGGGAGACGTTAACTTCTTGATTGAGTTCTGGATTGAGAAAGTAGCGGAAGAAATTGGAGTTTAAAACAGGCAGTTTTCCAAAGCGTCTAAGCAGAAATTGCCACTCTACTCGAGGGGAGAGCCGATCGGACAGTAGTGAAGTGGAGCTACACACCAGTTCCTGGCGATCTATATTTAACTTTTAAGCCTAGGAAACCCACAAGAAAATACTATAGTAGTATGGCTTTCGGAGGCACGGAAATTACACAGCCATTTGCACAGTACGATTGGATTTGGATCACGGGCATTGTAAGGCGCTATACATATAGACGCCAGGATAGTTTGGGCCGACGTGGGAAACAAGAGTGACCCAGCCCGGCTTCTAAAGAAGCCAAGAGTTGGTTCTTTTTTTTTTTTTTTTTTCTATGCAAGTATGTCTCACGTGTTTAATATATAGCTCAAATATATTTAATTTATAATTTACACTCATGGAAAATTAATGTTAATTTTATTACGGTTTACAGTAATTAAAAGAAACAATATGTTTAATTTAAAAAGTTTGAATTAACACCATCACATTTGTGGAGTTCCCTGCAATTATTATTATTTGAAAGAAAAGAAAAATTAGATGTTGGTATTGTCCCTTCAGGGTTAGGTCTTCATGATTAGTTGATAGTATTACAAAATTTAATTTGTCTCATGTATCATTGTATAAATATAATATCTCGTTATTTGCAATAATTTATTTAAACTCTTGCACAAGAGGAAGAATTATTCATAATTCATGAATACATATCCATTGTATTATATTGCTAGTTATTTTTCATATGTATTAATTATTTGAATGATATCTTTGTTATTATTCACTATCTTTTTTTTCTTTAAATTTTGCAAGATGTTGATGATGATGTTGAATTAAAGATATAACAAATAATTGATAAACTTAAAGTACAAGTATTAAACTTATAACAATCTTCATTATAAATTTTATTATAGATCAAATAAAAGAAATTATGAAGAAGATAATGGAGCCTTTTCAAACTAAAAATAAAGTGCTTAGATTTGTATATTGATTTTCACACACATGCGTGCAATGGGACAAGATTTTATGGAATGTATTGTACACCTAATATATCATGGTTATTTTGGTTGAGGACTTGAAGGTTATATTTTATAATCCAAAGGAGGGTAAATTTTGTTAAACTTTGTAAACAAAACAACTAAAGTGGATGATTATGTTTTGTCCCACAAGCATAGAAGAAAACATGTTTCCTCCTAAAATGTCATAGGAAATTTTATGTATATAATATACTTGTATAGGAAATGTATATACATTGATAACTCCTTGGTGCTCAATGTACGTGGTAGGATAACTTGGATAAGAAGTGATGACTATACAATTATGGTATTGTTGGCACCACCTTAATGTTGCTAGTCACAATGAGAATCAAAACTAGAAAAGTAAACAGATACATAAATGATATCATCCTAGCATTAAAATGTGAATCTATAAATTGCCCAAAAAAGAAATAGTGTCCGGGTTCAATAATGAAGGGAACACAATTCATGATTTAATTTATTTACCCAAAACGATAGCCTTAGTCAATTTTGGAATGATGTATTTTTAATTTTGATTGTATAGGTTTTTTAACTATGCATTCCATCATAGTCTATATTTACGTATAGGGTTCATATTTTAGAACGGATTAACAATTGCACCTATTGACAAGGCTATTTAGCTCAAGGGTTTAGTAAAGGAAGAGTGCCACACTACTATACTTTGACACTTATACTATCAATCTACTTCATACTCATTTGAGCTAGATTTTGTGCACTGTTATCCCGGTCCCTTCAATTCGTGAGCTCGACAAGTAATTCTAATAAGTTCATATTAAACATATAATACACAATAGCTTCTATAAAGTTTCCATGTTTCCAAAATCGTAGAGATTATATTAAGGTTTATTTAACATTTGAATATTTCCTACCAATAATAATCAATCCATTCATCAATATACTTGAATCGATTACAAAGTCTATTTCTTACCCCTTGAATGTTGTGAGAAACGACTTGAATATACATCCGATCTACTGCACAACTTTGGTTAGTCCAAGTACTACTCCTTTTTAACCTTACACATTTTGTTTACATGCATTTTCATTATCTCATATAAGCCAACTACATATAAAAGCATACCACAATAACACGTACTAACATTTCTATCAATGTACCTTAACATCCCCATATGCTAATGAATTTGCTAACAAAGGTAGCCAAAAATATACAATATAAACCCAATGATCAATACAATCAATATACCACCACACATATATATATGAGAATAACAAAGGTAACCACGACAATATACATTTATATTATTGACATCTTCTAATAACAATAAAACATTAAAGAATACTTATTTGGATCAATAAAGTCATGTGTCTTAGGGCATGACTGCAACTTTCCACCCAAACATAAGTTCTTTGTCCGGCCCTAGAGACTACCCCTGAGCTGGGAAAGAATCCACTAGATAGGAGAATAACTTTAAGGAAAGCCCTCCCACTCTCATCTAACACCTAGTCCTTAATCATGCATCAAGTATGAATATCTTATTTAATTATAGGTTAATATACTGTACCCCAAGGTATAAGTCTCCACATTTCTTCCATCTTGTCTATGCATACTATGCTTTGCTCATTTATTACCAATGCTAAAGTGTCCTTCCCTCACCTTGTACACACTTCAGAATATGTAAAAGTTTTATGTATATAAGAACCTTGCAGGTAAAGAATGGGCCAATTCCATTCCACACGAAATTTCACACATCAAAATATATATAATTATATATATATATATATATATATATATATAATTACTTGCACGCAAGGGAAAGGGCCTACACCCCTCCGACAAAGGTCACTTTTGAGTGTGGATAAACACACAACACTAGTAATTCAAAATGCAATGCAAGAATGGGAAGCGCCCCCCTACAAAACTCCAACTCTTTGAGCTGCAATCAAAACACAAAGCAAATGATAAAAAAAGATATGATAGAGATGTGGGTTGCGCCCTTCCTCTAGATCACTTTCATAATGATTAACTGCAGCGAAGAGAGGTACGAACACTACACAATGAATGAAAAAGACAGCGAAATCAATCACAATCTTTGCGAATGGAAAGTGTCGCTCTTCCAAAATTTCCATCCACAAGAACAAATTACATTCTAGAGACAGAGATAATAAATGTACATAAGCAAAGAAATTATCTAAGGATCCACGATGGTTACGTCCTCTTTAATCTCTCCACGAGAGAGGTATGTAATATATATATATATATCATTCGATACTTGCAAATCAAAAGGTTTGGGCCGCCTCCCTTTCCCCACATCCCACACAGTCGAGCTTGATAGAAAGAATAGATATATTAACTGTTCAAAATAGAAAACTCACCCTCCGCCCTTGGTTCATAACTCTACAAGCTTGATGACGAATATATATATATATATATATAAAATGAGCTAGCATCCAAATTATAACATATCTATTTGAAATCCTTGTTATTATTCACTATCTTTTTTTCTTTAAATTTTACAAGATGTTGATGATGATGTTCAATTAAAGATATGTGACAACTTTATTTATATATTTTTAATCTCCTTGTAGAAAATTCTATGTGGTAAAATTTATTTGAAGCTATATTGCTTTACAAACATTACAACAAAATAAAAATAAAAACTATAATCTAGATAAATAATTGATAAACATAATTTAAACAGATAACAATATTCACTATAAATTTTATTATAGATCAAATAAAGCAAATTAGGACGAAGACCGCATTTTCAGAGAAAAAATAAAGTGCATAGATTTGTGTATTGATTTTCACACACATGTGTGCAAAGGGAGAAACTTCCATGGAATGTATTGTACACCTAATATATCAAGGTTTGTTTGGTTGGGGACTTGAAGGTTAAAGTTTTGAATCCAAAGGAAGGTAAATTATGTTAAACTTTGTAAACAAAGCAGCTAAAGTGGAGGATTATGTTTTGTCCAACAAACATAGAAGAAAACATGTTTCCTCGTGAAAGGTCATAGGAGATGTATGTATATAATATACTTGTAAAGGAAATGTATATACATTGATAACTCCTTGGTGCTCAATGTTTGTGGTAGGATAACTTCGATACGAAGTGATGACTATACAATTATGGTATTGTTGGCACCACCTTAATGTTGTTAGTCACAATGAGAATCAAAACTAGAACAGTAAACCGGTATAGAAATGATATCATCCTAGCATTAAAATGTGAATCTATAAATTGTCTCAAAAAGAAATAGTGCTTGGGTTCGTTACTAAAGGGAACACCATTCACCATTTAATTTATTTACCCAAAACTGCAAAGATTACTACAACTAAGTTATGTCATATCTAGTATACCATAATTTCAAATAGGAATAGGTTACACTATGGTACAAACAATAATCTTGTCTATAAATAAAAATGTCGATAGCACTAATCTATTTTGGAATGATGTATTTTTAGTTTTCATTGTATAGTTTTTTGAACTATGCATTCCATCACACTCCATATTTACATATAGGGTTCATATTTTACAATGGTTTAACCATTGGAATTATAGGCAAGACTATTTAGCTTGCGTTTAGTAAAGGAGGAGTGTCGCAGTACTATACTTCGAGGCTTATGAACTTATACAATCAATCTAATTCATACTCATTTGAGATAGAGATTGTACGTTGGTATCCTCGATCCCGCGCTCGACGATTTTTAATTGTATGAATGGAGTTAATTCCATGTAGTTACCTTGAGGTATGGACTTTCAAGCATGGTAGATATTTTGATGAGTTTTCTTGAGATGGATAGTTTTGGGAACACAAGGCCTTGCGACATAGATTAGTAGGCACCAAGAATCCTTTATGGACTACTTATGCTTTCTCTTTGAGTGTTTTATGTTCAATATCTCTTCCTCAAGAACATAAAATTGGGGTTTCCCATGGAGGGTTTCAAGCTTGATTTCAGCGTTTTAACAAATGATAACTCTAGATGGAGTGTTTATCATATATCGACATTCTTTTGTAAAAATTTTGTTCACAAGAATACCAATTTTAACTTGACCATTCAACTAGCTTCCTTCTAGTTATTGGATTTTTCTCACTTCAATTCTTGCATTTTGTTTTCTACAAGTTGATGGATAAGTTCTAAGACTATCCATTCTTTCTCTTCATAGTGTTTGCACAATTCTTCGATGCTAATCCTTTCCGAGGTAAATATTTCAACAATTGCATTTCACATTATTGATATAAATACATAAATATATATATATATATACAGAGAGAGAGATAAAGAGAGAAAATATCCACTTTTTAGTACTACTATACATGTTTTTAATCTCGGTTGGTGTACTTATCTATTCCAGGTGTGTTATTTACTCTAGGGAATGAATTGTTGGTGGAGGACTTTAGGGTCATTGCCAAAGTAAATATTATTATTTTCTCATAGTTATAAATATATGTAGTAAAATCTATATTATTTTGTTTTATCTAAATTAATATGATTTATTTAAGTTTAGATTACATTATTTAATTGCACGTTTAAGTTTGCTAAAAAATAGAACATGAATAATTCCATAGCATAAATCAGATTTCATTTACTATTATGTGTAAATAAAAGAATAGCATTTTTTCTTTTTCTTTTTCCATATAAGTAGAAAAAATATAAATATTGTGGACCTAATGTTGAGCTCACCATAAAAAAGGAAAGATAAATTGATGTTTCTACTCTATAAACTGTTTAAATATGGTTTCTCTCCTAGAGTGCTAATATATGTGGCTATGAAAATAGTTTCCATCTTTAGGTTCATGAGGACTAACATCTCTAAACATTTTTTTTCAAGTCAAAATGACCTTTAGTTTTGCTAGTTTTATTTAATATAAATATTGTAAACAAATTTAATAATTAGATACTTTTCTAATAAGGAGTGACTGTAACAATAAAACATAATTTTAAATTATTCCATTTTTTTCTTAGAAAATCTCATAAAATGAAAATTAATGAGCGATATGAAATAAAATTATTTGCTTTCCAAAATACAAACTGATTTGGGAATGTCCACAAACCACCCAACCATCATCTAAGACTTGTAACTTTATCCGAAAAGGACACCCACAAAACAAACCGTCATAATACCAGAACGAAATTAACTCAACTCAAATAGTTCCATTATACACAAACTTTCGGCCCATAACTACAATGAGATAAAAAAGTACCCTATTGTGAGTGCCACACCTAACATTCGCAATGCTCACAATTGTGTTCTTCTCAATGCTCACAATTGTGTGCATGGTGAGTCTTTTACATGGTCTCCGCTTGTTCAAGAAAACAATGTTTACCACTCCAAAATATTAATATTGATAGTTACTCTTAATGCCCGCCTCAAGCCACACCTTCATGTGCTCTTCAGTATGATCACGGAGAGTCCAAAATCTTTACTCTAAGACTTTATCATGTAGCTTACAGAGGTATCAAAACATTTTTAAATTTGGGCATGAGCTGAAATCCTACCTTGAAGTGTATACCGATTTCATCTCAAAATATCAAAGATAAATGTCTTCAGAGGAAAGAAAGTGAATGGAGTATTCTTTTACATAGTTGCGGGATGGACGAAATTTTATTGACCAGTGTGAGTCTCACATTCGTTGATGCAATCTTGACTATGTTTAGTTGAAGGAAGACTAATGTGTGGTAATGGATTCCACACACAAATTATAATAGTTTGTATTCGTGCGTGCTTGAAGGTTACACGCTTGAATCCAAGACGGGGTAACATACGTACACCTTTGTACAATAAGCTATTAATTGATTTTTATCCTTGAAGGTCACGGGTTTTAATCTGGTATATACACCTTCATAAAACAAATAGTCAATTCATTCCCCATTAGAGACTATTTATCCGAGGGCACCCTGATACATCAATTTTAATCCAATTAAACTGCAACTTTAAATTGGTTACTGTCTATCCCCCACAGCGGGTGACAAGTGTGGGCCAACCAAGAGATCTGGTGGATAGACACAAGGCTAGACAAATTCACGCGCCAACAAAGAGGCCAGACACATACCCACTCGAGTCATCCCCGCATCTCCGGAAGTCATCATAAAGCGGGAAAGGAATACCGTCAGCTTGCGAAGTACTGCCGATTAACCACTGCTGCATCCGGTTGGTCTTGTCTTTGCGTTTTGGTTTGACTCTGAGCAATGTCCATTACTCCCATGAAGAAATTCGAGTGGGGCAGTATGCACACACTCATGATAAGGGAAGACACAAAGAGGAAGGAGGTGCATACATCCCTGGGAGAAAGGAGAAGCTGCAAACGTTTGCACAGAGCTTGGAACACCGTGCGAATCTCTCTCCTGAACATTTTCATTGTTCGTGGAATATTGTCATCTGTTCAGCTCGCAGCTGAAGCAAAAATTCCACCCACAAAGAGAAGTTATACCACGCACAAGTCCAAACACACAGGCCCTTATCCCGGCCCGCCGGTGCGTCTCCATGCACGACATAGTGGGGAAGGCCCGTCGTTACACGAAAGAAATCCCAAAGCAAGCTTAGGAGGACATTAAAGAAGATTAAGAGGATGCTCAGTCGCCTCGAGGCTGTCTTTCGAGGACATAAATCAGGAATGAATTCGAAGCTCTGGTTTGGGACCCGGGAACAACAGAGGTCGCACCACCCTTTACCAAAGGACCCTCGATTATCATTGGATGTAAAATTCGGTTATGGGTAAGACCCTGGTAGAAAAAGGAGAATCTCATGTGGAAATCCTTTTGCAGCAAGATTAGATGGTTGGCTATTTCAGGAAGATCCACCAAAATCAATAGCAAATTTCCCACCGGTTGAACATTTAGCTCGGTTTTTTGTTTTGCGTATGTCTTCATTTTTGGTTTTGATATGTCATTACAGTTAGTGTTGTTGTTTTTAATTTCATGGCAATCTACCTTTGTAGAGTGGATAGCAAATCTCAAACTTTCTAGTACAGTCTTGTTTCCTTCCGGGGAAGAATGCTCAAAGTTTGATTTTGGGTTTGTTTTTCTGTATTTGTTTCTAATTGCAATATAAAGAACTACCCTAACTTACCCAAAAAAAAATTGGTTGCTATCTAAATGATAAACAAAAGTTAAATTATTCTTATTATTATTATTAGTATACCTTTTCTAGTAGTTTAAGTCTAGCATTCTAAGGTTAGTAGTTATATGATTTAAATATATCTATTGTTTCTTCTACAAGAATACACATTAAAAGATTATATAAAAACACAATAAATGTATTATATAATTAATATTTATACACATAATTAAAACATTCTTTTCTATTTCAAAAATGAAAGTTAATGTTTTAGATTTGTTGTATTATGTTAAATTCACATTAAAAAAATAGATTCCATTAAAATAAATTTTCAAACAAATTTTGTTTATGATTAAAACTAAAACATGTAGACCTAGCAGAAAAGAAAACTTCAAATATGCATAAAACTTCATATCTTTGTATTCCATTTTCTCTTTCGCATTGCAAATAAATTGTCGTTTTTGGCGTTTTACTTCTGAAGGAAATGAAGGAAGAATAAACTGAATCCTCCCGAGACAAATAGGATCCTAGCAGAAACTTCGTATGCGCATCAAACTTGTGCACATCTTTGTACCCCATTTTTTTTATCTTCACTTGTAAATAATCGTTTTGTTTGGCTTTCGTCTTCTGAACCAAATGAAGGTAGAATAGGCTCAGCATCGGTCATTTTGTAAATGTAATATGCTGCACTAGTCTTCCCCGGAAGCTGCTGTTGACTTATCGTTTCACAAGTATAACCATGTGGGCAAACTGGTTTCGTCCACGAAGATTGACACGTTCCACCATCTACACGAACTGCAATGGAGAATATCATGGGCCTGAAACATCTTAATACCCTCTCCACCGATGCTTCCAAATCACAATCTTTGGGATCATAACCCATCGCCTCAAAGCTTCCATAACTGAAGCCATCCTCGGGAGTTACATGAATTGTAGAAAAAGCTGGTCCTTCAATTGAATTCATGGAGTAGCCGCATGGATGAAATTCAAAATCACAGATTTTCGCCTCCGGAAGAATTTGGGATATACCGGATTCAAGAGTCATTTCTGCCGCACAATTACATCGATCCTTGTAAAACAGAGAAGCCTGCTTGCGGTCGAGCTGGGTCATGCACATCTCCAGTGTAAAAATTGGTTCAGTCGCAACCTTAGATGTAAAATCATCAGTCGAGGCCAAGTAGATATGCCAGTTATAATACGTTGCAGAATTTCCCATAACAAAAGCCATGCCACCCGATCCAAGAGTTCCAAAGTACTTGTCCAGATATGACACTTCCTCGGAGAAGCTGCGGTGAGGAAATGACTGGGCTCCAGGAAACATGAATGTTCCTCGACTGTATTTAACATTTTTTACCGAGAGAGACAAGCTGCTTGCATTGCTTAATATCAGAGGGATGGAAAGGAGCAGTTTGGTAGTCCCACAGGTTTTGAGAATGATCTTGAATGGATAAACAAACAGACTCGACTCTGACAGCACATATGAATCAAAATACTCACTAGAGAGCTCATCAACGATGGTGCATTCAGCTGCTTTGAGCATTTCGTCCAACTGCATTCGGCTGAGTGACCGAAGGCCCCTTCTTTCTGAGTGAGTAAAAAATGAGTCTGCAAAGAACTCAATCTCTAGCCGTTTTTCAAATCCTTCAAATCCAATTGCTGTGGTCGGGGCAACTGGTTCCTTACCAGCCACCAACATTTTCAATTGTAGAAAGGGGGAGACGTTAACTTCTTGATTGATTTCTGGATTGAGAAAGTAGCGGAAGAAATTGGAGTTTAAAACAGGCAGTTTTCCAAAGCGTCTAAGCAGAAATTGCCACTCTACTCGAGGGGAGAGCCGATCGGACAGCAGTGAAGTGGAGCTACACACCAGTTCCTAGCGATCTATATTTAACTTTTAAGCCTAGGAAACCCACAAGAAAATACTATAGTAGTATGGCTTTCGGAGGCACGGAAATTACACAGCCATTTGCACAGTACGATTGGATTTGGATCACGGGCATTGTAAGGCGCTATACATATAGACGCCAGGATAGTTTGGGCCGACGTGGGAAACAAGAGTGACCCAGCCCGGCTTCTAAAGAAGCCAAGAGTTGGTTCTTATTTTTTTTTTTCTACGCAAGTCTGTCTCATGTGTTTAATATATAGCTCAAATATATTTAATTTATAATTTACACTCATTGAAAATTAATGTTAATTTTATTACGGTTTATAGTAATTAAAAGAAACAATATGTTTAATTTAAAAAGTTTGAATTAACACGATCACATTTGTGGAGTTCCCTGCAATTATTATTATTTCAAAGAAAAGAAAAATTAGATGTTGGTATTGTCCCTTCAGGGTTAGGTCTTCATGATTAGGTGATAGTATTAAAAAATTTAATTGGTCTCATGTATCATTGTATAAATATAATATCTCGTTATTTGCAATAATTTATTTAAACTCTTGCACAAGAGGAAGAATTATTCATAATTCTGGAAGACATATCCATTGTATTATATTCTTAGTTATTTTTCATAAGTATTAATTATTTGTATGATATCTTTGTTATTATTCACTATTTTTTTTTTCTTTAAATTTTGCAAGATGTTGATGATGATGTTGAATTAAAGATATAACAAATAATTGATAAACTTAAAGTACAATAATTAAACTTATAACAATCTTCATTATAAATTTTATTATAGATCAAATAAAAGAAATTATGAAGAAGATAATGGAGCCTTTTCAAACTAAAAATAAAGTGCTTAGATTTGTATATTGATTTTCACACACGTGTATGCAATGGGACAAGCTTTTATGGAATGTATTGTAGACCTAATATATCATGGTTATTTTGGTTGAGGAGTTGAAGGTTATATTTTATAATCCAAAGGAGGGTAAATTTTGTTAAACTTTGTAAACAAAGCAACTAAAGTGGATGATTATGTTATGTCCCACAAGCAGAGAAGAAAACATGTTTCCTCCTGAAATGTCATAGGAAATTTTATGTATATAATATACTTGTACAGGAAATGTATATACATTGATAACTCCTTGGTGCTCAATGTACGTGGTAGGATAACTTGGATAAGAAGTGATGCCTATACAATTATGGTATTGTTGGCACCACCTTAATGTTGCTAGTCACAATGAGAATCAAAACTAAAAGAGTAAATAGATACATAAATGATATCATCCTAGCATTAAAATGTGAATCTATGATATCATGTGATGTATGTATATAATATACTTGTAAAGGAAATGTATATACATTGATAACTCCTTGGTGCTCAATGTTTGTGGTAGGATAACTTCGATACGAAGTGATGACTATACAAGTATGGTATTGTTGGCAACACCTTAATGTTGTTAGTCACAATGAGAATCAAAACTAGAACAGTAAACCGGTATAGAAATGATATCATCCTAGCATTAAAATGTGAATTTATAAATTGTCTCAAAAAGAAATAGTGTTTGGGTTCGTTATTGAAGGGAACACCATTCACCATTTAATTTATTTACCCAAAACTGCAAAGATTACTACAACTAAGTTATGTCATATCTAGTATACCATAATTTCAAATAGGAATAGGTTACACTATGGTATAAAGAATAATCTTGTCTATAAATAAAAATGTCGATAGCATTAATCTATTTTGGAATGATGTATTTTTAGTTTTCATTGTATAGTTTTTTGAACTATGCATTCCATCACACTCCATATTTACATATAGGGTTCATATTTTACAATGGTTTAACCATTGGAATTATAGGCAAGACTATTTAGCTTGCGTTTAGTAAAGGAGGAGTGTCGCACTACTATACTTCGAGGCTTATGAACTTATACAATCAATCTAATTCATACTCATTTGAGATAGAGATTGTACGTTGGTATCCTCGATCCCGTGCTCGACGATTTTCAATTGTATGAATGGAGTTGATTCCATGTAGTTACCTTGAGGTATGGACTTTCAAGCATGGTAGATATTTTGATGAGTTTTTTTGAGATGGATAGTTTTGGGAACACAAGGCCTTGCGGCATAGATTAGTAGGCACCAAGAATCCTTTATGGACTACTTATGCTTTCTCTTTGAGTGTTTTATGTTCAATATCTCTTCCTCAAGAACATAAAATTGGGGTTTCCCATGGAGGTTTTCAAGCTTGATTTCAGCGTTTTAACAAATGATAACTCTAGATGGAGTGTTTATCATATATCGACATTCTTTTATAAAAATTTTGTTCACAAGAATACCAATTTTAACTTGACCATTCAACTAGCTTCCTTCTAGTTATTGGATTTTTCTCACTTCAATTCTTGCGTTTTGTTTTCTACAAGTTGATGGATAAGTTCTAAGACTATCCATTCTTTCTCTTCATAGTGTTTGCACAATTCTTCGATGCTAATCCTTTCCGAGGTAAATATTTCAACAATTGCATTTCACATTATTGATATAAATACATAAATATATATATATATACAGAGAGAGAGATAAAGAGAGAAAATATCCACTTTTTAGTACTACTATACATGTTTTTAATCTCGGTTGGTGTACTTATCTATTCCAGTGTGTTAGTAAAATCTATATTATTTTGTTTTATCTAAATTAATATCATTTATTTAAGTTTAAATTACATTATTTAATTGCACGTTTAAGTTTGCTAAAAAATAGAACATGAATAATTCCATAGCATAAATCAGATTTCATTTACTATTATGTGTAAATAAAAGAATAGCATTTTTTCTTTTTCTTTTTCCATATAAGTAGAAAAAATATAAATATTGTGGACCTAATGTTGAGCTCACCATAAAAAAGGAAAGATAAATTGATGTTTCTACTCTATAAACTGTTTAAATATGATTTATCTCCTAGAGTGCTAATATATGTGGCTATGAAAATAGTTTCCATCTTTAGGTTCATGAGGACTAACATCTCTAAACATTTTTTTTCAAGTCAAAATGACCTTTAGTTTTGCTAGTTTTATTTAATATAAATATTGTAAACAAATTTAATAATTAGATACTTTTCTAATAAGGAGTGACTATAACAATAAAACATAAGTTTAAATTATTCCATTTTTTTCTTAGAAAATCTCATAGAATGAAAATTAATGAGCGATATGAAATAAAATTATTTGCTTTCCAAAATACAGACTGATTTGGGAATGTCCACAAACCACCCAACCATCATCTAAGACTTGTAACTTTATCCGAAAAGGACACCCACAAAACAAACCGTGATAATACCAGAACGAAATTAACTCAACTCAAATAGTTCCATTATACACAAACTTTCGGCCCATAACTACAATGAGATAAAAAAGTACCCTATTGTGAGTGCCACACCTAACATTCGCAATGCTCACAATTGTGTTCTTCTCAATGCTCACAATTGTGTGCATGGTGAGTCTTTTACATGGTCTCCTCTTGTTCAAGAAAACAATGTATACCACTCCAAAATATTAATATTGATAGTTACTCTTAATACCCGCCTCAAGCCACACTTTCATGTGCTCTTCGGTATGATCACGGAGAGTCCAAAATATTTACTCTAACAATTTATCATGTAGCTTACAGAGGTATCAAACCATTTTTAAATTTGGGCATGAGCTGAAATCCTACCTTGAAGTGTATACCGATTTCATCTCAAAATATCAAAGATAAATGTCTTTAGAGGAAAGAAAGTGAATGGAGTATTGTTTTACATAGTTGCGGGATGGACGAAATTTTATTGACCAGTGTGAGTCTCACATTCGTTGATGCAATCTTGACTATGTTTAGTTGAAGGAAGACTAATGTGTGGTAATGGATTCCACACACAAATTATAATAGTTTGTATTGGTGCGTGCTTGAAGGTCACACGCTTGAATCCAAGAGGGGGTAACATACGTACACCTTTGTACAATAAGCTATTAATTGATTTTTATCCTTGAAGGTCACGGGTTTTAATCTGGTATATACACCTTCATAAAACAAATAGTCAATTCATTCCCCATTAGAGACTATTTATCCGAGGGGACCCTCATACATCAATTTTAATCTAATTAAACTGCAACTTTAAATTGGTTACTGTCTATCCCCCACAGCGGGTGACAAGTGTGGGCCAACCAAGAGATCTGCTGGATAGACACAAGGCTAGAAACATTCACGCGCCAACAAAGAGGCCGGACACATACCCGATCGAGTCATCCCCGCATCTCCGGAAGTCATCATAAAGCGGGAAAGGAATACCGTCAGCTTGCAAAGTACTGCCGATTAACCACTCCTGCATCCGGTTGGTCTTGTCTTTGCGTTGTGGTTTGACTCTGAGCAATGTCCATTACTCCCATGAAGAAATTCGAATGGGGCATTATGCACACACTCATGATAAGGGAAGACACAAAGAGGAAGGAGGTCCATACATCCCCTGGAGAAAGGAGAAGCTGCAAACGTTTGCACAGAGCTTGGAACACCGTGCGAATCTCTCTCCTGAACATTTTCATTGTTCATGGAATATTGTCATCTGTTCAGCTCGCAGCTGAAGCAAAAATGCCACCCACAAAGAGAACTTATACCAGGCACAATTCCAAACACACAGGCCCTTATCCCGGCCCGCCGGTGCGTTTCCATCAATGACATAGTGGGAAAGGCCCATCGTTACAGGAAAGAAATCCCAAAGCAAGCTTAGGAGGACATTAAAGAAGATTAAGAGGATGCTCAGTCGCCTCGAGGCTGTCTTTCGAGTACATAAATCAGGAATGAATTCGAAGCTCTGGTTTGGGACCCGGGAACAACAGAGGTCGGACCACCCTTTACCAAAGGACCCTCGATTATCATTGGATGTAAAATTCGGTTATGGGTAAGACCCTGGTAGAAAAAGGAGAATCTCATGTGGAAATCCTTTTGCAGCAAGATTAGATGGTTGGCTATTTCAGGAAGATCCACCAAAATCAATAGCAAATTTCCCACCGGTTGAACATTTAGCTCGGTTTTTTGTTTTGGGTATGTCTTCATTTTTGGTTTTGATATGTCATTACAGTTAGTGCTTTTGTTTTTAATTTCATGGCAATCTACCTTTGTAGAGTGGATAGCAAATCTCAAACTTTCTAGTACAGTCTTGTTTCCTTTCGGGGAAGAATGCTGAAAGTTTGATTTTGGGTTTTTTTTTCTGTATTTGTTTCTAATTGCAATATAAAGAACTACCCTAACTTACCAAAAAAAAAATTGGTCACTATCTAAATGATCAACAAAAGTTAAATTATTCTTATTATTATTATTACTATACCTTTTCTAGTAGTTTAAGTCTAGCATTCTAAGGTTAGTAGTTATATGATTTAAATATATCTATTGTTTCTTCTCCAAGAATACACATTAAAAGATTATATAAAAACACATTAAATGTATTATATAGTTAATATTTATACACATAATTAAAACATTCTTTTCTATTTCAAAAATGAAAGTTAATGTTTTATATTTGTTGTATTATGTTAAATTCACATTAAAAAAAATAGATTCCATTAAAATAATTTTTCAAACAAATTTTGTTTATGATTAAAACTAAAACATGTAGACCTAGCAGAAAAGAAAACTTCAAATATGCATAAAACTTCATATCTTTGTATTCCATTTTCTTTTTCGCATTGCAAATAATTTGTCGTTTTTGGCGTTTTACTTCTGAAGGAAATGAAGGAAGAATAAACTGAATCCTCCCGAGACAAATAGGATCCTAGCAGAAACTTCGTATATGCATCAAACTTGTGCACATCTTTGTACCCCATTTTTTTTATCTTCACTTGTAAATAATCGTTTTGTTTGGCGTTCGTCTTCTGAACCAAATGAAGGTAGAATAGGCTCAGCATCGGTCATTTTGTAAATGTAATATGCTGCACTAGTCTTCCCCGGAAGCTGCTCTTGACTTATCGTTTCACAAGTATAACCCTGTGGGCAAACTGGTTTCGTCCACGAAGATTGACATGTTCCACCATCTACACGAACTGCAATGGAGAATATCATGGGCCTGAAACATCTTAATACCCTCTCCACCAATGCTTCCAAATCACAATCCTTGGGATCATAACCCATCGCCTCAAAGCTTCCATAACTGAAGCCATCCTCGGGAGTTACATGAATTGTAGAAAAAGCTGGTCCTTCAATTGAATTCATGGAGTACCCGCATGGATGAAATTCAAAATCACAGATTTTCGCCTCCGGAAGAATTTGGGATATACCGGATTCAAGAGTCATTTCTGCCGCACAATTACATCGATCCTTGTAAAACAGAGAAGCCTGCTTGCGGTCGAGCTGGGTCATGCACATCTCCAGTGTAAAAATTGGTTCAGTCGCAACCTTAGATGTTAAATCATCAGTCGAGGCCAAGTAGATATGCCAGTTATAATACGTTGCAGAATTTCCCATAACAAAAGCCATGCCACCCGATCCAAGAGTTCCAAAGTACTTGTCCAGATATGACACTTCCTCGGAGAAGCTGCGGTGAGGAAATGACTGGGCTCCAGGAAACATGAATGTTCCTCGACTGTATTTAACATTTTTTACCGAGAGAGACAAGCTGCTTGCATTGCTTAATATCAGAGGGATGGAAAGGAGCAGTTTGGTAGTCCCACAGGTTTTGAGAATGATCTTGAATGGATAAACAAACAGACTCGACTCTGACAGCACATATGAATCAAAATACTCACTAGAGAGCTCATCAACGATGGTGCATTCAGCTGCTTTGAGCATTTCGTCCAACTGCATTCGGCTGAGTGACCGAAGGCCCCTTCTTTCTGAGTGAGTAAAAAATGAGTCTGCAAAGAACTCAATCTCTAGCCGTTTTTCAAATCCTTCAAATCCAATTGCTGTGGTCGGGGCAACTGGTTCCTGACCAGCCACCAACATTTTCAATTGTAGAAAGGGGGAGACGTTAACTTCTTGATTGATTTCTGGATTGAGAAAGTAGCGGAAGAAATTGGAGTTTAAAACAGGCAGTTTTCCAAAGCGTCTAAGCAGAAATTGCCACTCTACTCGAGGGGAGAGCCGATTGGACAGCAGTGAAGTGGAGCTACACACCAGTTCCTAGCGATCTATATTTAACTTTTAAGCCTAGGAAACCCACAAGAAAATACTATAGTAGTATGGCTTTCGGAGGCACGGAAATTACACAGCCATTTGCACAGTACGATTGGATTTGGATCACGGGCATTGTAAGGCGCTATACATATAGACGCCAGGATAGTTTGGGCCGACGTGGGAAACAAGAGTGACCCAGCCCAGCTTCTAAAGAAGCCAAGAGTTGGTTCTTATTTTTTTTTTTCTACGCAAGTCTGTCTCATGTGTTTAATATATAGCTCAAATATATTTAATTTATAATTTACACTCATTGAAAATTAATGTTAATTTTATTACGGTTTATAGTAATTAAAAGAAACAATATGTTTAATTTAAAAAGTTTGAATTAACACGATCACATTTGTGGAGTTCCCTGCAATTATTATTATTTCAAAGAAAAGAAAAATTAGATGTTGGTATTGTCCCTTCAGGGTTAGGTCTTCATGATTAGGTGATAGTATTAAAAAATTTAATTTGTCTCATGTATCATTGTATAAATATAATATCTCGTTATTTGCAATAATTTATTTAAACTCTTGCACAAGAGGAAGAATTATTCATAATTCTGGAAGACATATCCATTGTATTATATTCTTAGTTATTTTTCATACTTATTAATTATTTGTATGATATCTTTGTTATTATTCACTATCTTTTTTTTCTTTAAATTTTGCAAGATGTTGATGATGATGTTGAATTAAAGATATAACAAATAATTGATAAACTTAAAGTACAATAATTAAACTTATAACAATCTTCATTATAAATTTTATTATAGATCAAATAAAAGAAATTATGAAGAAGATAATGGAGCCTTTTCAAACTAAAAATAAAGTGCTTAGATTTGTATATTGATTTTCACACAAGTGTATGCAATGGGACAAGCTTTTATGGAATGTATTGTACACCTAATATATCATGGTTATTTTGGTTGAGGAGTTGAAGGTTATATTTTATAGTCCAAAGGAGGGTAAATTTTGTTAAACTTTGTAAACAAAGCAACTAAAGTGGATGATTATGTTTTGTCCCACAAGCATAGAAGAAAACATGTTTCCTCCTGAAATGTCATAGGAAATTTTATGTATATAATATACTTGTACAGGAAATGTATATACATTGATAACTCCTTGGTGCTCAATGTACGTGGTAGGATAACTTGGATAAGAAGTGATGCCTATACAATTATGGTATTGTTGGCACCACCTTAATGTTGCTAGTCACAATGAGAATCAAAACTAGAAGAGTAAATAGATACATAAATGATATCATCCTAGCATTAAAATGTGAATCTATGATATCATGTGATGTATGTATATAATATACTTGTAAAGGAAATGTATATACATTGATAACTCCTTGGTGCTCAATGTTTGTGGTAGGATAACTTCGATACGAAGTGATGACTATACAAGTATGGTATTGCTGCACTAGTCTTCCCCGGAAGCTGCTGTTGACTTATCGTTTCACAAGTATAACCCTGTGGGCAAACTGGTTTCGTCCACGAAGATTGACACGTTCCACCATCTACACGAACTGCAATGGAGAATATCATGGGCCTGAAACATCTTAATACCCTCTCCACCAATGCTTCCAAATCACAATCCTTGGGATCATAACCCATCGCCTCAAAGCTTCCATAACTGAAGCCATCCTCGGGAGTTACATGAATTGTAGAAAAAGCTGGTCCTTCAATTGAATTCATGGAGTAGCCGCATGGATGAAATTCAAAATCACAGATTTTCGCCTCCGGAAGAATTTGGGATATACCGGATTCAAGAGTCATTTCTGCCGCACAATTACATCGATCCTTGTAAAACAGAGAAGCCTGCTT
Source organism: Larix kaempferi (assembly GCA_027924585.1). Taxonomy (NCBI): domain Eukaryota; kingdom Viridiplantae; phylum Streptophyta; class Pinopsida; order Pinales; family Pinaceae; genus Larix; species Larix kaempferi. The sequence continues at coordinate 451,284 of BSBM01002149.1, read as the reverse complement.
GCGGTCGAGCTGGGTCATGCACATCTCCAGTGTAAAAATTGGTTCAGTCGCAACCTTAGATGTAAAATCATCAGTCGAGGGCAAGTAGATATGCCAGTTATAATACGTTGCAGAATTTCCCATAACAAAAGCCATGCCACCCGATCCAAGAGTTCCAAAGTACTTGTCCAGATATGACACTTCCTCGGAGAAGCTGCGGTGAGGAAATGACTGGGCTCCAGGAAACATTAATGTTCCTCGACTGTATTTAACATTTTTTACCGAGAGAGACAAGCTGCTTGCATTGCTTAATATCAGAGGGATGGAAAGGAGCAGTTTGGTAGTCCCACAGGTTTTGAGAATGATCTTGAATGGATAAACAAACAGACTCGACTCTGACAGCACATATGAATCAAAATACTCACTAGAGAGCTCATCAACGATGGTGCATTCAGCTGCTTTGAGCATTTCGTCCAACTGCATTCGGCTGAGTGACCGAAGGCCCCTTCTTTCTGAGTGAGTAAAAAATGAGTCTGCAAAGAACTCAATCTCTAGCCGTTTTTCAAATCCTTCAAATCCAATTGCTGTGGTCGGGGCAACTGGTTCCTGACCAGCCACCAACATTTTCAATTGTAGAAAGGGGGAGACGTTAAGTTCTTGATTGATTTCTGGATTGAGAAAGGAGCGGAAGAAATTGGAGTTTAAAACAGGCAGTTTTCCAAAGCGTCTAAGCAGAAATTGCCACTCTACTCGAGGGGAGAGCCGATCGGACAGCAGTCAAGTGGAGCTACACACCAGTTCCTAGTGATCTATATTTAACTTTTAAGCCTTGGAAACCCACAAGAAAATACTATAGTAGTATGGCTTTCTGAGGCACGGAAATTACACAGCCATTTGCACAGTACGATTGGATTTGGATCACGGGCATTGTAAGGCGCTATACATATAGACGCCAGGATAGTTTGGGCCGACGTGGGAAACAAGAGTGACCCAGCCCGGCTTCTAAAGAAGCCAAGAGTTGGTTCTTATTTTTTTTTTCTACGCAAGTCTGTCTCATGTGTTTAATATATAGCTCAAATATATTTAATTTATAATTTACACTCATTGAAAATTAATGTTAATTTTATTACGGTTTATAGTAATTAAAAGAAACAATTTGTTTAATTTAAAAAGTTTGAATTAACACGATCACATTTGTGGAGTTCCCTGCAATTATTATTATTTCAAAGAAAAGAAAAATTAGATGTTGGTATTGTCCCTTCAGGGTTAGGTCTTCATGATTAGGTGATAGTATTAAAAAATTTAATTTGTCTCATGTATCATTGTATAAATATAATATCTCGTTATTTGCAATAATTTATTTAAACTCTTGCACAAGAGGAAGAATTATTCATAATTCTGGAAGACATATCCATTGTATTATATTCTTAGTTATTTTTCATACTTATTAATTATTTGTATGATATCTTTGTTATTATTCACTATCTTTTTTTTCTTTAAATTTTGCAAGATGTTGATGATGATGTTGAATTAAAGATATAACAAATAATTGATAAACTTAAAGTACAATAATTAAACTTATAACAATCTTCATTATAAATTTTATTATAGATCAAATAAAAGAAATTATGAAGAAGATAATGGAGCCTTTTCAAACTAAAAATAAAGTGCTTAGATTTGTATATTGATTTTCACACAAGTGTATGCAATGGGACAAGCTTTTATGGAATGTATTGTACACCTAATATATCATGGTTATTTTGGTTGAGGAGTTGAAGGTTATATTTTATAGTCCAAAGGAGGGTAAATTTTGTTAAACTTTGTAAACAAAGCAACTAAAGTGGATGATTATGTTTTGTCCCACAAGCATAGAAGAAAACATGTTTCCTCCTGAAATGTCATAGGAAATTTTATGTATATAATATACTTGTACAGGAAATGTATATACATTGATAACTCCTTGGTGCTCAATGTACGTGGTAGGATAACTTGGATAAGAAGTGATGCCTATACAATTATGGTATTGTTGGCACCACCTTAATGTTGCTAGTCACAATGAGAATCAAAACTAGAAGAGTAAATAGATACATAAATGATATCATCCTAGCATTAAAATGTGAATCTATGATATCATGTGATGTATGTATATAATATACTTGTAAAGGAAATGTATATACATTGATAACTCCTTGGTGCTCAATGTTTGTGGTAGGATAACTTCGATACGAAGTGATGACTATACAAGTATGGTATTGCTGCACTAGTCTTCCCCGGAAGCTGCTGTTGACTTATCGTTTCACAAGTATAACCCTGTGGGCAAACTGGTTTCGTCCACGAAGATTGACACGTTCCACCATCTACACGAACTGCAATGGAGAATATCATGGGCCTGAAACATCTTAATACCCTCTCCACCAATGCTTCCAAATCACAATCCTTGGGATCATAACCCATCGCCTCAAAGCTTCCATAACTGAAGCCATCCTCGGGAGTTACATGAATTGTAGAAAAAGCTGGTCCTTCAATTGAATTCATGGAGTAGCCGCATGGATGAAATTCAAAATCACAGATTTTCGCCTCCGGAAGAATTTGGGATATACCGGATTCAAGAGTCATTTCTGCCGCACAATTACATCGATCCTTGTAAAACAGAGAAGCCTGCTTGCGGTCGAGCTGGGTCATGCACATCTCCAGTGTAAAAATTGGTTCAGTCGCAACCTTAGATGTAAAATCATCAGTCGAGGGCAAGTAGATATGCCAGTTATAATACGTTGCAGAATTTCCCATAACAAAAGCCATGCCACCCGATCCAAGAGTTCCAAAGTACTTGTCCAGATATGACACTTCCTCGGAGAAGCTGCGGTGAGGAAATGACTGGGCTCCAGGAAACATGAATGTTCCTCGACTGTATTTAACATTTTTTACCGAGAGAGACAAGCTGCTTGCATTGCTTAATATCAGAGGGATGGAAAGGAGCAGTTTGGTAGTCCCACAGGTTTTGAGAATGATCTTGAATGGATAAACAAACAGACTCGACTCTGACAGCACATATGAATCAAAATACTCACTAGAGAGCTCATCAACGATGGTGCATTCAGCTGCTTTGAGCATTTCGTCCAACTGCATTCGGCTGAGTGACCGAAGGCCCCTTCTTTCTGAGTGAGTAAAAAATGAGTCTGCAAAGAACTCAATCTCTAGCCGTTTTTCAAATCCTTCAAATCCAATTGCTGTGGTTGGGGCAACTGGTTCCTGACCAGCCACCAACATTTTCAATTGTAGAAAGGGGGAGACGTTAAGTTCTTGATTGATTTCTGGATTGAGAAAGGAGCGGAAGAAATTGGAGTTTAAAACAGGCAGTTTTCCAAAGCGTCTAAGCAGAAATTGCCACTCTACTCGAGGGGAGAGCCGATCGGACAGCAGTCAAGTGGAGCTACACACCAGTTCCTAGTGATCTATATTTAACTTTTAAGCCTTGGAAACCCACAAGAAAATACTATAGTAGTATGGCTTTCTGAGGCACGGAAATTACACAGCCATTTGCACAGTACGATTGGATTTGGATCACGGGCATTGTAAGGCGCTATACATATAGACGCCAGGATAGTTTGGGCCGACGTGGGAAACAAGAGTGACCCAGCCCGGCTTCTAAAGAAGCCAAGAGTTGGTTCTTATTTTTTTTTTCTACGCAAGTCTGTCTCATGTGTTTAATATATAGCTCAAATATATTTAATTTATAATTTACACTCATTGAAAATTAATGTTAATTTTATTACGGTTTATAGTAATTAAAAGAAACAATATGTTTAATTTAAAAAGTTTGAATTAACACGATCACATTTGTGGAGTTCCCTGCAATTATTATTATTTCAAAGAAAAGAAAAATTAGATGTTGGTATTGTCCCTTCAGGGTTAGGTCTTCATGATTAGGTGATAGTATTAAAAAATTTAATTTGTCTCATGTATCATTGTATAAATATAATATCTCGTTATTTGCAATAATTTATTTAAACTCTTGCACAAGAGGAAGAATTATTCATAATTCTGGAAGACATATCCATTGTATTATATTCTTAGTTATTTTTCATACTTATTAATTATTTGTATGATATCTTTGTTATTATTCACTATCTTTTTTTTCTTTAAATTTTGCAAGATGTTGATGATGATGTTGAATTAAAGATATAACAAATAATTGATAAACTTAAAGTACAATAATTAAACTTATAACAATCTTCATTATAAATTTTATTATAGATCAAATAAAAGAAATTATGAAGAAGATAATGGAGCCTTTTCAAACTAAAAATAAAGTGCTTAGATTTGTATATTGATTTTCACACAAGTGTATGCAATGGGACAAGCTTTTATGGAATGTATTGTACACCTAATATATCATGGTTATTTTGGTTGAGGAGTTGAAGGTTATATTTTATAGTCCAAAGGAGGGTAAATTTTGTTAAACTTTGTAAACAAAGCAACTAAAGTGGATGATTATGTTTTGTCCCACAAGCATAGAAGAAAACATGTTTCCTCCTGAAATGTCATAGGAAATTTTATGTATATAATATACTTGTACAGGAAATGTATATACATTGATAACTCCTTGGTGCTCAATGTACGTGGTAGGATAACTTGGATAAGAAGTGATGCCTATACAATTATGGTATTGTTGGCACCACCTTAATGTTGCTAGTCACAATGAGAATCAAAACTAGAAGAGTAAATAGATACATAAATGATATCATCCTAGCATTAAAATGTGAATCTATGATATCATGTGATGTATGTATATAATATACTTGTAAAGGAAATGTATATACATTGATAACTCCTTGGTGCTCAATGTTTGTGGTAGGATAACTTCGATACGAAGTGATGACTATACAAGTATGGTATTGCTGCACTAGTCTTCCCCGGAAGCTGCTGTTGACTTATCGTTTCACAAGTATAACCCTGTGGGAAAACTGGTTTCGTCCACGAAGATTGACACGTTCCACCATCTACACGAACTGCAATGGAGAATATCATGGGCCTGAAACATCTTAATACCCTCTCCACCAATGCTTCCAAATCACAATCCTTGGGATCATAACCCATCGCCTCAAAGCTTCCATAACTGAAGCCATCCTCGGGAGTTACATGAATTGTAGAAAAAGCTGGTCCTTCAATTGAATTCATGGAGTAGCCGCATGGATGAAATTCAAAATCACAGATTTTCGCCTCCGGAAGAATTTGGGATATACCGGATTCAAGAGTCATTTCTGCCGCACAATTACATCGATCCTTGTAAAACAGAGAAGCCTGCTTGCGGTCGAGCTGGGTCATGCACATCTCCAGTGTAAAAATTGGTTCAGTCGCAACCTTAGATGTAAAATCATCAGTCGAGGGCAAGTAGATATGCCAGTTATAATACGTTGCAGAATTTCCCATAACAAAAGCCATGCCACCCGATCCAAGAGTTCCAAAGTACTTGTCCAGATATGACACTTCCTCGGAGAAGCTGCGGTGAGGAAATGACTGGGCTCCAGGAAACATGAATGTTCCTCGACTGTATTTAACATTTTTTACCGAGAGAGACAAGCTGCTTGCATTGCTTAATATCAGAGGGATGGAAAGGAGCAGTTTGGTAGTCCCACAGGTTTTGAGAATGATCTTGAATGGATAAACAAACAGACTCGACTCTGACAGCACATATGAATCAAAATACTCACTAGAGAGCTCATCAACGATGGTGCATTCAGCTGCTTTGAGCATTTCGTCCAACTGCATTCGGCTGAGTGACCGAAGGCCCCTTCTTTCTGAGTGAGTAAAAAATGAGTCTGCAAAGAACTCAATCTCTAGCCGTTTTTCAAATCCTTCAAATCCAATTGCTGTGGTCGGGGCAACTGGTTCCTGACCAGCCACCAACATTTTCAATTGTAGAAAGGGGGAGACGTTAAGTTCTTGATTGATTTCTGGATTGAGAAAGGAGCGGAAGAAATTGGAGTTTAAAACAGGCAGTTTTCCAAAGCGTCTAAGCAGAAATTGCCACTCTACTCGAGGGGAGAGCCGATCGGACAGCAGTCAAGTGGAGCTACACACCAGTTCCTAGTGATCTATATTTAACTTTTAAGCCTTGGAAACCCACAAGAAAATACTATAGTAGTATGGCTTTCTGAGGCACGGAAATTACACAGCCATTTGCACAGTACGATTGGATTTGGATCACGGGCATTGTAAGGCGCTATACATATAGACGCCAGGATAGTTTGGGCCGACGTGGGAAACAAGAGTGACCCAGCCCGGCTTCTAAAGAAGCCAAGAGTTGGTTCTTATTTTTTTTTTCTACGCAAGTCTGTCTCATGTGTTTAATATATAGCTCAAATATATTTAATTTATAATTTACACTCATTGAAAATTAATGTTAATTTTATTACGGTTTATAGTAATTAAAAGAAACAATTTGTTTAATTTAAAAAGTTTGAATTAACACGATCACATTTGTGGAGTTCCCTGCAATTATTATTATTTCAAAGAAAAGAAAAATTAGATGTTGGTATTGTCCCTTCAGGGTTAGGTCTTCATGATTAGGTGATAGTATTAAAAAATTTAATTTGTCTCATGTATCATTGTATAAATATAATATCTCGTTATTTGCAATAATTTATTTAAACTCTTGCACAAGAGGAAGAATTATTCACAATTCTGGAAGACATATCCATTGTATTATATTCTTAGTTATTTTTCATATGTGTTTAATTATTTGTATGATATCTTTGTTATTATTCACTATCTTTTTTTTCTTTAAATTTTGCAAGATGTTGATGATGATGTTGAATTAAAGATATAACAAATAATTGATAAACTTAAAGTACAATAATTAAACTTATAACAATCTTCATTATAAATTTTATTATAGATCAAATAAAAGAAATTATGAAGAAGATAATGGAGCCTTTTCAAACTAAAAATAAAGTGCTTAGATTTGTATATTGATTTTCACACAAGTGTATGCAATGGGACAAGCTTTTATGGAATGTATTGTACGCCTAATATATCATGGTTATTTTGGTTGAGGAGTTGAAGGTTATATTTTATAATCCAAAGGAGGGTAAATTTTGTTAAACTTTGTAAACAAATCAACTAAAGTGGATGATTATGTTTTGTCCCACAAGCATAGAAGAAAACATGTTTCCTCCTGAAATGTCATAGGAAATTTTATGTATATAATATACTTGTACAGGAAATGTATATACATTGATAACTCCTTGGTGCTCAATGTACATGGTAGGATAACTTGGATAAGAAGTGATGCCTATACAATTATGGTATTGTTGGCACCACCTTAATGTTGCTAGTCACAATGAGAATCAAAACTAGAAGAGTAAACAGATACATAAATGATATCATCCTAGCATTAAAATGTGAATCTATGATATCATGTGATGTATGTATATAATATACTTGTAAAGGAAATGTATATACATTGATAACTCCTTGGTGCTCAATGTTTGTGGTAGGATAACTTCGATACGAAGTGATGACTATGCAATTATGGTATTGTTGGCACCACCTTAATGTTGTTAGTCACAATGAGAATCAAAACTAGAACAGTAAACCGGTATAGAAATGATATCATCCTAGCATTAAAATGTGAATTTATAAATTGTCTCAAAAAGAAATAGTGTTTGGGATCGTTATTGAAGGGAACACCATTCACCATTTAATTTATTTACCCAAAACTGCAAAGATTACTACAACTAAGTTATGTCATATCTAGTATACCATAATTTCAAATAGGAATAGGTTACACTATGGTATAAAGAATAATCTTGTCTATAAATAAAAATGTCGATAGCATTAATCTATTTTGGAATGATGTATTTTTAGTTTTCATTGTATATTTTTTTGAACTATGCATTCCATCACACTCCATATTTACATATAGGGTTCATATTTTACAATGCTTTAACCATTGGAATTATAGGCAAGACTATTTAGCTTGCGTTTAGTAAATGAGGAGTGTCGCACTACTATACTTCGAGGCTTATGAACTTATACAATCAATCTAATTCATACTCATTTGAGCTAGAGATTGTACGTTGGTATCCTCGATCCCATGCTCGACGATTTTTAATTGTATGAATGGAGTTAATTCCATGTAGTTACCTTGAGGTATGGACTTTCAAGCATGGTAGATATTTTGATGAGTTTTCTTGAGATGGATAGTTTTGGGAACACAAGGCCTTGCGACATAGATTAGTAGGCACCAAGAATCCTTTATGGATTACTTATGCGTTCCTTTTGAGTGTTTTATGTTCAATATCTCTTCCTCAAGAACATAAAATTGGGGTTTCCCATGGAGGGTTTCAAGCTTGATTTCAGCGTTTTAACAAATGATAACTCTAGATGGAGTGTTTATCATATATCGACATTCTTTTTTAAAATTTGTGTTCATAATAATACCAATTTTACCTTTACCATTCAACTAGCTTCCTTCTAGTGATTGGATTTTTCTCACTTCAATTCTTGCATTTTTTTTCTACAAGTCGATGGATAAGTTGTAAGACTATCCATTCTTTCTCTTCATAGTGTTTGCACAATTCTTCGATGCTAATCCTTTCCGAGGTAAATATTTCAACAATAGCATTTCACATTATTGATATAAATATATATAGAGAGAGAGAGAGATAAAGAGAGAAAATATCCACTTTTTAGTACTACAATACATGTTTTTAATCTCGGTTGGTGTAATTATCTATTTCAAGTGTGTTATTTACTCTAGGGAATGAATTGTTGGTGGAGGACTTTAGGGTCATTGCAAAAGTAAATATTATTATTTTCTCATAGTTATAAATATATGTAGTAAAATCTATATTATTTTGTTTTATCTAAATTAATATGATTTATTTAAGTTTAGATTACATTATTTAATTGCACCTTTAATTTTGCTAAAAAATAGAACATGAATAATTCCATAGCATAAATCAGATTTCATTTACTATTATGTGTAAATAAAAGAATAGCATTTTTTCTTTTTCTTTTTCATATAATTAGAAAAAATATAAATATTGTGGAGCTAATGTTGAGCTCACCATACAAAAGGAAAGATAAATTGATGTTTCTACTCTATAAACTAATTAAATATGGTTTCTCTCCTAGAGTGCTAATATATGTGGCTATGAAAAAGTTTCCATCTTTAGGTTCATGAGGACTAACATCTCTAAACATTTTTTTTCAACTCAAAATAACCTTTAGTTTTGCTAGTTTTATTTAATATAAATATTGTAAACAAATTTAATAATTAGATACTTTTCTAATAAGGAGTGACTGTAACAATAAAATAGAATTTTAAATTATTCCATTTTTCTCTTAGAAAATCTCATAAAATCAAAATTAATGAGCGATATGAAATAAAATTATTTGCTTTCCAAAATACAAACTGATTTGGGAATGTCCACAAACCACCCAATCATCATCTAAGACTTGTAAAGGCCTCACAATAAAAGACCTAGAAGTGAAGAAGAAGAAGAAGAAGAAAGAACCTTCTTCAAAAGAAGATCTAGGAGAAATAGAGAAGAAGATGCAGAAGAATATCTTCTTTTCTCCGCATTCTCTGGATCTATAACTCCTGGAGAAGATACATGGGTTATTGATAGTGGTGCTTCAAAGCACATGACAGGTCAGAAAAAGACTCTCTCAAGGATTGAAGAAAAGACTTCTCCCCAAAAGGTATCTCTAGGAGAAATAGAGAAGAAGATGCAGAAGAATATCTTCTTTTCTCTGCAGTCTCTGGATCTATAACTCCTGGAGAAGATACATGGCTTATTGATAGTGGTGCTTCAAAGCACATGACAGGTCAAAAAAAGACTCTCTCAAGGATTGAAGAAAAGACTTCTCCCCAAAAGGTATCTCTAGGAGATTACTTTCAATATCCCATCAAGGGAATTGGTGAAGCAAGCTACAAGCTTGATTCAAGTACCTCCCTGAAAATGAAAGAAATATTGTATGTACCAGTATTGAAGAAGAACTTGTTATCCATCTCAGCATTGGATAAGAAAGGCTACAAGATTGCATTCATTGATGGACAAGTCTTAATGTGGTCCAAAGGAAAGTCTATCAAGGATGCAATTATCATTGGTGAAGAAGAAGGAGGTTTATACAATCTAAAGGGTCTTCCAGAAGCAACTCTTTTTCATGAAACCTTTAGCCCAAATGAACTATGGCATAGGAGACTTGCTCACATTAACTACAAGGCACTACCCTATGTAAGCAAGGTAGTTATAGGTTTGCCAGACTTAAAGTCTAATCATGATGGCACATGCAAAGGATGTGCAAAAGGGAAGAATGTCAAGAACCCATTTCCCAGAAGTGAAACAAAGACTAAAGGTACCCTCGAGTTAATACACTTTGATGTATGTGGACCAATGCCCTCCACATCTTTGAGTGGATATGAATACTATGTCACATTCATTGATGACTACTCAAGGAAAACTTAGATATTCTTTCTAAAAGGTAAGAATGAAGTCTTTGAAAAATTCAAAGAGTTTAAGGCCTTAATAGAAAATATCTCAGAAAAGAAAATCAAGATTCTCAGAACAGACAATGGCAGGGAATATACTTCAAAGGAATTTGAAGACTTTTGTAAAGGAGCTGGAATCAAAAGGGAACTAACCACTCCCTACAATCCCCAACAAAATGGGGTTGCTGAAAGGAAGAATAGACCTATCATGGAAGCTGTAAAGACTATGATTCAGGATCAAGATCTTCCTATGTATCTATGGGCTGAAGCAGCCAAGACAGCTGTCTATGTACAAAATAGACTTTCTCATAGTGCTCTTGAATTTAAGACTCCAGAAGAAGTATTCACAGGAAAGAAGCCTGAGGTAAGTCATCTAAAAATATTTGGATGTCCTGTGTATATTCACATTCCAAAAGAAAAGAGAACCAAGTTGGATCCCTCTGGTAAGAAAGGAATATTTGTTGGATATTGTGAAACATCCAAAGCTTTTAGAATTTACATACCTGGTTTTCATCATATGGATATAAGTAGAGATGTAACATTTGATGAAGAAACAGCTATCAAGAAATCTAGGAAGTACCAACTTGAATAAATCTATGAAGAATATTCACCTCCTAGAGTTACAAAAGCTGTACCCATTCCTGAAGATGATACACCAAAAGATCATGATATGATAGAACCTCAAGAACCCTCTCTTTAAAATTTATCTAGAAAAAGAAGACCAGCATGGGATAGAGACATTATTCAAGGAGCTGAAAAATATGGAGCTCCTGAAGGTTCCACTAGAGAAAGGAAGAAACCCAAGTTTGTATCCAACTATGTGGCCTTAATGTGTGATCTTGTGGATCATCAACCCACCAGCTATGAGGAAGCAGCTCAAGAAAATGAGTGGGTAGAAGCTATGACATAAGAGTACCAGTGAATAATGAAAAATGATGTTTGGGACATAGTTCCCAAACCAAAGGATAAAAGTGTGGTTTCTTCCAAATGGATTTTCAAGATAAAACATGCTGCAGATGGTAGCATTGAAAAATACAAGGCAAGATTTGTAGCTAGAGGGTTCTCTCAAAAGGAGGGAATAGACTATGAAGAAACATTTGCACCAGTTGCTAGGTACACTTCAATTAGAACTATCATGGCACTTGCATCTATGATGAAGTGAAAATTACACCAGATGGATGTTAAAACAACCTTCCTGAATGGTGTCATTGAAGAAGAAGTGTACGTGGAACAACCATAAGGTTTTGAGGTCAAAGATAGAAGAACTCATGTATGCAAGTTGAAAAAGGCTTTGTATGGATTGAAGCAAGCTCCCAGAGCTTGGTACAGAAGGATTGACAGTTTCTTAACAGGTATGGGCTTTACCAAGAGTAAAGCTGATCCAAATCTCTATCTCAAAATTATGGATGATGAACCTGTTATATTACTATTGTATGTGGATGATCTATTTCTAACAGGAAATAAGAACCAAATTATCGAATGTAAGAAGAAGCTTTCTTCCGAATTTGAAATGAAGGATCTAGGATTAATGCACTACTTCTTAGGTCTAGAAGTATGGAAAGAACCAAAAGGAATCTTCCTAAATCAAGGTAAGTATGCTGTGGAGATCTTGAAAAGATTTAACATGTTGGAGTGTAAGACCATGGCTACTCCCATGGACTCCAACTTAAAATTATTAGTTGATGACTCATCAGAATTAGTGGATGTAACTCTATATAGACAAATCATTGGGTCATTGATGTATTTGACAAATACCAGACCAGACATATGCTTTGCTGTAAATACTTTGAGTCAATTTCTAGTAGAACCAAGGAAGGTTCACCTAATAGCTGCAAAGCATGTAATGAGGTATCTAAAAGGTACTTTAGATTTTGGTCTTTACTACCTCAGAAATCATGAACTTAGGTTACATGGTTATTCAGATTCTGATTGGGCAGGAAGTGTTTCAGACAGGAAGAGTACATCAGGTGGATGTTATGGACTTAGATCTGCCATGATCTCTTGGATTAGCAAGAAACAATCCAGTGTGGCTCTCAGTACCGCTGAAGCAGAATATATAGCTGCCTACTCTGCTAGCTGTGAAGCAATATGGCTTCGAAAACTACTATCTGGAGTATTTGACTTAGAATTGGATCCTACTGTGATTATGTGTGACAATCAAAGTTGTATCAAGATGACAGAAAATCCGATATTTCACGATAAGTCAAAACACATAGAGATCTGATACTTTTATATACGAGATATGGTGCAAAGAGGAGCTATTAAGCTCGAGTATGTGCGCACTGAGAATCAAATTGCTGATATTTTGACCAAACCTCTGTCTCGAGTGAAATTTGAATACTTCCGAGACAAACTTGGTGTGGTTCAAAAGGACTCTCCTCGAAAGGGGGAGTAGTGTGGTCTCTAATGATGAGATTGCCTCATCGACAGCAAGGTCGATGATGTGGATACATGTTTTAGATACTTAGACTTAGGAATCTTATATTTAGATTACTTATTTTCTCTCACTTACTTTTGCTTCACTGATGTATTAATGAGGATACATAGTTTATTGATATTTTATTGTTGTATCATTAAGGATACATGTCTTACTAATGTATTGATGAGGATACATGTTTTATTGATGTATTGACAAGAATACATGTTTTAATGATATCTGTATTGATAAGGATATAGATGGGGATTGTATCATCCCTGGACTTTGGTCCCTTGAGTTGATCCGTAGACGTATGGTCTCCGAGAATGAAGTCCTTAATGGACAGATGGGGATTGTATCATCACTGGACTTTGGTCCCTTGAATTGATCCGTAGACGCATGGTCTCCGAGAATGAAGTCCTTCATGGACAGATGGGGATTGTATCATCCCTGGACTTTGGTCCCTTGCATTGATCCATAGACGTATGGTCTCCAAGAATGAAGTCCTTAATGGACAGATGGGGATTGTATCATCCCTGGACTTTGGTCCCTTGAATTGATCCGTAGATGTATGGTCTCCGAAAATGAAGTCCTTAATGGACAGATAGGGATTGTATCATCGCCGGACCTTGGTCCCTGAATTGATCCATAGACATATGGTCTTCGAGAATAAAGTCCTTAGTGGACAGATGGGGATTGTATCAACCCCGGACTTCGGTCCCTGAATTGATCCATAGACGTATGGTCTCCGAGAAGTGGGGATTGTATCATCCATGGACTTCGGTCCTTGAATTGATCCGTAGACGTATGGTCTCTGAGAAGTGGGGATTGTATCATCCCTGGACTTTGGTCCCTTAATTGATCCGTAGACGTATGGTCTCCAAGAAGTGGGGATTGTATCATCCCCAGACTTTGGTCCCTGACTTGATCCGTAGACGTATGGTCTCTGAGAAGTGGGGATTGTATCATCCCCGGACCTTCGTCCCTGAATTGATCCGTAGACGTATGGTCTCCGAGAAGTAGGGATTGTATCATCCCCAGACCTCGGTCCCTGAATTGATCCGTAGACATATGTCTCCGAGAAAGTGATTCATTGATGATGTGGTTACTTGTATCGGTAGGATACTTGTATTGATGATGTGGTTACTTGTGTCGGTAGGATACTTGTATTGATGTGGTTACTTGTATCGATAGGATACTTGTATTGATGATGTGGTTACTTGTATCGGTAGGATACTTGTATTCATGATGTGGTTACTTGTATCGGTAGGATACTTGTATTGATGATGTAGTTACTTGTATCGGTAGGATACTTGTATTGATGTGGTTACTTGTATTGGTAGGATACTTGTATTGATGATGTGGTTACTTGTATCGGTAGGATACTTGTATTGATGATGTGGTTAATTGTATCGGTATGGATACTTGTATTAATGATGTGGTTACTTGTATTGGTATGGATACTTATATTGATGATCGCGAGATGACGATATTGATGATCGTGCGATGACGATATTGATGATCGTGCGATGACGATGCTGATGATCGTGCGATGACGATGCTGATGATTGTGAGATGACGATGCTGATGATCATGGGATGACGATGCTGATGATCGTACGATGACGATACTGATGATTGTGAGATGACGATACTGATGATCGTGCGATGACGATGATGATGATCGTGAGATGACGATGCTGATGATCGTGGGATCACGATGCTGATGATCATGCGATGACGATGCTAATGATCGTAAGATGACGATGATAATTGAAGACAACTTCCGATGATATATAGATGTATCATGTATGATGTAGTCGATGACTCCTTGCTCTTGCAGACGTTGTTATAATATCCTTCTCGTTAAGGGGGAGTGTTGAATATTGTAACTTCTAAGAATATTATAATTGTACTTTATTATTCCGGAGATGTTTCATCCCTCCGGGGTAACTCTATTACTTATCCGGAGATGATTATTCCTCCGAGGGTGTGTGGTAACTAGGGTTATTTGACCCACCATGTGGGGGTCGGCCCTGATAATATATTTTAGGGGTTATTAGACTTCTCAAGTAGAGGTCGGCCCCATTAGGACTTTTAGTCAGTCGGGGACTAATATAAATAGAGGAGGCGAACTCCTCATTAGATACACTGACTTACTTGAGAAAAGTAGCGCACTTGTCTCGGAGGTCTGCTAAGGAGATAAAGAAGGTGGGAGCACATCTTGTATTTCGGTTGATCATCTTATTGAGGAAAGCTTTGCTGGGTTTTCTACCCCATGAGGTTTTCCCAGGGTAAATTCTGTGTCTATCTTGTGATTATGCTTCTTTCAGTGATCTTGCTAGTCTATTTGGTTTAAACTTAACAAATAATTGATAAACTTAAAGTACAAATATTAAACTTATAACAATCTTCATTATAAATTTTATTATAAATCAAATAAAAAAAATTATGAAGAAGATAATGGAGCCTTTTCAAACTAAAAATAAAGTGCTTAGATTTGTATATTGATTTTCACACACATGTGTGCAATGGGAGAAGCTTTTATGGAATGTATTGTAGACCTAATATATCATGGTTATTTTGGTTGAGGACTTGAAGGTTATATTTTATAATCCAAAGGAGGGTAAATTTTGTTAATCTTTGTAAACAAAGCAACTAAAGTGGATGATTATGTTTTGTCCCACAAGCATAGAAGAAAACATGTTTCCTCCTGAAATGTCATAGGAAATTTTATGTATATAATATACTTGTACACGAAATGTATATACATTGATAACTCCTTGGTGCTCAATGTACGTGGTAGGATAACTTGGATAAGAAGTGATGCCTATACAATTATGGTATTGTTGGCACCACCTTAATGTTGCTAGTCACAATGAGAATCAAAACTAGAAGAGTAAACAGATACATAAATGATATCATCCTAGCATTAAAATGTGAATCTATAAATTGACCAAAAAAGAAATAGTGTCCGGGTTCAATAATGAAGGGAACACAATTCACGATTTAATTTATTTACCCAAAACGATAGCCTTAGTCAATTTTGGAATGACGTATTTTTAGTTTTGATTGTATAGGTTGCTTAACTATGCATTCCATCATAGTCTATATTTACGTATAGGGTTCATATTTTACAATGGATTAACCATTGCACCTATTGACAAGGCTATTTAGCTCAAGGGTTTAGTAAAGGAAGAGTGCCACACTACTATACTTTGACACTTATACTATCAATCTACTTCATACTCATTTGAGCTAGATTTTGTGCATTGTTATCCTCGGTCCCTTCAATTCATGAGCTCGACAAGTACTTCTAATAAGTTCATATTAAACATATAATACACAATAGCTTCTATAAAGTTTCCATGTTTCCAAAATCGTAGAGATTATATTGAGGTTTATTTAACATTTGAATATTTCCTACCAATAATAATCAATCCATTCATCAATCTACTTGAATCGATTACAAAGTCTATTTCTTTCCCCTTGAATGTTGTGAGAAACGACTTGAATATACATCCGATCTACTGCACAACTTTGGTTAGTCCAAGTACTACTCCTTTTTAAACTTACACATTTTGTTTACATGCATTTTCATTATCTCATATAAGCCAACTACATATAAAAGCATACCACAATAACACGTACTAACATTTCTATCAATGTACCTTAACATCTACATATGCTAATGAATTTGCTAACAAAGGTAGCCAAAAATATACAATATAAACCCAATGATCAATACAATCAATATACCACCACACATATATATATGAGAATAATAAAGGTAACCATGACAATATACATTTATATTATTGACATCTTCTAATAACAATAAAACATTAAAGAATACTTATTTGGATCAATAGACTCATGTGTCTTAGGGAATGACTGCAACTTTCCACCCAAACATAAGTTCTTTGTCCGGCCCTAGAGACTACCCCTGAGCTGGGAAAGAATCCACTAGATAGGAGAATAACTTTAAGGAAAGCCCTCCCACTCTCATCTAACACCTAGTCCTTAATCATGCATCAAGTATGAATATCTTATTTAATTATAGGTTAATATACTGTACCCGAAGGTATAAGTCTCTGCATTTCTTCCATCTTGTCTATGCATACTATGCTTTGCTCATTTATTACCAATGCTAAAGTGTCCTTCCCTCACCTTGTACACACTTCAGAATATGTAAAAGTTTTATGTATATAAGAACCTTGCAGGTAAAGAATGGGCCAATTCCATTCCACACGAAATTTCACACATCAAAATATATATAAATATATATATATAATTACTTGCATGCAAGGAAAAGGGCCTACACCCCTCCCACAAAGGTCAGTTTTGAGTGTGGATAAACACACAACACTAGTAATTCAAAATGCAACGCAAGAATGGGAAGCACCCCCCTACAAAACTCCAACTCTTTGAGCTGCAATCAAAACACAAAGCAAATGATAATAAAAAAATATGATAGAGATGTGGGTTGCACCCTCCCTCTAGATCACTTGCATAATGATTAACTGCAACGAAGAGAGGTACGAAAACTACACAACGAATTAAAAAGACAGCGAAATCAATCACAATCTTTGCGAATGGAAAGTGTCGCTCTTCCAAAATTTCCAGCCACAAGAACAAATTACATTCTAGAGATAGAGATAATGAATGTACATAAACAAAGGAATTATCTAAGGATCCACGATAGTTACGTCCTCTTTAAGCTCTCCACGAGAGAGGTATGTAATATAGATATATATATCATTCGATACTTGCAAATCAAAAGGTTTGGGCCGCCTCCCTTTCCCCACATCCCACATAGTCGAGCTTGATAGAAACAATAGATATATTAACTGTTCAAAGAAGAAAACTCACCCTCCGCCCTTGGTTCATAACTATACAAGCTTGATGATGAATATATATATATATATATATATATATATATATATATATATATATAAAATGAGCTAGCATCCAAATTATAACATATCTATTTGAAATCCTTGTTATTATTGACTATCTTTTTTTCTTTAAATTTTACAAGATGTTGATGATGATGTTCAATTAAAGATATGTGACAACTTTATTTATATATTTTTAATCTCCTTGTAGAAAATTCTATGTGGTAAAATTTATTTGAAGCTATATTGTTTTACAAAGATTACAACAAAATAAAAATAAAAACTATAATCTAGATAAATAATTGAGAAACATAATTTAAACAGATAACAATATTCATTATAAATTTTATTATAGATCAAATAAAGCAAATTATGACGAAGACCGCATTTTCAAAGAAAAAATAAAGTGCATGGATTTGTGTATTGATTTTCACACACATGTGTGCAATCGGAGAAACTTCCATGGAATGTATTGTACACCTAATATATCAAGGTTTGTTTGGTTGGGGACTTGAAGGTTAAAGTTTTGAATCCAAAGGAAGGTAAATTATGTTAAACTTTGTAAACAAAGCAGCTAAAGTGGGTGATTACGTTTTGTCCAACAAACATAGAAGAAAACATGTTTCCTCGTGAAAGGTCATAGGAAATGTATGTATATAATATACTTGTAAAGGAAATGTATATACATTGATAACTCCTTGGTGCTCAATGTTTGTGGTAGGATAACTTCAATACGAAGTGATGACTATACAATTATGGTATTGTTGGCACCACCTTAATGTTGTTAGTCACAATGATGATAAAAACTAGAACAGTAAACCGGTATAGAAATGATATCATCCTAGCATTAAAATGTGAATCTATAAATTGTTTCAAAAAGAAATAGTGTTTGGGTTCGTTACTAAAGGGAACACCATTCACCATTTAATTTATTTACCCAAAACTGCAAAGATTACTACAACTAAGTTATGTCATATCTAGTATACCATAATTTCAAATAGGAATAGGTTACACTATGGTATAAACAATAATCTTGTCTATAAATAAAAATGTCGATAGCATTAATCTATTTTGGAATGATGTATTTTTAGTTTTCATTGTATAGTTTTTTGAACTATGCATTCCATCACACTCCATATTTACATATAGGGTTCATATTTTACAATGGTTTAACCATTGGAATTATAGGCAAGACTATTTAGCTTGCGTTTAGTAAAGGAGTAGTGTCGCACTACTATACTTTGAGGCTTATGAACTTATACAATCAATATAATTCATACTCATTTGAGCTAGAGATTGTATGTTGGTATCCTCGATCCCATGCTCAACGATTTTTAATTGTATGAATGGAGTTAATTCCATGTAGTTACCTTGAGGTATGGACTTTCAAGCATGGTAGATATTTTGATGAGTTTTCTTGAGATGGATAGTTTTGGGAACACAAGGCCTTGCGACATAGATTAGTAGGCACCAAGAATTCTTTATGGATTACTTATGCTTTCTCTTTGAGTGTTTTATGTTCAATATCTCTTTGTCAAGAACATAAAATTGGGGTTTCCCATGGAGGGTTTCAAGCTTGATTTCAGCGTTTTAACAAATGATAACTCTAGATGGAGTGTTTATCATATATCGACATTCTTTTGTAAAATTTGTGTTCATAAGAATACCAATTTTAACTTGACCATTCAACTAGCTTCCTTCTAGTTATTGGATTTTTCTCACTTCAATTCTTGCATTTTGTTTTCTACAAGTTGGTGGATAAGTTCTAAGACTATCCATTCTTTCTCTTCATAGTGTTTGCACAATTCTTCGATGCTAATCCTTTCCGAGGTAAATATTTCAACAATTGCATTTCACATTATTGATATAAATATATATATATACAGAGAGAGAGATATAAAGAGAGAAAATATCCACTTTTTAGTACTACAATACATGTTTTTAATCTCGGTTGGTGTAATTATCTATTTCAAGTGTGTTATTTACTCTAGGGAATGAATTGTTGGTGGAGGACTTTAGGGTTATTGCCAAAGTAAATATTATTATTTTCTCATAGTTATAAATATATGTAGTAAAATCTATATTATTTTGTTTTAACTAAATTAATATGATTTATTTAAGTTTAGATTACATTATCTAATTGCACATTTAATTTTGCTAAAAAATAGAATATGAATGAATCCATAGCATAAATCAGATTTCATTTACTATTATGTGTAAATAAAAGAATAGCATTTTCTCTTTTTCTTTTTTCATATAATTAGAAAAAATATAAATATTGTGGACCTAATGTTGAGCTCACCATACAAAAGGAAAGATAAATTGATGTTTCTACTCTATAATCTACTTAAATATGGTTTCTCTCCTAGAGTGCTAATATATGTGGCTATGAAAATAGTTTACATCTTTAGGTTCATGAGGACTAACATCTCTAAACATTTTTTTTCAACTCAAAATAACCTTTAGTTTTGCTAGTTTTATTTAATATAAATATTGTAAACAAATTTAATAATTAGATACTTTTCTAATAAGGAGTGACTGTAACATTAAAATAGAATTTTAAATTATTCCATTTTTTTCTTAGAAAATCTCATAAAATGAAAATTAATGATCGATATGAAATAAAATTATTTGCTTTCCAAAATACAAACTGATTTGGGAATGTCCACAAACCACCCAACCATCATCTAAGACTTCTAACTTTATCCGAAAAGGACACCCACAAAATAAACCGTGATAATACCAAAACGAAATTAACTCAAGTCAAATAGTTCCCTTATACACAAACTTTCGGCCCATAACTACAATGAGATAAAAAAGTACCCTATTGTGAGTGCCACACCTAACATTCGCAATGCTCACAATTGTGTGCATGGTGAGTCTTTTACATGGTCTCCGCTTGTTCAAGAAAACAATGTTTACCAATCCAAAATATTAATATCGATAGTTACTCTTAATGCCCGCCTCAAGCCACACTTTTATGTGCTCTTCAGTATGATGACGGAGATTGCAAAATCTTTACTCTAAGACTTTATCATGTAGCTTATAGAGGTATCAAACCATTTTTAAATTTGGGCATGAGCTGAAACCCTACATTGAAGTGTATACCGATTTCCTCTCAAAATATCAAAGATAAATGTCTTTAGAGGAAAGAAAGTGAATGGAGTATTGTTTAACATAGTTGCGGGATGGATGAAATTTTATTGACTAGTGTGAGTCTCACATTCATTGATGCAATCTTGACTATGTTTAGTTGTAGGAAGACTAATGTGTGGTAATCGATTCCACACACAAATTATAATAATAGTTTGTATTGGTGCATGCTTGAAGGTCACACGTTTGAATCCAAGAGGGGGTAACATATGTACACCTTTGTACAATAAGCTATTAATTGATTTTTATCATTGAAGGTCACGGGTTTTAATCTGGTATATACACCTTCATAAAACAAATAGTCAATTCATTCCCCATTAGAGACTGTTTATCCGAGGGGACCCTCATACATCAATTTTAATCTAATTAAATTGCAACTTTAAATTGGTTACTATCTATCCCCCACAGCGGGTGCCAAGTGTGGGCCAACCAGGAGATCTGGTGGATAGACACAAGGCTAGACACATTCACGCGCCAACATAGAGGCCGGACACATACCTGCTCGAGTCATCCCCGCATCTCCGGAAGTCATCATAAAGTGGGAAAGGAATACCGTCAGCTTGCGAAGTACTGCCGATTAACCACTCCTGCATCCAGTTGGTCTTGTCTCTGCGTTTTGGTTTGACTCTGAGCAATGTCCATTACTCCCATGAAGAACTTCGAGTGGGGCAGTATGCACACACTCATGATAAGGGAAGACACAAAGAGGAAGCGGGTCCATACATCCCCGGGAGAAAGGAGAAGCTGCAAACGTTTGCACAGAGCTTGGAACACCGTGCGAATCTCTCTCCTGAACATTTTCATTGTTCGTGGAATATTGTCATCTGTTTAGCATGCAGCCGAAGCAAAAATGCCACCCACAAAGAGAAGTTATACCACGCACAAGTCCAAACACACAGGCCCTTATCCCGGCCCACCGGTGCGTTTTCATGTACGACATAGTGGGGAAGGCCCGTCGTTACAAGAAAGAAATCCCAAAGCAAGCTTAGGAGGACATTAAAGAAGATTAAGAGGATGCTCAGTCACCTCGAGGCTGTCTTTCGAGTACATAAATCAGGAATGAATTCGAAGCTCTGGTTTGGGACCCGGGAACAACAGAGGTCGCACCACCCTTTACCAAAGGACCCTGGATTATAATTGGATGTAAAATTCGGTTATGGGTAAGACCCTGGTAGAAAAAGGAGAATCTCATATGGAAATCCTTTTGCAACAAGATTAGATGGTTGGCTATCTCAAGAAGATCCACCAAAATCAATAGCAAATTTCTCACCGGTTGAACATTTAGCTCGGTTTTTTGTTTTGCGTATGTCTTCATTTTTGGTTTTCATATGTCATTATAGTTAGTGTTGTTGTTTTTAATTTCATGGCAATCTACCTTTGTAGAGTGGATAGCAATTCTCAAACTTTCTAGTACAGTCTTGTTTCCTTTCGGGGAAGAATGTGAAAGTTTGATTTCGGGTTTGTTTTACCAGCCTTGGGAGGGCCCTCCACTCTGTATTTGTTTCTAATTGCAATATAAAGAACTATCCTAACTTACAAAAAAAAAAAATGGTTGCTATCTAAATTATAAACAAAAATTAAATTATTATTATTATTATTATACCTTTTTATAGTAGTCTAAGTTTAGCATTCTAAGATTAGTAGTTATATGATTTAATTATATCTATTGTTTTTTCTCCAAGAATACACATTAAAAGATTATATAAAAACACAATAAATATATTATATAGTTAATATTTATACACATAATTAAAACATTCTTTTCTATTTCAAAAATGAAAGTTAATGTTTGATATTTGTTGTATTATGTTAAATTCACATTAAAAAAATAGATTCCATTAAAATAATTTTTCAAACAAATTTTGTTTATGATTAATGTTAAAATCAAACAAAATGAAAACCCTAATTTATATATACTGGAATCTCCTGATTAAAAACAATGATTAGAAAATTAATTGCGGAAGCATACCTGAATCCATTGAAGGAGAAACCTTATAGGAAGAGAACCCTTTGAGATGGTCTTCCAATTCTAGCCACTAGATTCTGTGTCAACTTCTCTCTGAGAGGATTTTCAGAAATTGGAATGCGTAGTGGTAGAATGGGGACCATAACCCTATTTATAAACCGCTAGGCAGTTTTATCACAATAACCACTAGGGCAGTTTTAATTTTATCATAATTATATTTCTGCCCCTCATAGAAATAATAATTATCTAATGGTATCTACACAATAATCTCATGACAATTATACCCTTAAGCCAATTAATCAATTATTAATTAGATCACTATATTTAGGCTTAATTAAATGATAGCACACACATTTTAATTATTTACATGTGTGGCCCAAGTTATAGATTAATTACAAAAATTAATCTAACAATCTCCCATTGGGCCACATGCATATGTAATCAAATAAATGTGCTTAACCTTATGAGCTCAAAATTTGCTATCATGTCCTTAGGGTATATCCGAACAATCTGGTCCATTAACTATACTGACATAGGATCAAGGTGGCCTTTGTTACATCAATCGTTACTAGACCAATCAATGGTCACATATATTTGCACAGCTAAATGACATAGATCAATCATGAGTGCATAGCATGGAAATTACATGCAATGTGATCTATTCATGCCTATTTCCAACTGGTCCTACTTAACTTTATTAAGATCAAATCTTTAGCATAATTTAACAGAGTGCAATAAAATGAATACTTTATTTCTGCAGAACACAATCCAAATGTATAGATAAAGTCTAAACATAACATAGAGCAATATACAATGAATAATATAAACTCCCACTAAATTTGGATATCCTCAAATGAGACAACACCCATATGAGCAGTGTGCTCATGAAAGACCTTGGGTGGTAATCCCTTTGTAAGCGGATCCGCTATCATGGAATTTGTTCCAATATGCTCTATGGATATTTGTCCACTCTGTACTTTTTCTTTTACAACTAGGAACTTGATATCAATGTATTTTGATTTTGTAGAACTCCTGTTGTTATTGGAATATAAAACTGCTGATTTATTGTCACAAAATATCTTCAGTGGTCTTTCAATACCATCCAGAACACGCAGCCCAGTGACAAAATTTCGTAGCCATATTCCTTGATTGGATGCCTCATAACATGCTACAAACTCTGCTTCCATGGTGGATGAAGTTATGAGTGTCTGTTTGGCAGACCTCCATGAAATTGCTCCACCAGCCAACAGATAAATATAGCCTGATGTGGATCTTCTGCTGTCTTGGCATCCAGCAAAGTCGGAGTCGGAATACCCAATGATCTCTAACTGATCCGATCTCCTATATGTAAGCATGTACTCTTTTGTTCTCTGTAAATATCTCATAACCCTCTTGCCTGCTCTCCAATGATTCATTCCAGGGTTACTTAGATATCTGCCTAACATGCCAACAATGTACGCAATATCCGGACGTGTACATACCTGAGCATACATTAGACTCCCCACAGCCGAAGCGTAAGGAATCTTCTGCATTTCTTGACTTTCTAAACTATTTTTAGGGCATTGATTAAGACTGAATTTGTCTCCTTTAGCGACACGGGTATCACCTGGTTTGCTATTTTGCATGCCATACCTTTGGAGGACTTTATCAATATAGGTCCTTTGTGACAATCCTAAAATACCCCTAGAACGATCTCGGTGTATCTGGATTCCTAAGACAAGGGAGGCATCACCAAGATCTTTCATCTCAAAATGTTTTGATAAAAATCTCTTGGTGTCGTGCAATATGCTAATATCATTTGTGGCTAGCAATATGTCATCGACATATAACTCTTTGAGTGTTTTATGCTCAATATCTCTTCCTCAAGAACATAAAATTGGGGTTTCCCATGGAGGGTTTCAAGCTTGATTTCAGCGTTTTAACAAATGATAACTCTAGATGGAGTGTTTATCATATATCGACATTCTTTTGTAAAATTTTTGTTCACAAGAATACCAATTTTAACTTGACCATTCAACTAGCTTCCTTCTAGTTATTGGATTTTTCTCACTTCAATTCTTGCATTTTGTTTTCTACAAGTTGATGGATAAGTTCTAAGACTATCCATTCTTTCTCTTCATAGTTTTTGCACAATTCTTCGATGCTAATCCTTTCCGAGGTAAATATTTCAACAATTGCATTTCACATTATTGATATAAATACATAAATATATATATATATACAGAGAGAGAGATAAAGAGAGAAAATATCCACTTTTTAGTACTACTATACATGTTTTTAATCTCGGTTGGTGTACTTATCTATTCCAGGTGTGTTATTTACTCTAGGGAATGAATTGTTGGTGGAGGACTTTAGGGTCATTGCCAAAGTAAATATTATTATTTTCTCATAGTTATAAATATATGTAGTAAAATCTATATTATTTCGTTTTAACTAAATTAATATGATTTATTTAAGTTTAGATTACATTATTTAATTGCACGTTTAAGTTTGTTAAAAAATAGAACATGAATAATTCCATAGCATAAATCAGATTTCATTTACTATTATGTGTAAATAAAAGAATAGCATTTTTTCTTTTTCTTTTTCCATATAAGTAGAAAAAATATAAATATTGTGGACCTAATGTTGAGCTCACCATAAAAAAGGAAAGATAAATTGATGTTTCTACTCTATAAACTGTTTAAATATGGTTTCTCTCCTAGAGTGCTAATATATGTGGCTATGAAAATAGTTTCCATCTTTAGGTTCATGAGGACTAACATCTCTAAACATTTTTTTTCAAGTCAAAATGACCTTTAGTTTTGCTAGTTTTACTTAATATAAATATTGTAAACAAATTTAATAATTAGATACTTTTCTAATAAGGAGTGACTCTAACAATAAAACATAATTTTAAATTATTCCATTTTTTTCTTAGAAAATCTCATAAAATGAAAATTAATGAGCGATATGAAATAAAATTATTTGCTTTCCAAAATACAAACTGATTTGGGAATGTCCACAAACCACCCAACCATCATCTAAGACTTGTAACTTTATCCGAAAAGGACACCCACAAAACAAACCGTGATAATACCAGAACGAAATTAACTCAACTCAAATAGTTCCATTATACACAAACTTTCGGCCCATAACTACAATGAGATAAAAAAGTACCCTATTGTGAGTGCCACACCTAACATTTGCAATGCTCACAATTGTGTGCATGGTGAGTCTTTTACATGGTCTCCGCTTGTTCAAGAAAACAATGTTCACCACTCCAAAATATTAATATTGATAGTTACTCTTAATGCCCGCCTCAAGCCACACTTTCATGTGCTCTTCAGTATGATCACGGAGAGTCCAAAATCTTTACTCTAAGACTTTATCATGTAGCTTACAGAGGTATCAAAACATTTTTAAATTTGGGCATGAGCTGAAATCCTACCTTGAAGTGTATACCGATTTCATCTCAAAATATCAAAGATAAATGTCTTCAGAGGAAAGAAAGTGAATGGAGTATTGTTTTACATAGTTGCGAGATGGACGAAATTTTATTGACCAGTGTGAGTCTCACATTCGTTTATGCAATCTTGACTATGTTTAGTTGAAGGAAGACTAATGTGTGGTAATGGATTCCACACACAAATTATAATAGTTTGTATTGGTGCGTGCTTGAAGGTCACACGCTTGAATCCAAGAGGGGGTAACATATGTACACCTTTGTACAATAAGCTATTAATTGATTTTTATCCTTGAAGGTCACGGGTTTTAATCTGGTATATACACCTTCATAAAACAAATAGTCAATTCATTCCCCATTAGAGACTATTTATCCGAGGGGACCCTCATACATCAATTTTAATCTAATTAAACTGCAACTTTAAATTGGTTACTGTCTATCCCCCACAGCGGGTGACAAGTGTGGGCCAACTAAGAGATCTGGTGGATAGACACAAGGCTAGACACATTCACGTGCCAACAAAGAGGCCGGACACATACCCGCTCGAGTCATCCCCGCATCTCCGGAAGTCATCATAAAGCGGGAAAGGAATACCGTCAGCTTGCGAAGTACTGCCGATTAACCACTCCTCCATCCGGTTGGTCTTGTCTTTGCGTTTTGGTTTGACTCTGAGCAATGTCCATTATTCCCATGAAGAAATTCGAGTGGGGCAGTATGCACACACTCATGATAAGGGAAGACACAAAGAGGAAGGAGGTCCATACATCCCCGGGAGAAAGGAGAAGCTGCAAACGTTTGCACAGAGCTTGGAACACCGTGCGAATCTCTCTCCTGAACATTTTCATTGTTCGTGGAATATTGTCATCTGTTCAGCTCGCAGCTGAAGCAAAAATGCCACCCACAAAGAGAAGTTATACCACGCACAAGTCCAAACACACAGGCCCTTATCCCGGCCCACCGGTGCGTTTCCATGCATGACATAGTGGGGAAGGCCCGTCGTTACACGAAAGAAATCCCAAAGCAACCTTAGGAGGACATTAAAGAAGATTAAGAGGATGCTCAGTCGCCTCGAGGCTGTCTTTCGAGTACATAAATCAGGAATGAATTCGAAGCTCTGGTTTGGGACCCGGGAACAACAGAGGTCGCACCACCCTTTACCAAAGGACCCTCGATTATCATTGGATGTAAAATTCGGTTATGGGTAAGACCCTGGTAGAAAAAGGAGAATCTCATGTGGAAATCCTTTTGCAGCAAGATTAGATGGTTGGCTATTTCAGAAAGATCCACCAAAATCAATAGCAAATTTCCCGCCGGTTGAACATTTAGCTAGGTTTTTTGTTTTGCGCATGTCTTCATTTTTGGTTTTGATATGTCATTACAGTTAGTGCTGTTGTTTTTAATTTCATGGCAATCTACCTTTGTAGAGTGGATAGCAAATCTCAAACTTTCTAGTACAGTCTTGTTTCCTTTCGGGGAAGAATGCTGAAGGTTTGATTTTGGGTTTGTTTTTCTGTATTTGTTTCTAATTGCAATATAAAGAACTACCCTAACTTACCAAAAAAAAAATTGGTTGCTATCTAAATGATAAACAAAAGTTAAATTATTATTATTATTATTATTATTATACCTTTTCTAGTAGTTTAAGTCTAGCATTCTAAGGTTAGTAGTTATATGATTTAAATATATCTATTGTTTCTTCTCCAAGAATACACATTAAAAGATTATTTTAAAACACAATAAATGTATTATATAGTTAATATTTATACACATAATTAAAACATTCTTTTCTATTTATAAAAAGAAAGTTAATGTTTTATATTTATTGTATTATGTTAAATTCACATTAAAAAAATAGATTCCATTAAAATAATTTTTCAAACAAATTTTGTTTATGATTAAAACTAAAACATGTAGACCTAGCAGAAAAGAAAACTTCAAATATGCATAAAACTTCATATCTTTGTATTCCATTTTCTTTTTCGCATTGCAAATAAATTGTCGTTTTTGGCGTTTTACTTCTGAAGGAAATGAAGGAAGAATAAACTGAATCCTCCCGAGACAAATAGGATCCTAGCAGAAACTTTGTATATGCATCAAACTTGTGCACATCTTTGTACCCCATTTTTTTTATCTTCACTTGTAAATAATCGTTTTGTTTGGCTTTCGTCTTCTGAACCAAATGAAGGTAGAATAGGCTCAGCATCGGTCATTTTGTAAATGTAATATGCTGCACTAGTCTTCCCCGGAAGCTGCTGTTGACTTATCGTTTCACAAGTATAACCCTGTGGGCAAACTGGTTTCGTCCACGAAGATTGACACGTTCCACCATCTACACGAACTGCAATGGAGAATATCATGGGCCTGAAACATCTTAATACCCTCTCCACCAATGCTTCCAAATCACAATCCTTGGGATCATAACCCATCGCCTCAAAGCTTCCATAACTGAAGCCATCCTCGGGAGTTACATGAATTGTAGAAAAAGCTGGTCCTTCAATTGAATTCATGGAGTAGCCGCATGGATGAAATTCAAAATCACAGATTTCCGCCTCCGGAAGAATTTGGGATATACCGGATTCAAGAGTCATTTCTGCCGCACAATTACATCGATCCTTGTAAAACAGAGAAGCCTGCTTGCGGTCGAGCTGGGTCATGCACATCTCCAGTGTAAAAATTGGTTCAGTCGCAACCTTAGATGTAAAATCATCAGTCGAGGCCAAGTAGATATGCCAGTTATAATACGTTGCAGAATTTCCCATAACAAAAGCCATGCCACCCGATCCAAGAGTTCCAAAGTACTTGTCCAGATATGACACTTCCTCGGAGAAGCTGCGGTGAGGAAATGACTGGGCTCCAGGAAACATGAATGTTCCTCGACTGTATTTAACATTTTTTACCGAGAGAGACAAGCTGCTTGCATTGCTTAATATCAGAGGGATGGAAAGGAGCAGTTTGGTAGTCCCACAGGTTTTGAGAATGATCTTGAATGGATAAACAAACAGACTCGACTCTGACAGCACATATGAATCAAAATACTCACTAGAGAGCTCATCAACGATGGTGCATTCAGCTGCTTTGAGCATTTCGTCCAATTGCATTCGGCTGAGTGACCGAAGGCCCCTTCTTTCTGAGTGAGTAAAAAATGCGTCTGCAAAGAACTCAATCTCTAGCCGTTTTTCAAATCCTTCAAATCCAATTGCTGTGGTCGGGGCAACTGGTTCCTGACCAGCCACCAACATTTTCATTTGTAGAAAGGGGGAGACGTTAACTTCTTGATTGATTTCTGGATTGAGAAAGTAGCGGAAGAAATTGGAGTTTAAAACAGGCAGTTTTCCAAAGCGTCTAAGCAGAAATTGCCACTCTACTCGAGGGGAGAGCCGATCGGACAGCAGTGAAGTGGAGCTACACACCAGTTCCTGGCGATCTATATTTAACTTTTAAGCCTAGGAAACCCACAAGAAAATACCATAGTAGTATGGCTTTCGGAGGCACGGAAATTACACAGCCATTTGCACAGTACGATTGGATTTGGATCACGGGCATTGTAAGGCGCTATACATATAGACGCCAGGATAGTTTGGGCCGACGTGGGAAACAAGAGTGACCCAGCCCAGCTTCTAAAGAAGCCAAGAGTTGGTTTTTTTTTTTTTTTTTCTACGCAAGTCTGTCTCAAGTCTGTCTCACGGTTTACAGTAATTAAAAGAAACAATATGTTTAATTTAAAAAGTTTGAATTAACACCATCACATTTGTGGAGTTCCCTGCAATTATAATTATTTGAAAGAAAAGAAAAATTAGATGTTGGTATTGTCCCTTCAGGGTTAGGTCTTCATGATTAGTTGATAGTATTACAAAATTTAATTTGTCTCATGTATCATTGTATAAATATAATATCTCGTTATTTGCAATAATTTATTTAAACTCTTGCACAAGAGGAAGAATTATTCATAATTTTGGAATACATCTCCATTGTATTATATTGTTAGTTATTTGTCATATGTATTAATTATTTGTATGATATCTTTTTTATTATTCACTATCTTTTTTTTCTTTAAATTTTGCAAGACGTTGATGATGATGTTGAATTAAAGATATAACAAATAATTGATAAACTTAAAGTACAAGTATTAAACTTATAACAATCTTCATTATAAATTTTATTATAGATCAAATAAAAGAAATTATGAAGAAGATAATGGAGCCTTTTCAAACTAAAAATAAAGTGCTTAGATTTGTATATTGATTTTCACACACATGCGTGCAATGGGACAAGATTTTATGGAATGTTTTGTACACCTAATATATCATGGTTATTTTGGTTGAGGACTTAAAGGTTATATTTTATAATCCAAAGGAGGGTAAATTTTGTTAAACTTTGTAAACAAAGCAACTAAAGTGGATGATTATGTTTTGTCCCACAAGCATAGAAGAAAACATGTTTCCTCCTGAAATGTCATAGGAAATATTATGTATATAATATACTTGTATAGGAAATGTATATACATTGATAACTCCTTGGAGCTCAATGTACGTGGTAGGATAACTTGGATAAGAAGTGATGCCTATACAATTATGGTATTGTTGGCACCACCTTAATGTTGCTAGTCACAATGAGAATCAAAACTAGAAAAGTAAACAGATACATAAATGATATCATCCTAGCATTAAAATGTGAATCTATAAATTGCCCAAAAAAGAAATAGTGTCCGGGTTCAATAATGAAGGGAACACAATTCACGATTTAATTTATTTACCCAAAACGATAGCCTTAGTCAATTTTGGAATGATGTATTTTTAGTTTTGATTGTATAGGTTTTTTAACTATGCATTCCATCATAGTCTATATTTACGTATAGGGTTCATATTTTACAACGGATTAACCATTGCACCTATTGACAAGGCTATTTAGCTCAAGGGTTTAGTAAAGGAAGAGTGCCACACTACTATACTTTGACACTTATACTGTCAATCTACTTCATACTCATTTGAGATAGATTTTGTGCACTGTTATCCCGGTCCCTTCAATTCGTGAGCTCGACAAGTACTTCTAATAAGTTCATATTAAACATATAATAAACAATAGCTTCTATAAAGTTTCCATGTTTCCAAAATCGTAGAGATTATATTAAGGTTTATTTAACATTTGAATATTTCCTACCTATAATAATCAATCCATTCATCAATCTACTTGAATCGATTACAAAGTCTATTTCTTACCCCTTGAATGTTGTGAGAAACGACTTGAATATACATCCGATCTACTGCACAACTTTGGTTAGTCCAAGTACTACTCCTTTTTAACCTTACACATTTTGTTTACATGCATTTTCATTATCTCATATAAGCCAACTACATATAAAAGCATACCACAATAACACGTACTAACATTTCTATCAATGTACCTTAACATCCACATATGCTAATGAATTTGCTAACAAAGGTAGCCAAAAATATACAATATAAACCCAATGATCAATACAATCAATATACCACCACACATATATATATGAGAATAACAAAGGTAACCACGACAATATACATTTATATTATTGACATCTTCTAATAACAATAAAACATTAAAGAATACTTACTTGGATCAATAAAGTCATGTGTCTTAGGGCATGACTGCAACTTTCCACCCAAACATAAGTTGTTTGTCCGGCCCTAGAGACTACCCCTGAGCTAGGAAAGAATCCACTAGATAGGAGAATAACTTTAAGGAAAGCCCTCCCACTCTCATCTAACACCTAGTCCTTAATCATGCATCAAGTATGAATATCTTATTTAATTATAGGTTAATATACTGTACCCCAAGGTATAAGTCTCCGCATTTCTTCCATCTTGTCTATGCATACTATGCTTTGCTCATTTATTACCAATGCTAAAGTGTCCTTCCCTCACCTTGTACACACTTCAGAATATGTAAAAGTTTTATGTATATAAGAACCTTGCAGGTAAAGAAAGGGCCAATTCCATTCCACACGAAATTTCACACATCAAAATATATATAATTATATATATATATATATATATATATATATATATATATATATATATAATTACTTGCACGCAAGGAAAAGGGCCTACACCCCTCCCACAAAGGTCACTTTTGAGTGTGGATAAACACACAACACTAGTAATTCAAAATGCAACGCAAGAATTGGAAGCGCCCCCCTACAAAACTCCAACTCTTTGAGCTGCAATCAAAACACAAAGCAAATGATAAAAAAAGATATGATAGAGATGTGGGTTGCGCCCTCCCTCTAGATCACTTGCATAATGATTAACTGCAGCGAAGAGAGGTACGAAAACTACACAACGAATTAAAAAGATAGCGAAATCAATCACAATCTTTGCGAATGGAAAGTGTCGCTCTTCCAAAATTTCCATCCACAAGAACAAATCACATTCTAGAGACAGAGATAATAAATGTACATAAGCAAAGAAATTATCTAAGTATCCACGATGGTTACGTCCTCTTTAATCTCTCCACGAGAGAGGTATGTAATATATATATATATATATCATTCAATACTTGCAAATCAAAAGGTTTGGGCCGCCTCCCTTTCCCCACATCCCACACAGTCGAGCTTGATAGAAAGAATAGATATATTAACTGTTCAAAATAGAAAACTCACCCTCCGCCCTTGGTTCATAACTCTACAAGCTTGATGACGAATATATATATATATATATATAAAATGAGCTAGCATCCAAATTATAACATATCTATTTGAAATCCTTCTTATTATTCACTATCTTTTTTTCTTTAAATTTTACAAGATGTTGATGATGATGTTCAATTAAAGATATGTGACAACTTTATTTATATATTTTTAATCTCCTTGTAGAAAATTCTATGTGGTAAAATTTATTTGAAGCTATATTGCTTTACAAACATTACAACAAAATAAAAATAAAAACTATAATCTAGATAAATAATTGATCAACATAATTTAAACAGATAACAATATTCACTATAAATTTTATTATAGATCAAATAAAGCAAATTAGGACGAAGACCGCATTTTCAGAGAAAAAATAAAGTGCATAGATTTGTGTATTGATTTTCACACACATGTGTGCAATGGGAGAAACTTCCATGGAATGTATTGTACACCTAATATATCAAGGTTTGTTTGGTTGGGGACTTGAAGGTTAAAGTTTTGAATCCAAAGGAAGGTAAATTATGTTAAACTTTGTAAACAAAGCAGCTAAAGTAGATGATTATGTTTTGTCCAACAAACATAGAAGAAAACATGTTTCCTCGTGAAAGGTCATAGGAGATGTATGTATATAATATACTTGTAAAGGAAATGTATATACATTGATAACTCCTTGGTGCTCAATGTTTGTGGTAGGATAACTTCGATACGAAGTGATGAACATACAATTATGGTATTGTTGGCACCACCTTAATGTTGTTAGTCACAATGAGAATCAAAACTAGAACAGTAAACCGGTATAGAAATGATATCATCCTAGCATTAAAATGTGAATCTATAAATTGTCTCAAAAAGAAATAGTGCTTGGGTTCGTTACTAAAGGGAACACCATTCACCATTTAATTTATTTACCCAAAACTGCAAAGATTACTACAACTAAGTTATGTCATATCTAGTATACCATAATTTCAAATAGGAATAGGTTACACTATGGTATAAACAATAATCTTGTCTATAAATAAAAATGTCGATAGCATTAATCTATTTTGGAATGATGTATTTTTAGTTTTCATTGTATAGTTTTTTGAACTATGCATTCCATCACACTCCATATTTACATATAGGGTTCATATTTTACAATGGTTTAACCATTGGAATTATAGGCAAGATTATTTAGCTTGCGTTTAGTAAAGGAGGAGTGTCGCACTACTATACTTCGAGGCTTATGAACTTATACAATCAATCTAATTCATACTCATTTGAGATAGAGATTGTACGTTGGTATCCTCGATCCCGCGCTCGACGATTTTTAATTGTATGAATGGAGTTAATTCCATGTAGTTACCTTGAGGTATGGACTTTCAAGCATGGTAGATATTTTGATGAGTTTTCTTGAGATGGATAGTTTTGGGAACACAAGGGCTTGCGACATAGATTAGTAGGCACCAAGAATCCTTTATGGACTACTTATGCTTTCTCTTTGAGTGTTTTATGTTCAATATCTCTTCCTCAAGAACATGAAATTGGGGTGTCCCATGGAGGGTTTCAAGCTTGATTTCAGCGTTTTGACAAATGATAACTCTAGATGGAGTGTTTATCATATATCGACATTCTTTTGTAAAATTTTTGTTCACAAGAATACCTATTTTAACTTGACCTTTCAACTAGCTTCCTTCTAGTTATTGGATTTTTCTCACTTCAATTCTTGCATTTTGTTTTCTACAAGTTGATGGATAAGTTCTAAGACTATCCATTCTTTCTCTTCATAGTGTTTGCACAATTCTTCGATGCTAATCCTTTCCGAGGTAAATATTTCAACAATTGCATTTCACATTATTGATATAAATACATAAATATATATATATATACAGAGAGAGAGATAAAGAGAGAAAATATCCACTTTTTAGTACTACTATACATGTTTTTAATCTCGGTTGGTGTACTTATCTATTCCAGGTGTGTTATTTACTCTAGGGAATGAATTGTTGGTGGAGGACTTTAGGGTCATTGCCAAAGTAAATATTATTATTTTCTCATAGTTATAAATATATGTAGTAAAATCTATATTATTTTGTTTTATCTAAATTAATATGATTTATTTAAGTTTAGATTACATTATTTAATTGCACGTTTAAGTTTGGTAAAAAATAGAACATGAATAATTCCATAGCATAAATCAGATTTCATTTACTATTATGTGTAAATAAAAGAATAGCATTTTTTCTTTTTCTTTTTCCATATAAGTAGAAAAAATATAAATATTGTGGACCTAATGTTGAGCTCACCATAAAAAAGGAAAGATAAATTGATGTTTCTACTCTATAAACTGTTTAAATATGGTTTCTCTCCTAGAGTGCTAATATATGTGGCTATGAAAATAGTTTCCATCTTTAGGTTCATGAGGACTAACATCTCTAAACATTTTTTTTCAAGTAAAAATGAGCTTTAGTTTTGCTAGTTTTATTTAATATAAATATTGTAAACAAATTTAATAATTAGATACTTTTCTAATAAGGAGTGACTCTAACAATAAAACATAATTTTAAATTATTCCATTTTTTTCTTAGAAAATCTCATAAAATGAAAATTAATGAGCGATATGAAATAAAATTATTTGCTTTCCAAAATACAAACTGATTTGGGAATGTCCACAAACCACCCAACCATCATCTAAGACTTGTAACTTTATCCGAAAAGGACACCCACAAAACAAACCAGAACGAAATTAACTCAACTCAAATAGTTCCATTATACACAAACTTTCGGCCCACAACTACAATGAGATAAAAAAGTACCCTATTGTGAGTGCCACACCTAACATTCGCAATGCTCACAATTGTGTTCTTCTCAATGCTCACAATTGTGTGCATGGTGAGTCTTTTACATGGTCTCCGCTTGTTCAAGAAAACAATGTTTACCACTCCAAAATATTAATATTCATAGTTACTCTTAATGCCCGCCTCAAGCCACACTTTCATGTGCTCTTCAGTATAATCACGGAGAGTCCAAAATCTTTACTCTAAGACTTTATCATGTAGCTTACAGAGGTATCAAAACATTTTTAAATTTGGGCATGAGCTGAAATCCTACCTTGAAGTGTATACCGATTTCATCTCAAAATATCAAAGATAAATGTCTTTAGAGGAAAGAAAGTGAATGGAGTATTGTTTTACATAGTTGCGAGATGGACGAAATTTTATTGACCAGTGTGAGTCTCACATTCGTTGATGCAATCTTGACTATGTTTAGTTGAAGGAAGACTAATGTGTGGTAATGGATTCCACACACAAATTATAATAGTTTGTATTGGTGCGTGCTTGAAGGTCACACGCTTGAATCCAAGAGGGGGTAACATACGTACACCTTTGTACAATAAGCTATTAATTGATTTTTATCCTTGAAGGTCACGGGTTTTAATCTGGTATATACACCTTCATAAAACAAATAGTCAATTCATTCCCCATTAGAGACTATTTATCCGAGGGGACCCTCATACATCAATTTTAATCTAATTAAACTGCAACTTTAAATTGGTTATTGTCTATCCCCCACAGCGGGTGACAAGTGTGGGCCAACCAAGAGATCTAGTGGATAGACACAAGGCTAGACACATTCACGCGCCAACAAAGAGGCCGGACACATACCCGCTCGAGTCATCCCCGCATCTCCGGAAGTCATCATAAAGCGGGAAAGGAATACCGTCAGCTTGTGAAGTACTGCCGATTAACCACTCCTGCATCCGGCTGGTCTTGTCTTTGCGTTTTGGTTTGACTCTGAGCAATGTCCATTACTCCCATGAAGAAATTCGAGTGGGGCAGTATGCACACACTCATGATAAGGGAAGACAGAAAGAGGAAGGAGGTCCATACATCCCCGGGAGAAAGGAGAAGTTGCAAACGTTTGCACAGAGCTTGGAACACCGTGCGAATCTCTCTCCTGAACATTTTCATTGTTCGTGGAATATTGTCATCTGTTCAGCTCGCAGCTGAAGCAAAAATGCCACCCACAAAGAGAAGTTATACCACGCACAAGTCCAAACAAACAGGCCCTTATCCTGGCCCGCCGGTGCGGTTCCATGCATGACATAGTGGGGAAGGCCCGTCGTTACACGAAAGAAATCCCAAAGCAAGCTTAGGAGGACATTAAAGAAGATTAAGAGGATGCTCAGTCGCCTCGAGGCTGTCTTTCGAGTACATAAATCAGGAATGAATTCGAAGCTCTGGTTTGGGACCCGGGAACAACAGAGGTCGCACCACCTTTTACCAAAGGACCCTCGATTATCATTGGATGTAAAATTCGGTTATGGGTAAGACCCTGGTAGAAAAAGGAGAATCTCATGTGGAAATCCTTTTGCAGCAAGATTAGATGGTTGGCTATTTCAGAAAGATCCACCAAAATCAATAGCAAATTTCCCACCGGTTGAACATTTAGCTAGGTTTTTTGTTTTGCGCATGTCTTCATTTTTGGTTTTGATATGTCATTACAGTTAGTGCTGTTGTTTTTAATTTCATGGCAATCTACCTTTGTAGAGTGGATAGCAAATCTCAAACTTTCTAGTACAGTCTTGTTTCCTTTCGGGGAAGAATGCTGAAGGTTTGATTTTGGGTTTGTTTTTGTGTATTTGTTTCTAATTGCAATATAAAGAACTACCCTAACTTACCAAAAAAAAAATGGTTGCTATCTAAGTGATAAACAAAAGTTAAATTATTATTATTATTATTATTATTATACCTTTTCTAGTAGTTTAAGTCTAGCATTCTAAGGTTAGTAGTTATATGATTTAAATATATCTATTGTTTCTTCTCCAAGAATACATATTAAAAGATTATATAAAAACACAATAAATGTATTATATAGTTAATATTTATACACATAATTAAAACATTATTTTCTATTTATAAAATGGAAGTTAATGTTTTATATTTATTGTATTATGTTAAATTCACATTAAAAAAATAGATTCCATTAAAATAATTTTTCAAACAAATTTTGTTTATGATTAAAACTAAAACATGTAGACCTAGCAGAAAAGAAAACTTCAAATATGCATAAAACTTCATATCTTTGTATTCCATTTTCTTTTTCGCATTGCAAATAAATTGTCGTTTTTGGCGTTTTACTTCTGAAGGAAATGAAGGAAGAATAAACTGAATCCTCCCGAGACAAATAGGATCCTAGCAGAAACTTCGTATATGCATCAAACTTGTGCACATCTTTGTACCCCATTTTTTTTATCTTCACTTGTAAATAATCGTTTTGTTTGGCTTTCGTCTTCTGAACCAAATGTAGGTAGAATAGGCTCAGCATCGGTCATTTTGTAAATGTAATATGCTGCACTAGTCTTCCCCGGAAGCTGCTGTTGACTTATCGTTTCACAAGTATAACCCTGTGGGCAAACTGGTTTCGTCCACGAAGATTGACACGTTCCACCATCTACACGAACTGCAATGGAGAATATCATGGGCCTGAAACATCTTAATACCCTCTCCACCAATGCTTCCAAATCACAATCCTTGGGATCATAACCCATCGCCTCAAAGCTTCCATAACTGAAGCCATCCTCGGGAGTTACATGAATTGTAGAAAAAGCTGGTCCTTCAATTGAATTCATGGAGTAGCCGCATGGATGAAATTCAAAATCACAGATTTCCGCCTCCGGAAGAATTTGGGATATACCGGATTCAAGAGTCATTTCTGCCGCACAATTACATCGATCCTTGTAAAACAGAGAAGCCTGCTTGCGGTCGAGCTGGGTCATGCACATCTCCAGTGTAAAAATTGGTTCAGTCGCAACCTTAGATGTAAAATCATCAGTCGAGGCCAAGTAGATATGCCAGTTATAATACGTTGCAGAATTTCCCATAACAAAAGCCATGCCACCCGATCCAAGAGTTCCAAAGTACTTGTCCAGATATGACACTTCCTCGGAGAAGCTGCGGTGAGGAAATGACTGGGCTCCAGGAAACATGAATGTTCTTCGACTGTATTTAACATTTTTTACCGAGAGAGACAAGCTGCTTGCATTGCTTAATATCAGAGGGATGGAAAGGAGCAGTTTGGTAGTCCCACAGGTTTTGAGAATGATCTTGAATGGATAAACAAACAGACTCGACTCTGACAGCACATATGAATCAAAATACTCACTAGAGAGCTCATCAACGATGGTGCATTCAGCTGCTTTGAGCATTTCGTCCAATTGCATTCGGCTGAGTGACCGAAGGCCCCTTCTTTCTGAGTGAGTAAAAAATGAGTCTGCAAAGAACTCAATCTCTAGCCGTTTTTCAAATCCTTCAAATCCAATTGCTGTGGTCGGGGCAACTGGTTCCTGACCAGCCACCAACATTTTCAATTGTAGAAAGGGGGAGACGTTAACTTCTTGATTGATTTCTGGATTGAGAAAGTAGCGGAAGAAATTGGAGTTTAAAACAGGCAGTTTTCCAAAGCGTCTAAGCAGAAATTGCCACTCTACTCTAGGGGAGAGCCGATCGGACAGCAGTGAAGTGGAGCTACACACCAGTTCCTGGCGATCTATATTTAACTTTCAAGCCTAGGAAACCCACAAGAAAATACTATAGTAGTATGGCTTTCGGAGGCACGGAAATTACACAGCCATTTGCACAGTACGATTGGATTTGGATCACGGGCATTGTAAGGCGCTATACATATAGACGCCAGGATAGTTTGGGCCGACGTGGGAAACAAGAGTGACCCAGCCCGGCTTCTAAAGAAGCCAAGAGTTGGTTCTTTTTTTTTTTTTTTTCTACGCAAGTCTGTCTCACGGTTTACAGTAATTAAAAGAAACAATATGTTTAATTTAAAAAGTTTGAATTAACACCATCACATTTGTGGAGTTCCCTGCAATTATTATTATTTGAAAGAAAAGAAAAATTAGATGTTGGTATTGTCCCTTCAGGGTTAGGTCTTCATGATTAGTTGATAGTATTACAAAATTTAATTTGTCTCATGTATCATTGTATAAATGTAATATCTCGTTATTTGCAATAATTTATTTAAACTCTTACACAAGAGGAAGAATTATTCATAATTCTGGAATACATCTCCATTGTATTATATTGTTAGTTATTTTTCATATGTATTAATTATTTCTATGATATCTTTGTTATTATTCACTATCTTTTTTTTCTTTAAATTTTGCAAGATGTTGATGATGATTTTGAATTAAAGATATAACAAATAATTGATAAACTTAAAGTACAAGTATTAAACTTATAACAATCTTCATTATAAATTTTATTATAGATCAAATAAAAGAAATTATGAAGAAGATAATGGAGCCTTTTCAAACTAAAAATAAAGTGCTTAGATTTGTATATTGATTTTCACACACATGCGTGCAATGGGACAAGCTTTTATGGAATGTATTGTACACCTAATATATCATGGTTATTTTGGTTGAGGACTTGAAGGTTATATTTTATAATCCAAAGGAGGGTAAATTTTGTTAAACTTTGTAAACAAAGCAACTAAAGTGGATGATTATGTTTTGTCCCACAAGCATAGAAGAAAACATGTTTCCTCCTGAAATGTCATAGGAAATTTTATGTATATAATATACTTGTATAGGAAATGTATATACATTGATAATGTGATATCCCTCCTTTATGACCTATTTTGATCTTTATTGTTTTTGTAATTGTAAATTATGTATAAGGGCCTAGTGAGGAGCTCAAGCCCAAGGCCCCACCAGTGGATCTAGAAAACCAGTGATATATTCATAAGTGTTCGGGTTGGAACATCTAACAAAGACGACAACAAAATTAACTAATAATCAATGATCGCGGATCATCCTAGTGCTACGAGCATTGGAGCAATGGTAAAACGACTTAACTAGTGCCTTAGGTGATAAGGTCATCACCTAAGTTTGGGGTAACAACTATTTAATGGATATTATATATATATTATGTCTTATATATATATATACCCAAGGTTGAAATAGTTTGAGTTAACTATTAAAAGGACGTTAAACTAATAGTTGTGATGACTATTAAAGAATTATTAAATACATATATTTATATATATGTCTTGATTATAAATAAAAGACGAGAAGGATATTTATAGATAATGATGGACAAATCATATATATATATCTATATAATTGTGGATATTTTATAAAAGATCATTATGTTGTAGTGACAACTATTTAAGGAATACATATATAAATAGTTGCGAAAATTATATAGATATGTGCCTTAAATATATATAGGAAAAGTAGATAATTATAAGTACTACTTTTAAAGTCTATGAATGCGGGTATGCATTTATTTAGTACCATGAACTTTTATAATAAAGATAAATAAATTTATAATTGAAATACCTAAGAGTCGGTTGCACATGGAAGAAGTTGAAGGGCTCTATGAAGTTGTCACCTTAGTGGAAGAAGTGGAAGTTACTACTAGGCCACCTTGACTATCGGGTTTAAATACCACCAACCAAATCTTCCTTATGTATCCGTTAGAAATTACACTTGGCAAGAGGTTCCTTCAACAAATAGCTAGAGACTCCTTTTTCCAAACCATTGACTGATGGTGTCCTTAACTTATGCGAATAGTGGAGATCGTGGCGTTAGTTGGAGTGGATGATCTTTATTTATTCATACACCACTAAATGGTAAAGGATTATCATTAAATTCTAATATAAAGCACATCTTTGTTATGGAGAACACCCTTGCTTGCATTAAGGAGTTTGTCCCTGCCACGTTCCTTGACTTGTGCCGAGAAGAGATAAATGATGTTTCACTCAAGGCATACCTCCTTTATGAACAATGCTTACTTTATTTTTTT
The DNA here is from genome assembly GCA_027924585.1 of Larix kaempferi. NCBI lineage: Eukaryota > Viridiplantae > Streptophyta > Pinopsida > Pinales > Pinaceae > Larix > Larix kaempferi. The sequence goes on along the minus strand of BSBM01002149.1, from coordinate 409,462 downwards.
CGTTATGAATATCATGGATGGAGTGGGGGAGTTACCGGTAGTGGGGAGAAAATTACCCTGAATCCAAGGGATTATGTTGAACCTATTAACTATCTACTTAGTGCTCATCATGGCGTGAGGATACGTAAGGGTTTAGGGAATGAAGTTCGGGGGAGGAGGAACACGATCTCAGTGATGGAATAAAGGAGAGCTCCGAGCTAGAGCTATAGGGACGATAAGCGGGAATTAGGAAGGGGTTTTCTTTTTTTTGTCATATTCTTGGGGTGAGCTCGGCGTGGCAGGGAAATCACCAATTGTATTCTCAGGTTTTCAAGGATTTTGTATGCTGCTTGAAGCCGTATTTGATGATAGTTTTTCCCATCTATTCGGGGAACGAGATAGCAATCTGGTATGAGGATGAGCATGAGCGTGGCTCCCACTACCATCTGGGTAGCTCGTGGAAAGAGGCAGAAGCGGTTCTGGCATCATGAGTACGAGACAAGGTATCGTTGCAAGGATTGTTCTACCGTCCAGGTATAAGGAAGGGTAGCTTGATGGAGAGCTGAAGTAGATGAAGGCTGCAATGATTTCCGTATGGAGAAGGGCGTAACTAAGTGTATGGAGTCGTTCGCCATCAGAAAAGATTGGGTTCTGAGAGGACGAGTGGAAATACGATCTGGACATTGAAGAGAGGTAAAATCTGCAATGCAATTAACAAATTATAGCTGTTGTGATATGATTTTTCCTTCATAAATGTCGACCCATGGATACTACCGATGGATAGGGTTAAGGTATTTTAGATCTTTACATCTTAGTGTCGATCTCAGTACTGTTCTATTAGTTGTATTAAATCTTGGCGTTTGGAGTTGTTTTACCTTGCATCTTGATAATAGATCTCAGCGCTACATATTTATATATTCCGATGGAAGGAACTTAATCCCCAAAACTGAGAATAGAGTGAGCTTCCATTAATTTGTTATAATCCGTGATGAGGAACTCCAGTATGACATATACTTTGAGACCGAGATGGAAAGAATCTGCATACTTTAACTATGCCCAATTTGATTGACGGAATTTTTAAAAGCTCTATGCGATCTACTTACAGAGTTTGTAAGGATTTTACATCATCTTAGAAAAGCACGATCTGTAGGATGTTATATTTTTAGTCTATTTATTTTTGGCCGCACATGCCTTGCAGAGATGTTGACAGAATGAGTCTCTGTGCTTAGTATGTTACCCTGCCATTCTGTATGGTTGTTTGTTGTTTATTTATTCATTTGTGTTGGCTGCCCAGATAGGATAGGCTGGGAGATACCTCCGTCGTGAGGATCGACGCCCCTTTTGATATTAAATTTATATGTTTTTCCGATGACACTTATATATATACTTTTCATAATGCAGAGATAGATCTCTATAAATTATGTTCATAGTATGATTACTAGCGGATATATATATATATATATATATTAAGTTCTCCATAACTTATGTTGTCGTTAGTATGAAAGCGAGTGGTAGTGTATACCCTCGTCAATTGCTATGCTTTCATTTAAATGTTAGATCTAAATCGTTACATATATATTTTTATATGTATGCTTAATAGAAGGATATTCCTTTCATCAAGTGACAAGTCTTGGGTTGATTTGGTTTCGCCGAGCATCAAAACCCTTGCATTTTATTCTCAGGATCATTCTCGTGATAACAACCTTGAATACTTTTCTCGGCAAAAAGGGTTTTCTTTTAACCCTAACTTTGGTAATTTCAGCACATCAACTTCAAAGTTGATCCACTTAGCTTATTTATATATATATGATAACAAGAAATGTTATTGCATAAGCAAAGGTTATGCAAATGTTTTATATATATGATATTGATAAAAGTATATTAATGCTTAGGTAAGAAGGATCTTACTTTTGTGAAACAGCAAATTAAAAGTGTAGCCATATATGTAAGACTCCCAAAATGCTTAGTCTTAGGTAAGAAGAAATTACATTCTATTGGCCTAATAGTAATATGATTGGGTAATGATCCATGCGGGTCTAGAATTATGTGTATTCATATCAATAATATTAAAGGTCACTTCTAGAAAACATAATAGAAGTTAGTAAAATAAAGGTTGCCTTTTTATAAATCTTGGTTTGGTATTAAAGGAACTATGTTGGTATAAGAGGACATATAGATGTTGATAACATAATATATGTATATAAACTCTTAGGATATTTAGAGGTTATAATCATAGGTAAAAGTTTGGACCAAGAAGGATTATAATATTAATGAATTACATATAGGTTATGTTGTTCAATATAAATCTTAAGACAAGGAAGTATTTTTATGAGGGATATCTATATAACTTTATGAGCATATTAAATTGAAGAATTTTCTTGGTAAAACAAGAGTGTTTATAAAATATTGATTTTATTGTATTAAGATTTTTGACCCATAGTTTAGCTTCAAATATCTTGAAGAGAAAATGCTCTCTAGGAGAGAAGCATCAAGAATGATAGAATTTTTGCAAACAACTGAGTTTGCCATTTTGTAATACTTCACTTGTTTCGATAATTATAAATAAAGATGCACACACACCTTTGTGGACTAGCCCGTGTACGGGTGAACCACGTTATATTCTGTCTCCTATGGTTCCTGTGGTGTTTCTCAATGTGTCTTATGAATAAGTACTTGTTTCTGTCCTTAAAAATGTTTATAACTATTTTTAAGTATCCGATCCATTAGAAAGTTGATTATGATGTATATTGCTAATATGTTTCCCTTATGAGTATGGTTATGTTGTTACCATTTAGGTTGTTCTATTGGTGCGATAAAAGATATACATGCTTTCTAAAGATGTATATTGGTACATGATGAAGTTTTTGTGTTTCCCGCAAGATTTAAGAAATGGTTGACATATCAAGTTCAGAATTTATTTAGTTGAAATTAGAACGTATATCTTTCCTTGATTAGCGTAACGACATTTGTAAATAGAAAAAAGTGTCGCAAAGTTTTAATTATTTTGTAAAACAGTTTTTAAAGAAAGTGAACCCACACTTTATATTTCAGCATATATTTTTTAGTGGCATTTTAGGCACTTAGGAAAGTTTTTAAATTTTACGAAATTTTGGGTTCGTTACAGATAACTCCTTGGTGCTCAATGTACGTGGTAGGATAACTTGGATAAGAAGTGATGCCTATACAATTATGGTATTGTTGGCACCACCTTAATGTTGCTAGTGACAATGAGAATCAAAACTAGAAAAGTAAACAGATACATAAATGATATCATCCTAGCATTAAAATGTGAATCTATAAATTGCCCAAAAAAGAAATAGTGTCCGGGTTCAATAATGAAGGGAACACAATTCACGATTTAATTTATTTACCCAAAACGATAGCCTTAGTCAATTTTGGAATGATGTATTTTTAGTTTTGATTGTATAGGTTTTTTAACTATGCATTCCATCATAGTCTATATTTACGTATAGGGTTCATATTTTACAACGGATTAACCATTGCACCTATTGACAAGGCTATTTAGCTCAAGGGTTTAGTAAAGGAAGAGTGCCACACTACTATACTTTGACACTTATACTATCAATCTGCTTCATACTCATTTGAGCTAGATTTTGTGCACTGTTATCCCGGTCCCTTCAATTCGTGAGCTCGCCAAGTACTTCTAATAAGTTCATATTAAACATATAATACACAATAGCTTCTATAAAGTTTCCATGTTTCCAAAATCGTAGAGATTATATTAAGGTTTATTTAACATTTGAATATTTCCTACCTATAATAATCAATCCATTCATCAATCTACTTGAATCGATTACAAAGTCTATTTCTTACCCCTTGAATGTTGTGAGAAACGACTTGAATATACATCCGATCTACTGCACAACTTTGGTTAGTCCAAGTACTACTCCTTTTTAACCTTACACATTTTGTTTACATGCATTTTCATTATCTCATATAAGCCAACTACATATAAAAGCATACCACAATAACACGTACTAACATTTCTATCAATGTACCTTAACATCCACATATGCTAATGAATTTGCTAACAAAGGTAGCCAAAAATATAAAAAATAAACCCAATGATCAATACAATCAATATAGCACCACACATATATATATGAGAATAACAAAGGTAACCACGACAATATACATTTATATTATTGACATCTTCTAATAACAATAAAACATTAAAGAATACTTATTTGGATCAATAAAGTCATGTGTCTTAGGGCATGACTGCAACTTTCCACCCAAACATAAGTTCTTTGTCCGGCCCTAGAGACTACCCCTGAGCTGGGAAAGAATCCACTAGATAGGAGAATAACTTTAAGGAAAGCCCTCCCACTCTCATCTAACACCTAGTCCTTAATCATGCATCAAGTATGAATATCTTATTTAATTATAGGTTAATATACTGTACCCCAAGGTATAAGTCTCCGCATTTCTTCCATCTTGTCTATGCATACTATGCTTTGCTCATTTATTACCAATGCTAAAGTGTCCTTCCCTCACCTTGTACACACTTCAGAATATGTAAAAGTTTTATGTATATAAGAACCTTGCAGGTAAAGAATGGGCCAATTCCATTCCACACGAAATTTCACACAGCAAAATATATATAATTATATATATATATATATATATATATATAATTACTTGCACGCAAGGAAAAAGGCCTACACCCCTCCCACAAAGGTCACTTTTGAGTGTGGATAAACACACAACACTAGTAATTCAAAATGCAACGCAAGAATGGGAAGCGCCCCCCTACAAAACTCCAACTCTTTGAGCTGCAATCAAAACACAAAGCAAATGATAAAAAAAGATATGATAGAGATGTGGGTTGCGCCCTCCCTCTAGATCACTTGCATAATGATTAACTGCAGTGAAGAGAGGTACGAAAACTACACAACGAATTAAAAAGACAGCGAAATCAATCACAATCTTTGCGAATGGAAAGTGTCGCTCTTCCAAAATTTCCATCCACAAGAACAAATTACATTCTAGAGACAGAGATAATAAATGTACATAAGCAAAGAAATTATCTAAGGATCCACGATGGTTACGTCCTCTTTAATCTCTCCACGAGAGAGGTATGTAATATATATATATATATCATTCGATACTTGCAAATCAAAAGGTTTGGGCCGCCTCCCTTTCTCCACATCCCACACAGTCGAGCTTGATAGAAAGAATAGATATATTAACTGTTCAAAATAGAAAACTCACCCTCCGCCCTTGGTTCATAACTCTACAAGCTTGATGACGAATCTATATATATATATATATATATATATATATATATATATATATATATATATATATATATATATATATATATATATATATATATATATATATATAATGAGCTAGCATCCAAATTATAACATATCTATTTGAAATCCTTGTTATTATTCACTATCTTTTTTTCTTTAAATTTTACAAGATGTTGATGATGATGTTCAATTAAAGATATGTGACAACTTTATTTATATATTTTTAATCTCCTTGTAGAAAATTCTATGTGGTAAAATTTATTTGAAGCTATATTGCTTTATAAACATTACAACAAAATAAAAATAAAAACTATAATCTAGATAAATAATTGATCAACATAATTTAAACAGATAACAATATTCACAATAAATTTTATTATAGATCAAATAAAGCAAATTAGGACGAAGACCGCATTTTCAGAGAAAAAATAAAATGCATATATTTGTGTATTGATTTTCACACACATGTGTGCAATGGGAGAAACTTCCATGGAATGTATTGTACACCTAATATATCAAGGTTTGTTTGGTTGGGGACTTGAAGGTTAAAGTTTTGAATCCAAAGGAAGGTAAATTATGTTAAACTTTGTAAACAAAGCAGCTAAAGTGGATGATTATGTTTTGTCCAACAAACATAGAAGAAAACATGTTTCCTCGTGAAAGGTCATAGGATATGTATGTATATAATATACTTGTAAAGGAAATGTATATACATTGATAACTCCTTGGTGCTCAATGTTTGTGGTAGGATAACTTGGATACGAAGTGATGACTATACAATTATGGTATTGTTGGCACCACCTTAATGTTGTTAGTCACAATGAGAATCAAAACTAGAACAGTAAACCGGTATAGAAATGATATCATCCTAGCATTAAAATGTGAATCTATAAATTGTCTCAAAAAGAAATAGTGCTTGGGTTCGTTACTAAAGGGAACACCATTCACCATTTAATTTATTTACCCAAAACTGCAAAGATTACTACAACTAAGTTATGTCATATCTAGTATACCATAATTTCAAATAGGAATAGGTTACACTATGGTATAAACAATAATCTTGTCTATAAATAAAAATGTCGATAGCATTAATCTATTTTGGAATGATGTATTTTTAGTTTTCATTGTATAGTTTTTTGAACTATGCATTCCATCACACTCCATATTTACATATAGGGTTCATATTTTACAATGGTTTAACCATTGGAATTATAGGCAAGACTATTTAGCTTGCGTTTAGTAAAGGAGGAGTGTCACACTACTATACTTCGAGGCTTATTAACTTATACAATCAATCTAATTCATACTCATTTGAGATAGAGATTGTACGTTGGTATCCTCGATCCCGCGCTCGACGATTTTTAATTGTATGAATGGAGTTAATTCCATGTAGTTACCTTGAGGTATGGACTTTCAAGCATGGTAGATATTTTGATGAGTTTTCTTGAGATGGATAGTTTTGGGAACACAAGGGCTTGAGACATAGATTAGTAGGCACCAAGAATCCTTTATGGACTACTTATGGTTTCTCTTTGAGTGTTTTATGTTCAATATCTCTTCCTCAAGAACATAAAATTGGGGTTTCCCATGGAGGGTTTCAAGCTTGATTTCAGCGTTTTAACAAATGATAACTCTAGATGGAGTGCTTATCATATATCGACATTCTTTTGTAAAATTTTTGTTCACAAGAATACCAATTTTAACTTGACCATTCAACTAGCTTCCTTCTAGTTATTGGATTTTTCTCACTTAAATTCTTGCATTTTGTTTTCTACAAGTTGATGGATAAGTTCTAAGACTATCCATTCTTTCTCTTCATAGTGTTTGCACAATTCTTCGATGCTAATCCTTTCCGAGGCAAATATTTCAACAATTGCATTTCACATTATTGATATAAATACATAAATATATATATATATATACAGAGAGAGAGATAAAGAGAGAAAATATCCACTTTTTAGTACTACTATACATGTTTTTAATCTCGGTTGGTGTACTTATCTATTCCAGGTGTGTTATTTACTCTAGGGAATGAATTGTTGGTGGAGGACTTTAGGGTCATTGCCAAAGTAAATATTATTATTTTCTCATAGTTATAAATATATGTAGTAAAATCTATATTATTTTGTTTTATCTAAATTAATATGATTTATTTAAGTTTAGATTACATTATTTAATTGCACGTTTAAGTTTGGTAAAAAATAGAACATGAATAATTCCATAGCATAAATCAGATTTCATTTACTATTATGTGTAAATAAAAGAATAGCATTTTTTCTTTTTCTTTTTCCATATAAGTAGAAAAAATATAAATATTGTGGACCTAATGTTGAGCTCACCATAAAAAAGGAAAGATAAATTGATGTTTCTACTCTATAATCTGTTTAAATATGGTTTCTCTCCTAGAGTGCTAATATATGTGGCTATGAAAATAGTTTCCATCTTTAGGTTCATGAGGACTAACGTCTCTAAACATTTTTTTTCAAGTCAAAATGAGCTTTAGTTTTGGTAGTTTTATTTAATATAAATATTGTAAACAAATTTAATAATTAGATACTTTTCTAATAAGGAGTGACTCTAACAATAAAACATAATTTTAAATTATTCCATTTTTTTCTTAGAAAATCTCTCATAAAATGAAAATTAATGAGCGATATGAAATAAAATTATTTGCTTTCCAAAATACAAACTGATTTGGGAATGTCCACAAACCACCCAACCATCATCTAAGACTTGTAACTTTATCCGAAAAGGACACCCACAAAACAAACCGTGATAATACCAGAACGAAATTAACTCAACTCAAATAGTTCCATTATACACAAACTTTCGGCCCATAACTACAATGAGATAAAAAAGTACCCTATTGTGAGTGCCACACCTAACATTCGCAATGCTCACAATTGTGTGCATGGTGAGTCTTTTACATGGTCTCCGCTTGTTCAAGAAAACAATGTTTACCACTCCAAAATATTAATATTGATAGTTACTCTTAATGCCCGCCTCAAGCCACACTTTCATGTGCTCTTTAGTATGATCACGGAGAGTCCAAAATATTTACTCTAAGACTTTATCATGTAGCTTACAGAGGTATCAAAACATTGTTAAATTTGGGCATGAGCTGAAATCCTACCTTGAAGTGTATACCGATTTCATCTCAAAATATCAAAGATAAATGTATTTAGAGGAAAGAAAGTGAATGGAGTATTGTTTTACATAGTTGCGAGATGGACGAAATTTTATTGACTAGTGTGAGTCTCACATTCGTTGATACAATCTTGACTATGTTTAGTTGAAGGAATACTAATGTGTGGTAATGGATTCCACACACAAATTATAATAGTTTGTATTGGTGCGTGCTTGAAGGTCACACGCTTGAATCCAAGAGGGGGTAACATACGTACACCTTTGTACAATAAGCTATTAATTGATTTTTATCCTTGAAGGTCACGGGTTTTAATCTGGTATATACACCTTCATAAAACAAATAGTCAATTCATTCCCCATTAGAGACTATTTATCCGAGGGGACCCTCATACATCAATTTTAATCTAATTAAACTGCAACTTTAAATTGGTTACTGTCTATCCCCCACAGCGGGTGACAAGTGTGGGCCAACCAAGAGATCTGGTGGATAGACACGAGGCTAGACACGTTCACGCGCCAACAAAGAGGCCGGACACATACCCGCTCGAGTCATCCCCGCATCTCCGGAAGTCATCATAAAGCGGGAAACGAATACTGTCAGCTTGCGAAGTACTGCCGATTAACCACTCCTGCATCCGGTTGGTCTTGTCTTTGCGTTTTGGTTTGACTCTTGGTCTTGTCTTTGCGTTTTGGTTTGACTCCCATGAAGAAATTCGAGTGGGGCAGTATGCACACACTCATGATAAGGGAAGACACAAAGAGGAAGGAGGTCCATACATCCCCGGGAGAAAGGAGAAGCTGCAAACGTTTGCACAGAGCTTGGAACACCGTGCAAATCTCTCTCCTGAACATTTTCATTGTTCGTGGAATATTGTCATTTTTTCAGCTCGCAGCTGAAGCAAAAATGCCACCCACAAAGAGAAGTTATACCGCGCACAAGTCCAAACACACAGGCCCTTATCCCAGCCCGTCGGTGCGTTTCCATGCATGACATAGTGGGGAAGGCCCGTCGTTACACGAAAGAAATCCCAAAGCAAGCTTAGGAGGACATTAAAGAAGATTAAGAGGATGCTCAGTCGCCTCGAGGCTGTCTTTCGAGTACATAAATCAGGAATGAATTCGAAGCTCTGGTTTGGGACCCGGGAACAACAGAGGTCGCACCACCCTTTACCAAAGGACCCTCGATTATCATTGGATGTAAAATTCGGTTATGGGTAAGACCCTGGTAGAAAAAGGAGAATCTCATGTGGAAATCCTTTTGCAGCAAGATTAGATGGTTGGCTATTTCAGGAAGATCCACCAAAATCAATAGCAAATTTCCCACCGGTTGAACATTTAGCTCGGTTTTTTGTTTTGCGTATGTCTTCATTTTTGGTTTTGATATGTCATTACAGTTAGTGCTGTTGTTTTTAATTTCATGGCAATCTAACTTTGTAGAGTGGATAGCAAATCTCAGACTTTCTAGTACAGTCTTGTTTCCTTTCGGGGAAGAATGCTGAAAGTTTGATTTTGGGTTTGTTTTTCTGTATTTGTTTCTAATTGCAATATAAAGAACTACCCTAACTTACCAAAAAAAAAATTGGTTGCTATCTAAATGATAAACAAAAGTTAAATTATTCTTATTATTATTATTATTATACCTTTTCTAGTAGTTTAAGTCTAGCATTCTAAGGTTAGTAGTTATATGATTTAAATATATCTATTGTTTCTTCTCCAAGAATACACATTAAAAGATTATATAAAAACACAATAAATGTATTATATAGTTAATATTTATACACATAATTAAAACATTCTTTTCTATTTATAAAATGAAAGTTAATGTTTTATATTTGTTGTATTATGTTAAATTCACATTAAAAAAATAGATTCCATTAAAATAATTTTTCAAACAAATTTTGTTTATGATTAAAACTAAAACATGTAGACCTAGCAGAAAAGAAAACTTCAAATATGCATAAAACTTCATATCTTTGTATTCCATTTTCTTTTTCGCATTGCAAATAAATTGTCGTTTTTGGCGTTTTACTTCTGAAGGAAATGAAGGAAGAATAAACTGAATCCTCCCGAGACAAATAGGATCCTAGCAGAAACTTCGTATATGCATCAAACTTGTGCACATCTTTTGTAATGCCCCATATTTTGACTAGGCCTGTTGGCGAGTTAGACCCCTTTCACTTTAATTGCTTGTAATCTATTTGACTCAGCTAGACAGAGTGAACTATATTTTCGGCATGATAGACATGATGATATGTTGCTACTGTGTTAATGATGTTGCTATATTCATGCAGTTATTAAGTTATGATTAACATGAGATTCTTTTATTTCATAATGACAGTGTATGTTTGATAATCGTCCTGGAGGAAATGTGATATATATGATGTGGTAATTATGCTGTGATCGATTTAATGATTTTATGTGATGAGATAAATGATGCTGACAATATGGATCAGACAATGATAGAATGTAAAGTATATGGTGTTGTACGTGGATGCCATCCTATGATGAAATTGATAGAACTGTTATATTCCATGCATATCTGTGATACGATAAAATTGTGATGTGAAATGAATGATGTTGATGATATGGATCAATGGGTGATCGAATGGAAATGCTTGTTAAAAAAAAAAGTGTATCTTGCGGAATACTAACCTACAGGACACGAGGGCTATGGGATAGCCGGGGTACTTGATCTGATATACGGAGAAGAACCTATCCATGCAGTAAACCTTAGCAACCCAAAACTGATGAAACGATGACATGGACCGATAATCTCGAGAGCAGCAGAGTATGATTTGATAAGGGCGTAGGCCCAGTATGTTGAGAGGGATGGATGTGTTGCCCACCCTATGTTCCTATGATACCCGAGATCGTGGGAGGGCTGTGCTGAGACACGCTCCCCATGTATGTGTGATGACGATGGTCGGATGCCTGCTAGGAGAGGATAGGTCCTCTTTCTGTTCAGCCGACGCTATCGCTCTCAAGTTCTATGTGGTCAGGTCGTTGAGTCCGACATCCACTTTTATACTAGCAGAGGAAGGACAGGGAGGTTGTGGCAGTAGGTTAACGATGGGAGGATATGATAGTTAGTACTGTTGAGGGTTGGGCATTAATTGAACTGGAGTTAGTGGTAGTAGGTAGCCTTCCATGTACCTGATTGATTGAACAAACGTAATCATAAAAGCAATGAATTGGAATCTTAAAGGTTAACTGATAAAATAAACGATGATGTTTTAGTAATATTATGATGAATGTGTACTTGTTCGGTTTGCATAAAATATTATGAATATTAGTTAGCTGATATGCATAGAATATATATATGACATATGTATGTAGTACATGTCTGTCTTGTGCATACGCTGGCCACGCATGCACATTATGCACATGCGCAATAGTATTGGTTTACAACATACTTATCAAGATTTAACAATGTTATAAGTATCATAGGTAACTCAATTAAGTATTTACTGAATGACCTAATTAGTAAAAGATTGTCAAGTTCCAATGTGTAAAAGAAGTTAATTAGTCTTTGTGTGTGAACATGGTAATGAACGATTAAAATAAGTGTCATTAATTGCAAGTATCCTCAAGTGAAGGTGTCCTCGATATGAAGTATGATAGTTAAATATTAATACTAGAAGAGTACACTATGTAATTGTTGATGATGGTTAAGTAAACCATTAATTACATTTCATTACTTATACCTAGAGGTATTAGGTTTACACTTGTCAATTAAACAAATAGATATTTTAATTATTATTCACAATTAATTTAATCACTATTATTATTAATCATTATTGTTATTAATATTATTATTACATTAATAATAATAGTGTTAATGATAATATTTATATAAAGCATAGTGGATTGAAATATTTATTAAATAGATTATTCATTTAAATTAAGGAACAGAATGATTCCAAAATAAATAAATAAAAAGATTTGTTTAAGTAAACCATTGAATAATTCCACTACCCGAGAAAATTGGTTGATTTAAAATAATATATATAATCCACCCTTTTACCTTAAAAAGGGGATGCATTAATGATTAGTACTTCCAAGACCACGACAGCTAGGGCTGTGGAGTGATAAGGAAGTTTGACTTTGGAAGGAGGTGGATTCCTATAAAGGGGAGAATTAACAAAGTAGTAAGGGGGATTTCGTGGGAGAACTGTGAGGTTTATTTTTTTGTGAAAAGGAGGAATGCCGAGGAGGGGGTTAACTCGAAGCTTTGAGGAGGTGGGAAACTCAAATGAAAAGACTGAGGAGGGGGTTAACTCAGCAAATGATTACCATGGAAAGGTTCGATGGAAAGCTGCTGTCGGGATTATCGGTCTGTGGGCTCGGGGGCTAGGAAATCCGTTGATTTCCTAGGGTCAGCACGATAATAGCTGATCGGCAGGGTGGACACATCATTTTGGGTTGCTAAGGTAACCTACCGAACCCACTACAGGAATCTTCTTACCTTGCTGCAAATCTACGGACTCCAGGTATTTTACTGAACAAGCTTAAGTAACAGGTATTTTCTTTTATTTCCAAATTACGTATGTTGAAAGAACTGGGTTAGAATGATGAGTCTTAAGTTGATGTTTAATTAATTTGCACAGATTTATGAACTTTTAGAAACCTGAAATATAACCGGTTGATTCTTTTCGTTAGAAAGGAAAGGGAGAAGAAAACTTGGTATTTACATGAAAAGTTTTAAGATTTGTTTATTTAATTTCAGAGACATATAAACATACAGAAAATAGACATTTAAACAGAATAGGGACCCAGTGCCGAGTGAGGGCACTACAGATGGTATCAGAGCTTGGTTCGAACTCTCGAACCTAATGGCCTACCCGAAATAGAAACTAATCGACACTAAGCAAAAATATCCATAAATCTATGTAGAACCCTATGCAGAAATATGAAATCAATGTTCGCGATTTTCCACACCTTCTTTACTAAATTATGTAACAGTAGTTTATCTGCACAAAAAAAAAAATCAGAAATAGTCAGTTACATATATATAGCCGTAGAGTAAGAATTCTCTAAACTTTATAAGAAAACAAGACATTGCATATTGGCGTAAGAAAACAAACATAAAAATTCCTTATTTAAGGAGGCCACTACGATCGTTATTTTTAAATTAAAATCGGAGAAGTATGTGTAAAAAAAAAAAAAAGACAGACAAAATCAAACGTTTAGCTCTGTTTTTCGAAAAACCATTATCTCTGTTCATTAACCCTTATGACAGATGCAATCTGGACAAAGATCATTCACCTCTATTTTACAATATTTTTCAGAATAATACGATCTATACGATCTAGAAATTGGACTTTATCTCTTTGTTCTCATTCCTTTCTGAAGAATGCGATCTGGAAAATAAGATTTATATTACTCTGTTAACTTTTGAAATGGCTAAACGCCAATCTGGAATCGGATCTTGTATTCTGTTGTATTTATTTTTGACAAAATAAATCTGTCCTTGTTTAAAAGAAATGATGGAAGGCAAGAACAAATGTGTATCTCGGTTCTTCTTCTAACCTTCCGAATATCGATATGTCTCCTCTTCACGCTTGCAAGTCCTTTCTTTATTCTACGAAAATGATAGATCAACACGTATATTTCTGATTTACTATTTCCTTTACCATTTAAATCACCAAGGCACCGATTTCTTCATCAATTATTTCTGGAATCACTTACTCGGATCGACAGATCCGACATTATGTTTCTATTGCACCTCTTGTGGCGATTTTCTTAACCTCGATCTGTCCATTCTTTGCGTCTGCAAGTCTTCTTTACGAGAATGAAAAAAAGAAAAAGAAAAAAGAAAACCCTCTTATTTCCGGTTTTGCTGTTTCCAAATTCTGTATATGAATTTGATTTCCAACAAGAATCCGCTCCTAATCGTAGCCCATCTCTGTATATGTGATTCGACTTCCAGATCTGTTAAAAGGAAAAGAATCCGATCTTCTATTCGCAAATCATCTCTGATTAGCTGTTTCGATTTCCAGATTGCTTTTGATTGCATTCATAACCCCAAAACGCCTTTCCACCATTTGGCCGATTCTCTAAACTCCATGGCAATGTGGTCTTATCTTTGCTCCCTAAACAGAAAGCGGACATACCTGTGTCTATATGAAGGAACTGAAGCTGCGCTGGGTTTCACCTTTTTCTATTCTCTGCACAAGTATTTTGCCATAGCTTCGGGCTCTTTCCCCCCCCACGGGAACCGGATTCTTCTTCTTAACCTTTAGAAGGATTTTGTGAGTCTTCTAATCTCATCATTTTATTGCCGGTGGCTTCAGCGCCATCCCCTAAACTTTGAAGTCGCAGCCTAGCAAGCCAGGCGCAGAAGGCTAGCGGGGGCTGCCCAGAATGTCACCGCGACATATAGAGGAATTGTTCGGCCGTGCCCAAGGCGACCAGCTTCTGTTATGGCATGATTTGAGATGCTTGCTGCCTCCGGAGTTAGTGTCTGCTGCACGGTGCTTAGCCCTGCTTGCATTATTGCCGATGTATAAAAACAAAAACAAAAAAAAACTTTCTTGATAAGTAACTCAATCTTCGGAGACTGTCTCTAAATCTCTCGTAACCGAGCAAATAAATCAATAAGGGACTTCAAATTCAATCCTACAATCTTTGAATTCTAACATTCCTCATAAGCTTCCTGTGCAACTAAATTGTAACATCTCCAAGGCTTGCGAATTAGTAATTTTGGTGTAAGATAAAAAAAAAGATTTGCATAAGATTAATGAAACTTCAAAGTACACTTCATTCTCGTAAGGACCAAGGTACTGAACACATTCCCTGATAATTTGAGATTAGTTAATTTGAAATACTCATCACGTATCATATTCATGAATATCTTACCGTGTAAAGGTTAACTGCATCCGGAATTGACCACAACAATGTGATCGTCACATCACATCAACATGAATATCATTGTAACAAACTAGCATGAATTATCATTGTAAGAACATTAACGTGAAATATCATTGTAACAAACTAACATGAATTACCCCTGGTCAAGATGCACCTGACCAATATGTTATAATCATCAAA
This sequence comes from Larix kaempferi, assembly GCA_027924585.1. Lineage (NCBI taxonomy): Eukaryota > Viridiplantae > Streptophyta > Pinopsida > Pinales > Pinaceae > Larix > Larix kaempferi. The sequence continues at coordinate 394,004 of BSBM01002149.1, read as the reverse complement.
TATAACATAGTACCTTTGAGAAGAAAATCATGCAACCGTCAAAAGGATCATACGCATATAAAAACCATGAAGATAACGAGACCAAGATAACGTGGTTCACCCGTACACGGGCTAGTCCACAAAAGGTGTGTGCATCTTTTATTATTCATGAAAGAGTTTTACAATAGCAACTTGATCATTGCATTACACAATTCAGCTTTTCCTCAAAGCCTTTCTGGAACAAGTCTTCTCCTTTCTATTTATCGCAGCAGGATATCAGTAAGCTTAGACAAGAAATACAATTCCAGCAACCCCTTGATTTCTCAGCAACTGAAACTGAGTTTCATGGGCATTCATGCTAACCACAAACAATACAACACTCCCATCATGCAGAGAGTTCGAACGTTCTCAGCCAACACAATATATAAGCAGAAATTACGATTTCATTTCCGGCTATCGAACCTTTACATAGATTTCTGAACAACTAAGTTTCATGATTTTATATCACGCAATCACACAATTAATAAAAGGGAAGAGCACAATCACATAGTTAACGATGTAAAGAAATAGATCCATCTCTTATTCAACTCTAAGAGCATATTCATAACGCATTCTCAAAATACAACGACCCAACAAGTTTATGGAAGCAATCAAGATTATAGAGAGCCAATAAAATGATGGAAGTGTATAAATATCCTACCCTGGAAACATATAAAAATCAACAAACTCCGGCCAAGATCTCCATCAATACTATAACTCAGAACAAGCATATCTTCCTGAGATAACATAGAAGTAAATGGATGTTTTTAAAAGATTTGACCTGGAGATTTCTTTTAGCAGCATATACAACATAAAATATAAATCTAGCCGTGTATTTATATATATATATACATTCTGATTTAGCGCCATTCTTCGGTACCTACCCAGATCTATGCATATACAGGAAGTTCCTTCCCAATCTCTCCAAGGCTTAGCAACCTGGTATAATATCTATATATGGAATCGATTTCTTATTTCATATACAATCGATTTCTAATATGAGGCAGAGTCACAATTTCCAGTGATTTCATAATACAGATCTGGAAACAAACTTTTTCACAAAGATGATTAGAGGGAGATAAGATCGATTTCTGATTTCATAGAGACTCGAATCCATTTAAATGACAGAGCAGAGTATTGACGTTTGACACGGTTCAGCAAAATAAAACTCACAAAAATATGACAGAACAGAGTATCGATTTTTGACAGGGTTCAGCAACAAACTCACACCGTCGGCATTCAAGAGTTGACCCACATTTCATCATAAAAAGATTACGGAAATAACAAGAATGAAATCGACTTCTCTGCAGACTAGATCGGTTAAATTCAGAATGGATCTACGGATGGATCTGATACAGAATAGATCTAAATCTATTTTTGATACAAAATGGATCTACGCCCCTATTTCATCCCTAAAAATTTACAGAGATAAAATGAATAGAAACGATTTCACTGCCATATAGATCCATCATTTCCTTTGTGGCAAAATACAGAAACATAAAACTACAATTAGTGATCAAACTAGGTCGCCTTTATGCCGAAGGTGGATAATTACTTCCGAGCTAAACGTATTTCAACAAGGAATGTAAAACCAGGTTTGATCTATGTGGAAAGAGATCTAAAACAAGGTAATGGAAGCGTTCATATACAGAGACGCGTACAGGTTACCCTACGATCATTTTCTAAATAGAGAGATGTAAGCAAATCGATGGTAGCGTTCCTAAAACAATTATATATATATAAGGGAAGACTATCGCGATCTCTTTATGAGCAGGCATATACCTATTTATAAGAATTCGTGGACGCAAGTGAATGAACACAGAAAAATGGGCTCGCTCCCTTCAGAACCCATTTGAGAACAGGTAACATAAGTCTGCGCCCTTCCAAACTATGAAATAACAATTATGATGGGAACATACCTTTAAAACTTTCAAAAACTGCGTAGCAAATACACTGAGGAAAGCTCAAGCCCTTTGGAGATTATGTAGCAACCACCCTAATGAGATCATACCTCTTGAACTTTAAACTGCACAACATTATAGTAAAGAAGGCTCACGATCTAGGAAGGATTTCAAACTTTGCGACCGCCAGTCATTGGGATCACGCCCTTCCCAATATATCAATATGTTGAGATCCAGCTTGTTTGGATGCAACCCTCATTCGCTCGCTCAAATGGCTCTATCGCAGAGCTACATCACTCTAACGCAAGATGGAAAGTATCTCCCCAATCAACTTGACTCGGAGTGCAGAGCTACTGAGGAGCTCTCCCCAATTAAATAAAACGGAAAAGGCCATAACTCCAACTCCACTTGAGTGCCAAGTGGTGGAAAACAACGATTTCGTTTGCAAGTGGAAGAAAACTGGAGGAAACACATCCGAAGAGAATCTCGGTAGGTAAGGAGAATGTCCCCTTCACCGAAGTTGGATTCCTCCTTTTAAGGAGCACTAACACTTAAATACAACCGCTAACTAATTACATCAAGTGTTCCACGTTGCTCAACATGGGGAGCTCGAGATAAACTGGATTTTAAAATATATGCTAACACATGACCCATGATAAATATACCATCCTCATTCCACCCTAAAATAAATGGCATTGAAAGCCACATATTATTTTATTTATTGATAGTTATATTATCCTCATTCTACTTTAGAATGAACGGCATTTTAAACCATAATTATTTATTCTCAATAAAAAGTCCCTATGGATGCCTTCATACCAATATACTTCTTCTTGGTATATCCATGTCTTAAAGTAGTACCAAATGGTACTTAGTAACTTAGTCTCACTTAGGCTTGTGGCCGTAATAACAGTTAGGATTTAAGCTATATAATTTTTTATTCGCCATTTCCTTAATACTGATCTTAATTAAATTGATAACTATAGGTTTCTCTTTAGGGAAACGTTTTCATCAAACTTCCAATAGAATTAATTAACCCTGATGACCATTCCTCTTGTTATCCCATGGTCACTGTGCATCCACATATTTTCATTTCTTCCCCCTAGTTTAGTTGTCGTCGATTAGTTGCATCACCGCCTCTTAAGTTTGCAATTTATAACCTAGCAATTAAAACTCATAAGTTACTGAGTTTACTAGTGTTCAGCAAATAAATCTATAAGGGACTTCAAATTCAATCCTACAGTCTTTGAATTCTAACATTCCTCATAAGCTTCCTGTGCAACTAAATTAAACTCGTGCTGTTTTGACCCTCCCGCTAGGGTTTTCGCTGTTTCCCCTATATACCTTTTGTTTAAACGATGATTCCCGTGCCGTCTAGAATTTGACAGAACTCCAAAAACTGTCTCCCATTGGGAAACTGCAAAGCTCCTTCATTCTACGACACTCTGCCAGGTCGAATGGATGCCACGCCCTAAACCATAGCTCAAGCGCTAAGCTCACACAAGAGCCCACACTCACCATTACAGCCCAGGCATCCACGCCTTTTGTACTGCCAGGGTTTGAGCCCGAGCTCAGCACAAAGAGGAATCGCGTGGCCAGCTGCGGAGCCCAAAGGGCCGACGCAGTCTACGCAGTCTACCCAATGCCCAAAATAAAACCTAGTCCTCCTCCTTAAATAGAGAAAGGTTGACGGTATGGCGGTTTCTGCGACGCCCATGAGGGGTTTACAAAACCACTTTTTCGTATGCGGGATGAACGAGGGATAGACACGTGTCATGGCGGGTTTCTTTACCACGACCACTAACCTCCGTTAACGCGTGTGCATGTTGCCGACACGGAATGATGGGAGAGCCGTCGATTGTCTTGTGCGGAAAGGATAAGGTCTTTTTATGTTTTGTATTGTTTTAAAAGTTTTTTTTACTAATGTCTTTAAATATTAATTTAACTTTATAAATTTTTTTTTTTTTTCTTCCAACCGAAATTTAACTTTATTAATTTAATTTAATGTCGTTTAAATATTAATATAATTTTATTAATGTTTTTTTTTTCTTTATTTAATTTAATTCATTAATTTAATTTAATGTAATTTACTTTAATTTAATTAGTTTGATGTAATGCCTTTTAAAATTAAAATTAATTTTATTAATTTAATTTAATGACTTTCGATTAAATAATTTAACTTAATCAATTTAATTTAATTCAATTTAATTAATTAATTAATTTATTATTTTATTATTTAAGTTAATTTAATTTAATTGTTGATGAAAAAAAAGGGGGGGGGGGTTTCGGCAATTTCAGATATAATGTTAGAGTATTTTATTTAAATTTAATTAAATTAAATCTCATATATATATTTATATAATGTTATAACCTAGGTAGGTTGTTAAAGAATTAAAAAGTTAATATTTAAAAGAAAATATATATATATATATATATATATATATATATATATATATATAAAGCTACTCACCAACTTGAAATTCTTAGGTCAATTATAGTAAGGTTGAAGTGATTCGGAGAAATTATATTTAGATTTTTTTTATATATATATAAAATTCAATTTATAATTTATATTGGAGGGAGAAATTTAAAATATTTAAATTTAATATATATATAAATATTTAAATTTTGGAAAAGAAATAAATAAATAAAAATATGAATATATATAGATAATTAAACAAAAAGGAGTGGTTTAAGTGGTTGGGTGAGGATCTAGGGTTTAATGAATTTAGGTATTTAATCAAATTGTCTTAGTATTTATTATATTTGACATCCCACATAAAATTAAATTCAGAAAGAAAATATAGGTAGGTGTAACTATATAAGGATAAAAAAAAAAAGAGGAAAGTTAGTGTTTCATATACAAAGCTTATTTAAATATAATTTTAAGTTTACCTTAAACTAGGTTGACAATATTATGATAAAAGAATTACATGCCGAAAGTGAGACATTTACATTTATTAATTAACACTTTACAACTATCTAGATAATTCAATTGAGTATTACCAAGAGTGGAAAATTTTACATACCAGCTAAGAAGGGAAAGTTGGTGTTTTAATCTATTAATGAAATTTCGTCCTAACTAGACTTTAACATTTTCAACGTGACACCTTCATTGCAAATTTTGACTTAATGAAAATGTTAATTTTATTACTTTTGTAGTTGCGTGTTGGTACTAAGTCTTCATTTTATTTTAATATTTTAAAATAATATAATTTTATAGGAAAACCACAAAAACATTTTCAAAATGGAAATATAAAATAAATTAGTATGAGTAATTGAACCATATATAATCCCAACTTTAATTATTTATGCAAATAATAAGAACCTTACTCTATACTCAAAATTAATATGAAATAATTTCAAATAAACATAACATTGCATATATTAAAATTTCAAGAATCACTATAAACTCATTTTATATTTGATGTTAAAAGTTGTACCCGTTTATTAAAACCATATTTTTCAATGGTTAAGTTAAAAGCAAACGTGATACTTTTTAATTAAGATCAACACAACACGTTTAATGTATAAATTATTATGGCCCTAATCATAAATTAGCTTCACATCAATTTATAAATTATTATACTCCTAATCATAAATTTATAATAAACGTTAATAACAAAAAAGGAAATTTAATATTTCACAATTATTTATTATACAAGTGGTAAAGCTAATAGTGGAAGAGAATCTTCTCAAACGAGATGAACACAACCCATTATTTCATAAATTCTTATATTAAGGATGTTATTCATATTATTTGAGAACAACTTTGTACATCGACGTTAAACCCAATAATATCGATACAATGCTTAAACATCAGTATTGGTCACACTTGATTTAACAAATACATCTAACAATAAGATTAAATGTCTCACAACTTATCATCCTAATTAATCACAACAAAAGCAGAGGTCACAATCACATTTTGTTAATGTCCCTCCTATGACTCAATTGTGTTTATTTTCATATTAAAAGTTTGATCACAATTTGGTCATTTTAACTCCCAAATTATGTGAAAATAGAGACTAGGGTATGGGATGGATTTCATGGTCGAAAATGTGGTAAAAGGGAATTGGAGAATGCACTCATGTATGAATATGCATGCATCCTCTTTACAACAGTCTCAATTCCAAATAAGCATAAACAAAATTGCGCAAACATCGATGTGTGTATATAGATAACTAGGTACAAAATACAAATTAAAGTGAAAATTCATGAACACCTCATAATCATAATTACAAATAAAATTTTCGTTTAAAATATAAATGTAATAATATACAAGTATTTTAGTAGGGAAACGTTAAGATATGAAATGTTATGTAGCTCAGAGATAGGGAGACTCAGAAAATACATTATATATTATTTTAAATGAGATAAGGGATGGAAATAAATTTGCAAGGCCTAAGGTATCCTTTTGAATCACATTAAGGAAAACACCCTGCAACTAAACTGGGAGATTGCATATAAAGCTTAATAAAAGACTATTCTCTTAAGTGGGTACATGACTTTAGAATAAATAAGTTAAATATTGGTGTAATGGTGCGAAAAGTTTTTGAGTAATTTTTTGGATTAATTATACCTAATATAGTGATGATCTTGGTTAATAATAAAAGAGCCACAAGAGTCTCAACACAGTTATCGACTTAACTCAATTAAAGCGGTTATTATGAAGTCCTAATATGAATGAACGTATTAAGTAATGACGTATTCGTTCGACTTGTAGGATCGGACTAAGGTCTTTACGAAGCACTTAAAGGTTGCTTGTGTGGGTAGGAAGAATGGTGCTGTACAAATACAATGGAATACCTGGATAAATGCTAGTAATTACCTTTGTGATATTAAGGATGGGAACAAAATTAGCTATGAAGTTCTTAAGAAATTGAAGCAGGGATGGTTTTCTCCATAGATTATATTAGTTTGAAAATAAGAATAATAAATAAACATGGTGACAATTGTGTTTTGATAAGGAATAGCCATGAAAAACCTTGTAAACGATGATAGTTCCCCTAGTATAACGATGTTACAACACTTTTGTTATTGTTTATTACCGATACAGAATCAATAATATATGACCTTACGATTTTGAGGACATGAATCTTCTTCCCTAGAGAGGTATGCAAACCTTAAGAGTCCTTGGTAGTTGCACATTGAGTGAATACAAATTATGAGTTCAAATGACCCCAATTTAAATTGTTGACTATTCCACGCCTAGTTGGATCAATAAAAGCTTTGGTAAACTCCGTCCTGTGACGCATAAACTATTCTGGATGATGTGACTTAAAGAATATTGTAAAAGGGTATGAAATAGGATACTAAGGTGGATAGAACATGATTATAACATTTAGGCATTCTAGGCATAATATTGAGATCCAACAAAAGGATTAATCTAAATGTTTCTTTAATTATTCGAATACACATCAGGGATATAAAAGAAGCAAAGCCATATTATAACACCGACATATTCGGTCAAGTCAAAGCCAAGTAAGACCAGTATGGCCAACACCTCCTACTTGCATGAATGTAGAGAGTACGTGTCAAGAATTTCCCTGCATTATTATGACCATAACTTCGGGACGAAGTTTCCTGAAGGGTGGGTGTATGTAATGCCCCATATTTTGACTAGGCCTGTTGGCGAGTTAGACCCCTTTCACTTTAATTGCTTGTAATCTATTTGACTCAGCTAGACAGAGTGAACTATATTTTCAGCATGATAGACATGATGATATGTTGCTACTGTGTTAATGATGTTACTATATTCATGCAGTTATTAAGTTATGATTAACATGAGATTCTTTTATTTCATAATGACAGTGTATGTTTGATAATCGTCGTGGAGGAAATGTGATATATATGATGTGGTAATTATGCTGTGATCGATTTAATGATTTTATGTGATAAGATAAATGATGCTGACAATATGGATCAGACAATGATAGAATGTAAAGTATATGGTGTTGTACGTGGATGCCATCCTATGATGAAATTGATAGAACTGTTATATTCCATGCATATCTGTGATACGATAAAATTGTGATGTGAAATGAATGATGTTGATGATATGGATCAATGGGTGATCGAATGGAAATGCTTGTTAAAAAAAAAAAAGTGTATCTTGCGGAATACTAACCTGTAGGACACGAGGGCTATGGGATAGCCGAGTACTTGATCTGATATACGGAGAAGAACCTATCCATGCAGTAAACCTTAGCAACCCAAAACTGATAAAACGATGACATGGACCGATAATCTCGAGAGCAGCAGAGTATGATTTGATAAGGGCGTAGGCCCAGTATGTTGAGAGGGATGGATGTGTTGCCCACCCTATGTTCCTATGATACCCGAGATCGTGGGAGGGCCGTGCTGAGACACGCTCCCCATGTATGTGTGATGACGATGGTCGGATGCCTGCTAGGAGAGGATAGGTCCGCTTTCTGTTCAGCCGACGCTATCGCTCTCAAGTTCTATGTGGTCAGGTCGTTGAGTCCGACATCCAGTTTTATACTAGTAGAGGAAGGACAGGGAGGTTGTGGCATTAGGTTAACGATGGGAGGATATGATAGTTAGTATTGTTGAGGGTTGGGCATTCATTGACCTGGAGTTAGTGGTAGTAGGTAGCCTTCCATGTACCTGATTGATTGAACAAACGTAATCATAAAAGCAATGAATTGGAATCTTAAAGGTTAACTGATAAAATAAACGATGATGTTTTAGTAATATTATGATGAATGTGTACTTGTTCGGTTTGCATAAAGTATTATGAATATTAGTTAGCTGATATGCATAGAATATATATATGACATATGTATGTAGTACATGTCTGTCTTGAGCATACTCTGGCCACGCATGCACATTATGCACATGCGCAATAGTATTGGTTTACAACATACTTATCAAGATTTAACAACGTTATAAGTATCATAGGTAACTCAATTAAGTATTTACTGAATGACCTAATTAGTAAAAGATTGTCAAGTTCCAATGTGTAAAAGAGTTAATTAGTCTCTGTGTGTGAACATGGTAATGAACGATTAAAATAAGTGTCATTAATTGCAAGTATCCTCAAGTGAAGGTGTCCTCGATATGAAGTATGATAGTTAAATACTAATACTAGAAGAGTACACTATGTAATTGTTGATGATGGTTAAGTAAACCATTAATTACATTTCATTACTTATACCTAGAGGTATTAGGTTGACACTTGTCAATTAAACAAATAGATATTTTAATTATTATTCACAATTAATTTAATCACTATTATTATTAATCATTATTGTTATTAATATTATTATTAAATTAATAATAATAGTGTTAATGATAATATTTATATAAAGCATAGTGGATTGAATGATTTATTAAATAGATTATTCATTTAAATTAAGGAACAGAATCATTCAAAAATAAATAAATAAAAAGATTTGTTTAAGTAAACCATTGAATAATTCCACTACCCGAGAAAATTGGTTGATTTAAAATAATATATATAATCCACCCTTTTACCTTAAAAAGGGGATGCATTAATGATTAGTACTTCCAAGACCACGACAGCTAGGGCGGTGGAGTGATAAGGAAGTTTGACTTTGGAAGGAGGTGGATTCCTATAAAGGGGAGAATTAACAAAGTAGTAAGGGGGATTTCGTGGAAGAACTGTGGCGTTTATTTTTTTGTGAAAAGGAGGAATGCCGAGGAGGGGGTTAACTCGAAGCTTTGAGGAGGTGGGAAACTCAAATGAAAAGACTGAGGAGGGGGTTAACTCAGCAAATGATTACCATGGAAAGGTTCGATGGAAAGCTGCTGTCGGGATTATCGGTCTGTGGGCTCGGGGGCTAGGAAATCCGTTGATTTCCTAGGGTCAGCACGATAATAGCTGATCGGCAGGGTGGAGACATCATTTTGGGTTGCTAAGGTAACCTACCGAACCTACTACAGGAATCTTCTTACCTTGCTGCAAATCTACGGACTCCAGGTATTTTACTGAACAAGCTTAAGTAACAGGTATTTTCTTTTTTTTCCAAATTACGTATGTTGAAAGAACTGGGTTAGAATGATGAGTCTTAAGTTTATGTTTAAATAATTTGCACAGATTTATGAACTTTTAGAAACCTGAAATATAACCGGTTGATTCTCTTCATTAGAAAGGAAAGGGAGAAGAAAACTTGGTATTTACATGAAAAGTTTTAAGATTTGTTTATTTAATTTCAGAGACATATAAACATACAGAAAACAGACATTTAAACAGAATAGGGACCCAAAGCCGAGTGAGGGCACTACATCTTTGTACCCCATTTTTTTTATCTTCACTTGTAAATAATCGTTTTGTTTGGATTTCGTCTTCTGAACCAAACGAAGGTAGAATAGGCTAAGCATCGGTCATTTTGTAAATGTAATATGCTGCACTAGTCTTCCCCGGAAGCTGCTGTTGACTTATCGTTTCACAAGTATAACCTGTGGGCAAACTGGTTTCGTCCACGAAGATTGACACGTTCCACCATCTACACGAACTGCAATGGAGAATATCGTGGGCCTGAAACATCTTAATACCCTCTCCACCAATGCTTCCAAATCACAATCCTTGGGATCATAACCCATCGCCTCAAAGCTTCCATAACTGAAGCCATCCTCGGGAGTTACATGAATTGTAGAAAAAGCTGGTCCTTCAATTGAATTCATGGAGTAGCCGCATGGATGAAATTCAAAATCACAGATTTCCGCCTCCTGAAGAATTTGGGATATACCGGATTCAAGAGTCATTTCTGCCGCACAATTACATCTATCCTTGTAAAACAGAGAAGCCTGCCAGTCATCAGTCGAGGCCAAGTAGATATGCCAGTTATAATACGTTGCAGAATTTCCCATAACAAAAGCCATGCCACCCGATCCAAGAGTTCCAAAGTACTTGTCCAGATATGACACTTCCTCGGAGAAGCTGCGGTGAGGAAATGACTGGGCTCCAGGAAACATGAATGTTCCTCAACTGTATTTAACATTTTTTACCGAGAGAGACAAGCTGCTTGCATTGCTTAATATCAGAGGGATGGAAAGGAGCAGTTTGGTAGTCCCACAGGTTTTGAGAATGATCTTGAATGGATAAACAAACAGACTCGACTCTGACAGCACATATGAATCAAAATACTCACTAGAGAGCTCATCAACGATGGTGCATTCAGCTGCTTTGAGCATTTCGTCCAATTGCATTCGGCTGAGTGACCGAAGGCCCCTTCTTTCCGAGTGAGTAAAAAATGAGTCTGCAAAGAACTCAATCTCTAGCCATTTTTCAAATCCTTCAAATCCAATTGCTGTGGTCGGGGCAACTGGTTCCTGACCAGCCACCAACATTTTCAATTGTAGAAAGGGGGAGACGTTAACTTCTTGATTGATTTCTGGATTGAGAAAGTAGCGGAAGAAATTGGAGTTTAAAACAGGCAGTTTTCCAAAGCGTCTAAGCAGAAATTGCCACTCTACTCGAGGGGAGAGCCGATCGGACAGCAGTGAAGTGGAGCTACACACCAGTTCCTGGCGATCTATATTTAACTTTTAAGCCTAGGAAACCCACAAGAAAATACTATATTAGTATGGCTTTCGGAGGCACGGAAATTACACAGGCATTTGCACAGTACGATTGGATTTGGATCACGGGCATTGTAAGGCGCTATACATATAGACGCCAGGATAGTTTGGGCCGACGTGGGAAACAAGAGTGACCCAGCCCAACTTCTAAAGAAGCCAAGAGTAGGTTTTTTTTTTTTTTTTTCTACTCAAGTTTGTCTCACGTGTTTAATATATAGCTCAAATATATTTAATTTATAATTTACACTCATTGAAAATTAATGTTAATTTTAATACGGTTTACAGTAATTAAAAGAAACAATATGTTTAATTTAAAAAGTTTGAATTAACACCATCACATTTGTGGAGTTCCCTGCCATTATTATTATTTGAAAGAAAAGAAAAATTAGATGTTGGTATTGTCCCTTCAGGGTTAGGTCTTCATGATTAGTTGATAGTATTACAAAATTTAATTTGTCTCATGTATCATTGTATAAATATAATATCTCGTTATTTGCAATAATTTATTTAAACTCTTGCACAAGAGGAAGAATTATTCATAATTCTGGAATACATCTCCATTGTATTATATTGTTAGTTATTTTTCATATGTATTAATTATTTGTATGATATCTTTGTTATTATTCAGTATCTTTTTCTTCTTTAAATTTTGCAAGATGTTGATGATGATGTTGAATTAAAGATATAACAAATAATTGATAAACTTAAAGTACAAGTATTAAACTTATAACAATCTTCATTATAAATTTTATTATAGATCAAATAAAAGAAATTATGAAAAAGATAATGGAGCCTTTTCAAACTAAAAATAAAGTGCTTAGATTTGTATATTGATTTTCACACACATGCGTGCAATGGGACAAGCTTTTATGGAATGTATTGTACACCTAATATATCATGGTTATTTTGGTTGAGGACTTGAAGGTTATATTTTATAATCCAAAGGAGGGTAAATTTTGTTAAACTTTGTAAACAAAGCAACTAAAGTGGATGATTATGTTTTGTCCCACAAGCATAGAAGAAAACATGTTTCCTCCTGAAATGTCATAGGAAATTTTATGTATATAATATACTTGTATAGGAAATGTATTTACATTGATAACTCCTTGGTGCTCAATGTACGTGGTAGGATAACTTGGATAAGAAGTGACGCCTATACAATTATGGTATTGTTGGCACCACCTTAATGTTGCTAGTCACAATGAGAATCAAAACTAGAAAAGTAAACAGATACATAAATGATATCATCCTAGCATTAAAATGTGAATCTATAAATTGCCCAAAAAAGAAATAGTGTCCGGGTTCAATAATGAAGGGAACACAATTCACGATTTAATTTATTTACCCAAAACGATAGCCTTAGTCAATTTTGGAATGATGTATTTTTAGTTTTGATTGTATAGGTTTTTTAACTATGCATTCCATCATAGTCTATATTTACGTATAGGGTTCATATTTTACAACGGATTAACCATTGCACCTATTGACAAGGCTATTTAGCTCAAGGGTTTAGTAAAGGAAGAGTGCCACACTACTATACTTTTGACACTTATACTATCAATCTACTTCATACTCATTTGAGCTAGATTTTGTGCACTGTTATCCCGGTCCCTTCAATTCATGAGCTCGACAAGTACTTCTAATAAGTTCATATTAAAAATATAATACACAATAGCTTCTATAAAGTTTCCATGTTTCCAAAATCGTAGAGATTATATTAAGGTTTATTTAACATTTGAATATTTCCTACCAATAATAATCAATCCATTCATGAATCTACTTGAATCGATTACAAAGTCTATTTCTTACCCCTTGAATGTTGTGAGAAACGACTTGAATATACATCCGATCTACTGCACAACTTTGGTTAGTCCAAGTACTACTCCTTTTTAACCTTACACATTTTGTTTACATGCATTTTCATTATCTCATATAAGCCAACTACATATAAAGCATACCACAATAACACGTACTAACATTTCTATCAATGTACCTTAACATCCACATATGCTAATGAATTTGCTAACAAAGGTAGCCAAAAATATACAATATAAACCCAATGATCAATACAATCAATATAGCACCACACATATATATATGAGAATAACAAAGGTAACCACGACAATATACATTTATATTATTGACATCTTCTAATAACAATAAAACATTAAAAAATACTTATTTGGATCAATAAAGTCATGTGTCTTAGGGCATGACTGCAACTTTCCACCCAAACATAAGTTCTTTGTCCGGCCCTAGAGACTACCCCTGAGCTGGGAAAGAATCCACTAGATAGGAGAATAACTTTAAGGAAAGCCCTCCCACTCTCATCTAACACCTAGTCCTTAATCATGCATCAAGTATGAATATCTTATTTAATTATAGGTTAATATACTGTACCCCAAGGTATAAGTCTCCGCATTTCTTCCATCTTGTCTATGCATACTATGCTTTGCTCATTTATTACCAATGCTAAAGTGTCCTTCCCTCACCTTGTACACACTTCAGAATATGTAAAAGTTTTATGTATATAAGAACCTTGCAGGTAAAGAATGGGCCAATTCCATTCCACACGAAATTTCACACATCAAAATATATATAATTATATATATATATATATATATATATAATTACTTGCACGCAAGGAAAAGGGCCTACACCCCTCCCACAAAGGTCACTTTTGAGTGTGGATAAACACACAACACTAGTAATTCAAAATGCAACGCAAGAATGGGAAGCGCCCCCCTACAAAACTCCAACTCTTTGAGCTGCAATCAAAACACAAAGCAAATGATAAAAAAAGATATGATAGAGATGTGGGTTGCGCCCTCCCTCTAGATCACTTGCATAATGATTAACTGCAGCGAAGAGAGGTACGAAAACTACACAACGAATGAAAAAGACAGCGAAATCAATCACAATCTTTGCGAATGGAAAGTGTCGCTCTTCCAAAATTTCCATCCACAAGAACAAATTACATTCTAGAGACAGAGATAATAAATGTACATAAGCAAAGAAATTATCTAAGGATCCACGATGGTTACGTCCTCTTTAATCTCTCCACTAGAGAGGTATGTAATATATATATATATATATCATTCGATACTTGCAAATCAAAAGGTTTGGGCCGCCTCCCTTTCCCCACATCCCACACAGTCGAGCTTGATAGAAAGAATAGATATATTAACTGTTCAAAATAGAAAACTCACCTTCCGCCCTTGGTTCATAACTCTACAAGCTTGATGACGAATATATATATATATATATAAAATGAGCTAGCATCCAAATTATAACATATCTATTTGAAATCCTTGTTATTTTTCACTCTCTTTTTTTCTTTAAATTTTACAAGATGTTGATGATGATGTTCAATTAAAGATATGTGACAACTTTATTTATATATTTTTAATCTCCTTGTAGAAAATTCTATGTGGTAAAATTTATTTGAAGCTATATTGCTTTACAAACATTACAACAAAATAAAAATAAAAACTATAATCTAGATAAATAATTGATCAACATAATTGAAACAGATAACAATATTCACTATAAATTTTATTATAGATCAAATAAAGCAAATTAGGACGAAGACCGCATTTTCAGAGAAAAAATAAAGTGCATAGATTTGTGTATTGATTTTCACACACATGTGTGCAATGGGAGAAACTTCCATGGAATGTATTGTACACCTAATATATCAAGGTTTGTTTGGTTGGGGACTTGAAGGTTAAAGTTTTGAATCCAAAGGAAGGTAAATTATGTTAAACTTTGTAAACAAAGCAGCTAAAGTGGATGATTATGTTTTGTCCAACAAACATAGAAGAAAACATGTTTCCTCGTGAAAGGTCATAGGAGATGTATGTATATAATATACTTGTAAAGGAAATGTATATACATTGATAACTCCTTGGTGCTCAATGTTTGTGGTAGGATAACTTGGATACGAAGTGATGACTATACAATTATGGTATTGTTGGCACCACCTTAATGTTGTTAGTCACAATGAGAATCAAAACTAGAACAGTAAACCGGTATAGAAATGATATCATCCTAGCATTAAAATGTGAATCTATAAATTGTCTCAAAAAGAAATAGTGCTTGGGTTCGTTACTAAAGGGAACACCATTCACCATTTAATTTATTTACCCAAAACTGCAAAGATTACTACAACTAAGTTATGTCATATCTAGTATACCATAATTTCAAATAGGAATAGGTTACACTATGGTATAAACAATAATCTTGTCTATAAATAAAAATGTCGATAGCATTAATCTATTTTGGAATGATGTATTTTTAGTTTTCATTGTATAGTTTTTTGAACTATGCATTCCATCACACTCCATATTTACATATAGGGTTCATATTTTACAATGGTTTAACCATTGGAATTATAGGCAAGACTATTTAGTTTGCGTTTAGTAAAGGAGGAGTGTCGCACTACTATACTTCGAGGCTTATGAACTTATACAATCAATCTAATTCATACTCATTTGAGATAGAGATTGTACGTTGGTATCCTCGATCCCGCGCTCGACGATTTTTAATTGTATGAATGGAGTTAATTCCATGTAGTTACCTTGAGGTATGGACTTTCAAGCATGGTAGATATTTTGATGAGTTTTCTTGAGATGGATAGTTTTGGGAACACAAGGCCTTGCGACATAGATTAGTAGGCACCAAGAATCCTTTATGGACTACTTATGCTTTCTCTTTGAGTGTTTTATGTTCAATATCTCTTCCTCAAGAACATAAAATTGGGGTTTCCCATGGAGGGTTTCAAGCTTGATTTCAGCGTTTTAACAAATGATAACTCTAGATGGAGTGTTTATCATATATCGACATTCTTTTGTAAAATTTTTGTTCACAAGAATACCAATTTTAACTTGACCATTCAACTAGCTTCCTTCTAGTTATTGGATTTTTCTCACTTCAATTCTTGCATTTTGTTTTCTACAAGTTGATGGATAAGTTCTAAGACTATCCATTCTTTCTCTTCATAGTGTTTGCACAATTCTTCGATGCTAATCCTTTCCGAGGTAAATATTTCAACAATTGCATTTCACATTATTGATATAAATACATAAATATATATATATATATACAGAGAGAGAGATAAAGAGAGAAAATATCCACTTTTTAGTACTACTATACATGTTTTTAATCTCGGTTGGTGTACTTATCTATTCCAGGTGTGTTATTTACTCTAGGGAATGAATTGTTGGTGGAGGACTTTAGGGTCATTGCCAAAGTAAATATTATTATTTTCTCATAGTTATAAATATATGTAGTAAAATCTATATTATTTTGTTTTATCTAAATTAATATGATTTATTTAAGTTTAGATTACATTATTTAATTGCACGTTTAAGTTTGCTAAAAAATAGAACATGAATAATTCCATAGCATAAATCAGATTTCATTTACTATTATGTGTAAATAAAAGAATAGCATTTTTTCTTTTTCTTTTTCCATATAAGTAGAAAAAATATAAATATTGTGGACCTAATGTTGAGCTCACCATAAAAAAGGAAAGATAAATTGATGTTTCTACTCTATAAACTGTTTAAATATGGTTTCTCTCCTAGAGTGCTAATATATGTGGCTATGAAAATAGTTTCCATCTTTAGGTTCATGAGGACTAACATCTCTAAACATTTTTTTTGAAGTCAAAATGACCTTTAGTTTTGCTAGTTTTATTTAATATAAATATTGTAAACAAATTTAATAATTAGATACTTTTCTAATAAGGAGTGACTCTAACAATAAAACATAATTTTAAATTATTCCATTTTTTTCTTAGAAAATCTCATAAAATGAAAATTAATGAGCGATATGAAATAAAATTATTTGCTTTCCAAAATACAAACTGATTTGGGAATGTCCACAAACCACCCAACCATCATCTAAGACTTGTAACTTTATCCGAAAAGGACACCCACAAAACAAACCGTGATAATACCAGAACGAAATTAACTCAACTCAAATAGTTCCATTATACACAAACTTTCGGCCCATAACTACAATGAGATAAAAAAGTACCCTATTGTGAGTGCCACACCTAACATTCGCAATGCTCACAATTGTGTTCTTCTCAATGCTCACAATTGTGTGCATGGTGAGTCTTTTACATGGTCTCCGCTTGTTCAAGAAAACAATGTTTACCACTCCAAAATATTAATATTGATAGTTACTCTTAATGCCCGCCTCAAGCCACACCTTCATGTGCTCTTCAGTATGATCACGGAGAGTCCAAAATCTTTACTCTAAGACTTTATCATGTAGCTTACAGAGGTATCAAAACATTTTTAAATTTGGGCATGAGCTGAAATCCTACCTTGAAGTGTATACCGATTTCATCTCAAAATATCAAAGATAAATGTCTTTAGAGGAAAGAAAGTGAATGGAGTATTGTTTTACATAGTTGCTAGATGGACGAAATTTTATTGACCAGTGTGAGTCTCACATTCGTTGATGCAATCTTGACTATGTTTAGTTGAAGGAAGACTAATGTGTGGTAATGGATTCCACACACAAATTATAATAGTTTGTATTGGTGCGTGCTTGAAGGTCACACGCTTGAATCCAAGAGGGGGTAACATACGTACACCTTTGTACAATAAGCTATTAATTGATTTTTATCCTTGAAGGTCACGGGTTTTAATCTGGTATATACACCTTTATAAAACAAATAGTCAATTCATTCCCCATTAGAGACTATTTATCCGAGGGGACCCTCATACATCAATTTTAATCTAATTAAACTGCAACTTTAAATTGGTTACTGTCTATCCCCCACAGCGGGTGACAAGTGTGGGCCAACCAAGAGATCTGGTGGATAGACACAAGGCTAGACACGTTCACGCGCCAACAAAGAGGCCGGACACATACCCGCTCGAGTCATCCCCGCATCTCTGGAAGTCATCATAAAGCGGGAAAGGAATACCGTCAGCTTGCGAAGTACTGCCGATTAACCACTCCTGCATCCGGTTGGTCTTGTCTTTGTGTTTTGGTTTGACTCTGAGCAATGTCCATTACTCCCATGAAGAAATTCGAGTGGGGCAGTATGCACACACTCATGATAAGGGAAGACACAAAGAGGAAGGAGGTCCATACATCCCCGGGAGAAAGGAGAAGCTGCAAATGTTTACACAGAGCTTGGAACACCGTGCAAATCTCTCTCCTGAAAATTTTCATTGTTCGTGGAATATTGTCATCTGTTCAGCTCGCAGCTGAAGCAAAAATGCCACCCACAAAGAGAAGTTATACCACGCACAAGTCCAAACACACAGGCCCTTATCCCGGCCCACCGGTGCATTTCCATGCATGACATAGTGGGGAAGGCCCGTCGTTACACGAAAGAAATCCCAAAGCAAGCTTAGGAGGACATTAAAGAAGATTAAGAGGATGCTCAGTTGCCTCGAGGCTGTCTTTCGAGTACATAAATCAGGAATGAATTCAAAGCTCTGGTTTGGGACCCGGGAACAACAGAGGTCGCGCCACCCTTTACCAAAGGACCCTCGATTATCATTGGATGTAAAATTCGGTTATGGGTAAGACCCTGTTAGAAAAAGGAGAATCTCATGTGGAAATCCTTTTGCAGCAAAATTAGATGGTTGGCTATTTCAGGAAGATCCACCAAAATCAATAGCAAATTTCCCATCGGTTGAACATTTAGCTCGGTTGTTTGTTTTGCGTATGTCTTCATTTTTGGTTTTGATATGTCATTACAGTTAGTGCTATTGTTTTTAATTTCATGGCAATCTACCTTTGTAGAGTGGATAGCAAATCTCAGACTTTCTAGTACAGTCTTGTTTCCTTTCGGGGAAGAATGCTGAAAGTTTGATTTTGGGTTTGTTTTTCTGTATTTGTTTCTAATTGCAATATAAAGAACTACCCTAACTTACCAAAAAAAAAATTGGTTGCTATCTAAATGATAAACAAAAGTTAAATTATTCTTATTATTATTATTATTATTATACCTTTTCTAGTAGTTTAAGTCTATCATTCTAAGGTTAGTAGTTATATGATTTAAATATATCTATTGTTTCTTCTCCAAGAATACACATTAAAAGATTATATAAAAACACAATAAATGTATTATATAGTTAATATTTATACACATAATTAAAACATTCTTTTCTATTTATAAAATGAAAGTTAATGTTTTATATTTGTTGTATTATGTTAAATTCACATTAAAAAAATAGATTCCATTAAAATAATTTTTCAAAAAATTTTTGTTTATGATTAAAACTAAAACATGTAGACGTAGCAGAAAAGAAAACTTCAAATATGCATAAAACTTGATATCTTTGTATTCCATTTTCTTTTTCGCATTGCAAATAAATTGTCGTTTTTGGCGTTTTACTTCTGAAGGAAATGAAGGAAGAATAAACTGAATCCTCCCGAGACAAATAGGATCCTAGCAGAAACTTCGTCCCCATTTTTTTTATCTTCACTAGTAAATAATCGTTTTGTTTGGCTTTCGTCTTCTGAACCAAATGAAGGTAGAATAGGCTCAGCATCGGTCATTTTGTAAATGTAATATGCTGCACTAGTCTTCCCCGGAAGCTGCTGTTGACTTATCGTTTCACAAGTATAACCCTGTGGGCAAACTGGTTTCGTCCACGAAGATTGACACGTTCCACCATCTACACGAACTGCAATGGAGAATATCATGGGCCTGAAACATCTTAATACCCTCTCCACCAATGCTTCCAAATCACAATCCTTGGGATCATAACCCATCGCCTCAAAGCTTCCATAACTGAAGCCATCCTCGGGAGTTACATGAATTGTAGAAAAAGCTGGTCCTTCAATTGAATTCATGGAGTAGCCGCATGGATGAAATTCAAAATCACAGATTTCCGCCTCCGGAAGAATTTGGGATATACCGGATTCAAGAGTCATTTCTGCCGCACAATTACATCGATCCTTGTAAAACAGAGA
Organism: Larix kaempferi; assembly: GCA_027924585.1. Lineage (NCBI taxonomy): Eukaryota > Viridiplantae > Streptophyta > Pinopsida > Pinales > Pinaceae > Larix > Larix kaempferi. The sequence continues at coordinate 373,566 of BSBM01002149.1, read as the reverse complement.
AGCCTGCTTGCGGTCTAGCTGGGTCATGCACATCTCCAGTGTAAAAATTGGTTCAGTCGCAACCTTAGATGTAAAATCATCAGTCGAGGCCAAGTAGATATGCCAGTTATAATACGTTGCAGAATTTCCCATAACAAAAGCCATGCCACCCGATCCAAGAGTTCCAAAGTACTTGTCCAGATATGACACTTCCTCGGAGAAGCTGCGGTGAGGAAATGACTGGGCTCCAGGAAACATGAATGTTCCTCGACTGTATTTAACATTTTTTACCGAGAGAGACAAGCTGCTTGCATTGCTTAATATCAGAGGGATGGAAAGGAGCAGTTTGGTAGTCCCACAGGTTTTGAGAATGATCTTGAATGGATAAACAAACAGACTCGACTCTAACAGCACATATGAATCAAAATACTCACTCGAGAGCTCATCAACGATGGTGCATTCCGCTGCTTTGAGCATTTCGTCCAATTGCATTCGGCTGAGTGACCGAAGGCCCCTTCTTTCCGAGTGAGTAAAAAATGAGTCTGCAAAGAACTCAATCTCTAGCCGTTTTTCAAATCCTTCAAATCCAATTGCTGTGGTCGGGGCAACTGGTTCCTGACCAGCCACCAACATTTTCAATTGTAGAAAGGGGGAGACGTTAACTTGATTGAGTTCTGGATTGAGAAAGTAGCGGAAGAAATTGGAGTTTAAAACAGGCAGTTTTCCAAAGCGTCTAAGCAGAAATTGCCACTCTACTCGAGGGGAGAGCCGATCGGACAGCAGTGAAGTGGAGCTACACACCAGTTCCTGGCGATCTATATTTAACTTTTAAGCCTAGGAAACCCACAAGAAAATACTATAGTAGTATGGCTTTCGGAGGCACGGAAATTACACAGCCATTTGCACAGTACGATTGGATTTGGATCACGGGCATTGTAAGGCGCTATACATATAGACGCCAGGATAGTTTGGGCCGACGTGGGAAACAAGAGTGACCCAGCCCGGCTTCTAAAGAAGCCAAGAGTTGGTTCTTTTTCTTTTTTTTTTTCTACGCAAGTATGTCTCACGTGTTTAATATATAGCTCAAATATATTTAATTTATAATTTACACTCATTGAAAATTAATGTTAATTTTATTACGGTTTACAGTAATTAAAAGAAACAATATGTTTAATTTAAAAAGTTTGAATTAACACCATCACATTTGTGGAGTTCCCTGCAATTATTATTATTTGAAAGAAAAGAAAAATTAGATGTTGGTATTGTCCCTTCAGGGTTAGGTCTTCATGATTAGTTGATAGTATTACAAAATTTAATTTGTCTCATGTATCATTGTATAAATATAATATCTAGTTATTTGCAATAATTTATTTAAACTCTTGCACAAGAGGAAGAATTATTCATAATTCTGGAATACATCTCCATTGTATTATATTGTTAGTTATTTTTCATATGTATTAATTATTTGTATGATATCTTTGTTATTATTCACTATCTCTTTTTTCTTTAAATTTTGCAAGATGTTGATGATGATGTTGAATTAAAGATATAACAAATAATTGATAAACTTAAAGTAGAAGTATTAAACTTATAACAATCTTCATTATAAATTTTATTATAGATCAAATAAAAGAAATTATGAAGAAGATAATGGAGCCTTTTCAAACTAAAAATAAAGTGCTTAGATTTGTATATTGATTTTCACACACATGCGTGCAATGGGACAAGCTTTTATGGAATGTATTGTACACCTAATATATCATGGTTATTTTGGTTGAGGACTTGAAGGTTATATTTTATAATCCAAAGGAGGGTAAATTTTGTTAAACTTTGTAAACAAAGCAACTAAAGTGGATGATTATGTTTTGTCCCACAAGCATAGAAGAAAACATGTTTCCTCCTGAAATGTCATAGGAAATTTTATGTATATAATATACTTGTATAGGAAATGTATATACATTGATAACTCCTTGGTGCTCAATGTACGTGGTAGGATAACTTGGATAAGAAGTGATGCCTATACAATTATGGTATTGTTGGCACCACCTTAATGTTGCTAGTCACAATGAGAATCAAAACTAGAAAAGTAAACAGATACATAAATGATATCATCCTAGCATTAAAATGTGAATCTATAAATTGCCCAAAAAAGAAATAGTGTCCGGGTTCAATAATGAAGGGAACACAATTCACGATTTAATTTATTTACCCAAAACGATAGCCTTAGTCAATTTTGGAATGATGTATTTTTAGTTTTGATTGTATAGGTTTTTTAACTATGCATTCCATCATAGTCTATATTTACGTATAGGGTTCATATTTTACAACGGATTAACCATTGCACCTATTGACAAGGCTATTTAGCTCAAGGGTTTAGTAAAGGAAGAGTGCCACACTACTATACTTTGACACTTATACTATCAATCTACTTCATACTCATTTGAGCTAGATTTTGTGCACCGTTATCCCGGTCCCTTCAATTCGTGAACTCGACAAGTACTTCTAATAAGTTCATATTAAACATATAATACACAATAGCTTCTATAAAGTTTCCATGTTTCCAAAATCGTAGAGATTATATTAAGGTTTATTTAACATTTGAATATTTCCTACCAATAATAATCAATCCATTCATCAATCTACTTGAATCGATTACAAAGTCTATTTCTTACCCCTTGAATGTTGTGAGAAACGACTTGAATATACATCCGATCTACTGCACAACTTTGGTTAGTCCAAGTACTACTCCTTTTTAACCTTACACATTTTGTTTACATGCATTTTCATTATCTCATATAAGCCAACTACATATAAAAGCATACCACAATAACACGTACTAACATTTCTATCAATGTACCTTAACATCCACATATGCTAATGAATTTGCTAACAAAGGTAGCAAAAAATATACAATATAAACCCAATGATCAATACAATCAATATACCACCGCACATATATATATGAGAATAACAAAGGTAACCACGACAATATACATTTATATTATTGACATCTTCTAATAACAATAAAACATTAAAGAATACTTATTTGGATCAATAAAGTCATGTGTCTTAGGGCATGACTGCAACTTTCCACCCAAACATAAGTTCTTTGTCCGGCCCTAGAGACTACCCCTGAGCTGGGAAAGAATCCACTAGATAGGAGAATAACTTTAAGGAAAGCCCTCCCACTCTCATCTAACACCTAGTCCTTAATCATGCATCAAGTATGAATATCTTATTTAATTATAGGTTAATATACTGTACCCCAAGGTATAAGTCTCCGCATTTCTTCCATCTTGTCTATGCATACTATGCTTTGCTCATTTATTACCAATGCTAAAGTGTCCTTCCCTCACCTTGTACACACTTCAGAATATGTAAAAGTGTTATGTATATAAGAACCTTGCAGGTAAAGAATGGGCCAATTCCATTCCACACGAAATTTCACACATCAAAATATATATAATTATATATATATATATATATAATTACTTGCACGCAAGGAAAAGGGCCTACACCCCTCCCACAAAGGTCACTTTTGAGTGTGGATAAACACACAACACTAGTAATTCAAAATGCAACGCAAGAATGGGAAGCGCCCCCCTACAAAACTCCAACTCTTTGAGCTGCAATCAAAACACAAAGCAAATGATAAAAAAAGATATGATAGAGATGTGGGTTGCGCCCTCCCTCTAGATCACTTGCATAATGATTAACTGCAGCAAAGAGAGGTACGAAAACTACACAACGAATTAAAAAGACAGCGAAATCAATCACAATCTTTGCGAATGGAAAGTGTCGCTCTTCCAAAATTTCCATCCACAAGAACAAATTACATTCTAGAGACAGAGATAATAAATGTACATAAGCAAAGAAATTATCTAAGGATCCACGATGGTTACGTCCTCTTTAATCTCTCCACGAGAGAGGTATGTAATATATATATATATATATATCATTCGATACTTGCAAATCAAAAGGTTTGGGCCACCTCCCTTTCCCCACATCCCACACAGTCGAGCTTGATAGAAAGAATAGATATATTAACTGTTCAAAATAGAAAACTCACCCTCCGCCCTTGGTTCATAACTCTACAAGCTTGATGACGAATATATATATATGTATATATAATGAGCTAGCATCCAAATTATAACATATCTATTTGAAATCCTTGTTATTATTCACTATCTTTTTTTCTTTAAATTTTACAAGATGTTGATGATGATGTTCAATTAAAGATATGTGACAACTTTATTTATATATTTTTAATCTCCTTGTAGAAAATTCTATGTGGTAAAATTTATTTGAAGCTATATTGCTTTACAAACATTACAACAAAATAAAAATAAAAACTATAATCTAGATAAATAATTGATCAACATAATTTAAACAGATAACAATATTCACTATAAATTTTATTATAGATCAAATAAAGCAAATTAGGACGAAGACCGCATTTTCAGAGAAAAAATAAAGTGCATAGATTTGTGTATTGATTTTCACACACATGTGTGCAATGGGAGAAACTTCGATGGAATGTATTGTACACCTAATATATCAAGGTTTGTTTGGTTGGGGACTTGAAGGTTAAAGTTTTGAATCCAAAGGAAGGTAAATTATGTTAAACTTTGTAAACAAAGCAGCTAAAGTGGATGATTATGTTTTGTCCAACAAACATAGAAGAAAACATGTTTCCTCGTGAAAGGTCATAGGAGATGTATGTATATAATATACTTGTAAAGGAAATGTATATACATTGATAACTCCTTGGTGCTCAATGTTTGTGGTAGGATAACTTCGATACGAAGTGATGACCATACAATTATGGTATTGTTGGCACCACCTTAATGTTGTTAGTCACAATGAGAATCAAAACTAGAACAGTAAACCGGTATAGAAATGATATCATCCTAGCATTAAAATGTGAATCTATAAATTGTCTCAAAAAGAAATAGTGATTGGGTTCGTTACTAAAGGGAACACCATTCACCATTTAATTTATTTACCCAAAACTGCAAAGATTACTGTAACATCCCTCTACCACACCTACCCTTATCTAATTAGAAAGAATGTACACGATTTCTGGTGAGAACCTCAAGGCCAAGGCCCCACTAGATAACCTTGCAAGCATTATTAATTATTTCCTAAATTGTAATGATAATTCATCGACTAAGAGACCGATCTTTTCGTCGCAACTAAGTGATGGGCAAGTGAAGCCACTAGGGGAAAGGCGAAGGGCGTGACATCCTTCAAAAGTCTGATAATAGATTATAGATGTCATCTCAGTGCCATGAGCACTTGAAGAAGAGTAAGTGGTTTATAGGTCAACCTCAAATATTATATCGTTATCATAGTTTGAGAGAATAGTTACTCAAGGCAACCTCTTAAATATGTTATATAATAATTATTGGAGGGTTTTGCCTTTCTTTCATATAAATGGATCAATTAAGAGATTCATAGGCATTTAATTATAGTATATTAATAAAGATATATATATATATATATTAGATAAAGTTATATATGTATATATATAAATATACGTTACAATATGATTAGTAAAACACTAACATGCACACTTGCATTGGAAGGCAATCTCATATGAGCAAACACTTAGTAAAAAGGGATATTCGTGGATGTGGGGAATCTCGATGAGATAATCGTGGAAGTTTGCCTTCTTAAGGGAGAAAACAGTTTCTCTAAACTACCACTTAAGGGGTATTCGTAGATATGGGGAATCTCGATGAGATAATCGTGGAAGTTTGTCTCGTTAAGGGGGAAAACAGTTTCTCTAAACTGCCACTTGTCCCGCGCTGAGCAGGAATAACATCGGCTGAAGATTTAGGAGGAAGGAGATAGAGTAGGGGAATGGGTCTCTGCTAAAGATTTTGAAGGGAGTCTTTGCGATGAGAGGGGGAATTCATCTTTCTAAATTGTGATCACGGGTTGCTGTACTGTAAGAATGCATCTCTCAGGGATTTTATATTAACATCCTCTGCGAGGAAGGCGATCGAGGAAGGGGAAGATAAACCAGACTGTGTGTAGAGTTTTGGGCGCTCTAGATCTGTAAGTTAGGTACATAGTGAGAGAGGAGAAGGGGGCCCCAAATCTGTAATAACGCACATCGGGGAAATGGAAAATCCCTGTATTTTGTTATGGAGGCAGAGTCGATGAAGGAGTCCGATCTCTGTACACATTGGAGAAGGCAGCGAGTGACAGATGATTTCTTTTCTCTGCATACATTTTTGTTAAAGTAGCATCGGTGGAGGATGGCAGATCCAATACTATAGATCTCAGGTATGAGCGAAACGGCTAACATGTTTAACTTGTCTATGGATTTGAATCGATTTCTGCTCATTTAGTTATGTATTAGTAAGTGATCCCATTTGATTATTGTATATATTATATATACACATAGCCTACGATGGTTCCTAGATGGCTTTAATACACTGCCTCTGTGTTGGCTTACAACCTAGTTAATTCGATGCTTGCTTTTACGTTTAGACCTGAGTAGATTGTTTTATTATGCTACCCTTGTATGCAACTAGTCAGATCGATGCGTCATATTCAGTCAAGTGACTACCATGAACTTAGTCTCGTGGGATAAAAATCTTGGTAGATATATACATACTGGTCTCTACACAGAAGTAATATCTACAATGAAGAGCCACCCCCATTATCTATGAATTGAGTTTCATATTTTCTTGTATATGGATGGTAGTCTCTGCAATAGAGACCCAATTCTTTTTGTTTTTGTTTATTGTTGTTAGTGAGGGCTGCCTCTTTTGGAGAGCCAAATCTCACAATATTATACTTAGATATATGAGCACATGTGTAATATCCGATTACCCTGAAGATCACGGCCTGCACATGGAGTATTTATCAATGCCCAGAAATGAACCCTACTTATGTAGAATGCGATCTGCACATTTTTCACTAGCAATCTCTGTCATTATGCTTGCTAGCAGTCCTAGATTTCATTTTCGGTTACCCTCTGAAAGGGGCTGCGTGAGCAAGCCTAGGATGGGACAGCTCTTCAGAGCTCAATCCCTATCAAATCTTATGATCTCATAGTAAATTGTATTAGCATTTTTAGTTTCAGTTTTGATAACTTTGAATGTGGCTGCGCAAGATAAGTTCGTAATCTTTGTAGATAATGTCTTCTGGTAGGAAGCATTCTGTGTGTTACTCCTTGTTAACTATCAAAACCTCACTAGAAGCCTTGGTTAACAGGTTTTTAGATGCTTGTGCTTCTTTTTAGAGCTGGGCAATCTCCCTTGGAGGGAATCGACCCATGTTCTTTTGTATATTTATGCTGAGTTTCTGAACTCTACGCTTTTGGGTAATGTATCATCTATCGATTGATTTTCTGTAGATGCGTTTTTGTTAGTGTAATGTTAAGTTATTGCTTAACCACTACGCATCACAATTTGGGGTTTTCCTGTAGAAGCCTACATATAAGATCTGAACATTGCTATGTTGTTTATGCTTTATATAAATCGGGTTTGGGAAGATTGATCCCTTGTGGTATATTCATGCTAATATATATATTACACCCTTGTCATTAGGGTATTGTCATGATAGGGTATTGTCCTATTGGTTATTACTTCTTGGGGAAATATTTCCAACCACATCAAATTCCTGTGGATACGTTTTGCTAATGCAGTGTTATTGAATGTTGGTTTCTTTATATATTGTTGTGGTCGAGTTTTATAAATACTGCGCAGAGCCTTGCTTAGAGTATTATGTACCACGCAGAGCCTTGCTTAGAGTTTTATGTACCACGCAGAGCCTTGCTCAGAGTTTTATATATTGCACAGAGTTCTATATCTTTATGTAGTTTATTTATACGCTTTATGCCTGTAAAGAAAGCACAACAATCTCAGGATTTGCTATAAGTTTATATATGCTTCTATGTGTGAGGTGATCGAAATCGATCCTATGTCTATCTATTCTACTTTCGGCATGAGAAGTTATCACATCAATCTCAGGTTGATGTTAAAGTCTACTTATGCTCTCTGCCTATGAAGTGACCATATTCGATCTTTTCTTTATATATATATATCTATTTTGTGTTCTGAAATCGAAAGGTGCCAGGGAAAGACTAGTATCTCACTTGGAGCGAAGGCGCTTGGTGAAAAGGGAATGTGGTGGAGATTACCCTTGGTTATTATGAAAGAAGGAGATATCCTTAAATAGGGTATGAGCATTCTGATGGAAAGTGCCTCTAGAGAGGGCTTTTAAATGTGAAAGGCAATATCGGTGTTGCCAGATGTAAATCTCATTGTTGATAAATAATAGATATATCTAGAATGTTTGGTGGACGTAGCCCAATAGGGGTGAACCACGTGAAATATGTGTTCCTATATGTGTGATCATGATGTCGTTATTATTGATGTATCTATTTCTAGTTCCCTTATGCACATTTGAATTTATTTTCTGGTTGTCTATCGTCGATTGGCTGATGTGAGAACTAATGAAAATAGGTTATTTAAAAGGTTTCTTTTCTTTATGCAATGTTGATTGTAATGGTTAAATTATTGAAAGATGATGATTCGAAACAAATATAGAATTAGGACGAAGCAATTTTGCAGTTCAGTTTTATTTTTTCAAAATAACACTAACACATTCATGGAGATGTTACAAATTCACTAAATCCTAACAACATAATTTGGTAGATGTTACATATGGTATCAGAGCACAGGTTGCAAACACTCGGGCTTAGTTGGGCTCAGTTGAAGAAATAATATAAGTTGGTCAAGGAACTCCATCGATAAGACGCAAACAAAGGATTTATGTTCTAAAGAATTAGCAGGAGGTAATCGACAAGATGTCTTTTAAGTCACAAGTAAGTATACTCCACTTGTTGAAGCATTCTAAAGGAAAAGCATTGTCAATGAGTGAGCAGTTTGTAGGTTTCATGTTGTATCTAAATGATCCTGTATTGATAAATACTAGAGGATGAATATCTCCTCATGCAATTCCATTGAATGACAAGAAAGTATTCTTTGAAAATGATTGAACTATGTTCCTATCTTTATCTTAGTAATCTTGTTAATATTTTCATGTATATTGATCATAACGATAGTAACATAAGAGCCTTGAATATTCATAAGTTTATGAGGACTGTATAAGCATGATTAGGATCATTCACCCTATGAAAGATGTACACTCCTACCCGGTTGATTGATGCCACGAGTAAGGTTTTAGTACTTATATGAGTCAAGTCATAGACATTCATCATAAGTACTTGATTGCTTTATTTGTGTATTATGATGATTAGAAAGGTTTTAAGGCTTGGAAATGTGAGTGTACAAAGGAAGGCAGAATAGCAAGTATATCGAATTGTAAGGGTTGAATGGACAATAGTTAGGTCATATAAAAATATGTAGGTATAGGTTAAAGGGTTGAAGCACTTAGAAAAGTGGATATAGTATGTGAATTATGAAATGAGTAAGGTACAAATTAGGTCATTATATGAAGGAATATAAATTTGTCATGAATTACTTGGTTAGTGATTTCTCGCACTTATGCTGAAATAATTGTATTAATTATGTACATGAGATTGTAGGATTGAGATAATTCTTATTATATTAGAAAAATGCATAAATGGTACTAAGGAGTAACTCCTGAAATTCTCCTTATTGGCTAAATATTATTGAGAAAGGGTGTAGAAGATGCTTGTACGTTATATTGAATGTTACATGCGATGGTTTCGATATAGAATATTAATTCTGTGTTCTTACTTATTTGTTATATGGGACATGTAACATGGTAGAGAAGAATGATTAGTTGGATTTATATATATATAATAGATCTTCAAGGTTAATGTAAGTAATGTTACATAAAATATATACATACATATATATACTATCCAAACCATAGATGGTTAGAAGAGTTGTAAAACTTTTATGAATGATTAACAAAGGGTCATCCTCAAGGTAAAAGATTGAAAGGATAGGAATTAACTTCATTGATTTAATGGACATTCTACTGTGTGAAATCTTCTATGACTAGGAAGTTGCCATCCTTGTGAATGATTTTCATGACCTTCGACTTAACTCTACTTCCACAAACCAGTATCCTTCGTCATTATAACCTTATCTAAAGATTTCAAGGGATAAAAGAGAATAATTGTTAAGAATCCCCTTGTCTCTTTGCGGTATAGGATTGTATAGAATAATGAAGTTTAAATGTGTGACATGGGAACACGCTGGTAGCCTTGTTTGTAAATTCAAAAGGATGATGGTTATAATTACTCAAGAAGTATACATGTGTATTCTAAGTAGTTAAAAAGGATGCATATGATGAAATGTTATGATTTCATCTTTGTTTTTCAGAGATCCTTACTAGAAATGTTGGGATACTGGGAGTGGTTGACAGAAGGATTATACCTTTATGTATTCAAAGCTTTGTGTTATATGCATGGATACCTTGATAATCTGTTCCGTTTTGATATATAGATTATATGATATGGAGGGGATTACTAATATGTATTAATGCAAGTTAAACGTGCACCTTGGCATATGAGGGCCATACAATAAAGCGATATGCAGTCTCCCCCATAAAGGTATGTGATTATCCTTAGAAAAATACATGCAATATATATGGAGACGATTTATTGTTACTCACATGATGTTGGCATATGCAAGAAAAGTGGGTACTTAATACAGTGAAGGAAAAGGATTGAGGTGAAGTGATCGTAATGCCATAATAGAGAAGAATATATTTTAAGACATTATGTAGTCCTAATAATAGAGTTGGTTATGGTTAGTGTGGAAATAATGTTTATTTTAGATGACCACATGTGGAGATGGTAGTATGAAGGATGACTTTCTTATTTTATTTTATTATTTTATTTCATTTTTATACATAGAAGAAAAACCTCCTTACAATATTTGGTTATGTTATTATGACAGATGGTCAAAAACTCTGTTGAACTTGTGGAAGAGCGTAATATATTATGCGGGATTTCGCGATGAATATAACAAATCAAAATGGAAGTGAGTATTCACGCGGATAAATAGCTGAGTTAATCACCCAAGAGTAAGTGATGATTCACTTAATGCATCTTATTTACTGGTCATATTTCGCGACACTTATAACCATGGATTAACATTGGATTATGTTGTTTAGTTACTAACATTTTCAGGATGTTATCATAATTACGACCAATGTGATAGACAAGAAGGAACGTGGATTATAAGTCCATTGGTGAAGGTGAGCAGGACAAAATCGCTCAAGAGTAAGTGATTACCTTGTATTATAACATGAATTACAGTATGGCACAAAACCTGATTTGGTGGTGGATGTGTGCTATATATCATGAATGATAAGCAAATAAATGAAACTACTTACCGTTATTACAGGACATATTGTAACTTACAAAAAAATTGTAAGAATTAATAAATGATTGGTTATCGAAATAAATTCCGGGACTCAAGCGAGAAGGCTTGAGGGGAATTGTGTAAAGAGTGTCGTAATGGCATTTGAAATACTCCCTAAAATCAGGGATTGAACAGCCACTAGGATTCTCGGAGAATCGGCTGGCTGTAAGACCTAGGCAAGCTATAAGAAAATGTATATGTGGGAGGCAGGACGCTGCTTAGTATGCATGAAAGACATGTTTGCTGCGTGAGCACTAAGGTGTTAGGCAAGACATGAGACAAATGTTTACTGCGTGAGCACTAAGGTGTTAGGCAATACATGCGAGAAATGATTGCTGCGTGAGCACTAAGGTGTTAGGCAAGAATTTCTTGGATTAAGTGAAATATGTGTTTATATTAAGTTAACAGTCTACATTATTGGAGGGCGAGATTTATGCATGCTTGTGATAATAGAAGCCCTAACAAAGACAAAAAGATATCCCATGGATTGCAAAATTTTATATTGCAATAAAAGGGCTCATTGTTATGTTCCTCAGTTTGATTATGAAATTAATCATAAGTTTTGACTAAACAAAATTTTCCTTAAATCCCAGTTTTGTAGCCGAAAATTACAGGTTCGATTGAAAGGGACTTGCGAAAAGTCCATGGAATACTGAAGAAGGTCAAAATAGAAATAACGAAACAAAAAAACAGAGGAATGACGTGCAAAGGAACTCAAAAAAAAATGGAAGACATGTGTGGAAAGTTATGAACACCGAGGACGGTGTTATATTTAAGGGGGAAAGGATGTAACATCCCTCTACCACACCTACCCTTATCTAATTAGAAAGAATGTACACGATTTCTGGTGAGAACCTCAAGGCCAAGGCCCCACTAGATAACCTTGCAAGCATTATTAATTATTTCCTAAATTGTAATGATAATTCATCGACTAAGAGACCGATCTTTTCGTCGCAACTAAGTGATGGGCAAGTGAAGCCACTAGGGGAAAGGCGAAGGGCGTGACATCCTTCAAAAGTCTGATAATAGATTATAGATGTCATCTCAGTGCCATGAGCACTTGAAGAAGAGTAAGTGGTTTATAGGTCAACCTCAAATATTATATCGTTATCATAGTTTGAGAGAATAGTTACTCAAGGCAACCTCTTAAATATGTTATATAATAATTATTGTAGGGTTTTGCCTTTCTTTCATATAAATGGATCAATTAAGAGATTCATAGGCATTTAATTATAGTATATTAATAAAGATATATATATATATATATATTAGATAAAGATATATATGTATATATATAAATATACGTTACAATATGATTAGTAAAACACTAACATGCACACTTGCATTGGAAGGCAATCTCATATGAGCAAACACTTAGTAAAAAGGGATATTCGTGGATGTGGGGAATCTCGATGAGATAATCGTGGAAGTTTGCCTTCTTAAGGGAGAAAACAGTTTCTCTAAACTACCACTTAAGGGGTATTCGTAGATATGGGGAATCTCGATGAGATAATCGTGGAAGTTTGTCTCGTTAAGGGGGAAAACAGTTTCTCTAAACTGCCACTTGTCCCGCGCTGAGCAGGAATAACATCGGCTGAAGATTTAGGAGGAAGGAGATAGAGTAGGGGAATGGGTCTCTGCTAAAGATTTTGAAGGGAGTCTTTGCGATGAGAGGGGGAATTCATCTTTCTAAATTGTGATCACGGGTTGCTGTACTGTAAGAATGCATCTCTCAGGGATTTTATATTAACATCCTCTGCGAGGAAGGCGATCGAGGAAGGGGAAGATAAACCAGACTGTGTGTAGAGTTTTGGGCGCTCTAGATCTGTAAGTTAGGTACATAGTGAGAGAGGAGAAGGGGGCCCCAAATCTGTAATAACGCACATCGGGGAAATGGAAAATCCCTGTATTTTGTTATGGAGGCAGAGTCGATGAAGGAGTCCGATCTCTGTACACATTGGAGAAGGCAGCGAGTGACAGATGATTTCTTTTCTCTGCATACATTTTTGTTAAAGTAGCATCGGTGGAGGATGGCAGATCCAATACTATAGATCTCAGGTATGAGCGAAACGGCTAACATGTTTAACTTGTCTATGGATTTGAATCGATTTCTGCTCATTTAGTTATGTATTAGTAAGTGATCCCATTTGATTATTGTATATATTATATATACACATAGCCTACGATGGTTCCTAGATGGCTTTAATACACTGCCTCTGTGTTGGCTTACAACCTAGTTAATTCGATGCTTGCCTTTACGTTTAGACCTGAGTAGATTGTTTTATTATGCTACCCTTGTATGCAACTAGTCAGATCGATGCGTCATATTCAGTCAAGTGACTACCATGAACTTAGTCTCGTGGGATAAAAATCTTGGTAGATATATACATACTGGTCTCTACACAGAATTAATATCTACAATGAAGAGCCACCCCCATTATCTATGAATTGAGTTTCATATTTTCTTGTATATGGATGGTAGTCTCTGCAATAGAGGCCCAATTCTTTTTGTTTTTGTTTATTGTTGTTAGTGAGGGCTGCCTCTTTTGGAGAGCCAAATCTCACAATATTATACTTAGATATATGAGCACATGTGTAATATCCGATTACCCTGAAGATCACGGCCTGCACATGGAGTATTTATCAATGCCCAGAAATGAACCCTACTTATGTAGAATGCGATCTGCACATTTTTCACTAGCAATCTCTGTCATTATGCTTGCTAGCAGTCCTAGATTTCATTTTCGGTTACCCTCTGAAAGGGGCTGCGTGAGCAAGCCTAGGATGGGACAGCTCTTCAGAGCTCAATCCCTATCAAATCTTATGATCTCATAGTAAATTGTATTAGCATTTTTAGTTTCAGTTTTGATAACTTTGAATGTGGCTGCGCAAGATAAGTTCGTAATCTTTGTAGATAATGTCTTCTGGTAGGAAGCATTCTGTGTGTTACTCCTTGTTAACTATCAAAACCTCACTAGAAGCCTTGGTTAACAGGTTTTTAGATGCTTGTGCTTCTTTTTAGAGCTGGGCAATCTCCCTTGGAGGGAATCGACCCATGTTCTTTTGTATATTTATGCTGAGTTTCTGAACTCTACGCTTTTGGGTAATGTATCATCTATCGATTGATTTTCTGTAGATGCGTTTTTGTTAGTGTAATGTTAAGTTATTGCTTAACCACTACGCATCACAATTTGGGGTTTTCCTGTAGAAGCCTACATATAAGATCTGAACATTGCTATGTTGTTTATGCTTTATATAAATCGGGTTTGGGAAGATTGATCCCTTGTGGTATATTCATGCTAATATATATATTACACCCTTGTCATTAGGGTATTGTCATGATAGGGTATTGTCCTATTGGTTATTACTTCTTGGGGAAATATTTCCAACCACATCAAATTCCTGTGGATACGTTTTGCTAATGCAGTGTTATTGAATGTTGGTTTCTTTATATATTGTTGTGGTCGAGTTTTATAAATACTGCGCAGAGCCTTGCTTAGAGTATTATGTACCACGCAGAGCCTTGCTTAGAGTTTTATGTACCACGCAGAGCCTTGCTCAGAGTTTTATATATTGCACAGAGTTCTATATCTTTATGTAGTTTATTTATACGCTTTATGCCTGTAAAGAAAGCACAACAATCTCAGGATTTGCTATAAGTTTATATATGCTTCTATGTGTGAGGTGATCGAAATCGATCCTATGTCTATCTATTCTACTTTCGGCATGAGAAGTTATCACATCAATCTCAGGTTGATGTTAAAGTCTACTTATGCTCTCTGCCTATGAAGTGACCATATTCGATCTTTTCTTTATATATATATATCTATTTTGTGTTCTGAAATCGAAAGGTGCCAGGGAAAGACTAGTATCTCACTTGGAGCGAAGGCGCTTGGTGAAAAGGGAATGTGGTGGAGATTACCCTTGGTTATTATGAAAGAAGGAGATATCCTTAAATAGGGTATGAGCATTCTGATGGAAAGTGCCTCTAGAGAGGGCTTTTAAATGTGAAAGGCAATATCGGTGTTGCCAGATGTAAATCTCATTGTTGATAAATAATAGATATATCTAGAATGTTTGGTGGACGTAGCCTAATAGGGGTGAACCACGTGAAATATGTGTTCCTATATGTGTGATCATGATGTCGTTATTATTGATGTATCTATTTCTAGTTCCCTTATGCACATTTGAATTTATTTTCTGGTTGTCTATCGTCGATTGGCTGATGTGAGAACTAATGAAAATAGGTTATTTAAAAGGTTTCTTTTCTTTATGCAATGTTGATTGTAATGGTTAAATTATTGAAAGATGATGATTCGAAACAAATATAGAATTAGGACGAAGCAATTTTGCAGTTCAGTTTTATTTTTTCAAAATAACACTAACACATTCATGGAGATGTTACAAATTCACTAAATCCTAACAACATAATTTGGTAGATGTTACAATTACTACAACTAAGTTATGTCATATCTAGTATACCATAATTTCAAATAGGAATAGGTTACACTATGGTATAAACAATAATCTTGTCTATAAATAAAAATGTCGATAGCATTAATCTATTTTGGAATGATGTATTTTTAGTTTTCATTGTATAGTTTTTTGAACTATGCATTCCATCACACTCCATATTTACATATAGGGTTCATATTTTACAATGGTTTAACCATTGGAATTATAGGCAAGACTATTTAGCTTGCGTTTAGTAATGGAGGAGTGTCGCAGTACTATACTTCGAGGCTTATGAACTTATACAATCAATCTAATTCATACTCATTTGAGATAGAGATTGTACGTTGGTATCCTCGATCCCGCGCTCGACGATTTTTAATTGTATGAATGGAGTTAATTCCATGTAGTTACCTTGAGGTATGGACTTTCAAGCATGGTAGATATTTTGATGAGTTTTCTTGAGATGGATAGTTTTGGGAACACAAGGCCTTGCGACATAGATTAGTAGGCACCAAGAATCCTTTATGGACTACTTATGCTTTCTCTTTGAGTGTTTTATGTTCAATATCTCTTCCTCAAGAACATAAAATTGGGGTTTCCCATGGAGGGTTTCAAGCTTGATTTCAGCGTTTTAACAAATGATAACTCTAGATGGAGTGTTTATCATATATCGACATTCTTTTGTAAAATTTTTGTTCACAAGAATACCAATTTTAACTTGACCATTCAACTAGCTTCCTTCTAGTTATTGGATTTTTCTCACTTCAATTCTTGCATTTTGTTTTCTACAAGTTGATGGATAAGTTCTAAGACTATCCATTCTTTCTCTTCATAGTGTTTGCACAATTCTTCGATGCTAATCCTTTCCGAGGTAAATATTTCAACAATTGCATTTCACATTATTGATATAAATACATAAATATATATATATATACAGAGAGAGAGATAAAGAGAGAAAATATCCACTTTTTAGTACTACTATACATGTTTTTAATCTCGGTTGGTGTACTTATCTATTCCAGGTGTGTTATTTACTCTAGGGAATGAATTGTTGGTGGAGGACTTTAGGGTCATTGCCAAAGTAAATATTATTATTTTCTCATAGTTATAAATATATGTAGTAAAATCTATATTATTTTGTTTTATCTAAATTAATATGATTTATTTAAGTTTAGATTACATTATTTAATTGCACGTTTAAGTTTGCTAAAAAATAGAACATGAATAATTCCATAGCATAAATCAGATTTCATTTACTATTATGTGTAAATAAAAGAATAGCATTTTTTCTTTTTCTTTTTCCATATAAGTAGAAAAAATATAAATATTGTGGACCTAATGTTGAGCTCACCATAAAAAAGGAAAGCTAAATTGATGTTTCTACTCTATAAACTGTTTAAATATGGTTTCTCTCCTAGAGTGCTAATATATGTGGCTATGAAAATAGTTTCCATCTTTAGGTTCATGAGGACTAACATCTCTAAACATTTTTTTTCAAGTCAAAATGACCTTTAGTTTTGCTAGTTTTATTTAATATAAATATTGTAAACAAATTTAATAATTAGATACTTTTCTAATAAGGAGTGACTCTAACAATAAAACATAATTTTAAATTATTCCATTTTTTTCTTAGAAAATCTCATAAAATGAAAATTAATGAGCGATATGAAATAAAATTATTTGCTTTCCAAAATACAAACTGATTTGGGAATGTCCACAAACCACCCAACCATCATCTAAGACTTGTAACTTTATCCGAAAAGGACACCCACAAAACAAACCGTGATAATACCAGAACAAAACTAACTCAACTCAAATAGTTCCATTATACACAAACTTTCGGCCCATAACTACAATGAGATAAAAAAGTACCCTATTGTGAGTGCCACACCTAACATTCGCAATGCTCACAATTGTGTTCTTCTCAATGCTCACAATTGTGTGCATGGTGAGTCTTTTACATGGTCTCCGCTTGTTCAAGAAAACAATGTTTACCACTCCAAAATATTAATATTGATAGTTACTCTTAATGCCTGCCTCAAGCCATACTTTCATGTGCTCTTCAGTATGATCACGGAGAGTCCAAAATCTTTACTCTAAGACTTTATCATGTAGCTTACAGAGGTATCAAAACATTTTAAAATTTGGGCATGAGCTGAAATCCTACCTTGAAGTGTATACCGATTTCATCTCAAAATATCAAAGATAAATGTCTTTAGAGGAAAGAAAGTGAATGGAGTATTGTTTTACATAGTTGCGAGATGGACGAAATTTTATTGACCAGTGTGAGTCTCACATTCGTTGATGCAATCTTGACTATGTTTAGTTGAAGGAAGACTAATGTGTGGTAATGGATTCCACACACAAATTATAATAGTTTGTATTGGTGCGTGCTTGAAGGTCACACGCTTGAATCCAAGAGGGGGTAACATACGTACACCTTTGTACAATAAGCTATTAATTGATTTTTATCCTTGAAGGTCACGGGTTTTAATCTGGTATATACACCTTCATAAAACAAATAGTCAATTCATTCCCCATTAGAGACTATTTATCCGAGGGGACCCTCATACATCAATTTTAATCTAATTAAACTACAACTTTAAATTGGTTACTGTCTATCCCCCACAGTGGGTGACAAGTGTGGGCCAACCAAGAGATCTGGTGGATAGACACAAGGCTAGACACATTCATGCGCCAACAAAGAGGCCGGACACATACCCGCTCGAGTCATCCCCGCATCTCCGGAAGTCATCATAAAGCGGGAAAGGAATACCGTCAGCTTGTGAAGTACTGCCGATTAACCACTCCTGCATCCGGTTGGTCTTGTCTTTGCGTTTTGGTTTGACACTGAGCAATGTCCATTACTCCCATGAAGAAATTCGAGTGGGGCAGTATGCACACACTCATGATAAGGGAAGACACAAAGAGGAAGGAGGTCCATACATCCACGGGAGAAAGGAGAAGCTGCAAACGTTTGCACAGAGCTTGGAACAGCGTGCGAATCTCTCTCCTGAACATTTTCATTGTTCGTGGAATATTGTCATCTGTTCAGCTCGCAGCTGAAGCAAAAATGCCACCCACAAAGAGAAGTTATACCATGCACAAGTCCAAACACACAGGCCCTTATCCCGGCCCGCCTGTGCGTTTCCATGCATGACATAGTGGGGAAGGCCCATCGTTACACGAAAGAAATCCCAAAGCAAGCTTAGGAGGACATTAAAGAATATTAAGAGGATGCTCAGTCGCCTCGAGGCTGTCTTTCGAGTACATAAATCAGGAATGAATTCGAAGCTCTGGTTTGGGACCCGGGAACAAGAGAGGTCGCACCACCCTTTACCAAAAGACCCTCGATTATCATTGGATGTAAAATTCGGTTATGGGTAAGACCCTGGTAGAAAAAGGAGAATCTCATGTGGAAATCCTTTTGCAGCAAGATTAGATGGTTGGCTATTTCAAGAAGATCCACCAAAATCAATAGCAAATTTCCCACCGGTTGAACATTTAGATCGGTTTTTTGTTTTGCGTATGTCTTCATTTTTGGTTTTGATATGTCATTACAGTTAGTGCTGTTGTTTTTAATTTCATGGCAATCTACCTTTGTAGAGTGGATAGCAAATCTCAGACTTTCTAGTACAGTGTTGTTTCCTTTCGGGGAAGAATGCTGAAAGTTTGATTTTGGGTTTGTTTTTCTGTATTTGTTTCTAATTGCAATATAAAGAACTACCCTAACTTACCAAAAAAAAAATTGGTTGCTATCTAAATGATAAACAAAAGTTAACTTATTCTTATTATTATTATTATTATACCTTTTCTAGTAGTTTAAGTCTAGCATTCTAAGGTTAGTAGTTATATGATTTAAATATATCTATTGTTTCTTCTCCAAGAATACACATTAGAAGATTATATAAAAACACAATAAATGTATTATATAGTTAATATTTATACGCATAATTAAAACATTCTTTTCTATTTATAAAATGAAAGTTAATGTTTTATATTTGATGTATTATGTTAAATTCACATTAAAAAAATAGATTCCATTAAAATAATTTTTCAAACAAATTTTGTTTATGATTAAAACTAAAACATGTAGACGTAGCAGAAAAGAAAACTTCAAATATGCATAAAACTTGATATCTTTGTATTCCATTTTCTTTTTCGCATTGCAAATAAATTGTCGTTTTTGGCGTTTTACTTCTGAAGGAAATGAAGGAAGAATAAACTGAATCCTCCCGAGACAAATAGGATCCTAGCAGAAACTTCGTATATGCATCAAACTTGTGCACATCTTTGTACCCTATTTTTTTTATCTTCACTTGTAAATAATCGTTTTGTTTGGCTTTCGTCTTCTGAACCAAATGAAGGTAGAATAGGCTCAGCATCGGTCATTTTGTAAATGTAATATGCTGCACTAGTCTTCCCCGGAAGCTGCTGTTGACTTATCGTTTCACAAGTATAAGCCTGTGGGCAAACTGGTTTCGTCCACGAAGATTGACACGTTCCACCATCTACACGAACAGCAATGGAGAATATCATGGGCCTGAAACATCTTAATACCCTCTCCACCAATGCTTCCAAATCACAATCCTTGGGATCATAACCCATCGCCTCAAAGCTTCCATAACTGAAGCCATCCTCGGGAGTTACATGAATTGTAGAAAAAGCTGGTCCTTCAATTGAATTCATGGAGTAGCCGCATGGATGAAATTCAAAATCACAGATTTCCGCCTCCGGAAGAATTTGGGATATACCGGATTCAAGAGTCATTTCTGCCGCACAATTACATCGATCCTTGTAAAACAGAGAAGCCTGCTTGCAGTCGAGCTGGGTCATGCACATCTCCAGTGTAAAAATTGGTTCAGTCGCAACCTTAGATGTAAAATCATCAGTCGAGGCCAAGTAGATATGCCAGTTATAATACGTTGCAGAATTTCCCATAACAAAAGCCATGCCACCCGATCCAAGAGTTCCAAAGTACTTGTCCAGATATGACACTTCCTCGGAGAAGCTGCGGTGAGGAAATGACTGGGCTCCAGGAAACATGAATGTTCCTCGACTGTATTTAACATTTTTTACCGAGAGAGACAAGCTGCTTGCATTGCTTAATATCAGAGGGATGGAAAGGAGCAGTTTGGTAGTCCCACAGGTTTTGAGAATGATCTTGAATGGATAAACAAACAGACTCGACTCTGACAGCACATATGAATCAAAATACTCACTGGAGAGCTCATCAACGATGGTGCATTCCGCTGCTTTGAGCATTTCGTCCAATTGCATTCGGCTGAGTGACCGAAGGCCCCTTCTTTCCGAGTGAGTAAAAAATGAGTCTGCAAAGAACTCAATCTCTAGCCGTTTTTCAAATCCTTCAAATCCAATTGCTGTGGTCGGGGCAACTGGTTCCTGACCAGCCACCAACATTTTCAATTGTAGAAAGGGGGAGACGTTAACTTCTTGATTGAGTTCTGGATTGAGAAAGTAGCGGAAGAAATTGGAGTTTAAAACAGGCAGTTTTCCAAAGCGTCTAAGCAGAAATTGCCACTCTACTCGAGGGGAGAGCCGATCGGACAGCAGTGAAGTGGAGCTACACACCAGTTCCTGGCGATCTATATTTAACTTTTAAGCCTAGGAAACCCACAAGAAAATACTATAGTAGTATGGCTTTCGGAGGCACGGAAATTACACAGCCATTTGCACAGTACGATTGGATTTGGATCACGGGCATTGTAAGGCGCTATACATATAGACGCCAGGATAGTTTGGGCCGACGTGGGAAACAAGAGTGACCCAGCCCGGCTTCTAAAGAAGCCAAGAGTTGGTTCTTTTTTTTTTTTTTTTTTTCTACGCAAGTATGTCTCACGTGTTTAATATATAGCTCAAATATATTTAATTTATAATTTACACTCATGGAAAATTAATGTTAATTTTATTACGGTTTACAGTAATTAAAAGAAACAATATGTTTAATTTAAAAAGTTTGAATTAACACCATCACATTTGTGGAGTTCACTGCAATTATTATTATTTGAAAGAAAAGAAAAATTAGATGTTGGTATTGTCCCTTCAGGGTTAGGTCTTCATGATTAGTTGATAGTATTACAAAATTTAATTTGTCTCATGTATCATTGTATAAATATAATATCTCGTTATTTGCAATAATTTATTTAAACTCTTGCACAAGAGGAAGAATTATTCATAATTCATGAATACATATCCATTGTATTATATTGTTAGTTATTTTTCATATGTATTAATTATTTGAATGATATCTTTGTTATTATTCACTATCTTTTTTTTCTTTAAATTTTGCAAGATGTTGATGATGATGTTGAATTAAAGATATAACAAATAATTGATAAACTTAAAGTACAAGTATTAAACTTATAACAATCTTCATTATAAATTTTATTATAGATCAAATAAAAGAAATTATGAAGAAGATAATGGAGCCTTTTCAAACTAAAAATAAAGTGCTTAGATTTGTATATTGATTTTCACACACATGCGTGCAATGGGACAAGCTTTTATGGAATGTATTGTACACCTAATATATCATGGTTATTTTGGTTGAGGACTTGAAGGTTATATTTTATAATCCAAAGGAGGGTAAATTTTGTTAAACTTTGTAAACAAAACAACTAAAGTGGATGATTATGTTTTGTCCCACAAGCATAGAAGAAAACATGTTTCCTCCTAAAATGTCATAGGAAATTTTATGTATATAATATACTTGTATAGGAAATGTATATACATTGATAACTCCTTGGTGCTCAATGTACGTGGTCGGATAACTTGGATAAGAAGTGATGACTATACAATTATGGTATTGTTGGCACCACCTTAATGTTGCTAGTCACAATGAGAATCAAAACTAGAAAAGTAAACAGATACATAAATGATATCATCCTAGCATTAAAATGTGAATCTATAAATTGCCCAAAAAAGAAATAGTGTCCGGGTTCAATAATGAAGGGAACACAATTCATGATTTAATTTATTTACCCAAAACGATAGCCTTAGTCAATTTTGGAATGATGTATTTTTAATTTTGATTGTATAGGTTTTTTAACTATGCATTCCATCATAGTCTATATTTACGTATAGGGTTCATATTTTAGAACGGATTAACAATTGCACCTATTGACAAGGCTATTTAGCTCAAGGGTTTAGTAAAGGAAGAGTGCCACACTACTATACTTTGACACTTATACTATCAATCTACTTCATACTCATTTGAGCTAGATTTTGTGCACTGTTATCCCGGTCCCTTCAATTCGTGAGCTCGACAAGTAATTCTAATAAGTTCATATTAAACATATAATACACAATAGCTTCTATAAAGTTTCCATGTTTCCAAAATCGTAGAGATTATATTAAGGTTTATTTAACATTTGAATATTTCCTACCAATAATAATCAATCCATTCATCAATATACTTGAATCGATTACAAAGTCTATTTCTTACCCCTTGAATGTTGTGAGAAACGATTTGAATATACATCCGATCTACTGCACAACTTTGGTTAGTCCAAGTACTACTCCTTTTTAACCTTACACATTTTGTTTACATGCATTTTCATTATCTCATATAAGCCAACTACATATAAAAGCATACCACAATAACACGTACTAACATTTCTATCAATGTACCTTAACATCCACATATGCTAATGAATTTGCTAACAAAGGTAGCCAAAAATATACAATATAAACCCAATGATCAATACAATCAATATACCACCACACATATATATATGAGAATAACAAAGGTAACCACGACAATATACATTTATATTATTGACATCTTCTAATAACAATAAAACATTAAAGAATACTTATTTGGATCAATAAAGTCATGTGTCTTAGGGCATGACTGCAACTTTCCACCCAAACATAAGTTCTTTGTCCGGCCCTAGAGACTACCCCTGAGCTGGGAAAGAATCCACTAGATAGGAGAATAACTTTAAGGAAAGCCCTCCCACTCTCATCTAACACCTAGTCCTTAATCATGCATCAAGTATGAATATCTTATTTAATTATAGGTTAATATACTGTACCCCAAGGTATAAGTCTCCACATTTCTTCCATCTTGTCTATGCATACTATGCTTTGCTCATTTATTACCAATGCTAAAGTGTCCTTCCCTCACCTTGTACACACTTCAGAATATGTAAAAGTTTTATGTATATAAGAACCTTGCAGGTAAAGAATGGGCCAATTCCATTCCACACGAAATTTCACACATCAAAATATATATAATTTTATATATATATATATATATATATATAATTACTTGCATGGAAGGGAAAGGGCCTACACCCCTCCGACAAAGGTCACTTTTGAGTGTGGATAAACACACAACACTAGTAATTCAAAATGCAATGCAAGAATGGGAAGCGCCCACCTACAAAACTCCAACTCTTTGAGCTGCAATCAAAACACAAAGCAAATGATAAAAAAAGATATGATAGAGATGTGGGTTGCGCCCTTCCTCTAGATCACTTTCATAATGATTAACTGCAGCGAAGAGAGGTACGAACACTACACAATGAATGAAAAAGACAGCGAAATCAATCACAATCTTTGCGAATGGAAAGTGTCGCTCTTCCAAAATTTCCATCCACAAGAACAAATTACATTCTAGAGACAGAGATAATAAATGTACATAAGCAAAGAAATTATCTAAGGATCCACGATGGTTACGTCCTCTTTAATCTCTCCATGAGAGAGGTATGTAATATATATATATATATCATTCGATACTTGCAAATCAAAAGGTTTGGGCCGCCTCCCTTTCCCCACATCCCACACAGTCGAGCTTGATAGAAAGAATAGATATATTAACTGTTCAAAATAGAAAACTCACCCTCCGCCCTTGGTTCATAACTCTACAAGCTTGATGACGAATATATATATATATATATATAAAATGAGCTAGCATCCAAATTATAACATATCTATTTGAAATCCTTGTTATTATTCACTATCTTTTTTTCTTTAAATTTTACAAGATGTTGATGATGATGTTCAATTAAAGATATGTGACAACTTTATTTATATATTTTTAATCTCCTTGTAGAAAATTCTATGTGGTAAAATTTATTTGAAGCTATATTGCTTTACAAACATTACAACAAAATAAAAATAAAAACTATAATCTAGATAAATAATTGATAAACATAATTTAAACAGATAACAATATTCACTATAAATTTTATTATAGATCAAATAAAGCAAATTAGGACGAAGACCGCATTTTCAGAGAAAAAATAAAGTGCATAGATTTGTGTATTGATTTTCACACACATGTGTGCAAAGGGAGAAACTTCCATGGAATGTATTGTACACCTAATATATCAAGGTTTGTTTGGTTGGGGACTTGAAGGTTAAAGTTTTGAATCCAAAGGAAGGTAAATTATGTTAAACTTTGTAAACAAAGCAGCTAAAGTGGAGGATTATGTTTTGTCCAACAAACATAGAAGAAAACATGTTTCCTCGTGAAAGGTCATAGGAGATGTATGTATATAATATACTTGTAAAGGAAATGTATATACATTGATAACTCCTTGGTGCTCAATGTTTGTGGTAGGATAACTTCGATACGAAGTGATGACTATACAATTATGGTATTGTTGGCACCACCTTAATGTTGTTAGTCACAATGAGAATCAAAACTAGAACAGTAAACCGGTATAGAAATGATATCATCCTAGCATTAAAATGTGAATCTATAAATTGTCTCAAAAAGAAATAGTGCTTGGGTTCGTTACTAAAGGGAACACCATTCACCATTTAATTTATTTACCCAAAACTGCAAAGATTACTACAACTAAGTTATGTCATATCTAGTATACCATAATTTCAAATAGGAATAGGTTACACTATGGTACAAACAATAATCTTGTCTATAAATAAAAATGTCGATAGCACTAATCTATTTTGGAATGATGTATTTTTAGTTTTCATTGTATAGTTTTTTGAACTATGCATTCCATCACACTCCATATTTACATATAGGGTTCATATTTTACAATGGTTTAACCATTGGAATTATAGGCAAGACTATTTAGCTTGCGTTTAGTAAAGGAGGAGTGTCGCAGTACTATACTTCGAGGCTTATGAACTTATACAATCAATCTAATTCATACTCATTTGAGATAGAGATTGTACGTTGGTATCCTCGATCCCGCGCTCGACGATTTTTAATTGTATGAATGGAGTTAATTCCATGTAGTTACCTTGAGGTATGGACTTTCAAGCATGGTAGATATTTTGATGAGTTTTCTTGAGATGGATAGTTTTGGGAACACAAGGCCTTGCGACATAGATTAGTAGGCACCAAGAATCCTTTATGGACTACTTATGCTTTCTCTTTGAGTGTTTTATGTTCAATATCTCTTCCTCAAGAACATAAAATTGGGGTTTCCCATGGAGGGTTTCAAGCTTGATTTCAGCGTTTTAACAAATGATAACTCTAGATGGAGTGTTTATCATATATCGACATTCTTTTGTAAAATTTTTGTTCACAAGAATACCAATTTTAACTTGACCATTCAACTAGCTTCCTTCTAGTTATTGGATTTTTCTCACTTTAATTCTTGCATTTTGTTTTCTACAAGTTGATGGATAAGTTCTAAGACTATCCATTCTTTCTCTTCATAGTGTTTGCACAATTCTTCGATGCTAATCCTTTCCGAGGTAAATATTTCAACAATTGCATTTCACATTATTGATATAAATACATAAATATATATATATATATACAGAGAGAGAGATAAAGAGAGAAAATATCCACTTTTTAGTACTACTATACATGTTTTTAATCTCGGTTGGTGTACTTATCTATTCCAGGTGTGTTATTTACTCTAGGGAATGAATTGTTGGTGGAGGACTTTAGGGTCATTGCCAAAGTAAATATTATTATTTTCTCATAGTTATAAATATATGTAGTAAAATCTATATTATTTTGTTTTATCTAAATTAATATGATTTATTTAAGTTTAGATTACATTATTTAATTGCACGTTTAAGTTTGCTAAAAAATAGAACATGAATAATTCCATAGCATAAATCAGATTTCATTTACTATTATGTGTAAATAAAAGAATAGCATTTTTTCTTTTTCTTTTTCCATATAAGTAGAAAAAATATAAATATTGTGGACCTAATGTTGAGCTCACCATAAAAAAGGAAAGATAAATTGATGTTTCTACTCTATAAACTGTTTAAATATGGTTTCTCTCCTAGAGTGCTAATATATGTGGCTATGAAAATAGTTTCCATCTTTAGGTTCATGAGGACTAACATCTCTAAACATTTTTTTTCAAGTCAAAATGACCTTTAGTTTTGCTAGTTTTATTTAATATAAATATTGTAAACAAATTTAATAATTAGATACTTTTCTAATAAGGAGTGACTGTAACAATAAAACATAATTTTAAATTATTCCATTTTTTTCTTAGAAAATCTCATAAAATGAAAATTAATGAGCGATATGAAATAAAATTATTTGCTTTCCAAAATACAAACTGATTTGGGAATGTCCACAAACCACCCAACCATCATCTAAGACTTGTAACTTTATCCGAAAAGGACACCCACAAAACAAACCGTCATAATACCAGAACGAAATTAACTCAACTCAAATAGTTCCATTATACACAAACTTTCGGCCCATAACTACAATGAGATAAAAAAGTACCCTATTGTGAGTGCCACACCTAACATTCGCAATGCTCACAATTGTGTTCTTCTCAATGCTCACAATTGTGTGCATGGTGAGTCTTTTACATGGTCTCCGCTTGTTCAAGAAAACAATGTTTACCACTCCAAAATATTAATATTGATAGTTACTCTTAATGCCCGCCTCAAGCCACACCTTCATGTGCTCTTCAGTATGATCACGGAGAGTCCAAAATCTTTACTCTAAGACTTTATCATGTAGCTTACAGAGGTATCAAAACATTTTTAAATTTGGGCATGAGCTGAAATCCTACCTTGAAGTGTATACCGATTTCATCTCAAAATATCAAAGATAAATGTCTTCAGAGGAAAGAAAGTGAATGGAGTATTCTTTTACATAGTTGCGGGATGGACGAAATTTTATTGACCAGTGTGAGTCTCACATTCGTTGATGCAATCTTGACTATGTTTAGTTGAAGGAAGACTAATGTGTGGTAATGGATTCCACACACAAATTATAATAGTTTGTATTCGTGCGTGCTTGAAGGTTACACGCTTGAATCCAAGACGGGGTAACATACGTACACCTTTGTACAATAAGCTATTAATTGATTTTTATCCTTGAAGGTCACGGGTTTTAATCTGGTATATACACCTTCATAAAACAAATAGTCAATTCATTCCCCATTAGAGACTATTTATCCGAGGGCACCCTCATACATCAATTTTAATCCAATTAAACTGCAACTTTAAATTGGTTACTGTCTATCCCCCACAGCGGGTGACAAGTGTGGGCCAACCAAGAGATCTGGTGGATAGACACAAGGCTAGACAAATTCACGCGCCAACAAAGAGGCCAGACACATACCCACTCGAGTCATCCCCGCATCTCCGGAAGTCATCATAAAGCGGGAAAGGAATACCGTCAGCTTGCGAAGTACTGCCGATTAACCACTGCTGCATCCGGTTGGTCTTGTCTTTGCGTTTTGGTTTGACTCTGAGCAATGTCCATTACTCCCATGAA
This sequence comes from Larix kaempferi, assembly GCA_027924585.1. NCBI lineage: Eukaryota > Viridiplantae > Streptophyta > Pinopsida > Pinales > Pinaceae > Larix > Larix kaempferi. The sequence continues at coordinate 345,042 of BSBM01002149.1, read as the reverse complement.
GAAATTCGAGTGGGGCAGTATGCACACACTCATGATAAGGGAAGACACAAAGAGGAAGGAGGTGCATACATCCCTGGGAGAAAGGATAAGCTGCAAACGTTTGCACAGAGCTTGGAACACCGTGCGAATCTCTCTCCTGAACATTTTCATTGTTCGTGGAATATTGTCATCTGTTCAGCTCGCAGCTGAAGCAAAAATGCCACCCACAAAGAGAAGTTATACCACGCACAAGTCCAAACACACAGGCCCTTATCCCGGCCCGCCGGTGCGTCTCCATGCACGACATAGTGGGGAAGGCCCGTCGTTACACGAAAGAAATCCCAAAGCAAGCTTAGGAGGACATTAAAGAAGATTAAGAGGATGCTCAGTCGCCTCGAGGCTTCCTTTCGAGGACATAAATCAGGAATGAATTCGAAGCTCTGGTTTGGGACCCGGGAACAACAGAGGTCGCACCACCCTTTACCAAAGGACCCTCGATTATCATTGGATGTAAAATTCGGTTATGGGTAAGACCCTGGTAGAAAAAGGAGAATCTCATGTGGAAATCCTTTTGCAGCAAGATTAGATGGTTGGCTATTTCAGGAAGATCCACCAAAATCAATAGCAAATTTCCCACCGGTTGAACATTTAGCTCGGTTTTTTGTTTTGCGTATGTCTTCATTTTTGGTTTTGATATGTCATTACAGTTAGTGTTGTTGTTTTTAATTTCATGGCAATCTACCTTTGTAGAGTGGATAGCAAATCTCAAACTTTCTAGTACAGTCTTGTTTCCTTCCGGGGAAGAATGCTCAAAGTTTGATTTTGGGTTTGTTTTTCTGTATTTGTTTCTAATTGCAATATAAAGAACTACCCTAACTTACCCAAAAAAAAATTGGTTGCTATCTAAATGATAAACAAAAGTTAAATTATTCTTATTATTATTATTAGTATACCTTTTCTAGTAGTTTAAGTCTAGCATTCTAAGGTTAGTAGTTATATGATTTAAATATATCTATTGTTTCTTCTACAAGAATACACATTAAAAGATTATATAAAAACACAATAAATGTATTATATAATTAATATTTATACACATAATTAAAACATTCTTTTCTATTTCAAAAATGAAAGTTAATGTTTTAGATTTGTTGTATTATGTTAAATTCACATTAAAAAAATAGATTCCATTAAAATAAATTTTCAAACAAATTTTGTTTATGATTAAAACTAAAACATGTAGACCTAGCAGAAAAGAAAACTTCAAATATGCATAAAACTTCATATCTTTGTATTCCATTTTCTCTTTCGCATTGCAAATAAATTGTTGTTTTTGGCGTTTTACTTCTGAAGGAAATGAAGGAAGAATAAACTGAATCCTCCCGAGACAAATAGGATCCTAGCAGAAACTTCGTATGCGCATCAAACTTGTGCACATCTTTGTACCCCATTTTTTTTATCTTCACTTGTAAATAATCGTTTTGTTTGGCTTTCGTCTTCTGAACCAAATGAAGGTAGAATAGGCTCAGCATCGGTCATTTTGTAAATGTAATATGCTGCACTAGTCTTCCCCGGAAGCTGCTGTTGACTTATCGTTTCACAAGTATAACCAGGTGGGCAAACTGGTTTCGTCCACGAAGATTGACACGTTCCACCATCTACACGAACTGCAATGGAGAATATCATGGGCCTGAAACATCTTAATACCCTCTCCACCGATGCTTCCAAATCACAATCTTTGGGATCATAACCCATCGCCTCAAAGCTTCCATAACTGAAGCCATCCTCGGGAGTTACATGAATTGTAGAAAAAGCTGGTCCTTCAATTGAATTCATGGAGTAGCCGCATGGATGAAATTCAAAATCACAGATTTTTGCCTCCGGAAGAATTTGGGATATACCGGATTCAAGAGTCATTTCTGCCGCACAATTACATCGATCCTTGTAAAACAGAGAAGCCTGCTTGCGGTCGAGCTGGGTCATGCACATCTCCAGTGTAAAAATTGGTTCAGTCGCAACCTTAGATGTAAAATCATCAGTCGAGGCCAAGTAGATATGCCAGTTATAATACGTTGCAGAATTTCCCATAAGAAAAGCCATGCCACCCGATCCAAGAGTTCCAAAGTACTTGTCCAGATATGACACTTCCTCGGAGAAGCTGCGGTGAGGAAATGACTGGGCTCCAGGAAACATGAATGTTCCTCGACTGTATTTAACATTTTTTACCGAGAGAGACAAGCTGCTTGCATTGCTTAATATCAGAGGGATGGAAAGGAGCAGTTTGGTAGTCCCACAGGTTTTGAGAATGATCTTGAATGGATAAACAAACAGACTCGACTCTGACAGCACATATGAATCAAAATACTCACTAGAGAGCTCATCAACGATGGTGCATTCAGCTGCTTTGAGCATTTCGTCCAACTGCATTCGGCTGAGTGACCCAAGGCCCCTTCTTTCTGAGTGAGTAAAAAATGAGTCTGCAAAGAACTCAATCTCTAGCCGTTTTTCAAATCCTTCAAATCCAATTACTGTGGTCGGGGCAACTGGTTCCTTACCAGCCACCAACATTTTCAATTGTAGAAAGGGGGAGACGTTAACTTCTTGATTGATTTCTGGATTGAGAAAGTAGCGGAAGAAATTGGAGTTTAAAACAGGCAGTTTTCCAAAGCGTCTAAGCAGAAATTGCCACTCTACTCGAGGGGAGAGCCGATCGGACAGCAGTGAAGTGGAGCTACACACCAGTTCCTAGCGATCTATATTTAACTTTTAAGCCTAGGAAACCCACAAGAAAATACTATAGTAGTATGGCTTTCGGAGGCACGGAAATTACACAGCCATTTGCACAGTACGATTGGATTTGGATCACGGGCATTGTAAGGCGCTATACATATAGACGCCAGGATAGTTTGGGCCGACGTGGGAAACAAGAGTGACCCAGCCCGGCTTCTAAAGAAGCCAAGAGTTGGTTCTTATTTTTTTTTTTCTACGCAAGTCTGTCTCATGTGTTTAATATATAGCTCAAATATATTTAATTTATAATTTACACTCATTGAAAATTAATGTTAATTTTATTACGGTTTATAGTAATTAAAAGAAACAATATGTTTAATTTAAAAAGTTTGAATTAACACGATCACATTTGTGGAGTTCCCTGCAATTATTATTATTTCAAAGAAAGAAAAATTAGATGTTGGTATTGTCCCTTCAGGGTTAGGTCTTCATGATTAGGTGATAGTATTAAAAAATTTAATTGGTCTCATGTATCATTGTATAAATATAATATCTCGTTATTTGCAATAATTTATTTAAACTCTTGCACAAGAGGAAGAATTATTCATAATTCTGGAAGACATATCCATTGTATTATATTCTTAGTTATTTTTCATAAGTATTAATTATTTGTATGATATCTTTGTTATTATTCACTATCTTTTTTTTCTTTAAATTTTGCAAGATGTTGATGATGATGTTGAATTAAAGATATAACAAATAATTGATAAACTTAAAGTACAATAATTAAACTTATAACAATCTTCATTATAAATTTTATTATAGATCAAATAAAAGAAATTATGAAGAAGATAATGGAGCCTTTTCAAACTAAAAATAAAGTGCTTAGATTTGTATATTGATTTTCACACACGTGTATGCAATGGGACAAGCTTTTATGGAATGTATTGTACACCTAATATATCATGGTTATTTTGGTTGAGGAGTTGAAGGTTATATTTTATAATCCAAAGGAGGGTAAATTTTGTTAAACTTTGTAAACAAAGCAACTAAAGTGGATGATTATGTTATGTCCCACAAGCAGAGAAGAAAACATGTTTCCTCCTGAAATGTCATAGGAAATTTTATGTATATAATATACTTGTACAGGAAATGTATATACATTGATAACTCCTTGGTGCTCAATGTACGTGGTAGGATAACTTGGATAAGAAGTGATGCCTATACAATTATGGTATTGTTGGCACCACCTTAATGTTGCTAGTCACAATGAGAATCAAAACTAAAAGAGTAAATAGATACATAAATGATATCATCCTAGCATTAAAATGTGAATCTATGATATCATGTGATGTATGTATATAATATACTTGTAAAGGAAATGTATATACATTGATAACTCCTTGGTGCTCAATGTTTGTGGTAGGATAACTTCGATACGAAGTGATGACTATACAAGTATGGTATTGTTGGCACCACCTTAATGTTGTTAGTCACAATGAGAATCAAAACTAGAACAGTAAACCGGTATAGAAATGATATCATCCTAGCATTAAAATGTGAATTTATAAATTGTCTCAAAAAGAAATAGTGTTTGGGTTCGTTATTGAAGGGAACACCATTCACCATTTAATTTATTTACCCAAAACTGCAAAGATTACTACAACTAAGTTATGTCATATCTAGTATACCATAATTTCAAATAGGAATAGGTTACACTATGGTATAAAGAATAATCTTGTCTATAAATAAAAATGTCAATAGCATTAATCTATTTTGGAATGATGTATTTTTAGTTTTCATTGTATAGTTTTTTGAACTATGCATTCCATCACACTCCATATTTACATATAGGGTTCATATTTTACAATGGTTTAACCATTGGAATTATAGGCAAGACTATTTAGCTTGCGTTTAGTAAAGGAGGAGTGTCGCACTACTATACTTCGAGGCTTATGAACTTATACAATCAATCTAATTCATACTCATTTGAGATAGAGATTGTACGTTGGTATCCTCGATCCCGTGCTCGACGATTTTCAATTGTATGAATGGAGTTAATTCCATGTAGTTACCTTGAGGTATGGACTTTCAAGCATGGTAGATATTTTGATGAGTTTTTTTGAGATGGATAGTTTTGGGAACACAAGGCCTTGCGGCATAGATTAGTAGGCACCAAGAATCCTTTATGGACTACTTATGCTTTCTCTTTGAGTGTTTTATGTTCAATATCTCTTCCTCAAGAACATAAAATTGGGGTTTCCCATGGAGGTTTTCAAGCTTGATTTCAGCGTTTTAACAAATGATAACTCTAGATGGAGTGTTTATCATATATCGACATTCTTTTATAAAAATTTTGTTCACAAGAATACCAATTTTAACTTGACCATTCAACTAGCTTCCTTCTAGTTATTGGATTTTTCTCACTTCAATTCTTGCGTTTTGTTTTCTACAAGTTGATGGATAAGTTCTAAGACTATCCATTCTTTCTCTTCATAGTGTTTGCACAATTCTTCGATGCTAATCCTTTCCGAGGTAAATATTTCAACAATTGCATTTCACATTATTGATATAAATACATAAATATATATATATATACAGAGAGAGAGATAAAGAGAGAAAATATCCACTTTTTAGTACTACTATACATGTTTTTAATCTCGGTTGGTGTACTTATCTATTCCAGGTGTGTTAGTAAAATCTATATTATTTTGTTTTATCTAAATTAATATCATTTATTTAAGTTTAAATTACATTATTTAATTGCACGTTTAAGTTTGCTAAAAAATAGAACATGAATAATTCCATAGCATAAATCAGATTTCATTTACTATTATGTGTAAATAAAAGAATAGCATTTTTTCTTTTTCTTTTTCCATATAAGTAGAAAAAATATAAATATTGTGGACCTAATGTTGAGCTCACCATAAAAAAGGAAAGATAAATTGATGTTTCTACTCTATAAACTGTTTAAATATGGTTTATCTCCTAGAGTGCTAATATATGTGGCTATGAAAATAGTTTCCATCTTTAGGTTCATGAGGACTAACATCTCTAAACATTTTTTTTCAAGTCAAAATGACCTTTAGTTTTGCTAGTTTTATTTAATATAAATATTGTAAACAAATTTAATAATTAGATACTTTTCTAATAAGGAGTGACTATAACAATAAAACATAAGTTTAAATTATTCCATTTTTTTCTTAGAAAATCTCATAGAATGAAAATTAATGAGCGATATGAAATAAAATTATTTGCTTTCCAAAATACAGACTGATTTGGGAATGTCCACAAACCACCCAACCATCATCTAAGACTTGTAACTTTATCCGAAAAGGACACCCACAAAACAAACCGTGATAATACCAGAACGAAATTAACTCAACTCAAATAGTTCCATTATACACAAACTTTCGGCCCATAACTACAATGAGATAAAAAAGTACCCTATTGTGAGTGCCACACCTAACATTCGCAATGCTCACAATTGTGTGCATGGTGAGTCTTTTACATGGTCTCCGCTTGTTCAAGAAAACAATGTATACCACTCCAAAATATTAATATTGATAGTTACTCTTAATACCCGCCTCAAGCCACACTTTCATGTGCTCTTCGGTATGATCACGGAGAGTCCAAAATATTTACTCTAAGAATTTATCATGTAGCTTACAGAGGTATCAAACCATTTTTAAATTTGGGCATGAGCTGAAATCCTACCTTGAAGTGTATACCGATTTCATCTCAAAATATCAAAGATAAATGTCTTTAGAGGAAAGAAAGTGAATGGAGTATTGTTTTACATAGTTGCGGGATGGACGAAATTTTATTGACCAGTGTGAGTCTCACATTCGTTGATGCAATCTTGACTATGTTTAGTTGAAGGAAGACTAATGTGTGGTAATGGATTCCACACACAAATTATAATAGTTTGTATTGGTGCGTGCTTGAAGGTCACACGCTTGAATCCAAGAGGGGGTAACATACGTACACCTTTGTACAATAAGCTATTAATTGATTTTTATCCTTGAAGGTCACGGGTTTTAATCTGGTATATACACCTTCATAAAACAAATAGTCAATTCATTCCCCATTAGAGACTATTTATCCGAGGGGACCCTCATACATCAATTTTAATCTAATTAAACTGCAACTTTAAATTGGTTACTGTCTATCCCCCACAGCGGGTGACAAGTGTGGGCCAACCAAGAGATCTGCTGGATAGACACAAGGCTAGAAACATTCACGCGCCAACAAAGAGGCCGGACACATACCCGATCGAGTCATCCCCGCATCTCCGGAAGTCATCATAAAGCGGGAAAGGAATACCGTCAGCTTGCGAAGTACTGCCGATTAACCACTCCTGCATCCGGTTGGTCTTGTCTTTGCGTTGTGGTTTGACTCTGAGCAATGTCCATTACTCCCATGAAGAAATTCGAATGGGGCATTATGCACACACTCATGATAAGGGAAGACACAAAGAGGAAGGAGGTCCATACATCCCCTGGAGAAAGGAGAAGCTGCAAACGTTTGCACAGAGCTTGGAACACCGTGCGAATCTCTCTCCTGAACATTTTCATTGTTCATGGAATATTGTCATCTGTTCAGCTCGCAGCTGAAGCAAAAATGCCACCCACAAAGAGAACTTATACCAGGCACAATTCCAAACACACAGGCCCTTATCCCGGCCCGCCGGTGCGTTTCCATCAATGACATAGTGGGAAAGGCCCATCGTTACAGGAAAGAAATCCCAAAGCAAGCTTAGGAGGACATTAAAGAAGATTAAGAGGATGCTCAGTCGCCTCGAGGCTGTCTTTCGAGTACATAAATCAGGAATGAATTCGAAGCTCTGGTTTGGGACCCGGGAACAACAGAGGTCGGACCACCCTTTACCAAAGGACCCTCGATTATCATTGGATGTAAAATTCGGTTATGGGTAAGACCCTGGTAGAAAAAGGAGAATCTCATGTGGAAATCCTTTTGCAGCAAGATTAGATGGTTGGCTATTTCAGGAAGATCCACCAAAATCAATAGCAAATTTCCCACCGGTTGAACATTTAGCTCGGTTTTTTGTTTTGGGTATGTCTTCATTTTTGGTTTTGATATGTCATTACAGTTAGTGCTTTTGTTTTTAATTTCATGGCAATCTACCTTTGTAGAGTGGATAGCAAATCTCAAACTTTCTAGTACAGTCTTGTTTCCTTTCGGGGAAGAATGCTGAAAGTTTGATTTTGGGTTTTTTTTTCTGTATTTGTTTCTAATTGCAATATAAAGAACTACCCTAACTTACCAAAAAAAAAATTGGTCACTATCTAAATGATCAACAAAAGTTAAATTATTCTTATTATTATTATTACTATACCTTTTCTAGTAGTTTAAGTCTAGCATTCTAAGGTTAGTAGTTATATGATTTAAATATATCTATTGTTTCTTCTCCAAGAATACACATTAAAAGATTATATAAAAACACATTAAATGTATTATATAGTTAATATTTATACACATAATTAAAACATTCTTTTCTATTTCAAAAATGAAAGTTAATGTTTTATATTTGTTGTATTATGTTAAATTCACATTAAAAAAATAGATTCCATTAAAATAATTTTTCAAACAAATTTTGTTTATGATTAAAACTAAAACATGTAGACCTAGCAGAAAAGAAAACTTCAAATATGCATAAAACTTCATATCTTTGTATTCCATTTTCTTTTTCGCATTGCAAATAATTTGTCGTTTTTGGCGTTTTACTTCTGAAGGAAATGAAGGAAGAATAAACTGAATCCTCCCGAGACAAATAGGATCCTAGCAGAAACTTCGTATATGCATCAAACTTGTGCACATCTTTGTACCCCATTTTTTTTATCTTCACTTGTAAATAATCGTTTTGTTTGGCGTTCGTCTTCTGAACCAAATTAAGGTAGAATAGGCTCAGCATCGGTCATTTTGTAAATGTAATATGCTGCACTAGTCTTCCCCGGAAGCTGCTGTTGACTTATCGTTTCACAAGTATAACCCTGTGGGCAAACTGGTTTCGTCCACGAAGATTGACACGTTCCACCATCTACACGAACTGCAATGGAGAATATCATGGGCCTGAAACATCTTAATACCCTCTCCACCAATGCTTCCAAATCACAATCCTTGGGATCATAACCCATCGCCTCAAAGCTTCCATAACTGAAGCCATCCTCGGGAGTTACATGAATTGTAGAAAAAGCTGGTCCTTCAATTGAATTCATGGAGTACCCGCATGGATGAAATTCAAAATCACAGATTTTCGCCTCCGGAAGAATTTGGGATATACCGGATTCAAGAGTCATTTCTGCCGCACAATTACATCGATCCTTGTAAAACAGAGAAGCCTGCTTGCGGTCGAGCTGGGTCATGCACATCTCCAGTGTAAAAATTGGTTCAGTCGCAACCTTAGATGTAAAATCATCAGTCGAGGGCAAGTAGATATGCCAGTTATAATACGTTGCAGAATTTCCCATAACAAAAGCCATGCCACCCGATCCAAGAGTTCCAAAGTACTTGTCCAGATATGACACTTCCTCGGAGAAGCTGCGGTGAGGAAATGACTGGGCTCCAGGAAACATGAATGTTCCTCGACTGTATTTAACATTTTTTACCGAGAGAGACAAGCTGCTTGCATTGCTTAATATCAGAGGGATGGAAAGGAGCAGTTTGGTAGTCCCACAGGTTTTGAGAATGATCTTGAATGGATAAACAAACAGACTCGACTCTGACAGCACATATGAATCAAAATACTCACTAGAGAGCTCATCAACGATGGTGCATTCAGCTGCTTTGAGCATTTCGTCCAACTGCATTCGGCTGAGTGACCGAAGGCCCCTTCTTTCTGAGTGAGTAAAAAATGAGTCTGCAAAGAACTCAATCTCTAGCCGTTTTTCAAATCCTTCAAATCCAATTGCTGTGGTCGGGGCAACTGGTTCCTGACCAGCCACCAACATTTTCAATTGTAGAAAGGGGGAGACGTTAAGTTCTTGATTGATTTCTGGATTGAGAAAGTAGCGGAAGAAATTGGAGTTTAAAACAGGCAGTTTTCCAAAGCGTCTAAGCAGAAATTGCCACTCTACTCGAGGGGAGAGCCGATCGGACAGCAGTGAAGTGGAGCTACACACCAGTTCCTAGCGATCTATATTTAACTTTTAAGCCTAGGAAACCCACAAGAAAATACTATAGTAGTATGGCTTTCGGAGGCACGGAAATTACACAGCCATTTGCACAGTACGATTGGATTTGGATCACGGGCATTGTAAGGCGCTATACATATAGACGCCAGGATAGTTTGGGCCGACGTGGGAAACAAGAGTGACCCAGCCCGGCTTCTAAAGAAGCCAAGAGTTGGTTCTTATTTTTTTTTTTCTACGCAAGTCTGTCTCATGTGTTTAATATATAGCTCAAATATATTTAATTTATAGTTTACACTCATTGAAAATTAATGTTAATTTTATTACGGTTTATAGTAATTAAAAGAAACAATATGTTTAATTTAAAAAGTTTGAATTAACACGATCACATTTGTGGAGTTCCCTGCAATTATTATTATTTCAAAGAAAAGAAAAATTAGATGTTGGTATTGTCCCTTCAGGGTTAGGTCTTCATGATTAGGTGATAGTATTAAAAAATTTAATTTGTCTCATGTATCATTGTATAAATATAATATCTCCTTATTTGCAATAATTTATTTAAACTCTTGCACAAGAGGAAGAATTATTCATAATTCTGGAAGACATATCCATTGTATTATATTCTTAGTTATTTTTCATACTTATTAATTATTTGTATGATATCTTTGTTATTATTCACTATCTTTTTTTTCTTTAAATTTTGCAAGATGTTGATGATGATGTTGAATTAAAGATATAACAAATAATTGATAAACTTAAAGTACAATAATTAAACTTATAACAATCTTCATTATAAATTTTATTATAGATCAAATAAAAGAAATTATGAAGAAGATAATGGAGCCTTTTCAAACTAAAAATAAAGTGCTTAGATTTGTATATTGATTTTCACACAAGTGTATGCAATGGGACAAGCTTTTATGGAATGTATTGTACACCTAATATATCATGGTTATTTTGGTTGAGGAGTTGAAGGTTATATTTTATAATCCAAAGGAGGGTAAATTTTGTTAAACTTTGTAAACAAAGCAACTAAAGTGGATGATTATGTTTTGTCCCACAAGCATAGAAGAAAACATGTTTCCTCCTGAAATGTCATAGGAAATTTTATGTATATAATATACTTGTACAGGAAATGTATATACATTGATAACTCCTTGGTGCTCAATGTACGTGGTAGGATAACTTGGATAAGAAGTGATGCCTATACAATTATGGTATTGTTGGCACCACCTTAATGTTGCTAGTCACAATGAGAATCAAAACTAGAAGAGTAAATAGATACATAAATGATATCATCCTAGCATTAAAATGTGAATCTATGATATCATGTGATGTATGTATATAATATACTTGTAAAGGAAATGTATATACATTGATAACTCCTTGGTGCTCAATGTTTGTGGTAGGATAACTTCGATACGAAGTGATGACTATACAAGTATGGTATTGCTGCACTAGTCTTCCCCGGAAGCTGCTGTTGACTTATCGTTTCACAAGTATAACCCTGTGGGCAAACTGGTTTCGTCCACGAAGATTGACACGTTCCACCATCTACACGAACAGCAATGGAGAATATCATGGGCCTGAAACATCTTAATACCCTCTCCACCAATGCTTCCAAATCACAATCCTTGGGATCATAACCCATCGCCTCAAAGCTTCCATAACTGAAGCCATCCTCGGGAGTTACATGAATTGTAGAAAAAGCTGGTCCTTCAATTGAATTCATGGAGTAGCCGCATGGATGAAATTCAAAATCACAGATTTTCGCCTCCGGAAGAATTTGGGATATACCGGATTCAAGAGTCATTTCTGCCGCACAATTACATCGATCCTTGTAAAACAGAGAAGCCTGCTTGCGGTCGAGCTGGGTCATGCACATCTCCAGTGTAAAAATTGGTTCAGTCGCAACCTTAGATGTAAAATCATCAGTCGAGGGCAAGTAGATATGCCAGTTATAATACGTTGCAGAATTTCCCATAACAAAAGCCATGCCACCCGATCCAAGAGTTCCAAAGTACTTGTCCAGATATGACACTTCCTCGGAGAAGCTGCGGTGAGGAAATGACTGGGCTCCAGGAAACATGAATGTTCCTCGACTGTATTTAACATTTTTTACCGAGAGAGACAAGCTGCTTGCATTGCTTAATATCAGAGGGATGGAAAGGAGCAGTTTGGTAGTCCCACAGGTTTTGAGAATGATCTTGAATGGATAAACAAACAGACTCGACTCTGACAGCACATATGAATCAAAATACTCACTAGAGAGCTCATCAACGATGGTGCATTCAGCTGCTTTGAGCATTTCGTCCAACTGCATTCAGCTGAGTGACCGAAGGCCCCTTCTTTCTGAGTGAGTAAAAAATGAGTCTGCAAAGAACTCAATCTCTAGCCGTTTTTCAAATCCTTCAAATCCAATTGCTGTGGTCGGGGCAACTGGTTCCTGACCAGCCACCAACATTTTCAATTGTAGAAAGGGGGAGACGTTAAGTTCTTGATTGATTTCTGGATTGAGAAAGGAGCGGAAGAAATTGGAGTTTAAAACAGGCAGTTTTCCAAAGCGTCTAAGCAGAAATTGCCACTCTACTCGAGGGGAGAGCCGATCGGACAGCAGTCAAGTGGAGCTACACACCAGTTCCTAGTGATCTATATTTAACTTTTAAGCCTTGGAAACCCACAAGAAAATACTATAGTAGTATGGCTTTCTGAGGCACGGAAATTACACAGCCATTTGCACAGTACGATTGGATTTGGATCACGGGCATTGTAAGGCGCTATACATATAGACGCCAGGATAGTTTGGGCCGACGTGGGAAACAAGAGTGACCCAGCCCGGCTTCTAAAGAAGCCAAGAGTTGGTTCTTATTTTTTTTTTCTACGCAAGTCTGTCTCATGTGTTTAATATATAGCTCAAATATATTTAATTTATAATTTACACTCATTGAAAATTAATGTTAATTTTATTACGGTTTATAGTAATTAAAAGAAACAATATGTTTAATTTAAAAAGTTTGAATTAACACGATCACATTTGTGGAGTTCCCTGCAATTATTATTATTTCAAAGAAAAGAAAAATTAGATGTTGGTATTGTCCCTTTAGGGTTAGGTCTTCATGATTAGGTGATAGTATTAAAAAATTTAATTTGTCTCATGTATCATTGTATAAATATAATATCTCGTTATTTGCAATAATTTATTTAAACTCTTGCACAAGAGGAAGAATTATTCACAATTCTGGAAGACATATCCATTGTATTATATTCTTAGTTATTTTTCATATGTGTTTAATTATTTGTATGATATCTTTGTTATTATTCACTATCTTTTTTTTCTTTAAATTTTGCAAGATGTTGATGATGATGTTGAATTAAAGATATAACAAATAATTGATAAACTTAAAGTACAATAATTAAACTTATAACAATCTTCATTATAAATTTTATTATAGATCAAATAAAAGAAATTATGAAGAAGATAATGGAGCCTTTTCAAACTAAAAATAAAGTGCTTAGATTTGTATATTGATTTTCACACAAGTGTATGCAATGGGACAAGCTTTTATGGAATGTATTGTACGCCTAATATATCATGGTTATTTTGGTTGAGGAGTTGAAGGTTATATTTTATAATCCAAAGGAGGGTAAATTTTGTTAAACTTTGTAAACAAATCAACTAAAGTGGATGATTATGTTTTGTCCCACAAGCATAGAAGAAAACATGTTTCCTCCTGAAATGTCATAGGAAATTTTATGTATATAATATACTTGTACAGGAAATGTATATACATTGATAACTCCTTGGTGCTCAATGTACATGGTAGGATAACTTGGATAAGAAGTGATGCCTATACAATTATGGTATTGTTGGCACCACCTTAATGTTGCTAGTCACAATGAGAATCAAAACTAGAAGAGTAAACAGATACATAAATGATATCATCCTAGCATTAAAATGTGAATCTATGATATCATGTGATGTATGTATATAATATACTTGTAAAGGAAATGTATATACATTGATAACTCCTTGGTGCTCAATGTTTGTGGTAGGATAACTTCGATACGAAGTGATGACTATACAATTATGGTATTGTTGGCACCACCTTAATGTTGTTAGTCACAATGAGAATCAAAACTAGAACAGTAAACCGGTATAGAAATGATATCATCCTAGCATTAAAATGTGAATTTATAAATTGTCTCAAAAAGAAATAGTGTTTGGGATCGTTATTGAAGGGAACACCATTCACCATTTAATTTATTTACCCAAAACTGCAAAGATTACTACAACTAAGTTATGTCATATCTAGTATACCATAATTTCAAATAGGAATAGGTTACACTATGGTATAAAGAATAATCTTGTCTATAAATAAAAATGTCGATAGCATTAATCTATTTTGGAATGATGTATTTTTAGTTTTCATTGTATATTTTTTTGAACTATGCATTCCATCACACTCCATATTTACATATAGGGTTCATATTTTACAATGGTTTAACCATTGGAATTATAGGCAAGACTATTTAGCTTGCGTTTAGTAAATGAGGAGTGTCGCACTACTATACTTCGAGGCTTATGAACTTATACAATCAATCTAATTCATACTCATTTGAGCTAGAGATTGTACGTTGGTATCCTCGATCCCATGCTCGACGATTTTTAATTGTATGAATGGAGTTAATTCCATGTAGTTACCTTGAGGTATGGACTTTCAAGCATGGTAGATATTTTGATGAGTTTTCTTGAGATGGATAGTTTTGGGAACACAAGGCCTTGCGACATAGATTAGTAGGCACCAAGAATCCTTTATGGATTACTTATGCGTTCCTTTTGAGTGTTTTATGTTCAATATCTCTTCCTCAAGAACATAAAATTGGGGTTTCCCATGGAGGGTTTCAAGCTTGATTTCAGCGTTTTAACAAATGATAACTCTAGATGGAGTGTTTATCATATATCGACATTCTTTTTTAAAATTTGTGTTCATAATAATACCAATTTTACCTTTACCATTCAACTAGCTTCCTTCTAGTGATTGGATTTTTCTCACTTCAATTCTTGCATTTTTTTTCTACAAGTCGATGGATAAGTTGTAAGACTATCCATTCTTTCTCTTCATAGTGTTTGCACAATTCTTCGATGCTAATCCTTTCCGAGGTAAATATTTCAACAATAGCATTTCACATTATTGATATAAATATATATATAGAGAGAGAGAGAGATAAAGAGAGAAAATATCCACTTTTTAGTACTACAATACATGTTTTTAATCTCGGTTGGTGTAATTATCTATTTCAAGTGTGTTATTTACTCTAGGGAATGAATTGTTGGTGGAGGACTTTAGGGTCATTGCAAAAGTAAATATTATTATTTTCTCATAGTTATAAATATATGTAGTAAAATCTATATTATTTTGTTTTATCTAAATTAATATGATTTATTTAAGTTTAGATTACATTATTTAATTGCACCTTTAATTTTGCTAAAAAATAGAACATGAATAATTCCATAGCATAAATCAGATTTCATTTACTATTATGTGTAAATAAAAGAATAGCATTTTTTCTTTTTCTTTTTCATATAATTAGAAAAAATATAAATATTGTGGAGCTAATGTTGAGCTCACCATACAAAAGGAAAGATAAATTGATGTTTCTACTCTATAAACTAATTAAATATGGTTTCTCTCCTAGAGTGCTAATATATGTGGCTATGAAAAAGTTTCCATCTTTAGGTTCATGAGGACTAACATCTCTAAACATTTTTTTTCAACTCAAAATAACCTTTAGTTTTGCTAGTTTTATTTAATATAAATATTGTAAACAAATTTAATAATTAGATACTTTTCTAATAAGGAGTGACTGTAACAATAAAATAGAATTTTAAATTATTCCATTTTTCTCTTAGAAAATCTCATAAAATCAAAATTAATGAGCGATATGAAATAAAATTATTTGCTTTCCAAAATACAAACTGATTTGGGAATGTCCACAAACCACCCAATCATCATCTAAGACTTGTAAAGGCCTCACAATAAAAGACCTAGAAGTGAAGAAGAAGAAGAAGAAGAAAGAACCTTCTTCAAAAGAAGATCTAGGAGAAATAGAGAAGAAGATGCAGAAGAATATCTTCTTTTCTCCGCATTCTCTGGATCTATAACTCCTGGAGAAGATACATGGGTTATTGATAGTGGTGCTTCAAAGCACATGACAGGTCAGAAAAAGACTCTCTCAAGGATTGAAGAAAAGACTTCTCCCCAAAAGGTATCTCTAGGAGAAATAGAGAAGAAAATGCAGAAGAATATCTTCTTTTCTCTGCAGTCTCTGGATCTATAACTCCTGGAGAAGATACATGGCTTATTGATAGTGGTGCTTCAAAGCACATGACAGGTCAAAAAAAGACTCTCTCAAGGATTGAAGAAAAGACTTCTCCCCAAAAGGTATCTCTAGGAGATTACTTTCAATATCCCATCAAGGGAATTGGTGAAGCAAGCTACAAGCTTGATTCAAGTACCTCCCTGAAAATGAAAGAAATATTGTATGTACCAGGATTGAAGAAGAACTTGTTATCCATCTCAGCATTGGATAAGAAAGGCTACAAGATTGCATTCATTGATGGACAAGTCTTAATGTGGTCCAAAGGAAAGTCTATCAAGGATGCAATTATCATTGGTGAAGAAGAAGGAGGTTTATACAATCTAAAGGGTCTTCCAGAAGCAACTCTTTTTCATGAAACCTTTAGCCCAAATGAACTATGGCATAGGAGACTTGCTCACATTAACTACAAGGCACTACCCTATGTAAGCAAGGTAGTTATAGGTTTGCCAGACTTAAAGTCTAATCATGATGGCACATGCAAAGGATGTGCAAAAGGGAAGAATGTCAAGAACCCATTTCCCAGAAGTGAAACAAAGACTAAAGGTACCCTCGAGTTAATACACTTTGATGTATGTGGACCAATGCCCTCCACATCTTTGAGTGGATATGAATACTATGTCACATTCATTGATGACTACTCAAGGAAAACTTAGATATTCTTTCTAAAAGGTAAGAATGAAGTCTTTGAAAAATTCAAAGAGTTTAAGGCCTTAATAGAAAATATCTCAGAAAAGAAAATCAAGATTCTCAGAACAGACAATGGCGGGGAATATACTTCAAAGGAATTTGAAGACTTTTGTAAAGGAGCTGGAATCAAAAGGGAACTAACCACTCCCTACAATCCCCAACAAAATGGGGTTGCTGAAAGGAAGAATAGACCTATCATGGAAGCTGTAAAGACTATGATTCAGGATCAAGATCTTCCTATGTATCTATGGGCTGAAGCAGCCAAGACAGCTGTCTATGTACAAAATAGACTTTCTCATAGTGCTCTTGAATTTAAGACTCCAGAAGAAGTATTCACAGGAAAGAAGCCTGAGGTAAGTCATCTAAAAATATTTGGATGTCCTGTGTATATTCACATTCCAAAAGAAAAGAGAACCAAGTTGGATCCCTCTGGTAAGAAAGGAATATTTGTTGGATATTGTGAAACATCCAAAGCTTTTAGAATTTACATACCTGGTTTTCATCATATGGATATAAGTAGAGATGTAACATTTGATGAAGAAACAGCTATCAAGAAATCTAGGAAGTACCAACTTGAATAAATCTATGAAGAATATTCACCTCCTAGAGTTACAAAAGCTGTACCCATTCCTGAAGATGATACACCAAAAGATCATGATATGATAGAACCTCAAGAACCCTCTCTTTAAAATTTATCTAGAAAAAGAAGACCAGCATGGGATAGAGACATTATTCAAGGAGCTGAAAAATATGGAGCTCCTGAAGGTTCCACTAGAGAAAGGAAGAAACCCAAGTTTGTATCCAACTATGTGGCCTTAATGTGTGATCTTGTGGATCATCAACCCACCAGCTATGAGGAAGCAGCTCAAGAAAATGAGTGGGTAGAAGCTATGACATAAGAGTACCAGTGAATAATGAAAAATGATGTTTGGGACATAGTTCCCAAACCAAAGGATAAAAGTGTGGTTTCTTCCAAATGGATTTTCAAGATAAAACATGCTGCAGATGGTAGCATTGAAAAATACAAGGCAAGATTTGTAGCTAGAGGGTTCTCTCAAAAGGAGGGAATAGACTATGAAGAAACATTTGCACCAGTTGCTAGGTACACTTCAATTAGAACTATCATGGCACTTGCATCTATGATGAAGTGAAAATTACACCAGATGGATGTTAAAACAACCTTCCTGAATGGTGTCATTGAAGAAGAAGTGTACGTGGAACAACCATAAGGTTTTGAGGTCAAAGATAGAAGAACTCATGTATGCAAGTTGAAAAAGGCTTTGTATGGATTGAAGCAAGCTCCCAGAGCTTGGTACAGAAGGATTGACAGTTTCTTAACAGGTATGGGCTTTACCAAGAGTAAAGCTGATCCAAATCTCTATCTCAAAATTATGGATGATGAACCTGTTATATTACTATTGTATGTGGATGATCTATTTCTAACAGGAAATAAGAACCAAATTATCGAATGTAAGAAGAAGCTTTCTTCCGAATTTGAAATGAAGGATCTAGGATTAATGCACTACTTCTTAGGTCTAGAAGTATGGAAAGAACCAAAAGGAATCTTCCTAAATCAAGGTAAGTATGCTGTGGAGATCTTGAAAAGATTTAACATGTTGGAGTGTAAGACCATGGCTACTCCCATGGACTCCAACTTAAAATTATTAGTTGATGACTCATCAGAATTAGTGGATGTAACTCTATATAGACAAATCATTGGGTCATTGATGTATTTGACAAATACCAGACCAGACATATGCTTTGCTGTAAATACTTTGAGTCAATTTCTAGTAGAACCAAGGAAGGTTCACCTAATAGCTGCAAAGCATGTAATGAGGTATCTAAAAGGTACTTTAGATTTTGGTCTTTACTACCTCAGAAATCATGAACTTAGGTTACATGGTTATTCAGATTCTGATTGGGCAGGAAGTGTTTCAGACAGGAAGAGTACATCAGGTGGATGTTATGGACTTAGATCTGCCATGATCTCTTGGATTAGCAAGAAACAATCCAGTGTGGCTCTCAGTACCGCTGAAGCAGAATATATAGCTGCCTACTCTGCTAGCTGTGAAGCAATATGGCTTCGAAAACTACTATCTGGAGTATTTGACTTAGAATTGGATCCTACTGTGATTATGTGTGACAATCAAAGTTGTATCAAGATGACAGAAAATCCGATATTTCACGATAAGTCAAAACACATAGAGATCTGATACTTTTATATACGAGATATGGTGCAAAGAGGAGCTATTAAGCTCGAGTATGTGCGCACTGAGAATCAAATTGCTGATATTTTGACCAAACCTCTGTCTCGAGTGAAATTTGAATACTTCCGAGACAAACTTGGTGTGGTTCAAAAGGACTCTCCTCGAAAGGGGGAGTAGTGTGGTCTCTAATGATGAGATTGCCTCATCGACAGCAAGGTCGATGATGTGGATACATGTTTTAGATACTTAGACTTAGGAATCTTATATTTAGATTACTTATTTTCTCTCACTTACTTTTGCTTCACTGATGTATTAATGAGGATACATAGTTTATTGATATTTTATTGTTGTATCATTAAGGATACATGTCTTACTAATGTATTGATGAGGATACATGTTTTATTGATGTATTGACAAGAATACATGTTTTAATGATATCTGTATTGATAAGGATATAGATGGGGATTGTATCATCCCTGGACTTTGGTCCCTTGAGTTGATCCGTAGACGTATGGTCTCCGAGAATGAAGTCCTTAATGGACAGATGGGGATTGTATCATCACTGGACTTTGGTCCCTTGAATTGATCCGTAGACGCATGGTCTCCGAGAATGAAGTCCTTCATGGACAGATGGGGATTGTATCATCCCTGGACTTTGGTCCCTTGCATTGATCCATAGACGTATGGTCTCCAAGAATGAAGTCCTTAATGGACAGATGGGGATTGTATCATCCCTGGACTTTGGTCCCTTGAATTGATCCGTAGATGTATGGTCTCCGAAAATGAAGTCCTTAATGGACAGATAGGGATTGTATCATCGCCGGACCTTGGTCCCTGAATTGATCCATAGACATATGGTCTTCGAGAATAAAGTCCTTAGTGGACAGATGGGGATTGTATCAACCCCGGACTTCGGTCCCTGAATTGATCCATAGACGTATGGTCTCCGAGAAGTGGGGATTGTATCATCCATGGACTTCGGTCCTTGAATTGATCCGTAGACGTATGGTCTCTGAGAAGTGGGGATTGTATCATCCCTGGACTTTGGTCCCTTAATTGATCCGTAGACGTATGGTCTCCAAGAAGTGGGGATTGTATCATCCCCAGACTTTGGTCCCTGACTTGATCCGTAGACGTATGGTCTCTGAGAAGTGGGGATTGTATCATCCCCGGACCTTCGTCCCTGAATTGATCCGTAGACGTATGGTCTCCGAGAAGTAGGGATTGTATCATCCCCAGACCTTGGTCCCTGAATTGATCCGTAGACATATGTCTCCGAGAAAGTGATTCATTGATGATGTGGTTACTTGTATCGGTAGGATACTTGTATTGATGATGTGGTTACTTGTGTCGGTAGGATACTTGTATTGATGTGGTTACTTGTATCGATAGGATACTTGTATTGATGATGTGGTTACTTGTATCGGTAGGATACTTGTATTCATGATGTGGTTACTTGTATCGGTAGGATACTTGTATTGATGATGTAGTTACTTGTATCGGTAGGATACTTGTATTGATGTGGTTACTTGTATTGGTAGGATACTTGTATTGATGATGTGGTTACTTGTATCGGTAGGATACTTGTATTGATGATGTGGTTAATTGTATCGGTATGGATACTTGTATTAATGATGTGGTTACTTGTATTGGTATGGATACTTATATTGATGATCGCGAGATGACGATATTGATGATCGTGCGATGACGATATTGATGATCGTGCGATGACGATGCTGATGATCGTGCGATGACGATGCTGATGATTGTGAGATGACGATGCTGATGATCATGGGATGACGATGCTGATGATCATACGATGACGATACTGATGATTGTGAGATGACGATACTGATGATCGTGCGATGACGATGATGATGATCGTGAGATGACGATGCTGATGATCGTGGGATCACGATGCTGATGATCATGCGATGACGATGCTAATGATCGTAAGATGACGATGATAATTGAAGACAACTTCCGATGATATATAGATGTATCATGTATGATGTAGTCGATGACTCCTTGCTCCTGCAGACGTTGTTATAATATCCTTCTCGTTAAGGGGGAGTGTTGAATATTGTAACTTCTAAGAATATTATAATTGTACTTTATTATTCCGGAAATGTTTCATCCCTCCGGGGTAACTCTATTACTTATCCGGAGATGATTATTCCTCCGAGGGTGTGTGGTAACTAGGGTTATTTGACCCACCATGTGGGGGTCGGCCCTGATAATATATTTTAGGGGTTATTAGACTTCTCAAGTAGAGGTCGGCCCCATTAGGACTTTTAGTCAGTCGGGGACTAATATAAATAGAGGAGGCGAACTCCTCATTAGATACACTGACTTACTTGAGAAAAGTAGCGCACTTGTCTCGGAGGTCTGCTAAGGAGATAAAGAAGGTGGGAGCACATCTTGTATTTCGGTTGATCATCTTATTGAGGAAAGCTTTGCTGGGTTTTCTACCCCATGAGGTTTTCCCAGGGTAAATTCTGTGTCTATCTTGTGATTATGCTTCTTTCAGTGATCTTGCTAGTCTATTTGGTTTAAACTTAACAAATAATTGATAAACTTAAAGTACAAATATTAAACTTATAACAATCTTCATTATAAATTTTATTATAAATCAAATAAAAAAAATTATGAAGAAGATAATGGAGCCTTTTCAAACTAAAAATAAAGTGCTTAGATTTGTATATTGATTTTCACACACATGTGTGCAATGGGAGAAGCTTTTATGGAATGTATTGTAGACCTAATATATCATGGTTATTTTGGTTGAGGACTTGAAGGTTATATTTTATAATCCAAAGGAGGGTAAATTTTGTTAATCTTTGTAAACAAAGCAACTAAAGTGGATGATTATGTTTTGTCCCACAAGCATAGAAGAAAACATGTTTCCTCCTGAAATGTCATAGGAAATTTTATGTATATAATATACTTGTACACGAAATGTATATACATTGATAACTCCTTGGTGCTCAATGTACGTGGTAGGATAACTTGGATAAGAAGTGATGCCTATACAATTATGGTATTGTTGGCACCACCTTAATGTTGCTAGTCACAATGAGAATCAAAACTAGAAGAGTAAACAGATACATAAATGATATCATCCTAGCATTAAAATGTGAATCTATAAATTGACCAAAAAAGAAATAGTGTCCGGGTTCAATAATGAAGGGAACACAATTCACGATTTAATTTATTTACCCAAAACGATAGCCTTAGTCAATTTTGGAATGACGTATTTTTAGTTTTGATTGTATAGGTTGCTTAACTATGCATTCCATCATAGTCTATATTTACGTATAGGGTTCATATTTTACAATGGATTAACCATTGCACCTATTGACAAGGCTATTTAGCTCAAGGGTTTAGTAAAGGAAGAGTGCCACACTACTATACTTTGACACTTATACTATCAATCTACTTCATACTCATTTGAGCTAGATTTTGTGCATTGTTATCCTCGGTCCCTTCAATTCATGAGCTCGACAAGTACTTCTAATAAGTTCATATTAAACATATAATACACAATAGCTTCTATAAAGTTTCCATGTTTCCAAAATCGTAGAGATTATATTGAGGTTTATTTAACATTTGAATATTTCCTACCAATAATAATCAATCCATTCATCAATCTACTTGAATCGATTACAAAGTCTATTTCTTTCCCCTTGAATGTTGTGAGAAACGACTTGAATATACATCCGATCTACTGCACAACTTTGGTTAGTCCAAGTACTACTCCTTTTTAAACTTACACATTTTGTTTACATGCATTTTCATTATCTCATATAAGCCAACTACATATAAAAGCATACCACAATAACACGTACTAACATTTCTATCAATGTACCTTAACATCTACATATGCTAATGAATTTGCTAACAAAGGTAGCCAAAAATATACAATATAAACCCAATGATCAATACAATCAATATACCACCACACATATATATATGAGAATAATAAAGGTAACCATGACAATATACATTTATATTATTGACATCTTCTAATAACAATAAAACATTAAAGAATACTTATTTGGATCAATAGACACATGTGTCTTAGGGAATGACTGCAACTTTCCACCCAAACATAAGTTCTTTGTCCGGCCCTAGAGACTACCCCTGAGCTGGGAAAGAATCCACTAGATAGGAGAATAACTTTAAGGAAAGCCCTCCCACTCTCATCTAACACCTAGTCCTTAATCATGCATCAAGTATGAATATCTTATTTAATTATAGGTTAATATACTGTACCCGAAGGTATAAGTCTCTGCATTTCTTCCATCTTGTCTATGCATACTATGCTTTGCTCATTTATTACCAATGCTAAAGTGTCCTTCCCTCACCTTGTACACACTTCAGAATATGTAAAAGTTTTATGTATATAAGAACCTTGCAGGTAAAGAATGGGCCAATTCCATTCCACACGAAATTTCACACATCAAAATATATATAAATATATATATATAATTACTTGCATGCAAGGAAAAGGGCCTACACCCCTCCCACAAAGGTCAGTTTTGAGTGTGGATAAACACACAACACTAGTAATTCAAAATGCAACGCAAGAATGGGAAGCACCCCCCTACAAAACTCCAACTCTTTGAGCTGCAATCAAAACACAAAGCAAATGATAATAAAAAAATATGATAGAGATGTGGGTTGCACCCTCCCTCTAGATCACTTGCATAATGATTAACTGCAACGAAGAGAGGTACGAAAACTACACAACGAATTAAAAAGACAGCGAAATCAATCACAATCTTTGCGAATGGAAAGTGTCGCTCTTCCAAAATTTCCAGCCACAAGAACAAATTACATTCTAGAGATAGAGATAATGAATGTACATAAACAAAGGAATTATCTAAGGATCCACGATAGTTACGTCCTCTTTAAGCTCTCCACGAGAGAGGTATGTAATATAGATATATATATCATTCGATACTTGCAAATCAAAAGGTTTGGGCCGCCTCCCTTTCCCCACATCCCACATAGTCGAGCTTGATAGAAACAATAGATATATTAACTGTTCAAAGAAGAAAACTCACCCTCCGCCCTTGGTTCATAACTATACAAGCTTGATGATGAATATATATATATATATATATATATATATATATATATATATATATATATATATATAAAATGAGCTAGCATCCAAATTATAACATATCTATTTGAAATCCTTGTTATTATTCACTATCTTTTTTTCTTTAAATTTTACAAGATGTTGATGATGATGTTCAATTAAAGATATGTGACAACTTTATTTATATATTTTTAATCTCCTTGTAGAAAATTCTATGTGGTAAAATTTATTTGAAGCTATATTGTTTTACAAAGATTACAACAAAATAAAAATAAAAACTATAATCTAGATAAATAATTGAGAAACATAATTTAAACAGATAACAATATTCATTATAAATTTTATTATAGATCAAATAAAGCAAATTATGACGAAGACCGCATTTTCAAAGAAAAAATAAAGTGCATGGATTTGTGTATTGATTTTCACACACATGTGTGCAATCGGAGAAACTTCCATGGAATGTATTGTACACCTAATATATCAAGGTTTGTTTGGTTGGGGACTTGAAGGTTAAAGTTTTGAATCCAAAGGAAGGTAAATTATGTTAAACTTTGTAAACAAAGCAGCTAAAGTGGGTGATTACGTTTTGTCCAACAAACATAGAAGAAAACATGTTTCCTCGTGAAAGGTCATAGGAAATGTATGTATATAATATACTTGTAAAGGAAATGTATATACATTGATAACTCCTTGGTGCTCAATGTTTGTGGTAGGATAACTTCAATACGAAGTGATGACTATACAATTATGGTATTGTTGGCACCACCTTAATGTTGTTAGTCACAATGATGATAAAAACTAGAACAGTAAACCGGTATAGAAATGATATCATCCTAGCATTAAAATGTGAATCTATAAATTGTTTCAAAAAGAAATAGTGTTTGGGTTCGTTACTAAAGGGAACACCATTCACCATTTAATTTATTTACCCAAAACTGCAAAGATTACTACAACTAAGTTATGTCATATCTAGTATACCATAATTTCAAATAGGAATAGGTTACACTATGGTATAAACAATAATCTTGTCTATAAATAAAAATGTCGATAGCATTAATCTATTTTGGAATGATGTATTTTTAGTTTTCATTGTATAGTTTTTTGAACTATGCATTCCATCACACTCCATATTTACATATAGGGTTCATATTTTACAATGGTTTAACCATTGGAATTATAGGCAAGACTATTTAGCTTGCGTTTAGTAAAGGAGTAGTGTCGCACTACTATACTTTGAGGCTTATGAACTTATACAATCAATATAATTCATACTCATTTGAGCTAGAGATTGTATGTTGGTATCCTCGATCCCATGCTCAACGATTTTTAATTGTATGAATGGAGTTAATTCCATGTAGTTACCTTGAGGTATGGACTTTCAAGCATGGTAGATATTTTGATGAGTTTTCTTGAGATGGATAGTTTTGGGAACACAAGGCCTTGCGACATAGATTAGTAGGCACCAAGAATTCTTTATGGATTACTTATGCTTTCTCTTTGAGTGTTTTATGTTCAATATCTCTTTGTCAAGAACATAAAATTGGGGTTTCCCATGGAGGGTTTCAAGCTTGATTTCAGCGTTTTAACAAATGATAACTCTAGATGGAGTGTTTATCATATATCGACATTCTTTTGTAAAATTTGTGTTCATAAGAATACCAATTTTAACTTGACCATTCAACTAGCTTCCTTCTAGTTATTGGATTTTTCTCACTTCAATTCTTGCATTTTGTTTTCTACAAGTTGGTGGATAAGTTCTAAGACTATCCATTCTTTCTCTTCATAGTGTTTGCACAATTCTTCGATGCTAATCCTTTCCGAGGTAAATATTTCAACAATTGCATTTCACATTATTGATATAAATATATATATATACAGAGAGAGAGAGATAAAGAGAGAAAATATCCACTTTTTAGTACTACAATACATGTTTTTAATCTCGGTTGGTGTAATTATCTATTTCAAGTGTGTTATTTACTCTAGGGAATGAATTGTTGGTGGAGGACTTTAGGGTTATTGCCAAAGTAAATATTATTATTTTCTCATAGTTATAAATATATGTAGTAAAATCTATATTATTTTGTTTTAACTAAATTAATATGATTTATTTAAGTTTAGATTACATTATCTAATTGCACATTTAATTTTGCTAAAAAATAGAATATGAATAATTCCATAGCATAAATCAGATTTCATTTACTATTATGTGTAAATAAAAGAATAGCATTTTCTCTTTTTCTTTTTTCATATAATTAGAAAAAATATAAATATTGTGGACCTAATGTTGAGCTCACCATACAAAAGGAAAGATAAATTGATGTTTCTACTCTATAAACTACTTAAATATGGTTTCTCTCCTAGAGTGCTAATATATGTGGCTATGAAAATAGTTTACATCTTTAGGTTCATGAGGACTAACATCTCTAAACATTTTTTTTCAACTCAAAATAACCTTTAGTTTTGCTAGTTTTATTTAATATAAATATTGTAAACAAATTTAATAATTAGATACTTTTCTAATAAGGAGTGACTGTAACATTAAAATAGAATTTTAAATTATTCCATTTTTTTCTTAGAAAATCTCATAAAATGAAAATTAATGATCGATATGAAATAAAATTATTTGATTTCCAAAATACAAACTGATTTGGGAATGTCCACAAACCACCCAACCATCATCTAAGACTTCTAACTTTATCCGAAAAGGACACCCACAAAATAAACCGTGATAATACCAAAACGAAATTAACTCAAGTCAAATAGTTCCCTTATACACAAACTTTCGGCCCATAACTACAATGAGATAAAAAAGTACCCTATTGTGAGTGCCACACCTAACATTCGCAATGCTCACAATTGTGTGCATGGTGAGTCTTTTACATGGTCTCCGCTTGTTCAAGAAAACAATGTTTACCAATCCAAAATATTAATATCGATAGTTACTCTTAATGCCCGCCTCAAGCCACACTTTTATGTGCTCTTCAGTATGATGACGGAGATTGCAAAATCTTTACTCTAAGACTTTATCATGTAGCTTATAGAGGTATCAAACCATTTTTAAATTTGGGCATGAGCTGAAACCCTACATTGAAGTGTATACCGATTTCCTCTCAAAATATCAAAGATAAATGTCTTTAGAGGAAAGAAAGTGAATGGAGTATTGTTTAACATAGTTGCGGGATGGATGAAATTTTATTGACTAGTGTGAGTCTCACATTCATTGATGCAATCTTGACTATGTTTAGTTGTAGGAAGACTAATGTGTGGTAATCGATTCCACACACAAATTATAATAATAGTTTGTATTGGTGCATGCTTGAAGGTCACACGTTTGAATCCAAGAGGGGGTAACATATGTACACCTTTGTACAATAAGCTATTAATTGATTTTTATCATTGAAGGTCACGGGTTTTAATCTGGTATATACACCTTCATAAAACAAATAGTCAATTCATTCCCCATTAGAGACTGTTTATCCGAGGGGACCCTCATACATCAATTTTAATCTAATTAAATTGCAACTTTAAATTGGTTACTATCTATCCCCCACAGCGGGTGCCAAGTGTGGGCCAACCAGGAGATCTGGTGGATAGACACAAGGCTAGACACATTCACGCGCCAACATAGAGGCCGGACACATACCTGCTCGAGTCATCCCCGCATCTCCGGAAGTCATCATAAAGTGGGAAAGGAATACCGTCAGCTTGCGAAGTACTGCCGATTAACCACTCCTGCATCCAGTTGGTCTTGTCTCTGCGTTTTGGTTTGACTCTGAGCAATGTCCATTACTCCCATGAAGAACTTCGAGTGGGGCAGTATGCACACACTCATGATAAGGGAAGACACAAAGAGGAAGCGGGTCCATACATCCCCGGGAGAAAGGAGAAGCTGCAAACGTTTGCACAGAGCTTGGAACACCGTGCGAATCTCTCTCCTGAACATTTTCATTGTTCGTGGAATATTGTCATCTGTTTAGCATGCAGCCGAAGCAAAAATGCCACCCACAAAGAGAAGTTATACCACGCACAAGTCCAAACACACAGGCCCTTATCCCGGCCCGCCGGTGCGTTTTCATGTACGACATAGTGGGGAAGGCCCGTCGTTACAAGAAAGAAATCCCAAAGCAAGCTTAGGAGGACATTAAAGAAGATTAAGAGGATGCTCAGTCACCTCGAGGCTGTCTTTCGAGTACATAAATCAGGAATGAATTCGAAGCTCTGGTTTGGGACCCGGGAACAACAGAGGTCGCAACACCCTTTACCAAAGGACCCTGGATTATAATTGGATGTAAAATTCGGTTATGGGTAAGACCCTGGTAGAAAAAGGAGAATCTCATATGGAAATCCTTTTGCAACAAGATTAGATGGTTGGCTATCTTAGGAAGATCCACCAAAATCAATAGCAAATTTCTCACCGGTTGAACATTTAGCTCGGTTTTTTGTTTTGCGTATGTCTTCATTTTTGGTTTTCATATGTCATTATAGTTAGTGTTGTTGTTTTTAATTTCATGGCAATCTACCTTTGTAGAGTGGATAGCAATTCTCAAACTTTCTAGTACAGTCTTGTTTCCTTTCGGGGAAGAATGTGAAAGTTTGATTTCGGGTTTGTTTTACCAGCCTTGGGAGGGCCCTCCACTCTGTATTTGTTTCTAATTGCAATATAAAGAACTATCCTAACTTACAAAAAAAAAAAAAATGGTTGCTATCTAAATTATAAACAAAAATTAAATTATTATTATTATTATTATACCTTTTTATAGTAGTCTAAGTTTAGCATTCTAAGATTAGTAGTTATATGATTTAATTATATCTATTGTTTTTTCTCCAAGAATACACATTAAAAGATTATATAAAAACACAATAAATATATTATATAGTTAATATTTATACACATAATTAAAACATTCTTTTCTATTTCAAAAATGAAAGTTAATGTTTGATATTTGTTGTATTATGTTAAATTCACATTAAAAAAATAGATTCCATTAAAATAATTTTTCAAACAAATTTTGTTTATGATTAATGTTAAAATCAAACAAAATGAAAACCCTAATTTATATATACTGGAATCTCCTGATTAAAAACAATGATTAGAAAATTAATTGCGGAAGCATACCTGAATCCATTGAAGGAGAAACCTTATAGGAAGAGAACCCTTTGAGATGGTCTTCCAATTCTAGCCACTAGATTCTGTGTCAACTTCTCTCTGAGAGGATTTTCAGAAATTGGAATGCGTAGTGGTAGAATGGGGACCATAACCCTATTTATAAACCGCTAGGCAGTTTTATCACAATAACCACTAGGGCAGTTTTAATTTTATCATAATTATATTTCTGCCCCTCATAGAAATAATAATTATCTAATGGTATCTACACAATAATCTCATGACAATTATACCCTTAAGCCAATTAATCAATTATTAATTAGATCACTATATTTAGGCTTAATTAAATGATAGCACACACATTTTAATTATTTACATGTGTGGCCCAAGTTATAGATTAATTACAAAAATTAATCTAACAATCTCCCACTGGGCCACATGCATATGTAATCAAATAAATGTGCTTAACCTTATGAGCTCAAAATTTGCTATCATGTCCTTAGGGTATATCCGAACAATCTGGTCCATTAACTATACTGACATAGGATCAAGGTGGCCTTTGTTACATCAATCGTTACTAGACCAATCAATGGTCACATATATTTGCACAGCTAAATGACATAGATCAATCATGAGTGCATAGCATGGAAATTACATGCAATGTGATCTATTCATGCCTATTTCCAACTGGTCCTACTTAACTTTATTAAGATCAAATCTTTAGCATAATTTAACAGAGTGCAATAAAATGAATACTTTATTTCTGCAGAACACAATCCAAATGTATAGATAAAGTCTAAACATAACATAGAGCAATATACAATGAATAATATAAACTCCCACTAAATTTGGATATCCTCAAATGAGACAACACCCATATGAGCAGTGTGCTCATGAAAGACCTTGGGTGGTAATCCCTTTGTAAGCGGATCCGCTATCATGGAATTTGTTCCAATATGCTCTATGGATATCTGTCCACTCTGTACTTTTTCTTTTACAACTAGGAACTTGATATCAATGTATTTTGATTTTGTAGAACTCCTGTTGTTATTGGAATATAAAACTGATGATTTATTGTCACAAAATATCTTCAGTGGTCTTTCAATACCATCCAGAACACGCAGCCCAGTGACAAAATTTCGTAGCCATATTCCTTGATTGGATGCCTCATAACATGCTACAAACTCTGCTTCCATGGTGGATGAAGTTATGAGTGTCTGTTTGGCAGACCTCCATGAAATTGCTCCACCAGCCAACAGATAAATATAGCCTGATGTGGATCTTCTGCTGTCTTGGCATCCAGCAAAGTCGGAGTCGGAATACCCAATGATCTCTAACTGATCCGATCTCCTATATGTAAGCATGTACTCTTTTGTTCTCTGTAAATATCTCATAACCCTCTTGCCTGCTCTCCAATGATTCATTCCAGGGTTACTTAGATATCTGCCTAACATGCCAACAATGTACGCAATATCCGGACGTGTACATACCTGAGCATACATTAGACTCCCCACAGCCGAAGCGTAAGGAATCTTCTGCATTTCTTGACTTTCTAAACTATTTTTAGGGCATTGATTTAGACTGAATTTGTCTCCTTTAGCGACACGGGTATCACCTGGTTTGCTATTTTGCATGCCATACCTTTGGAGGACTTTATCAATATAGGTCCTTTGTGACAATCCTAAAATACCCCTAGAACGATCTCGGTGTATCTGGATTCCTAAGACAAGGGAGGAATCACCAAGATCTTTCATCTCAAAATGTTTTGATAAAAATCTCTTGGTGTCGTGCAATATGCTAATATCATTTGTGGCTAGCAATATGTCATCGACATATAACTCTTTGAGTGTTTTATGCTCAATATCTCTTCCTCAAGAACATAAAATTGGGGTTTCCCATGGAGGGTTTCAAGCTTGATTTCAGCGTTTTAACAAATGATAACTCTAGATGGAGTGTTTATCATATATCGACATTCTTTTGTAAAATTTTTGTTCACAAGAATACCAATTTTAACTTGACCATTCAACTAGCTTCCTTCTAGTTATTGGATTTTTCTCACTTCAATTCTTGCATTTTGTTTTCTACAAGTTGATGGATAAGTTCTAAGACTATCCATTCTTTCTCTTCATAGTGTTTGCACAATTCTTCGATGCTAATCCTTTCCGAGGTAAATATTTCAACAATTGCATTTCACATTATTGATATAAATACATAAATATATATATATATACAGAGAGAGAGATAAAGAGAGAAAATATCCACTTTTTAGTACTACTATACATGTTTTTAATCTCGGTTGGTGTACTTATCTATTCCAGGTGTGTTATTTACTCTAGGGAATGAATTGTTGGTGGAGGACTTTAGGGTCATTGCCAAAGTAAATATTATTATTTTCTCATAGTTATAAATATATGTAGTAAAATCTATATTATTTCGTTTTAACTAAATTAATATGATTTATTTAAGTTTAGATTACATTATTTAATTGCACGTTTAAGTTTGCTAAAAAATAGAACATGAATAATTCCATAGCATAAATCAGATTTCATTTACTATTATGTGTAAATAAAAGAATAGCATTTTTTCTTTTTCTTTTTCCATATAAGTAGAAAAAATATAAATATTGTGGACCTAATGTTGAGCTCACCATAAAAAAGGAAAGATAAATTGATGTTTCTACTCTATAAACTGTTTAAATATGGTTTCTCTCCTAGAGTGCTAATATATGTGGCTATGAAAATAGTTTCCATCTTTAGGTTCATGAGGACTAACATCTCTAAACATTTTTTTTCAAGTCAAAATGACCTTTAGTTTTGCTAGTTTTATTTAATATAAATATTGTAAACAAATTTAATAATTAGATACTTTTCTAATAAGGAGTGACTCTAACAATAAAACATAATTTTAAATTATTCCATTTTTTTCTTAGAAAATCTCATAAAATGAAAATTAATGAGCGATATGAAATAAAATTATTTGCTTTCCAAAATACAAACTGATTTGGGAATGTCCACAAACCACCCAACCATCATCTAAGACTTGTAACTTTATCCGAAAAGGACACCCACAAAACAAACCGTGATAATACCAGAACGAAATTAACTCAACTCAAATAGTTCCATTATACACAAACTTTCGGCCCATAACTACAATGAGATAAAAAAGTACCCTATTGTGAGTGCCACACCTAACATTTGCAATGCTCACAATTGTGTGCATGGTGAGTCTTTTACATGGTCTCCGCTTGTTCAAGAAAACAATGTTCACCACTCCAAAATATTAATATTGATAGTTACTCTTAATGCCCGCCTCAAGCCACACTTTCATGTGCTCTTCAGTATGATCACGGAGCGTCCAAAATCTTTACTCTAAGACTTTATCATGTAGCTTACAGAGGTATCAAAACATTTTTAAATTTGGGCATGAGCTGAAATCCTACCTTGAAGTGTATACCGATTTCATCTCAAAATATCAAAGATAAATGTCTTCAGAGGAAAGAAAGTGAATGGAGTATTGTTTTACATAGTTGCGAGATGGACGAAATTTTATTGACCAATGTGAGTCTCACATTCGTTGATGCAATCTTGACTATGTTTAGTTGAAGGAAGACTAATGTGTGGTAATGGATTCCACACACAAATTATAATAGTTTGTATTGGTGCGTGCTTGAAGGTCACACGCTTGAATCCAAGAGGGGGTAACATATGTTAACCTTTGTACAATAAGCTATTAATTGATTTTTATCCTTGAAGGTCACGGGTTTTAATCTGGTATATACACCTTCATAAAACAAATAGTCAATTCATTCCCCATTAGAGACTATTTATCCGAGGGGACCCTCATACATCAATTTTAATCTAATTAAACTGCAACTTTAAATTGGTTACTGTCTATCCCCCACAGCGGGTGACAAGTGTGGGCCAACTAAGAGATCTGGTGGATAGACACAAGGCTAGACACATTCACGTGCCAACAAAGAGGTCGGACACATACCCGCTCGAGTCATCCCCGCATCTCCGGAAGTCATCATAAAGCGGGAAAGGAATACCGTCAGCTTGCGAAGTACTGCCGATTAACCACTCCTCCATCCGGTTGGTCTTGTCTTTGCATTTTGGTTTGACTCTGAGCAATGTCCATTATTCCCATGAAGAAATTCGAGTGGGGCAGTATGCACACACTCATGATAAGGGAAGACACAAAGAGGAAGGAGGTCCATACATCCCCGGGAGAAAGGAGAAGCTGCAAACGTTTGCACAGAGCTTGGAACACCGTGCGAATCTCTCTCGTGAACATTTTCATTGTTCGTGGAATATTGTCATCTGTTCAGCTCGCAGCTGAAGCAAAAATGCCACCCACAAAGAGAAGTTATACCACGCACAAGTCCAAACACACAGGCCCTTATCCCGGCCCGCCGGTGCGTTTCCATGCATGACATAGTGGGGAAGGCCCGTCGTTACACGAAAGAAATCCCAAAGCAAGCTTAAGAGGACATTAAAGAAGATTAAGAGGATGCTCAGTCGCCTCGAGGCTGTCTTTCGAGTACATAAATCAGGAATGAATTCGAAGCTCTGGTTTGGGACCCGGGAACAACAGAGGTCGCACCACCCTTTACCAAAGGACCCTCGATTATCATTGGATGTAAAATTCGGTTATGGGTAAGACCCTGGTAGAAAAAGGAGAATCTCATGTGGAAATCCTTTTGCAGCAAGATTAGATGGTTGGCTATTTCAGGAAGATCCACCAAAATCAATAGCAAATTTCCCACCGGTTGAACATTTAGCTAGGTTTTTTGTTTTGCGCATGTCTTCATTTTTGGTTTTGATATGTCATTACAGTTAGTGCTGTTCTTTTTAATTTCATGGCAATCTACCTTTGTAGAGTGGATAGCAAATCTCAAACTTTCTAGTACAGTCTTGTTTCCTTTCGGGGAAGAATGCTGAAGGTTTGATTTTGGGTTTGTTTTTCTGTATTTGTTTCTAATTGCAATATAAAGAACTACCCTAACTTACCAAAAAAAAAATTGGTTGCTATCTAAATGATAAACAAAAGTTAAATTATTATTATTATTATTATTATTATACCTTTTCTAGTAGTTTAAGTCTAGCATTCTAAGGTTAGTAGTTATATGATTTAAATATATCTATTGTTTCTTCTCCAAGAATACACATTAAAAGATTATATAAAAACACAATAAATATATTATATAGTTAATATTTATACACATAATTAAAACATTCTTTTCTATTTATAAAATGAAAGTTAATGTTTTATATTTATTGTATTATGTTAAATTCACATTAAAAAAATAGATTCCATTAAAATAATTTTTCAAACAAATTTTGTTTATGATTAAAACTAAAACATGTAGACCTAGCAGAAAAGAAAACTTCAAATATGCATAAAACTTCATATCTTTGTATTCCATTTTCTTTTTCGCATTGCAAATAAATGGTCGTTTTTGGCGTTTTACTTCTGAAGGAAATGAAGGAAGAATAAACTGAATCCTCCCGAGACAAATAGGATCCTAGCAGAAACTTCGTATATGCATCAAACTTGTGCACATCTTTGTACCCCATTTTTTTTATCTTCACTTGTAAATAATCGTTTTGTTTGGCTTTCGTCTTCTGAACCAAATGAAGGTAGAATAGGCTCAGCATCGGTCATTTTGTAAATGTAATATGCTGCACTAGTCTTCCCCGGAAGCTGCTGTTGACTTATCGTTTCACAAGTATAACCCTGTGGGCAAACTGGTTTCGTCCACGAAGATTGACACGTTCCACCATCTACACGAACTGCAATGGAGAATATCATGGGCCTGAAACATCTTAATACCCTCTCCACCAATGCTTCCAAATCACAATCCTTGGGATCATAACCCATCGCCTCAAAGCTTCCATAACTGAAGCCATCCTCGGGAGTTACATGAATTGTAGAAAAAGCTGGTCCTTAAATTGAATTCATGGAGTAGCCGCATGGATGAAATTCAAAATCACAGATTTCCGCCTCCGGAAGAATTTGGGATATACCGGATTCAAGAGTCATTTCTGCCGCACAATTACATCGATCCTTGTAAAACAGAGAAGCCTGCTTGCGGTCGAGCTGGGTCATGCACATCTCCAGTGTAAAAATTGGTTCAGTCGCAACCTTAGATGTAAAATCATCAGTCGAGGCCAAGTAGATATGCCAGTTATAATACGTTGCAGAATTTCCCATAACAAAAGCCATGCCACCCGATCCAAGAGTTCCAAAGTACTTGTCCAGATATGACACTTCCTCGGAGAAGCTGCGGTGAGGAAATGACTGGGCTCCAGGAAACATGAATGTTCCTCGACTGTATTTAACATTTTTTACCGAGAGAGACAAGCTGCTTGCATTGCTTAATATCAGAGGGATGGAAAGGAGCAGTTTGGTAGTCCCACAGGTTTTGAGAATGATCTTGAATGGATAAACAAACAGACTCGACTCTGACAGCACATATGAATCAAAATACTCACTAGAGAGCTCATCAACGATGGTGCATTCAGCTGCTTTGAGCATTTCGTCCAATTGCATTCGGCTGAGTGACCGAAGGCCCCTTCTTTCTGAGTGAGTAAAAAATGAGTCTGCAAAGAACTCAAACTCTAGCCGTTTTTCAAATCCTTCAAATCCAATTGCTGTGGTCGGGGCAACTGGTTCCTGACCAGCCACCAACATTTTCAATTGTACAAAGGGGGAGACGTTAACTTCTTGATAGATTTCTGGATTGAGAAAGTAGCGGAAGAAATTGGAGTTTAAAACAGGCAGTTTTCCAAAGCGTCTAAGCAGAAATTGCCACTCTACTCGAGGGGAGAGCCGATCGGACAGCAGTGAAGTGGAGCTACACACCAGTTCCTGGCGATCTATATTTAACTTTTAAGCCTAGGAAACCCACAAGAAAATACCATAGTAGTATGGCTTTCGGAGGCACGGAAATTACACAGCCATTTGCACAGTACGATTGGATTTGGATCACGGGCATTGTAAGGCGCTATACATATAGACGCCAGGATAGTTTGGGCCGACGTGGGAAACAAGAGTGACCCAGCCCAGCTTCTAAAGAAGCCAAGAGTTGGTTCTTTTTTTTTTTTTTTCTACGCAAGTCTGTCTCAAGTCTGTCTCACGGTTTACAGTAATTAAAAGAAACAATATGTTTAATTTAAAAAGTTTGAATTAACACCATCACATTTGTGGAGTTCCCTGCAATTATTATTATTTGAAAGAAAAGAAAAATTAGATGTTGGTATTGTCCCTTCAGGGTTAGGTCTTCATGATTAGTTGATAGTATTACAAAATTTAATTTGTCTCATGTATCATTGTATAAATATAATATCTCGTTATTTGCAATAATTTATTTAAACTCTTGCACAAGAGGAAGAATTATTCATAATTCTGGAATACATCTCCATTGTATTATATTGTTAGTTATTTTTCATATGTATTAATTATTTGTATGATATCTTTGTTATTATTCACTATCTTTTTTTTCTTTAAATTTTGCAAGATGTTGATGATGATGTTGAATTAAAGATATAACAAATAATTGATAAACTTAAAGTACAAGTATTAAACTTATAACAATCTTCAATATAAATTTTATTATAGATCAAATAAAAGAAATTATGAAGAAGATAATGGATCCTTTTCAAACTAAAAATAAAGTGCTTAGATTTGTATATTGATTTTCACACACATGCGTGCAATGGGACAAGCTTTTATGGAATGTTTTGTACACCTAAAATATCTTGGTTATTTTGGTTGAGGACTTGAAGGTTATATTTTATAATCCAAAGGAGGGTAAATTTTGTTAAACTTTGTAAACAAAGCAACTAAAGTGGATGATTATGTTTTGTCCCAGAAGCATAGAAGAAAACATGTTTCCTCCTGAAATGTCATAGGAAATTTTATGTATATAATATACTTGTATAGGAAATGTATATACATTGATAACTCCTTGGTGCTCAATGTACGTGGTAGGATAACTTGGATAAGAAGTGATGCCTATACAGTTATGGTATTGTTGGCACCACCTTAATGTTGCTAGTCACAATGAGAATCAAAACTAGAAAAGTAAACAGATACATAAATGATATCATCCTAGCATTAAAATGTGAATCTATAAATTGCCCAAAAAAGAAATAGTGTCCGGGTTCAATAATGAAGGGAACACAATTCACGATTTAATTTGTTTACCCAAAACGATAGCCTTAGTCAATTTTGGAATGATGTATTTTTAGTTTAGATTGTATAGGTTTTTTAACTATGCATTCCATCATAGTCTATATTTACGTATAGGGTTCATATTTTACAACGGATTAACCATTGCACCTATTGACAAGGCTATTTAGCTCAAGGGTTTAGTAAAGGAAGAGTGCCACACTACTATACTTTGACACTTATACTATCAATCTACTTCATACTCATTTGAGCTAGATTTTGTGCACTGTTATCCCGGTCCCTTCAATTCGTGAGCTCGACAAGTACTTCTAATAAGTTCATATTAAACATATAATACACAATAGCTTCTATAAAGTTTCCATGTTTCCAAAATCGTAGAGATTATATTAAGGTTTATTTAACATTTGAATATTTCCTACCTATAATAATCAATCCATTCATCAATCTACTTGAATCGATTACAAAGTCTATTTCTTACACCTTGAATGTTGTGAGAAACGACTTGAATATACATCCGATCTACTGCACAACTTTGGTTAGTCCAAGTACTACTCCTTTTTAACCTTACACATTTTGTTTACATGCATTTTCATTATCTCATATAAGCCAACTACATATAAAAGCATACCACAATAACACGTACTAACATTTCTATCAATGTACCTTAACATCCACATATGCTAATGAATTTGCTAACAAAGGTAGCCACAAATATACAATATAAACCCAATGATCAATACAATCAATATACCACCACACATATATATATGAGAATAACAAAGGTAACCACGACAATATACATTTATATTATTGACATCTTCTAATAACAATAAAACATTAAAGAATACTTATTTGGATCAATAAAGTCATGTGTCTTAGGGCATGACTGCAACTTTCCACCCAAACATAAGTTCTTTGTCCGGCCCTAGAGACTACCCCTGAGCTGGGAAAGAATCCACTAGATAGGAGAATAACTTTAAGGAAAGCCCTCCCACTCTCATCTAACACCTAGTCCTTAATCATGCATCAGGTATGAATATCTTATTTAATTATAGGTTAATATACTTTACCCCAAGGTATAAGTCTCCGCATTTCTTCCATCTTGTCTATGCATACTATGCTTTGCTCATTTATTACCAATTGTAAAGTGTCCTTCCCTCACCTTGTACACACTTCAGAATATGTAAAAGTTTTATGTATATAAGAACCTTGCAGGTAAAGAATGGGCCAATTCCATTCCACACGAAATTTCACACATCAAAATATATATATATATATATATATATATATATATAATTACTTGCACGCAAGGAAAAGGGCCTACACCCCTCCCACAAAGGTCACTTTTGAGTGTGGATAAACACACAACACTAGTAATTCAAAATGCAACGCAAGAATGGGAAGCGCCCCCCTACAAAACTCCAACTCTTTGAGCTGCAATCAAAACACAAAGCAAATGATAAAAAAAGATATGATAGAGATGTGGGTTGCGCCCTCCCTCTAGATCACTTGCATAATGATTAACTGCAGCGAAGAGAGGTACGAAAACTACACAACGAATTAAAAAGACAGCGAAATCAATCACAATCTTTGCGAATGGAAAGTGTCGCTCTTCCAAAATTTCCATCCACAAGAACAAATTACATTCTAGAGACAGAGATAATAAATGTACATAAGCAAATAAATTATCTAAGGATCCACGATGGTTACGTCCTCTTTAATCTCTCCACGAGAGAGGTATGTAATATATATATATATATCATTCAATACTTGCAAATCAAAAGGTTTGGGCCGCCTCCCTTTTCCCCACATCCCACACAGTCGAGCTTGATAGAAAGAATAGATATATTAACTGTTCAAAATAGAAAACTCACCCTCCGCCCTTGGTTCATAACTCTACAAGCTTGATGACGAATATATATATATATATATAAAATGAGCTAGCATCCAAATTATAACATATCTATTTGAAATCCTTGTTATTATTCACTATCTTTTTTTCTTTAAATTTTACAAGATGTTGATGATGATGTTCAATTAAAGATATGTGACAACTTTATTTATATATTTTTAATCTCCTTGTAGAAAATTCTATGTGGTAAAATTTATTTGAAGCTATATTGCTTTACAAACATTACAACAAAATAAAAATAAAAACTATAATCTAGATAAATAATTGATCAACATAATTTAAACAGATAACAATATTCACTATAAATTTTATTATAGATCAAATAAAGCAAATTAGGACGAAGACCGCATTTTCAGAGAAAAAATAAAGTGCATAGATTTGTGTATTGATTTTCACACACATGTGTGCAATGGGAGAAACTTGCATGGAATGTATTGTACACCTAATATATCAAGGTTTGTTTGGTTGGGGACTTGAAGGTTAAAGTTTTGAATCCAAAGGAAGGTAAATTATGTTAAACTTTGTAAAAAAAGCAGCTAAAGTGGATGATTATGTTTTGTCCAACAAACATAGAAGAAAACATGTTTCCTCGTGAAAGGTCATAGGAGATGTATGTATATAATATACTTGTAAAGGAAATGTATATACGTTGATAACTCCTTGGTGCTCAATATTTGTGGTAGGATAACTTCGATACGAAGTGATGACTATACAATTATGGTATTGTTGGCACCACCTTAATGTTGTTAGTCACAATGAGAATCAAAACTAGAACAGTAAACCGGTATAGAAATGATATCATCCTAGCATTAAAATGTGAATCTATAAATTGTCTCAAAAAGAAATAGTGCTTGGGTTCGTTACTAAAGGGAACACCATTCACCATTTAATTTATTTACCCAAAACTGCAAAGATTACTACAACTAAGTTATGTCATATCTAGTATACCATAATTTCAAATAGGAATAGGTTACACTATGGTATAAACAATAATCTTGTCTATAAATAAAAATGTCGATAGCATTAATCTATTTTGGAATGATGTATTTTTAGTTTTCATTGTATAGTTTTTTGAACTATGCATTCCATCACACTCCATATTTACATATAGGGTTCATATTTTACAATGGTTTAACCATTGGAATTATAGGCAAGACTATTTAGCTTGCGTTTAGTAAAGGAGGAGTGTCGCACTACTATACTTCGAGGCTTATGAACTTATACAATCAATCTAATTCATACTCATTTGAGATAGAGATTGTACGTTGGTATCCTCGATCCCGCGCTCGACGATTTTTAATTGTATGAATGGAGTTAATTCCATGTAGTTACCTTGAGGTATGGACTTTCAAGCATGGTAGATATTTTGATGAGTTTTCTTGAGATGGATAGTTTTGGGAACACAAGGGCTTGCGACATAGATTAGTAGGCACCAAGAATCCTTTATGGACTACTTATGCTTTCTCTTTGAGTGTTTTATGTTCAATATCTCTTCCTCAAGAACATAAAATTGGGGTTTCCCATGGAGGGTTTCAAGCTTGATTTCAGCGTTTTAACA
Source organism: Larix kaempferi (assembly GCA_027924585.1). Classification (NCBI taxonomy): domain Eukaryota; kingdom Viridiplantae; phylum Streptophyta; class Pinopsida; order Pinales; family Pinaceae; genus Larix; species Larix kaempferi. The sequence goes on along the minus strand of BSBM01002149.1, from coordinate 304,030 downwards.
AATGATAACTCTAGATGGAGTGTTTATCATATATCGACATTCTTTTGTAAAATTTTTGTTCACAAGAATACCAATTTTAACTTGACCATTCAACTAGCTTCCTTCTAGTTATTGGATTTTTCTCACTTCAATTCTTGCATTTTGTTTTCTACAAGTTGATGGATAAGTTCTAAGACTATCCATTCTTTCTCTTCATAGTGTTTGCACAATTCTTCGATGCTAATCCTTTCCGAGGTAAATATTTCAACAATTGCATTTCACATTATTGATATAAATACATAAATATATATATATATACAGAGAGAGAGATAAAGAGAGAAAATATCCACTTTTTAGTACTACTATACATGTTTTTAATCTCGGTTGGTGTACTTATCTATTCCAGGTGTGTTATTTACTCTAGGGAATGAATTGTTGGTGGAGGACTTTAGGGTCATTGCCAAAGTAAATATTATTATTTTCTCATAGTTATAAATATATGTAGTAAAATCTATATTATTTTGTTTTATCTAAATTAATATGATTTATTTAAGTTTAGATTACATTATTTAATTGCACGTTTAAGTTTGCTAAAAAATAGAACATGAATAATTCCATAGCATAAATCAGATTTCATTTACTATTATGTGTAAATAAAAGAATAGCATTTTTTCTTTTTCTTTTTCCATATAAGTAGAAAAAATATAAATATTGTGGACCTAATGTTGAGCTCACCATAAAAAAGGAAAGATAAATTGATGTTTCTACTCTATAAACTGTTTAAATATGGTTTCTCTCCTAGAGTGCTAATATATGTGGCTATGAAAATAGTTTCCATCTTTAGGTTCATGAGGACTAACATCTCTAAACATTTTTTTTCAAGTCAAAATGAGCTTTAGTTTTGGTAGTTTTATTTAATATAAATATTGTAAACAAATTTAATAATTAGATACTTTTCTAATAAGGAGTGACTCTAACAATAAAACATAATTTTAAATTATTCCATTTTTTTCTTAGAAAATCTCATAAAATGAAAATTAATGAGCGATATGAAATAAAATTATTTGCTTTCCAAAATACAAACTGATTTGGGAATGTCCACAAACCACCCAACCATCATCTAAGACTTGTAACTTTATCCGAAAAGGACACCCACAAAACAAACCGTGATAATACCAGAACGAAATTAACTCAACTCAAATAGTTCCATTATACACAAACTTTCGGCCCATAACTACAATGAGATAAAAAAGTACCCTATTGTGAGTGCCACACCTAACATTCGCAATGCTCACAATTGTGTGCATGGTGAGTCTTTTACATGGTCTCCGCTTGTTCAAGAAAACAATGTTTACCACTCCAAAATATTAATATTGATAGTTACTCTTAATGCCCGCCTCAAGCCACACTTTCATGTGCTCTTCAGTATGATCACGGAGAGTCCAAAATCTTTACTCTAAGACTTTATCATGTAGCTTACAGAGGTATCAAAACATTTTTAAATTTGGGCATGAGCTGAAATCCTACCTTGAAGTGTATACCGATTTCATCTCAAAATATCAAAGATAAATGTCTTTAGAGGAAAGAAAGTGAATGGAGTATTGTTTTACATAGTTGCGAGATGGACGAAATTTTATTGACCAGTGTGAGTCTCACATTCGTTGATGCAATCTTGACTATGTTTAGTTGAAGGAAGACTAATGTGTGGTAATGGATTCCACACACAAATTATAATAGTTTGTATTGGTGCGTGCTTGAAGGTCACACGCTTGAATCCAAGAGGGGGGTAACATACGTACACCTTTGTACAATAAGCTATTAATTGATTTTTATCCTTGAAGGTCACGGGTTTTAATCTGGTATATACACCTTCATAAAACAAATAGTCAATTCATTCCCCATTAGAGACTATTTATCCGAGGGGACCCTCATACATCAATTTTAATCTAATTAAACTGCAACTTTAAATTGGTTACTGTCTATCCCCCACAGCGGGTGACAAGTGTGGGCCAACTAAGAGATCTGGTGGATAGACACAAGGCTAGACACATTCACGCGCCAACAAAGAGGCCGGACACATACCCGCTCGAGTCATCCCCGTATCTTCGGAAGTCATCATAAAGCGGGAAAGGAATACCGTCAGCTTGCGAAGTACTGCCGATTAACCACTCCTACATCCGGCTGGTCTTGTCTTTGCGTTTTGGTTTGACTCTGAGCAATGTCCATTACTCCCATGAAGAAATTCGAGTGGGGCAGTATGCACACACTCATGATAAGGGAAGACACAAAGAGGAAGGAGGTCCATACATCCCCGGGAGAAAGGAGAAGCTGCAAACGTTTGCACAGAGCTTGGAACACCGTGCGAATCTCTCTCCTTAACATTTTCATTGTTCGTGGAATATTGTCATCTGTTCAGCTCGCAGCTGAAGCAAAAATGCCACCCACAAAGAGAAGTTATACCACGCACAAGTCCAAACACACAGGCCCTTATCCCGGCCCACCGGTGCGTTTCCATGCATGACATAGTGGGGAAGGCCCGTCGTTACACGAAAGAAATCCCAAAGCGGACATTAAAGAAGATTAAGAGGATGCTCAGTCGCCTCGAGGCTGTCTTTCGAGTACATAAATCAGGAATGAATTCGAAGCTCTGGTTTGGGACCCGGGAACAACAGAGGTCGCACCACCCTTTACCAAAGGACCCTCGATTATCATTGGATGTAAAATTCGGTTATGGGTAAGACCCTGGTAGAAAAAGGAGAATCTCATGTGGAAATCCTTTTGCAGCAAGATTAGATGGTTGGCTATTTCAGAAAGATCCACCAAAATCAATAGCAAATTTCCCGCCGGTTGAACATTTAGCTAGGTTTTTTGTTTTGCGCATGTCTTCATTTTTGGTTTTGATATGTCATTACAGTTAGTGCTGTTGTTTTTAATTTCATGGCAATCTACCTTTGTAGAGTGGATAGCAAATCTCAAACTTTCTAGTACAGTCTTGTTTCCTTTCGGGGAAGAATGCTGAAGGTTTGATTTTGGGTTTGTTTTTCTGTATTTGTTTCTAATTGCAATATAAAGAACTACCCTAACTTACCAAAAAAAAAATTGGTTGCTATCTAAATGATAAAAAAAAGTTAAATTATTATTATTATTATTATTATTATACCTTTTCTAGTAGTTTAAGTCTAGCATTCTAAGGTTAGTAGTTATATGATTTAAATATATCTATTGTTTCTTCTCCAAGAATACACATTAAAAGATTATTTAAAAACACAATAAATGTATTATATAGTTAATATTTATACACATAATTAAAACATTCTTTTCTATTTATAAAAAGAAAGTTAATGTTTTATATTTATTGTATTATGTTAAATTCACATTAAAAAAATAGATTCCATTAAAATAATTTTTCAAACAAATTTTGTTTATGATTAAAACTAAAACATGTAGACCTAGCAGAAAAGAAAACTTCAAATATGCATAAAACTTCATATCTTTGTATTCCATTTTCTTTTTCGCATTGCAAATAAATTGTCGTTTTTGGCGTTTTACTTCTGAAGGAAATGAAGGAAGAATAAACTGAATCCTCCCGAGACAAATAGGATCCTAGCAGAAACTTCGTATATGCATCAAACTTGTGCACATCTTTGTACCCCATTTTTTTTATCTTCACTTGTAAATAATCGTTTTGTTTGGCTTTCGTCTTCTGAACCAAATGAAGGTAGAATAGGCCCAGCATCGGTCATTTTGTAAATGTAATATGCTGCACTAGTCTTCCCCGGAAGCTGCTGTTGACTTATCGTTTCACAAGTATAACCCTGTGGGCAAACTGGTTTCGTCCACGAAGATTGACACGTTCCACCATCTACACGAACTGCAATGGAGAATATCATGGGCCTGAAACATCTTAATACCCTCTCCACCAATGCTTCCAAATCACAATCCTTGGGATCATAACCCATCGCCTCAAAGCTTCCATAACTGAAGCCATCCTCGGGAGTTACATGAATTGTAGAAAAAGCTGGTCCTTCAATTGAATTCATGGAGTAGCCGCATGGATGAAATTCAAAATCACAGATTTCCGCCTCCGGAAGAATTTGGGATATACCGGATTCAAGAGTCATTTCTGCCGCACAATTACATCGATCCTTGTAAAACAAAGAAGCCTGCTTGCGGTCGAGCTGGGTCATGCACATCTCCAGTGTAAAAATTGGTTCAGTCGCAACCTTAGATGTAAAATCATCAGTCGAGGCCAAGTAGATATGCCAGTTATAATACGTTGCAGAATTTCCCATAACAAAAGCCATGCCACCCGATCCAAGAGTTCCAAAGTACTTGTCCAGATATGACACTTCCTCGGAGAAGCTGCGGTGAGGAAATGACTGGGCTCCAGGAAACATGAATGTTCCTCGACTGTATTTAACATTTTTTACCGAGAGAGACAAGCTGCTTGCATTGCTTAATATCAGAGGGATGGAAAGGAGCAGTTTGGTAGTCCCACAGGTTTTGAGAATGATCTTGAATGGATAAACAAACAGACTCGACTCTGACAGCACATATGAATCAAAATACTCACTAGAGAGCTCATCAACGATGGTGCATTCAGCTGCTTTGAGCATTTCGTCCAATTGCATTCGGCTGAGTGACCGAAGGCCCCTTCTTTCTGAGTGAGTAAAAAATGAGTCTGTAAAGAACTCAAACTCTAGCCGTTTTTCAAATCCTTCAAATCCAATTGCTGTGGTCGGGGCAACTGGTTCCTGACCAGCCACCAACATTTTCAATTGTAGAAAGGGGGAGACGTTAACTTCTTGATTGATTTCTGGATTGAGAAAGTAGCGGAAGAAATTGGAGTTTAAAACAGGCAGTTTTCCAAAGCGTCTAAGCAGAAATTGCCACTCTACTCTAGGGGAGAGCCGATCGGACAGCAGTGAAGTGGAGCTACACACCAGTTCCTGGCGATCTATATTTAACTTTTAAGCCTAGGAAACCCACAAGAAAATACTATAGTAGTATGGCTTTCGGAGGCACGGAAATTACACAGCCATTTGCACAGTACGATTGGATTTGGATCACGGGCATTGTAAGGCGCTATACATATAGACGCCAGGATAGTTTGGGCCGACGTGGGAAACAAGAGTGACCCAGCCCGGCTTCTAAAGAAGCCAAGAGTTGGTTCTTTTTTTTTTTTTTTCTACGCAAGTCTGTCTCACGGTTTACAGTAATTAAAAGAAACAATATGTTTAATTTAAAAAGTTTGAATTAACACCATCACATTTGTGGAGTTCCCTGCAATTATTATTATTTGAAAGAAAAGAAAAATTAGATGTTGGTATTGTCCCTTCAGGGTTAGGTCTTCATGATTAGTTGATAGTATTACAAAATTTAATTTGTCTCATGTATCATTGTATAAATGTAATATCTCGTTATTTGCAATAATTTATTTAAACTCTTACACAAGAGGAAGAATTATTCATAATTCTGGAATACATCTCCATTGTATTATATTGTTAGTTATTTTTCATATGTATTAATTATTTGTATGATATCTTTGTTATTATTCACTATCTTTTTTTTCTTTAAATTTTGCAAGATGTTGATGATGATTTTGAATTAAAGATATAACAAATAATTGATAAACTTAAAGTACAAGTATTAAACTTATAACAATCTTCATTATAAATTTTATTATAGATCAAATAAAAGAAATTATGAAGAAGATAATGGAGCCTTTTCAAACTAAAAATAAAGTGCTTAGATTTGTATATTGATTTTCACACACATGCGTGCAATGGGACAAGCTTTTATGGAATGTATTGTACACCTAATATATCATGGTTATTTTGGTTGAGGACTTGAAGGTTATATTTTATAATCCAAAGGAGGGTAAATTTTGTTAAACTTTGTAAACAAAGCAACTAAAGTGGATGATTATGTTTTGTCCCACAAGCATAGAAGAAAACATGTTTCCTCCTGAAATGTCATAGGAAATTTTATGTATATAATATACTTGTATAGGAAATGTATATACATTGATAATGTGATATCCCTCCTTTATGACCTATTTTGATCTTTATTGTTTTTGTAATTGTAAATTATGTATAAGGGCCTAGTGAGGAGCTCAAGCCCAAGGCCCCACCAGTGGATCTAGAAAACCAGTGATATATTCATAAGTGTTCGGGTTGGAACATCTAACAAAGACGACAACAAAATTAACTAATAATCAATGATCGCGGATCATCCTAGTGCTACGAGCATTGGAGCAATGGTAAAACGACTTAACTAGTGCCTTAGGTGATAAGGTCATCACCTAAGTTTGGGGTAACAACTATTTAATGGATATTATATATATATTATGTCTTATATATATATATACCCAAGGTTGAAATAGTTTGAGTTAACTATTAAAAGGACGTTAAACTAATAGTTGTGATGACTATTAAAGAATTATTAAATACATATATTTATATATATGTCTTGATTATAAATAAAAGACGAGAAGGATATTTATAGATAATGATGGACAAATCATATATATATATCTATATAATTGTGGATATTTTATAAAAGATCATTATGTTGTAGTGACAACTATTTAAGGAATACATATATAAATAGTTGCGAAAATTATATAGATATGTGCCTTAAATATATATAGGAAAAGTAGATAATTATAAGTACTACTTTTAAAGTCTATGAATGCGGGTATGCATTTATTTAGTACCATGAACTTTTATAATAAAGATAAATAAATTTATAATTGAAATACCTAAGAGTCGGTTGCACATGGAAGAAGTTGAAGGGCTCTATGAAGTTGTCACCTTAGTGGAAGAAGTGGAAGTTACTACTAGGCCACCTTGACTATCGGGTTTAAATACCACCAACCAAATCTTCCTTACGTATCCGTTAGAAATTACACTTGGCAAGAGGTTCCTTCAACAAATAGCTAGAGACTCCTTTTTCCAAACCATTGACTGATGGTGTCCTTAACTTATGCGAATAGTGGAGATCGTGGCGTTAGTTGGAGTGGATGATCTTTATTTATTCATACACCACTAAATGGTAAAGGATTATCATTAAATTCTAATATAAAGCACATCTTTGTTATGGAGAACACCCTTGCTTGCATTAAGGAGTTTGTCCCTGCCACGTTCCTTGACTTGTGCCGAGAAGAGATAAATGATGTTTCACTCAAGGCATACCTCCTTTATGAACAATGCTTACTTTATTTTTTTCGTTATGAATATCATGGATGGAGTGGGGGAGTTACCGGTAGTGGGGAGAAAATTACCCTGAATCCAAGGGATTATGTTGAACCTATTAACTATCTACTTAGTGCTCATCATGGCGTGAGGATACGTAAGGGTTTAGGGAATGAAGTTCGGGGGGAGGAGGAACACGATCTCAGTGATGGAATAAAGGAGAGCTCCGAGCTAGAGCTATAGGGACGATAAGCGGGAATTAGGAAGGGGTTTTCTTTTTTTTTGTCATATTCTTGGGGTGAGCTCGGCGTGGCAGGGAAATCACCAATTGTATTCTCAGGTTTTCAAGGATTTTGTATGCTGCTTGAAGCCGTATTTGATGATAGTTTTTCCCATCTATTCGGGGAACGAGATAGCAATCTGGTATGAGGATGAGCATGAGCGTGGCTCCCACTACCATCTGGGTAGCTCGTGGAAAGAGGCAGAAGCGGTTCTGGCATCATGAGTACGAGACAAGGTATCGTTGCAAGGATTGTTCTACCGTCCAGGTATAAGGAAGGGTAGATTGATGGAGAGCTGAAGTAGATGAAGGCTGCAATGATTTCCGTATGGAGAAGGGCGTAACTAAGTGTATGGAGTCGTTCGCCATCAGAAAAGATTGGGTTCTGAGAGGACGAGTGGAAATACGATCTGGACATTGAAGAGAGGTAAAATCTGCAATGCAATTAACAAATTATAGCTGTTGTGATATGATTTTTCCTTCATAAATGTCGACCCATGGATACTACCGATGGATAGGGTTAAGGTATTTTAGATCTTTACATCTTAGTGTCGATCTCAGTACTGTTCTATTAGTTGTATTAAATCTTGGCGTTTGGAGTTGTTTTACCTTGCATCTTGATAATAGATCTCAGCGCTACATATTTATATATTCCGATGGAAGGAACTTAATCCCCAAAACTGAGAATAGAGTGAGCTTCCATTAATTTGTTATAATCCGTGATGAGGAACTCCAGTATGACATATACTTTGAGACCGAGATGGAAAGAATCCGCATACTTTAACTATGCCCAATTTGATTGACGGAATTTTTAAAAGCTCTATGCGATCTACTTACAGAGTTTGTAAGGATTTTACATCATCTTAGAAAAGCACGATCTGTAGGATGTTATATTTTTAGTCTATTTATTTTTGGCCGCACATGCCTTGCAGAGATGTTGACAGAATGAGTCTCTGTGCTTAGTATGTTACCCTGCCATTCTGTATGGTTGTTTGTTGTTTATTTATTCATTTGTGTTGGCTGCCCAGATAGGATAGGCTGGGAGATACCTCCGTCGTGAGGATCGACGCCCCTTTTGATATTAAATTTATATGTTTTTCCGATGACACTTATATATATACTTTTCATAATGCAGAGATAGATCTCTATAAATTATGTTCATAGTATGATTACTAGCGGATATATATATATATATATTAAGTTCTCCATAACTTATGTTGTCGTTAGTATGAAAGCGAGTGGTAGTGTATACCCTCGTCAATTGCTATGCTTTCATTTAAATGTTAGATCTAAATCGTTACATATATATTTTTATATGTATGCTTAATAGAAGGATATTCCTTTCATCAAGTGACAAGTCTTGGGTTGATTTGGTTTCGCCGAGCATCAAAACCCTTGCATTTTATTCTCAGGATCATTCTCGTGATAACAACCTTGAATACTTTTCTCGGCAAAAAGGGTTTTCTTTTAACCCTAACTTTGGTAATTTCAGCACATCAACTTCAAAGTTGATCCACTTAGCTTATTTATATATATATGATAACAAGAAATGTTATTGCATAAGCAAAGGTTATGCAAATGTTTTATATATATGATATTGATAAAAGTATATTAATGCTTAGGTAAGAAGGATCTTACTTTTGTCAAACAGCAAATTAAAAGTGTAGCCATATATGTAAGACTCCCAAAATGCTTAGTCTTAGGTAAGAAGAAATTACATTCTATTGGCCTAATAGTAATATGATTGGGTAATGATCCATGCGGGTCTAGAATTATGTGTATTCATATCAATAATATTAAAGGTCACTTCTAGAAAACATAATAGAAGTTAGTAAAATAAAGGTTGCCTTTTTATAAATCTTGGTTTGGTATTAAAGGAACTATGTTGGTATAAGAGGACATATAGATGTTGATAACATAATATATGTATATAAACTCTTAGGATATTTAGAGGTTATAATCATAGGTAAAAGTTTGGACCAAGAAGGATTATAATATTAATGAATTACATATAGGTTATGTTGTTCAATATAAATCTTAAGACAAGGAAGTATTTTTATGAGGGATATCTATATAACTTTATGAGCATATTAAATTGAAGAATTTTCTTGGTAAAACAAGAGTGTTTATAAAATATTGATTTTATTGTATTAAGATTTTTGACCCATAGTTTAGCTTCAAATATCTTGAAGAGAAAATGATCTCTAGGAGAGAAGCATCAAGAATGATAGAATTTTTGCAAACAACTGAGTTTGCCATTTTGTAATACTTCACTTGTTTCGATAATTATAAATAAAGATGCACATACACCTTTTTGGACTAGCCCGTGTACGGGTGAACCACGTTATATTCTGTCTCCTATGGTTCCTGTGGTGTTTCTCAATGTGTCTTATGAATAAGTACTTGTTTCTGTCCTTAAAAATGTTTATAACTATTTTTAAGTATCCGATCCATTAGAAAGTTGATTATGATGTATATTGCTAATATGTTTCCCTTATGAGTATGGTTATGTTGTTACCATTTAGGTTGTTCTATTGGTGCGATAAAAGATATACATGCTTTCTAAAGATGTATATTGGTACATGATGAAGTTTTTGTGTTTCCCGCAAGATTTAAGAAATGGTTGACATATCAAGTTCAGAATTTATTTAGTTGAAATTAGAACGTATATCTTTCCTTGATTAGCGTAATGACATTTGTAAATAGAAAAAAGTGTCGCAAAGTTTTAATTATTTTGTAAAACAGTTTTTAAAGAAAGTGAACCCACACTTTATATTTCAGCATATATTTTTTAGTGGCATTTTAGGCACTTAGGAAAGTTTTTAAATTTTACGAAATTTTGGGTTCGTTATAGATAACTCCTTGGTGCTCAATGTACGTGGTAGGATAACTTGGATAAGAAGTGATGCCTATACAATTATGGTATTGTTGGCACCACCTTAATGTTGCTAGTCACAATGAGAATCAAAACTAGAAAAGTAAACAGATACATAAATGATATCATCCTAGCATTAAAATGTGAATCTATAAATTGCCCAAAAAAGAAATAGTGTCCGGGTTCAATAATGAAGGGAACACAATTCACGATTTAATTTATTTACCCAAAACGATAGCCTTAGTCAATTTTGGAATGATGTATTTTTAGTTTTGATTGTATAGGTTTTTTAACTATGCATTCCATCATAGTCTATATTTACGTATAGGGTTCATATTTTACAACGGATTAACCATTGCACCTATTGACAAGGCTATTTAGCTCAAGGGTTTAGTAAAGGAAGAGTGCCACACTACTATACTTTGACACTTATACTATCAATCTGCTTCATACTCATTTGAGCTAGATTTTGTGCACTGTTATCCCGGTCCCTTCAATTCGTGAGCTCGACAAGTACTTCTAATAAGTTCATATTAAACATATAATACACAATAGCTTCTATAAAGTTTCCATGTTTCCAAAATCGTAGAGATTATATTAAGGTTTATTTAACATTTGAATATTTCCTACCTATAATAATCAATCCATTCATCAATCTACTTGAATCGATTACAAAGTCTATTTCTTACCCCTTGAATGTTGTGAGAAACGACTTGAATATACATCCGATCTACTGCACAACTTTGGTTAGTCCAAGTACTACTCCTTTTTAACCTTACACATTTTGTTTACATGCATTTTCATTATCTCATATAAGCCAACTACATATAAAAGCATACCACAATAACACGTACTAACATTTCTATCAATGTACCTTAACATCCACATATGCTAATGAATTTGCTAACAAAGGTAGCCAAAAATATACAATATAAACCCAATGATCAATACAATCAATATAGCACCACACATATATATATGAGAATAACAAAGGTAACCACGACAATATACATTTATATTATTGACATCTTCTAATAACAATAAAACATTAAAGAATACTTATTTGGATCAATAAAGTCATGTGTCTTAGGGCATGACTGCAACTTTCCACCCAAACATAAGTTCTTTGTCCGGCCCTAGAGACTACCCCTGAGCTGGGAAAGAATCCACTAGATAGGAGAATAACTTTAAGGAAAGCCCTCCCACTCTCATCTAACACCTAGTCCTTAATCATGCATCAAGTATGAATATCTTATTTAATTATAGGTTAATATACTGTACCCCAAGGTATAAGTCTCCGCATTTCTTCCATCTTGTCTATGCATACTATGCTTTGCTCATTTATTACCAATGCTAAAGTGTCCTTCCCTCACCTTGTACACACTTCAGAATATGTAAAAGTTTTATGTATATAAGAACCTTGCAGGTAAAGAATGGGCCAATTCCATTCCACACGAAATTTCACACAGCAAAATATATATAATTATATATATATATATATATATAATTACTTGCACGCAAGGAAAAAGGCCTACACCCCTCCCACAAAGGTCACTTTTGAGTGTGGATAAACACACAACACTAGTAATTCAAAATGCAACGCAAGAATGGGAAGCGCCCCCCTACAAAACTCCAACTCTTTGAGCTGCAATCAAAACACAAAGCAAATGATAAAAAAAGATATGATAGAGATGTGGGTTGCGCCCTCCCTCTAGATCACTTGCATAATGATTAACTGCAGCGAAGAGAGGTACGAAAACTACACAACGAATTAAAAAGACAGCGAAATCAATCACAATCTTTGCGAATGGAAAGTGTCGCTCTTCCAAAATTTCCATCCACAAGAACAAATTACATTCTAGAGACAGAGATAATAAATGTACATAAGCAAAGAAATTATCTAAGGATCCACGATGGTTACGTCCTCTTTAATCTCTCCACGAGAGAGGTATGTAATATATATATATATATCATTCGATACTTGCAAATCAAAAGGTTTGGGCCGCCTCCCTTTCTCCACATCCCACACAGTCGAGCTTGATAGAAAGAATAGATATATTAACTGTTCAAAATAGAAAACTCACCCTCCGCCCTTGGTTCATAACTCTACAAGATTGATGACGAATATATATATATATATATATATATAATGAGCTAGCATCCAAATTATAACATATCTATTTGAAATCCTTGTTATTATTCACTATCTTTTTTTCTTTAAATTTTACAAGATGTTGATGATGATGTTCAATTAAAGATATGTGACAACTTTATTTATATATTTTTAATCTCCTTGTAGAAAATTCTATGTGGTAAAATTTATTTGAAGCTATATTGCTTTATAAACATTACAACAAAATAAAAATAAAAACTATAATCTAGATAAATAATTGATCAACATAATTTAAACAGATAACAATATTCACAATAAATTTTATTATAGATCAAATAAAGCAAATTAGGACGAAGACCGCATTTTCAGAGAAAAAATAAAGTGCATATATTTGTGTATTGATTTTCACACACATGTGTGCAATGGGAGAAACTTCCATGGAATGTATTGTACACCTAATATATCAAGGTTTGTTTGGTTGGGGACTTGAAGGTTAAAGTTTTGAATCCAAAGGAAGGTAAATTATGTTAAACTTTGTAAACAAAGCAGCTAAAGTGGATGATTATGTTTTGTCCAACAAACATAGAAGAAAACATGTTTCCTCGTGAAAGGTCATAGGATATGTATGTATATAATATACTTGTAAAGGAAATGTATATACATTGATAACTCCTTGGTGCTCAATGTTTGTGGTAGGATAACTTCGATACGAAGTGATGACTATACAATTATGGTATTCTTGGCACCACCTTAATGTTGTTAGTCACAATGAGAATCAAAACTAGAACAGTAAACCGGTATAGAAATGATATCATCCTAGCATTAAAATGTGAATCTATAAATTGTCTCAAAAAGAAATAGTGCTTGGGTTCGTTACTAAAGGGAACACCATTCACCATTTAATTTATTTACCCAAAACTGCAAAGATTACTACAACTAAGTTATGTCATATCTAGTATACCATAATTTCAAATAGGAATAGGTTACACTATGGTATAAACAATAATCTTGTCTATAAATAAAAATGTCGATAGCATTAATCTATTTTGGAATGATGTATTTTTAGTTTTCATTGTATAGTTTTTTGAACTATGCATTCCATCACACTCCATATTTACATATAGGGTTCATATTTTACAATGGTTTAACCATTGGAATTATAGGCAAGACTATTTAGCTTGCGTTTAGTAAAGGAGGAGTGTCACACTACTATACTTCGAGGCTTATGAACTTATACAATCAATCTAATTCATACTCATTTGAGATAGAGATTGTACGTTGGTATCCTCGATCCCGCGCTCGACGATTTTTAATTGTATGAATGGAGTTAATTCCATGTAGTTACCTTGAGGTATGGACTTTCAAGCATGGTAGATATTTTGATGAGTTTTCTTGAGATGGATAGTTTTGGGAACACAAGGGCTTGCGACATAGATTAGTAGGCACCAAGAATCCTTTATGGACTACTTATGCTTTCTCTTTGAGTGTTTTATGTTCAATATCTCTTCCTCAAGAACATAAAATTGGGGTTTCCCATGGAGGGTTTCAAGCTTGATTTCAGCGTTTTAACAAATGATAACTCTAGATGGAGTGTTTATCATATATCGACATTCTTTTGTAAAATTTTTGTTCACAAGAATATCAATTTTAACTTGACCATTCAACTAGCTTCCTTCTAGTTATTGGATTTTTCTCACTTAAATTCTTGCATTTTGTTTTCTACAAGTTGATGGATAAGTTCTAAGACTATCCATTCTTTCTCTTCATAGTGTTTGCACAATTCTTCGATGCTAATCCTTTCCGAGGCAAATATTTCAACAATTGCATTTCACATTATTGATATAAATACATAAATATATATATATATACAGAGAGAGAGATAAAGAGAGAAAATATCCACTTTTTAGTACTACTATACATGTTTTTAATCTCGGTTGGTGTACTTATCTATTCCAGGTGTGTTATTTACTCTAGGGAATGAATTGTTGGTGGAGGACTTTAGGGTCATTGCCAAAGTAAATATTATTATTTTCTCATAGTTATAAATATATGTAGTAAAATCTATATTATTTTGTTTTATCTAAATTAATATGATTTATTTAAGTTTAGATTACATTATTTAATTGCACGTTTAAGTTTGGTAAAAAATAGAACATGAATAATTCCATAGCATAAATCAGATTTCATTTACTATTATGTGTAAATAAAAGAATAGCATTTTTTCTTTTTCTTTTTCCATATAAGTAGAAAAAATATAAATATTGTGGACCTAATGTTGAGCTCACCATAAAAAAGGAAAGATAAATTGATGTTTCTACTCTATAAACTGTTTAAATATGGTTTCTCTCCTAGAGTGCTAATATATGTGGCTATGAAAATAGTTTCCATCTTTAGGTTCATGAGGACTAACATCTCTAAACATTTTTTTTCAAGTCAAAATGAGCTTTAGTTTTGGTAGTTTTATTTAATATAAATATTGTAAACAAATTTAATAATTAGATACTTTTCTAATAAGGAGTGACTCTAACAATAAAACATAATTTTAAATTATTCCATTTTTTTCTTAGAAAATCTCATAAAATGAAAATTAATGAGCGATATGAAATAAAATTATTTGCTTTCCAAAATACAAACTGATTTGGGAATGTCCACAAACCACCCAACCATCATCTAAGACTTGTAACTTTATCCGAAAAGGACACCCACAAAACAAACCGTGATAATACCAGAACGAAATTAACTCAACTCAAATAGTTCCATTATACACAAACTTTCGGCCCATAACTACAATGAGATAAAAAAGTACCCTATTGTGAGTGCCACACCTAACATTCGCAATGCTCACAATTGTGTGCATGGTGAGTCTTTTACATGGTCTCCGCTTGTTCAAGAAAACAATGTTTACCACTCCAAAATATTAATATTGATAGTTACTCTTAATGCCCGCCTCAAGCCACACTTTCATGTGCTCTTTAGTATGATCACAGAGAGTCCAAAATATTTACTCTAAGACTTTATCATGTAGCTTACAGAGGTATCAAAACATTGTTAAATTTGGGCATGAGCTGAAATCCTACCTTGAAGTGTATACCGATTTCATCTCAAAATATCAAAGATAAATGTATTTAGAGGAAAGAAAGTGAATGGAGTATTGTTTTACATAGTTGCGAGATGGACGAAATTTTATTGACTAGTGTGAGTCTCACATTCGTTGATGCAATCTTGACTATGTTTAGTTGAAGGAATACTAATGTGTGGGAATGGATTCCACACACAAATTATAATAGTTTGTATTGGTGCGTGCTTGAAGGTCACACGCTTGAATCCAAGAGGGGGTAACATACGTACACCTTTGTACAATAAGCTATTAATTGATTTTTATCCTTGAAGGTCACGGGTTTTAATCTGGTATATACACCTTCATAAAACAAATAGTCAATTCATTCCCCATTAGAGACTATTTATCCGAGGGGACCCTCATACATCAATTTTAATCTAATTAAACTGCAACTTTAAATTGGTTACTGTCTATCCCCCACAACGGGTGACAAGTGTGGGCCAACCAAGAGATCTGGTAGATAGACACGAGGCTAGACACGTTCACGCGCCAACAAAGAGGCCGGACACATACCCGCTCGAGTCATCCCCGCATCTCCAGAAGTCATCATAAAGCGGGAAACGAATACTGTCAGCTTGCGAAGTACTGCCGATTAACCACTCCTGCATCCGGTTGGTCTTGTCTTTGCGTTTTGGTTTGACTCTGAGCAATGTCCATTACTCCCATGAAGAAATTCGAGTGGGGCAGTATGCACACACTCATGATAAGGGAAGACACAAAGAGGAAGGAGGTCCATACATCCCCGGGAGAAAGGAGAAGCTGCAAACGTTTGCACAGAGCTTGGAACACCGTGCAAATCTCTCTCCTGAACATTTTCATTGTTCGTGGAATATTGTCATTTTTTCAGCTCGCAGCTGAAGCAAAAATGCCACCCACAAAGAGAAGTTATACCGCGCACAAGTCCAAACACACAGGCCCTTATCCCAGCCCGTCGGTGCGTTTCCATGCATGACATAGTGGGGAAGGCCCGTCGTTACACGAAAGAAATCCCAAAGCAAGCTTAGGAGGACATTAAAGAAGATTAAGAGGATGCTCAGTCGCCTCGAGGCTGTCTTTCGAGTACATAAATCAGGAATGAATTCGAAGCTCTGGTTTGGGACCCGGGAACAACAGAGGTCGCACCACCCTTTACCAAAGGACCCTCGATTATCATTGGATGTAAAATTCGGTTATGGGTAAGACCCTGGTAGAAAAAGGAGAATCTCATGTGGAAATCCTTTTGCAGCAAGATTAGATGGTTGGCTATTTCAGGAAGATCCACCAAAATGAATAGCAAATTTCCCACCGGTTGAACATTTAGCTCGGTTTTTTGTTTTGCGTATGTCTTCATTTTTGGTTTTGATATGTCATTACAGTTAGTGCTGTTGTTTTTAATTTCATGGCAATCTACCTTTGTAGAGTGGATAGCAAATCTCAGACTTTCTAGTACAGTCTTGTTTCCTTTCGGGGAAGAATGCTGAAAGTTTGATTTTGGGTTTATTTTTCTGTATTTGTTTCTAATTGCAATATAAAGAACTACCCTAACTTACCAAAAAAAAAATTGGTTGCTATCTAAATGATAAACAAAAGTTAAATTATTCTTATTATTATTATTATTATACCTTTTCTAGTAGTTTAAGTCTAGCATTCTAAGGTTAGTAGTTATATGATTTAAATATATCTATTGTTTCTTCTCCAAGAATACACATTAAAAGATTATATAAAAACACAATAAATGTATTATATAGTTAATATTTATACACATAATTAAAACATTCTTTTCTATTTATAAAATGAAAGTTAATGTTTTATATTTGTTGTATTATGTTAAATTCACATTAAAAAAATAGATTCCATTAAAATAATTTTTCAAACAAATTTTGTTTATGATTAAAACTAAAACATGTAGACCTAGCAGAAAAGAAAACTTCAAATATGCATAAAACTTCATATCTTTGTATTCCATTTTCTTTTTCGCATTGCAAATAAATTGTCGTTTTTGGCGTTTTACTTCTGAAGGAAATGAAGGAAGAATAAACTGAATCCTCCCGAGACAAATAGGATCCTAGCAGAAACTTCGTATATGCATCAAACTTGTGCACATCTTTTGTAATGCCCCATATTTTGACTAGGCATGTTGGCGAGTTAGACCCCTTTCACTTTAATTGCTTGTAATCTATTTGACTCAGCTAGACAGAGTGAACTATATTTTCGGCATGATAGACATGATGATATGTTGCTACTGTGTTAATGATGTTGCTATATTCATGCAGTTATTAAGTTATGATTAACATGAGATTCTTTTATTTCATAATGACAGTGTATGTTTGATAATCGTCCTGGAGGAAATGTGATATATATGATGTGGTAATTATGCTGTGATCGATTTAATGATTTTATGTGATGAGATAAATGATGCTGACAATATGGATCAGACAATGATAGAATGTAAAGTATATGGTGTTGTACGTGGATGCCATCCTATGATGAAATTGATAGAACTGTTATATTCCATGCATATCTGTGATACGATAAAATTGTGATGTGAAATGAATGATGTTGATGATATGGATCAATGGGTGATCGAATGGAAATGCTTGTTAAAAAAAAAAGTGTATCTTGCGGAATACTAACCTACAGGACACGAGGGCTATGGGATAGCCGGGTACTTGATCTGATATACGGAGAAGAACCTATCCATGCAGTAAACCTTAGCAACCCAAAACTGATGAAACGATGACATGGACCGATAATCTCGAGAGCAGCAGAGTATGATTTGATAAGGGCGTAGGCCCAGTATGTTGAGAGGGATGGATGTGTTGCCCACCCTATGTTCCTATGATACCCGAGATCGTGGGAGGGCTGTGCTGAGACACGCTCCCCATGAATGTGTGATGACGATGGTCAGATGCCTGCTAGGAGAGGATAGGTCCTCTTTCTGTTCAACCGACGCTATCGCTCTCAAGTTCTATGTGGTCAGGTCGTTGAGTCCGACATCCACTTTTATACTAGCAGAGGAAGGACAGGGAGGTTGTGGCAGTAGGTTAACGATGGGAGGATATGATAGTTAGTACTGTTGAGGGTTGGGCATTAATTGAACTGGAGTTAGTGGTAGTAGGTAGCCTTCCATGTACCTGATTGATTGAACAAACGTAATCATAAAAGCAATGAATTGGAATCTTAAAGGTTAACTGATAAAATAAACGATGATGTTTTAGTAATATTATGATGAATGTGTACTTGTTCGGTTTGCATAAAGTATTATGAATATTAGTTAGCTGATATGCATAGAATATATATACGACATATGTATGTAGTACATGTCTGTCTTGTGCATACGCTGGCCACGCATGCACATTATGCACATGCGCAATAGTATTGGTTTACAACATACTTATCAAGATTTAACAATGTTATAAGTATCATAGGTAACTCAATTAAGTATTTACTGAATGACCTAATTAGTAAAAGATTGTCAAGTTCCAATGTGTAAAAGAAGTTAATTAGTCTTTGTGTGTGAACATGGTAATGAACGATTAAAATAAGTGTCATTAATTGCAAGTATCCTCAAGTGAAGGTGTCCTCGATATGAAATATGATAGTTAAATATTAATACTAGAAGAGTACACTATGTAATTGTTGATGATGGTTAAGTAAACCATTAATTACATTTCATTACTTATACCTAGAGGTATTAGGTTGACACTTGTCAATTAAACAAATAGATATTTTAATTATTATTCACAATTAATTTAATCACTATTATTATTAATCATTATTGTTATTAATATTATTATTACATTAATAATAATAGTGTTAATGATAATATTTATATAAAGCATAGTGGATTGAAATATTTATTAAATAGATTATTCATTTAAATTAAGGAACAGAATGATTCCAAAATAAATAAATAAAAAGATTTGTTTAAGTAAACCATTGAATAATTCCACTACCCGAGAAAATTGGTTGATTTAAAATAATATATATAATCCACCCTTTTACCTTAAAAAGGGGATGCATTAATGATTAGTACTTCCAAGACCACGACAGCTAGGGCTGTGGAGTGATAAGGAAGTTTGACTTTGGAAGGAGGTGGATTCCTATAAAGGGGAGAATTAACAAAGTAGTAAGGGGGATTTCGTGGGAGAACTGTGAGGTTTATTTTTTTGTGAAAAGGAGGAATGCCGAGGAGGGGGTTAACTCGAAGCTTTGAGGAGGTGGGAAACTCAAATGAAAAGACTGAGGAGGGGGTTAACTCAGCAAATGATTACCATGGAAAGGTTCGATGGAAAGCTGCTGTCGGGATTATCGGTCTGTGGGCTCGGGGGCTAGGAAATCCGTTGATTTCCTAGGGTCAGCACGATAATAGCTGATCGGCAGGGTGGACACATCATTCTGGGTTGCTAAGGTAACCTACCGAACCCACTACAGGAATCTTCTTACCTTGCTGCAAATCTACGGACTCCAGGTATTTTACTGAACAAGCTTAAGTAACAGGTATTTTCTTTTATTTCCAAATTACGTATGTTGAAAGAACTGGGTTAGAATGATGAGTCTTAAGTTGATGTTTAATTAATTTGCACAGATTTATGAACTTTTAGAAACCTGAAATATAACCGGTTGATTCTTTTCGTTAGAAAGGAAAGGGAGAAGAAAACTTGGTATTTACATGAAAAGTTTTAAGATTTGTTTATTTAATTTCAGAGACATATAAACATACAGAAAATAGACATTTAAACAGAATAGGGACCCAGTGCCGAGTGAGGGCACTACAGATGGTATCAGAGCTTGGTTCGAACTCTCGAACCTAATGGCCTACCCGAAATAGAAACTAATCGACACTAAGCAAAAATATCCATAAATCTATGTAGAACCCTATGCAGAAATATGAAATCAATGTTCGCGATTTTCCACACCTTCTTTACTAAATTATGTAACAGTAGTTTATCTGCACAAAAAAAAAAATCAGAAATAGTCAGTTACATATATATAGCCGTAGAGTAAGAATTCTCTAAACTTTATAAGAAAACAAGACATTGCATATTGGCGTAAGAAAACAAACATAAAAATTCCTTATTTAAGGAGGCCACTACGATCGTTATTTTTAAATTAAAATCGGAGAAGTATGTGTAAAAAAAAAAAAAAGATAGACAAAATCAAACGTTTAGCTCTGTTTTTCGAAAAACCATTATCTCTGTTCATTAACCCTTATGACAGATGCAATCTGGACAAAGATCATTCACCTCTATTTTACAATATTTTTCAGAATAATACGATCTATACGATCTAGAAATTGGACTTTATCTCTTTGTTCTCATTCCTTTCTGAAGAATGCGATCTGGAAAATAAGATTTATATTACTCTGTTAACTTTTGAAATGGCTAAACGCCAATCTGGAATCGGATCTTGTATTCTGTTGTATTTATTTTTGACAAAATAAATCTGTCCTTGTTTAAAAGAAATGATGGAAGGCAAGAACAAATGTGTATCTCGGTTCTTCTTCTAACCTTCCGAATATCGATATGTCTCCTCTTCACGCTTGCAAGTCCTTTCTTTATTCTACGAAAATGATAGATCAACACGTATATTTCTGATTTACTATTTCCTTTACCATTTAAATCACCAAGGCACCGATTTCTTCATCAATTATTTCTGGAATCACTTACTCGGATCGACAGATCCGACATTATGTTTCTATTGCACCTCTTGTGGCGATTTTCTTAACCTCGATCTGTCCATTCTTTGCGTCTGCAAGTCTTCTTTACGAGAATGAAAAAAAGAAAAAGAAAAAAGAAAACCCTCTTATTTCCGGTTTTGCTGTTTCCAAATTCTGTATATGAATTTGATTTCCAACAAGAATCCGCTCCTAATCGTAGCCCATCTCTGTATATGTGATTCGACTTCCAGATCTGTTAAAAGGAAAAGAATCCGATCTTCTATTCGCAAATCATCTCTGATTAGCTGTTTCGATTTCCAGATTGCTTTTGATTGCATTCATAACCCCAAAACGCCTTTCCACCATTTGGCCGATTCTCTAAACTCCATGGCAATGTGGTCTTATCTTTGCTCCCTAAACAGAAAGCGGACATACCTGTGTCTATATGAAGGAACTGAAGCTGCGCTGGGTTTCACCTTTTTCTATTCTCTGCACAAGTATTTTGCCATAGCTTCGGGCTCTTTACCCCCCCACGGGAACCGGATTCTTCTTCTTAACCTTTAGAAGGATTTTGTGAGTCTTCTAATCTCATCATTTTATTTCCGGTGGCTTCAGCGCCATCCCCTAAACTTTGAAGTCGCAGCCTAGCAAGCCAGGCGCAGAAGGCTAGCGGGGGCTGCCCAGAATGTCACCGCGACATATAGAGGAATTGTTCGGCCGTGCCCAAGGCGACCAGCTTCTGTTATGGCATGATTTGAGATGCTTGCTGCCTCCGGAGTTAGTGTCTGCTGCACGGTGCTTAGCCCTGCTTGCATTATTGCCGATGTATAAAAACAAAAACAAAAAAAAACTTTCTTGATAAGTAACTCAATCTTCGGAGACTGTCTCTAAATCTCTCGTAACCGAGCAAATAAATCAATAAGGGACTTCAAATTCAATCCTACAATCTTTGAATTCTAACATTCCTCATAAGCTTCCTGTGCAACTAAATTGTAACATCTCCAAGGCTTGCGAATTAGTAATTTTGGTGTAAGATAAAAAAAAAGATTTGCATAAGATTAATGAAACTTCAAAGTACACTTCATTCTCGTAAGGACCAAGGTACTGAACACATTCCCTGATAATTTGAGATTAGTTAATTTGAAATACTCATCACGTATCATATTCATGAATATCTTACCGTGTAAAGGTTAACTGCATCCGGAATTGACCACAACAATGTGATCGTCACATCACATCAACATGAATATCATTGTAACAAACTAACATGAATTATCATTGTAAGAACATTAACGTGAAATATCATTGTAAGAACATTAACGTGAAATATCATTGTAACAAACTAACATGAATTACCCCTGGTCAAGATGCACCTGACCAATATGTTATAATCATCAAATATAACATAGTACCTTTGAGAAGAAAATCATGCAACCGTCAAAAGGATCATACGCATATAAAAACCATGAAGATAACGAGACCAAGATAACGTGGTTCACCCGTACACGGGCTAGTCCACAAAAGGTGTGTGCATCTTTTATTATTCATGAAAGAGTTTTACAATAGCAACTTGATCATTGCATTACACAATTCAGCTTTTCCTCAAAGCCTTTCTGGAACAAGTCTTCTCCTTTCTATTTATCGCAGCAGGATATCAGTAAGCTTAGACAAGAAATACAATTCCAGCAACCCCTTGATTTCTCAGCAACTGAAACTGAGTTTCATGGGCATTCATGCTAACCACAAACAATACAACACTCCCATCATGCAGAGAGTTCGAACGTTCTCAGCCAACACAATATATAAGCAGAAATTACGATTTCATTTCCGGCTATCGAACCTTTACATAGATTTCTGAACAACTAAGTTTCATGATTTTATATCACGCAATCACACAATTAATAAAAGGGAAGAGCACAATCACATAGTTAACGATGTAAAGAAATAGATCCATCTCTTATTCAACTCTAAGAGCATATTCATAACGCATTCTCAAAATACAACGACCCAACAAGTTTATGGAAGCAATCAAGATTATAGAGAGCCAATAAAATGATGGAAGTGTATAAATATCCTACCCTGGAAACATATAAAAATCAACAAACTCCGGCCAAGATCTCCATCAATACTATAACTCAGAACAAGCATATCTTCCTGAGATAACATAGAAGTAAATGGATGTTTTTAAAAGATTTGACCTGGAGATTTCTTTTAGCAGCATATACAACATAAAATATAAATCTAGCCGTGTATTTATATATATATACATTCTAATTTAGCGCCATTCTTCGGTACCTACCCAGATCTATGCATATACAGGAAGTTCCTTCCCAATCTCTCCAAGGCTTAGCAACCTGGTATAATATCTATATATGGAATCGATTTCTTATTTCATATACAATCGATTTCTAATATGAGGCAGAGTCACAATTTCCAGCGATTTCATAATACAGATCTGGAAACAAACTTTTTCACAAAGATGATTAGAGGGAGATAAGATCGATTTCTGATTTCATAGAGACTCGAATCCATTTAAATGACAGAGCAGAGTATTGACGTTTGACACGGTTCAGCAAAATAAAACTCACAAAAATATGACAGAACAGAGTATCGATTTTTGACAGGGTTCAGCAACAAACTCACACCGTCGGCATTCAAGAGTTGACCCACATTTCATCATAAAAAGATTACGGAAATAACAAGAATGAAATCGACTTCTCTGCAGACTAGATCGGTTAAATTCAGAATGGATCTACGGATGGATCTGATACAGAATAGATCTAAATCTATTTTTGATACAAAATGGATCTACGCCCCTATTTCATCCCTAAAAATTTACAGAGATAAAATGAATAGAAACGATTTCACTGCCATATAGATCCATCATTTCCTTTGTGGCAAAATACAGAAACATAAAACTACAATTAGTGATCAAACTAGGTCGCCTTTATGCCGAAGGTGGATAATTACTTCCGAGCTAAACGTATTTCAACAAGGAATGTAAAACCAGGTTTGATCTATGTGGAAAGAGATCTAAAACAAGGTAATGGAAGCGTTCATATACAGAGACGCGTACAGGTTACCCTACGATCATTTTCTAAATAGAGAGATGTAAGCAAATCGATGGTAGCGTTCCTAAAACAATTATATATATATAAGGGAAGACTATCGCGATCTCTTTATGAGCAGGCATATACCTATTTATAAGAATTCGTGGACGCAAGTGAATGAACACAGAAAAATGGGCTCGCTCCCTTCAGAACCCATTTGAGAACAGGTAACATAAGTCTGCGCCCTTCCAAACTATGAAATAACAATTATGATGGGAACATACCTTTAAAACTTTCAAAAACTGCGTAGCAAATACACTGAGGAAAGCTCAAGCCCTTTGGAGATTATGTAGCAACCACCCTAATGAGATCATACCTCTTGAACTTTAAACTGCACAACATTATAGTAAAGAAGGCTCACGATCTAGGAAGGATTTCAAACTTTGCGACCGCCAGTCATTGGGATCACGCCCTTCCCAATATATCAATACGTTGAGATCCAGCTTGTTTGGATGCAACCCTCATTCGCTCGCTCAAATGGCTCTATCGCAGAGCTACATCACTCTAACGCAAGATGGAAAGTATCTCCCCAATCAACTTGACTCGGAGTGCAGAGCTACTGAGGAGCTCTCCCCAATTAAATAAAACGGAAAAGGCCATAACTCCAACTCCACTTGAGTGCCAAGTGGTGGAAAACAACGATTTCGTTTGCAAGTGGAAGAAAACTGGAGGAAACACATCCGAAGAGAATCTCGGTAGGTAAGGAGAATGTCCCCTTCACCGAAGTTGGATTCCTCCTTTTAAGGAGCACTAACACTTAAATACAACCGCTAACTAATTACATCAAGTGTTCCACGTTGCTCAACATGGGGAGCTCGAGATAAACTGGATTTTTAAAATATATGCTAACACATGACCCATGATAAATATACCATCCTCATTCCACCCTAAAATAAATGGCATTGAAAGCCACATATTATTTTATTTATTGATAGTTATATTATCCTCATTCTACTTTAGAATGAACGGCATTTTAAACCATAATTATTTATTCTCAATAAAAAGTCCCTATGGATGCCTTCATACCAATATATTTCTTCTTGGTATATCCATGTCTTAAAGTAGTACCAAATGGTACTTAGTAACTTAGTCTCACTTAGGCTTGTGGCCGTAATAACAGTTAGGATTTAAGCTATATAATTTTTTATTCGCCATTTCCTTAATACTGATCTTAATTAAATTGATAACTATAGGTTTCTCTTTAGGGAAACGTTTTCATCAAACTTCCAATAGAATTAATTAACCCTGATGACCATTCCTCTTGTTATCCCATGGTCACTGTGCATCCACATATTTTCATTTCTTCCCCCTAGTTTAGTTGTCGTCGATTAGTTGCATCACCGCCTCTTAAGTTTGCAATTTATAACCTAGCAATTAAAACTCATAAGTTACTGAGTTTACTAGTGTTCAGCAAATAAATCTATAAGGGACTTCAAATTCAATCCTACAGTCTTTGAATTCTAACATTCCTCATAAGCTTCCTGTGCAACTAAATTAAACTCGTGCTGTTTTGACCCTCCCGCTAGGGTTTTCGCTGTTTCCCCTATATACCTTTTGTTTAAACGATGATTCCCGTGCCGTCTAGAATTTGACAGAACTCCAAAAACTGTCTCCCATTGGGAAACTGCAAAGCTCCTTCATTCTACGACACTCTGCCAGGTCGAATGGATGCCACGCCTTAAACCATAGCTCAAGCGCTAAGCTCACACAAGAGCCCACACTCACCATTACAGCCCAGGCATCCACGCCTTTTGTACTGCCAGGGTTCGAGCCCGAGCTCAGCACAAAGAGGAATCGCGTGGCCAGCTGCGGAGCCCAAAGGGCCGACGCAGTCTACGCAGTCTACCCAATGCCCAAAATAAAACCTAGTCCTCCTCCTTAAATAGAGAAAGGTTGACGGTATGGCGGTTTCTGCGACGCCCATGAGGGGTTTACAAAACCACTTTTTCGTATGCGGATGAACGAGGGATAGACGCGTGTCATGGCGGTTTCTTTACCACGACCACTAACCTCCGTTAACGCGTGTGCATGTTGCCGACACGGAATGATGGGAGAGCCGTCGATTGTCTTGTGCGGAAAGGATAAGGTCTTTTTATGTTTTGTATTGTTTTAAAAGTTTTTTTTACTAATGTCTTTAAATATTAATTTAACTTTATCAATTTTTTTTTTTTTTTCTTCCAACCGAAATTTAACTTTATTAATTTAATTTAATGTCGTTTAAATATTAATATAATTTTATTAATGTTTTTTTTTTCTTTATTTAATTTAATTCATTAATTTAATTTAATGTAATTTAATTTAATTTAATTAGTTTGATGTAATGCCTTTTAAAATTAAAATTAATTTTATTAATTTAATTTAATGACTTTCGATTAAATAATTTAACTTAATCAATTTAATTTAATTCAATTTAATTAATTAATTTATTTATTATTTTATTATTTAAGTTAATTTAATTTAATTGTTGATGAAAAAAAAAGGGGGGGGGGGTTTCGGCAATTTCAGATATAATGTTAGAGTATTTTATTTAAATTTAATTAAATTAAATCTCATATATATATTTATATAATGTTATAACCTAGGTAGGTTGTTAAAGAATTAAAAAGTTAATATTTAAAAGAAAATATATATATATATATATATATATATATATATATATATATAAAGCTACTCACCAACTTGAAATTCTTAGGTCAATTATAGTAAGGTTGAAGTGATTCGGAGAAATTATATTTAGATTTTATATATATATATATATAAAATTCAATTTATAATTTATATTGGAGGGAGAAATTTAAAATATTTAAATTTAATATATATATAAATATTTAAATTTTGGAAAAGAAATAAATAAGTAAAAATATGAATATATATAGATAATTAAACAAAAAGGAGTGGTTTAAGTGGTTGGGTGAGGATCTAGGGTTTAATGAATTTAGGTATTTAATCAAATTGTCTTAGTATTTATTATATTTGACATCCCACATAAAATTAAATTCAGAAAGAAAATATAGGTAGGTGTAACTATATAAGGATAAAAAAAAAAAGAGGAAAGTTAGTGTTTCATATACAAAGCTTATTTAAATATAATTTTAAGTTTACCTTAAACTAGGTTGACAATATTATGATAAAAGAATTACATGCCGAAAGTGAGACATTTACATTTATTAATTAACACTTTACAACTATCTAGATAATTCAATTGAGTATTACCAAGAGTGGAAAATTTTACATACTAGCTAAGAAGGGAAAGTTGGTGTTTTAATCTATTAATGAAATTTCGTCCTAACTAGACTTTAACATTTTCAACGTGACACCTTCATTGCAAATTTTGACTTAATGAAAATGTTAATTTTATTACTTTTGTAGTTGCGTGTTGGTACTAAGTCTTCATTTTATTTTAATATTTTAAAATAATATAATTTTATAGGAAAACCACAAAAACATTTTCAAAATGGAAATATGAAATAAATTAGTATGAGTAATTGAACCATATATAATCCCAACTTTAATTATTTATGCAAATAATAAGAACCTTACTCTATACTCAAAATTAATATGAAATAATTTCAAATAAACATAACATTGCATATATTAAAATTTCAAGAATCACTATAAACTCATTTTATATTTGATGTTAAAAGTTGTACCCGTTTATTAAAACCATATTTTTCAATGGTTAAGTTAAAAGCAAACGTGATACTTTTTAATTAAGATCAACACAACACGTTTAATGTATAAATTATTATGGCCCTAATCATAAATTAGCTTCACATCAATTTATAAATTATTATACTCCTAATCATAAATTTATAATAAACGTTAATAACAAAAAAGGAAATTTAATATTTCACAATTATTTATTATACAAGTGGTAAAGCTAATAGTGGAAGAGAATCTTCTCAAACGAGATGAACACAACCCATTATTTCATAAATTCTTATATTAAGGATGTTATTCATATTATTTGAGAACAACTTTGTACATCGACGTTAAACCCAATAATATCGATACAATGCTTAAACATCAGTATTGGTCACACTTGATTTAACAAATACATCTAACAATAAGATTAAATGTCTCACAACTTATCATCCTAATTAATCACAACAAAAGCAGAGGTCACAATCACATTTTGTTAATGTCCCTCCTATGACTCAATTGTGTTTATTTTCATATTAAAAGTTTGATCACAATTTGGTCATTTTAACTCCCAAATTATGTGAAAATAGAGACTAGGGTATGGGATGGATTTCATGGTCGAAAATGTGGTAAAAGGGAATTGGAGAATGCACTCATGTATGAATATGCATGCATCCTCTTTACAACAGTCTCAATTCCAAATAAGCATAAACAAAATTGCGCAAACATCGATGTGTGTATATAGATAACTAGGTACAAAATACAAATTAAAGTGAAAATTCATGAACACCTCATAATCATAATTACAAATAAAATTTTCGTTTAAAATATAAATGTAATAATATACAAGTATTTTAG
The DNA here is from genome assembly GCA_027924585.1 of Larix kaempferi. Classification (NCBI taxonomy): domain Eukaryota; kingdom Viridiplantae; phylum Streptophyta; class Pinopsida; order Pinales; family Pinaceae; genus Larix; species Larix kaempferi. The sequence continues at coordinate 275,221 of BSBM01002149.1, read as the reverse complement.
TAGGGAAACGTTAAGATATGAAATGTTATGTAGCTCAGAGATAGGGAGACTCAGAAAATACATTATATATTATTTTAAATGAGATAAGGGATGGAAATAAATTTGCAAGGCCTAAGGTATCCTTTTGAATCACATTAAGGAAAACACCCTGCAACTAAACTGGGAGATTGCATATAAAGCTTAATAAAAGACTATTCTCTTAAGTGGGTACATGACTTTAGAATAAATAAGTTAAATATTGGTGTAATGGTGCGAAAAGTTTTTGAGTAATTTTTTGGATTAATTATACCTAATATAGTGATGATCTTGGTTAATAATAAAAGAGCCACAAGAGTCTCAACACAGTTATCGACTTAACTCAATTAAAGCGGTTATTATGAAGTCCTAATATGAATGAACGTATTAAGTAATGACGTATTCGTTCGACTTGTAGGATCGGACTAAGGTCTTTACGAAGCACTTAAAGGTTGCTTGTGTGGGTAGGAAGAATGGTGCTGTACAAATACAATGGAATACCTGGATAAATGCTAGTAATTACCTTTGTGATAGTAAGGATGGGAACAAAATTAGCTATGAAGTTCTTAAGAAATTGAAGCAGGGATGGTTTTCTCCATAGATTATATTAGTTTGAAAATAAGAATAATAAATAAACATGGTGACAATTGTGTTTTGATAAGGAATAGCCATGAAAAACCTTGTAAACGATGATAGTTCCCCTAGTATAACGATGTTACAACACTTTTGTTATTGTTTATTACCGATACAGAATCAATAATATATGACCTTACGATTTTGAGGACATGAATCTTCTTCCCTAGAGAGGTATGCAAACCTTAAGAGTCCTTGGTAGTTGCACATTGAGTGAATACAAATTATGAGTTCAAATGACCCCAATTTAAATTGTTGACTATTCCACGCCTAGTTGGATCAATAAAAGCTTTGGTAAACTCCGTCCTGTGACGCATAAACTATTCTGGATGATGTGACTTAAAGAATATTGTAAAAGGGTATGAAATAGGATACTAAGGTGGATAGAACATGATTATAACATTTAGGCATTCTAGGCATAATATTGAGATCCAACAAAAGGATTAATCTAAATGTTTCTTTAATTATTCGAATACACATCAGGGATATAAAAGAAGCAAAGCCATATTATAACACCGACATATTCGGTCAAGTCAAAGCCAAGTAAGACCAGTATGGCCAACACCTCCTACTTGCATGAATGTAGAGAGTACGTGTCAAGAATTTCCCTGCATTATTATGACCATAACTTCGGGACGAAGTTTCCTGAAGGGTGGGTGTATGTAATGCCCCATATTTTGACTAGGCCTGTTGGCGAGTTAGACCCCTTTCACTTTAATTGCTTGTAATCTATTTGACTCAGCTAGACAGAGTGAACTATATTTTCAGCATGATAGACATGATGATATGTTGCTACTGTGTTAATGATGTTACTATATTCATGCAGTTATTAAGTTATGATTAACATGAGATTCTTTTATTTCATAATGACAGTGTATGTTTGATAATCGTCGTGGAGGAAATGTGATATATATGATGTGGTAATTATGCTGTGATCGATTTAATGATTTTATGTGATAAGATAAATGATGCTGACAATATGGATCAGACAATGATAGAATGTAAAGTATATGGTGTTGTACGTGGATGCCATCCTATGATGAAATTGATAGAACTGTTATATTCCATGCATATCTGTGATACGATAAAATTGTGATGTGAAATGAATGATGTTGATGATATGGATCAATGGGTGATCGAATGGAAATGCTTGTTAAAAAAAAAAAAGTGTATCTTGCGGAATACTAACCTGTAGGACACGAGGGCTATGGGATAGCCGAGTACTTGATCTGATATACGGAGAAGAACCTATCCATGCAGTAAACCTTAGCAACCCAAAACTGATGAAACGATGACATGGACCGATAATCTCGAGAGCAGCAGAGTATGATTTGATAAGGGCGTAGGCCCAGTATGTTGAGAGGGATGGATGTGTTGCCCACCCTATGTTCCTATGATACCCGAGATCGTGGGAGGGCCGTGCTGAGACACGCTCCCCATGTATGTGTGATGACGATGGTCGGATGCCTGCTAGGAGAGGATAGGTCCGCTTTCTGTTCAGCCGACGCTATCGCTCTCAAGTTCTATGTGGTCAGGTCGTTGAGTCCGACATCCACTTTTATACTAGTAGAGGAAGGACAGGGAGGTTGTGGCATTAGGTTAACGATGGGAGGATATGATAGTTAGTATTGTTGAGGGTTGGGCATTCATTGACCTGGAGTTAGTGGTAGTAGGTAGCCTTCCATGTACCTGATTGATTGAACAAACGTAATCATAAAAGCAATGAATTGGAATCTTAAAGGTTAACTGATAAAATAAACGATGATGTTTTAGTAATATTATGATGAATGTGTACTTGTTCGGTTTGCATAAAGTATTATGAATATTAGTTAGCTGATATGCATAGAATATATATATGACATATGTATGTAGTACATGTCTGTCTTGAGCATACTCTGGCCACGCATGCACATTATGCACATGCGCAATAGTATTGGTTTACAACATACTTATCAAGATTTAACAACGTTATAAGTATCATAGGTAACTCAATTAAGTATTTACTGAATGACCTAATTAGTAAAAGATTGTCAAGTTCCAATGTGTAAAAGAAGTTAATTAGTCTCTGTGTGTGAACATGGTAATGAACGATTAAAATAAGTGTCATTAATTGCAAGTATCCTCAAGTGAAGGTGCCCTCGATATGAAGTATGATAGTTAAATATTAATACTAGAAGAGTACACTATGTAATTGTTGATGATGGTTAAGTAAACCATTAATTACATTTCATTACTTATACCTAGAGGTATTAGGTTGACACTTGTCAATTAAACAAATAGATATTTTAATTATTATTCACAATTAATTTAATCACTATTATTATTAATCATTATTGTTATTAATATTATTATTAAATTAATAATAATAGTGTTAATGATAATATTTATATAAAGCATAGTGGATTGAATGATTTATTAAATAGATTATTCATTTAAATTAAGGAACAGAATCATTCAAAAATAAATAAATAAAAAGATTTGTTTAAGTAAACCATTGAATAATTCCACTACCCGAGAAAATTGGTTGATTTAAAATAATATATATAATCCACCCTTTTACCTTAAAAAGGGGATGCATTAATGATTAGTACTTCCAAGACCACGACAGCTAGGGCGGTGGAGTGATAAGGAAGTTTGACTTTGGAAGGAGGTGGATTCCTATAAAGGGGAGAATTAACAAAGTAGTAAGGGGGATTTCGTGGAAGAACTGTGGCGTTTATTTTTTTGTGAAAAGGAGGAATGCCGAGGAGGGGGTTAACTCGAAGCTTTGAGGAGGTGGGAAACTCAAATGAAAAGACTGAGGAGGGGGTTAACTCAGCAAATGATTACCATGGAAAGGTTCGATGGAAAGCTGCTGTCGGGATTATCGGTCTGTGGGCTCGGGGGCTAGGAAATCCGTTGATTTCCTAGGGTCAGCACGATAATAGCTGATCGGCAGGGTGGAGACATCATTTTGGGTTGCTAAGGTAACCTACCGAACCTACTACAGGAATCTTCTTACCTTGCTGCAAATCTACGGACTCCAGGTATTTTACTGAACAAGCTTAAGTAACAGGTATTTTCTTTTTTTTCCAAATTACGTATGTTGAAAGAACTGGGTTAGAATGATGAGTCTTAAGTTTATGTTTAAATAATTTGCACAGATTTATGAACTTTTAGAAACCTGAAATATAACCGGTTGATTCTCTTCATTAGAAATGAAAGGGAGAAGAAAACTTGGTATTTACATGAAAAGTTTTAAGATTTGTTTATTTAATTTCAGAGACATATAAACATACAGAAAACAGACATTTAAACAGAATAGGGACCCAAAGCCGAGTGAGGGCACTACATCTTTGTACCCCATTTTTTTTATCTTCACTTGTAAATAATCGTTTTGTTTGGCTTTCGTCTTCTGAACCAAACGAAGGTAGAATAGGCTAAGCATCGGTCATTTTGTAAATGTAATATGCTGCACTAGTCTTCCCCGGAAGCTGCTGTTGACTTATCGTTTCACAAGTATAACCTGTGGGCAAACTGGTTTCGTCCACGAAGATTGACACGTTCCACCATCTACACGAACTGCAATGGAGAATATCATGGGCCTGAAACATCTTAATACCCTCTCCACCAATGCTTCCAAATCACAATCCTTGGGATCATAACCCATCGCCTCAAAGCTTCCATAACTGAAGCCATCCTCGGGAGTTACATGAATTGTAGAAAAAGCTAGTCCTTCAATTGAATTCATGGAGTAGCCGCATGGATGAAATTCAAAATCACAGATTTCCGCCTCCTGAAGAATTTGGGATATACCGGATTCAAGAGTCATTTTTGCCGCACAATTACATCGATCCTTGTAAAACAGAGAAGCCTGCTTGCGGTCGAGCTGGGTCATGCACATCTCCAGTGTAAAAATTGGTTCAGTCACAACCTTAGATGTAAAATCATCAGTCGAGGCCAAGTAGATATGCCAGTTATAATACGTTGCAGAATTTCCCATAACAAAAGCCATGCCACCCGATCCAAGAGTTCCAAAGTACTTGTCCAGATATGACACTTCCTCGGAGAAGCTGCGGTGAGGAAATGACTGGGCTCCAGGAAACATGAATGTTCCTCGACTGTATTTAACATTTTTTACCGAGAGAGACAAGCTGCTTGCATTGCTTAATATCAGAGGGATGGAAAGGAGCAGTTTGGTAGTCCCACAGGTTTTGAGAATGATCTTGAATGGATAAACAAACAGACTCGACTCTGACAGCACATATGAATCAAAATACTCACTAGAGAGCTCATCAACGATGGTGCATTCAGCTGCTTTGAGCATTTCGTCCAATTGCATTCGGCTGAGTGACCGAAGGCCCCTTCTTTCCGAGTGAGTAAAAAATGAGTCTGCAAAGAACTCAATCTCTAGCCATTTTTCAAATCCTTCAAATCCAATTGCGGTGGTCGGGGCAACTGGTTCCTGACCAGCCACCAACATTTTCAATTGTAGAAAGGGGGAGACGTTAACTTCTTGATTGATTTCTGGATTGAGAAAGTAGCGGAAGAAATTGGAGTTTAAAACAGGCAGTTTTCCAAAGCGTCTAAGCAGAAATTGCCACTCTACTCGAGGGGAGAGCCGATCGGACAGCAGTGAAGTGGAGCTACACACCAGTTCCTGGCGATCTATATTTAACTTTTAAGCCTAGGAAACCCACAAGAAAATACTATATTAGTATGGCTTTCGGAGGCACGGAAATTACACAGGCATTTGCACAGTACGATTGGATTTGGATCACGGGCATTGTAAGGCGCTATACATATAGACGCCAGGATAGTTTGGGCCGACGTGGGAAACAAGAGTGACCCAGCCCGGCTTCTAAAGAAGCCAAGAGTTGGTTTTTTTTTTTTTTTTTTCTACTCAAGTTTGTCTCACGTGTTTAATATATAGCTCAAATATATTTAATTTATAATTTACACTCATTGAAAATTAATGTTAATTTTAATACGGTTTACAGTAATTAAAAGAAACAATATGTTTAATTTAAAAAGTTTGAATTAACACCATCACATTTGTGGAGTTCCCTGCCATTATTATTATTTGAAAGAAAAGAAAAATTAGATGTTGGTATTGTCCCTTCAGGGTTAGGTCTTCATGATTAGTTGATAGTATTACAAAATTTAATTTGTCTCATGTATCATTGTATAAATATAATATCTCGTTATTTGCAATAATTTATTTAAACTCTTGCACAAGAGGAAGAATTATTCATAATTCTGGAATACATCTCCATTGTATTATATTGTTAGTTATTTTTCATATGTATTAATTATCTTCATGATTAGTTGATAGTATTACAAAATTTAATTTGTCTCATGTATCATTGTATAAATATAATATCTCGTTATTTGCAATAATTTATTTAAACTCTTGCACAAGAGGAAGAATTATTCATAATTCTGGAATACATCTCCATTGTATTATATTGTTAGTTATTTTTCATATGTATTAATTATTTGTATGATATCTTTGTTATTATTCAGTATCTTTTTCTTCTTTAAATTTTGCAAGATGTTGATGATGATGTTGAATTAAAGATATAACAAATAATTGATAAACTTAAAGTACAAGTATTAAACTTATAACAATCTTCATTATAAATTTTATTATAGATCAAATAAAAGAAATTATGAAGAAGATAATGGAGCCGTTTCAAACTAAAAATAAAGTGCTTAGATTTGTATATTGATTTTCACACACATGCGTGCAATGGGACAAGCTTTTATGGAATGTATTGTACACCTAATATATCATGGTTATTTTGGTTGAGGACTTGAAGGTTATATTTTATAATCCAAAGGAGGGTAAATTTTGTTAAACTTTGTAAACAAAGCAACTAAAGTGGATGATTATGTTTTGTCCCACAAGCATAGAAGAAAACATGTTTCCTCCTGAAATGTCATAGGAAATTTTATGTATATAATATACTTGTATAGGAAATGTATTTACATTGATAACTCCTTGGTGCTCAATGTACGTGGTAGGATAACTTGGATAAGAAGTGACGCCTATACAATTATGGTATTGTTGGCACCACCTTAATGTTGCTAGTCACAATGAGAATCAAAACTAGAAAAGTAAACAGATACATAAATGATATCATCCTAGCATTAAAATGTGAATCTATAAATTGCCCAAAAAAGAAATAGTGTCCGGGTTCAATAATGAAGGGAACACAATTCACGATTTAATTTATTTACCCAAAACGATAGCCTTAGTCAATTTTGGAATGATGTATTTTTAGTTTTGATTGTATAGGTTTTTTAACTATGCATTCCATCATAGTCTATATTTACGTATAGGGTTCATATTTTACAACGGATTAACCATTGCACCTATTGACAAGGCTATTTAGCTCAAGGGTTTAGTAAAGGAAGAGTGCCACACTACTATACTTTTGACACTTATACTATCAATCTACTTCATACTCATTTGAGCTAGATTTTGTGCACTGTTATCCCGGTCCCTTCAATTCATGAGCTCGACAAGTACTTCTAATAAGTTCATATTAAAAATATAATACACAATAGCTTCTATAAAGTTTCCATGTTTCCAAAATCGTAGAGATTATATTAAGGTTTATTTAACATTTGAATATTTCCTACCAATAATAATCAATCCATTCATCAATCTACTTGAATCGATTACAAAGTCTATTTCTTACCCCTTGAATGTTGTGAGAAACGACTTGAATATACATCCGATCTACTGCACAACTTTGGTTAGTCCAAGTACTACTCCTTTTTAACCTTACACATTTTGTTTACATGCATTTTCATTATCTCATATAAGCCAACTACATATAAAAGCATACCACAATAACACGTACTAACATTTCTATCAATGTACCTTAACATCCACATATGCTAATGAATTTGCTAACAAAGGTAGCCAAAAATATACAATATAAACCCAATGATCAATACAATCAATATAGCACCACACATATATATATGAGAATAACAAAGGTAACCACGACAATATACATTTATATTATTGACATCTTCTAATAACAATAAAACATTAAAAAATACTTATTTGGATCAATAAAGTCATGTGTCTTAGGGCATGACTGCAACTTTCCACCCAAACATAAGTTCTTTGTCCGGCCCTAGAGACTACCCCTGAGCTGGGAAAGAATCCACTAGATAGGAGAATAACTTTAAGGAAAGCCCTCCCACTCTCATCTAACACCTAGTCCTTAATCATGCATCAAGTATGAATATCTTATTTAATTATAGGTTAATATACTGTACCCCAAGGTATAAGTCTCCGCATTTCTTCCATCTTGTCTATGCATACTATGCTTTGCTCATTTATTACCAATGCTAAAGTGTCCTTCCCTCACCTTGTACACACTTCAGAATATGTAAAAGTTTTATGTATATAAGAACCTTGCAGGTAAAGAATGGGCCAATTCCATTCCACACGAAATTTCACACATCAAAATATATATAATTATATATATATATATATATATATAATTACTTGCACGCAAGGAAAAGGGCCTACACCCCTCCCACAAAGGTCACTTTTGAGTGTGGATAAACACACAACACTAGTAATTCAAAATGCAACGCAAGAATGGGAAGCGCCCCCCTACAAAACTCCAACTCTTTGAGCTGCAATCAAAACACAAAGCAAATGATAAAAAAAGATATGATAGAGATGTGGGTTGCGCCCTCCCTCTAGATCACTTGCATAATGATTAACTGCAGCGAAGAGAGGTACGAAAACTACACAACGAATGAAAAAGACAGCGAAATCAATCACAATCTTTGCAAATGGAAAGTGTCGCTCTTCCAAAATTTCCATCCACAAGAACAAATTACATTCTAGAGACAGAGATAATAAATGTACATAAGCAAAGAAATTATCTAAGGATCCACGATGGTTACGTCCTCTTTAATCTCTCCACTAGAGAGGTATGTAATATATATATATATATATCATTCGATACTTGCAAATCAAAAGGTTTGGGCCGCCTCCCTTTCCCCACATCCCACACAGTCGAGCTTGATAGAAAGAATAGATATATTAACTGTTCAAAATAGAAAACTCACCCTCCGCCCTTGGTTGATAACTCTACAAGCTTGATGACGAATATATATATATATATATAAAATGAGCTAGCATCCAAATTATAACATATCTATTTGAAATCCTTGTTATTTTTCACTCTCTTTTTTTCTTTAAATTTTACAAGATGTTGATGATGATGTTCAATTAAAGATATGTGACAACTTTATTTATATATTTTTAATCTCCTTGTAGAAAATTCTATGTGGTAAAATTTATTTGAAGCTATATTGCTTTACAAACATTACAACAAAATAAAAATAAAAACTATAATCTAGATAAATAATTGATCAACATAATTTAAACAGATAACAATATTCACTATAAATTTTATTATAGATCAAATAAAGCAAATTAGGACGAAGACCGCATTTTCAGAGAAAAAATAAAGTGCATAGATTTGTGTATTGATTTTCACACACATGTGTGCAATGGGAGAAACTTCCATGGAATGTATTGTACACCTAATATATCAAGGTTTGTTTGTTTGGGGACTTGAAGGTTAAAGTTTTGAATCCAAAGGAAGGTAAATTATGTTAAACTTTGTAAACAAAGCAGCTAAAGTGGATGATTATGTTTTGTCCAACAAACATAGAAGAAAACATGTTTCCTCGTGAAAGGTCATAGGAGATGTATGTATATAATATACTTGTAAAGGAAATGTATATACATTGATAACTCCTTGGTGCTCAATGTTTGTGGTAGGATAACTTGGATACGAAGTGATGACTATACAATTATGGTATTGTTGGCACCACCTTAATGTTGTTAGTCACAATGAGAATCAAAACTAGAACAGTAAACCGGTATAGAAATGATATCATCCTAGCATTAAAATGTGAATCTATAAATTGTCTCAAAAAGAAATAGTGCTTGGGTTCGTTACTAAAGGGAACACCATTCACCATTTAATTTATTTACCCAAAACTGCAAAGATTACTACAACTAAGTTATGTCATATCTAGTATACCATAATTTCAAATAGGAATAGGTTACACTATGGTATAAACAATAATCTTGTCTATAAATAAAAATGTCGATAGCATTAATCTATTTTGGAATGATGTATTTTTAGTTTTCATTGTATAGTTTTTTGAACTATGCATTCCATCACACTCCATATTTACATATAGGGTTCATATTTTACAATGGTTTAACCATTGGAATTATAGGCAAGACTATTTAGTTTGCGTTTAGTAAAGGAGGAGTGTCGCACTACTATACTTCGAGGCTTATGAACTTATACAATCAATCTAATTCATACTCATTTGAGATAGAGATTGTACGTTGGTATCCTCGATCCCGCGCTCGACGATTTTTAATTGTATGAATGGAGTTAATTCCATGTAGTTACCTTGAGGTATGGACTTTCAAGCATGGTAGATATTTTGATGAGTTTTCTTGAGATGGATAGTTTTGGGAACACAAGGCCTTGCGACATAGATTAGTAGGCACCAAGAATCCTTTATGGACTACTTATGCTTTCTCTTTGAGTGTTTTATGTTCAATATCTCTTCCTCAAGAACATAAAATTGGGGTTTCCCATGGAGGGTTTCAAGCTTGATTTCAGCGTTTTAACAAATGATAACTCTAGATGGAGTGTTTATCATATATCGACATTCTTTTGTAAAATTTTTGTTCACAAGAATACCAATTTTAACTTGACCATTCAACTAGCTTCCTTCTAGTTATTGGATTTTTCTCACTTCAATTCTTGCATTTTGTTTTCTACAAGTTGATGGATAAGTTCTAAGACTATCCATTCTTTCTCTTCATAGTGTTTGCACAATTCTTCGATGCTAATCCTTTCCGAGGTAAATATTTCAACAATTGCATTTCACATTATTGATATAAATACATAAATATATATATATATACAGAGAGAGAGATAAAGAGAGAAAATATCCACTTTTTAGTACTACTATACATGTTTTTAATCTCGGTTGGTGTACTTATCTATTCCAGGTGTGTTATTTACTCTAGGGAATGAATTGTTGGTGGAGGACTTTAGGGTCATTGCCAAAGTAAATATTATTATTTTCTCATAGTTATAGATATATGTAGTAAAATCTATATTATTTTGTTTTATCTAAATTAATATGATTTATTTAAGTTTAGATTACATTATTTAATTGCACGTTTAAGTTTGCTAAAAAATAGAACATGAATAATTCCATAGCATAAATCAGATTTCATTTACTATTATGTGTAAATAAAAGAATAGCATTTTTTCTTTTTCTTTTTCCATATAAGTAGAAAAAATATAAATATTGTGGACCTAATGTTGAGCTCACCATAAAAAAGGAAAGATAAATTGATGTTTCTACTCTATAAACTGTTTAAATATGGTTTCTCTCCAAGAGTGCTAATATATGTGGCTATGAAAATAGTTTCCATCTTTAGGTTCATGAGGACTAACATCTCTAAACATTTTTTTTGAAGTCAAAATGACCTTTAGTTTTGCTAGTTTTATTTAATATAAATATTGTAAACAAATTTAATAATTAGATACTTTTCTAATAAGGAGTGACTCTAACAATAAAACATAATTTTAAATTATTCCATTTTTTTCTTAGAAAATCTCATAAAATGAAAATTAATGAGCGATATGAAATAAAATTATTTGCTTTCCAAAATACAAACTGATTTGGGAATGTCCACAAACCACCCAACCATCATCTAAGACTTGTAACTTTATCCGAAAAGGACACCCACAAAACAAACCGTGATAATACCAGAACGAAATTAACTCAACTCAAATAGTTCCATTATACACAAACTTTCGGCCCATAACTACAATGAGATAAAAAAGTACCCTATTGTGAGTGCCACACCTAACATTCGCAATGCTCACAATTGTGTTCTTCTCAATGCTCACAATTGTGTGCATGGTGAGTCTTTTACATGGTCTCCGCTTGTTCAAGAAAACAATGTTTACCACTCCAAAATATTAATATTGATAGTTACTCTTAATGCCCGCCTCAAGCCACACCTTCATGTGCTCTTCAGTATGATCACGGAGAGTCCAAAATCTTTACTCTAAGACTTTATCATGTAGCTTACAGAGGTATCAAAACATTTTTAAATTTGGGCATGAGCGGAAATCCTACCTTGAAGTGTATACCGATTTCATCTCAAAATATCAAAGATAAATGTCTTTAGAGGAAAGAAAGTGAATGGAGTATTGTTTTACATAGTTGCGAGATGGACGAAATTTTATTGACCAGTGTGAGTCTCACATTCGTTGATGCAATCTTGACTATGTTTAGTTGAAGGAAGACTAATGTGTGGTAATGGATTCCACACACAAATTATAATAGTTTGTATTGGTGCGTGCTTGAAGGTCACACGCTTGAATCCAAGAGGGGGTAACATACGTACACCTTTGTACAATAAGCTATTAATTGATTTTTATCCTTGAAGGTCACGGGTTTTAATCTGGTATATACACCTTCATAAAACAAATAGTCAATTCATTCCCCATTAGAGACTATTTATCCGAGGGGACCCTCATACATCAATTTTAATCTAATTAAACTGCAACTTTAAATTGGTTACTGTCTATCCCCCACAGCGGGTGACAAGTGTGGGCCAACCAAGAGATCTGGTGGATAGACAAAAGGCTAGACACGTTCACGCGCCAACATAGAGGCTGGACACATACCCGCTCGAGTCATCCCCGCATCTCTGGAAGTCATCATCAAGCGGGAAAGGAATACCGTCAGCTTGCGAAGTACTGCCGATTAACCACTCCTGCATCCGGTTGGTCTTGTCTTTGTGTTTTGGTTTGACTCTGAGCAATGTCCATTACTCCCATGAAGAAATTCGAGTGGGGAAGTATGCACACACTCATGATAAGGGAAGACACAAAGAGGAAGGAGGTCCATACATCCCCGGGAGAAAGGAGAAGCTGCAAATGTTTACACAGAGCTTGGAACACCGTGCAAATCTCTCTCCTGAAAATTTTCATTGTTCGTGGAATATTGTCATCTGTTCAGCTCGCAGCTGAAGCAAAAATGCCACCCACAAAGAGAAGTTATACCACGCACAAGTCCAAACACACAGGCCCTTATCCCGGCCCACCGGTGCATTTCCATGCATGACATAGTGGGGAAGGCCCGTCGTTACACGAAAGAAATCCCAAAGCAAGCTTAGGAGGACATTAAAGAAGATTAAGAGGTTGCTCAGTTGCCTCGAGGCTGTCTTTCGAGTACATAAATCAGGAATGAATTCAAAGCTCTGGTTTGGGACCCGGGAACAACAGAGGTCGCGCCACCCTTTACCAAAGGACCCTCGATTATCATTGGATGTAAAATTCGGTTATGGGTAAGACCCTATTAGAAAAAGGAGAATCTCATGTGGAAATCCTTTTGCAGCAAAATTAGATGGTTGGCTATTTCAGGAAGATCCACCAAAATCAATAGCAAATTTCCCATCGGTTGAACATTTAGCTCGGTTGTTTGTTTTGCGTATGTCTTCATTTTTGGTTTTGATATGTCATTACAGTTAGTGTTGTTGTTTTTAATTTCATGGCAATCTACCTTTGTAGAGTGGATAGCAAATCTCAAACTTTCTAGTACAGTCTTGTTTCCTTTCGAGGAAGAATGCTGAAAGTTTGATTTTGGGTTTGTTTTTCTGTATTTGTTTCTAATTGCAATATAAAGAACTACCCTAACTTACCAAAAAAAAAATTGGTTGCTATCTAAATGATAAACAAAAGTTAAATTATTCTTATTATTCTTATTATTATACCTTTTCGAGTAGTTTAAGTCTAGCATTCTAATGTTAGTAGTTATATGATTTAAATATATCTATTGTTTCTTCTCCAAGAATACACATTAAAAGATTATATAAAAACACAATAAATGTATTATATAGTTAATATTTATACACATAATTAAAACATTCTTTTCTATTTATAAAATGAAAGTTAATGTTTTATATTTGTTGTATTATGTTAAATTCACATTAAAAAAATAGATTCCATTAAAATAATTTTTCAAACAAATTTTGTTTATGATTAAAACTAAAACATGTAGATCTAGCAGAAAAGAAAACTTCAAATATGCATAAAACTTCATATCTTTGTATTCCATTTTCTTTTTCGCATTGCAAATAAATTGTCGTTTTTGGCGTTTTACTTCTGAAGGAAATGAAGGAAGAATAAACTGAATCCTCCTGAGACAAATAGGATCCTAGCAGAAACTTCGTATATGCATCAAACTTGTGCACATCTTTTGTAATGCCCCATATTTTGACTAGGCCTGTTGGCGAGTTAGACCCCTTTCACTTTAATTGCTTGTAATCTATTTGACTCAGCTAGACAGAGTGAACTATATTTTCGGCATGATAGACATGATGATATGTTGCTACTGTGTTAATGATGTTACTATATTCATGCAGTTATTAAGTTATGATTAACATGAGATTCTTTTATTTCATAATGACAGTGTATGTTTGATAATCGTCCTCGAGGAAATGTGATATATATGATGTGGTAATTATGCTGTGATCGATTTAATGATTTTATGTGATGAGATAAATGATGCTGACAATATGGATCAGACAATGATAGAATGTAAAGTATATGGTGTTGTACGTGGATGCCATCCTATGATGAAATTGATAGAACTGTTATATTCCATGCATATCTGTGATACGATAAAATTGTGATGTGAAATGAATGATGTTGATGATATGGATCAATGGGTGATCGAATGGAAATGCTTGTTAAAAAAAAAAAGTGTATCTTGCGGAATACTAACCTGCAGGACACGAGGGCTATGGGATAGCCGGGTACTTGATCTGATATACGGAGAAGAACCTATCCATGTAGTAAACCTTAGCAACCCAAAACTGATGAAACGATGACATGGACCGATAATCTCGAGAGCAGCAGAGTATGATTTGATAAGGGCGTAGGCCCAGTATGTTGAGAGGGATGGATGTGTTGCCCACCCTATGTTCCTATGATACCCGAGATCGTGGGAGGGCCGTGCTGAGACACGCTCCCCATGTATGTGTGATGACGATGGTCAGATGCCTGCTAGGAGAGGATAGGTCCGCTTTCTGTTCAGCCGACGCTATCGCTCTCAAGTTCTATGTGCTCAGGTCGTTGAGTCCGACATCCACTTTTATACTAGCAGAGGAAGGACAGGGAGGTTGTGGCAGTAGGTTAACGATGGGAGGATATGATAGTTAGTACTGTTGAGGGTTGGGCATTCATTGACCTGGAGTTAGTGGTAGTAGGTAGCCTTCCATGTACTTGATTGATTGAACAAACGTAATCATAAAAGCAATGAATTGGAATCTTAAAGGTTAACTGATAAAATAAACGATGATGTTTTAGTAATATTATGATGAATGTGTACTTGTTCGGTTTGCATAAAGTATTATGAATATTAGTTAGCTGATATGCATAGAATATATATATGACATATGTATGTAGTACATGTCTGTCTTGTGCATACGCTGGCCACGCATGCACATTATGCACATGCGCAATAGTATTGGTTTACAACATACTTATCAAGATTTAACAATGTTATAAGTATCATAGGTAACTCAATTAAGTATTTACTTAATGGCCTAATTAGTAAAAGATTGTCAAGTTCCAATGTGTAAAAGAAGTTAATTAGTCTTTGTGTGTGAACATGGTAATGAACGATTAAAATAAGTGTCATTAATTGCAAGTATCCTCAAGTGAAGGTGTCCTCGATATGAAGTATGATAGTTAAATATTAATACTAGAAGAGTACACTATGTAATTGTTGATGATGGTTAAGTAAACCATTAATTACATTTCATTACTTATACCTAGAGGTATTAGGTTGACACTTGTCAATTAAACAAATAGATATTTTAATTATTATTCACAATTAATTTAATCACTATTATTATTAATCATTATTGTTATTAATATTATTATTAAATTAATAATAATAGTGTTAATGATAATATTTATATAAAGCATAGTGGATTGAATGATTTATTAAATAGATTATTCATTTAAATTAAGGAACATAATCATTCCAAAATAAATAAATAAAAAGATTTGTTTAAGTAAACCATTGAATAATTCCACTACCCGAGAAAATTGGTTGATTTAAAATAATATATATAATCCACCCTTTTACCTTAAAAAGGGGATGCATTAATGATTAGTACTTCCAAGACCATGACAGCTAGGGCGGTGGAGTGATAAGGAAGTTTGACTTTGGAAGGAGGTGGATTCCTATAAAGGGGAGAATTAACAAAGTAGTAAGGGGGATTTCGTGGGAGAACTGTGAGGTTTATTTTTTTGTGAAAAGGAGGAATGCTGAGGAGGGGGTTAACTCAAAGCTTTGAGGAGGTGGGAAACTCAAATGAAAAGACTGAGGAGGGGGTTAACTCAGCAAATGATTACCATGGAAAGGTTCGATGGAAAGCTGCTATCGGGATTATCGGTCTGTGGGCTCGGGGCTAGGAAATCCGTTGATTTCCTAGGGTCAGCACGATAATAGCTGATCGGCAGGGTGGACACATCATTTTGGGTTGCTAAGGTAACCTACCGAACCCACTACAGGAATCTTCTTACCTTGCTGCAAATCTACGGACTCCAGGTATTTTACTGAACAAGCTTAAGTAACAGGTATTTTATTTTATTTCCAAATTACGTATGTTGAAAGAACTGGGTTAGAATGATGAGTCTTAAGTTGATGTTTAATTAGTTTGCACAGATTTATGAACTTTTAGAAACCTGAAATATAACCGGTTGATTCTTTTCGTTAGAAAGGAAAGGGAGAAGAAAACTTGGTATTTACATGAAAAGTTTTAAGATTTGTTTATTTTATTTCAGAGACATATAAACATACAGAAAACAGACATTTAAACAGAATAGGGACCCAGTGCCGAGTGAGGGCACTACAGATGGTATTAGAGCTTGGTTCGAACTCTCGAACCTAATGGCCTACCCGAAATAGAAACTAATCGACACTAAGCAAAAATATCCATAAATCTATGTAGAACCCTATGCAGAAATCTGAAATCAATGTTCGCGATTTTCCACACCTTCTTTCCTAAATTATGTAACAGTAGTTTATCTGCACAAAAAAAAAAAATCAGAAATAGTCAGTTACATATATATAGCCGTAGAGTAAGAATTCTCTAAACTTTATAAGAAAACAAGACATTGCATATTGGCGTAAGAAAACAAACATAAAAATTCCTTATTTAAGTAGGCCACTACGATCGTTATTTTTAAATTAAAATCGGAGAAGTATGTGTAAAAAAAAAAAAGACAGACAAAATCAAACGTTTAGCTCTGTTTTTCGAAAAACCATTATCTCTGTTCATTAACCCTTATGACAGATGCAATCTGGACAAAGATCATTCACCTCTATTTTACAATATTTTTCAGAATAATACGATCTATACGATCTAGAAATTGGACTTTATCTCTTTGTTCTCATTCCTTTCTGAAGAATGCGATCTGGAAAATAAGATTTATATTACTCTGTTAACTTTTGAAATGGCTAAACGCCAATCTGGAATCGGATCTTGTATTATGTGGTATTTATTTTTGACAAAATAAATCTTTCCTTGTTTAAAAGAAACGATGGAAGGCAAGAACAAATGTGTATCTCGGTTCTTCTTCTAACCTTTCGAATATTGATATGTCTCCTCTTCACGCCTGCAAGTCCTTTCTTTATTCTACGAAAATGATAGATCAACACGTATATTTCTGATTTACTATTTCCTTTACCATTTAAATCACCAAGGCACCGATTTCTTCATCAAGGCACCGATTTCTTCATCAATTATTTCTGGAATCACTTACTCAGATCGACAGATCTGACATTATGTTTCTATTGCACCTCTTGTGGTGATTTTCTTAACCTCGATCTGTCCATTCTTTGCGTCTGCAAGTCTTCTTTACGAGAATGAAAAAAAGAAAAAGAAAAAAGAAAACCCTCTTATTTCCGGTTTTGCTGTTTCCAAACTCTGTATATGAATTTGATTTCCAACAAGAATCCGCTCCTAATCGTAGCCCATCTCTGTATATGTGATTCGACTTCCAGATCTGTTAAAAGGAAAAGAATCCGATCTTCTATTCGCAAATCATCTCTGATTACCTGTTTCGATTTCCAGATTTCTTTTGATTGCATTCATAACCCCAAAACGCCTTTCCACCATTTGGCCGATTCTCTAAACTCCATGGCAATGTGGTCTTATCTTTGCTCCCTGAACAGAAAGTGGACATACCTGTGTCTATATGAAGGATCTGAAGCTGCGCTGGGTTTCACCTTTTTCTATTCTCTGCACAAGTATTTTGCCATAGCTTCGGGCTCTTCCCCCCCCACGGGAACCGGATTCTTCTTCTTAACCTTTAGAAGGATTTTGTGAGTCTTCTAATCTCATCATTTTATTGCCGGTGGCTTCAGCGCCATCCCCTAAACTTTGAAGTCGCAGCCTAGCAAGCCAGGCGCAGAAGGCTAGCGGGGGCTGCCCAGAATGTCACCGTGACATATAGAGGAATTGTTTGGCCATGCCCAGGGTGACCAACTTCTGTTATGGCATGATTTGAGATGCTTGCTGCCTCCGGAGTTAGCGTCTGCTGCACGGTGCTTAGCCCTGCTTGCATTATTGCCGATGTATAAAAACAAAAACAAAAAAAAACTTTCTTGATAAGTAACTCAATCTTCGGAGACTGTCTCTAAATCTCTCGTAACCGAGCAAATAAATCAATAAGGGACTTCAAATTCAATCCTACAGTCTTTGAATTCTAACATTCCTCATAAGCTTCCTGTGCAACTAAATTAAACTCGCGCTGTTTTGACCCTCCCGCTAGGGTTTTTGTTGTTTCCCCTATATACCTTTTGTTTAAACGATGATTCCCGTGCCGTCTAGAATTTGACAGAACTCCAAAAACTGTCTCCCACTAGGAAACTGCAAAGCTCCTTCATTCTACGACACTCTGCCAGGTCGAATGGATGCCACGCCCTAAACCACAGCTCAAGCGCTAAGCTCACATAAGAGCCCACACTCACCATTACAGCCCAGGCATCCACGCCTTTTGTACTGCCAGGGTTCGAGCCCGAGCTCAGCACAAAGAGGAATCGCGCGGCTAGCTGCGGAGCCCAAAGGGCCGACGCAGTCTACGCAGTCTACCCAATGCCCAAAATAAAACCTAGTCCTCCTCCTTAAATAGAGAAAGGTTGACGGTATGGCGGTTTCCGCGTCGCCCATGAGGGGTTTACAAAACCACTTTTTCGTATGCGGATGAACGAGGGATAGACACGTGTCATGGCGGTTTCTTTACCGCGACCACTAACCTCCGTTAACGCGCGTGCATGTTGCCGACGCGGAATGATGGGAGAGCCGTCGATTGTCTTGTGCGGAAAGGATAAGGTCTTTTTATGTTTTGTATTGTTTTAAAAGTTTTTTTTACTAATGTCTTTAAATATTAATTTAACTTTATCAATTTTTTTTTTTTTTTTTCTTCCAACCGAAATTTAACTTTATTAATTTAATTTAATGTCGTTTAAATATTAATATAATTTTATTAATGTTTTTTTTTTTTTTATTTAATTTAATTCATTAATTTAATTTAATGACTTTCGATTAAATAATTTAACTTAATCAATTTAATTTAATTCAATTTAATTTTTTTATTTTTTTATTATTTTATTATTTAAGTTAATTTAATTTAATTGTTGATGAAAAAAAAAGGGGGGGGGGGTTTCGGCAATTTCAGATATAATGTTAGAGTATTTTATTTAAATTTAATTAAATTAAATCTCATATATATATTTATATAATGTTATAACCTAGGTAAGTTGTTAAAGAATTAAAAAGTTAATATTTAAAAGAAAATATATATATATATATATATAAAGCTACTCACCAACTTGAAATTCTTAGGTCAATTATAGTAAGGTTGAAGTGATTCGGAGAAATTATATTTAGATTTTTTTTTTTATATATATAAAATTCAAATTATAATTTATATTGGAGGGAGAAATTCAAAATATTTAAATTTAATATATATATAAATATTTAAATTTTGGAAAAGAAATAAATAAATAAAAATATGAATATATATAGATAATTAAACAAAAAGGAGTGGTTTAAGTGGTTGGGTGAGGATCTAGGGTTTAATGAATTCAGGTATTTAATCAAATTGTCTTAGTATTTATTATATTTGACATCCCACATAAAATTAAATTCAGAAAGAAAATATAGGTAGGTGTAACTATATAAGGATAAAAAAAAAGAGGAAAGTTAGTGTTTCATATACAAAGCTTATTTAAATATAATTTTAAGTTTACCTTAAACTAGGTTGACAATATTATGATAAAAGAATTACATGCCGAAAGTGAGACATTTACATTTATTAATTAACACTTTACAACCATCTAGATAATTCAATTGAGTATTACCAAGAGTGGAAAATTTTACATACCAGCTAAGAAGGGAAAGTTGGTGTTTTAATCTATTAATGAAATTTCGTCCTAACTAGACTTTAACATTTTCAACGTGAAAATGAAAATGAAAATGTTAATTTTATTACTTTTGTAGTTGCGTGTTGGTACTAAGTCTTCATTTTATTTTAATATTTTAAAATAATATAATTTTATAGGAAAACCACAAAAACATTTTCAAAATGGAAATATGAAATAAATTAGTATGAGTAATTGAACCATATATAATCCCAACTTTAATTATTTATGCAAATAATAAGAACCTTACTCTATACTCAAAATTAATATGAAATAATTTCGAATAAACATAACATTGCGTATATTAAAATTTCAAGAATCACTATAAACTCATTTTATATTTGATGTAAAAAGTTGTACTCATTTATTAAAACCATATTTGTCAATGGTTAAGTTAAAAGCAAACGTGATACTTTTTAATTAAGATCAACACAACACGTTTAATGTATAAATTATTATGGCCCTAATCATAAATTAGCTTCACATCAATTTACAAATTATTATACTCCTAATCATAAATTTATAATAAACGTTAATAACAAAAAAGGAAATTTAATATTTCACAATTATTTATTATACAAGTGGTAAAGCTAATAGTGGAAGAGAATCTTCTCAAACGAGATGAACACAACCCATTATTTCATAAATTCTTATATTAAGGATGTTATTCATATTATTTGAGAACAACTTTGTACATCGACGTTAAACCCAATAATATCGATACAATGCTTAAACATCAGTATTGGTCACACTTGATTTAACAAATACATCTAACAATAAGATTAAATGTCTCACAACTAATCATCCTAATTAATCACAACAAAAGCAGAGGTCACAATCACATTTTGTTAATGTCCCTCTTATGACTCAATTGTGTTTATTTTCATATTAAAAGTTTGATCACAATTTGGTCATTTTAACTCCCAAATTATGTGAAAATAGAGACTAGGGTATGGGATGGATTTCATGGTCGAAAATGTGGTAAAAGGGAATTGGAGAATGCACTCATGTATGAATATGCATGCATCCTCTTTACAACAGTCTCAATTCCAAATAAGCATAAACAAAATTGCGCAAACATCGATGTGTGTATATAGATAACTAGGTACAAAATACAAATTAAAGTGAAAATTCATGAACACCTCATAATCATAATTACAAATAAAATTTTCGTTTAAAATATAAATGTAATAATATACAAGTATTTTAGTAGGGAAACGTTAAGATATGAAATGTTATGTAGCTCAGAGATAGGGAGACTCAGAAAATACACTATATATTATTTTAAATGAGATAAGGGATGGAAATAAATTTGCAAGGCCTAAGGTATCCTTTTGAATCACATTAAGGAAAACACCCTGCACCTAAACTGGGAGATTGCATATAAAGCTTAATAAAAGACTATTCTCTTAAGTGGGTACATGACTTTAGAATAAATAAGTTAAATATTGGTGTAATGGTGCGAAAAGTTTTTGAGAATTTTTTTGGATTAATCATACCTAATATAGTGATGATCTTGGTTAATAATAAAAGAGCCACAAGAGTCTCAACACAGTTATCGACTTAACTCAATTAAAGCGGTTATTATGAAGTCCTAATATGAATGAACGTATTAAGTAATGACGTATTCGTTCGACTTGTAGGATCGGACTAAGGTCTTTACGAAGCACTTAAAGGTTGCTTGTGTGGGTAGGAAGAATGGTGCTGTACAAATACAATGGAATACCTGGATAAATGCTAGTAATTACCTTTGTGATAGTAAGGATGGGAACAAAATTAGCTATGAAGTTCTTAAGAAATTGAAGCAGGGATGGTTTTCTCCATAGATTATATTAGTTTGAAAATAAGAATAATAAATAAACATGGTGACAATTGTGTTTTGATAAGGAATAGCCATGAAAAACCTTGTAAACGATGATAGTTCCCCTAGTATAACGATGTTACAACACTTTTGTTATTGTTTATTACCGATACAGAATCAATAATATATGACCTTACGATTTTGAGGACATGAATCTTCTTCCCTAGAGAGGTATGCAAACCTTAAGAGTCCTTGGTAGTTGCACATTGAGTGAATACAAATTATGAGTTCAAATGACCCCAATTTAAATTGTTGACTATTCCACGCCTAGTTGGATCAATAAAAGCTTTGGTAAACTCCGTCCTGTGACGCATAAACTATTCTGGATGATGTGACTTAAAGAATATTGTAAAAGGGTATGAAATAGGATACTAAGGTGGATAGAACATGATTATAACATTTAGGCATTCTAGGCATAATATTGAGATCCAACAAAAGGATTAATCTAAATGTTTCTTTAATTATTCGAATACACATCAGGGATATAAAAGAAGCAAAGCCATATTATAACACCGACATATTCGGTCAAGTCAAAGCCAAGTAAGACCAGTATGGCCAACACCTGCTACTTGCATGAATGTAGAGAGTACGTGTCAAGAATTTCCCTGCATTATTATGACCATAACTTCGGGACGAAGTTTCCTGAAGGGTGGGTGTATGTAATGCCCCATATTTTGACTAGGCCTGTTGGCGAGTTAGACCCCTTTCACTTTAATTGCTTGTAATCTATTTGACTCAGCTAGACAGAGTGAACTATATTTTCGGCATGATAGACATGATGATATGTTGCTACTGTGTTAATGATGTTACTATATTCATACAGTTATTAAGTTATGATTAACATGAGATTATTTTATTTCATAATGACAGTGTATGTTTGATAATCGTCCTCGAGGAAATGTGATATATATGATGTGGTAATTATGCTGTGATCGATTTAATGATTTTATGTGATGAGATAAATGATGCTGACAATATGGATCAGACAATGATAGAATGTAAAGTATATGGTGTTGTACGTGGATGCCATCCTATGATGAAATTGATAGAACTGTTATATTCCATGCATATCTGTGATACGATAAAATTGTGATGTGAAATAAATTATGTTGATGATATGGATCAATGGGTGATCGAATGGAAATGCTTGTTAAAAAAAATAAAAGTGTATCTTGCAGAATACTAACCTGTAGGACACGAGGGCTATGGGATAGCCGGGTACTTGATCTGATATACGGAGAAGAACGTATCCATGCAGTAAACCTTAGCAACCCAAAACTGATGAAACGATGACATGGACCGATAATCTCGAGAGCAACAGAGTATGATTTGATAAGGGCGTAGGCCCAGTATGTTGAGAGGGATGGATGTGTTGCCCACCCTATGTTCCTATGATACCCGAGATCGTGGGAGGGCCGTGCTGAGACACGCTCCCCATGTATGTGTGATGACGATGGTCGGATGCCTGCTAGGAGAGGATAGGTCCGCTTTCTGTTCAGCCGACGCTATCGCTCTCAAGTTCTATGTGGTCAGGTCGTTGAGTCCGACATCCACTTTTATACTAGCAGAGGAAGGACAGGGAGGTTGTGGCAGTAGGTTAACGATGGGAGGATATGATAGTTAGTACTGTTGAGGGTTGGGCATTCATTGACCTAGAGTTAGTGGTAGTAGGTAGCCTTCCATGTACCTAATTGATTGAACAAACGTAATCATAAAAGCAATGAATTGGAATCTTAAAGGTTAACTGATAAAATAAACGATGATGTTTTAGTAATATTATGATGAATGTGTACTTGTTCGGTTTGCATAAAGTATTATGAATATTAGTTAGCTGATATGCATAGAATATATATATGACATATGTATGTAGTACATGTCTGTCTTGTGCATACGCTGGCCACGCATGCACATTATGCACATGCGCAATAGTATTGGTTTACAACATACTTATCAAGATTTAACAATGTTATAAGTATCATAGGTAACTCAATTAAGTATTTACTGAATGACCTAATTAGTAAAAGATTGTCAAGTTGTGTCATTAATTGCAAGTATCCTCAAGTGAAGGTGTCCTCGATATGAAGTATGATAGTTAAATATTAATACTAGAAGAGTACACTATGTAATTGTTGATGATGGTTAAGTAAACCATTAATTACATTTCATTACTTATACCTAGAGGTATTAGGTTGACACTTGTCAATTAAACAAATAGATATTTTAATTATTATTCACAATTAATTTAATCACTATTATTATTAATCATTATTGTTATTAATATTATTATTAAATTAATAATAATAGTGTTAATGATAATATTTATATAAAGCATAGTGGATTGAATGATTTATTAAATAGATTATTCATTTAAATTAAGGAAGAATCATTCCAAAATAAATAAATAAAAATATTTGTTTAAGTAAACCATTGAATAATTCCACTACCCGAGAAAATTGGTTGATTTAAAATAATATATATAATCCACCCTTTTACCTTAAAAAGGGGATGCATTAATGATTAGTACTTCCAAGACCACGATAGCTAGGGCGGTGGAGTGATAATGAAGTTTGACTTTGGAAGGAGGTGGATTCCTATAAAGGGGAGAATTAACAAAGTAGTAAGGGGGATTTCGTGGGAGAACTGTGACGTTTATTTTTTTGTGAAAAGGAGGAATGCCGAGGAGGGGGTTAACTCGAAGCTTTGAGGAGGTGGGAAACTCAAATGAAAAGACTGAGGAGGGGGTTAACTCAGCAAATGATTACCATGGAAAGGTTCGATGGAAAGCTGCTGTCGGGATTATCGGTCTGTGGGCTCGGGGGCTAGGAAATCCGTTGATTTCCTAGGGTCAGCACGATAATAGCTGATCGGCAGGGTGGACACATCATTTTGGGTTGCTAAGGTAACCTACCGAACCCACTACAAGAATCTTCTTACCTTGCTGCAAATCTACGGACTCCAGGTATTTTACTGAACAAGCTTAAGTAACAGGTATTTTCTTTTATTTCCAAATTAAGTATGTTGAAAGAAATGGGTTAGAATGATGAGTCTTAAGTTGATGTTTAATTAATTTGCACAGATTTATGAACTTTTAGAAACCTGAAATATAACCGGTTGATTCTTTTCGTTAGAAAGGAAAGGGAGAAGAAAACTTGGTATTTACATGAAAAGTTTTAAGATTTGTTTATTTAATTTCAGAGACATATAAACATACAGAAAACAGACATTTAAACAGAATAGGGACCCAGTGCCGAGTGAGGGCACTACATCTTTGTACCCCATTTTTTTTATCTTCACTTGTAAATAATCGTTTTGTTTGGCTTTCGTCTTCTGAACCAAATGAAGGTAGAATAGGCTCAGCATCGGTCATTTTGTAAATGTAATATGCTGCACTAGTCTTCCCCGGAAGCTGCTATTGACTTATCGTTTCACAAGTATAACCCTGTGGGCAAACTGGTTTCGTCCACGAAGATTGACACGTTCCACCATCTACACGAACTGCAATGGAGAATATCATGGGCCTGAAACATCTTAATACCCTCTCCACCAATGCTTCCAAATCACAATCCTTGGGATCATAACCCATCGCCTCAAAGCTTCCATAACTGAAGCCATCCTCGGGAGTTACATGAATTGTAGAAAAAGCTGGTCCTTCAATTGAATTCATGGAGTAGCCGCATGGATGAAATTCAAAATCACAGATTTCCGCCTCCGGAAGAATTTGGGATATACCGGATTCAAGAGTCATTTCTGCCGCACAATTACATCGATCCTTGTAAAACAGAGAAGCCTTCCTGCGGTCGAGCTGGGTCATGCACATCTCCAGTGTAAAAATTGGTTCAGTCGCAACCTTAGATGTAAAATCATCAGTCGAGGCCAAGTAGATATGCCAGTTATAATAAGTTGCAGAATTTCCCATAACAAAAGCCATGCCACCCGATCCAAGAGTTCCAAAGTACTTGTCCAGATATGACACTTCCTCGGAGAAGCTGCGGTGAGGAAATGACTGGGCTCCAGGAAACATGAAAGTTCCTCGACTGTATTTAACATTTTTTACCGAGAGAGACAAGCTGCTTGCATTGCTTAATATCAGAGGGATGGAAAGGAGCAGTTTGGTAGTCCCACAGGTTTTGAGAATGATCTTGAATGGATAAACAAACAGACTCGACTCTGACTGCGCATATGAATCAAAATACTCACTAGAGAGCTCATCAACGATGGTGCATTCAGTTGCTTTGAGCATTTCGTCCAATTGCATTCGGCTGAGTGACCGAAGGCCCCTTCTTTCTAAGTGAGTAAAAAATGAGTCTGCAAAGAACTCAATCTCTAGCCGTTTTTCAAATCCTTCAAATCCTGACCAGCCACCAACATTTTCAATTGTAGAAAGGGGGAGACGTTAACTTCTTGATTGAGTTCTGGATTGAGAAAGTAGCGGAAGAAATTGGAGTTTAAAACAGGCAGTTTTCCAAAGCGTCTAAGCAGAAATTGCCACTCTACTCGACGGGAGAGCCGATGGGACAGCAGTGAAGTGGAGCTACACACCAGTTCCTGGCGATCTATATTTAACTTTTAAGCCTAGGAAACCCACAAGAAAATACTATAGTAGTATGGCTTTCGGAGGCACGGAAATTACATAGCCATTTGCACAGTACGATTGGATTTGGATCACGGGCATTGTAAGGCGCTATACATATAGACGCCAGGATAGTTTGGGCCGACGTGGGAAACAAGAGTGACCCAGCCCGGCTTCTAAAGAAGCCAAGAGTTGGTTCTTTTTTTTTTTTTTTCTACGCAAGTATGTCTCACGTGTTTAATATATAGCTCAAATATATTTAATTTATAATTTACACTCATTGAAAATTAATGTTAATTTTATTACGGTTTACAGTAATTAAAAGAAACAATATGTTTAATTTAAAAAGTTTGAATTAACATCATCACATTTGTGGAGTTCCCTGCAATTATTATTATTTGAAAGAAAAGAAAAATTAGATGTTGGTATTGTCCCTTCAGGGTTAGGTCTTCATGATTAGTTGATAGTATTACAAAATTTAATTTGTCTCATGTATCATTGTATAAATGTAATATCTAGTTATTTGCAATAATTTATTTAAACTCTTGCACAAGAGGAAGAATTATTCATAATTCTGGAATACATCTCCATTGTATTATATTGTTAGTTATTTTTCATATATATTAATTATTTGTATGATATCTTTGTTATTACTCACTATTTTTTTTTTCTTTAAATTTTGCAAGATGTTGATGATGATATTGAATTAAAGATATAACAAATAATTGATAAACTTAAAGTACAAGTATTAAACTTATAACAATCTTCATTATAAATTTTATTATAGATCAAATAAAAGAAATTATGAAGAAGATAATGGAGCCTTTTCAAACTAAAAATAAAGTGCTTAGATTTGTATATTGATTTTCACACACATGCTTGCAATGGGACAAGCTTTTATGGAATGTATTGTACACCTAATATATCATGGTTATTTTGGTTGAGGACTTGAAGGTTATATTTTATAATCCAAAGGAGGGTAAATTTTGTTAAACTTTGTAAACAAAGAAACTAAAGTGGATGATTATGTTTTGTCCCACAAGCATAGAAGAAAACATGTTTCCTCCTGAAATGTCATAGGAAATTTTATGTATATAATATACTTGTATAGGAAATGTATATACATTGATAACTCCTTGGTGCTCAATGTACGTGGTAGGATAACTTGGATAAGAAGTGATGCCTATACAATTATGGTATTGTTGGCACCACCTTAATGTTGCTAGTCACAATGAGAATCAAAACTAGAAAAGTAAACAGATACATAAATGATATCATCCTAGCATTAAAATGTGAATCTATAAATTGCCCAAAAAAGAAATAGTGTCCGGGTTCAATAATGAAGGGAACACAATTCACGATTTAATTTATTTACCCAAAACGATAGCCTTAGTCAATTTTGGAATGATGTATTTTTAGTTTTGATTGTATAGGTTTTTTAACTATGCATTCCATCATAGTCTATATTTACGTATAGGGTTCATATTTTACAACGGATTAACCATTGCACCTATTGACAAGGCTATTTAGCTCAAGGGTTTAGGAAAGGAAGAGTGCCACACTACTATACTTTGACACTTATACTATCAATCTACTTCATACTCATTTGAGCTAGATTTTGTGCACCGTTATCCCGGTCCCTTCAATTCGTGAGCTCGACAAGTACTTCTAATAAGTTCATATTAAACATATAATACACAATAGCTTCTATAAAGTTTCCATGTTTCCAAAATCGTAGAGATTATATTAAGGTTTATTTAACATTTGAATATTTCCTACCAATAATAATCAATCCATTCATCAATCTACTTGAATCGATTACAAAGTCTATTTCTTACCCCTTGAATGTTGTGAGAAACGACTTGAATATACATCCGATCTACTGCACAACTTTGGTTAGTCCAAGTACTACTCCTTTTTAACCTTACACATTTTGTTTACATGCATTTTCATTATCTCATATAAGCCAACTACATATAAAAGCATACCACAATAACACGTACTAACATTTCTATCAATGTACCTTAACATCCACATATGCTAATGAATTTGCTAACAAAGGTAGCCAAAAATATACAATATAAACCCAATGATCAATACAATCAATATACCACCACACATATATATATGAGAATAACAAAGGTAACCACGACAATATACATTTATATTATTGACATCTTCTAATGACAATAAAACATTAAAGAATACTTATTTGGATCAATAAAGTCATGTGTCTTAGGGCATGACTGCAACTTTCCACCCAAACATAAGTTCTTTTTCCGGCCCTAGAGACTACCCCTGAGCTGGGAAAGAATCCACTAGATAGGAGAATAACTTTAAGGAAAGCCCTCCCACTCTCATCTAACACCTAGTCCTTAATCATGCATAAAGTATGAATATCTTATTTAATTATAGGTTAATATACTGTACCCCAAGGTATAAGTCTCCGCATTTCTTCCATCTTGTCTATGCATACTATGCTTTGCTCATTTATTACCAATGCTAAAGTGTCCTTCCCTCACCTTGTACACACTTCAGAATATGTAAAAGTTTTATGTATATAAGAACCTTGCAGGTAAAGAATGGGCCAATTCCATTCCACACGAAATTTCACACATCAAAATATATATAATTATATATATATATATATATATATATATAATTACTTGCACGCAAGGAAAAGGGCCTACACCCCTCCCACAAAGGTCACTTTTGAGTGTGGATAAACACACAACACTAGTAATTCAGAATGCAACGCAAGAATGGGAAGTGCCCCCCTACGAAACTCCAACTCTTTGAGCTGCAATCAAAACACAAAGAAAATGATAAAAAAAGATATGATAGAGATGTGGGTTGCGCCCTCCCTCTAGATCACTTGCATAATGATTAACTGCAGCGAAGAGAGGTACGAAAACTACACAACGAATTAAAAAGACAGCGAAATCAATCACAATCTTTGCGAATGGAAAGTGTCGCTCTTCCAAAATTTCCATCCACAAGAACAAATTACATTCTAGAGACAGAGATCACAGCTGTACATAAGCAAAGAAATTATCTAAGGATCCACGATGGTTACGTCCTCTTTAATCTCTCCACGAGAGAGGTATGTAATATATATATATATATCATTCGATACTTGCAAATCAAAAGGTTTGGGCCGCCTCCCTTTCCCCACATCCCATGCAGTCGAGCTTGATAGAAAGAATAGATATATTAATTGTTCAAAATAGAAAACTCACCCTCCGCCCTTGGTTCATAACTCTACAAGCTTGATGACGAATATATATATATATATATAAAATGAGCTAGCATCCAAATTATAACACATCTATTTGAAATCCTTGTTATTATTCACTATCTTTTTTTCTTTAAATTTTACAAGATGTTGATGATGATGTTCAATTAAAGATATGTGACAACTTTATTTATATATTTTTAATCTCCTTGTAGAAAATTCTATGTGGTAAAATTTATTTGAAGCTATATTGCTTTACAAACATTACAACAAAATAAAAATAAAAACTATAATCTAGATAAATAATTGATCAACATAATTGAAACAGATAACAATATTCACTATAAATTTTATTATAGATCAAATAAAGCAAATTAGGACGAAGACCGCATTTTCAGAGAAAAAATAAAGTGCATAGATTTGTGTATTGATTTTCACACACATGTGTGCAATGGGAGAAACTTCCATGGAATGTATTGTACACCTAATATATCAAGGTTTGTTTGGTTGGGGACTTGAAGGTTAAAGTTTTGAATCCAAAGGAAGGTAAATTATATTAAACTTTGTAAACAAAGCAGCTAAAGTGGATGATTATGTTTTGTCCAACAAACATAGAAGAAAACATGTTTCCTCGTGAAAGGTCATAGGAGATGTATGTATATAATATACTTGTAAAGGAAATGTATATACATTGATAACTCCTTGGTGCTCAATGTTTGTGGTAGGATAACTTCGATACGAAGTGATGACTATACAATTATGGTATTGTTGGCACCACCTTAATGTTGTTAGTCACAACGAGAATCAAAACTAGAACAGTAAACCGGTATAGAAATGATATCATCCTAGCATTAAAATGTGAATCTATAAATTGTCTCAAAAAGAAATAGTGCTTGGGTTCGTTACTAAAGGGAACACCATTCACCATTTAATTTATTTACCCAAAACTGCAAAGATTACTACAACTAAGTTATGTCATATCTAGTATACCATAATTTCAAATAGGAATAGGTTACACTATGGTATAAACAATAATCTTGTCTATAAATAAAAATGTCGATAGCATTAATCTATTTTGGAATGATGTATTTTTAGTTTTCATTGTATAGTTTTTTGAACTATGCATTCCATCACACTCCATATTTACATATAGGGTTTATAGTTTACAATGGTTTAACCATTGGAATTATAGGCAAGACTATTTGGCTTGCGTTTAGTAAAGGAGGAGTGTCGCACTACTATACTTCGAGGCTTATGAACTTATACAATCAATCTAATTCATACTCATTTGAGATAGAGATTGTACGTTGGTATCCTCGATCCCGCGCTCGACGATTTTTAATTGTATGAATGGAGTTAATTCCATGTAGTTACCTTGAGGTATGGACTTTCAAGCATGGTAGATATTTTGATGAGTTTTCTTGAGATGGATAGTTTTGGGAACACAAGGCCTTGCGACATAGATTAGTAGGCACCAAGAATCCTTTATGGACTACTTATGCTTTCTCTTTGAGTGTTTTATGTTCAATATCTCTTCCTCAAGAACATAAAATTGGGGTTTCCCATGGAGGGTTTCAAGCTTGATTTCAGCGTTTTAACAAATGATAACTCTAGATGGAGTGTTTATCATATATCGACATTCTTTTGTAAAATTTTTGTTCACAAGAATACCAATTTTAACTTGACCATTCAACTAGCTTCCTTCTAGTTATTGGATTTTTCTCACTTCAATTGTTGCATTTTGTTTTCTACAAGTTGATGGATAAGTTCTAAGACTATCCATTCTTTCTCTTCATAGTGTTTGCACAATTCTTCGATGCTAATCCTTTCCGAGGTAAATATTTCAACAATTGCATTTCACATTATTGATATAAATACATAAATATATATATATATACAGAGAGAGAGATAAAGAGAGAAAATATCCACTTTTTAGTACTACTATACATGTTTTTAATCTCGGTTGGTGTACTTATCTATTCCAGGTG
The DNA here is from genome assembly GCA_027924585.1 of Larix kaempferi. NCBI lineage: Eukaryota > Viridiplantae > Streptophyta > Pinopsida > Pinales > Pinaceae > Larix > Larix kaempferi. The sequence continues at coordinate 243,338 of BSBM01002149.1, read as the reverse complement.
TGTTATTTACTCTAGGGAATTTATTGTTGGTGGAGGACTTTAGGGTCATTGCCAAAGTAAATATTATTATTTTCTCATAGTTATAAATATATGTAGTAAAATCTATATTATTTTGTTTTATCTAAATTAATATGATTTATTTAAGTTTAGATTACATTATTTAATTGCACGTTTAAGTTTGCTAAAAAATAGAACATGAATAATTCCATAGCATAAATCAGATTTCATTTACTATTATGTGTAAATAAAAGAATAGCATTTTTTCTTTTTCTTTTTCCATATAAGTAGAAAAAATATAAATATTGTGGACCTAATGTTGAGCTCACCATAAAAAAGGAAAGATAAATTGATGTTTCTACTCTATAAACTGTTTAAATATGGTTTCTCTCCTAGAGTGCTAATATATGTGGCTATGAAAATAGTTTCCATCTTTAGGTTCATGAGGACTAACATCTCTAAACATTTTTTTTCAAGTCAAAATGACCTTTAGTTTTGCTAGTTTTATTTAATATAAATATTGTAAACAAATTTAATAATTAGATACTTTTCTAATAAGGAGTGACTCTAACAATAAAACATAATTTTAAATTATTCCATTTTTTTCTTAGAAAATCTCATAAAATGAAAATTAATGAGCGATATGAAATAAAATTATTTGCTTTCCAAAATACAAACTGATTTGGGAATGTCCACAAACCACCCAACCATCATCTAAGACTTGTAACTTTATCTGAAAAGGACACCCACAAAACAAACCGTGATAATACCAGAATGAAATTAACTCAACTCAAATAGTTCCATTATACACAAACTTTCGGCCCATAACTACAATGAGATAAAAAAGTACCCTATTGTGAGTGCCACACCTAACATTCACAATGCTCACAATTGTGTTCTTCTCAATGCTCACAATTGTGTGCATGGTGAGTCTTTTACATGGTCTCCGCTTGTTCAAGAAAACAATGTTTACCACTCCAAAATATTAATATTGATAGTTACTCTTAATGCCCACCTCAAGCCACACTTTCATGTGCTCTTTAGTATGATCACGGAGAGTCCAAAATCTTTACTCTAAGACTTTATCATGTAGCTTACAGAGGTATCAAAACATTTTTAAATCTGGGCATGAGCTGAAATCCTACCTTGAAGTGTATACCAATTTCATCTCAAAATATCAAAGATAAATGTCTTTAGAGGAAAGAAAGTGAATGGAGTATTGTTTTACATAGTTGCGAGATGGACGAAATTTTATTGACCAGTGTGAGTCTCACATTCGTTGATGCAATCTTGACTATGTTTAGTTGAAGGAAGACTAATGTGTGGTAATGGATTCCACACACAAATTATAATAGTTTGTATTGGTGCGTGCTTGAAGGTCACACGCTTGAATCCAAGGGGGGGTAACATACGTACACCTTTGTACAATAAGCTATTAATTGATTTTTATCCTTGAAGGTCACGGGTTTTAATCTGGTATATACACCTTCATAAAACAAATAGTCAATTCATTCCCCATTAGAGACTATTTATCCGAGGGGACCCTCATACATCAATTTTAATCTAATTAAACTGCAACTTTAAATTGGTTACTGTCTATCCCCCACAACGGGTGACAAGTGTGGGCCAACCAAGAGATCTGGTGGATAGACACAAGGCTAGAAACATTCACGCGCAAACAAAGAGGCCGGACACATACCCGCTCGAGTCATCCCCGCATCTCCGGAAGTCTTCATAAAGCGGGAAAGTAATACCGTCAGCTTGCGAAGTACTGCCGATTAACCACTCTTGCATCCGGTTGGTCTTGTCTTTGCGTTTTGGTTTGACTCTGAGCAATGTCCATTACTCCCATGAAGAAATTCGAGTGGGGCAGTATGCACACACTCATGATAAGGGAAGACACAAAGAGGAAGGAGGTCCATACATCCCCGGGAGAAAGGAGAAGCTGCAAACGTTTGCACAGAGCTTGGAACACCATGCGAATCTCTCTCCTGAACATTTTCATTGTTCGTGGAATATTGTCATCTGTTCAGCTCGCAGCTGAAGAAAAAATGCCACCCACAAAGAGAAGTTATACCACGCACAAGTCCAAACACACAGGCCCTTATCCCGGCCCGCCGGTGCGTTTCCATGCATGACATAGTGGGGAAGGCCCGTCGTTACACGAAAGAAATCCCAAAGCAAGCTTAGGAGGACATTAAAGAAGATTAAGAGGATGCTCAGTCGCCTCGAGGCTGTCTTTTGAGTACATAAATCAGGAATGAATTCGAAGCACTGGTTTGGGACCCGGGAACAACAGAGGTCGCACCACTCTTTACCAAAGGACCCTCGATTATCATTGGATGTAAAATTCGGTTATGGGTAAGACCCTGGTAGAGAAAGGAGAATCTCATGTGGAAATCCTTTTGCAGCAAGATTAGATGGTTGGCTATTTCAGGAAGATCCACCAAAATCAATAGCAAATTTCCCACCGGTTGAACATTTAGCTCGGTTTTTTGTTTTGCGTATGTCTTCATTTTTGGTTTTGATATGTCATTACAGTTAGTGCTATTGTTTTTAATTTCATGGCAATCTACCTTTGTAGAGTGGATAGCAAATCTCAGACTTTCTAGTACAGTCTTGTTTCCTTTCGGGGAAGAATGCTGAAAGTTTGATTTTGGGTTTGTTTTTATGTATTTGTTTCTAATTGCAATATAAAGAACTACCCTAACTTACCAAAAAAAAAATTGGTTGCTATCTACATGATAAACAAAAGTTAAATTATTCTTATTATTATTATTATTATACCTTTTCTAGTAGTTTAAGTCTATCATTCTAAGGTTAGTAGTTATATGATTTAAATATATCTATTGTTTCTTCTCCAAGAATACACATTAAAAGATTATATAAAAACACAATAAATGTATTATATAGTTAATATTTATACACATAATTAAAACATTCTTTTCTATTTATAAAATGAAAGTTAATGTTTTATATTTGTTGTATTATGTTAAATTCACATTAAAAAAATAGATTCCATTAAAATAATTTTTCAAACAAATTTTGTTTATGATTAAAACTAAAACATGTAGACGTAGCAGAAAAGAAAACTTCAAATATGCATAAAACTTGATATCTTTGTATTCCATTTTCTTTTTCGCATTGCAAATAAATTGTCGTTTTTGGCGTTTTACTTCTGAAGGAAATGAAGGAAGAATAAACTGAATCCTCCCGAGACAAATAGGATCCTAGCAGAAACTTCGTCCCCATTTTTTTTATCTTCACTAGTAAATAATCGTTTTGTTTGGCTTTCGTCTTCTGAACCAAATGAAGGTAGAATAGGCTCAGCATCGGTCATTTTGTAAATGTAATATGTTGCACTAGTCTTCCCCGGAAGCTGCTGTTGACTTATCGTTTCACAAGTATAACCCTGTGGGCAAACTGGTTTCGTCCACGAAGATTGACACGTTCCACCATCTACACGAACTGCAATGGAGAATATCATGGGCCTGAAACATCTTAATACCCTCTCCACCAATGCTTCCAAATCACAATCCTTGGGATCATAACCCATCGCCTCAAAGCTTCCATAACTGAAGCCATCCTCGGGAGTTACATGAATTGTAGAAAAAGCTGGTCCTTCAATTGAATTCATGGAGTAGCCGCATGGATGAAATTCAAAATCACAGATTTCCGCCTCCGGAAGAATTTGGGATATACCGGATTCAAGAGTCATTTCTGCCGCACAATTACATCGATCCTTGTAAAACAGAGAAGCCTGCTTGCGGTCTAGCTGGGTCATGCACATCTCCAGTGTAAAAATTGGTTCAGTCGCAACCTTAGATGTAAAATCATCAGTCGAGGCCAAGTAGATATGCCAGTTATAATACGTTGCAGAATTTCCCATAACAAAAGCCATGCCACCCGATCCAAGAGTTCCAAAGTACTTGTCCAGATATGACACTTCCTCGGAGAAGCTGCGGTGAGGAAATGACTGGGCTCCAGGAAACATGAATGTTCCTCGACTGTATTTAACATTTTTTACCGAGAGAGACAAGCTGCTTGCATTGCTTAATATCAGAGGGATGGAAAGGAGCAGTTTGGTAGTCCCACAGGTTTTGAGAATGATCTTGAATGGATAAACAAACAGACTCGACTCTAACAGCACATATGAATCAAAATACTCACTCGAGAGCTCATCAACGATGGTGCATTCCGCTGCTTTGAGCATTTCGTCCAATTGCATTCGGCTGAGTGACCGAAGGCCCCTTCTTTCCGAGTGAGTAAAAAATGAGTCTGCAAAGAACTCAATCTCTAGCCGTTTTTCAAATCCTTCAAATCCAATTGCTGTGGTCGGGGCAACTGGTTCCTGACCAGCCACCAACATTTTCAATTGTAGAAAGGGGGAGACGTTAACTTGATTGAGTTCTGGATTGAGAAAGTAGCGGAAGAAATTGGAGTTTAAAACAGGCAGTTTTCCAAAGCGTCTAAGCAGAAATTGCCACTCTACTCGAGGGGAGAGCCGATCGGACAGTAGTGAAGTGGAGCTACACACCAGTTCCTGGCGATCTATATTTAACTTTTAAGCCTAGGAAACCCACAAGAAAATACTATAGTAGTATGGCTTTCGGAGGCACGGAAATTACAGAGCCATTTGCACAGTACGATTGGATTTGGATCACGGGCATTGTAAGGCGCTATACATATAGACGCCAGGATAGTTTGGGCCGACGTGGGAAACAAGAGTGACCCAGCCCGGCTTCTAAAGAAGCCAAGAGTTGGTTCTTTTTCTTTTTTTTTTTCTACGCAAGTATGTCTCACGTGTTTAATATATAGCTCAAATATATTTAATTTATAATTTACACTCATTGAAAATTAATGTTAATTTTATTACGGTTTACAGTAATTAAAAGAAACAATATGTTTAATTTAAAAAGTTTGAATTAACACCATCACATTTGTGGAGTTCCCTGCAATTATTATTATTTGAAAGAAAAGAAAAATTAGATGTTGGTATTGTCCCTTCAGGGTTAGGTCTTCATGATTAGTTGATAGTATTACAAAATTTAATTTGTCTCATGTATCATTGTATAAATATAATATCTAGTTATTTGCAATAATTTATTTAAACTCTTGCACAAGAGGAAGAATTATTCATAATTCTGGAATACATCTCCATTGTATTATATTGTTAGTTATTTTTCATATGTATTAATTATTTGTATGATATCTTTGTTATTATTCACTATCTTTTTTTTCTTTAAATTTTGCAAGATGTTGATGATGATGTTGAATTAAAGATATAACAAATAATTGATAAACTTAAAGTAGAAGTATTAAACTTATAACAATCTTCATTATAAATTTTATTATAGATCAAATAAAAGAAATTATGAAGAAGATAATGGAGCCTTTTCAAACTAAAAATAAAGTGCTTAGATTTGTATATTGATTTTCACACACATGCGTGCAATGGGACAAGCTTTTATGGAATGTATTGTACACCTAATATATCATGGTTATTTTGGTTGAGGACTTGAAGGTTATATTTTATAATCCAAAGGAGGGTAAATTTTGTTAAACTTTGTAAACAAAGCAACTAAAGTGGATGATTATGTTTTGTCCCACAAGCATAGAAGAAAACATGTTTCCTCCTGAAATGTCATAGGAAATTTTATGTATATAATATACTTGTATAGGAAATGTATATACATTGATAACTCCTTGGTGCTCAATGTACGTGGTAGGATAACTTGGATAAGAAGTGATGCCTATACAATTATGGTATTGTTGGCACCACCTTAATGTTGCTAGTCACAATGAGAATCAAAACTAGAAAAGTAAACAGATACATAAATGATATCATCCTAGCATTAAAATGTGAATCTATAAATTGCCCAAAAAAGAAATAGTGTCCGGGTTCAATAATGAAGGGAACACAATTCACGATTTAATTTATTTACCCAAAACGATAGCCTTAGTCAATTTTGGAATGATGTATTTTTAGTTTTGATTGTATAGGTTTTTTAACTATGCATTCCATCATAGTCTATATTTACGTATAGGGTTCATATTTTACAACGGATTAACCATTGCACCTATTGACAAGGCTATTTAGCTCAAGGGTTTAGTAAAGGAAGAGTGCCACACTACTATACTTTGACACTTATACTATCAATCTACTTCATACTCATTTGAGCTAGATTTTGTGCACCGTTATCCCGGTCCCTTCAATTCGTGAACTCGACAAGTACTTCTAATAAGTTCATATTAAACATATAATACACAATAGCTTCTATAAAGTTTCCATGTTTCCAAAATCGTAGAGATTATATTAAGGTTTATTTAACATTTGAATATTTCCTACCAATAATAATCAATCCATTCATCAATCTACTTGAATCGATTACAAAGTCTATTTCTTACCCCTTGAATGTTGTGAGAAACGACTTGAATATACATCCGATCTACTGCACAACTTTGGTTAGTCCAAGTACTACTCCTTTTTAACCTTACACATTTTGTTTACATGCATTTTCATTATCTCATATAAGCCAACTACATATAAAAGCATACCACAATAACACGTACTAACATTTCTATCAATGTACCTTAACATCCACATATGCTAATGAATTTGCTAACAAAGGTAGCAAAAAATATACAATATAAACCCAATGATCAATACAATCAATATACCACCACACATATATATATGAGAATAACAAAGGTAACCACGACAATATACATTTATATTATTGACATCTTCTAATAACAATAAAACATTAAAGAATACTTATTTGGATCAATAAAGTCATGTGTCTTAGGGCATGACTGCAACTTTCCACCCAAACATAAGTTCTTTGTCCGGCCCTAGAGACTACCCCTGAGCTGGGAAAGAATCCACTAGATAGGAGAATAACTTTAAGGAAAGCCCTCCCACTCTCATCTAACACCTAGTCCTTAATCATGCATCAAGTATGAATATCTTATTTAATTATAGGTTAATATACTGTACCCCAAGGTATAAGTCTCCGCATTTCTTCCATCTTGTCTATGCATACTATGCTTTGCTCATTTATTACCAATGCTAAAGTGTCCTTCCCTCACCTTGTACACACTTCAGAATATGTAAAAGTGTTATGTATATAAGAACCTTGCAGGTAAAGAATGGGCCAATTCCATTCCACACGAAATTTCACACATCAAAATATATATAATTATATATATATATATATAATTACTTGCACGCAAGGAAAAGGGCCTACACCCCTCCCACAAAGGTCACTTTTGAGTGTGGATAAACACACAACACTAGTAATTCAAAATGCAACGCAAGAATGGGAAGCGCCCCCCTACAAAACTCCAACTCTTTGAGCTGCAATCAAAACACAAAGCAAATGATAAAAAAAGATATGATAGAGATGTGGGTTGCGCCCTCCCTCTAGATCACTTGCATAATGATTAACTGCAGCAAAGAGAGGTACGAAAACTACACAACGAGTTAAAAAGACAGCGAAATCAATCACAATCTTTGCGAATGGAAAGTGTCGCTCTTCCAAAATTTCCATCCACAAGAACAAATTACATTCTAGAGACAGAGATAATAAATGTACATAAGCAAAGAAATTATCTAAGGATCCACGATGGTTACGTCCTCTTTAATCTCTCCACGAGAGAGGTATGTAATATATATATATATATATATCATTCGATACTTGCAAATCAAAAGGTTTGGGCCACCTCCCTTTCCCCACATCCCACACAGTCGAGCTTGATAGAAAGAATAGATATATTAACTGTTCAAAATAGAAAACTCACCCTCCGCCCTTGGTTCATAACTCTACAAGCTTGATGACGAATATATATATATGTATATATAATGAGCTAGCATCCAAATTATAACATATCTATTTGAAATCCTTGTTATTATTCACTATCTTTTTTTCTTTAAATTTTACAAGATGTTGATGATGATGTTCAATTAAAGATATGTGACAACTTTATTTATATATTTTTAATCTCCTTGTAGAAAATTCTATGTGGTAAAATTTATTTGAAGCTATATTGCTTTACAAACATTACAACAAAATAAAAATAAAAACTATAATCTAGATAAATAATTGATCAACATAATTTAAACAGATAACAATATTCACTATAAATTTTATTATAGATCAAATAAAGCAAATTAGGACGAAGACCGCATTTTCAGAGAAAAAATAAAGTGCATAGATTTGTGTATTGATTTTCACACACATGTGTGCAATGGGAGAAACTTCGATGGAATGTATTGTACACCTAATATATCAAGGTTTGTTTGGTTGGGGACTTGAAGGTTAAAGTTTTGAATCCAAAGGAAGGTAAATTATGTTAAACTTTGTAAACAAAGCAGCTAAAGTGGATGATTATGTTTTGTCCAACAAACATAGAAGAAAACATGTTTCCTCGTGAAAGGTCATAGGAGATGTATGTATATAATATACTTGTAAAGGAAATGTATATACATTGATAACTCCTTGGTGCTCAATGTTTGTGGTAGGATAACTTCGATACGAAGTGATGACCATACAATTATGGTATTGTTGGCACCACCTTAATGTTGTTAGTCACAATGAGAATCAAAACTAGAACAGTAAACCGGTATAGAAATGATATCATCCTAGCATTAAAATGTGAATCTATAAATTGTCTCAAAAAGAAATAGTGCTTGGGTTCGTTACTAAAGGGAACACCATTCACCATTTAATTTATTTACCCAAAACTGCAAAGATTACTGTAACATCCCTCTACCACACCTACCCTTATCTAATTAGAAAGAATGTACACGATTTCTGGTGAGAACCTCAAGGCCAAGGCCCCACTAGATAACCTTGCAAGCATTATTAATTATTTCCTAAATTGTAATGATAATTCATCGACTAAGAGACCGATCTTTTCGTCGCAACTAAGTGATGGGCAAGTGAAGCCACTAGGGGAAAGGCGAAGGGCGTGACATCCTTCAAAAGTCTGATAATAGATTATAGATGTCATCTCAGTGCCATGAGCACTTGAAGAAGAGTAAGTGGTTTATAGGTCAACCTCAAATATTATATCGTTATCATAGTTTGAGAGAATAGTTACTCAAGGCAACCTCTTAAATATGTTATATAATAATTATTGTAGGGTTTTGCCTTTCTTTCATATAAATGGATCAATTAAGAGATTCATAGGCATTTAATTATAGTATATTAATAAAGATATATATATATATATATTAGATAAAGATATATATGTATATATATAAATATACGTTACAATATGATTAGTAAAACACTAACATGCACACTTGCATTGGAAGGCAATCTCATATGAGCAAACACTTAGTAAAAAGGGATATTCGTGGATGTGGGGAATCTCGATGAGATAATCGTGGAAGTTTGCCTTCTTAAGGGAGAAAACAGTTTCTCTAAACTACCACTTAAGGGGTATTCGTAGATATGGGGAATCTCGATGAGATAATCGTGGAAGTTTGTCTCGTTAAGGGGGAAAACAGTTTCTCTAAACTGCCACTTGTCCCGCGCTGAGCAGGAATAACATCGGCTGAAGATTTAGGAGGAAGGAGATAGAGTAGGGGAATGGGTCTCTGCTAAAGATTTTGAAGGGAGTCTTTGCGATGAGAGGGGGAATTCATCTTTCTAAATTGTGATCACGGGTTGCTGTACTGTAAGAATGCATCTCTCAGGGATTTTATATTAACATCCTCTGCGAGGAAGGCGATCGAGGAAGGGGAAGATAAACCAGACTGTGTGTAGAGTTTTGGGCGCTCTAGATCAGTAAGTTAGGTACATAGTGAGAGAGGAGAAGGGGGCCCCAAATCTGTAATAACGCACATCGGGGAAATGGAAAATCCCTGTATTTTGTTATGGAGGCAGAGTCGATGAAGGAGTCCGATCTCTGTACACATTGGAGAAGGCAGCGAGTGACAGATGATTTCTTTTCTCTGCATACATTTTTGTTAAAGTAGCATCGGTGGAGGATGGCAGATCCAATACTATAGATCTCAGGTATGAGCGAAACGGCTAACATGTTTAACTTGTCTATGGATTTGAATCGATTTCTGCTCATTTAGTTATGTATTAGTAAGTGATCCCATTTGATTATTGTATATATTATATATACACATAGCCTACGATGGTTCCTAGATGGCTTTAATACACTGCCTCTGTGTTGGCTTACAACCTAGTTAATTCGATGCTTGCTTTTACGTTTAGACCTGAGTAGATTGTTTTATTATGCTACCCTTGTATGCAACTAGTCAGATCGATGCGTCATATTCAGTCAAGTGACTACCATGAACTTAGTCTCGTGGGATAAAAATCTTGGTAGATATATACATACTGGTCTCTACACAGAATTAATATCTACAATGAAGAGCCACCCCCATTATCTATGAATTGAGTTTCATATTTTCTTGTATATGGATGGTAGTCTCTGCAATAGAGACCCGATTCTTTTTGTTTTTGTTTATTGTTGTTAGTGAGGGCTGCCTCTTTTGGAGAGCCAAATCTCACAATATTATACTTAGATATATGAGCACATGTGTAATATCCGATTACCCTGAAGATCACGGCCTGCACATGGAGTATTTATCAATGCCCAGAAATGAACCCTACTTATGTAGAATGCGATCTGCACATTTTTCACTAGCAATCTCTGTCATTATGCTTGCTAGCAGTCCTAGATTTCATTTTCGGTTACCCTCTGAAAGGGGCTGCGTGAGCAAGCCTAGGATGGGACAGCTCTTCAGAGCTCAATCCCTATCAAATCTTATGATCTCATAGTAAATTGTATTAGCATTTTTAGTTTCAGTTTTGATAACTTTGAATGTGGCTGCGCAAGATAAGTTCGTAATCTTTGTAGATAATGTCTTCTGGTAGGAAGCATTCTGTGTGTTACTCCTTGTTAACTATCAAAACCTCACTAGAAGCCTTGGTTAACAGGTTTTTAGATGCTTGTGCTTCTTTTTAGAGCTGGGCAATCTCCCTTGGAGGGAATCGACCCATGTTCTTTTGTATATTTATGCTGAGTTTCTGAACTCTACGCTTTTGGGTAATGTATCATCTATCGATTGATTTTCTGTAGATGCGTTTTTGTTAGTGTAATGTTAAGTTATTGCTTAACCACTACGCATCACAATTTGGGGTTTTCCTGTAGAAGCCTACATATAAGATCTGAACATTGCTATGTTGTTTATGCTTTATATAAATCGGGTTTGGGAAGATTGATCCCTTGTGGTATATTCATGCTAATATATATATTACACCCTTGTCATTAGGGTATTGTCATGATAGGGTATTGTCCTATTGGTTATTACTTCTTGGGGAAATATTTCCAACCACATCAAATTCCTGTGGATACGTTTTGCTAATGCAGTGTTATTGAATGTTGGTTTCTTTATATATTGTTGTGGTCGAGTTTTATAAATACTGCGCAGAGCCTTGCTTAGAGTATTATGTACCACGCAGAGCCTTGCTTAGAGTTTTATGTACCACGCAGAGCCTTGCTCAGAGTTTTATATATTGCACAGAGTTCTATATCTTTATGTAGTTTATTTATACGCTTTATGCCTGTAAAGAAAGCACAACAATCTCAGGATTTGCTATAAGTTTATATATGCTTCTATGTGTGAGGTGATCGAAATCGATCCTATGTCTATCTATTCTACTTTCGGCATGAGAAGTTATCACATCAATCTCAGGTTGATGTTAAAGTCTACTTATGCTCTCTGCCTATGAAGTGACCATATTCGATCTTTTCTTTATATATATATATCTATTTTGTGTTCTGAAATCGAAAGGTGCCAGGGAAAGACTAGTATCTCACTTGGAGCGAAGGCGCTTGGTGAAAAGGGAATGTGGTGGAGATTACCCTTGGTTATTATGAAAGAAGGAGATATCCTTAAATAGGGTATGAGCATTCTGATGGAAAGTGCCTCTAGAGAGGGCTTTTAAATGTGAAAGGCAATATCGGTGTTGCCAGATGTAAATCTCATTGTTGATAAATAATAGATATATCTAGAATGTTTGGTGGACGTAGCCCAATAGGGGTGAACCACGTGAAATATGTGTTCCTATATGTGTGATCATGATGTCGTTATTATTGATGTATCTATTTCTAGTTCCCTTATGCACATTTGAATTTATTTTCTGGTTGTCTATCGTCGATTGGCTGATGTGAGAACTAATGAAAATAGGTTATTTAAAAGGTTTCTTTTCTTTATGCAATGTTGATTGTAATGGTTAAATTATTGAAAGATGATGATTCGAAACAAATATAGAATTAGGACGAAGCAATTTTGCAGTTCGGTTTTATTTTTTCAAAATAACACTAACACATTCATGGAGATGTTACAAATTCACTAAATCCTAACAACATAATTTGGTAGATGTTACATATGGTATCAGAGCACAGGTTGCAAACACTCGGGCTTAGTTGGGCTCAGTTGAAGAAATAATATAAGTTGGTCAAGGAACTCCATCGATAAGACGCAAACAAAGGATTTATGTTCTAAAGAATTAGCAGGAGGTAATCGACAAGATGTCTTTTAAGTCACAAGTAAGTATACTCCACTTGTTGAAGCATTCTAAAGGAAAAGCATTGTCAATGAGTGAGCAGTTTGTAGGTTTCATGTTGTATCTAAATGATCCTGTATTGATAAATACTAGAGGATGAATATCTCCTCATGCAATTCCATTGAATGACAAGAAAGTATTCTTTGAAAATGATTGAACTATGTTCCTATCTTTATCTTAGTAATCTTGTTAATATTTTCATGTATATTGATCATAACGATAGTAACATAAGAGCCTTGAATATTCATAAGTTTATGAGGACTGTATAAGCATGATTAGGATCATTCACCCTATGAAAGATGTACACTCCTACCCGGTTGATTGATGCCACGAGTAAGGTTTTAGTACTTATATGAGTCAAGTCATAGACATTCATCATAAGTACTTGATTGCTTTATTTGTGTATTATGATGATTAGAAAGGTTTTAAGGCTTGGAAATGTGAGTGTACAAAGGAAGGCAGAATAGCAAGTATATCGAATTGTAAGGGTTGAATGGACAATAGTTAGGTCATATAAAAATATGTAGGTATAGGTTAAAGGGTTGAAGCACTTAGAAAAGTGGATATAGTATGTGAATTATGAAATGAGTAAGGTACAAATTAGGTCATTATATGAAGGAATATAAATTTGTCATGAATTACTTGGTTAGTGATTTCTCGCACTTATGCTGAAATAATTGTATTAATTATGTACATGAGATTGTAGGATTGAGATAATTCTTATTATATTAGAAAAATGCATAAATGGTACTAAGGAGTAACTCCTGAAATTCTCCTTATTGGCTAAATATTATTGAGAAAGGGTGTAGAAGATGCTTGTACATTATATTGAATGTTACATGCGATGGTTTCGATATAGAATATTAATTCTGTGTTCTTACTTATTTGTTATATGGGACATGTAACATGGTAGAGAAGAATGATTAGTTGGATTTATATATATATAATAGATCTTCAAGGTTAATGTAAGTAATGTTACATAAAATATATACATACATATATATACTATCCAAACCATAGATGGTTAGAAGAGTTGTAAAACTTTTATGAATGATTAACAAAGGGTCATCCTCAAGGTAAAAGATTGAAAGGATAGGAATTAACTTCATTGATTTAATGGACATTCTACTGTGTGAAATCTTCTATGACTAGGAAGTTGCCATCCTTGTGAATGATTTTCATGACCTTCGACTTAACTCTACTTCCACAAACCAGTATCCTTCGTCATTATAACCTTATCTAAAGATTTCAAGGGATAAAAGAGAATAATTGTTAAGAATCCCCTTGTCTCTTTGCGGTATAGGATTGTATAGAATAATGAAGTTTAAATGTGTGACATGGGAACACGCTGGTAGCCTTGTTTGTAAATTCAAAAGGATGATGGTTATAATTACTCAAGAAGTATACATGTGTATTCTAAGTAGTTAAAAAGGATGCATATGATGAAATGTTATGATTTCATCTTTGTTTTTCAGAGATCCTTACTAGAAATGTTGGGATACTGGGAGTGGTTGACAGAAGGATTATACCTTTATGTATTCAAAGCTTTGTGTTATATGCATGGATACCTTGATAATCTGTTCCGTTTTGATATATAGATTATATGATATGGAGGGGATTACTAATATGTATTAATGCAAGTTAAACGTGCACCTTGGCATATGAGGGCCATACAATAAAGCGATATGCAGTCTCCCCCATAAAGGTATGTGATTATCCTTAGAAAAATACATGCAATATATATGGAGACGATTTATTGTTACTCACATGATGTTGGCATATGCAAGAAAAGTGGGTACTTAATACAGTGAAGGAAAAGGATTGAGGTGAAGTGATCGTAATGCCATAATAGAGAAGAATATATTTTAAGACATTATGTAGTCCTAATAATAGAGTTGGTTATGGTTAGTGTGGAAATAATGTTTATTTTAGATGACCACATGTGGAGATGGTAGTATGAAGGATGACTTTCTTATTTTATTTTATTATTTTATTTCATTTTTATACATAGAAGAAAAACCTCCTTACAATATTTGGTTATGTTATTATGACAGATGGTCAAAAACTCGGTTGAACTTGTGGAAGAGCGTAATATATTATGCGGGATTTCGCGATGAATATAACAAATCAAAATGGAAGTGAGTATTCACGCGGATAAATAGCTGAGTTAATCACCCAAGAGTAAGTGATGATTCACTTAATGCATCTTATTTACTGGTCATATTTCGCGACACTTATAACCATGGATTAACATTGGATTATGTTGTTTAGTTACTAACATTTTCAGGATGTTATCATAATTACGACCAATGTGATAGACAAGAAGGAACGTGGATTATAAGTCCATTGGTGAAGGTGAGCAGGACAAAATCGCTCAAGAGTAAGTGATTACCTTGTATTATAACATGAATTACAGTATGGCACAAAACCTGATTTGGTGGTGGATGTGTGCTATATATCATGAATGATAAGCAAATAAATGAAACTACTTACCGTTATTACAGGACATATTGTAACTTACAAAAAAATTGTAAGAATTAATAAATGATTGGTTATCGAAATAAATTCCGGGACTCAAGCGAGAAGGCTTGAGGGGAATTGTGTAAAGAGTGTCGTAATGGCATTTGAAATACTCCCTAAAATCAGGGATTGAACAGCCACTAGGATTCTCGGAGAATCGGCTGGCTGTAAGACCTAGGCAAGCTATAAGAAAATGTATATGTGGGAGGCAGGACGCTGCTTAGTATGCATGAAAGACATGTTTGCTGCGTGAGCACTAAGGTGTTAGGCAAGACATGAGACAAATGTTTGCTGCGTGAGCACTAAGGTGTTAGGCAATACATGCGAGAAATGATTGCTGCGTGAGCACTAAGGTGTTAGGCAAGAATTTCTTGGATTAAGTGAAATATGTGTTTATATTAAGTTAACAGTCTACATTATTGGAGGGTGAGATTTATGCACGCTTGTGATAATAGAAGCCCTAACAAAGACAAAAAGATATCCCATGGATTGCAAAATTTTATATTGCAATAAAAGGGCTCATTGTTATGTTCCTCAGTTTGATTATGAAATTAATCATAAGTTTTGACTAAACAAAATTTTCCTTAAATCCCAGTTTTGTAGCCGAAAATTACAGGTTCGATTGAAAGGGACTTGCGAAAAGTCCATGGAATACTGAAGAAGGTCAAAATAGAAATAACGAAACAAAAAAACAGAGGAATGACGTGCAAAGGAACTCAAAAAAAAATGGAAGACATGTGTTGAAAGTTATGAACACCGAGGACGGTGTTATATTTAAGGGGGAAAGGATGTAACATCCCTCTACCACACCTACCCTTATCTAATTAGAAAGAATGTACACGATTTCTGGTGAGAACCTCAAGGCCAAGGCCCCACTAGATAACCTTGCAAGCATTATTAATTATTTCCTAAATTGTAATGATAATTCATCGACTAAGAGACCGATCTTTTCGTCGCAACTAAGTGATGGGCAAGTGAAGCCACTAGGGGAAAGGCGAAGGGCGTGACATCCTTCAAAAGTCTGATAATAGATTATAGATGTCATCTCAGTGCCATGAGCACTTGAAGAAGAGTAAGTGGTTTATAGGTCAACCTCAAATATTATATCGTTATCATAGTTTGAGAGAATAGTTACTCAAGGCAACCTCTTAAATATGTTATATAATAATTATTGTAGGGTTTTGCCTTTCTTTCATATAAATGGATCAATTAAGAGATTCATAGGCATTTAATTATAGTATATTAATAAAGATATATATATATATATATTAGATAAAGATATATATGTATATATATAAATATACGTTACAATATGATTAGTAAAACACTAACATGCACACTTGCATTGGAAGGCAATCTCATATGAGCAAACACTTAGTAAAAAGGGATATTCGTGGATGTGGGGAATCTCGATGAGATAATCGTGGAAGTTTGCCTTCTTAAGGGAGAAAACAGTTTCTCTAAACTACCACTTAAGGGGTATTCGTAGATATGGGGAATCTCGATGAGATAATCGTGGAAGTTTGTCTCGTTAAGGGGGAAAACAGTTTCTCTAAACTGCCACTTGTCCCGCGCTGAGCAGGAATAACATCGGCTGAAGATTTAGGAGGAAGGAGATAGAGTAGGGGAATGGGTCTCTGCTAAAGATTTTGAAGGGAGTCTTTGCGATGAGAGGGGGAATTCATCTTTCTAAATTGTGATCACGGGTTGCTGTACTGTAAGAATGCATCTCTCAGGGATTTTATATTAACATCCTCTGCGAGGAAGGCGATCGAGGAAGGGGAAGATAAACCAGACTGTGTGTAGAGTTTTGGGCGCTCTAGATCTGTAAGTTAGGTACATAGTGAGAGAGGAGAAGGGGGCCCCAAATCTGTAATAACGCACATCGGGGAAATGGAAAATCCCTGTATTTTGTTATGGAGGCAGAGTCGATGAAGGAGTCCGATCTCTGTACACATTGGAGAAGGCAGCGAGTGACAGATGATTTCTTTTCTCTGCATACATTTTTGTTAAAGTAGCATCGGTGGAGGATGGCAGATCCAATACTATAGATCTCAGGTATGAGCGAAACGGCTAACATGTTTAACTTGTCTATGGATTTGAATCGATTTCTGCTCATTTAGTTATGTATTAGTAAGTGATCCCATTTGATTATTGTATATATTATATATACACATAGCCTACGATGGTTCCTAGATGGCTTTAATACACTGCCTCTGTGTTGGCTTACAACCTAGTTAATTCGATGCTTGCTTTTACGTTTAGACCTGAGTAGATTGTTTTATCATGCTACCCTTGTATGCAACTAGTCAGATCGATGCGTCATATTCAGTCAAGTGACTACCATGAACTTAGTCTCGTGGGATAAAAATCTTGGTAGATATATACATACTGGTCTCTACACAGAATTAATATCTACAATGAAGAGCCACCCCCATTATCTATGAATTGAGTTTCATATTTTCTTGTATATGGATGGTAGTCTCTGCAATAGAGACCCGATTCTTTTTGTTTTTGTTTATTGTTGTTAGTGAGGGCTGCCTCTTTTGGAGAGCCAAATCTCACAATATTATACTTAGATATATGAGCACATGTGTAATATCCAATTACCCTGAAGATCACGGCCTGCACATGGAGTATTTATCAATGCCCAGAAATGAACCCTACTTATGTAGAATGCGATCTGCACATTTTTCACTAGCAATCTCTGTCATTATGCTTGCTAGCAGTCCTAGATTTCATTTTCGGTTACCCTCTGAAAGGGGCTGCGTGAGCAAGCCTAGGATGGGACAGCTCTTCAGAGCTCAATCCCTATCAAATCTTATGATCTCATAGTAAATTGTATTAGCATTTTTAGTTTCAGTTTTGATAACTTTGAATGTGGCTGCGCAAGATAAGTTCGTAATCTTTGTAGATAATGTCTTCTGGTAGGAAGCATTCTGTGTGTTACTCCTTGTTAACTATCAAAACCTCACTAGAAGCCTTGGTTAACAGGTTTCTAGATGCTTGTGCTTCTTTTTAGAGCTGGGCAATCTCCCTTGGAGGGAATCGACCCATGTTCTTTTGTATATTTATGCTGAGTTTCTGAACTCTACGCTTTTGGGTAATGTATCATCTATCGATTGATTTTCTGTAGATGCGTTTTTGTTAGTGTAATGTTAAGTTATTGCTTAACCACTACGCATCACAATTTGGGGTTTTCCTGTAGAAGCCTACATATAAGATCTGAACATTGCTATGTTGTTTATGCTTTATATAAATCGGGTTTGGGAAGATTGATCCCTTGTGGTATATTCATGCTAATATATATATTACACCCTTGTCATTAGGGTATTGTCATGATAGGGTATTGTCCTATTGGTTATTACTTCTTGGGGAAATATTTCCAACCACATCAAATTCCTGTGGATACGTTTTGCTAATGCAGTGTTATTGAATGTTGGTTTCTTTATATATTGTTGTGGTCGAGTTTTATAAATACTGCGCAGAGCCTTGCTTAGAGTATTATGTACCACGCAGAGCCTTGCTTAGAGTTTTATGTACCACGCAGAGCCTTGCTCAGAGTTTTATATATTGCACAGAGTTCTATATCTTTATGTAGTTTATTTATACGCTTTATGCCTGTAAAGAAAGCACAACAATCTCAGGATTTGCTATAAGTTTATATATGCTTCTATGTGTGAGGTGATCGAAATCGATCCTATGTCTATCTATTCTACTTTCGGCATGAGAAGTTATCACATCAATCTCAGGTTGATGTTAAAGTCTACTTATGCTCTCTGCCTATGAAGTGACCATATTCGATCTTTTCTTTATATATATATATCTATTTTGTGTTCTGAAATCGAAAGGTGCCAGGGAAAGACTAGTATCTCACTTGGAGCGAAGGCGCTTGGTGAAAAGGGAATGTGGTGGATATTACCCTTGGTTATTATGAAAGAAGGAGATATCCTTAAATAGGGTATGAGCATTCTGATGGAAAGTGCCTCTAGAGAGGGCTTTTAAATGTGAAAGGCAATATCGGTGTTGCCAGATGTAAATCTCATTGTTGATAAATAATAGATATATCTAGAATGTTTGGTGGACGTAGCCCAATAGGGGTGAACCACGTGAAATATGTGTTCCTATATGTGTGATCATGATGTCGTTATTATTGATGTATCTATTTCTAGTTCCCTTATGCACATTTGAATTTATTTTCTGGTTGTCTATCGTCGATTGGCTGATGTGAGAACTAATGAAAATAGGTTATTTAAAAGGTTTCTTTTCTTTATGCAATGTTGATTGTAATGGTTAAATTATTGAAAGATGATGATTCGAAACAAATATAGAATTAGGACGAAGCAATTTTGCAGTTCGGTTTTATTTTTTCAAAATAACACTAACACATTCATGGAGATGTTACAAATTCACTAAATCCTAACAACATAATTTGGTAGATGTTACATATGGTATCAGAGCACAGGTTGCAAACACTCGGGCTTAGTTGGGCTCAGTTGAAGAAATAATATAAGTTGGTCAAGGAACTCCATCGATAAGACGCAAAAGCCAAGTAGATATGCCAGTTATAATACGTTGCAGAATTTCCCATAACAAAAGCCATGCCACCCGATCCAAGAGTTCCAAAGTACTTGTCCAGATATGACACTTCCTCGGAGAAGCTGCGGTGAGGAAATGACTGGGCTCCAGGAAACATGAATGTTCCTCGACTGTATTTAACATTTTTTACCGAGAGAGACAAGCTGCTTGCATTGCTTAATATCAGAGGGATGGAAAGGAGCAGTTTGGTAGTCCCACAGGTTTTGAGAATGATCTTGAATGGATAAACAAACAGACTCGACTCTGACAGCACATATGAATCAAAATACTCACTGGAGAGCTCATCAACGATGGTGCATTCCGCTGCTTTGAGCATTTCGTCCAATTGCATTCGGCTGAGTGACCGAAGGCCCCTTCTTTCCGAGTGAGTAAAAAATGAGTCTGCAAAGAACTCAATCTCTAGCCGTTTTTCAAATCCTTCAAATCCAATTGCTGTGGTCGGGGCAACTGGTTCCTGACCAGCCACCAACATTTTCAATTGTAGAAAGGGGGAGACTTTAACTTCTTGATTGAGTTCTGGATTGAGAAAGTAGCGGAAGAAATTGGAGTTTAAAACAGGCAGTTTTCCAAAGCGTCTAAGCAGAAATTGCCACTCTACTCGAGGGGAGAGCCGATCGGACAGCAGTGAAGTGGAGCTACACACCAGTTCCTGGCGATCTATATTTAACTTTTAAGCCTAGGAAACCCACAAGAAAATACTATAGTAGTATGGCTTTCGGAGGCACGGAAATTACACAGCCATTTGCACAGTACGATTGGATTTGGATCACGGGCATTGTAAGGCGCTATACATATAGACGCCAGGATAGTTTGGGCCGACGTGGGAAACAAGAGTGACCCAGCCCGGCTTCTAAAGAAGCCAAGAGTTGGTTCTTTTTTTTTTTTTTTTTCTACGCAAGTATGTCTCACGTGTTTAATATATAGCTCAAATATATTTAATTTATAATTTACACTCATGGAAAATTAATGTTAATTTTATTACGGTTTACAGTAATTAAAAGAAACAATATGTTTAATTTAAAAAGTTTGAATTAACACCATCACATTTGTGGAGTTCCCTGCAATTATTATTATTTGAAAGAAAAGAAAAATTAGATGTTGGTATTGTCCCTTCAGGGTTAGGTCTTCATGATTAGTTAATAGTATTACAAAATTTAATTTGTCTCATGTATCATTGTATAAATATAATATCTCGTTATTTGCAATAATTTATTTAAACTCTTGCACAAGAGGAAGAATTATTCATAATTGATGAATACATATCCATTGTATTATATTGTTAGTTATTTTTCATATGTATTAATTATTTGAATGATATCTTTGTTATTATTCACTATCTTTTTTTTCTTTAAATTTTGCAAGATGTTGATGATGATGTTGAATTAAAGATATAACAAATAATTGATAAACTTAAAGTACAAGTATTAAACTTATAACAATCTTCATTATAAATTTTATTATAGATCAAATAAAAGAAATTATGAAGAAGATAATGGAGCCTTTTCAAACTAAAAATAAAGTGCTTAGATTTGTATATTGATTTTCACACACATGCGTGCAATGGGACAAGCTTTTATGGAATGTATTGTACACCTAATATATCATGGTTATTTTGGTTGAGGACTTGAAGGTTATATTTTATAATCCAAAGGAGGGTAAATTTTGTTAAACTTTGTAAACAAAACAACTAAAGTGGATGATTATGTTTTGTCCCACAAGCATAGAAGAAAACATGTTTCCTCCTAAAATGTCATAGGAAATTTTATGTATATAATATACTTGTATAGGAAATGTATATACATTGATAACTCCTTGGTGCTCAATGTACGTGGTAGGATAACTTGGATAAGAAGTGATGACTATACAATTATGGTATTGTTGGCACCACCTTAATGTTGCTAGTCACAATGAGAATCGAAACTAGAAAAGTAAACAGATACATAAATGATATCATCCTAGCATTAAAATGTGAATCTATAAATTGCCCAAAAAAGAAATAGTGTCCGGGTTCAATAATGAAGGGAACACAATTCATGATTTAATTTATTTACCCAAAACGATAGCCTTAGTCAATTTTGGAATGATGTATTTTTAATTTTGATTGTATAGGTTTTTTAACTATGCATTCCATCATAGTCTATATTTACGTATAGGGTTCATATTTTAGAACGGATTAACCATTGCACCTATTGACAAGGCTATTTAGCTCAAGGGTTTAGTAAAGGAAGAGTGCCACACTACTATACTTTGACACTTATACTATCAATCTACTTCATACTCATTTGAGCTAGATTTTGTGCACTGTTATCCCGGTCCCTTCAATTCGTGAGCTCGACAAGTAATTCTAATAAGTTCATATTAAACATATAATACACAATAGCTTCTATAAAGTTTCCATGTTTCCAAAATCGTAGAGATTATATTAAGGTTTATTTAACATTTGAATATTTCCTACCAATAATAATCAATCCATTCATCAATATACTTGAATCGATTACAAAGTCTATTTCTTACCCCTTGAATGTTGTGAGAAACGACTTGAATATACATCCGATCTACTGCACAACTTTGGTTAGTCCAAGTACTACTCCTTTTTAACCTTACACATTTTGTTTACATGCATTTTCATTATCTCATATAAGCCAACTACATATAAAAGCATACCACAATAACACGTACTAACATTTCTATCAATGTACCTTAACATCCACATATGCTAATGAATTTGCTAACAAAGGTAGCCAAAAATATACAATATAAACCCAATGATCAATACAATCAATATACCACCACACATATATATATGAGAATAACAAAGGTAACCACGACAATATACATTTATATTATTGACATCTTCTAATAACAATAAAACATTAAAGAATACTTATTTGCATCAATAAAGTCATGTGTCTTAGGGCATGACTGCAACTTTCCACCCAAACATAAGTTCTTTGTCCGGCCCTAGAGACTACCCCTCAGCTGGGAAAGAATCCACTAGATAGGAGAATAACTTTAAGGAAAGCCCTCCCACTCTCATCTAACACCTAGTCCTTAATCATGCATCAAGTATGAATATCTTATTTAATTATAGGTTAATATACTGTACCCCAAGGTATAAGTCTCCACATTTCTTCCATCTTGTCTATGTATACTATGCTTTGCTCATTTATTACCAATGCTAAAGTGTCCTTCCCTCACCTTGTACACACTTCAGAATATGTAAAAGTTTTATGTATATAAGAACCTTGCAGGTAAAGAATGGGCCAATTCCATTCCACACGAAATTTCACACATCAAAATATATATAATTTTATATATATATATATATATATATAATTACTTGCACGCAAGGGAAAGGGCCTACACCCCTCCGACAAAGGTCACTTTTGAGTGTGGATAAACACACAACACTAGTAATTCAAAATGCAACGCAAGAATGGGAAGCGCCCCCCTATAAAAAAAGATATGATAGAGATGTGGGTTGCGCCCTTCCTCTAGATCACTTTCATAATGATTAACTGCAGCGAAGAGAGGTACGAACACTACACAATGAATGAAAAAGACAGCGAAATCAATCACAATCTTTGCGAATGGAAAGTGTCGCTCTTCCAAAATTTCCATCCACAAGAACAAATTACATTCTAGAGACAGAGATAATAAATGTACATAAGCAAAGAAATTATCTAAGGATCCACGATGGTTACGTCCTCTTTAATCTCTCCACGAGAGAGGTATGTAATATATATATATATATCATTCGATACTTGCAAATCAAAAGGTTTGGGCCGCCTCCCTTTCCCCACATCCCACACAGTCGAGCTTGATAGAAAGAATAGATATATTAACTGTTCAAAATAGAAAACTCACCCTCCGCCCTTGGTTCATAACTCTACAAGCTTGATGACGAATATATATATATATATATATAAAATGAGCTAGCATCCAAATTATAACATATCTATTTGAAATCCTTGTTATTATTCACTATCTTTTTTTCTTTAAATTTTACAAGATGTTGATGATGATGTTCAATTAAAGATATGTGACAACTTTATTTATATATTTTTAATCTCCTTGTAGAAAATTCTATGTGGTAAAATTTATTTGAAGCTATATTGCTTTACAAACATTACAACAAAATAAAAATAAAAACTATAATCTAGATAAATAATTGATAAACATAATTTAAACAGATAACAATATTCACTATAAATTTTATTATAGATCAAATAAAGCAAATTAGGACGAAGACCGCATTTTCAGAGAAAAAATAAAGTGCATAGATTTGTGTATTGATTTTCACACACATGTGTGCAAAGGGAGAAACTTCCATGGAATGTATTGTACACCTAATATATCAAGGTTTGTTTGGTTGGGGACTTGAAGGTTAAAGTTTTGAATCCAAAGGAAGGTAAATTATGTTAAACTTTGTAAACAAAGCAGCTAAAGTGGAGGATTATGTTTTGTCCAACAAACATAGAAGAAAACATGTTTCCTCGTGAAAGGTCATAGGAGATGTATGTATATAATATACTTGTAAAGGAAATGTATATACATTGATAACTCCTTGGTGCTCAATGTTTGTGGTAGGATAACTTCGATACGAAGTGATGACTATACAATTATGGTATTGTTGGCACCACCTTAATGTTGTTAGTCACAATGAGAATCAAAACTAGAACAGTAAACCGGTATAGAAATGATATCATCCTAGCATTAAAATGTGAATCTATAAATTGTCTCAAAAAGAAATAGTGCTTGGGTTCGTTACTAAAGGGAACACCATTCACCATTTAATTTATTTACCCAAAACTGCAAAGATTACTACAACTAAGTTATGTCATATCTAGTATACCATAATTTCAAATAGGAATAGGTTACACTATGGTACAAACAATAATCTTGTCTATAAATAAAAATGTCGATAGCACTAATCTATTTTGGAATGATGTATTTTTAGTTTTCATTGTATAGTTTTTTGAACTATGCATTCCATCACACTCCATATTTACATATAGGGTTCATATTTTACAATGGTTTAACCATTGGAATTATAGGCAAGACTATTTAGCTTGCGTTTAGTAAAGGAGGAGTGTCGCAGTACTATACTTCGAGGCTTATGAACTTATACAATCAATCTAATTCATACTCATTTGAGATAGAGATTGTACGTTGGTATCCTCGATCCCGCGCTCGACGATTTTTAATTGTATGAATGGAGTTAATTCCATGTAGTTACCTTGAGGTATGGACTTTCAAGCATGGTAGATATTTTGATGAGTTTTCTTGAGATGGATAGTTTTGGGAACACAAGGCCTTGCGACATAGATTAGTAGGCACCAAGAATCCTTTATGGACTACTTATGCTTTCTCTTTGAGTGTTTTATGTTCAATATCTCTTCCTCAAGAACATAAAATTGGGGTTTCCCATGGAGGGTTTCAAGCTTGATTTCAGCGTTTTAACAAATGATAACTCTAGATGGAGTGTTTATCATATATCGACATTATTTTGTAAAATTTTTGTTCACAAGAATACCAATTTTAACTTGACCATTCAACTAGCTTCCTTCTAGTTATTGGATTTTTCTCACTTCAATTCTTGCATTTTGTTTTCTACAAGTTGATGGATAAGTTCTAAGACTATCCATTCTTTCTCTTCATAGTGTTTGCACAATTCTTCGATGCTAATCCTTTCCGAGGTAAATATTTCAACAATTGCATTTCACATTATTGATATAAATACATAAATATATATATATATATACAGAGAGAGAGATAAAGAGAGAAAATATCCACTTTTTAGTACTACTATACATGTTTTTAATCTCGGTTGGTGTACTTATCTATTCCAGGTGTGTTATTTACTCTAGGGAATGAATTGTTGGTGGAGGACTTTAGGGTCATTGCCAAAGTAAATATTATTATTTTCTCATAGTTATAAATATATGTAGTAAAATCTATATTATTTTGTTTTATCTAAATTAATATGATTTATTTAAGTTTAGATTACATTATTTAATTGCACGTTTAAGTTTGCTAAAAAATAGAACATGAATAATTCCATAGCATAAATCAGATTTCATTTACTATTATGTGTAAATAAAAGAATAGCATTTTTTCTTTTTCTTTTTCCATATAAGTAGAAAAAATATAAATATTGTGGACCTAATGTTGAGCTCACCATAAAAAAGGAAAGATAAATTGATGTTTGTACTCTATAAACTGTTTAAATATGGTTTCTCTCCTAGAGTGCTAATATATGTGGCTATGAAAATAGTTTCCATCTTTAGGTTCATGAGGACTAACATCTCTAAACATTTTTTTTCAAGTCAAAATGACCTTTAGTTTTGCTAGTTTTATTTAATATAAATATTGTAAACAAATTTAATAATTAGATACTTTTCTAATAAGGAGTGACTGTAACAATAAAACATAATTTTAAATTATTCCATTTTTTTCTTAGAAAATCTCATAAAATGAAAATTAATGAGCGATATGAAATAAAATTATTTGCTTTCCAAAATACAAACTGATTTGGGAATGTCCACAAACCACCCAACCATCATCTAAGACTTGTAACTTTATCCGAAAAGGACACCCACAAAACAAACCGTGATAATACCAGAACGAAATTAACTCAACTCAAATAGTTCCATTATACACAAACTTTCGGCCCATAACTACAATGAGATAAAAAATTACCCTATTGTGAGTGCCACACCTAACATTCGCAATGCTCACAATTGTGTTCTTCTCAATGCTCACAATTGTGTGCATGGTGAGTCTTTTACATGGTCTCCGCTTGTTCAAGAAAACAATGTTTACCACTCCAAAATATTAATATTGATAGTTACTCTTAATGCCCGCCTCAAGCCACACCTTCATGTGCTCTTCAGTATGATCACGGAGAGTCCAAAATCTTTACTCTAAGACTTTATCATGTAGCTTACAGAGGTATCAAAACATTTTTAAATTTGGGCATGAGCTGAAATCCTACCTTGAAGTGTATACCGATTTCATCTCAAAATATCAAAGATAAATGTCTTCAGAGGAAAGAAAGTGAATGGAGTATTCTTTTACATAGTTGCGGGATGGACGAAATTTTATTGACCAGTGTGAGTCTCACATTCGTTGATGCAATCTTGACTATGTTTAGTTGAAGGAAGACTAATGTGTGGTAATGGATTCCACACACAAATTATAATAGTTTGTATTCGTGCGTGCTTGAAGGTTACACGCTTGAATCCAAGACGGGGTAACATACGTACACCTTTGTACAATAAGCTATTAATTGATTTTTATCCTTGAAGGTCACGGGTTTTAATCTGGTATATACACCTTCATAAAACAAATAGTCAATTCATTCCCCATTAGAGACTATTTATCCGAGGGCACCCTCATACATTAATTTTAATCCAATTAAACTGCAACTTTAAATTGGTTACTGTCTATCCCCCACAGCGGGTGACAAGTGTGGGCCAACCAAGAGATCTGGTGGATAGACACAAGGCTAGACAAATTCACGTGCCAACAAAGAGGCCAGACACATACCCACTCGAGTCATCCCCGCATCTCCGGAAGTCATCATAAAGCGGGAAAGGAATACCGTCAGCTTGCGAAGTACTGCCGATTAACCACTGCTGCATCCGGTTGGTCTTGTCTTTGCGTTTTGGTTTGACTCTGAGCAATGTCCATTACTCCCATGAAGAAATTCGAGTGGGGCAGCATGCACACACTCATGATAAGGGAAGACACAAAGAGGAAGGAGGTGCATACATCCCTGGGAGAAAGGAGAAGCTGCAAACGTTTGCACAGAACTTGGAACACCGTGCGAATCTCTCTCCTGAACATTTTCATTGTTCGTGGAATATTGTAATCTGTTCAGCTCGCAGCTGAAGCAAAAATGCCACCCACAAAGAGAAGTTATACCACGCACAAGTCCAAACACACAGGCCCTTATCCCGGCCCGCCGGTGCGTCTCCATGCACGACATAGTGGGGAAGGCCCGTCGTTACACGAAAGAAATCCCAAAGCAAGCTTAGGAGGACATTAAAGAAGATTAAGAGGATGCTCAGTCGCCTCGAGGCTGTCTTTCGAGGACATAAATCAGGAATGAATTCGAAGCTCTGGTTTGGGACCCGGGAACAACAGAGGTCGCACCACCCTTTACCAAAGGACCCTCGATTATCATTGGATGTAAAATTCGGTTATGGGTAAGACCCTGGTAGAAAAAGGAGAATCTCATGTGGAAATCCTTTTGCAGCAAGATTAGATGGTTGGCTATTTCAGGAAGATCCACCAAAATCAATAGCAAATTTCCCACCGGTTGAACATTTAGCTCGGTTTTTTGTTTTGCGTATGTCTTCATTTTTGGTTTTGATATGTCATTACAGTTAGTGTTGTTGTTTTTAATTTCATGGCAATCTACCTTTGTAGAGTGGATAGCAAATCTCAAACTTTCTAGTACAGTCTTGTTTCCTTCCGGGGAAGAATGCTCAAAGTTTGATTTTGGGTTTGTTTTTCTGTATTTGTTTCTAATTGCAATATAAAGAACTACCCTAACTTACCCAAAAAAAAATTGGTTGCTATCTAAATGATAAACAAAAGTTAAATTATTCTTATTATTATTATTAGTATACCTTTTCTAGTAGTTTAAGTCTAGCATTCTAAGGTTAGTAGTTATATGATTTAAATATATCTATTGTTTCTTCTACAAGAATACACATTAAAAGATTATATAAAAACACAATAAATGTATTATATAATTAATATTTATACACATAATTAAAACATTCTTTTCTATTTCAAAAATGAAAGTTAATGTTTTAGATTTGTTGTATTATGTTAAATTCACATTAAAAAAATAGATTCCATTAAAATAAATTTTCAAACAAATTTTGTTTATGATTAAAACTAAAACATGTAGACCTAGCAGAAAAGAAAACTTCAAATATGCATAAAACTTCATATCTTTGTATTCCATTTTCTCTTTCGCATTGCAAATAAATTGTCGTTTTTGGCGTTTTACTTCTGAAGGAAATGAAGGAAGAATAAACTGAATCCTCCCGAGACAAATAGGATCCTAGCAGAAACTTCGTATGCGCATCAAACTTGTGCACATCTTTGTACCCCATTTTTTTTATCTTCACTTGTAAATAATCGTTTTGGTTGGCTTTCGTCTTCTGAACCAAATGAAGGTAGAATAGGCTCAACATCGGTCATTTTGTAAATGTAATATGCTGCACTAGTCTTCCCCGGAAGCTGCTGTTGACTTATCGTTTCACAAGTATAACCATGTGGGCAAACTGGTTTCGTCCACGAAGATTGACACGTTCCACCATCTACACGAACTGCAATGGAGAATATCATGGGCCTGAAACATCTTAATACCCTCTCCACCGATGCTTCCAAATCACAATCTTTGGGATCATAACCCATCGCCTCAAAGCTTCCATAACTGAAGCCATCCTCGGGAGTTACATGAATTGTAGAAAAAGCTGGTCCTTCAATTGAATTCATGGAGTAGCCGCATGGATGAAATTCAAAATCACAGATTTTCGCCTCCGGAAGAATTTGGGATATACCGGATTCAAGAGTCATTTCTGCCGCACAATTACATCGATCCTTGTAAACCAGAGAAGCCTGCTTGCGGTCGAGCTGGGTCATGCACATCTCCAGTGTAAAAATTGGTTCAGTCGCAACCTTAGATGTAAAATCATCAGTTGAGGCCAAGTAGATATGCCAGTTATAATACGTTGCAGAATTTCCCATAACAAAAGCCATGCCACCCGATCCAAGAGTTCCAAAGTACTTGTCCAGATATGACACTTCCTCGGAGAAGCTGCGGTGAGGAAATGACTGGGCTCCAGGAAACATGAATGTTCCTCGACTGTATTTAACATTTTTTACCGAGAGAGACAAGCTGCTTGCATTGCTTAATATCAGAGGGATGGAAAGGAGCAGTTTGGTAGTCCCACAGGTTTTGAGAATGATCTTGAATGGATAAACAAACAGACTCGACTCTGACAGCACATATGAATCAAAATACTCACTAGAGAGCTCATCAACGATGGTGCATTCAGCTGCTTTGAGCATTTCGTCCAACTGCATTCGGCTGAGTGACCGAAGGCCCCTTCTTTCTGAGTGAGTAAAAAATGAGTCTGCAAAGAACTCAATCTCTAGCCGTTTTTCAAATCCTTCAAATCCAATTGCTGTGGTCGGGGCAACTGGTTCCTGACCAGCCACCAACATTTTCAATTGTAGAAAGGGGGAGACGTTAAGTTCTTGATTGATTTCTGGATTGAGAAAGTAGCGGAAGAAATTGGAGTTTAAAACAGGCAGTTTTCCAAAGCGTCTAAGCAGAAATTGCCACTCTACTCGAGGGGAGAGCCGATCGGACAGCAGTGAAGTGGAGCTACACACCAGTTCCTAGCGATCTATATTTAACTTTTAAGCTTAGGAAACCCACAAGAAAATACTATAGTAGTATGGCTTTCGGAGGCACGGAAATTACACAGCCATTTGCACAGTACGATTGGATTTGGATCACGGGCATTGTAAGGCGCTATACATATAGACGCCAGGATAGTTTGGGCCGACGTGGGAAACAAGAGTGACCCAGCCCGGCTTCTAAAGAAGCCAAGAGTTGGTTCTTATTTTTTTTTTTCTACGCAAGTCTGTCTCATGTGTTTAATATATAGCTCAAATATATTTAATTTATAATTTACACTCATTGAAAATTAATGTTAATTTTATTACGGTTTATAGTAATTAAAAGAAACAATATGTTTAATTTAAAAAGTTTGAATTAACACGATCACATTTGTGGACACAACAAGAAAAGCCATCTTTTAGCACCACAAGTTAGCACCACTTATAGTTTGTGGTGTTAATGTGGTGGTATTGGCACCACTTACATTTATGTGGTGTTAAAGTGGTGTTATTAGCACCATTTATATTTTGTGGTGTTAAAGTGGTGGTATTAGCACCACTTATATTTTGTGGTGTTAATATGGTGTTATATTAGTTTTACCTTTATGAGAAATGCCATGTTGGCAAGTACCATAAAGTGGTGCCAAGCTATTATTTTCCACATGGACATGTACACTTAGGATTTAATTATGTGGATTTGCACCAAAACAAATTCACAAATAATTATTTTGAAAATAACTCAATTCAATATTTATTTATTTGTTCATATCAATTAAAATAAATGATCAAAAATTAATTTATGAGTTTTTGCACCATACTTACAAAAAGTTCAAATATTAAGCAAATAAATTCAAGTGATTCATTTATGAAGTTTACACCACAAGTACAACAAATTCATAAAACATATTTGGAAAATAGCTCAATTCATTTATTCATTTTTTATATTATTTAAACATATAAATACAATTAACAAATAAATAAAAACAACTATTTTTAATTTATTACTATTATAAATTAGTAATAAAATTATTTGAATTTAAATTTGATTATTCCTTTGAGATATTTTTATCTTCTTAAATTTTTTTGATGGAAATTAGTATTGTTATTAGGTGTTAATACAAGACATGGGTCTTAGATCCATCTATATGATCAATGGAGAAAACCTCTAGCTAAGGCCCTAAAAGAAGCTTTTAGGAATCTAGGACCAAGAAAGACAACACAAAGGTCCCCACAAAGGTCCCCCCATCATGGTTTTCAGTGCCATGATTGATTATATCAGTGCCATTAGTTGGTTTTCAAAAATGTGTATGTGTCTTAAGGCCTTGGGAATGACATTCTAGGGAAAAATACCATGCCCTGGGCCCTAAAGAAACCATTGAGGCATTAAGATCCATGAAACAATATTCAAATCACCATGCATGAATTTGTAGGGGTAACCGCGACACTATGTATCCAACTATTGGGGACATGGGAGCATCAACATGGTCATGGGATGAGACCTAAATATAAGGCCATAAAGGAAATTTTTAGCCATCCAGGGCTAAAAAGGTTTCCTATAACCAACCATACATGGCCTCTTGAGGGTATCATTAGCCAATGATTGAGGATATTAATGTTATTATGTGGTTGGTGGAGGAAAAGATATTTTCCACTGACCATGTTGAAATCCCTAAGGCCAAAAGGCCTAGACACATAATGCTATGGATACCCTGAAAAAGTCATTTGTGTGGTGCATCGAGACATTGTTCATGGCTATGTATGTCTCAATTATTTCTGAAGGTCCGAAGACATGGTATTCCTCCCTACAACTTCATTCCCAATGCCTTGATACATGTACATACTATTCAAAATCACCTAGCGGCATTGAAATCCTCAATCATAGGCCAATGATACCCTCAGAAGGCCATGTGTGGTTGGTGGAGACACCTTTCTTAGCCATATATGTCTAGAAGATTCCTTTAGGTCTTGGGCTTCATGAGGGTATCATTGTCTAAGAATTTTTCCTCCACCAACCACACATGGTATCTTAAGGGTATAATTGGCCTATGATTGGAGATGTTGGTGCCATTAGGTGGTTTTAAGCAATACACACGTGTCTTCAGGTCTTGGGAATGCCATTCTATAGAATATGGTCATTCCTTTGGCCATAAAGAAACTATTTAAGCATCCAAAGCCATTAATAAGGCCATAAAGCACCACACATGGCTTCATAGTGTGTCAATGGAACTATGCATCCAAGTCATGGGGACTTGTGGCATTGGACATGGTCAAGGGAGGATTCATCAACCTTAGTCCATAAATGAAACTTCTATCCATGTAGGGATAAGAGGGATACTTAAACCAACAACACATGGAATTCTTAGGGTATTATAAGCTTATGATCGAGGTTGTTAGTGCAATTATATGGTTTTTAGTAATATCTATGTGTGGCAGGGCCTTGGGAATGATATTCTGCGAAAGGAAACTATGTGTTTGGACCTAAATTAATTCTTGGGGCATTTAGAGCAACGAAGAATGCGTCAAGGAATCATGCATGAGTTCATAGGGGTATCATGGCACTATATATCTAGGTTATTGGCCTTGGGGCCTTGGACATGGTCATCAGAGGACACTTGATCTTTAATCCCTAAAGGAATATTCTAGCCATCTAAGGCCAAGGATGTGGTCTCTACCAATCACACATTGCCTCTTCACTATATCATTAGCCTATGATTGAGAATTCCAGTGTCGTTAGTTTGTTTTGAGTAGTATATAGGTGTCTCAGGGCCTTGGAAATGGTGTTCCAGTGAAGAAAACCATTCCTTTAGCCCTAAATAATTCATTGAAGCATTCAAAGCCATGAACACTATCTAAAGCGCCATGAATGACATTGGAGTGGTAACTATGGCACTATATATATAGGTATTGGGGCCTTGGGGCCTTGGACATGTTTAGTGGAGGAGACTTAAACCTCAAGCTCTAGAGGAATCTTTAGCTATCTATAGCTAAGTAGGATTCCTCCACCAAACACAAATGGTGTGTTGAGGGTAGCACTCGCCCATGGCCGAGGATGTTGGTGCCATTAGGTGGCTTTGATAATTATGAAGGTGTCCTAGGGCCTTGGCATGGCATTATAGGGATGAAGATCATGCCTTCAGCTCTAACGAAACCATTGATGCATCTAGAGCCCTACACAATGCCTCAAAGAACCACACATGACTCTGCATGAGTATCCATGGTACTATATATGTAGGTCACGTGGTCTTGGGGCCTTAGACATGGTAATGGAGGAGACCTACAACTCAAGCACTAAAGGAATATTCTAACCATCTAGGGCTAAGAATATTTCCTCCACCAACAAAAGGTGGTTTCTTGAGGGTATCATTGGCATATGATTGATGATGTTTGTGCCACTCTATGGTTTTGAAAAATATGCATATGTTGTAGGGTATTGGTAATGGATTTCCAAGGAGGACGGCCATGCCTTTGGACTCGAAGAAAACATTGAAGCATACTGAGCCATGAACAATTCCTTGAAGCACAATTTGCCTTTAAGTGGGGATATTCATGTCATCAAGGGTTTTTAAACACTAATAATGGGACTGAAGGCCCTGGACATGGTTAATAAACCAAACCCTTATTTCGTAAATGAATCTTCTAACCATCTACCTTCAAGAACAATGCCTTTAACTATCACACATGATGTATTGATAGATTCATTTGCATTTCAATGGTGATATGGATTCAATTAGCACTTTTTGAGCTCTCAGTATGGATCTTGAGTTGCTTGACATGGTTTGCGTAGGAAACTCGAGCCTTAATCCTTGAAGGAAGATCCTAGGAATCTAAGGAAATGAATGACACCTCAAACTAGCACACATGGCCTTTGTCTGGGTATATGTATGGCATTAGGTGGTTTTTAGTAGTAGGCATAATTCTCGGGGCCCTAGAGATGATCAAGGAATGAGTCCCATGCCATATATCATAAATGATGTTTTTAAGCATTTAATTACTAGAGGATGCATTGAAGCACCAAACTTGACCTCCAATAGAGTCCTTTCCCTCCAAGTGGGGATTTTAGTTCCTTTAGAATCTTCACATAATTAGGTATGGATCTTGGGGGCTTGACATGTTTAGGGGTGGAAATCAAATCCATGGCCACTAAAAGAAGCTTCTAGGTATCCAAGGCTAAATGACACCTTGAACGAACACTCATGATCTCCAAAGAGTGTCCTTAGCCTACAAGCTATGCGGATACCATTGTCATTATGGGGTTTAACACAAGGCATAAGCTTTAGGGCTCTATACATTCTTAATGGAGGAAATGTTGATTTTTTTGCCTAAAGGAATATTTTAGGTGTCAAAGGCTAAGAAAAATACCTTGAAAAATCACTCATGGCCTCCTATGATATATCTATTTTAAGTGGGGAAACATGTTCCATTAGGACTTTTTAAGAACTATGTATGGATGTAAGCACCCTAGAGATGGCTAGCAGAAAAAAAATAAGATTTCGGTTGTAATGGAATTTCCCAATAATCCAAGGCTATGATCAATGCCTTAAGGAACCACACTTGACCTCTTGAGGGTATCCTTTTTCTTTGGCTATGGATCTCCATGCCATTAGTAGGCTATGAGCACTGGGTGTGGCTAGGGGCATTGACATAGTAAAGGGAGGAATCCCATGGCTCATTCCCTAAACAAAGATTCTATGCATCTAGGACAAACATCCTATAGCTTTTGTCGAGGACATTGCCACCTTGTGGCTCTTGTCTTATAAAAATTATTATGTCCAAGAAAACATATAAATCTAAGTGAAATGTTATTCAACACAACTATGAAAAAAGTCATTAAATAAAATTTAAAGATGCAAAATAATTGCAATTTAACATTACCTTTACCACACTACAATATATATATATATATATATAATTCAAAGGAATACAAATTTATGATAAAACCAAAGTCTATACGAATATGAATATACTCCACATAAATAAATAATTTGGTTTAAAAATTAATAATTTGATAATTACACGGCGTTTTCTTATATGAAGGTGGGTTTTAGAAACACTATTTCAAATTTAGTATTGCAAATATACTCCACCAAAAAAGAAAGCCGGAGAAGCAAGAAGAACCCCAAACTTGGTCCGCCAAAGACTAGATGTCTTCCTTGTTCCAGGTGTGGAAGTAGATTTGGGGAAATCATGTTGAATACCACCACGAGGAAGAGGATGCCCATAATACAGGCTAGCTCGCATCCCAGAACTATGGGAGCTTTGTTAGGGATGAGGATTGAGGACCATAGACCAGAAGAAAACTGGGTTCAGTTTGTGGAGTACGCGATGGAAGGGGTTCAATCAAGGATGGAAACCCTAATTGATAGCTTGATTCGGCGTATCAACGCTACTACCAATCTTCAGCCATTCAGCCCTGGATTTAGGGCCAAGAATGGAACTGGGAGTTGTCTGTGCTCAAACTTTTTTGGAAGAATGAAAGAGTTGATTAAGGTTGTGCGCTCTATGAAGGATTTTCCCGGATTGGACGAGGCAGAGGCACGGGCATTGCAGCATAAATGGCGCAACCAGCAGAAATGGCTATTGGGGCACAATTCAGGTCTGAGAACTGCTATTTGCGTTACCAAGTTTATGATTTTTTCAACACTTCCATTCTCCCACCAGCAATAGCTCTGACGCCAGCACCGTCGATCAGAGCAAGTCCTTCTGTATCTGGAAAAACTAAAACTTCATGATCAGGCTGCTTAGGCTTTGGAGGCATGGCCAAATCAGTTGTAGGTTGATGTTTCCCTAAACACAGCTTGGTAACAGAAATATCCATGGTCCCAATGGAGGGAAAAGCTGCCTTCTCTCCAACCAAAACTGTTTCAGAAGGACTCCTCATGCAAGTTCCAGTAAGACCACAAGCAGGTCCACTGACAAAATTGTTGTATGTATCTGGTGGCTCAGGAGCTATATCGGCCCCATGTATAACAACAGTAGTATACTTTGGGTAAAAAGGATCATCGAGATCACCTGGAATCTGAGGAAATTCCATACTTAATACCAACTGTTCAACAGGTACTGTGGCCCTTTCCTCCGCTCTACTTATTTTTTGTGCAAATGTGCCCTGATCGGAAATGCTAGCTGCTTCACATGGTTTATCTGCCTTTCCTTTACTTGACTCAGCTAGTGCTACTGCATTCAATGTATGGGAAGGGTGATTTCGAACAGTAGTTGATAGACCACCAGAATAAACAGATAAACTAGTGGGGTGAAAGGCATTGCGGGTTCTAGTATGGTCAAACGTGTTCCTAAACTGATAAACAGTAGAGAGCACTGCTACAAAGTGTCTCTGTAAAAGCCAGTCGGTATCAGGCAGCTCTTGCACAACGTCTAGCAATTTTTTGACATGCTCCTCTGTCACTTTTAACACTGTCTTGGCAGATGAATTTTTTTTCTCACTATTTGGATCAGTGGCAGCTGATGAAATATTACTGAGAAAGAGTTCTCCAAACCTTTCACGACAATGAACAGGATGACGGTACCTACCTCTATAAAAACCACCACTTGATATGCCACAAAGAGTATCGCTTGCTAGTTCCCAGTTTATACCGTACTCATGGACTATGGCACATAAAATAGCATCCTCAGATGTTTCCCATGGATCAGGGGAAGGGAGACAGTCTCTAGATTTCCGTGCACCCTTTTTCTTTTTCTTATCTAGATTTATTATAGACACCTTCTTAGAAGAGATTCCTGTGATTGAAATCTTGCCACTTCCTTTGCTTCCAGGGCTAGCAAATTCATTCAATGCTGCCTCTAGTCCATCACTATCACCGTCAACATCCATACATTGAGAATGTTGTTTGTTTCTATCCAATGCGATTTCTAAAGTTTCATGTTGCCTCTTAAGCTTATTTGAGTGTCTCTTTTGAAGAATTTCATCTTCAAATAGCCTGAGAGCTTTTCGTTTTTGCTTCAAGAAAGTACCAGCACGAAGTTCATCACTCTCAGAGCTGTTGTCATACTCAAGACTTGATTTATTGTTGGCTAGGTCTTCACCATTGTCATACTTTCTGGAATCCAAATTGCACTTCTTAAGAGACTAGAACTTTGTCCTTTTCAATTTGGGCTGTGATTTTTTGGAATCAAACCCATCATCATCTAAACCTGCTTCTTTTTGAGAGTCCCATTCAAGTTGATCTCGCAGTAGCTGCTGCTGAGCCAAGACCTCAACTTGTTGTCGGTATGTTTCATTTGCGAATTCGGTATCCCAACTTTCATAGAGTAAAGGCTCATTATCCTCGTCAATCTCTGCTTCCAGTTCCTCTTTTAACTTTTCAAGCCGATCTAACTCCCATTCTTCCTCCTCGAACCTAACCTGAGATTCAATGGCAGCCTTGTCCATAATAGGATCCCATATATCCAAAATCGCATAGAATATCTTTCAACTGGCATTAGATGGTCTTCCAATGATGTACTTTCATGACCTGCTGTGGCAGCATCAACTGCCATCTCTTGGACATCAGCCATCATATCCACCTCTGAATCAACAGGAGGAACATGAGCTATGTTATGTAAACTATTTGTATGTTCAATCTTGGTGACTTGAGTAGCATTAACGGTTTTCAGATCCGAGTGCTCCTGCTCATCTTGGGATTTCTTTACATATGTTCTAGCTTCCTTCATATCATTGGAATATTCATCATCCTCTAGTAGTCTGACTACTACTTCCTCTGTAAACTCTTGATCATCGGCAACATCTTCCTATTCAACTTTCTTCAAGGCCATATAATCTACTTCATCTTCTGCATTCTTCAAAGCAGCCTCATGAAGTTCTAGTTTTTCCTGATCATGAAGTTATATATCTTTTCCATATCAATAGACAGATTCCTGGTTCCGAGTTCCTCAAGGAGAGAGAAGAGCAGCTCACAGTGATTCTAGGTTCCGGGTTCCCCAACGCATCCATGGTAAGTACCAACTACTTGACAGGGATACAACTCTTTAATATGGTAGTTGGGATATTTGTGCGTCATTCTTTGTGCATTTTACATGGTAAAATTCATCATTCTTCTTATATACATGACTTGTCTTTACTCAGAGGAGTAGGGAAACTAACACTAGTTAAAACTCTGAGTATTCTTCTTGTTACGCAAGAGCTCTCTGTTGTAACTTCAATGGGTATTCCGGTTCATACTCTACTCAGTTGCTTCATACATTTTAGGTAATTTTAGTTATGTGTTTAACATAGAACATCGATTTACAGAAACAATTTTTTTTTCTAACACAAGGTTTTTAATACATCCATTGAAATATTTCATAAGTTATATATATGTTTACAGTATTAATATTTATAATTGTGTGGCAGAGGGGATTTGAATCATGGCATATTCTTGGAGAAATGGTTTGAACTCCATTCCTGGGTTCTATAATGAACATTTAATTGAGGCCATCGAACCATGGTTTTAACCCACCAAAACGCATGGTGAGTTTCATTTAGC
Organism: Larix kaempferi; assembly: GCA_027924585.1. Classification (NCBI taxonomy): domain Eukaryota; kingdom Viridiplantae; phylum Streptophyta; class Pinopsida; order Pinales; family Pinaceae; genus Larix; species Larix kaempferi. Next base: position 204,718 of record BSBM01002149.1, on the reverse strand, counting down.
AACTTAATAAATCCTATTTTGTTCATATACAGTGAAATATGAAGTAAGTTCTGCATTGATTTATTTTACTTTCAAGAGATATGGTAAATTTAATTTCTGATATAAATAAATGTTATGAGTTTTTTTTCCAGGGAAAATAATGAATTTAATCAGTGGGTGATGGTGATGCTGCTTCTTTAGCGGGTCATGGTTAAACGTTTGCTATTCGCCCCGTCGCTGGGACTTTCTATTTTTAAATGGGTGCTACCATCTCCTCTCTTGATGCTGGCTCTATTGTTGGGTCTGAAATTGGTGAATCAACAGGCTATACCTCCACTTTAGGATGTGATGCTGCCTCTCTAGCTACCTTTGTCTCTACCTCCATTGCTTTAGCAGGTACTTTTTACTTTGCTATTGCTTTTTCTCGGTCATATGGAACTATACGAGGTCATAGGTCAAAACATTGGCTCAGTGCTGTTAGTGAGACTTAATTAACAGGCTCTTCCTCTGTATCATAATAATCAGACTTTTAACCCCTATCACAATAATCCAGAACTGGAACAACACCTATAAGGGCCAAAGCTGGAACATATGTACAAGCTACCCCGAGAATACCGTACTAACCGGGAAAGACCAGCATTAATATGTTACTTAAGGAAGCTAAGTAATCTGTGACTAATGCAACCGACAGGGAGTGTAGCTTGAATCCTTTTCTGAATGCATATATAATAAAATTTATTAGTCGATGACTTTTATGGTTAACAACATATGGTACTTTTGACCCAGGGTTGTTACTTGATTTATGATTCTATAAAGGGAATAATGTTCTCCCTAAGTTACATTTCCTTTCTTGCTTACATTGTGATGAGATTCTATAAAGGGAATAATGGTCTCCCTAATTTACATTTCCTTTACTGCTTACTTTGTGATGTATTTGAAATTTCGAAGCTCAACACTTCCTTTCCTGCATACATTATGATGTAATTGAAATTTTGGAGCTTCGGCTCAACGATTACTTTGTTCTTATAAATTGATGCTAAATATTGAAATCTGAGTTACTCCTTAAAGTATTTGCAAAGGTCTTGTGTTTATGTGTATTTTTTTGGATTGACATATTAATAATACTTGCAGGGTTTTAAATTCTAGCTTAAGTTTGTTTTCAAAACCCAGGTTCCATTGATTCGAACCGAAGACTTATTTATTTGGATGGATGAAGTTAATATTACCCATTTTTACAAAGTCGTTTGCACTATAGTTTATATTTACTCCAGGCTATTAATATTTTTTTATAAATATCTTGTATTCACTAATTTATCTTGCATTTTTTCAATGACATAAAGGGAGAATGATTTTCTGAATAGTTCCTCTCCTTCATACTGTGTATATGAAAGGAAATACACAGCGTGCATGTGCCTGTATGGTGAGACTTTTTCATTTTTACATTCAATACACATTCTCTTCTCATAAAAATATTTTGAATCTTTGTTCATATGTTTAATATTAGCCTCTGGAGATTCGGCTTCTACAATATATATGTATATATAGTATGGAGATTCGGCTTCAACAATCTATATATATATCGCTTTAATCAAAGATTGTAACACCCGTGAACAACTGTTGTTAATTTATGAGTTATTTTCATAAATGTGTATACAGGATTTTGGTCCAAAATTGGTTATTGCAATTGTTCTAGTTTGCACATTATATAACATTAGGGACATGCCACCATTGGGCTCTTTAGGGCCAGTGTGCTGGAAGTAGTTGGCAATTTTCTTGAATGATATCATTATACAAAATCTAGTTTTTAGCCTAGAGAAGCCTTCGCTAAACCCCAGTTTCAAAAGGTCTTCAAACAGTGTATCATTCATATATATATATATATTCAAAAGAGAAAAAAACATTATATATATATATATAAAACATGCTATGGTTTTATTTTTGTATATAGATTTTTAGAATGCCATTACATGGCCGGAGCCATTTAACTCATTGCATGAGTTTCAAAATGTCTTCCGGTTCTTCAAATCCAAAAGCCAAAGGGAGATAAGGTTTTAACGGTGGGAATTATATCCTTCCCTTACGTTTACACCACCTTTAACAAAGCTCCAAATTACTTTTATTTTCCATTTACTTGGGTTGTCTGCAACCATAAAAGCTGTCTATACCTGAGTGCTTTGTGACATGTTCCCACTTAATTGATTTTTGGTTTTATTGAATTATTGATTTTGTTAATGATGAATTAAAGTGAGATAAGCTTTAAAAAAATGTTTTAATATACATTTTTTAACCTTGTTAAGAAGTATATATATGTGCGTGTGATGCAAAAATATATAAATCGCATATTATATAATTTATATATAATATGTGATTTATATTTTTTTTGCATCATTTATTATTTTATGGTGCTTTGCACCACTTTTTATTTTATGGTGTTTTGCACCATATACAAGTTTGTGTATATTAAATAATAACAATAATAATAATTTTGGTGTTTTGCACCAAAAAGTCTCAATCCATGTTGGATTGGTTTTGGTGTTTTGCACCACAAAATTTCAATCCACCTAAGATTGGTTTTGGTGGTTTTCACCATACACCATGGAATGCCACATATTCATTTAACACCAAAAAATAACTTTTTTACAAACACCACTTTTGCACCATAAATATTAGCACCACTTGCGTATCCCCACATTATCACCATTTTTGCACCACTATTTGAAAATTGAGGATTTCCTAAATCCTTTACAAATAGTGGTGCTAATGTGAGGCTAAAATGCACTTTTTCTTGTTGTGGGAGTTCCCTGCAATTATTATTATTTCAAAGAAAAGAAAAATTAGATGTTGGTATTGTCCCTTCAGGGTTAGGTCTTCATGATTAGGTGATAGTATTAAAAAATTTAATTGGTCTCATGTATCATTGTATAAATATAATATCTCGTTATTTGCAATAATTTATTTAAACTCTTGCACAAGAGGAAGAATTATTCATAATTCTGGAAGACATATCCATTGTATTATATTCTTAGTTATTTTTCATAAGTATTAATTATTTGTATGATATCTTTGTTATTATTCACTATCTTTTTTTTCTTTAAATTTTGCAAGATGTTGATGATGATGTTGAATTAAAGATATAACAAATAATTGATAAACTTAAAGTACAATAATTAAACTTATAACAATCTTCATTATAAATTTTATTATAGATCAAATAAAAGAAATTATGAAGAAGATAATGGAGCCTTTTCAAACTAAAAATAAAGTGCTTAGATTTGTATATTGATTTTCACACACGTGTATGCAATGGGACAAGCTTTTATGGAATGTATTGTACACCTAATATATCATGGTTATTTTGGTTGAGGAGTTGAAGGTTATATTTTATAATCCAAAGGAGGGTAAATTTTGTTAAACTTTGTAAACAAAGCAACTAAAGTGGATGATTATGTTATGTCCCACAAGCATAGAAGAAAACATGTTTCCTCCTGAAATGTCATAGGAAATTTTATGTATATAATATACTTGTACAGGAAATGTATATACATTGATAACTCCTTGGTGCTCAATGTACGTGGTAGGATAACTTGGATAAGAAGTGATGCCTATACAATTATGGTATTGTTGGCACCACCTTAATGTTGCTAGTCACAATGAGAATCAAAACTAAAAGAGTAAATAGATACATAAATGATATCATCCTAGCATTAAAATGTGAATCTATGATATCATGTGATGTATGTATATAATATACTTGTAAAGGAAATGTATATACATTGATAACTCCTTGGTGCTCAATGTTTGTGGTAGGATAACTTCGATACGAAGTGATGACTATACAAGTATGGTATTGTTGGCACCACCTTAATGTTGTTAGTCACAATGAGAATCAAAACTAGAACAGTAAACCGGTATAGAAATGATATCATCCTAGCATTAAAATGTGAATTTATAAATTGTCTCAAAAAGAAATAGTGTTTGGGTTCGTTATTGAAGGGAACACCATTCACCATTTAATTTATTTACCCAAAACTGCAAAGATTACTACAACTAAGTTATGTCATATCTAGTATACCATAATTTCAAATAGGAATAGGTTACACTATGGTATAAAGAATAATCTTGTCTATAAATAAAAATGTCGATAGCATTAATCTATTTTGGAATGATGTATTTTTAGTTTTCATTGTATAGTTTTTTGAACTATGCATTCCATCACACTCCATATTTACATATAGGGTTCATATTTTACAATGGTTTAACCATTGGAATTATAGGCAAGACTATTTAGCTTGCGTTTAGTAAAGGACGAGTGTCGCACTACTATACTTCGAGGCTTATGAACTTATACAATCAATCTAATTCATACTCATTTGAGATAGAGATTGTACGTTGGTATCCTCGATCCCGTGCTCGACGATTTTCAATTGTATGAATGGAGTTAATTCCATGTAGTTACCTTGAGGTATGGACTTTCAAGCATGGTAGATATTTTGATGAGTTTTTTTGAGATGGATAGTTTTGGGAACACAAGGCCTTGCGGCATAGATTAGTAGGCACCAAGAATCCTTTATGGACTACTTATGCTTTCTCTTTGAGTGTTTTATGTTCAATATCTCTTCCTCAAGAACATAAAATTGGGGTTTCCCATGGAGGTTTTCAAGCTTGATTTCAGCGTTTTAACAAATGATAACTCTAGATGGAGTGTTTATCATATATCGACATTCTTTTATAAAAATTTTGTTCACAAGAATACCAATTTTAACTTGACCATTCAACTAGCTTCCTTCTAGTTATTGGATTTTTCTCACTTCAATTCTTGCGTTTTGTTTTCTACAAGTTGATGGATAAGTTCTAAGACTATCCATTCTTTCTCTTCATAGTGTTTGCACAATTCTTCGATGCTAATCCTTTCCGAGGTAAATATTTCAACAATTGCATTTCACATTATTGATATAAATACATAAATATATATATATATACAGAGAGAGAGATAAAGAGAGAAAATATCCACTTTTTAGTACTACTATACATGTTTTTAATCTCGGTTGGTGTACTTATCTATTCCAGGTGTGTTAGTAAAATCTATATTATTTTGTTTTATCTAAATTAATATCATTTATTTAAGTTTAGATTACATTATTTAATTGCACGTTTAAGTTTGCTAAAAAATAGAACATGAATAATTCCATAGCATAAATCAGATTTCATTTACTATTATGTGTAAATAAAAGAATAGCATTTTTTCTTTTTCTTTTTCCATATAAGTAGAAAAAATATAAATATTGTGGACCTAATGTTGAGCTCACCATAAAAAAGGAAAGATAAATTGATGTTTCTACTCTATAAACTGTTTAAATATGGTTTATCTCCTAGAGTGCTAATATATGTGGCTATGAAAATAGTTTCCATCTTTAGGTTCATGAGGACTAACATCTCTAAACATTTTTTTTCAAGTCAAAATGACCTTTAGTTTTGCTAGTTTTATTTAATATAAATATTGTAAACAAATTTAATAATTAGATACTTTTCTAATAAGGAGTGACTATAACAATAAAACATAAGTTTAAATTATTCCATTTTTTTCTTAGAAAATCTCATAGAATGAAAATTAATGAGCGATATGAAATAAAATTATTTGCTTTCCAAAATACAGACTGATTTGGGAATGTCCACAAACCACCCAACCATCATCTAAGACTTGTAACTTTATCCGAAAAGGACACCCACAAAACAAACCGTGATAATACCAGAACGAAATTAACTCAACTCAAATAGTTCCATTATACACAAACTTTCGGCCCATAACTACAATGAGATAAAAAGTACCCTATTGTGAGTGCCACACCTAACATTCGCAATGCTCACAATTGTGTTCTTCTCAATGCTCACAATTGTGTGCATGGTGAGTCTTTTACATGGTCTCCGCTTGTTCAAGAAAACGATGTATACCACTCCAAAATATTAATATTGATAGTTACTCTTAATACCCGCCTCAAGCCACACTTTCATGTGCTCTTCGGTATGATCACGGAGAGTCCAAAATATTTACTCTAAGAATTTATCATGTAGCTTACAGAGGTATCAAACCATTTTTAAATTTGGGCATGAGCTGAAATCCTACCTTGAAGTGTATACCGATTTCATCTCAAAATATCAAAGATAAATGTCTTTAGAGGAAAGAAAGTGAATGGAGTATTGTTTTACATAGTTGCGGGATGGACGAAATTTTATTGACCAGTGTGAGTCTCACATTCGTTGATGCAATCTTGACTATGTTTAGTTGAAGGAAGACTAATGTGTGGTAATGGATTCCACACACAAATTATAATAGTTTGTATTGGTGCGTGCTTGAAGGTCACACGCTTGAATCCAAGAGGGGGTAACATACGTACACCTTTGTACAATAAGCTATTAATTGATTTTTATCCTTGAAGGTCACGGGTTTTAATCTGGTATATACACCTTCATAAAACAAATAGTCAATTCATTCCCCATTAGAGACTATTTATCCGAGGGGACCCTCATACATCAATTTTAATCTAATTAAACTGCAACTTTAAATTGGTTACTGTCTATCCCCCACAGCGGGTGACAAGTGTGGGCCAACCAAGAGATCTGCTGGATAGACACAAGGCTAGAAACATTCACGCGCCAACAAAGAGGCCGGACACATACCCGATCGAGTCATCCCCGCATCTCCGGAAGTCATCATAAAGCGGGAAAGGAATACCGTCAGCTTGCGAAGTACTGCCGATTAACCACTCCTGCATCCGGTTGGTCTTGTCTTTGCGTTGTGGTTTGACTCTGAGCAATGTCCATTACTCCCATGAAGAAATTCGAATGGGGCATTATGCACACACTCATGATAAGGGAAGACACAAAGAGGAAGGAGGGATGAAAGGAGAAGCTGCAAACGTTTGCACAGAGCTTGGAACACCGTGCGAATCTCTCTCCTGAACATTTTCATTGTTCATGGAATATTGTCATCTGTTCAGCTCGCAGCTGAAGCAAAAATGCCACCCACAAAGAGAACTTATACCAGGCACAATTCCAAACACACAGGCCCTTATCCCGGCCCGCCGGTGCGTTTCCATCAATGACATAGTGGGGAAGGCCCATCGTTACAGGAAAGAAATCCCAAAGCATGCTTAGGAGGACATTAAAGAAGATTAAGAGGATGCTCAGTCGCCTCGAGGCTGTCTTTCGAGTACATAAATCAGGAATGAATTCGAAGCTCTGGTTTGGGACCCGGGAACAACAGAGGTCGGACCACCCTTTACCAAAGGACCCTCGATTATCATTGGATGTAAAATTTGGTTATGGGTAAGACCCTGGTAGAAAAAGGAGAATCTCATGTGGAAATCCTTTTGCAGCAAGATTAGATGGTTGGCTATTTCAGGAAGATCCACCAAAATCAATAGCAAATTTCCCACCGGTTGAACATTTAGCTCGGTTTTTTGTTTTGGGTATGTCTTCATTTTTGGTTTTGATATGTCATTACAGTTAGTGCTTTTGTTTTTAATTTCATGGCAATCTACCTTTGTAGAGTGGATAGCAAATCTCAAACTTTCTAGTACAGTCTTGTTTCCTTTCGGGGAAGAATGCTGAAAGTTTGATTTTGGGTTTTTTTTTTCTGTATTTGTTTCTAATTGCAATATAAAGAACTACCCTAACTTACCAAAAAAAAAATTGGTCACTATCTAAATGATCAACAAAAGTTAAATTATTCTTATTATTATTATTACTATACCTTTTCTAGTAGTTTAAGTCTAGCATTCTAAGGTTAGTAGTTATATGATTTAAATATATCTATTGTTTCTTCTCCAAGAATACACATTAAAAGATTATATAAAAACACATTAAATGTATTATATAGTTAATATTTATACACATAATTAAAACATTCTTTTCTATTTCAAAAATGAAAGTTAATGTTTTATATTTGTTGTATTATGTTAAATTCACATTAAAAAAAATAGATTCCATTAAAATAATTTTTCAAACAAATTTTGTTTATGATTAAAACTAAAACATGTAGACCTAGCAGAAAAGAAAACTTCAAATATGCATAAAACTTCATATCTTTGTATTCCATTTTCTTTTTCGCATTGCAAATAATTTGTCGTTTTTGGCGTTTTACTTCTGAAGGAAATGAAGGAAGAATAAACTGAATCCTCCCGAGACAAATAGGATCCTAGCAGAAACTTCGTATATGCATCAAACTTGTGCACATCTTTGTACCCCATTTTTTTTATCTTCACTTGTAAATAATCGTTTTGTTTGGCGTTCGTCTTCTGAACCAAATGAAGGTAGAATAGGCTCAGCATCGGTCATTTTGTAAATGTAATATGCTGCACTAGTCTTCCCCGGAAGCTGCTCTTGACTTATCGTTTCACAAGTATAACCCTGTGGGCAAACTGGTTTCGTCCACGAAGATTGACACGTTCCACCATCTACACGAACTGCAATGGAGAATATCATGGGCCTGAAACATCTTAATACCCTCTCCACCAATGCTTCCAAATCACAATCCTTGGGATCATAACCCATCGCCTCAAAGCTTCCATAACTGAAGCCATCCTCGGGAGTTACATGAATTGTAGAAAAAGCTGGTCCTTCAATTGAATTCATGGAGTACCCGAATGGATGAAATTCAAAATCACAGATTTTCGCCTCCGGAAGAATTTGGGATATACCGGATTCAAGAGTCATTTCTGCCGCACAATTACATCAATCCTTGTAAAACAGAGAAGCCTGCTTGCGGTCGAGCTGGGTCATGCACATCTCCAGTGTAAAAATTGGTTCAGTCGCAACCTTAGATGTTAAATCATCAGTCGAGGCCAAGTAGATATGCCAGTTATAATACGTTGCAGAATTTCCCATAACAAAAGCCATGCCACCCGATCCAAGAGTTCCAAAGTACTTGTCCAGATATGACACTTCCTCGGAGAAGCTGCGGTGAGGAAATGACTGGGCTCCAGGAAACATGAATGTTCCTCGACTGTATTTAACATTTTTTACCGAGAGAGACAAGCTGCTTGCATTGCTTAATATCAGAGGGATGGAAAGGAGCAGTTTGGTAGTCCCACAGGTTTTGAGAATGATCTTTAATGGATAAACAAACAGACTCGACTCTGACAGCACATATGAATCAAAATACTCACTAGAGAGCTCATCAACGATGGTGCATTCAGCTGCTTTGAGCATTTCGTCCAACTGCATTCGGCTGAGTGACCGAAGGCCCCTTCTTTCTGAGTGAGTAAAAAATGAGTCTGCAAAGAACTCAATCTCTAGCCGTTTTTCAAATCCTTCAAATCCAATTGCTGTGGTCGGGGCAACTGGTTCCTGACCAGCCACCAACATTTTCAATTGTAGAAAGGGGGAGACGTTAAGTTCTTGATTGATTTCTGGATTGAGAAAGTAGCGGAAGAAATTGGAGTTTAAAACAGGCAGTTTTCCAAAGCGTCTAAGCAGAAATTGCCACTCTACTCGAGGGGAGAGCCGATCGGACAGCAGTGAAGTGGAGCTACACACCAGTTCCTAGCGATCTATATTTAACTTTTAAGCCTAGGAAACCCACAAGAAAATACTATAGTAGTATGGCTTTCGGAGGCACGGAAATTACACAGCCATTTGCACAGTACGATTGGATTTGGATCACGGGCATTGTAAGGCGCTATACATATAGACGCCAGGATAGTTTGGGCCGACGTGGGAAACAAGAGTGACCCAGCCCGGCTTCTAAAGAAGCCAAGAGTTGGTTCTTATTTTTTTTTTCTACGCAAGTCTGTCTCATGTGTTTAATATATAGCTCAAATATATTTAATTTATAATTTACACTCATTGAAAATTAATGTTAATTTTATTACGGTTTATAGTAATTAAAAGAAACAATATGTTTAATTTAAAAAGTTTGAATTAACACGATCACATTTGTGGAGTTCCCTGCAATTATTATTATTTCAAAGAAAAGAAAAATTAGATGTTGGTATTGTCCCTTCAGGGTTAGGTCTTCATGATTAGGTGATAGTATTAAAAAATTTAATTTGTCTCATGTATCATTGTATAAATATAATATCTCGTTATTTGCAATAATTTATTTAAACTCTTGCACAAGAGGAAGAATTATTCATAATTCTGGAAGACATATCCATTGTATTATATTCTTAGTTATTTTTCATACTTATTAATTATTTGTATGATATCTTTGTTATTATTCACTATCTTTTTTTTCTTTAAATTTTGCAAGATGTTGATGATGATGTTGAATTAAAGATATAACAAATAATTGATAAACTTAAAGTACAATAATTAAACTTATAACAATCTTCATTATAAATTTTATTATAGATCAAATAAAAGAAATTATGAAGAAGATAATGGAGCCTTTTCAAACTAAAAATAAAGTGCTTAGATTTGTATATTGATTTTCACACAAGTGTATGCAATGGGACAAGCTTTTATGGAATGTATTGTACACCTAATATATCATGGTTATTTTGGTTGAGGAGTTGAAGGTTATATTTTATAATCCAAAGGAGGGTAAATTTTGTTAAACTTTGTAAACAAAGCAACTAAAGTGGATGATTATGTTTTGTCCCACAAGCATAGAAGAAAACATGTTTCCTCCTGAAATGTCATAGGAAATTTTATGTATATAATATACTTGTACAGGAAATGTATATACATTGATAACTCCTTGGTGCTCAATGTACGTGGTAGGATAACTTGGATAAGAAGTGATGCCTATACAATTATGGTATTGTTGGCACCACCTTAATGTTGCTAGTCACAATGAGAATCAAAACTAGAAGAGTAAATAGATACATAAATGATATCATCCTAGCATTAAAATGTGAATCTATGATATCATGTGATGTATGTATATAATATACTTGTAAAGGAAATGTATATACATTGATAACTCCTTGGTGCTCAATGTTTGTGGTAGGATAACTTCGATACGAAGTGATGACTATACAAGTATGGTATTGTTGGCACCACCTTAATGTTGTTAGTCACAATGAGAATCAAAACTAGAACAGTAAACTGGTATAGAAATGATATCATCCTAGCATTAAAATGTGAATTTATAAATTGTCTCAAAAAGAAATAGTGTTTGGGTTCGTTATTGAAGGGAACACCATTCACCATTTAATTTATTTACCCAAAACTGCAAAGATTACTACAACTAAGTTATGTCATATCTAGTATACCATAATTTCAAATAGGAATAGGTTACACTATGGTATAAAGAATAATCTTGTCTATAAATAAAAATGTCGATAGCATTAATCTATTTTGGAATGATGTATTTTTAGTTTTCATTGTATAGTTTTTTGAACTATGCATTCCATCACACTCCATATTTACATATAGGGTTCATATTTTACAATGGTTTAACCATTGGAATTATAGGCAAGACTATTTAGCTTGCGTTTAGTAAATGAGGAGTGTCGCACTACTATACTTCGAGGCTTATGAACTTATACAATAAATCTAATTCATACTCATTTGAGCTAGAGATTGTACGTTGGTATCCTCGATCCCATGCTCGACGATTTTTAATTGTATGAATGGAGTTAATTCCATGTAGTTACCTTGAGGTATGGACTTTCAAGCATGGTAGATATTTTGATGAGTTTTCTTGAGATGGATAGTTTTGGGAACACAAGGCCTTGCGACATAGATTAGTAGGCACCAAGAATCCTTTATGGATTACTTATGCGTTCCTTTTGAGTGTTTTATGTTCAATATCTCTTCCTCAATAACATAAAATTGGGGTTTCCCATGGAGGGTTTCAAGCTTGATTTCAGCGTTTTAACAAATGATAACTCTAGATGGAGTGTTTATCATATATCGACATTCTTTTTTAAAATTTGTGTTCATAATAATACCAATTTTACCTTTACCATTCAACTAGCTTCCTTCTAGTTATTGGATTTTTCTCACTTCAATTCTTGCATTTTTTTTCTACAAGTCGATGGATAAGTTGTAAGACTATCCATTCTTTCTCTTCATAGTGTTTGCAGAATTCTTCGATGCTAATCCTTTCCGAGGTAAATATTTCAACAATAGCATTTCACATTATTGATATAAATATATATAGAGAGAGAGAGAGAGATAAAGAGAGAAAATATCCACTTTTTAGTACTACAATACATGTTTTTAATCTCGGTTGGTGTAATTATCTATTTCAAGTGTGTTATTTACTCTAGGGAATGAACTGTTGGTGGAGGACTTTAGGGTCATTGCAAAAGTAAATATTATTATTTTCTCATAGTTATAAATATATGTAGTAAAATCTATATTATTTTGTTTTATCTAAATTAATATGATTTATTTAAGTTTAGATTACATTATTTAATTGCACCTTTAATTTTGCTAAAAAATAGAACATGAATAATTCCATAGCATAAATCAGATTTCATTTACTATTATGTGTAAATAAAAGAATAGCATTTTTTCTTTTTCTTTTTCATATAAATAGAAAAAATATAAATATTGTGGAGCTAATGTTGAGCTCACCATACAAAAGGAAAGATAAATTGATGTTTCTACTCTATAAACTAATTAAATATGGTTTCTCTCCTAGAGTGCTAATATATGTGGCTATGAAAAAGTTTCCATCTTTAGGTTCATGAGGACTAACATCTCTAAACATTTTTTTTCAACTCAAAATAACCTTTAGTTTTGCTAGTTTTATTTAATATAAATATTGTAAACAAATTTAATAATTAGATACTTTTCTAATAAGGAGTGACTGTAACAATAAAATAGAATTTTAAATTATTCCATTTTTCTCTTAGAAAATCTCATAAAATCAAAATTAATGAGCGATATGAAATAAAATTATTTGCTTTCCAAAATACAAACTGATTTGGGAATGTCCACAAACCACCTAGTCATCATCTAAGACTTGTAAAGGCCTCACAATAAAAGACCTAGAAGTGAAGAAGAAGAAGAAGAAGAAAGAACCTTCTTCAAAAGAAGATCTAGGAGAAATAGAGAAGAAGATGCAGAAGAATATCTTCTTTTCTCTGCAGTCTCTGGATCTATAACTCCTGGAGAAGATACATGGCTTATTGATAGTGGTGCTTCAAAGCACATGACAGGTCAAAAAAAGACTCTCTCAAGGATTGAAGAAAAGACTTCTCCCCAAAAGGTATCTCTAGGAGATTACTTTCAATATCCCATCAAGGGAATTGGTGAAGCAAGCTACAAGCTTGATTCAAGTACCTCCCTGAAAATGAAAGAAATATTGTATGTACCAGGATTGAAGAAGAACTTGTTATCCATCTCAGCATTGGATAAGAAAGGCTACAAGATTGCATTCATTGATGGACAAGTCTTAATGTGGTCCAAAGGAAAGTCTATCAAGGATGCAATTATCATTGGTGAAGAAGAAGGAGGTTTATACAATCTAAAGGGTCTTCCAGAAGCAACTCTTTTTCATGAAACCTTTAGCCCAAATGAACTATGGCATAGGAGACTTGCTCACATTAACTACAAGGCACTACCCTATGTAAGCAAGGTAGTTATAGGTTTGCCAGACTTAAAGTCTAATCATGATGGCACATGCAAAGGATGTGCAAAAGGGAAGAATGTCAAGAACCCATTTCCCAGAAGTGAAACAAAGACTAAAGGTACCCTCGAGTTAATACACTTTGATGTATGTGGACCAATGCCCTCCACATCTTTGAGTGGATATGAATACTATGTCACATTCATTGATGACTACTCAAGGAAAACTTAGATATTCTTTCTAAAAGGTAAGAATGAAGTCTTTGAAAAATTCAAAGAGTTTAAGGCCTTAATAGAAAATCTCTCAGAAAAGAAAATCAAGATTCTCAGAACAGACAATGGCGGGGAATATACTTCAAAGGAATTTGAAGACTTTTGTAAAGGAGCTAGAATCAAAAGGGAACTAACCACTCCCTACAATCCCCAACAAAATGGGGTTGCTGAAAGGAAGAATAGACCTATCATGGAAGCTGTAAAGACTATGATTCAGGATCAAGATCTTCCTATGTATCTATGGGCTGAAGCAGCCAAGACAGCTGTCTATGTACAAAATAGACTTTCTCATAGTGCTCTTGAATTTAAGACTCCAGAAGAAGTATTCACAGGAAAGAAGCCTGAGGTAAGTCATCTAAAAATATTTGGATGTCCTGTGTATATTCACATTCCAAAAGAAAAGAGAACCAAGTTGGATCCCTCTGGTAAGAAAGGAATATTTGTTGGATATTGTGAAACATCCAAAGCTTTTAGAATTTACATACCTGGTTTTCATCATATGGATATAAGTAGAGATGTAGCGTTTGATGAAGAAACAGCTATCAAGAAATCTAGGAAGTACCAACTTGAATAAATCTATGAAGAATATTCACCTCCTAGAGTTACAAAAGCTGTACCCATTCCTGAAGATGATACACCAAAAGATCATGATATGATAGAACCTCAAGAACCCTCTCTTTAAAATTTATCTAGAAAAAGAAGACCAACATGGGATAGAGACATTATTCAAGGAGCTGAAAAATATGGAGCTCCTGAAGGTTCCACTAGAGAAAGGAAGAAACCCAAGTTTGTATCCAACTATGTGGCCTTAATGTGTGATCTTGTGGATCATCAACCCACCAGCTATGAGGAAGCAGCTCAAGAAAATGAGTGGGTAGAAGCTATGACATAAGAGTACCAGTGAATAATGAAAAATGATGTTTGGGACATAGTTCCCAAACCAAAGGATAAAAGTGTGGTTTCTTCCAAATGGATTTTCAAGATAAAACATGCTGCAGATGGTAGCATTGAAAAATACAAGGCAAGATTTGTAGCTAGAGGGTTCTCTCAAAAGGAGAGAATAGACTATGAAGAAACATTTGCACCAGTTGCTAGGTACACTTCAATTAGAACTATCATGGCACTTGCATCTATGATGAAGTGAAAATTACACCAGATGGATGTTAAAACAACCTTCCTGAATGGTGTCATTGAAGAAGAAGTGTACATGGAAAAACCATAAGGTTTTGAGGTCAAAGATAGAAGAACTCATGTATGCAAGTTGAAAAAGGCTTTGTATGGATTGAAGCAAGCTCCTAGAGCTTGGTACAGAAGGATTGACAGTTTCTTAACAGGTATGGGCTTTACCAAGAGTAAAGCTGATCCAAATCTCTATCTCAAAATTATGGATGATGAACCTGTTATATTACTATTGTATGTGGATGATCTATTTCTAATAGGAAATGAGAACCAAATTATCGAATGTAAGAAGAAGCTTTCTTCCGAATTTGAAATGAAGGATCTAGGATTAATGCACTACTTCTTAGGTCTAGAAGTATGGAAAGAACCAAGAGGAATCTTCCTAAATCAAGGTAAGTATGCTGTGGAGATCTTGAAAAGATTTGACATGTTGGAGTGTAAGACCATGGCTACTCCCATGGACTCCAACTTAAAATTATTAGTTGATGACTCATCAGAATTAGTGGTTGTAACTCTATATAGACAAATCATTGGGTCATTGATGTATTTGACAAATACCAGACCAGACATATGCTTTGCTGTAAATACTTTGAGTCAATTTCTAGTAGAACCAAGGAAGGTTCACCTAATAGCTGCAAAGCATGTAATGAGGTATCTAAAAGGTACTTTAGATTTTGGTCTTTACTACCTCAGAAATCATGAACTTAGGTTACATGGTTATTCAGATTCTGATTGGGAAGGAAGTGTTTCAGACAGGAAGAGTACATCAGGTGGATGTTATGGACTTAGATCTGCCATGATCTCTTGGATTAGCAAGAAACAATCCAGTGTGGCTGTCAGTACTGCTGAAGCAGAATATATAGCTGCCTACTCTGCTAGCTGTGAAGCAATATGGCTTCGAAAACTACTATCTGGAGTTTTTGACTTAGAATTGGATCCTACTGTGATTATGTGTGACAATCAAAGTTGTATCAAGATGACAGAAAATCCGATATTTCACGATAAGTCAAAACACATAGAGATCTGATACTTTTATATACGAGATATGGTGCAAAGAGGAGCTATTAAGCTCGAGTATGTGCGCACTGAGAATCAAATTGCTGATATTTTGACCAAACCTCTGTCTCGAGTGAAATTTGAATACTTCCGAGACAAACTTGGTGTGGTTCAAAAGGACTGTAACATCTCCATAAATTTTAAGTAGTAATCTTGAGGAGTTTAGTAAAGTTCAAAAAGTTCTTTTCGCATTCCAAACATCAGCTGTTAATTTCTTATTCTTTAAATGCAGACATTTAACCTGAACAAGATTAGCATACAAGGAATCTTCATGACATTAATCCATGACCATTATAATTCAGGAGATACATCCTGACACAATAAAACACATGCACTAGAAGAAGACATAGAAGTAAATGACATAACATCTCCATTGAATAAAACAATAATACCAAATGAACACACATAAGATCGAGACAAAACAATAATACCAAATGAACACACATAAGATCGAGACAAAACAATAATACCAAATGAACACACATAAGATCGAGACAATGATATAGGTGGTTCACCCCGACTGGGCTACGTCCACAAGGCAGGTCATATTTTCTTTCTATTATTTCAGAGGAGAATTACATCCAACAACACATATGTTGCAATAATTTCTTTCCATGGGCTTGCAGTCTCTCTTATCGAGAGCATCGATGTGAATATCCTTCCAAAGCACCTTAAACTAAACAAGTCGTATAACGACTTCTCATTAATCATAATAGTGCAGAATACTACTATATACTTGTAATTCTATTGTCTAATAATACGATTGCTTCCCCAACTACCACATATTAATTTATGACAATCTTTTACCACAGATTCTTAGCATAGTTATTAGCTTCAACTACCCAACGACCAATAAAACCCCTGGGAATTAATCCCACCAAACCTGCATGCAGGAAATACTGATTTATATCATACCGAAAGCCAATGTACTTCAACCAACAACGAGTTAAAATAATCTAAAATATAATACGCTTTGATCAACGGAAATGATCAGTATACAATACTCAAAGGTTGATCTTAATCAAGGAGTTTCGTAATAATAAATGACTCCATTAAGTTATACAGGATGCGATTTGAATTGAACACTAGATCTATATAGAGATAGCTCGGTTCAAGACAACCTGCTCATCCAGGGTTCACATTCTTCAATGCCAAGGAGAGCGCAGAGATCCAACATGGACCATCGATGGCAGTCATAAAGAAAACAACAAACTACAACTAGAGATCCCATTTTATAGTTAAAGAAAGAACAACCACTCCGGGTTCAAGCTTCGACAATAAAAGCAAATTGAAAAATCATTATATAAATAATGAAAGGAGGTCACGCCAAACTCGGCCCTATCTATAAATATGTAAGCATATAAAAATACAGGACAAACCGAATCATCGTTTTCAGGCGATCAATATATAAACAACTAATTGCAGGGCAAACCCGATCTTTACATTTATAGGCAGAAATATATATAACCATATAAAACTGGAGATTTAACCGGATCCATCGTCTCAGCAGCAAATCAAGTATCAACGACTTCATTTCACCCAATTCGTAGGCAGCAAATCAACAATTCGTTTTATCCCAAATTTGCAGGCATATTATATGTGTTTATATAAAAACTACAGAATGTAAATAGACAACGTATATATATCTAAATCCACGGGTCTGATTCTGAGGGTCGTTTCCCTATCTTTCTCTTATCTTATGAAGACGTTTAAACTATGCAGTAAAGGCCAGCACGCTCATCTCATTCTATTGCAGAGATGAAGATAAAAAAAAGAATACGGCTCAAGAAGGAATATATACTTGTAGTCTTAACAGATAAGGGATACGATGTTTTTCCCTTTCCCAAAATAAACTATTGAATAAAAGGGCTAGCACGCCCAGCTCATTTTGTTGCAAAGATGAATCTCAAGAAGGAAAACAACTCGCCATCAAGACACGGTCGAGAAAACATTTAGCAGGGTTCGCCTTTTGCAATTAAAACTAAATCTATGTGCAGAGATCACCAATCTCTATTTCTCTATTAAAATACAAGCAGGAAGGTGCATCAATGGAGCGTATAGTTCAGAAAATTAATATTCCAGGCATAAAAGGAATGCTTATATCCAACGCAGAGGTAACTCTATCAAACTAAGGTGGAAAACAAGTGCATGATTCTGAATTTAATATGCGAGGAAGAAAACGAATGCATCTATCCGACGCAGAGATTATTTTGTTAACCCCTTTTATAAAAATGCCTAATCCCGGAATTAATACGCAGATTTTAACTAAGATATAGTGACCCTTTATCGAAATAAAACTCTACAGTTAATCAATACAGAAATCACTTATCTGAGCATGCCTTATGTTGAGTATTGAATCCATCGAAGTTGCTTTCTACTATCTCCGTTGCAGATTTTTCTGCTAAACTCAGCTTGTATATCGCAGAGATGATTAGATCTCGTCGCCGATATTCTCTCTATCTCCAATGCAAAGCTTTTCTACTAAATTCTGTTGCATAGGTTTTTCTGCTCAATTCTATTGCAGAGCTTTTCCCCACAATTTCCCAAACAGAGTATGGCCTGCGCCTCCCTATCCGCGACTTCCCCCCAAAAACCAACTCTCCCCCTCCTTAAGAAGCATAGTAACCGTCGACATCGAAGTTACCGCCCTCCACGATCGAGCACTTGGCTAGCAGTATGGAGACAGGTGTCGGCTTCCTTGGAAAAAGGCGTTCCATTAAAGGGACAAACTCCTTCGATAAAGGCAGATCCATAACAACTTTAAAAATTTGTTTGAGTATTAAGGCTCCAGTCAATCCAGGGTAGATCCGGTGCTCATGACGAGTGTCCATAGCTTAATAATTAAGTTTACAAGGAGCGATATTCCTATATTTTAAATCTTTTCTTATACTTAACTATCAACTAGGAGTACCCTACTTACTAGTGGTTCTACTCACATAAAGGACTTTTGCTGCCAACTCGATTTGTATTAGGTGCACTATGTTTTCTTATTACTCAAGTGAGATAAGTCTCACTATACTACACTTCTTTTAATACTCATGAATATATATATATATATATATATATATATATATATATATATATATATATATATATATGTTCACTCCTTCCAATGAACCAATTTCCTGTCTATTGTTTATCATTATATATGTATTTAACATATATATAATACAATACAATTATTCATATATGTATTATTCCACCACCCTTTTTATTTTATAAAAGACGGTAACACCTGAATAGTCTTAATAATGATTAGCTGAAGCTAGCAAATAAGGGTATTATCATCTCCTTGGGATTAACCCTAGTTTCTTAGGATGTTTACCTAAAACCTTTTAAAACATTATATAACTCAAAATATCAATGTGTAAGTTAATCCACTTCCTCTTTTCCTATACACATAGGGGTGTTTATGTGTGTATTAAATGGCTAATACCCTATAGGCAATTTCCACCTATAAATACATACAATGCTTTTACCCTCAAACTATTTAAACCAGTCGTACTAGTTTGCCACAAGTAGTAAGCAGAATTTCGTTCTAGTCGATTGTATTTTAACACTTAGTTTTTATTTTACCATTCTATTCATAAGTGTCGTAACTTAGAAGGATACCCGTCGTAACTATACATTCTAGCCATTGGGTTCTCCCTTGGTGGATTCGTTTTAGTTGCGCCATCCTCAGTTTACATTATACATTCATAAATCTAATAAGGATACAAGGAGGGATATTACATCCTCCTCCCCTTTAAAATTAACACCGTCCTCGGTGTTCATACTTTTTAGCAGTTCGCTTGTTTCGTCATCTCTATTTTGACCCCTTTTTTTTTTTTTTTTTGGCCTTCCAAATTTTCTCGCAAGTCGTTATGGATCCCCACCTGAGTTTGCGGCTACAAAACCGGGTTTCAAGGAAAACGAAAAATAATAATAAAACTTTATCATCATCTTCCAAATCAAACTTAGAACATAAATCATGAGTTCTTTACTGTACATAATACTTGTAATATATGGAATAAATCTAGCACTCCATGATTGTATACTGTTGACTAAATCAACAAACAGCATTTTCTTGATCCAGGAAGTTCTTGTATAACACCTTAGTGCTCATGCAGCAATCCTTTCTCTCATGTCTTGCCTAACACCTTAGTGCTCCCATAGCAAACATTTTTCTCATGTGTTGCCTAACACCTTAGTGCTCCTGCAGCAAACATTTTTCTCATGTTTTGCCTAACACTTCAGTGCTCATGCAGCAAACATTTCTTTCATGTCTTGCCTAACACCTTAGTGCTCACGCAGCAAACATTTCTTTTATGCATACTAAGCAGCGTCCTGCCTCCCACATATACATTTTCTTATAGCTTTCCTAGGCCTTACAGCCAGCCGATTCTCCGAGTATCCTAGTGGCTGTTCAATCCCTGATTTTAGGGAGTATTTCAAATGCCATTACGACACTCTTTACACAATTCCCCTCAAGCCTTCTCGCTTGAGTCCCGGAATTTATTTCGATAACCAATCATCTATTAATTCTTATAATTTTTGTAAATTACAATATGTCTTGTAATAACGGTAAGTAGTTTCACTTATTTGCTTATCATTCATGATATGTAACACACATCCATCACCAAATCAGGTTTTGTGCCATACTGTAACCCATGCTATAATAAAAGGTAATCACTTACTCTTGAGCGATTTTGTTCTGCTCAGCTTCACCAATGGACTTATAAGCCACGTTCCTTTTTGTTTATCACATTGGTCGTAATTATGATAACCTCCTGAAAATGTTAGTAACTAAACCACATAATCCAATGTTAAGCCATGGTTATAAGTGTCTCGAAATATGACCAGTAAATAAGATGTATTAAGTGAATCACCACTTACTCTTGAGTGATTAACTCCGCTATTTATCCGCGTGAATACTCACTTCCATTTTTATTTGTTATATTCATAGCGAAATTGTAATGCCCCTAAAATGATTGTGGACCTTAAGGGCACCTGTCGAGTGACCCAGCCGAACAACTTCGATAAAGTGGTTTCTTGAGCCTTGATATGTCTTAAAAGATTGAGGAAAACTTGAAGATGTGAATGACGACAATAATTGATAAATGAATTAAGGAATTAAATTCTAAGTGTGGAGAGGGATAATTGATTGATTACATATTGATTAATGATTAGCCCTGATTGATCAAGTCAAAGTGCAGTAGGACAATTACAGTCCTAGCTCTGCGACTTGGGAGGACGCAACTGAGATGCGTCGTAGCTTTCCATTTTTTTTTATTCTGAACTTCGGGACGAAGTTCTAATTAAGTAGGGGTGTATGTAGTGCCCCTAGACTTGTGTAGACATTGAGGGCACCTGCTGAGTGACCCGGCTGATTGAAACATTAATTAAATAACCTTTTGACCTTATTTTTTTGAGTATGTGTATTTGAACTGTTGAGGTAAATGAATAATTGCATATGTTAAACGATTAGCTATGACTATGGAAAATTATGTTGATGGATAATGCTTAACGACTAGCTGTATGGTGATTATGTATTTGGCGATGAAATGTATATTTGATAAGAGGAATGAGCAGTTTGAATAAATCATAAATGTTTAACAATGCTAGAGTTAGAAACCAGATGATGATTGTTGAGAACAGTGCTACTAATAATTTGTTGCGAGAAGTGTGTGTAGAAACAAGTGAGACGGTTCACCAACGGACACACAAAGGAACATGGAGGGTCGTAGAGTACGGGTAAATCACACACAGGGGAAGCGACGACGATGTCAAATTCTGACAAGAATACCACGCATGAGCAGATAAGCATTGATCCGCTTGCTCAAGAGGAATGCGTGAGGGCGTACGAGGTGGGCCACGACGGAGCTGGTCACGTACGAGTTGAGGGGCGCGCAGTGAGAACGGACTCACTCCTCAGCGCCATTAGTCCCTAGATAGCATGTAGACGGAGGATGGATGGTAACGATTCCTAAAATCCCTACAAGAGTTCCCGCAAGTCAAAATGAAAAGATGTTGGCAGAAGGGCCCAACGATGCGGTACCCTGTCGAGAACGGAAAGAATGGATGCAAGGACCCAACGAGGTGGTACCATGCCAAGGAATGGAAACCATGGATGATTGGACCTGACGGAGTGGTGCCATGTCAGGGGATGAAAAAAAATTAAGGAACCAGGAGCCCAACGACGCGGCACCGTGATCCTAGTGAGTTTGATTGTTAAATTAAACTGCATAAAAACTTAGGAGAATAACTCTAGATTATTACTTAGCAAATGCATAACAATAGCTTAGACATTTGCACATGAATAGTTATTTTGTTGAGCATTTAAAATAATAGAAATTATTATTTAGGAGCAAAATAGATTAGACACCTAGCCAACTAAAAGCTAGGAGTTGATTAAAATATCTGGGGGACAAACTAGAGCAAATTTAGGGATGTAGGTACACTTCCCAGAGAAAGTGACACTTGGATGGGTGAGTGTTTTAATTAAATAAATAATTAAAAATATTTATTTATGCATGAAGCGACATGTGTCGCAGGAGATTTCCCTTTATAAGGAAGGCTTAAGGAATGGGTAAAGGGCCCATAATTTGGACGATTGTCGTAATTTTCGAATGCCTCAAAGACTTGCTGCTATCTAAGGGTTTGGCTTAGAAATCCTGGTGGGAAGGGAAGCCCAAGCTGAATTTCTGAAATACTTGTGTGAGCTCTACGACCCAAAGCTCGGGGGAGGCCATGCGACTGAAAGCATGAGCCTATGGTTGGGTGGCGAAGCTAACGGTTGCTTCGCCTATGGTTAAACGAGCTTTGCTGGAGGGATCCTACGGAAGACGCAGACAACAATGGACCAGCTGGATCGGGTTGACAGGTTAAGGTTTGCTGATTTTTGTTAAGTTATTCACTCTTTTATTTTATTTTTCCAATAACTATAATGGCTAATTTGTTTGTATGAAGTTTTTAAAGTTTCAGGTTCAGTTCAAGGGGACCCTAAAGGTGGGGTCCTACATTTGGTATCAGAGCCGGTTGAGCCTTGAGGGCACCGGACTAATTATTTAGGGGTTCGTCAGTGATTCATGGAGGACAGCGACGGAATTGGAGCTGTGAATTCCATGGGATTTCTACTACGACCGGAGCATTCCTACAGGTTTTTAATTGTTAGTTATTTCATACTCATTCTGTTTTATCTAAAAATTATGGATCTTAGATTTTCGTACGAGAATTTGAATATGTACACTGTACCATTGATATTTTATGAACAATATTTTTTATTCAACCTAGCACCGGTAAAACTACACGCCAGATCCTTGATTAAATCCAGTTCTTTAAATCTTTAATTCACTTTTGCGTCGGCAAAGTTTCACGTTCAACCTGGTCACATGAATTTCTGTCATTCTTACCTGTATAATATGTATGATTACCTATCTGTCAGGGACAAGGCCTTACACCCAGCCACAACAATCCTTCTCTGTCAAATCGCATACTATTGTAACGCAGATCCGGACATGTGCGATCAACCTTTGTAATGCCAGGTCTCGAATTTATGTAAATAGATCTTTATAAACGTCCATTATTGAAAACTCTGTCTTGAATTCGCCTTAGTATTTATTCTATGTGAACAGGTTCTCCTCTGAGTAAACTCTGCTTGGTCGGTGTGAGCGTAGGTTGCTCTATGGTTAATCACCTGGGTAGAATCACCTCTACCGTCGAATGATTTAAATTACAGAGCCAACTCATTTTAATTTCTCTGCGATTTGGTAGACCCATAATTTAAGGTTGAACATTTAAATCACAATGCCATTTCCTCTTAAAGTCTCTGTTATTTCATGCAGATCCACATCTGCGCTTACAGTGTTGAATTACAGAGGCGTTTCTTTTCAATCCTTTACGATCTGAGTGGATCCACATGTAGAAATGTTGAATCACAAATTTAATTCATTTTAAACTCTGCGATTTGGCGCAGGCTCTCTTCATCGATCTGAACATATAAGCACAGTCTAGTCCCTTTTTAATCTCTGGGATATATTGTAGTTGGCTAATTATAATCTCATTCATAAATAGCAGATTCACCATTCGGACAGGATGTCTTTCTTTTCCAGGGCCGAGTGTTTATTGTTTATTTTCAGATCTCTGCGTAGTGGGGTAGAATCTCCCTTGCAGTAGAATTATTTAATTACAGATCTACCTCCTTTGTTTTTCTATGTGATTCGGGGCAGAATCACCTAAGGTTGGAATTATTTAATTACATATCTACCTCATTCACATTCCCCGTTGAAAGGTGAACTCCAGCTTTATTCTTTAAAACCTCTGTGGTTTAGCAAGAACCAGTTATATTTTATTCATATTACTGCATCTTATTTCCAAACTCTACTCATTTAGTGCTCAAAAACCAACCTGGCGATTGGTCAAATCTATGAGATCTATATGCCTGAGTATGTTTCTTATTCCCAATTATGGCCATCGACCAAAAACGGATCTATCTCAGAATTGACAGGGTTGTGTATCTGTGTTTTAATTAACGTCCACCATCTCTGGCAGCGGGGAACGCATTCTTTTCAGCTTCCTTTTTCTTTATGAGATCAATGGATCTCGTTACCCGACGACCTGTCATTGTAACCTTACCACTGTATTTTGTTGAATGTATAGTTTCAAAATTGTTTTTAATATATATATATATATATACATATATATATTCATGCTTCGGATACGTTATTTACCTCCTCTCTCTTCCTGATGCCGAGTTGAACAATTATGGAAATGCAGAAACTATATTTATTTTGTATTTATGGTTTGATACTAATAACCCCAAATGGATCGCAGGTCGTTAGTATTTCGTACTGCACGAATCAATCCACAATGTTATATGTTTATCAATGATCTTATTTTAATTTTTATTGAACGGAATTTGAAGCCTTTGTTTCAAACCTTCTAGAACGAGAACCCTCGGATGAACGCCGAAAACCGGTTCTCCACACGTCCTAGTACTGTTTTTGGAAGTAGCAAAAACCCTAACGAAATCTCAGAGTAGAAGCCGCCGAAAAACCTGAGGATGTGAGTGTTGGATGATTACCACTTTGATCACTTTTTAATTGATACCTGCTGTGAACACTAATTACGGTCCGATGATATCGAGGTAAATCAACCCGAGGGATTGAACCTTGACACAGTCGACATCTCCATCATTTATGGTGTTTGACAATTTTGGCATCGGAAACGCTAAGCTCACAACAGTTCAGGTCATGGTGTATTAAATATTGTACCTATTAGGAGGCATTCTACTTAAACTACGCTTAGTTGTGTTTCGGCTGAAACTTAGCGTAGAAGATCCCCGCCAAATTGACATTCACTCACCCGTCAGTCGAATTCCTTCCAAGTACATTAAACCTTAAATGGAAAAACGTACTCCTGTTTTAATTTAATCTTGCCCAGCTAATTACATGAGAGTTTAATTTTCAGTTTGATATAATTCGTTTTCACGAAATAGGGAAGTTTTGATTGATGTGTTCTAATTCTATTCCTGACTGCGTAGATCCATAATCACAGTAATGTTTGGTAGTTTGAGTGTGGTATTGATGTTATATCATATGCTTTTACATGCATTCTGATCGCTTCCTTAAGAGAACAGCACCCCGGGATGGATAGATCGTAGATCATAAATTGCAGTAATTTTTGATAGTTTGAGTGTTGTTTTTTTTCTTTTCTTTCTTCTTTCTTTTTCTTAGTAATGGCCGCCAAGAGCCTGTATGTTTGTGGTAGGTTGTATAGATTTGCATACAATAGTGCAGCTGAAAATGCATTGGCGAATCCGCCTACAACAAGTTTATAAGAGAATATAAGTTGCGTGTTGATCTTTGTTTTATATGGAAATGCCGCTTTTAATGAACCAAGATTTCCTGTATGCTAAATGGAAAACAATTGAAACCATAGATCTAAGCGTTGAAGGTGGGTTATTGATTTTTTATTTTATTTTATGATTGTTGTATGTCCAGATCTCGCTGAGTATGCTGAATGTAAACCATTGAAAACGTATTTTATTTTATGATTGTTGTATGTCGAGATCTCGCTGAGTATGCTGAATGTAAACCATTGAAAACGTGGATCTCTGTATCAGGTTCGCTGTTTTGATATCGAAAGCGTGGTCAGGTTTTTGCTGTTGATTATTGTTGTAGATTCTGATCTCGGTTAGTATGCCGAGTTGAAATCATTTAAAATCGTGGATTCCTGTTCAGAATCTCTGCTATTTTTTTTGGAAATCGTGAATGCATTTCGTCTGCTTGGATAAAACCCTAGTTGTCCTGTATGCCGTAGGGAAACTGAAAATTTTCTGTTTATATAATTTTAGCATAGATCTGTGTTCCCAAAGATCTGGTGGTTATGTTGAAAGCCTGTTATTTTTTTATTTTTTTTCTTGGAACAACACGCTAGCTCGGCTGTATGCTGAATGAGAGTCGTCATCCTCTGTCTTGTATGCCAAATTTGAATGGTAGCTTCCTGTTCATAAAGATTTTTGATATATTGGCAATCGCCTTATAGTCTGGCCGCTTATTTCTTGGACAATTGGTAGACGTAGATCTCTGAAGGTTTTATGTTATAGTCTTTATATTGTTTACATTGTGGATATCCTCCCCTTTGTGTAGGTAATTATACCTTTGCCGGCTTTGTTTATTAATTTATTTAGCCAGTTCCATGAGGATTGGATGTCTTGCTTTTCTTAATTATTTAGCCAATCCCATGAGGAAAGGATCTGGAGCTTAGAGATCCATGTATTTTTTGAGGACTGCATAGAAGCTATAGGTATAAATATACATATGACCTTTGCATTTAAAAATGATGATTAGCGCGGAAGCCAATATATATATATAAATATTACAGGAATAGATCTCTGTATTTAAAATAATTATTATTATTTAAAATAATTATTATTATTTAAAATAATAATTATTGGTGTGGAAGTATAGTACAGAAAATCGTTCTCCGAGATTATGTCGATGTTAACGCCAGTAAAGTGAGATATTGACTATTAGTTAGTTACAAAATGATAGTTATACACTTACACCATTGTAACATTAGTTATTAATAAGATATTGGTGAATGTTTATGATGACGAACTTAGTTATGAAGTGACAGTAGTATTTATTTATATTATTGTATTAATAATGGGTAAGAAGTTAAAGTTAGAAGCAAGTAATATGGTATTTACTTTAGTCGAGAAATGAAGCTTAGAGAAGCATGGTTGCTTCATTTATGGGTTAGAAGTGAAGAGGAGGCTCTCTTAGTTTAATTTTATATTTTATGTTATATTGACTTAAGTTTAGGTGAAAGGATAATGCAGTATCAAGTTACATAAGTTTTATTATATTTCATATTCCATATGGTGGTGTCACGAAATGAAGGAAATGAATGTTATGTAGCACTTTAGAGATAACCTTAAATGTATGATTATGTTATACTATCTTTAAGAGATGATTCATTAGTATTTATAGAAATTTATAATGGTATTTTTGTTATAGGGAAAATATAAATATATATTTTATCAATTAAATATTCATGTTTGAATTATGAAGATAGAGAGACTAGGATTAAGTTTGATTATAAAATTATAATTGTACTTTGAGTTATGGAAACGGAGAACACAAACTATTTTATAAAAAAGAATAAAAATAAAATAAAATAAAAACAAAATTCTCCAAAGACAAGTCTCTATGTATAAGTTTTTATTTATATGTTGGATTGGGAGAATCGGGATAGGAGATTAATGTCCCTAGTTTGGATTAACGATTTGATTTTAAATGTATATAAATTTAGACATAATTGTTAAGTAAGAAGATAGTTGTAGTAGGATATGTTGAGTTTCTTTATCAAGAAATAATGTAATTCTAGTGAATAACATGCAATTAATGCTCTCTTGGAAAATAGAGAAAGAATTTTACTATGAATATATATGCAATGGTTGATTGAAAGAGTTACATATATATAGTACATTTCGTGAAATATGCATACCCTATACAAGGAATTAATATGAAGAGATACAATTTTAGAGGGAATGGTAGTTAAGTATTGGATACGGTAACTTAATGGAGAATGCAAAAGAAAAAAAAAATAACTACTTCTTTTAAACTTGATGCAAAATGCATATACTTGTCGAGACTTTGATAGATGGTCACAAGGATAAAACGAACTCAGAATTTGGAAAATGAGGTATTGACATGACGATGAGATATTATGAAAACGAGCGCAGTGATTCTATATCATGATGATGTTCTTAACGAAAACGAAAAGCAACGAACTTGACTTGGCCATGACATGATAATGGAGAGATGTAACCTGGAAAAACTCTTGAAACAGTCAAATATGGACTATTTTAGTAAAGCAAAGTATGGATACGATTGAAATGAAAAGTAGAATACAATAATGCTAACCAATTGACATGGTCAAACCTCGACGGATAGAAGATTAGCCCTCAAGATGGAACTCGATGAAGTTAAGGAAACGAACATGTTGCGACTTGAAGAGTCCACCGGAGTGGTCCTATGACAACATAAATGAGGAAAAGAGGTAAGGATGTGATAAGCTCGTTGATCCGAATATGATGTTATTGAAGAAATGACTAAGAGTAAACTTTTTATATGTTTGACTACATCACTAAATTTCGACGACTCGAATCCTATTGAGAACCAACAGTATTAAAAACATTAGGGGTTTTTGGAAGTAACCTTATGGAAATTGGTTTTGAATTATTTGAGGGTCTCTCTCTCTTGATTTGTTAAAAACGTGACCATGTCTTACCCATCCTCGATTGACAGAATATGTTATGATGTTTACCTTCTCGTCTTGGAGGGAAGGATGACCAAATATATTTGGAGTCTTTCTTGATGGTGATTTACTAACTAATGGGTGGATATTGATGTTGTATAGCTTGTAATTAAGTTTGGATATCGTAGACCTTCGCAGATCTAGGTTGGTATTGACAATTATGAAGGAATTATTGGATTTACAATACGCTTGTTATGATTGAGTTCATAAGGATGTATTGGAACCATGTTAGATGAAAAAGAAAACTTATGATTAGAGTCACTAGTGCTTAAAGCCTTGATTGTTGGAGAAACATAGAAGAGAATGACAAGAATATGAGAATAGGAAATTAAAAGTTAGGCCTAGTGTCATAACTACGAGAACAAAAATTTAAACTTCGAGACGAAGTTCTATATAAGAGGAGGTGTATGTAATGCCCCTAAAATGATTGTGGACCTTAAGGGCACCTGTCGAGTGACCCAGCCGAACAACTTCGATAAAGTGGTTTCTTGAGCCTTGATATGTCTTAAAAGATTGAGGAAAACTTGAAGATGTGAATGACGACAATAATTGATAAATGAATTAAGGAATTAAATTCTAAGTGTGGAGAGGGATAATTGATTGATTACATATTGATTAATGATTAGCCCTGATTGATCAAGTCAAAGTGCAGTAGGACAATTACAGTCCTAGCTCTGCGACTTGGGAGGACGCAACTGAGATGCGTCGTAGCTTTCCATTTTTTTTTATTCTGAACTTCGGGACGAAGTTCTAATTAAGTAGGGGTGTATGTAGTGCCCCTAGACTTGTGTAGACATTGAGGGCACCTGCTGAGTGACCCGGCTGATTGAAACATTAATTAAATAACCTTTTGACCTTATTTTTTTGAGTATGTGTATTTGAACTGTTGAGGTAAATGAATAATTGCATATGTTAAACGATTAGCTATGACTATGGAAAATTATGTTGATGGATAATGCTTAACGACTAGCTGTATGGTGATTATGTATTTGGCGATGAAATGTATATTTGATAAGAGGAATGAGCAGTTTGAATAAATCATAAATGTTTAACAATGCTAGAGTTAGAAACCAGATGATGATTGTTGAGAATAGTGCTACTAATAATTTGTTGCGAGAAGTGTGTGTAGAAACAAGTGAGACGGTTCACCAACGGACACACAAAGGAACATGGAGGGTCGTAGAGTACGGGTAAATCACACACAGGGGAAGCGACGACGATGTCAAATTCTGACAAGAATACCACGCATGAGCAGATAAGCATTGATCCGCTTGCTCAAGAGGAATGCGTGAGGGCGTACGAGGTGGGCCACGACGGAGCTGGTCACGTACGAGTTGAGGGGCGCGCAGTGAGAACGGACTCACTCCTCAGCGCCATTAGTCCCTAGATAGCATGTAGACGGAGGATGGATGGTAACGATTCCTAAAATCCCTACAAGAGTTCCCGCAAGTCAAAATGAAAAGATGTTGGCAGAAGGGCCCAACGATGCGGTACCCTGTCGAGAACGGAAAGAATGGACGCAAGGACCCAACGAGGTGGTACCATGCCAAGGAATGGAAACCATGGATGATTGGACCTGACGGAGTGGTGCCATGTCAGGGGATGAAAAAAAATTAAGGAACCAGGAGCCCAACGACGCGGCACCGTGATCCTAGTGAGTTTGATTGTTAAATTAAACTGCATAAAAACTTAGGAGAATAACTCTAGATTATTACTTAGCAAATGCATAACAATAGCTTAGACATTTGCACATGAATAGTTATTTTGTTGAGCATTTAAAATAATAGAAATTATTATTTAGGAGCAAAATAGATTAGACACCTAGCCAACTAAAAGCTAGGAGTTGATTAAAATATCTGGGGGACAAACTAGAGCAAATTTAGGGATGTAGGTACACTTCCCAGAGAAAGTGACACTTGGATGGGTGAGTGTTTTAATTAAATAAATAATTAAAAATATTTATTTATGCATGAAGCGACATGTGTCGCAGGAGATTTCCCTTTATAAGGAAGGCTTAAGGAATGGGTAAAGGGCCCATAATTTGGACGATTGTCGTAATTTTCGAATGCCTCAAAGACTTGCTGCTATCTAAGGGTTTGGCTTAGAAATCCTGGTGGGAAGGGAAGCCCAAGCTGAATTTCTGAAATACTTGTGTGAGCTCTACGACCCAAAGCTCGGGGGAGGCCATGCGACTGAAAGCATGAGCCTATGGTTGGGTGGCGAAGCTAACGGTTGCTTCGCCTATGGTTAAACGAGCTTTGCTGGAGGGATCCTACGGAAGACGCAGACAACAATGGACCAGCTGGATCGGGTTGACAGGTTAAGGTTTGCTGATTTTTGTTAAGTTATTCACTCTTTTATTTTATTTTTCCAATAACTATAATGGCTAATTTGTTTGTATGAAGTTTTTAAAGTTTCAGGTTCAGTTCAAGGGGACCCTAAAGGTGGGGTCCTACAGAAATCCTGCATTGTTAATTCATAACCACTATACAACATTTATTTATAGGAATTTTAATAGCACTAACACGTCTTCCACTTGTCTATTCCTTATCGACTCCTACTAAGAAATAAAAAATAAAGAAAAATCATTCGAGTTTTACTCAAATGCTCATGAGTGATAAGCTAGATATGTATGGACTGAAGTTGTGATTTCTACTTATAGTATCATCAGTAAAATAATATATTTTAACCACCCAACATTTATAACTTGCGTCGAGGTCTTGTTGACAAGGCGACATATACCTGCATAATATATTACGTTCTTCCACAAGTTCAACCGAGTCTTTGACCATCTGTCATAATAACATAACCAATTATTGTAAGGAGGTTTTTCTTCTATGTATAAAAATAAGAAAGTCATCCTTCATACTATAATCTCCACATAAACATTATTTCCATACTAAGCATAATCAACTCAATTAATAGGACTACATTCTTCTTTATTATGGGCATTACGATCACTTCACCTCAATCCTTTTCCTTCACGGTATTAAGTACCCATTTTTCTTGCATATGTCAACATCATGTGAGTAACAATAAATCGTCTACAGATATACTTGCATATATTTTTCTAAGGATAATCACATACCTTTATGGGGGGAAACTGCATATCGCTTTATCGTATGGCCCTCATATGCCAAGGTGTACTTTTAACTTGCATTAATACACATTAGTAATCCCCTCCATATCATAAAATTTATATATCAAAACGAGACAGATTATCAAGATATCCATGGATATAACATAAAGCTTTGATCACATAAAGGTATAATCCTTCTGTCAACCACTCCCAGTATCCTAACATTCCAAGTAAGGATCCCTGAAGATGGAATATACAAAGATGAAATCATAACACTTAGCCAATAAGGAGAATTTCAGGAGTTACTCCTTAGTACCATTTATGCATTTTTCTAATATAATAAGGATTATCTCAATCCTACAATCTTATGTACATAATTAATACAATCATTTCAGCTTAAGTGCGAGAAATCAATAACCAAGTAATTCATGGCAAATTTATAGTCCTTCATATAATGACCTAAATGCACCTTACTCATTTCATAATCCACATACTATATCAACTTTTCTAATCATAATACACAATTAGAGCAATCAAGTACTTATGATGACTGTTGTTTTTTGACTTGACTCATATAAGTACTAAAACCTTACTCGTGGCATCAATCGACTGGGTAGGAGTATACATCTTTCATAGGGTGAATGATCCTAATTACGCTTATACAGCCCTCATAAACTTATGAACATTCAAGGCTCCTATATTACTATCGTTATGATCAATATACATGAAAATATTAACAAGATCACTAAGATAAAAATAGGAACATAGTCCAATTAATATAATCATTTTCAAAGGATACTTTCTGGTCATCCAATGGAATTGCATGAGGAGATACTCATCCTCTAGTATTTATCAATACAGGATCATTTAGATACGAAGTTAAACATATAAACTGCTCATTCATCGACAATGCTTTTCCTTTAGAATGCTTCAACAAGTGGAGTATACTTACTTGCGATTTTAAAGTCATCTTGTCGATTACCTTCTGCTGATTCTTTAGAACATAAATCCTTTGTTTGCGTCTTATCGATGGAGTTCACTTGACCAGCTTATATTATTTCTTCAGCTGGGCCCAACTAAGCCCGAGTGTTTGCAACCTGTGCTTTGGCGGAAGAAACTTGAAGTCGAGCTCGGAGATTCATCCTCCCCTCCTCCGATACAATCCATGCATCCAAAATGAAACGAAAATCATTGATTAGTAAACTTAAACCTTCATACTCACTTATCGCCTGTTGAGCTCATTAGGCCCTAGTGTTGTAACCTAATGCTCTGATACCATATGTAACATCTCCATAAATTTTAAGTAGTAATCTTGAGGAGTTTAGTAAAGTTCAAAAAGTTCTTTTCGCATTCCAAACATCAGCTGTTAATTTCTTATTCTTTAAATGCAGACATTTAACCTGAACAAGATTAGCATACAAGGAATCTTCATGACATTAATCCATGACCATTATAATTCAGGAGATACATCCTGACACAATAAAACACATGCACTAGAAGAAGACATAGAAGTAAATGACATAACATCTCCATTGAATAAAACAATAATACCAAATGAACACACATAAGATCGAGACAAAACAATAATACCAAATGAACACACATAAGATCGAGACAATGATATAGGTGGTTCACCCCGACTGGGCTACGTCCACAAGGCAGGTCATATTTTCTTTCTATTATTTCAGAGGAGAATTACATCCAACAACACATATGTTGCAATAATTTCTTTCCATGGGCTTGCAGTCTCTCTTATCGAGAGCATCGATGTGAATATCCTTCCAAAGCACCTTAAACTAAACAAGTCGTATAACGACTTCTCATTAATCATAATAGTGCAGAATACTACTATATACTTGTAATTCTATTGTCTAATAATACGATTGCTTCCCCAACTACCACATATTAATTTATGACAATCTTTTACCACAGATTCTTAGCATAGTTATTAGCTTCAACTACCCAACGACCAATAAAACCCCTGGGAATTAATCCCACCAAACCTGCATGCAGGAAATACTGATTTATATCATACCGAAAGCCAATGTACTTCAACCAACAACGAGTTAAAATAATCTAAAATATAATACGCTTTGATCAACGGAAATGATCAGTATACAATACTCAAAGGTTGATCTTAAGCAAGGAGTTTCGTAATAATAAATGACTCCATTAAGTTATACAGGATGCGATTTGAATTGAACACTAGATCTATATAGAGATAGCTCGGTTCAAGACAACCTGCTCATCCAGGGTTCACATTCTTCAATGCCAAGGAGAGCGCAGAGATCCAACATGGACCATCGATGGCAGTCATAAAGAAAACAACAAACTACAACTAGAGATCCCATTTTATAGTTAAAGAAAGAACAACCACTCCGGGTTCAAGCTTCGACAATAAAAGCAAATTGAAAAATCATTATATAAATAATGAAAGGAGGTCACGCCAAACTCGGCCCTATCTATAAATATGTAAGCATATAAAAATACAGGACAAACCGAATCATCATTTTCAGGCGATCAATATATAAACAACTAATTGCAGGGCAAACCCGATCTTTACATTTATAGGCAGAAATATATATAACCATATAAAACTGGAGATTTAACCGGATCCATCGTTTCAGCATCAAATCAAGTATCAACGACTTCATTTCACCCAATTCGTAGGCAGCAAATCAACAATTCGTTTTATCCCAAATTTGCAGGCATATTATATGTGTTTATATAAAAACTACAGAATGTAAATAGACAACGTATATATATCTAAATCCACGGGTCTGATTCTCAGGGTCGTTTCCCTATCTTTCTCTTATCTTATGAAGACGTTTAAACTATGCAGTAAAGGCCAGCACGCTCATCTCATTCTATTGCAGAGATGAAGATAAAAAAAAGAATACGGCTCAAGAAGGAATATATACTTGTAGTCTTAACAGATAAGGGATACGATGTTTTTCCCTTTCCCAAAATAAACTATTGAATAAAAGGGCTAGCACGCCCAGCTCATTTTGTTGCAAAGATGAATCTCAAGAAGGAAAACAACTCGCCATCAAGACACGGTCGAGAAAACATTTAGCAGGGTTCGCCTTTTGCAATTAAAACTAAATCTATGTGCAGAGATCACCAATCTCTATTTCTCTATTAAAATACAAGCAGGAAGGTGCATCAATGGAGCGTATAGTTCAGAAAATTAATATTCCAGGCATAAAATGAATGCTTATATCCAACGCAGAGGTAACTCTATCAAACTAAGGTGGAAAACAAGTGCATGATTCTGAATTTAATATGCGAGGAAGAAAACGAATGCATCTATCCGACGCAGAGATTATTTTGTTAACCCCTTTTATAAAAATGCCTAATCCCGGAATTAATACGCAGATTTTAACTAAGATATAGTGACCCTTTATCGAAATAAAACTCTACAGTTAATCAATACAGAAATCACTTATCTGAGCATGCCTTATGTTGAGTATTGAATCCATCGAAGTTGCTTTCTACTATCTCCGTTGCAGATTTTTCTGCTAAACTCAGCTTGTATATCGCAGAGATGATTAGATCTCGTCGCCGATATTCTCTCTATCTCCAATGCAAAGCTTTTCTACTAAATTCTGTTGCATAGGTTTTTCTGCTCAATTCTATTGCAGAGCTTTTCCCCACAATTTCCCAAACAGAGTATGGCCTGCGCCTCCCTATCCGCGACTTCCCCCCAAAAACCAACTCTCCCCCTCCTTAAGAAGCATAGTAACCGTCGACATCGAAGTTACCGCCCTCCACGATCGAGCACTTGGCTAGCAGTATGGAGACAGGTGTCGGCTTCCTTGGAAAAAGGCGTTCCATTAAAGGGACAAACTCCTTCGATAAAGGCAGATCCATAACAACTTTAAAAATTTGTTTGAGTATTAAGGCTCCAGTCAATCCAGGGTAGATCCGGTGCTCATGACGAGTGTCCATAGCTTAATAATTAAGTTTACAAGGAGCGATATTCCTATATTTTAAATCTTTTCTTATACTTAACTATCAACTAGGAGTACCCTACTTACTAGTGGTTCTACTCACATAAAGGACTTTTGCTGCCAACTCGATTTGTATTAGGTGCACTATGTTTTCTTATTACTCAAGTGAGATAAGTCTCACTATACTACACTTCTTTTAATACTCATGAATATATATATATATATATATATATATATATATATATATATATATATATATATGTTCACTCCTTCCAATGAACCAATTTCCTGTCTATTGTTTATCATTATATATGTATTTAACATATATATAATACAATACAATTATTCATATATGTATTATTCCACCACCCTTTTTATTTTATAAAAGACGGTAACACCTGAATAGTCTTAATAATGATTAGCTGAAGCTAGCAAATAAGGGTATTATCATCTCCTTGGGATTAACCCTAGTTTCTTAGGATGTTTACCTAAAACCTTTTAAAACATTATATAACTCAAAATATCAATGTGTAAGTTAATCCACTTCCTCTTTTCCTATACACATAGGGGTGTTTATGTGTGTATTAAATGGCTAATACCCTATAGGCAATTTCCACCTATAAATACATACAATGCTTTTACCCTCAAACTATTTAAACCAGTCGTACTAGTTTGCCACAAGTAGTAAGCAGAATTTCGTTCTAGTCGATTGTATTTTAACACTTAGTTTTTATTTTACCATTCTATTCATAAGTGTCGTAACTTAGAAGGATACCCGTCGTAACTATACATTCTAGCCATTGGGTTCTCCCTTGGTGGATTCGTTTTAGTTGCGCCATCCTCAGTTTACATTATACATTCATAAATCTAATAAGGATACAAGGAGGGATATTACAAGGACTCTCCTTGAAAGGGGGAGTAGTGTGGTCTCTAATGATGAGATTGCCTCATCGACATCAAGGTCGATGATGTGGATACATGTTTTAGATACTTAGACTTAGGAATCTTATACTTAGATTACTTATTTTCTCTCACTTACTTTTGCTTCACTGATGTATTAATGAGGATACATAGTTTATTGATATTTTATTGTTGTATCATTAAGGATACATGTCTTACTAATGTATTGATGAGGATACATGTTTTATTGATGTATTGACAAGAATACATGTTTTAATGATATCTGTATTGATAAGGATATAGATGGGGATTGTATCATCCCTGGACTTTGGTCCCTTTAGTTGATCCGTAGACGTATGGTCTCCGAGAATGAAGTCCTTAATGGACAGATGGGGATTGTATCATCACTGGACTTTGGTCCCTTGAATTGATCCGTAGACGCATGGTCTCCGAGAATGAAGTCCTTCATGGACAGATGGGGATTGTATCATCCCTGGACTTTGGTCCCTTGCATTGATCCATAGACGTATGGTCTCCAAGAATGAAGTCCTTAATGGACAGATGGGGATTGTATCATCCCTGGACTTTGGTCCCTTGAATTGATCCGTAGATGTATGGTCTCCGAAAATGAAGTCCTTAATGGACAGATAGGGATTGTATCATCCCCGGACCTTGGTCCCTGAATTGATCCATAGACGTATGGTCTTCGAGAATAAAGTCCTTAGTGGACAGATGGGGATTGTGTGAAATACCCACTTAAACAAGTTAGAATTTTTCGAGAAAATTAAAATTTTCAATCCTTTAACAATCTACACAATAAAATTATTTGGGGGTTAGGACGGGTACGCCATCCTTGATCCGTCATGAGTATTGAAGTGAACACTTGTAATGTGTCCCCTAGCTAAACCACCTTGGAATTTCGAACAAACTCAAACCTTATTAGTTATTCATCATCCTTAACAGAAACATGAGATGATGAAAACATCAACTATCTTATTTGTGAGGACTCACTGCATAAATTTACTTTGAGTACCTCCATGATTATTTTACTCATGCCTGATACATAACTATGCATAAAACATTAATTACATCTACAGTGATTTTAGGTGATCAACAACAAATCCCCTTATCAAAACTTACACCTACACATTGACATAAAAATAGTCCTTTATAGTGATCAATTAAAGCACATAAGCTGCACATAAAAGTACATAAACAACGACACATGAGATATCACATAAAAATACATAAACAACGACACATGAGATATCACATAAAAAAAAACACATAAGAAGGCGAGGCAATTACACGTGGTTCACCCAACTCTGGGCTACGTCCACCAAGGCTGTCTTCTTTATTATTTACCAACCTCGAGGGTTTACAATCCAGCAACAATGGATATAATACAAAATCTCCATTTTCTCTTTTCTCAATCTCCAAGAGATGTACTTCCATATATTTAAATATCAGCATCAGTCAACTTACAGGGAATCATATTTCTGCATTAATAGCTTCAGACTTAGATAATCTGTTTAACATATTCAGGTTGGCCCTTTAGTCGAAACCGAGTATACAATACTGCTAATAATGAAGAAACACAATGGGGATCAGTGGCCGACCCTTACCAAGTGAAGTTGCAGTAATACAACTATTGTCAGAAGTTCTTAGGTTGGTTATCCCACCTGCATTCCTCACTAACAGATCGTATGCACACCTTATACTCAGATTTCAGTTCTGGAGTATATTACATATCAATTATACAGAGATAACAACCACGATTCAATCAGAGATCTACATACGGAGATAACACCCACGACTAAGTCTTAGCAAAAAAAATCAGAGATCTATTCTTGAATCACCACAGCCTCAAAATATGGGGATTATTTTGTAAAAAGGCAACCAATGATCAACCAAATTTGTAGTAGCATGAGGATTATAAACAAAAGTTGTTTAACTAATCCACACTAATTTTTCCGCAGTGATTAAAATATGAAAACCAGGTTTTTAACCTAGATGGTCCTATCTATCAAGAGAATCAACATGCAGTTAACGAGAACATTAACCCGAGATAACCCCAACCTTTTCTTTAAGGGATCAAACGAAAACTTACCACGTTTTTCAGCAATAAGATCAAAAATGCCCCAACGCATTCATCACACAGGAAAAATCCTAGTAAATGAGATTTCAGAAAGTATCGAAAACTTCTCAACGCATTACAACAGGGATTTAAGACTCCCGAATGCCATACGCATTCGGCAAATAGAAAGATCTAACCAAAAAGGGATTTCCAGAAGTAAAATGCTTCCAACCACTGGTATTAAAATTATGCATGCAAACTAGAAAGTAAAACGCTTCCTCCACCGAGCTGATATTGTGCAATAACATCCAGATCGGGTAGCAAGCTAGCTAACTTCATTCTATTAGGGTAAAACACAGATCGATAATCACCACACATCCATTCCGAATTGATTGTACCAGGAAGAGATAAAACACTAAACAGAGTTTTCTTCCCATATATCTAAAATCCAGACAGAGATCAACCTCTATCGTAGAGTTTCCTCTAGTGCAAAATATTTCCAGGCCGAGATCAAAAAGACTAACGCAGCGTTTTCTTTAACTAGGTAGCTACGTCTTGGAGATCACAAAAAGGGGTAGCAATCTACTTGGAAAATATCATAATTACAATCAACGATCTAAATTTAACAATTAACATTACGCCTAGATCTGTACTCACCTCCAACGAGAAAGAACAGATGTGGGACGGCTCTCCTGATAGTTGTTGTCCCCACTCCTTCCCATAACCATGCTATTGCCATCAGTGAATCTCTAACAAGAAATTACAGGCACGAACCTAACTCAGCACTACGGCTCATGGTCTTCCAATCCCCCCATTCACCAGCCGAGACTTTTTTCCCCCCCTTTTACTATGAGGATCACTCCTTAATATAAACAAACGCATCCAGCTAACAACAATTGAACCAATGACAGATGGCAGTAAAATCCAGTTAATCGAAACTTAATCAAGCTACAAATGGCAATTAGGTAATCTGTGTTAAATTCCCTCTAGAGAACAAACTCCTGGAAATCTCCGATGAGATCCTTAAATCGAGGGAGTGTGTCTCCTTTCCGGGTTTCCACCCTCATTCCAAGGAGAAAATATCTCTTCTCTACAACATGTACGTTAATTGCCAGGCAGCGTATAAGTGAACCCCTTTTCCCCAAGTGCTTGTTGCACTTCTTTGAGGTTTTTACTTTGATTAAAAAGAAAACATTCGAATGAGAAAGCTATTCTCATTGTCTTTTGGCAATTCCCCTTGCGAATGTTTCCCTAGAATACTTATCTACGCTTCTTAATACATTCATATATAAATACAAGCATCCCCTATGAATTTATAATATAATCTTCTCAAACTTTTCTTTTCTTTAAGAACCATTTAGGCCTTCTTGATCAATTTCAAGATATAAATACATAGCTTGATCCCTTAACTTATTCAGTAGTCGATATCTTCATACCATTTGTATGTATCTTGTTATATTTCGTGTATGTTTAGGTTTGTATAATTTTGTTCATTAGCTTTAACCTTTACAAAGGGGTATCTACTATATATATATATAGATAACTAGGTAATTTATCATTACACACCCACACCCACACACACATATTCATATTGTACAATACTACTTATTGTATAATATGTTTCATTAAGATACCCTAAGAGGTACAATCTTCCTTACACCCTCTTTTTAGTTTATCATCCTTTTATAATACTTACTTGGGATTAATTGTCGGTTTAGGGATCTCTTAAGGATATAGGGATTCGGTTTAGGGATCTCTTAAGGATCTAGGGATTTTAGTAATAGTTGACATAGTGCTAACTATTAGGTCTTAGGAGACCATAGATGTCTTTCGACGATTAAAACATGTCTTTGGTATCCTTCTCTAGGGTAAACTTTAGAATTCCTAAGTGAACCTTAGTAAATATCCATGTTCGCTCAAGTGTCCGCGGCACTAAGAGGACATCAACTCGTGGTTTACCTACGGTTATAATTCTCCCCTAGTGGACTCAAATCTCCTTTCGTTTTGTGGCGTCGCCACTTTTAGTCTCCTGATTCCAAAATAATACTTACAACTTAGGAAAAAGAAAAAAATAATTCTTTCAAGGTCGACTGATGGGGCCTTGGCCTTGAGCTCCTCATCAGGGCCATTTACACAGTTATAATTACATTTACAATTCAAAATAGGGATACAAGGAGGAATATTACATCCTCCTCCCCTTTAAAAATAACACCGTCCTCGGTGTTCACACTTTTTAGCAGTTCGCTTGTTTCGTCATCTCTATTTTGGCCCTTCCTGGCCTTTCAAGAATTTCTCGCAAGTCGTTATGGATCACACCTGAGTTTTCGGCTACAAAACCGGGTTTCAAGGAAGACGAAAATAATAATAATAAAAACTTTATCATCAACTTCATAATCAAACTCAGAAGCATAAATCATGAGTCCTTTACTGTACATATCACTTGCAATATATGGGATAAATCTAGCGCTCCATGATTCTATACTGTTGACTAAACCAACAAACAACATTCACTTGATCCAGGAAATTCTTGCCTAACACCTTAGTGCTCACGCAGCAATCCTTTCTCTCATGTCTTGCCTAACACCTTAGTGCTCACACAGCAAACATTTCATTCATGTCTTGCCTAACACCTTAGTGCTCACACAGCAAACATCCCATTCATGTCGTGCCTAACACTTTATTGCTCACGCAGCAAACATTTCATTCATGTCTTGCCTAACACCTTAGTGCTCACGCAGCAAACATTTCTTTCATGTATATTAAGCAGCGTCCTGCCTCCCACATATACATTTTCTTATAGCTTGCCTAGGTCTTACAGCCAGCCGATTCTCCGAGAATCCTAGTGGCTGTTCGATCCCTGATTTTAGGGAGTATTTCAATGCCATTACCACACTCTTTACACAATTCCCCTCAAGCCTTCTCGCTTGAGTCCCGGAATTTATTTTCCCCAAGCCGCCTTGCTTGAGTCTAAAAAGATCTCTTTCAATTAAATCAATTTATTTCGTCACATTACATTTTGTACCCATACGATTACTCTGACCAATCTGGGTCAAGTTTCCTGATTAAAAATATATTAAAATTTAAAAGAATCTGTAACAGTTATGATGTGGATCTTAAATCCTCACCCCCTTTATTTTACCATGCATAATATTTATGCTCTTGTATTTTCACAAGCTTCGCAGAAATTTCACCATCTGCCAAATTCCACTTGTTAGTATCACTTTATATACGAAATCAAATATTGTAAGAAGATCCCTTCCTTAAACAGAAAATCATCTTTCTTAATAAACTATCCATAAGTAATCATCTAAGATGTTATTTCCTACTCCACATAGCTAGATTATAGATTACATAATACTTTGAACATGATATAACATTCTTTCTATGATGATCCATGGACATTATGATCATTTAACCTCGAATGCTAGCTTTCACCATTTCAACACAATTCCTATTTTTAGTTATAAAACCCCTTTTGTATACCCTAACATCATATAGAGACAACCAATTGTCTAAAACAAACTTACATACCTTATACAGATAACCATGTACCTTTGTAAAGGCGACCGCATAGCTCACCTTCATCTGCCGAGGTTC
Source organism: Larix kaempferi (assembly GCA_027924585.1). Taxonomy (NCBI): domain Eukaryota; kingdom Viridiplantae; phylum Streptophyta; class Pinopsida; order Pinales; family Pinaceae; genus Larix; species Larix kaempferi. The sequence continues at coordinate 162,297 of BSBM01002149.1, read as the reverse complement.
CATTTTACTTGTATCATCACGCATTAGTATTATACATGAATCGATATATATATTTATATTCCACATTTACCCATTGATGGGTGTCAGGCAGTGATGTTTGGGAAAATAACATTTGCTCGATCACAAGATTCAAAGTGTTAGTCGTATAAAGGTAATTAAATCATAAGAACAATCATACAATTAACATCTGTTCAAATATCATTTTTACTTGTTTCATAAAAGCTTATACCTCGATTACTGTCTCCAAGATCACTTCCGATCTACCCTGCAAATTCCATGTCGTCAATGTTTTCCTTAACACATAATAAATAAAAACAGTCATTCCTTGTGGCAACATAAGGACGTCAGAAGATTACAGCATCCTACTAAACCGTATTTATTTCATATTGGTTCTAAGTTTTCCAATAATCTATCCCTTAACAGAATAATCACTTTGAGAAAACATATAGTTGTACATGGATAACAAGTCGTCATAAATATTGAACAAATAAAAGTATAACTATTACTCATTGTTTTCCCACGTCTATCTTAGTAGAAATTACTGAAATAAGAGGTATATATGAATACTCATGCATTTTCATCATATGTATTATCTGATTAATATTCACATGTATATATATATATATATTTTAAAGTATTTATAACCATTTTCCTTTTGTTGCACTTATATGTAAGGGTACGAGCATGCTTCAATGTCACAAAAATCGTATTATAATTACTTATCCTGTACAATTACATACTAGAATGAAATTGATTAGCAAGGAGACTATTAACAATTTTTCTCCTTTGTAATCTCACAATCTCCTAGTCATAGAAAATTTCACACCAATTAAAGTTAATTTCTTTGTTTTAAAAGAAACTAGTCATCTTAGTCTATACTTCTTATGGAATATTAATCTAGCATATGTAACTCACTTCTAGTTGATACCTCAGTATAAGATTTGTTATTAAAAGAAAAACAACATCTTAACATCACATAATTATGCTTCCCTCATAACTAGAAATATATTAAATTCACAATGGCTCCTCCTGCAGTATGCACCTTTACAGATTTTTCTACTAAGGTCAACAACATTATAAATTTATAAACTTTAAGATAACTCATATGTAAATGGAACTTGATCATTTCTTACGTAGTTCAAAACCCAAGACTGACCCAAACTATCAAATCTTTGATGGTCCTTTTAACATATAGACTCACTTTTGATCTGAACTTAATGGATCTCTTAACAGATCTAAGTTGCTTACCTTTCCCATCTAAATTTCATATTTGGAAATCTAGGCTATTGGTCAATCAAGTTTACTTAGTCATCTAAGGTCAACCAAATTAGGAGACTTCCTTAGCCTATAACTTCACTTTGAAGTAGTTAGGATAGCTTCCAATACGTGCTTTTACCCTACTTACAAGTACCCATTTCATAAGGACTTAACTCCCATAGTCCAAAAAAAAAATTTTAAAGTAAATTTTTGACCTTATAGAGTATGAAATACATTGTAGAGTATGACGAGATATTCATCGTTTAGTATTTTATCAATAGAAGATCATTCAATTACATAAAGAGACGTATGCGATGTATGTTCACAAATAGACACTGCTAAGCCATTATAATGTTTCAGCGAAATGGAACATACTTACTTGCGATTTCCAAACGTCATCTTGCTTACCTCTTGCCGATCCTTGGAAATGAAGTTTTATGTTTACGTCTTATAGAATGGAGTTCCTTTCCTAGCTCGACAAACTTGTTCCTTTTTTTGCTTTCCCCTATTGAGCCCAATAATTCCAAGTGGTTGCAACCTGCGCTTTCGCGGGAGAAACTTGAAGTCGAGCTCGGAGGTTCATTTTCCCCTCCTCCGGTACACTCCATGCATCCAAAATGAAACGAAAACCATTGATTAGAAAAATTAAAACCTTCATACTCAATTATCGCATGTTGAGCTCATTAGGCCCTAGTGTTGTAACCTAATGCTCTGATACCATATGTGAAATACCCACTTAAACAAGTTAGAATTTTTCGAGAAAATTAAAATTTTCAATCCTTTAACAATCTACACAATAAAATTATTTGGGGGTTAGGACGGGTACGCCATCCTTGATCCGTTATGAGTATTGAAGTGAACACTTGTAATGTGTCCCCTAGCTAAACCACCTTGGAATTTCGAACAAACTCAAACCTTATTAGTTATTCATCATCCTTAACAGAAACATGAGATGATGAAAACATCAACTATCTTATTTGTGAGGACTCACTGCATAAATTTACTTTGAGTACCTCCATGATTATTTTACTCATGCCTGATACATAACTATGCATAAAACATTAATTACATCTACAGTGATTTTAGGTGATCAACAACAAATCCCCTTATCAAAACTTACACCTACACATTGACATAAAAATAGTCCTTTATAGTGATCAATTAAAGCACATAAGCTGCACATAAAAGTACATAAACAACGACACATGAGATATCACATAAAAATACATAAACAACGACACATGAGATATCACATAAAAAAAAAACACATAAGAAGGCGAGGCAATTACACGTGGTTCACCCAACTCTGGGCTACGTCCACCAAGGCTGTCTTCTTTATTATTTACCAACCTCGAGGGTTTACAATCCAGCAACAATGGATATAATACAAAATCTCCATTTTCTCTTTTCTCAATCTCCAAGAGATGTACTTCCATATATTTAAATATCAGCATCAGTCAACTTACAGGGAATCATATTTCTGCATTAATAGCTTCAGACTTAGATAATCTGTTTAACATATTCAGGTTGGCCCTTTAGTCGAAACCGAGTATACAATACTGCTAATAATGAAGAAACACAATGGGGATCAGTGGCCGACCCTTACCAAGTGAAGTTGCAGTAATACAACTATTGTCAGAAGTTCTTAGGTTGGTTATCCCACCTGCATTCCTCACTAACAGATCGTATGCACATCTTAGACTCAGATTTCAGTTCTGGAGTATATTACATATCAATTATACAGAGATAACAACCACGATTCAATCAGAGATCTACATACGGAGATAACACCCACGACTAAGTCTTAGCAAAAAAAATCAGAGATCTATTCTTGAATCACCACAGCCTCAAAATATGGGGATTATTTTGTAAAAAGGCAACCAATGATCAACCAAATTTGCAGTAGCATGAGGATTATAAACAAAAGTTGTTTAACTAATCCACACTAATTTTTCCGCAGTGATTAAAATATGAAAACCAGGTTTTTAACCTAGATGGTCCTATCTATCAAGAGAATCAACATGCAGTTAACGAGAACATTAACCCGAGATAACCCCAACCTTTTCTTTAAGGGATCAAACGAAAACTTACCACGTTTTTCAGCAATAAGATCAAAAATGCCCCAACGCATTCATCACACAGGAAAAATCCTAGTAAATGAGATTTCAGAAAGTATCGAAAACTTCTCAACGCATTACAACAGGGATTTAAGACTCCCGAATGCCATACGCATTCGGCAAATAGAAAGATCTAACCAAAAAGGGATTTCCAGAAGTAAAATGCTTCCAACCACTGGTATTAAAATTATGCATGCAAACTAGAAAGTAAAACGCTTCCTCCACCGAGCTGATATTGTGCAATAACATCCAGATCGGGTAGCAAGCTAGCTAACTTCATTCTATTAGGGTAAAACACAGATCGATAATCACCACACATCCATTCCGACTTGATTGTACCAGGAAGAGATAAAACACTAAACAGAGTTTTCTTCCCGTATATCTAAAATCCAGACAGAGATCAACCTCTATCGTAGAGTTTCCTCTAGTGCAAAATATTTCCAGGCCGAGATCAAAAAGACTAACGCAGCGTTTTCTTTAACTAGGTAGCTACGTCTTGGAGATCACAAAAAGGGGTAGCAATCTACTTGGAAAATATCATAATTACAATCAACGATCTAAATTTAACAATTAACATTACGCCTAGATCTGTACTCACCGCCAACGAGAAAGAACAGATGTGGGACGGCTCTCCTGATAGTTGTTGTCCCCACTCCTTCCCATAACCATGCTATTGCCATCAGTGAATCTCTAACAAGAAATTACAGGCACGAACCTAACTCAGCACTACGGCTCATGGTCTGCCAATCCCCCCATTCACCAGCCGAGACTTTTTTCCCCCCCTTTTACTATGAGGATCACTCCTTAATATAAACAAACGCATCCAGCTAACAACAATTGAACCAATGACAGATGGCAGTAAAATCCAGTTAATCGAAACTTAATCAAGCTACAAATGGCAATTAGGTAATCTGTGTTAAATTCCCTCTAGAGAACAAACTCCTGGAAATCTCGGATGAGATCCTTAAATCGAGGGAATGTGTCTCCTTTCCGGGTTTCCACCCTCATTCCAAGGAGAAAATATCTCTTCTCTACAACATGTACGTTAATTGCCAGGCAGCGTATAAGTGAACCCCTTTTCCCCAAGTGCTTGTTGCACTTCTTTGAGGTTTTTACTTTGATTAAAAAGAAAACATTCGAATGAGAAAGCTATTCTCATTGTCTTTTGGCAATTCCCCTTGCGAATGTTTCCCTAGAATACTTATCTACGCTTCTTAATACATTCATATATAAATACAAGCATCCCCTATGAATTTATAATATAATCTTCTCAAACTTTTCTTTTCTTTAAGAACCATTTAGGCCTTCTTGATCAATTTCAAGATATAAATACATAGCTTGATCCCTTAACTTATTCAGTAGTCGATATCTTCATACCATTTGTATGTATCTTGTTATATTTCGTGTATGTTTAGGTTTGTATAATTTTGTTCATTAGCTTTAACCTTTACAAAGGGGTATCTACTATATATATATATAGATAACTAGGTAATTTATCATTACACACCCACACACACACACACATATTCATATTGTACAATACTACTTATTGTATAATATGTTTCATTAAGATACCCTAAGAGGTACAATCTTCCTTACACCCTCTTTTTAGTTTATCATCCTTTTATAATACTTACTTGGGATTAATTGTCGGTTTAGGGATCTCTTAAGGATATAGGGATTCGGTTTAGGGATCTCTTAAGGATCTAGGGATTTTAGTAATAGTTGACATAGTGCTAACTATTAGGTCTTAGGAGACCATAGATGTCTTTCGACGATTAAAACATGTCTTTGGTATCCTTCTCTAGGGTAAACTTTAGAATTCCTAAGTGAACCTTAGTAAATATCCATGTTCGCTCAAGTGTCCGCGGCACTAAGAGGACATCAACTCGTGGTTTACCTACGGTTATAATTCTCCCCTAGTGGACTCAAATCTCCCGTCGTTTTGTGGCGTCGCCACTTTTAGTCTCCTGATTCCAAAATAATACTTACAACTTAGGAAAAAGAAAAAAATAATTCTTTCAAGGTCGACTGATGGGGCCTTGGCCTTGAGCTCCTCATCAGGGACATTTACACAGTTATAATTACATTTACAATTCAAAATAGGGATACAAGGAGGAATATTACAGATTGTATCAACCCCGGACTTCGGTCCCTAAATTGATCCATAGACGTATGGTCTCCGAGAAGTGGGGATTGTATCATCCACGGACTTCGGTCCCTGAATTGATCCGTAGACGTATGGTCTCTGAGAAGTGGGGATTGTATCATCCCTGGACTTTGGTCCCTTAATTGATCCGTAGACGTATGGTCTCCAAGAAGTGGGGATTGTATCATCCCCAGACTTTGGTCCCTGAATTGATCCGTAGACATATGGTCTCTGAGAAGTGGGGATTGTATCATCCCCAGAACTTCGTCCCTGAATTGATCCATAGACGTATGGTCTCCGACAAGTGGGGATTGTATCATCCCCAGACCTCGGTCCCTGAATTGATCCATAGACATATGTCTCCGAGAAAGTGATTCATTGATGATGTGGTTACTTGTATCGGTAGGATACTTGTATTGATGATGTGGTTACTTGTATCGGTAGGATACTTGTATTGATGTGGTTACTTGTATCGATAGGATACTTGTATTGATGATGTGGTTACTTGTATCGGTAGGATACTTGTATTCATGATGTGGTTACTTGTATCAGTAGGATACTTGTATTGATGATGTAGTTACTTGTATCGGTAGGATACTTGTATTGATGTGGTTACTTGTATCGGTAGGATACTTGTATTGATGATGTGGTTACTTGTATCGGTAGGATACTTGTATTGATGATGTGGTTAATTGTATCGGTATGGATACTTGTATTAATGATGTGGTTACTTGTATCGGTATGGATACTTATATTGATGATTGCGAGATGACGATATTGATGATCGTGCGATGACGATATTGATGATCGTGCGATGACGATGCTGATGATCGTGCGATGACGATGCTGATGATTGTGAGATGACGATGCTGATGATTATGGGATGACGATGCTGATGATCGTACGATGACGATACTGATGACTGTGAGATGACGATACTGATGATCGTGCGATGACGATGCTGATGATCGTGAGATGACGATGCTGATGATCATGGGATCACAATGCTGATGATCGTGCGATGACGATGCTAATGATCGTAAGATGACGATGATAATTGAAGACAGCTTCCGATGATATATAGATGTATCATGTATGATGTAGTCGATGACTCCTTGCTCCTGCAGACGTTGTTATAATATCCTTCTCGTTAAGGGGGAGTGTTGAATATTGTAACTTCTAAGAATATTATAATTGTACTTTATTATTCCGGAGATGTTTCATCCCTCCGGGGTAACTCTATTACTTATCCGGAGATGATTATTCCTCCGAGGGTGTGTGGTAACTAGGGTTATTTGACCCACCATGTGGGGGTCGGCCCTGATAATATATTTTAGGGGTTATTAGACTTCTCAAGTAGAGGTCGGCCTCATTAGGACTTTTAGTCAGTCGGGGACTAATATAAATAGAGGAGGCGAACTCCTCATTAGATACACTCACTTACTTGAGAAAAGTAGCGCACTTGTCTGGGAGGTCTGCTAAGGAGATAAAGAAGGTGGGAGCACATCTTGTATTTCGGTTGATCATCTTATTGAGGAAAGCTTTGCTGGGTTTTCTACCCCATGAGGTTTTCCCAGGGTAAATTCTGTGTCTATCTTGTGATTATGCTTCTTTCAGTGATCTTGCTAGTTTATTTGGTTTAAACTTAACAAATAATTGATAAACTTAAAGTACAAATATTAAACTTATAACAATCTTCATTATAAATTTTATTATAGATCAAATAAAAGAAATTATGAAGAAGATAATGGATCCTTTGAAACTAAAAATAAAGTGCTTAGATTTGTATATTGATTTTCACACACATGTGTGCAATGGGAGAAGCGTTTATGGAATGTATTGTAGACCTAATATATCATGGTTATTTTGGTTGAGGACTTGAAGGTTATATTTTATAATCCAAAGGAGGGTAAATTTTGTTAATCTTTGTAAACAAAGCAACTAAAGTGGATGATTATGTTTTGTCCCACAAGCATAGAAGAAAACATGTTTCCTCCTGAAATGTCATAGGAAATTTTATGTATATAATATAATTGTACACGAAATGTATATACATTGATAACTCCTTGGTGCTCAATGTACGTGGTAGGATAACTTGGATAAGAAGTGATGCCTATACAATTATGGTATTGTTGGCACCACCTTAGTGTTGCTAGTCACAATGAGAATCAAAACTAGAAGAGTAAAAAGATACATAAATGATATCATCCTAGCATTAAAATGTGAATCTATAAATTGACCAAAAAAGAAATAGTGTCCGGGTTCAATAATGAAGGGAACACAATTCACGATTTAATTTATTTACCCAAAACGATAGCCTTAGTCAATTTTGGAATGACGTATTTTTAGTTTTGATTGTATAGGTTGCTTAACTATGCATTCCATCATAGTCTATATTTACGTATAGGGTTCATATTTTACAATGGATTAACCATTGCACCTATTGACAAGGCTATTTAGCTCAAGGGTTTAGTAAAGGAAGAGTGCCACACTACTATACTTTGACACTTATACTATCAATCTACTTCATACTCATTTGAGCTAGATTTTGTGCATTGTTATCCTCGGTCCGTTCAATTCATGAGCTCGACAAGTACTTCTAATAAGTTCATATTAAACATATAATACACAATAGATTCTATAAAGTTTCCATGTTTCCAAAATCGTAGAGATTATATTGAGGTTTATTTAACATTTGAATATTTCCTACCAATAATAATCAATCCATTAATCAATCTACTTGAATCGAATACAAAGTCTATTTCTTTCCCCTTGAATGTTGTGAGAAACGACTTGAATATACATCCGATCTACTGCACAACTTTGGTTAGTCCAAGTACTACTCCTTTTTAAACTTACACATTTTGTTTACATGCATTTTCATTATCTCATATAAGCCAACTACATATAAAAGCATACCACAATAACACGTACTAACATTTCTATCAATGTACCTTAACATCCACATATGCTAATGAATTTGCTAACAAAGGTAGCCAAAAATATACAATATAAACCCAATGATCAATACAATCAATATACCACCACACATATATATATGAGAATAACAAAGGTAACCATGACAATATACATTTATATTATTGACATCTTCTAATAACAATAAAACATTAAAGAATACTTATTTGGATCAATAGACTCATGTGTCTTAGGGAATGACTGCAACTTTCCACCCAAACATAAGTTCTTTGTCCGGCCCTAGAGACTACTCCTGAGCTGGGAAAGAATCCACTAGATAGGAGAATAACTTTAAGGAAAGCCCTCCCACTCTCATCTAACACCTAGTCCTTAATCATGCATCAAGTATGAATATCTTATTTAATTATAGGTTAATATACTGTACCCGAAGGTATAAGTCTCTGCATTTCTTCCATCTTGTCTATGCATACTATGCTTTGCTCATTTATTACCAATGCTAAAGTGTCCTTCCCTCACCTTGTACACACTTCAAAATATGTAAAAGTTTTATGTATATAAGAACCTTGCAGGTAAAGAATGGGCCAATTCCATTCCACACGAAATTTCACACATCAAAATATATATAATTATATATATATAATTACTTGCATGCAAGGAAAAGGGCCTACACCCCTCCCACAAAGGTCAGTTTTGAGTGTGGATAAACACACAACACTAGTAATTCAAAATGCAACGCAAGAATGGGAAGCACCCCCCTACAAAACTCCAACTCTTTGAGCTGCAATCAAAACACAAAGCAAATGATAATAAAAAAATATGATAGAGATGTGGGTTGCACCCTCCCTCTAGATCACTTGCATAATGATTAACTGCAACGAAGAGAGGTACGAAAACTACACAACGAATTAAAAAGACAGCGAAATCAATCACAATCTTTGCGAATGGAAAGTGTCGCTCTTCCAAAATTTCCAGCCACAAGAACAAATTACATTCTAGAGATAGAGATAATGAATGTACATAAACAAAGGAATTATCTAAGGATCCACGATGGTTACGTCCTCTTTAAGCTCTCCATGAGAGAGGTATGTAATATAGATATATATATCATTCGATACTTGCAAATCAAAAGGTTTGGGCCGCCTCCCTTTCCCCACATCCCACATAGTCGAGCTTGATAGAAACAATAGATATATTAACTGTTCAAAGAAGAAAACTCACCCTCCGCCCTTGGTTCATAACTATACAAGCTTGATGACGAATATATATATATATATATATATATATATATATATATATATATATATATATATATATATATAAAATGAGCTAGCATCCAAATTATAACATATCTATTTGAAATCCTTGTTATTATTCACTATCTTTTTTTCTTTAAATTTTACAAGATGTTGATGATGATGTTCAATTAAAGATATGTGACAACTTTATTTATATATTTTTAATCTCCTTGCAGAAAATTCTATGTGGTAAAATTTATTTGAAGCTATATTGTTTTACAAAGATTACAACAAAATAAAAATAAAAACTATAATCTAGATAAATAATTGATAAACATGATTTAAACAGATAACAATATTCATTATAAATTTTATTATAGATCAAATAAAGCAAATTATGACGAAGACCGCATTTTCAAAGAAAAAATAAAGTGCATGGATTTGTGTATTGATTTTCACACACATGTGTGCAATCGGAGAAACTTCGATGGAATGTATTGTACACCTAATATATCAAGGTTTGTTTGGTTGGGGACTTGAAGGTTAAAGTTTTGAATCCAAAGGAAGGTAAATTATGTTAAACTTTGTAAACAAAGCAGCTAAAGTGGGTGATTACGTTTTGTCCAACAAACATAGAAGAAAACATGTTTCCTCGTGAAAGGTCATAGGAAATGTATGTATATAATATACTTGTAAAGGAAATGTATATACATTGATAACTCCTTGGTGCTCAATGTTTGTGGTAGGATAACTTCAATACGAAGTGATGACTATACAATTATGGTATTGTTGGCACCACCTTAATGTTGTTAGTCACAATGATGATAAAAACTAGAATAGTAAACCGGTATAGAAATGATATCATCCTAGCATTAAAATGTGAATCTATAAATTGTTTCAAAAAGAAATAGTGTTTGGGTTCGTTACTAAAGGGAACACCATTCACCATTTAATTTATTTACCCAAAACTGCAAAGATTACTACAACTAAGTTATGTCATATCTAGTATACCATAATTTCAAATAGGAATAGGTTACACTATGGTATAAACAATAATCTTGTCTATAAATAAAAATGTCGATAGCATTAATCTATTTTGGAATGATGTATTTTTAGTTTTCATTGTATAGTTTTTTGAACTATGCATTCCATCACACTCCATATTTACATATAGGGTTCATATTTTACAATGGTTTAACCATTGGAATTATAGGCAAGACTATTTAGCTTGCGTTTAGTAAAGGAGTAGTGTCACACTACTATACTTTGAGGCTTATGAACTTATACAATCAATATAATTCATACTCATTTGAGCTAGAGATTGTACGTTGGTATCCTCGATCCCATGCTCAACGATTTTTAATTGTATGAATGGAGTTAATTCCATGTAGTTACCTTGAGGTATGGACTTTCAAGCATGGTAGATATTTTGATGAGTTTTCTTGAGATGGATAGTTTTGGGAACACAAGGCCTTGGGACATAGATTAGTAGGGACCAAGAATTCTTTATGGATTACTTATGCTTTCTCTTTGAGTGTTTTATGTTCAATATCTCTTCCTCAAGAACATAAAATTGGGGTTTCCCATGGAGGGTTTCAAGCTTGATTTCAGCGTTTTAACAAATGATAACTCTAGATGGAGTGTTTATCATATATCGACATTCTTTTGTAAAATTTGTGTTCATAAGAATACCAATTTTAACTTGACCATTCAACTAGCTTCCTTCTAGTTATTGGATTTTTCTCACTTCAATTCTTGCATTTTGTTTTCTACAAGTTGGTGGATAAGTTCTAAGACTATCCATTCTTTCTCTTCATAGTGTTTGCACAATTCCTCGATGCTAATCCTTTCCGAGGTAAATATTTCAACAATTGCATTTCACATTATTGATATAAATATATATATATATACAGAGAGAGAGAGATAAAGAGAGAAAATATCCACTTTTTAGTACTACAATACATGTTTTTAATCTCGGTTGGTGTAATTATCTATTTCAAGTGTGTTATTTACTCTAGGGAATGAATTGTTGGTGGAGGACTTTAGGGTTATTGCCAAAGTAAATATTATTATTTTCTCATAGTTATAAATATATGTAGTAAAATCTATATTATTTTGTTTTAACTAAATTAATATGATTTATTTAAGTTTAGATTACATTATCTAATTGCACATTTAATTTTGCTAAAAAATAGAATATGAATAATTCCATAGCATAAATCAGATTTCATTTACTATTATGTGTAAATAAAAGAATAGCATTTTCTCTTTTTCTTTTTTCATATAATTAGAAAAAATATAAATATTGTGGACCTAATGTTGAGCTCACCATACAAAAGGAAAGATAAATTGATGTTTCTACTCTATAAACTATTTAAATATGGTTTCTCTCCTAGAGTGCTAATATATGTGGCTATGAAAATAGTTTCCATATTTAGGTTCATGAGGACTAACATCTCTAAACATATTTTTTCAACTCAAAATAACCTTTAGTTTTGCTAGTTTTATTTAATATAAATATTGTAAACAAATTTAATAATTAGATACTTTTCTAATAAGGAGTGACTGTAACATTAAAATAGAATTTTAAATTATTCCATTTTTTTCTTAGAAAATCTCATAAAATGAAAATTAATGAGCGATATGAAATAAAATTATTTGCTTTCCAAAATACAAACTGATTTGGGAATGTCCACAAACCACCCAACCATCATCTAAGACTTCTAACTTTATCCGAAAAGGACACCCACAAAATAAACCGTGATAATACCAAAACGAAATTAACTCAACTCAAATAGTTCCCTTATACACAAACTTTCGGCCCATAACTACAATGAGATAAAAAAGTACCCTATTGTGAGTGCCACACCTAACATTCGCAATGCTCACAATTGTGTGCATGGTGAGTCTTTTACATGGTCTCCGCTTGTTCAAGAAAACAATGTTTACCAATCCAAAATATTAATATCGATAGTTACTCTTAATGCCCGCCTCAAGCCACACTTTTATGTGCTCTTCAGTATGATGACGGAGAGTCCAAAATCTTTACTCTAAGACTTTATCATGTAGCTTATAGAGGTATCAAACCATTTTTAAATTTGGGCATGAGCTGAAACCCTACATTGAAGTGTATACCGATTTCCTCTCAAAATATCAAAGATAAATGTCTTTAGAGGAAAGAAAGTGAATGGAGAATTGTTTAACATAGTTGCGGGATGGATGAAATTTTATTGACTAGTGTGAGTCTCACATTCATTGATGCAATCTTGACTATGTTTAGTTGTAGGAAGACTAATGTGTGGTAATCGATTCCACACACAAATTATAATAATAGTTTGTATTGGTGCATGCTTGAAGGTCACACGTTTGAATCCAAGAGGGGGTAACATATGTACACCTTTGTACAATAAGCTATTAATTGATTTTTATCATTGAAGGTCACGGGTTTTAATTTGGTATATACACCTTCATAAAACAAATAGTCAATTCATTCCCCATTAGAGACTGTTTATCCGAGGGGACCCTCATACATCAATTTTAATCTAATTAAATTGCAACTTTAAATTGGTTACTATCTATCCCCCACAGCGGGTGCCAAGTGTGGGCCAACCAGGAGATCTGGTGGATAGACACAAGGCTAGACACATTCACGCGCCAATAAAGAGGCTGGACACATACCTGCTCGAGTCATCCCCGCATCTCCGGAAGTCATCATAAAGTGGGAAAGGAATACCGTCAGCTTGCGAAGTACTGCCGATTAACCACTCCTGCATCCAGTTTGTCTTGTCTCTGCGTTTTGGTTTGACTCTGAGCAATGTCCATTACTCCCATGAAGAACTTCGAGTGGGGCAGTATGCACACACTCATGATAAGGGAAGACACAAAGAGGAAGCGGGTCCATACATCCCCGGGAGAAAGGAGAAGCTGCAAACGTTTGCACAGAGCTTGGAACACCGTGCGAATCTCTCTCCTGAACATTTTCATTGTTCGTGGAATATTGTCATCTGTTTAGCACGCAGCCGAAGCAAAAATGCCACCCACAAAGAGAAGTTATACCACGCACAAGTCCAAACACACAGGCCCTTATCCCGGCCCGCCAGTGCTTTTTCATGTACGACATAGTGGGGAAGGCCCGTCGTTACAAGAAAGAAATCCCAAAGCAAGCTTAGGAGGACATTAAAGAAGATTAAGAGGATGCTCATTCACCTCGAGGCTGTCTTTCGAGTACATAAATCAGGAATGAATTCGAAGCTCTGGTTTGGGACCCGGGAACAACAGAGGTCGCACCACCCTTTACCAAAGGACCCTGGATTATAATTGGATGTAAAATTCGGTTATGGGTAAGACCCTAGTAGAAAAAGGAGAATCTCATATGGAAATCCTTTTGCAACAAGATTAGATGGTTGGCTATCTCAGGAAGATCCACCAAAATCAATAGCAAATTTCCCACCGGTTGAACATTTAGCTCGGTTTTTTGTTTTGCGTATGTCTTCATTTTTGGTTTTGATATGTCATTATAGTTAGTGTTGTTGTTTTTAATTTCATGGCAATCTACCTTTGTAGAGTGGATAGCAATTCTCAAACTTTCTAGTACAGTCTTGTTTCCTTTCGGGGAAGAATGTGAAAGTTTGATTTCGGGTTTGTTTTACCAGCCTTGGGAGGGCCCTCCACTCTGTATTTGTTTCTAATTGCAATATAAAGAACTATCCTAACTTACAAAAAAAAAATGGTTGCTATCTAAATTATAAACAAAAATTAAATTATTATTATTATTATTATACCTTTTTCTAGTAGTCTAAGTTTAGCATTCTAAGATTAGTAGTTATATGATTTAATTATATCTATTGTTTTTTCTCCAAGAATACACATTAAAAGATTATATAAAAACACAATAAATATATTATATAGTTAATATTTATACACATAATTAAAATATTCTTTTCTATTTCAAAAATGAAAGTTAATGTTTGATATTTGTTGTATTATGTTAAATTCACATTAAAAAAATAGATTCCATTAAAATAATTTTTCAAACAAATTTTGTTTATGATTAATGTTAAAATCAAACAAAATGAAAACCCTAATTTATATATACTGGAATCTCCTGATTAAAAACAATGAGTAGAAAATTAATAGCGGAAGCATACCTGAATCCATTGAAGGAGAAACCTTATAGGAAGAGAACCCTTTGAGATGGTCTTCCAATTCTAGCCACTAGATTCTGTGTCAACTTCTCTCTGAGAGGATTTTCAGAAATTGGAATGCGTAGTGGTAGAATGGGGACCATAACCCTATTTATAAACCGCTAGGCAGTTTTATCACAATAACCGCTAGGGCAGTTTTAATTTTATCATAATTATATTTCCGCCCCTCATAGAAATAATAATTATCTAATGGTATCTACACAATAATCTCATGACAATTATACCCTTAAGCCAATTAATCAATTATTAATTAGATCACTATATTTAGGCTTAATTAAATGATAGCACACACATTTTAATTATTTACATGTGTGGCCCAAGTTATAGATTAATTACAAAAATTAATCTAACAATCTCCCACTGGGCCACATGCATATGTAATCAAATAAATGTGCTTAACCTTATGAGCTCAAAATTTGCTATCATGTCCTTAGGGTATATCCAAACAATCTGGTCCATTAACTATACTGACATAGGATCAAGGTGGCCTTTGTTACATCAATCGTTACTAGACCAATCAATGGTCACATATATCTGCACAGCTAAATGACATAGATCAATCATGAGTGCATAGCATGGAAATTACATGCAATGTGATCTATTCATGCCTATTTCCAACTGGTCCTACTTAACTTTATTAAGATCAAATCTTTAGCATAATTTAACAGAGTGCAATAAAATGAATACTTTATTTCTGCAGAACACAATCCAAATGTATAGATAAAGTCTAAACATAACATAGAGCAATATACAATGAATAATATAAACTCCCAATAAATTTGGATATCCTCAAATGAGACAACACCCATATGAGAAGTGTGCTCATGAAAGACCTTGGGTGGTAATCCCTTTGTAAGCGGATCCGCTATCATGGAATTTGTTCCAATATGCTCTATGGATATCTGTCCACTCTGTACTTTTTCTTTTACAACTAGGAACTTGATATCAATGTATTTTGATTTTGTAGAACTCCTGTTGTTATTGGAATATAAAACTGCTGATTTATTGTCACAAAATATCTTCAGTGGTCTTTCAATACCATCCAGAACACGCAGCCCAGTGACAAAATTTCGTAGCCATATTCCTTGATTGGATGCCTCATAACATGCTACAAACTCTGCTTCCATGGTGGATGAAGTTATGAGTGTCTGTTTGGCAGACCTCCATGAAATTGCTCCACCAGCCAACAGATAAATATAGCCTGATGTGGATCTTTTGCTGTCTTGGCATCCAGCAAAGTCGGAGTCGGAATACCCAATGATCTCTAACTGATCCGATCTCCTATATGTAAGCATGTACTCTTTTGTTCTCTGTAAATATCTCATAACCCTCTTGCCTGCTCTCCAATGATTCATTCCAGGGTTACTTAGATATCTGCCTAACATGCCAACAATGTACGCAATATCCGGACGTGTACATACCTGAGCATACATTAGACTCCCCACAGCCGAAGCGTAAGGAATCTTCTGCATTTCTTGACTTTCTAAACTATTTTTAGGGCATTGATTAAGACTGAATTTGTCTCCTTTAGCGACACGGGTATCACCTGGTTTGCTATTTTGCATGCCATACCTTTGGAGGACTTTATCAATATAGGTCCTTTGTGACAATCCTAAAATACCCCTAGAACGATCTCGGTGTATCTGGATTCCTAAGACAAAGGAGGCATCACCAAGATCTTTCATCTCAAAATGTTTTGATAAAAATCTCTTGGTGTCGTGCAATATGCTAATATCATTTGTGGCTAGCAATATGTCATCGACATATAAAACCAGGAAAATATACTTACTCCCACTGAATTTGTGATACACACATTCATCCATAAGATTTGCCTCAAAACCACATGAGACAATAATTTGATGAAACTTGAAGTACCACTGACGAGAAGCTTGCTTGAGCCCATAAATGGATTTAGTTAATTTACAAACCATATTCTTTGAGTCTTCGGACACAAAATTTTCTGG
Organism: Larix kaempferi; assembly: GCA_027924585.1. Taxonomy (NCBI): domain Eukaryota; kingdom Viridiplantae; phylum Streptophyta; class Pinopsida; order Pinales; family Pinaceae; genus Larix; species Larix kaempferi. Next base: position 145,434 of record BSBM01002149.1, on the reverse strand, counting down.
TTGTACCATATAAATTGTTTCATCAATGTCACCATTGAGAAACGCTGTTTTAACATCCATTTGATGTAACTCAAGATCATAATGTGCAACTAGTGCCATGATTATTCTGAAAGAGTCCTTCGTAGAAACTGGAGAGAAGGTCTCTTTGAAGTCAATTCCTTCTTTTTGAGTAAAGCCTTTAGCTACAAGACGTGCTTTATATCTTTCTACATTACCATTTGAATCCCGCTTGGTTTTAAATATCCATTTACAACCAATGGGCTTCGTACCAACTGGTAATGGGACAAGTTCCCAAACTTTATTGTCTTGCATAGATTTGTACTCTTCATTCATGGCTTCAATCCATTTCTGAGAGTTGGAACTTTTCATGGCTTGCTGGAAGTTGATTGGATCATCTTCCATCATTCCACTTTCTACCTCACGTTCCTGGAGATATACGATATAATCGTCCGAAATTGCATTTCTCCTCTCTCTAGTGGATCTCCTTAATGGCATATTTTCTTGAGGTTGTTGAGTTTGTTCTTCAGGAGCAATGTCCTCATTTGCAATTAAGGGTTGAACAATATTGTCTGTTGGTTGAGGATCCAAATTTACTTCTTGATCAATGATAGGTAGTGAAACCTGTACATTATCAAAAGCAATAGTAGATCCCTCTTCCTCCTCAAGGACAATATTCCTAGCCTGATTTCTCCCCCCAAACTCAACATCCTCAAAAAATGTTGCAGTTCCCGTCTCAAAAATTGACCTAATAGCAGGATCATAAAATTTAAAACCCCTTGATCGCTCTGCATAGCCAATAAAGTAGCTGCTAACTGTTTTAGAGTCCAGTTTCTTTTCATGAGGCTTATAAGGTCTCGCTTCAGCTGGACATCCCCAAATATGAAAATGCTTTAAACTGGGCTTTCGACCCATCCAAAGCTCATAAGGCGTTTTAGCAGCCGCTTTAGTTGGCACCTGATTTAGGATATAAGCTGTCGTTTTGAGTGCTTCACCCCAGAGTTTTTCGGGTAAAGTAGAATGACTAATCATACTCCTTACCATGTCCTTAAGAGTTCGGTTTCGTCTTTCTGCTACACCATTCATGCTAGGTGATCCTGGCATGGTGTATTGAGAGACGATCCCACATTCCTCTAGGTATTTAGCAAATGGTCCTGGACGTTGTTCACCTCATCTGTCATATCTACCATAGTATTCACCACCACGGTCAGATCTGACGCTCTTTATTCTTTTGTTGAGTTGTAACTCAACTTCTGTTTTAAATGTTTTGAACACGTCCAATGATTGTGATTTCTCATGTATAAGAAATAGGTAGCCATATCTTGAATAGTCGTCTATGAATGTTATAAAGTACTGTTGACCATTCCAAGATGCCGTAGGGTATGGTCCACAGATATCTGTATGAATTAATTCTAAGACGTCTGTAGCTCTATTGGCACCTAATTTCTTTGTTTTTGTGATATCCCTCCTTTATAACATATATATTAGTGTTATATGTACACCATTAATATATAGTATGTTATTATGTAAAGATATTAACCTAGAGTGTGTGACATCCTTATTTTACACCTTATTATTTTAGTAATTATAGTTGTAAACTATGTATGTGGCCCTGGTGAGGAGCTCAAAGCCAAGGCCTCACCAGTGGACCATGAAGCTATTGTTATGATTTGTAAATGTTATTTTGTACCTAGCGACTAAAGGTTTAGACATGATTAAAATGAAGACATGACTAAAACGACGAGGCATGGAATCCACTAAGAGAAAGAGAGAAAAAGAGAGAAAGAGAGAACTCGACTAGCTAAAAAGCCATGGGAAGCTAGAATATTGACGATACTATTCACCTAGGATGAATTCCAACCTGCATACATGGCTACCCGGTGATTTCCAGCCGGCATTCCCACTCTATACCTTTTGGATGCAGGGTAGTTTTCCCTTAGGAAATCCCATATCCTTTTTGTTTCCGGGTCTCAATAAGTCTATTCAGCCGTTAGGAGATTAAAAAGTGAAAAACAAGTATTTTATCTCATCTTGCTGTCATAATTTCTCAACTCTCATTTTAAGTATGGCATCAGTTTGGCAGCAGCCCTCGTCCAATACTTGGCGTGTTGTGGAGACTACGACCTCCAAGTGGCCTGAGGGAGAAAACTTACTTAGAAGTATTATCTCGGTGGAGAGAGAGATAGTTATGCCTGGATAGTAGTTTGTGGGATTTGTCCCCATTTGGTTATGGAGCATATCGAGTATCGCCATCTGGCAGGATTGTCTGCCATCACTGATTTCGGTTAAAATTTGATTGTCCTTTATATTAAAGAGGCTGTCGTGAGTGGAAGGGGCATCTGTTATTCGAACTAAGGAGAATCGCCTCCTTTTTAGGGAGTGCTCCACGATGGGCAGCCTCCACCTACCTTTTCTCATTTATGACTTACCTTATTTTGGAGCGGGGCGTTACCTTAGTGCCGAGATATCATATAAAAGATATGGTAAGCAGGGTGAGGTGGGGGGCAGGTAAGCTCGGCGCCTGAGATGGAGATCGAGAAATCCCTGGTGGAGGTGTAACTCAGTTCTGAGTCTTTCGATATATTGTCGCTGCGTTTTCAGATCTCGGAGCTCGATCCCCAACTCGCTTTTCTGTAATGAATTGTATATGCTCCTATAGGATCTGCATGTTTCATATTTCTGCCTGGGGTCGTTATATCTCTGCGTTGATTGCTTGTAGAAGAAGGTCGTTTCATAATTTCGTTGAGAAGTTACATACCTATATTATGTTTCTGATATGAATTGTACCCTGTCGACTGTCTATTTTATGATGCTTTTATCTTGATGATATTATTATAAATATTCTGGATCGGACTAGACAGCGAGAGTGCTAAACCCCGAGTTCGTTGTGGTTTGAGGTTTAGTTGTTATGAGATCTGTCATCATAGAGCTATTGAGTCCTGAAAAAGAAATCTGATCGGAAAGCATGCGATTGCTGGATCCCTGAAGATTTGCATGATGTTTGGTAAGTTACATATCTATATTATGTTACAGACTGTTTTGGAAGACTGCATTTAAATCCTGCGTTCGATGTGTGATAGATAGTTCTTTTTTTTTGTATTCAAGCTGGAGATTGATGTTGCTTCTTTTCGTTTGTGTTGGCATTTACAATATGTATTGTGTAGAGGGACGGATGGTCCAGGAAATGGAAAGCCGATCCCAAATTCTGTATTGCATTTGTTTTACTATTTTTACACCTCTGCGATATCCTGTGGGAGGAATCCATAGAAAGGGAGATCGTTGGATCGATTCCCTATAATGTATGTTTTCCTTTTTATAGCTCTATTTTTACCTGGGAATAAACGCGTGGAGAGGGAGATCACTGGATCGTTCCCTGTAGTTTTATTATATTTTCCTGTAGGATACATTTATATTCTTTATCTCTGCATGTGATATCCCGGCCAAAGCGTGACATTGTTGGAATCAATGTGCCTTATGAACTTGGTATTTTTAGAGGAAGAAGAATTGTCTAGTTCACTATGCGGAATATTCCTTTTTGTTTTGCATGTTAGTTCAGCGGATTCATTCTTTTAGATTGAAGTTTTCCTGCTGTAATGATTTAACTATTAGCGAATGACCATTGAAGTTCGACATGCTGCATGGATTATATAATTGTTTTTTTTACCTTGTTAAATATTATAGGTTGCATGGATAACCCAGGTTCTTGATGTAAAATCTCTGTGCAATGGTGACATTATTGGAGTCAATGTACTATGTTTAGTTCTTTTAGGAATGACCTGTACCTTACACTTATTATGTTCGGTCTGTATTACTTCTGTAAGTAAAGTATTACGCCACCAAGTTAACCTCTGTTCCAGGCTGAAGTTAATTATCATTTTCAGTTCATATGGATGCCTCGTGCTCAGAATCGTTATTTTTATATATATATATTTAATTAACTACGGGTCTGTTCGACAAAGTTAAAGATTTGAATTTTGGAATGTATGTGCTTACAACTCCTGTGTATAGCGTGGAACTTATCCCAATTAAGATTTAGATTCTTTAGGAAGTTTCAAGTAATTAACCCTTGTAAGAGATGTCCTTATGTTTTCACTTGACGAATAGGATATTCCTACATATTTCCGAAGTGATTGAATTTACAGAACAGTTATTATTATGTATGGTTTTAACTTATTGATGCTTTGGAGTACTCAATCACTATTTTGTTGGCATATGACTTATGGGCCTTGATGCTCATTTTGGAAACTAAGAGGTTGGACCTCGGACTCAACAGTTTTAGTTTATTAGGAGGAGATATCCTAAAAAAAAAAAAAAAGGTATGATCATTCTGATGGAAAGTGCCTATAGAGAGGACTTTTAAATGTGAAAGGCAACATCGGTGTTGTCGAATGTAATCCCTCATTGACGATAAATAATATATATCTAGAATGATTGGTGGACGTAGCCCAATAGGGGTGAACCACGTGAAATATGTGTCCCTATATGCGTGATCATGATGTCATTGTTAGTTAATGTATCTATTTCTAGTCTCCCTTATGCATGTTTGAATATATTTTATGGTTATCAAATCGTCATTTGGCTGATGTGAGAACTAATGCAAAAAGGTTACTTAAAAGTTTCTTTTTCTTATGCAATGTTCAGTGTAATGATCAAATTATTGAAAGGATGATGGTTTGTAATAAATATAGAATTGGGACGAAGAATTCTTGTAGTTCAGTTTTAAAGTTCACTAAATTTATTGACTCAGACAATTGGGTATGTCACAAGTGAGTAATATTTTTTTTTTTTTAATTCACTAAATCCTAACATCATCTTTGGGAGATGTTACATATGGTATCAGAGCACAGGTTGCAAACACTCGGGCTAGTTGGGCTCAGTTGAGGAAATAATATAAGCTGGTCAAGGGAACTCCATCGACAAGACGCAAACAAAGGATTTATGTTCCAAAGAATCAGTAAGAGGTAATCGACAAGATCGCAAGTAAGTATGCTCCACTTGTCGAAGCATTCTAAAGGAAAAGCATTGTCGATATGTGAGCATTTATATGTTTTCTTACGAAGTTTGATCTTCTATTAATAAGTACTAGAGGGTGAATATCTCCTCACGCCCTACAATTAATTCCATTAAATGATAGGAAAGTATTCTTTAAAAAATGATTAAAATAGTTGGACTATGTGATCTTGTTAAATATTTTTATGTACATTGATCATAATAATAATATTGAGAATCATAGGAGCATTTGCATGCACAAAAGTTATAAGGGTTGTATAAACATAATTAGGATCATGTATCTAATGAAAGATGTACACTCCTATTTGGTCGATTGATGCCATTGGTAGGGCTTTAGTACATATATGAGTCAAGTCATAGACATTCATCATTGGTACGTGAATGATTCAATTATATTTTATGAGGATTAGGAAAGTCTAGGCTTGGAAATGTGACTATACAGTATAGACAGAATAGCAAACATATTTATTCATAAGGATTGAATGAATGATGGCTAGGTCATATAAAGATATGTTTATATAGGTTGAAGTTGAAACACTTCGAAAGGTTTATATAGTATGTGAATTATGAAGGGGTCTAAGGTACATTTAGGTCATTATGAGAAGGATTGGAAGATTGTCGTGAATTACCTAGTTATTGATTTCATGCACTTATGTTGGGATGATTGTATTAAGTATGTACCCGAGATTGTAGGATCAAGGTGATCCTTATCATGTTAGAAAATACATAAAAATTGTGCTAAGGGAGTAAGTCCTGAATTTCTCTATGTAGGCTATTTGTTATATAGAAAGAAAATGTTCATTTTTGTTAATGATCTCAGAGTTGGAATAATAGACGTCTTACAGTGGAGGATTGATCGAAAGACTAATAGAAGAACTGACAAAGTGTTATCGAGGGAGTTATATTGATCTTAGCCCTTGATAAGTGGAAGGTATGGAAGATGTTTGTACACTATATTGGATGTTATAGGCAATGACTCCAATATAGGATGTTAGTTATATGTTCTTACTTCTATGTTTTATTTTACGTACGAAACAGATGATATAGTAGATAAGATGGTTAATATTGAATACGCAATAGATCTTCAAAGTTATTGATGATCTCACATCTAAGAGGAATACTATACAAACAATAGATGGTTAGAAGAGTTGTATGAATGATTAGTAAAGGGTCATCCTCAGGGTAAAAGGTTGAAAGGTAGAGGAATTAATTTTATTTTTAGACATTCTACTGTATGAAATTTTCTATGACTAGGAAATTGTTGTACTTATCATCCCTTTTGGGGCATGGGATTGTATAGAATAAGGAAGTATAAATCTGTGACACGGGAACACGCTTGTACCGTGCTTGTAATTTTAGAAGGGATGATGGTTATAATAGAAGTATGCATGTGTAGGCTAAATAGTCAATAGGATGCATATGATGAAACTGTAGGATTCTATTTTTTTTATATATATATTCTATCTCGGCGATCCTTACTAAGAATGTTTGGATGGTGGGAGTGGTTAACAGAAGGATTATACTTTTATGTGATTAAGATTTATGATATATGCATAGATAATATGTATCATTTTGATGTATATGTTCTTATGATGTTGAGGGATTACTAATGTGTGTTAATACAAGTACAACCTACACCTTGGCATATGAGTCCATACAATAAAGTGATATGCAGTCTTCTTCATAAAGGTATGTGACTATCTTATGAAACTATACAAGTATATATTAAGACGATTTATTGTTACTTACATGATGTTGGCATGTGCAAGAAAAAAAAAATCGTATAATCAAGTGGGTATTTGACACAGTGAAAGTTAAGGATTGAGGTGAACTGAATATAATGTCCATAGGAAGAATACATTTCAAGACATTATGTAATTAATCCAGTGTTGTTCACTTTAGATGATGATTTTCTTATTTTTATGCATAGGGGCAAGATCTTCTTACAAATATTTTATCTTGTTACTAACAGGTGAATTTGGCTGACGGTCAAAATTTTGTACAGCTTGTGGAAAGATAAGAGCATGAATATTATCCAAGGTAAAATAAGGGGGTGAGGACTTAGAACCCACATCACAACCTGTAATATCCCTCATTTCATTCCCTTATTATTTTAAGATATAATTGAATATTGTACCGATTTACTGGTGAGAAGCTCAAGGCCAAGGCCTCACCAGTAAAACCCGGTAATATATAAGGCTCAATTACTAAGTTGGAAATTATGAAACTTAGAGACTAAGTAACTTATGTCGTCGTTAGTCGTCAGAAGCTGATGATAGTGAGAAGCATGAGAACTACAAAGCCATTCCTAAGAAAACTAGTATTAGAGAACGGGGAATCACCTTATTACCTCAGATAATTGGGGAGGTGATTAAATTACCATGTTAAGTAACATGTGTCATTTTCATAGGTTCACGACAATGACTATTAGCCGCTAACTATTTATGTCCCTCTTGGTACTTTTCTTTAAGCATAAAGTTAAATATCATCCTAAGATGAACTAAGCAAGGATTTTATCTTATTTTAGTAAGAGAGTCTAGTTATTTCACTTAGAACCTTTAGAAGGAAGAAGGGATATATATATATCTCTTTACACCTTGCCTTAATCTTTAAAAAAATGTGTTAACCTCCCTTATGAGGAACTCCAATGGTATACTCGTTATACAGTGAAGAAGTAAATTCTTGTATATTATACGCCAACATTAGTGGGTTATACTAATTATAGTAATTAGTTGACCTTGGGAAGTATTTGGAAGGATCGCTCACCACTTTTCCTTCTTGATAGAAATACCCTTACCTTATTAAGATTAAAGCCAAACTCTTCCCTTCTAGGATAGAAGAGTGATAATTTAATTATCAATAATATAAACCAAAGCCTTGTGGGTATTAGCATTTTCACCTGAATTATGGTTATATCTAAAAATAGGGAGATAGACGAAAAACACGTGGAGCCTGATTGATATTTGAAGGGCTCGTCTTCTTTCCTTAGTAACATCGAAACAACTAGTTACGCGTCAGGAACGACAGCTCCAATGCATTTATTTTACACTTGTCATCTTATGAGTTGACACGCGTGTTCGTGATGAGAGGATCCAATGTTTAGTCGGCGCCTTTGTGGCTCTTGAAAAGGAGGAAGGCTCTATTAAAGGGAGAGCCAGAAGTGTGTAAGCGGGGGGGTACTCGCCAGACTCTGCGCTCGATCCACAAACTTTTCCCTTGACACAGTAATATCTATCGAGGGGCGTGGTAGCTGATCTCAGGGAGATCTCGGTTACAGTAGACTCCGGATTTTCTGTTTGCTCATCGTTGGACAGGACGGTTGTATGAAGCTCGATTCCTGTAGCCGAGTATTTGATAGAGAGGCCGATCCAAGTTGGTGGATCCGTGTTACTAAATTATAAACCTTGCATGACGCGATTCCCGGTAATGATAGCAATCTCTAGAGTAGAGATACGAACTTGATGATATTGAGTCAGTAAGACGCCCTGGAAATAACGGTTGCATGGAGAGGGACGGCTAGCAGCGGATCCCCAAAGTGCTATTTCGCAACTTCACATTGTATGGAATCCCAGCTCTGCGATCCAGACAACAAGGAAATCGATCCCTTCTTTACCTCTCCGATCTGGAGAAGAGAGACCCTGAGTTTAGATAAGAGAGAATGCTATTGAGGAAATCAAGTTGGTGATTAGGCATGAGCTATCAAAGGAGGATAAATATGTTTGGGAGGTTCACCGTCTGGTTCTTCTGACAGAACTGAGCATGCTACGCATGGTTGGAGAGATACGATTTCTCACTTTTAGATCTACTCCTAGCGATTGGACAGAGGTATGATTTCTTTGTGGAGTTTTGATTTTTACTCTGCATCATATAGATGCCTCATTTCTCAATCTTTCTTGTTATCTAGACCTCTGTATGCACAGCGTATGATCTCTGTCGGGTCTGGTTGCATTCGAGTATTGCATGTGTTATTGTTTACTTCTACTGTTGATTATATTCTTGTGTGATCACCACCTTCCCGATATGGAATGATTGCTGTGAGGAAAATGCCAGATGCATTATGTTTGATCGTTGGTTACCTTCCCGATTTGGATCGATCGCAAGAAAGCAAAACGTAGGTGTGGATATGTAATTTTTATTAGACGGGAAAGTGTAGATGCTGGTCTCCTGTTAGAAATGTCTATAAACGGAAATCCCTGCTTTAAATTCTTCGTTATTTCTAAGTCTTTCGCTTAGGTAAATTCCTGTTGAGTATTCGCCTGAGATTTCTTATTCAAAATTGTGTTACTCCTATAGATTAGGTTGTATCTTCTGTTTCGGATCCGTGGAACGTCCTTCGGGAAATTATACCTCATTACTCAGATGTTTAGTGAATGCTGTCTGGATTTCAATCTACCTCTCGATATGAAAGACGATCCTTCTATTTTTTCCTCTTCTTAACCTTAGTTCCCATCTTAAATACTTGGACGGAATGTAGATGATGGAATCAGTGATTACATCATGATGTATATAACCGTTTACATCTACGGCTTGTCTTGTTCCTAAGCATGTTGATCATTATTCTTTTTCGGTTTAGGAATTTCTGTAATAAATTGCATAGGGCGTTAATTGGAATACTTATGTGAAGGCCAGGAGAACCCAATTGTTATGTTTGAAATGATATCCCAACTCCGTGCTAGTTTTGTATTTAGATCTGCGTGGGTTGCATAGTTATATCTTTGCAATAAAAATATATATATATATGTACATGATAGATATATATTGTATAACCACTGCTAAAAGGGCTCTATTATAAACCTGCATTGAAATATATCCTCATATCTCGGCATTTATAACTGTTGACCTCTGCAGGTTTTTGTATAAGGTGTCGGTAGCAAGCCATAATGAAATCGCTTGTACTCTTTTATGTTATAGCTCCACGTTTAAATACATGGCATTTCAATTATACTTACTAGCACTTGAATATAGTATATATACCTAAACGCCTTTACTTCTGTCGAGAAGTCGAGGTAAGTAATCTTAGTCTCGTGTAGATTCAACTTATCAGTATGTTAGATATTTTAGAAAAACGTGAATATGGTATACTGCGTTTCTGAATCTAGCAGATTAGTTTCCCTTCTACAATAAGTGGTGAATTTGATTCTTGTTGGATAGTGGACCCTTGTTTTTGATAAGTGATCCCTTCACTGGTATCGTCTATTGGTAAGACAGTTTGGTATTATTTCATGTTTGAAAAGAGGGAATGCTATGTGTTGTTTCATTACCACTATGGAATTCGGTATAGAAGTATAGAATTTAGTCATAGTATCAATGTAATAGGCTACATACTTTTAAATGATAGTATAGAGATTGCCCTCTCTATGTTGTATTGGTAGGATACTCTATTGAGTTAACTAAAGACCCTGAATGGTCTGAAAAATACTCTGTATAGGAGAGACTTGCGGAGAAAGAAAAAAAATATTGTATGATGCAATTTCTATTGAGATTAATAAAATGAGGCACGATAGGTTTGGTGGACGTAGCCCAAAGTTTTTGGGTGAACCACGTGAAATATGGTCTCTCTGTGATGTATCTCTTGTGGATGATTTCTATTGGATAACTGTATTGACCTTGATGTGTTTTGTTGTTATTATGAATTCATTTTACCTTGGAAATATGGGATATTTTAAATGAGAATTTAGACAAAGTATTACCTTCATGTATGTTAATGTTATTATTAATGATTATGAGTTTTATTATGAAAGGCATGAGCTAATATATGGGTTGTTTCAAGACTAGGGGTAAGTATTATGATTAGACCTCGAAGATAGAGGTAATGTTTTCCCTTCATATAATCGTTTCAGTAATAGGACTACATGTTGTTCACACTACACAAGGTTTGAAAGTTAAGTACGTGAATTTCCTCATTTACGGATAATAAATTGTCGATTGGATTAGTGCAAGGGATTCCCATACAATGTTGAGTTAAACCCGGTAAGGTAAAGTTTATAGTAGATGTATATCGATGTAAGTAATGTATTTCCATTGTTTAGTCATTCTCAATGAAAGGGTAAAATAATATGAGGTATAGAAACCTATTACGTGGAAATCTTTTTGTAAGGAGGAAAGTTTCTAATATTGCAATGAGTTTTTTTTTTTTATCCCGAGAGTATATATAGACATTTTCACTTAGGAGATGTCATACATTCATTAAATACTAATCTATTCATTGGAGATGTTACACAACCGTTATTTATTCTTTTAAATGTTGATAATTTTTGTTGAACAAAGCACTCGACCCAAATTGGTCAGAGTAATCGTATGGGTACAGGATGTAATGTGACGAAATAAATTGCTTAAATCGAAAGAGATTTTTCTAGACTCAAGCAAGGCGGCTTGGGGAAAATAAATTCCGGGACTCAAGCGAGAAGGCTTGAGGGAAATTGTGTAAAGAGTGTTGTAATGGTATTGAAATACTCCCTAAAATCAGGGATTGAACAGCCACTAGGATTCTCGGAGAATCGGCTGGCTGTAAGACCTAGGCAAGCTATAAGGAAATGTATACGTGGGAGGCAGGACGCTGCTTAGTATGCATGAAAGAAATGTTTGCTGCGTGAGCACTAAGGTGTTAGGCAAAACAAGAATGAAATGTTTTGCTGCGTGAGCACTAAGGTGTTAGGCAAAACATGAAAGAAATTTTTGCTGTGTGAGCACTTGGGTGCTAGGCAAGAATTTTCCTGGATCAAGTAAATGGTGTGTTTGTGTAAAATGACACTCTACACCTCCGGAATGCTGGATTTATGTGTGCTTATGATATTAAAGGAAAAATAAAATATTCCGTGAATTGCAAATGTTAGGTTGAAATAAAGGGACTCATCGTGTATACTTTTAAGTCTGATTATTGAATTGATGATAGTTTTTACTGAACAAAGTTTCTTTGAGTCCCGATTTTATTGTATAGAAAACCACGTTATTAGCTATAACGACATGCAGAAAAGCATGAAAGTTCAAATAAGGTCAAAACCCAAATCCATGTTGCAAGAAAATTAAGACTCAAGGGGAAAGGAGGAATTTCTAAAAAGCTTGAACACCGAGGACGGTGTTATTTTTAGGGGAGGAGGATGTGATATCCCTCCTTTATAACATATATATTAGTGTTATATGTACACCATTAATATATAGTATGTTATTATGTAAAGATATTAACCTAGAGTGTGTGACATCCTTATTTTACACCTTATTATTTTAGTAATTATAGTTGTAAACTATGTATGTGGCCCTGGTGAGGAGCTCAAAGCCAAGGCCTCACCAGTGGACCATGAAGCTATTGTTATGATTTGTAAATGTTATTTTGTACCTAGCGACTAAAGGTTTAGACATGATTAAAATGAAGACATGACTAAAACGACGAGGCATGGAATCCACTAAGAGAAAGAGAGAAAAAGAGAGAAAGAGAGAACTCGACTAGCTAAAAAGCCATGGGAAGCTAGAATATTGACGATACTATTCACCTGGGATGAATTCCAACCTGCATACATGGCTACCCGGTGATTTCCAGCCGGCATTCCCACTCTATACCTTTTGGATGCAGGGTAGTTTTCCCTTAGGAAATCCCATATCCTTTTTGTTTCCGGGTCTCAATAAGTCTATTCAGCCGTTAGGAGATTAAAAAGTGAAAAACAAGTATTTTATCTCATCTTGCTGTCATAATTTCTCAACTCTCATTTTAAGTATGGCATCAGTTTGGCAGCAGCCCTCGTCCAATACTTGGCGTGTTGTGGAGACTACGACCTCCAAGTGGCCTGAGGGAGAAAACTTACTTAGAAGTATTATCTCGGTGGAGAGAGAGATAGTTATGCCTGGATAGTAGTTTGTGGGATTTGTCCCCATTTGGTTATGGAGCATATCGAGTATTGCCATCTGGCAGGATTGTCTGCCATCACTGATTTCGGTTAAAATTTGATTGTCCTTTATATTAAAGAGGCTGTCGTGAGTGGAAGGGGCATCTGTTATTCGAACTAAGGAGAATCGCCTCCTTTTTAGGGAGTGCTCCACGATGGGCAGCCTCCACCTACCTTTTCTCATTTATGACTTACCTTATTTTGGAGCGGGGCGTTACCTTAGTGCCGAGATATCATATAAAAGATATGGTAAGCAGGGTGAGGTGGGGGGCAGGTAAGCTCGGCGCCTGAGATCGAGATCGAGAAATCCCTGGTGGATGTGTAACTCAGTTCTGAGTCTTTCGATATATTGTCGCTGCGTTTGCGGATCTCGGAGCTCGATCCCCAACTCGCTTTTCTGTAATGAATTGTATATGCTCCTATAGGATCTGCATGTTTCATATTTCTGCCTGGGGTCGTTATATCTCTGCGTTGATTGCTTGTAGAAGAAGGTCGTTTCATAATTTCGTTGAGAAGTTACATACCTATATTATGTTTCTGATATGAATTGTACCCTGTCGACTGTCTATTTTATGATGCTTTTATCTTGATGATATTATTATAAATATTCTGGATCGGACTAGACAGCGAGAGTGCTAAACCCCGAGTTCGTTGTGGTTTGAGGTTTAGTTGTTATGAGATCTGTCATCATAGATCTATTGAGTCCTGAAAAAGAAATCTGATCGGAAAGCATGCGATTGCTGGATCCCTGAAGATTTGCATGATGTTTGGTAAGTTACATATCTATATTATGTTACAGACTGTTTTGGAAGACTGCATTTAAATCCTGCGTTCGATGTGTGATAGATAGTTCTTTTTTTTTGTATTCAAGCTGGAGATTGATGTTGCTTCTTTTCGTTTGTGTTGGCATTTACAATATGTATTGTGTAGAGGGACGGATGGTCCAGGAAATGGAAAGCCGATCCCAAATTCTGTATTGCATTTGTTTTACTATTTTTACACCTCTGCGATATCCTGTGGGAGGAATCCATAGAAAGGGAGATCGTTGGATCGATTCCCTATAATGTATGTTTTCCTTTTTATAGCTCTATTTTTACCTGGGAATAAACGCGTGGAGAGGGAGATCACTGGATCGTTCCCTGTAGTTTTATTATATTTTCCTGTAGGATACATTTATATTCTTTATCTCTGCATGTGATATCCCGGCCAAAGCGTGACATTGTTGGAATCAATGTGCCTTATGAACTTGGTATTTTTAGAGGAAGAAGAATTGTCTAGTTCACTATGCGGAATATTCCTTTTTGTTTTGCATGTTAGTTCAGCGGATTCATTCTTTTAGATTGAAGTTTTCCTGCTGTAATGATTTAACTATTAGCGAATGACCATTGAAGTTCGACATGCTGCATGGATTATATAATTGTTTTTTTTACCTTGTTAAATATTATAGGTTGCATGGATAACCCAGGTTCTTGATGTAAAATCTATGTGCAATGGTGACATTATTGGAGTCAATGTACTATGTTTAGTTCTTTTAGGAATGACCTGTACCTTACACTTATTATTGTGACATCCCTCTCCAATGATGAAATAAATAAATAAATAAAACATTATGTTAGATTTATTTTAAAATTTATCTTTATTTTTATGCAATAAGGAAGCCAGATGAGAAATCGGCTGACTTAAAAGTCCTAGGAGGACTGTTGTAAACAAACAATTTTATTATTATTAATAAAAGAATGAGCAGGAACAGCCAAGTTAAAAGAGGAGATCATGCATGGAGAAGTGGGGGACAAGTTAGAGTTAGCCTCTGGGACATCAGAACAAGTGTCAGGAGTGTATTTAAGACACTAGACACACCCTGGAAATCAGGGATTTGGTTAGCTGCGAAAATTCCATGGGGAATTGGCTGCCAATGGAAAGACCTAGGCATGATTATAAAAGGATGGCATATGTGAGGAGGCAGGACGCTGCTGAGTATGCCAGAGAGAATTACACTTGCTGTGTTGAGCACTCAGTGTTAGGCAAGGGATTCAGGAAAAGCTACTAAACGGGAGGCTAACTGTCCACACTTTCATGCATGTATCTGGCTCGGGGGTGATTACGTACAGACTGGGAGTTTGTGCCTAATCTAAGGTTGGGAGGAACGTGGCTGTTCCTATTACATTCAGTTTACGAGATCCAGGTTTCACTTTAAAGTTCTGCTATATTTTCTGTTAATTTGGTTCTGCTAATCAGTATCGTATTTTATCAGTTAACTAGTGTTTATAAATTTTCTGGAATAGAAATTTAACTCCAGTACGTTATGCAGGATATGAGCTTGTTATTTTATCTTATTTACAATTCTCTGAGCGTTATAAGTAACCGTAAATTCTAGGAAACTATATTGCAATGGATCCATAAATGGAGGATGAGGAGGTTTTAATTAAATTTAGTTTTATCGTTTTATTGATCTGATTAATTGAGAAGATAGAAATCGGAATAATGGGAAATTTTTCTGAACCGTATATTGTATTTAGGATTTTTTTTTCTGAATCTTAGTTTGATATCACAATAACCTGAAGTGAACTCCTCTTCATTTATTATTTGAGGGCTAATATTAGTGTTTAGCAGAACCATACGTTTTCCCTTGAACTTTTAAGAAAGTACCCGAAAGCCTATACTTCGCAAACAGTAAACTCAGATCTTATGGACCATCTTTACAAAGTAGTAAGAACTCAGAGATTAAATACACAATCATGAATAATGCTTGGTCATACTCAATCGAGAAGAAAAATGTAATATTCTTTCATCTTAAAATCTTAATGACGACTCAGAACGCATAGAATGAGCAGACATTCATGAAATAGAGCTTGATCATACTTAGACGAGAAATAAAATACAATATTTATTCACCGTGAAAACCCTAACGCCTACGCAGAGAGTTATTATTTAAACTCATCCAGTCGTATTTCTAAATTCATGAAATAGGGTATCAGGTATTCGTGCAAGGCATTTTTCAATCCACGGTGAATGGAGACCACCGATTAAATTAACCTAACCCTTATTTTAACCAGGACTAACGATAATCCTTTTATCACTTAGGGTTAATTAAAACAGCCACTTACTATTAGATTTCGATAACAAGACAGAAAGAGGCAACCCTTTATTTAAGGAGGCGAGTTTACAGTATTAAAACCAGTTTTCAAAGTATATCTGCAGGGCATGACAGTCGTGTCTTTAAGCAAACCTTATAGAAGATTGTTTATTATAATAACCTAATTAATGAAAAACCTTGTCGTTTGTTTTTAAAAGCAGATCGTTCCTAGTAATTATAAAGAGGTTAACATTTTTGAACTACACGAGCCCAGCTCGTTTCCCTTTTTAAATTTCATTACTATAAAGGCTAAATGTTATATGCAGGAAATATTATGCTAAAATCGTAATTACCAGTTTACACATATAGAATTTCTACCATCGCGGTCGAGTCTCAGCCTCGGACTTGTAATAAAAACAAAATCTACAGATGTTTTAGTATTTATTTACATTCAAACCCTGATAGGAAAGTTCAACATCCTACAGGAACTAAAGAGTTCTTCTAAACTCTATACAGTAAAAAAACAGACTATAAAAACCTCGATGGAGATGATGCGGAGAAAGAAATCCTTCCATTGCAAGATTGGAGTGATTATGGAAATCAATGCCTGCTTACCCAAAAATTTTAGCCAGATTGCCAATCTCTGAAAGGTTCGATGATACCTGTCAGGGTTACAACAGAAAAACTTTAGTAATTGATGGAAAGATCCATATATGAATCGCATGTAATAATTTAAAGCTAATCAAGTCTTTTCCCTTACCTCTGAGAGTATTACCCAGTTACGGTTCCTCCATTATTTCAGAGACATACACCCAAAGCTGTGACGAGGGTTTCCATTACTTTAAATCGCTGCTTAAAAAAGATGGGTGTCAATACCCTGCATAGTCCTCCCTCGAAAAACCATATAATTGTTCAGGTTTCATAACAGTAGAAGACTCTGTCATTCAGAAGAAGTGTTCGCTTAACGATGGGGAGACTGAGAATGATAATGTTTCATAACAGTAGAAAACTCTGTCATTCAGAAGAAGTATTCGCTTAACGATTGGGAGACTGAGAATGGTAATACCTCACAGGCGCGCACAGCGATGATAGTTGAAAATTGAGGTCTGTCACTCTCCTTTCAAGAAATTTAATGTTGTCACATGGCATGGTACTATAATGTGATTGCTGGCAACCTCGAAAAAACCAGTTGGTACTGCGTCTTAACTCACATTTAAATTAGCTTAATTATTGTGTACCATTGCTATAGCACTAAGCTCCAACGTAATGCTGACAAGTGGAAAGCCATAAACTTCAACCTTAGTCCCGACGAGTGTATAAGTTTTTCACTATGCACCATAGTATTTTTATATATATATATACTCTGGCAGTAGCCGGTTGGCTACGAAGCTCCAATGGAGAAAACCCTCACTTTAATTTACATGTTTCATTTCCCTAAGTCGTGAATTATCTGCTTGTGTTGAGCCATCGATTATGCTGTCCCCTTTATATAATACACCTTCCAAGAATGTACAAGGTTCCTCAATTTGGCATAGTGACCCTCGAGAACCCAACTCTTTATAAATGTTGATAAATACCTCTAGGTTACATTTTTAAGTGGTTAATACCAGATTAATGAGTTAGAGTATTCCTAAACATTCCTTGCCCAGTGATCAAGGAACTAGGTGAGTTACTTTAAGCTTTATGATAGAATCTATAACTTCTGGGGTGCCTTGAATCCAGGTGCTGCACCTATCAAGTGTTTTAAAAACAGGAACAAAAGGTCTACATCTTATGATAAATTTTGATGAACATGGAAGCCCTGTAATTTGTAAATTCCTCTCTGCGACCATGTAGAAATAAGTGTACCTGCAAAATGCGTATAGAGTGTGTTAGCATTTAGCTAAGTAAGCGGCACGATAATCCTTTACTACTCCATTCAGTAGGAAGAATTTTTAAGAGACGGTGATTAGTTTTATTTTGTGCATGCGACAATCAAAATCAGAAGGAATTGTAATCCAGTAAGGAGATAGCAGAACAAAAAAAAATAAAATTTTTTATTCAGATATTTTTACTCAATATTTGGAGATTTTACTATTATGTTCGGTCTGTATTTGTGACATCTCCATGAATATGTTAGTGTTATTTTGAGAAAAATAAAAGTTCTTGGTCTTCTAGCCATTAACCAAATCACACTTGACATAATATACATTGAAATAATAATGACACAAGCATCTAATTTAAACAAAGAATCATAAAGTTACACAAAAGTTAATTCAAAAGCCACATAGATTACAAATGCGGATCCATTTAATGCCTTCAACCACACGATATGAATATACTCAATTCCATCATGCCAAATGCATCGAATCCCCAGAGTTTTTACTATAAGATAAAGACTAGGAACTATAGAATCAGGGGACCATACACTTATAAGATCCACATGGAACACATAATAACCATTCAATACATTTAACAATAATCACATGACAACCATACACCAACCATCAATCCTGAAAGACCTTATGTTGGTTTGGTTTATGCCTTGTACTTAGAATATTGAGGAAGCTTAACCCCACTATCTTCATCGATGATGAACATTCTATTCAATATTCTATAAGTGTCATTTATAATACTTAAGCAATAACATCCACTCATATTTACATATTTTCTTAAGCTCGTAGAACCATTTTTCACATCAAAGTATCTATAGGTTATTACATCATTTAACAACTTCTTATGACCTTTAAATATAATTGGAATATTACCATCTATAGTAAGTTTCCAGAAGCAACCAACAAACATAAAGGTCAATGCTCTATCTAACATACTCATTTTAATACACATTGAGTACTATTAACTTGAATGAATTTCCTTCACATTTTAAATCACCTCTAACAATGGAATAATTCACATGAAACCAATAAGAAAGAGACAAAGGAAGAATAAATCACAGAACACAAAAGAGAAGGGGACAACGCGATATACATGTGGTTCACCCCCAAATTTGGGGGCTACGTCCACTAAGATTGTTCATCATATATATTATCCATCAAGAGGAGGTTACATCGGCAACACAATTTGTTGCATTCAACAATTTCTTCTTTACCCAAGTCTCTTAAGCGACTATGTATATTTTCTATAAGCAGCAATCCAAACGGATGCACTCCATGATATAAAAGAAATAAAAGCAAAACCCAAAACGCAGATATTAAGCAAGATCCTATGGATCTATGCGACTCCACACGGGTGGCAAACAACAATTGTAACTATATCAGGCAAACACTATAAACAATAGGTATAAATGAGATGCAACAATCATATATTGCTAAGTGCATTCAACATATATTTTTAAAAACACAGAGGAGATCTTCTACGCATCAGTAGGGTTATAACAAAGTTATATATATAAAGTAGAAACGCAAGCCTCTCCTGCATATAAGCCGAGATGAACTCAGTCAGAGCTTTTGTGGAAATAATACCACAAATGGTGATCTCCATGGTTAACGCTTTTCCTAGCTGCACTATATAGATGTAGATATGCGGGGTTAAATAATTTCTCAACAACATTACAGTACACAGAGTTCTTGGGGGGGTTTGCAGGATAAGACAAGCCAAATCTAAACTCTGAGTTAGCCCTTCCATACTATCCATAGATACAAAGGGTTTCACAACAATTATTAACAAAATACAAAGACTCACGCATACAGAGGACACCACTATTGGCAACCAATATTACGATGGCAGAGATTAAAAAAAAAATGTATTCGTACAGCGTAATCTGTATAACCGAGATCTATTGGATCATTTTCCTTTCTCCCCAAAGATCAATTTATGATTCAGTATAGCTTACGAAGGAATACAGACCTGCGATCCTCTAATCACACAAAGATATTCCCAATCTCAGTGCTGATAGCTATTTCATCTGGACTGAAATCCGAATGCTCTTCTCCCAAGGATTGCCACCGTAGACTTCAACATAATTTATAACAACATAATTTATAGGGGACCTCGTCTCTGTATTTTATGTGCATCTATATATCATGGCAGCAACGGTGATATATATCTATATAATTAGAACTATATCTTAGTAACCTATGATACTATATTTATCGTGGCTGCATAATGTGTATACCGAGAGCAACATAACAAAACACAATTATAAAACCTTATCGTCAGGCAAATATACTAAAAGTAGTACCTTCAGGGCATTCTACTCTACCTCAATAATATATCAGAGATCTAACCACCTAACAGAGTTGTTTCTGGCAGTCGAATAAGTAAAAATAAAAGATAGATATTTAACAATAAAAACATGTCCGGAATACTAACATGATCCAGTAATTCGAACTATGGGTAATACGCCTTTGGCCACAGAGGTTTGGAAACCATAGGGATCAACTTCTTCCCCAATGGAAGCATAACTATAATAGGCAGCGTATCGAGATGTTTCTACAATGGAGACATCAAGGAAAATAAATATAAACAACATTTGCTAATTCAAACCCCATGCAGAAGACGCAGATCTCGATTTCTGATCTGGAAGGAGAAAATATAAACAATATTTGCTAATTCAAACCCCATGCAGAAGACGCAGATCTCGATTTCTGATCTGGAAGGAGAAAAATATAAACAACATTTGCTAATTCAAATCCCATGCAGAAGACGCAGATCTCGATTTCTGATCTGGAAGGAGAAAATATAAACAACATTTGCTAATTCAAATCCCATGCAGAAGACGCAGATCTCGATTTCTGATCTGGAAGGAGAAAATATAAACAACATTTGCTAATTCAAACCCCCATGCAGAAGACGCCCAGTGGTAAAACATAAAAGAATTACTTATCTGGATAGGCATTCGCCGAGGTGGAAACTACCGAGGCCTGTACCACCAATAAAGTTTTCTCCCGCTCCTCCTTCGTGAGTCCTGCTCCCCTCGATCACTAAATTCCCCCCCCCCTGAGCCGTCCCTCTTCCTCTCTTAAAAAGGAATAATCTCAAAATATCTTCCCCAAGCGTATCTGAAAATATCTTCCCCAACCGTATCTGGAAATATCTTCCCCAAGCGTATCTCCAAATATCTTCCCCCAAGTGTATCTCAAAATATCTTCCCCAAGCGTATCTTCTCCTTGTAGTGTCCGCCTCGGTTAGATGAGTCACCGGACAGATGGAGTTCTTGGAGATAATGCCATGTATGCTGGAGGTTGGGAGTTCTAAATAGCGAGAAAAAGCCACTCTTCCTCTCGTGAGTTTATGGTTTATCGAACCACTTACAACGCTAGCTTTAACAACGTCCATAGCATTTGGATTAAGTAACGGATGCCGATTGCTCTCCAATCTTAGAGCCGAAAGGATTATGGGAAATAACATGACAGGAGGTTGGATCCACTATGGAGAGGGAACCGTAGCTCAGAATCAAAGCTGGCGACCAATATCCACTCAAGAATTGCTACCTTAATGCTTGAGGAGCACCGAATTGAATAGCAGGTTGTGGCACAAGTATGCTAGTGCCAAGTGCCTTGCAAAAACCAAGCTTCATCTTATGAAATCCCAAGCATATCACACTAGAAAAGAGTTCAATGAAGTGTAGAGTGCTCCGATCACCATGAACCAATCCAAATATCAATTACAATTACAAGTGTATAGGTTATAAAGGAGGGATATCACATCCTCCTCCCCTAAAAATAACACCGTCCTCGGTGTTCAGGTTTTTCAGAAATTTGTCCTTTCCTCTTGAGTCTTATTTTTCTTGCATCATGAATTTGGGTTTTGACCTTATTTGAACTTTCAAGCTTTCTGCATGTCGTTATGGCTAATAACGTGTATTTTTATGCAAATAAATCGGGATTCAAAGAAACTTTGTTCAGTAAAACTATCATCAATTCAATAATCAAAAGGTATAAACAATGAGTACCTTTATTTCAACCTAACATTTGCAATTCACGGAATATTTTATTTTTCCTTTATTATCATAACCACACATAAATCCAGCATTCAGGAGATGTAGATTGTTATTTTACACAAAACACATCATTTACTTGATCCAGGAAATTCTTGCCTAACACCCGAGTGCTCACACAGCAAATCATTCAGAGATTTCTTGCCTAACACCATAGTGCTCACGCAGCAATACTTTCTCTCATGCATACTAAGCAGCGTCCTGCCTTCCGCATATGCATTCTCTTATAGTTTGCCTAGGTCTTTACAACTCGCCGATTCCTTTGCGAATCCTGGCGGCTGTCAACTCCCTGATTTCTAGGGAGTGTTTTAGTGCCATTACTGCACTCTTACATAATTCCCCTCAAGCCATCTTGCTTGAGTCCCGGAATTTTGTTTCCCCTCAAGCCTCCTCACTTGAGTCTTAGGAGAATCTCTTTCAGTTAATTAAAGATTTCGTCGTATTCCATTTTGTAACCATACGATTACTCTCACTATTTTGGGTCTCGTTCTTTATTCAACAATAATTATCAAAATTAAAAGAATAAATGACAGTTGTGATGTGGGTCTTAAATCCTCACCCCCTTATTTTACCATGCATAATAGTTATGCTCTTGTCTTTCCACCAATCTCCACAGAATTTTGACCATATGCTAAATTCACCTCCCAAGGCGAATTTCCATGATCATAAGTTCTTCTTCAAAATAATGGATTCATCTTTATATTAGTCTCGGTAATAACGCAAACCTGAAATGTGCCACCAAAACATGTTACACCATTTCATCATAAGTAAACATAATCAAATGGCAAAATAATTCATGACACATAATGAGAACCGGTGAGGGTTATTTCGTCGGTAACTTCCTTCCTTCTTAGGAATTTCAGAGACTAGAATTTAAACCATAATTTGTCAAGTCTCATAATTTATTTTGAAGGACGTTATGTCTTTCCATTTCTCATATGATCCCTATTTAGATGTATGCCGCTAACTTCATGTAAGTAATAATACATTGTTTTACATATATTATACTTGCACACCTTTATAACGATGACTACATACCTTCTTGTTATGTGGCCCACTTATGCTAAGGTACAAGTTTACTTGTCTTAACACATCCTATGCTCAAAATTTTATGGAATCCATATATCAAATTAAATAAAAATCAAGGTGCCCATGCATACATTGTATACTTCTCAAACACAACCTTTAAAATAAACACTCAAGTGTCCCAATATTCCACAATAAAGAACACTAAAGTAAGGAATATAAAATGAACTCATTCATTTTTGGCATAAGCATCATATTAACTACTCAGAATACACATGTAGATCTTTTATGTAATTATAACCCTTTTCTTTTGTTTGAATCTACCGGCAAGGTTACAAGCATGCTTCCATGTCACACATCAATACTATGAAAATCATATCTTAGCATGAAGGTAATTAGTAAGGAGATTATTTATCAATTGTTCTCCTGTATGATCTAACCATCTCCTAGTTATAGAACTTCACACTAATTAAAGTTGTTTTCTTTGCAAAAAGGATTTTAGCTACCTTTCGTCTAGTGAGGCTATACTTCCTGTGGAATACTATTTTAGCAATTATAACAAATTCATAATTCTTAGTTGATACCTAGGTAACGTAGTGGAATTTTTATCATCAACATAGTTTACACTTTCTTCATAACTAGAAGATATTAATCACCTTAGTTACCTGCTTTAATCCTATTGACTCCTCTTGCAGCAAGTAACTTTACAACATTCATCATTAAGGATCAATAGCATTTTACAATTTACAAACTTGCGCTTGAAAGTAACTTGTTCAATACCAACCCAATTTTCTCAAATCTTAAAGGACCTTTAAACTTGTCTTAAATCCTACTTAATGGATCTTTTACGGATCTAGGATGCTTAGATTGTTCATCTAAATTATAAGAGTTATTCCTTGCAGCAACATAAAGATGTCAGAAATTACTGCATTCTACTAACTTGTATGAGTATTTTATGTTGGTTCTAGGTTTCCAATACTCTTATTCGTACTACAAATCATACTCTTGATTTCCGTCTACCCATTTAATACGTGAACCACTATAATTTTATCCCTTAACAAAATAATCATTTTGACAGATATATAATTATACATGGATAGTAAGTCATCATAAATCTTGGAAAAAAAAAATGTATTCATGCATTTTTATCATATGCATCATAACACCTAATCAGAATGCACATGAATATATATATATATATATATTTATATATCATCTTAGTAATAAATGATAGCCTACCCTTTCCTAGTTGATGCTTTAAGAACACAATCTTAATGTCAACATAATGATGCTTCCTTTATTACAAAAGTATTAACTATCTCAGTTACGGTTTCCTACATTATCACTATGTTAATGTTCATACATCATAATGCTTTAACAAAACCTTTTTCACATCTGAATATATTTCTCCTATTTTCACATATTGGCTTCATGCGCAATGTATCAATATACATGCAATAATAAAACATCCTCATTTGTGTAGTATTAATTTACTTAAAATCATTGCTCAATAATATCTTTGTAATTTATATAATTTAGTTAATTACTCAAGCGGACTTTTAGATCACATCCATATCCTGTTTTTCGTCAATAAAACTATACATATATGTAGTCACCTACTAACAAGAGGTCTATTCTTCTATAGTAGTATACCCAATTTTAGTTTGGAGAACCAAGGATTAAGGTTATTTACCCACCCTTTCTCTAACAACATTTAGTTAATTATGCAACATAATAAATATTCTTTGGGGCATCCCTATCAAGGAAATATTCATAAGTAGCACATGAATAGTAAGTATACGCACAACCCTAGTCTATCAAGGTACATAAGTAGTGAAACAATATACTTTGTACCTAGATCTCTTTGGTGTGTTTTTAAAAAAAAAACATAATGCTTCGGCAAGAGAGACTTACTTTCAATCAACCCACGGACTCCTTATCGGTTACCTGAAGGTGGATTCGTTTAGTTGTGTCTCATAGGTAGAATACCTTCCTTGGTTCAACCAACTTTATATTCCTCTTCCTCGCGCTGAGCCCAACTAAGCCCGAGTGTTTGCAACCTGTGCTCTGATACCATATGTGACATCTCCATGAATATGTTAGTGTTATTTTGAGAAAAATAAAAGTTCTTGGTCTTCTAGCCATTAACCAAATCACACTTGACATAATATACATTGAAATAATAATGACACAAGCATCTAATTTAAACAAAGAATCATAAAGTTACACAAAAGTTAATTCAAAAGCCACATAGATTACAAATGCGGATCCATTTAATGCCTTCAACCACACGATATGAATATACTCAATTCCATCATGCCAAATGCATCGAATCCCCAGAGTTTTTACTATAAGATAAAGACTAGGAACTATAGAATCAGGGGACCATACACTTATAAGATCCACATGGAACACATAATAACCATTCAATACATTTAACAATAATCACATGACAACCATACACCAACCATCAATCCTGAAAGACCTTATGTTGGTTTGGTTTATGCCTTGTACTTAGAATATTGAGGAAGCTTAACCCCACTATCTTCATCGATGATGAACATTCTATTCAATATTCTATAAGTGTCATTTATAATACTTAAGCAATAACATCCACTCATATTTACATATTTTCTTAAGCTCGTAGAACCATTTTTCACATCAAAGTATCTATAGGTTATTACATCATTTAACAACTTCTTATGACCTTTAAATATAATTGGAATATTACCATCTATAGTAAGTTTCCAGAAGCAACCAACAAACATAAAGGTCAATGCTCTATCTAACATACTCATTTTAATACACATTGAGTACTATTAACTTGAATGAATTTCCTTCACATTTTAAATCACCTCTAACAATGGAATAATTCACATGAAACCCATAAGAAAGAGACAAAGGAAGAATAAATCACAGAACACAAAAGAGAAGGGGACAACGCGATATACATGTGGTTCACCCCCAAATTTGGGGGCTACGTCCACTAAGATTGTTCATCATATATATTATCCATCAAGAGGAGGTTACATAGGCAACACAATTTGTTGCATTCAACAATTTCTTCTTTACCCAAGTCTCTTAAGCGACTATGTATATTTTCTATAAGCAGCAATCCAAACGGCTGCACTCCATGATATAAAAGAAATAAAAGCAAAACCCAAAACGCAGATATTAAGCAAGATCCTATGGATCTATGCGACTCCACACGGGTGGCAAACAACAATTGTAACTATATCAGGCAAACACTATAAACAATAGGTATAAATGAGATGCAACAATCATATATTGCTAAGTGCATTCAACATATATTTTTAAAAACACAGAGGAGATCTTCTACGCATCAGTAGGGTTATAACAAAGTTATATATATAAAGTAGAAACGCAAGCCTCTCCTGCATATAAGCCGAGATGAACTCAGTCAGAGCTTTTGTGGAAATAATACCACAAATGGTGATCTCCATGGTTAACGCTTTTCCTAGCTGCACTATATAGATGTAGATATGCGGGGTTAAATAATTTCTCAACAACATTACAGTACACAGAGTTCTTGGGGGGGTTTGCAGGATAAGACAAGCCAAATCTAAACTCTGAGTTAGCCCTTCCATACTATCCATAGATACAAAGGGTTTCACAACAATTATTAACAAAATACAAAGACTCACGCATACAGAGGACACCACTATTGGCAACCAATATTACGATGGCAGAGATTAAAAAAAAAATGTATTCGTACAGCGTAATCTGTATAACCGAGATCTATTGGATCATTTTCCTTTCTCCCCAAAGATCAATTTATGATTCGGTATAGCTTACGAAGGAATACAGACCTGCGATCCTCTAATCACACAAAGATATTCCCAATCTCAGTGCTGAGAGCTATTTCATCTGGACTGAAATCCGAATGCTCTTCTCCCAAGGATTGCCACCGTAGACTTCAACATAATTTATAACAACATAATTTATAGGGGACCTCGTCTCTGTATTTTATGTGCATCTATATATCATGGCAGCAACGGTGATATATATCTATATAATTAGAACTATATCTTAGTAACCTATGATACTATATTTATCGTGGCTGCATAATGTGTATACCGAGAGCAACATAACAAAACACAATTATAAAACCTTATCGTCAGGCAAATATACTAAAAGTAGTACCTTCAGGGCATTCTACTCTACCTCAATAATATATCAGAGATCTAACCACCTAACAGAGTTGTTTCTGGCAGTCGAATAAGTAAAAATAAAAGATAGATATTTAACAATAAAAACATGTCCGGAATACTAACATGATCCAGTAATTCGAACTATGGGTAATACGCCTTTGGCCACAGAGGTTTGGAAACCATAGGGATCAACTTCTTCCCCAATGGAAGCATAACTATAATAGGCAGCGTATCGAGATGTTTCTACAATGGAGACATCAAGGAAAATAAATATAAACAACATTTGCTAATTCAAACCCCATGCAGAAGACGCAGATCTCGATTTCTGATCTGGAAGGAGAAAATATAAACAATATTTGCTAACTCAAACCCCATGCAGAAGACGCAGATCTCGATTTCTGATCTGGAAGGAGAAAAATATAAACAACATTTGCTAATTCAAATCCCATGCAGAAGACGCAGATCTCGATTTCTGATCTGGAAGGAGAAAATATAAACAACATTTGCTAATTCAAATCCCATGCAGAAGACGCAGATCTCGATTTCTGATCTGGAAGGAGAAAATATAAACAACATTTGCTAATTCAAACCCCCATGCAGAAGACGCCCAGTGGTAAAACAGAAAAGAATTACTTATCTGGATAGGCATTCGCCGAGGTGGAAACTACCGAGGCCTGTACCACCAATAAAGTTTTCTCCCGCTCCTCCTTCGTGAGTCCTGCTCCCCTCGATCACTAAATTCCCCCCCCCCTGAGCCGTCCCTCTTCCTCTCTTAAAAAGGAATAATCTCAAAATATCTTCCCCAAGCGTATCTGAAAATATCTTCCCCAACCGTATCTGGAAATATCTTCCCCAAGCGTATCTCCAAATATCTTCCCCCAAGTGTATCTCAAAATATCTTCCCCAAGCGTATCTTCTCCTTGTAGTGTCCGCCTCGGTTAGATGAGTCACCGGACAGATGGATTTCTTGGAGATAATGCCATGTATGCTGGAGGTTGGGAGTTCTAAATAGCGAGAAAAAGCCACTCTTCCTCCCGTGAGTTTATGGTTTATCGAACCACTTACAACGCTAGCTTTAACAACGTCCATAGCATTTGGATTAAGTAACGGATGCCGATTGCTCTCCAATCTTAGAGCCGAAAGGATTATGGGAAATAACATGACAGGAGGTTGGATCCACTATGGAGAGGGAACCGTAGCTCAGAATCAAAGCTGGCGACCAATATCCACTCAAGAATTGCTACCTTAATGCTTGAGGAGCACCGAATTGAATAGCAGGTTGTGGCACAAGTATGCTAGTGCCAAGTGCCTTGCAAAAACCAAGCTTCATCTTATGAAATCCCAAGCATATCACACTAGAAAAGAGTTCAATGAAGTGTAGAGTGCTCCGATCACCATGAACCAATCCAAATATCAATTACAATTACAAGTGTATAGGTTATAAAGGAGGGATATCACAGTATTACTTCTGGAAGTAAAGTATTACGCCGCCGAGTTAACCTCTGTTCCAGGCTGAAGTTAATTATCATTTTCAGTTCATATGGATGCCTCGTGCTCAGAATAGTTATTTTTATATATATATATTTAATTAACTACGGGTCTGTTCGACAGAGTTAAAGATTTGAATTTTGGAATGTATGTGCTTACAACTCCTGTGTATAGCGTGGAACTTATCCCAATTAAGATCTAGATTCTTTAGGAAGTTTCAAGTAATTAACCCTTGTAAGAGATGTCCTTATGTTTTCACTTGACGAATAGGATATTCCTACATATTTCCGAAGTGATTGAATTTACAGAACAGTTATTATTATGTATGGTTTTAACTTATTGATGCTTTGGAGTACTCAATCACTATTTTGTTGGCATATGACTTATGGGCCTTGATGCTCATTTTGGAAACTAAGAGGTTGGACCTCGGACTCAACAGTTTTAGTTTATTAGGAGGAGATATCCTAAAAAAAAAAAAAAAGGTATGATCATTCTGATGGAAAGTGCCTATAGAGAGGACTTTTAAATGTGAAAGGCAACATCGGTGTTGTCGAATGTAATCCCTCATTGACGATAAATAATATATATCTAGAATGATTGGTGGACGTAGCCCAATAGGGGTGAACCACGTGAAATATGTGTCCCTATATGCGTGATCATGATGTCGTTGTTAGTTAATGTATCTATTTCTAGTCTCCCTTATGCATGTTTGAATATATTTTATGGTTATCAAATCGTCATTTGGCTGATGTGAGAACTAATGCAAAAAGGTTACTTAAAAGTTTCTTTTTCTTATGCAATGTTCAGTGTAATGATCAAATTATTGAAAGGATGATGGTTTGTAATAAATATAGAATTGGGACGAAGAATTCTTGCAGTTCAGTTTTAAAGTTCACTAAATTTATTGACTCAGACAATTGGGTATGTCACAAGTGAGTAATATTTTTTTTTTTTAATTCACTAAATCCTAACATCATCTTTGGGAGATGTTACAGTTTTGGTCTGTTTTCCTTTAATACACTCAACACAAATATCAAAATCTGAAAAGTCAAGTGATTCCAAAATCCCATCGGACACAAGTCGCTCAACTCTAGATTTAGAGATATGACCTAGGCGTTTGTGCCACAATGAAGCCGAATTATCTTTATTCAATTTACGCTTTGTACCTCGTGATTCCACATGCAAGGTTTCATTATAGGACGGAACAATTTCCAACAAATATAGATTATCATAAACATTAAGTAAACCGGTTCCAACAGCATTTGAATTAATAGATAATGTAAATTTATTGTTTCCAAATGAACAACAATAACCTGATTTGTCCAAAACAGAAACTGAAATTAAATTCCGTCTGAAAGACGGTACAACAAAAGTATCTATTAAATCCAAAAAATAACCAGATTTCAATAATAATCTAAAGTGCCCTATTGCCTCTACTTCTACCGATTGACCATCTCCGACATAGATGCATCTTTCAGCATCACTTGGTTTTCGGTAACTCAGGTAACCCTGCATAGAAACACAAATGTGAGTAGTAGCACCAGAATCTAACCACCATGTGTTTCTAGATACTGAAGCTAAATTAACTTCAGAATAGACCAAAGTAAGAAATATACCTTTCTTAACACGCCAAGCAGCATACTTGGTACATTCCTTCTTAGTATGTCCAGGCTTATTAGAGAAGAAACATGTTACCTCAACTTTTTGTTTCTTTTGTTCTGGACCCTTAGAAGCAGCAACCTTATTATCCTTATTCTTTCGTTTTCCCTTATCCTTTGAAGTGCTAGCCAGATGAGCACATTCGGTCTTGTCTTGCTTCAATCTCTCTTCCTCTTGCACACAAAATGAAATGAGCTCATTAAGAGTCCATTTATCCTTTTGACAGTTATAACTCACCTTGAATTGATTAAATTGTGCAGGAAGAGAGATGAGAACCAAATGCACGAGGAAATCATCAGATAACTCGAGTTTCAAAGCCTTAAGTTTTGAAGCAAGATGAGACATCTCCATGATGTACTCCCGAACATTACCCTTGCTTTTGTACTTCATTGAAATCAAGCTTGCTAAAAGCGTGCTCATTTCAGCCTTATCGTTTTTGGCAAAACGTTTCTGAATTTCTGCAAGGAAGTCACTGGCATTAGTAACCTCATCGGTTACCGCACCCCTGCAAGCTTCTGGAATGTCGCGCTTCATGATCATAAGACTTAGCCTATTTGAACGTTCCCACTTACCCCAATAAACCTCATCCTCTTGAGTACTATCCTCATTGACTTCTTCGGGTTTGGGCATTCTCAAGGCTAAGTCTATATCCATGCAGCCTAAGAGAATCATCATATTCTCTTTCCAGTCCTTAAAATTAGTCCCATTTAACATAGGGACATTATTGATGTTGGCAGATATGGAAGTAGTTGATATAAAAGCTGAATAGAGAACAAAATAAAATGAATCAAATAAACCATCATGCTCACATAAAATAAGCAATTAAACACATAATCTTTAAATTTAAAAAACAAATTATGACATTTCAAGATACCTAGCACAACATTAATATCAAGTCTTTGGACAGTAATATTAACTGTAAGTGGTACTCTTGTTGTAGTGATCAAACATTGATGATAAGTTATGTCAAATAATAAATCTATCTTTGGATTGATTTATTATTCACATTAAGTTACCTTTATAATCATCACATATTTATCACCACACGTATGTATGCAATTTGACCAAATATTAACTTTCCTTTGGGCCAGTCAATACCCGCATGAATCACATACACACAAATATCTAACACCCCGAACAGACTAATCTACACGAAAGATGTCACTTTGGTGATTTTCCGCTTTAATTAGCCTATTTAAAATGCTAGATCAATAACTTAAATATTAATATCATAAAATGCTATTAAATAATAATAATAATAGTAATAAAAAAAATTCAAATTCACAGTTTTGATCAATAATTATATACTAAATACAATAACTGTGCCAAACCAAAAAAAAATTATTTGATACAAAAATTAAATTAAAACTTAATATATTATTATAAGAATATGATAAATATTGCAGCAGCAAGGGATAAAGGCGTTTTATACTCATATACATATATATATATTTGAAACTTTAACAGAATCATCACCTACTATTCCCAAAGAAATTTCTAAGATAAATCATTGGAAAGGTAATACTTTTGACTTCAAATACAAATTTTTATGCACCTCTCTTCTTAACCAATGAATGTATCTATGTATACTATTATAGAAAAAAAAAAACTAAAAGCACAGAAAGTAGGAAAATTTCCAAATGTATTTAGGTATATTCTTATATTAATACAATCGATTTCTATTGACTTTATCAAAACGATCCACTGAATCCATTGACAAATATATATATATTAAATTAATAACTCAAAGAATTAATCAAGAAGTAGGCTCTGATACCACTTGTTAAAAATCAAACAAAATGAAAACCCTAATTTATATATACTGGAATCTCCTCATTAAAAACAATGAGTAGAAAATTAATAGCGGAAGCATACCTCATTCCATTGAAGGAGAAACCTTATAGGAAGAGAACCCTTTGAGATGGTCTTCCAATTCTAGCCACTAGATTCTGTGTCAACTTCTCTCTAAGAGGATTTTCAGAAATTGGAATGCGTAGTGGTAGAATGGGGACCATAACCCTATTTATAAACCGCTAGGCAGTTTTATCACAATAATCGCTAGGGCAGTTTTAATTTTATCATAATTATATTTCCGCCCCTCATAGAAATAATAATTATCTAATGGTATCTACACAATAATCTCATCACAATTATACCCTTAAGTCAATTAATCAATTATTAATTAGATCACTATATTTAGGCTTAATTAAACGATAGCACACACATTTTAATTATTTACATGTGTGGCCCAAATTATAGATTAATTACAAAAATTAATCTAACAATTAAAACTAAAACATGTAGACCGAGAAGAAAATAAAACTTCAAATATGCATAAAACTTCATATATTTGTATTCCATTTTCTTTTTCGCATTGCAAATAATTTGTTGTTTCTGGCGTTTTACTTCTGAAGGAAATGAAGGAAGAATAAACTGAATACTCCCGAGACAAATAGGATCCTATCAGAAACTTCGTATATGCATCAAACTTGTGCACATCTTTGTACCCCATTTTTTTTATCTTCACTTGTAAATAATCATTTTGTTTGGCTTTCGTCTTCTGAACCAAATAAAGGTAGAATAGGCTCAGCATCGCTCATTTTGTAAATGTAATATGCTGCATTAGTCTTCCCCGGAAGCTGCTGTTGACTTATCGTTTCACAAGTATAACCCTGTGGGCAAACTGGTTTCGTCCACGAAGATTGACACGTTCCACCATCTACACGAACTGCAATGGAGAATATCATGGGCCTGAAACATCTTAATACCCTCTCCACCAATGCTTCCAAATCACAATCCTTGGGATCAT
The DNA here is from genome assembly GCA_027924585.1 of Larix kaempferi. Lineage (NCBI taxonomy): Eukaryota > Viridiplantae > Streptophyta > Pinopsida > Pinales > Pinaceae > Larix > Larix kaempferi. The sequence continues at coordinate 112,385 of BSBM01002149.1, read as the reverse complement.
AACCCATCGCTTCAAAGCTTCCATAACTGAAGCCATCTTCGGGAGTTACATGAATTGTAGAAAAAGCTGGTCCTTCAATTGAATTCATGGAGTAGCCGCATGGATGAAATTCAAAATCACAGATTTTCGCCTCCGGAAGAATTTGGGATATACCGGATTCAAGAGTCATTTCTGCCGCACAATTACATCGATCCTTGTAAAACAGAGAAGCCTGCTTGCGGTCGAGCTGGGTCATGCACATCTCCAGTGTAAAAATTGGTTCAGTCGCAACCTTAGATGTAAAATCATCAGTCGAGGCCAAGTAGATATGCCAGTTATAATACGTAGCAGAATTTCCCATAACAAAAGCCATGCCACCCGATCCAAGAGTTCCAAAGTACTTGTCTAGATATGACACTTCCTCGGAGAAGCTGCGGTGAGGAAATGACTGGGCTCCAGGAAACATGAATGTTCCTCGACTGTATTTAACATTTTTTACCGAGAGAGACAAGCTGCTTGCATTGCTTAATATCAGAGGGATGGAAAGGAGCAGTTTGGTAGTCCCACAGGTTTTGAGAATGATCTTGAATGGATAAACAAACAGACTCGACTCTGACAGCACATATGAATCAAAATACTCACTAGAGAGCTCATCAACGATGGTGCATTCAGCTGCTTTGAGCATTTCGTCCAACTGCATTCGGCTGAGTGACCGAAGGCCCCTTCTTTCTGAGTGAGTAAAAAATGAGTCTGCAAAGAACTCAATCTCTAGCCGTTTTTCAAATCCTTCAAATCCAATTGCTGTGGTCGGGGCAACTGGTTCCTGACCAGCCACCAACATTTTCAATTGTAGAAAGGGGGAGACGTTAACTTCTTGATTGATTTCTGGATTGAGAAAGTAGCACAAGAAATTGGAGTTTAAAACAGGCAGTTTTCCAAAGCGTCTAAGCAGAAATTGCCACTCTACTCGAGGGGAGAGCCGATCGGACAGCAGTGAAGTGGAGCTACACACCAGTTCCTAGCGATCTATATTTAACTTTTAAGCCTAGGAAACCCACAAGAAAATACTATAGTAGTATGGCTTTCGGAGGCACGGAAATTACACAGCCATTTGCACAGTACGATTGGATTTGGATCACGGGCATTGTAAGGCGCTATACATATAGACGCCAGGATAGTTTGGGCCGACGTGGGAAACAAGAGTGACCCAGCCCGGCTTCTAAAGAAGCCAAGAATTGGTTCTTATTTTTTCTTTTCTACGCTAGTCTGTCTCACATGTTTAATATATAGCTCAAATATATTTAGTTTATAATTTACGCTCATTGAAAATTAATGTTAATTTTATTTTTTTCTTTTCTACGCTAGTCTGTCTCACATGTTTAATATATAGCTCAAATATATTTAGTTTATAATTTACGCTCATTGAAAATTAATGTTAATTTTATTATGGTTTATAGTAATTAAAAGAAACAATATGTTTAATTTAAAAAGTTTGAATTAACACCATCACATTTGTGCAGTTCCATGCAATTATTATTATTTCAAAGAAAAGAAAAATTAGATGTTGGTATTGTCCCTTCAGGGTTAGGTCTTCATGATTAGGTTATAGTATTAAAAAATTTAATTTTTCCCATGTATCATTATATAAATATAATATCTCGTTATTCGCAATAATTTATTTAAACTCGTGTACAAGAGGAAGAATTATTCATAATTCTGGAATACATCTCCATTGTATTATATTGTTAGTTATTTTTTATATGTATTAATTATCTGTATGATATCTTTGTTATTATTCACTATCATTTTTTTCTTTAAATATTGCAAGATGTTGATGATGATGTTGAATTAAAGATATAACAAATAATTGATAAACTTATAGTACAAATATTAAACTTATAACAATCTTCATTATAAATTTTATTATAAATTTTATTATAGATCAAATAAAAGAAATTATGAAGAAGATAATGGAGCCTTTTCAAACTAAAAATAAAGTGCTTAGATTTGTATATTGATTTTCACACACATGTGTGCAATGGGAGAAGCTTTTATGGAATGTATTGTCCACCTAATATATCATGGTTATTTTGGTTGAGGAGTTGAAGGTTATATTTTATAATCCAAAGGAGGGTAAATTTTGTTAAACTTTGTAAACAAAGCAACTAAAGTGGATGATTATGTTTTGTCCCACAAGCATAGAAGAAAACATGTTTCCTCCTGAAATGTCATAGGATATTTTATGTATATAATATACTTGTAGAGGAAAAGTATATACATTGATAACTCCTTGGTGCTCAATGTACGTGGTAGGATAACTTGGATAAGAAGTGATTCCTATACAATTATGGTATTGTTGGCAGCACCTTAGTGTTGCTAGTCACAATGAGAATCAAAACTAGAAGAGTAAACAGATACATAAATGATATCATCCTAGCATTAAAATGTGAATCTATAAATTGCCCAAAAAAGAAATAGTGTCCGGGTTCAATAATGAAGGGAACACAATTCACCATTTAATTTATTTACCCAAAACGATAGCCTTAGTCAATTTTGGAATGATGTATTTTTAGTTTTGATTGTATAGGTTTTTTAACTATGCATTCCATCATAGTCTATATTTACGTATAGGGTTCATATTTTACAATGGATTAACCATTGCACCTATTGACAAGGCTATTCAGCTCAAGGGTTTAGTAAAGGAAGAGTGCCACACTACTATACTTTGACACTTATACTATCAATCTACTTCATACTCATTTGAGCTAGATTTTGTGCATTGTTATCCTCGGTCCCTTCAAAATAGAAAACTCACCCTCCGCCCTTGGTTCATAACTATACAAGCTTGATGGCGAATATATATATATATAATGAGCTAGCATCCAAATTATAACATATCTATTTGAAATCCTTGTTATTATTCACTATCTTTTTTTCTTTAAATTTTACAAGATGTTGATGATGATGTTCAATTAAAGATATGTGACAACTCTATTTATATATTTTTAATCTCCTTGTAGAAAATTCTATGTGGTAAAATTTAGTTGAAGCTATATTGCTTTACAAACATTACAACAAAATAAAAATAAAAACTATAATCTAGATAAATAATTGATCAACATAATTTAAACAGATAACATTATTCATTATAAATTTTATTATAGATCAAATAAAGCAAATTATGACGAAGTCCGCATTTTCAAAGAAAAAATAAAGTGCATAGATTTGTGTATTGATTTTCACACACATGTGTGCAATGGGAGAAACTTCCATGGAATGTATTGTACACCTAATATATCAAGGTTTGTTTGGTTGGGGACTTGAAGGTTAAAGTTTTGAATCCAAAGGAAGGTAAATTATGTTAAACTTTGTAAACAAAGCAACTAAACTGGATGACTATGTTTTGTCCAACAAACATAGAAGAAAACATGTTTCCTCATGAAAGGTCATAGGAAATGTATGTATATAATATACTTGTAAAGGAAATGTATATACATTGATAACTCCTTGGTGCTCAATGTTTGTGGTAGGATAACTTTGATACGAAGTGATGACTATATAATTATGGTATTGTTGGTACCACCTTAATGTTATTAGTCACAATGAGAATCAAAACTAGAACAGTAAACCAGTATAGAAATGATATCATCCTAGCATTAAAATGTGAATCTATAAATTGTCTCAAAAAGAAATAGTGTTTGGGTTTGTTACTGAAGGGAACACCATTCAGCATTTAATTTATTTACCCAAAACTGCAAAGATTACTACAACTAAGTTATGTCATATCTAGTATACCATAATTACAAATAGGAATAGGTTACACTATGGTATAAACAATAATCTTGTCTATAAATAAAAATGTCAATAGCATTAATCTATTTTGGAATGATGTATTTTTAGTTTTCATTGTATAGTTTTTTGAACTATGCATTCCATGACACTCCATATTTACATATAGGGTTCATATTTTACAATGGTTTAACCATTGGAATTATAGGCAAGACTATTTAGCTTGCGTTTAGTAAAGGAGGAGTGTCCCACTACTATACTTCAAGGCTTATGAACTTATACAATCAATCTAATTCATACTCATTTGAGCTAGAGATTGTATGTTGGTATCCTTGATCCTGCGCTCGATGATTTTTAATTGTATGAATGGAGTTAATTCCATGTAGTTACCTTGAGGTATGGACTTTCAAGCATGGTAGATATTTTGATGAGTTTTCTTGAGATGGATAGTTTTGGGAACACAAGGCCTTGCGACATAGATTAGTAGGCACCAAGAATCCTTTGTGGATTACTTATGCTTTCTCTTTGAGTGTTTTATGTTCAATATCTCTTTTTGAAGAACATAAAATTGGGGTTTCCAATGGAGGGTTTCAAGCTTGATTTCAGCGTTTTAACAAATGATAACTCTAGATGGAGTGTTTATCATATATCGACATTCTTTTGTAAAATTTTTGTTCACAAGAATACCAATTTTAACTTGACCATTCAACTAGCTTGCTTCTAGTTATTGGATTTTTCTCACTTCAATTCTTGCATTTTGTTTTCTACAAGTTGATGGATAAGTTCTAAGACTATCCATTCTTTCTCTTCATAGTGTTTGCACAATTCTTAGATGCTAATCCTTTCCGAGGTAAATATTTCAACAATTGCATTTCACATTATTGATATAAATATATATATATATATATATACAGAGAGAGAGATAAAGAGAGAAAATATCCACTTTTTAGTACTTCGATACATGTTTTTAATCTCGGTTGGTGTACTTATCTATTTCAAGTGTGTTATTTACTCTAGGGAATGAATTGTTGGTGGAGGACCTTAGGGTCATTGCCAAAGTAAATATTATTATTTTCTCATAGTTATAAATATGTGTAGTAAAATCTATATTATTTTGTTTTATCTAAATTAATATGATTTATTTAAGTTTAGATTACATTATTTAATTGCACGTTTAAGTTTGCTAAAAAATAGAACATGAATAACTCCATAGCATAAATCAGATTTCATTTACTATTATGTGTAAATAAAAGAATAGCATTTTTTCTTTTTCTTTTTTCATATAGGTAGAGAAAATATAAATATTGTGGACCTAATGTTGAGCTCACCATACAAAAGGAAAGATAAATTGATGTTTCTACTCTATAAACTATTTAAATATGGTTTCTCTCCTAGAGTGCTAATATATGTGGCTATGAAAATAGTTTCCATCTTTAGGTTCATGAGGACTAACATCTCTAAACATTTTTTTTCAAGTCAAAATAATCTTTAGTTTTGCTAGTTTTATTTAATATAAATATTGTAAACAAAATGAATAATTAGATACTTTTCTAATAAGGAGTACTGTAACAATAAAATAGAATTTTAAATTATTCCATTTTTTTCTTAGAAAATCTCATAAAATGAAAATTAATGAGCGATATGAAATAAAATTCTTTGCTTTCCAAAATACAAACTGATTTGGGAATGTCCACAAACCACCCAACCATCATCTAAGACTTGAAACTTTTTTCCGAAAAGGACACCCACAAAACAAACCATGATAATACCAGAACGAAATTAACTCAACTCAAATAGTTCCCTTATACACAAACGTTCGGCCCAATGAGATAAAAAGTACCCTATTGTGAGTGCCACACCTAACATTCACAATGCTCACAATTGTGTTCTTCGCAATGGTCACAATTGTGTGCATGGTGAGTGTTTTACATGGTCTCCACCTGTTCAAGAAAACAATGTTTACCACTCCAAAATATTAATATTGATAATTACTCTTAAGGTCCACCTCAAGCCACTCTTTCATGTGCTCTTCAGTATGATCATGGAGAGTCCAAAATCTTTACTCTAAGACTTTATCATGTAGCTTGCATAGGTATCAAACCATTTTTAAATTTGGGCATGAGCTGAAATCCTACCTTGAAGTGTATACCGATTTCATCTCAAAATATCGAAGATAAATGTCTTTAGAGGAAAGAAAGTGAATGGATTAGTGTTTTACATAGTTGCGAGATGGATGAAATTTTATTGACCAGTGTGAGTCTCACATTCATTGATGCAAGCTTGACTATCTTTAGTTGTAGGAAGACTAATGTGTTGTAATGGATTCCACACACAAATTATAATAGTTTGTATTGGTGCATGCTTGAAGGTAACATGCTTGAATCCAAGAGGGGGTAACATATGTACACTTTTGTACAATAAGCTATTAATTGATTTTTATCCTTGAAGGTCACTGGTTTTAATCTGGTATATACACATTCATAAAATAAATAGTAAATTCATTCCCCATTAGAGACTATTTATCCAAGGGGACCCTCAGACATCAATTTTAATCTAATTAAACTACAACTTTAAATTGGTTAGTATCTATCCCCCATAGTGGGTGCCAAGTGTGGTCCAACCAAGAGATCTGGTGGATAGACACGAGACTAGACACATGCCCACACCAACAAAGAGGCTGGACACATACCCGCTCGAGTCATCCCCGCATCCCCAGAAGTCATCATAAAGAGGGAAAGGAATACCGTCAGCCTACGAAGAACTGTCGATTGACCGCTCCTGTGTCCACTTGGTCTTGTCTCTGTATTTTGGTCCGACTCTGAGAAATGGCCATTACTCCCATGAAGAACTTCGAGTGGGACGGTACGCCCACACTCATGATAAGGGAAGACACAAAGAGGAAGTAGTTCCATACATCGTCGGGAGAAAGGAGAACCTGGAAATGTTTGGACAAAGCTTGGAACACTGCCGTGTGAATCTCTCTCCTGAACATTTTCATTGTTCGTGGAATATTGTCATCTATTCCGCTTGCAGCCGAAGCAAAAATGCCACCCACTAAGAGAAGTTATATCGCGTACAAGTCCAAACAAACAAGCCCTTATCCCAGCCCACTGGTGCGTTTTCATGAGCGACATAGTGGGGAAGGCCCATCGTTACAATGAAGAAATCCCGAAGCAATATCGGGAGAACATTCAAGAAGATTAAGAGGATGCTCAATTTCCTCGAGGCTGTCTTTTGGTTACATGAATCAGGAATGAATTCGAAGCTCTAGTTTCGGCCCTGGGAACACCAGAGGTCACACCACTCTTTACCAAAGGACCCTGGATTATCATTGGATACAAAATTCAGTTATGGGTAAGACCCTAGTAGAAAAAGGAAAATCTCATGTGGAAATCCTTTTGCAGCAAGATTAGATGGTTGGCTATCTCAGAAAGATCCACCAAAATCAGTAGCAAATTTCCCACCGGTTGTAATATCCCAAATTTTGGACTGACTATTTTAGGATGTTATATTGGGCCGCATCCCTAGCACATGTGATTTATTCTGATTATCGGGCATGAGCCCTAGTACATATGATTTATTCTTTTGTAGACTGACATATTGGGCATGGACCCTGACTGAATTTCATTATTTGATTATATACTCGGAAAGGAAACCCCAATGCTCTGATTATGTTTTGATGTGGGTACAAAACCATAGTATACTTAGATGACGTTTTCTTCCATACTGCACAGTGATGTGAATGACATAATTGACTTATATGGTGTGTTGAGCGTGGACTTAGAAACACACAAATTACCTACGTACTGAGCAAAAGCCCCGATGTACCTAGAGGAAATATGATGTACTGGGAGTAAGCCTTGATGTACATTGAGTATTGTGCATAAGCCCTGGAGCACTCCAAGCTTGATAAACGAATACTAGATCTGATGCAATTTAAATATTCTAGATGTGCCTCACAATAACATTCTAGCACTAGTGTTGAGTAGGGACTCTGGAATTGCACTTGAGTAACGCCCATGTGAGAGTGTTGAGTTATATGGATATGAAGAGCATTCAAGGTTACGGATTTTCAAAGTGTTGTGTCGGAAAGACTATGAAGAGCACTTTTATCACATTTATTTAATTGACTAAATGATTCATCTTTCTATCCATCATCACCTACTATGGGAGCTACCATGTTAAACGAGGGATTCCAACATGCCAAGAGAGAGACTAGAGGTACCTAACCAAGCTGACCACGACCGTCCAGAAGAAGTGGACCGTGTCCCTAAAAGTTGAAGAGAAAAGAGTGTCATGTGATGACACATAACTAAATAAAAGATAATTATCAGTAGTGTTTTATGACTAACCTGATTAAAGAACTCCAAGTTGTTATTATTATTATTATTAAGAGCGTTAAATAATAATAGGTGTTATTATTTAATTATGGGCTATAATTAGTATATCTCATTTTTGTATTACTTAATATTTTAAATGATGTATTAATAAGTTAAGTGAAATATATTTAATATAAGAATAATTATTAGTGTAATTATTGTTATTAGTAAGAGCATAAATAAAAAATTACTTATAGTCAAACAGTTGGAAAAGTCCTAGTTCAAGAGGACAAAGTTATTTAATTAAATAATATCTTTTAAATTATTAAATATTGAATTTAAAGAAACTAATTACTTCAATAGTCCTAATACAAGATTTCCCTATTTAAAGAGGGCAGATCCCAAGTTTTGGGGATCACCTATCATTCTTGGTTATTATCATTCTCTTGTGGTTGTCCAAGAAAACTGTTCTGCTCCAAGAAGCTAAATCAACCTTACCTAAACATTCTCAGAACTGAACTAGAAGTGGGTCTAGGGCCTATACCTCTCATTGCATGTTGGAACCAAGCTCGGGGGGATCTAGATAGAACCAGGAATGTTTCAAGGATCAAGGTTGGGAGGAATGTTGTAGCCCTAATAGTTCGTACACTAATAGTTCGTAGTGATGCCCTTTGGGTTGACAAACGCACTAGCTAATTTTATGTGCATGATGAACAGTATCTTTAGTAAATACCTCGATAAATTTGTTCTAGTATTTATTGACGACATTCTGATCTACTCCAAGACCGAGATAGAACATGAGGAGCACCTCCGAATTTTTTTACTGATACTAAGAGAACATGAGCTTTATGCCAAGTTTAGTAAGTACGATTTCTACAGACCTCATATTCAATACTTAGGACATATCATTTCCGAGAAGGGAATAGTCGTTGACGCGGAAAAGGTAAAAGCTATCAAAGAATGGCCCACACCTACTTGCGTATTCGACATAAGGTCGTTCTTAGGATTAGCTGGCTACTACTAAAAGTTCATTGAGAACTTTTCATGGATCGCATGTCCCATGACTGCCTTACAGAAAAAGGAAAACAATTTTATCTAGACGAATAAGTGCGAAGAGAGCTTTCAAAAGCTAAAACAACTACTAATTAGTGCACCGATTCTGCGTATTACGGATCCCAATGGGGACTTCATCGTTTGCATGGATGCAAGAAAGGAAGGACTTGGGGGAGTATTTATGCAAGACAATTTTTCCATATGCTACAAATCGAGGAAACTAAAAGAGCATGAGCAGAACTACCCTACTCATGACCTTTAACTAGCCGCCATCATCCATGCTCTGAAGATGTGGCGACATTGTCTCATGGGAAAGGAATTCCTATTGATGACTGATAACATCAACTTGAAATACCATTTCAACCAACTCGACCTAAATGCCAGGTAGGTGAGGTGGCTAACCTTCCTTAGTGAGTACCATTTCGAACCTAAGCATATAAAAGGCAAGGAAAACAAGATTGCGGATTCCTTAAGCCGTCGAGCACATATGCTTTACGAGGTCACGGTAAACCAAACTGAATCCAACTTACACCACAGAATTCGAACGACATGTAAGAGTGATCGTTATTATACGAAAATCCTCACAAAGCTCCAAAAAGACAGGCTTTTCCAATAGCAGAAAGAATATAAGATAGACGAAATGGGACTACTGTGGTCGAAAGATGGACTTTACGTCCCAGAAAGTGGAGACATTAGATCCAAAATTCTCACCGAATTTAACCAGAAACCCTATTAAGGACACCCAGGATATCAAAAGATGATTTCGACCTTAAAGAAACATTACTTCTGGCCTAAACTAAAAACTGACATCGTAATGTTCATAGCGAAATGTCAGGAATGCCAATTGATCAAAGAAGAACACCAACACCCCTCCGGATTGCTTCAACATTTACCCATTCAAGAATGGAAATGGGAGGTAATAAGTATCGACTTCATTATATGCTTACCCAAGAGTAAGAAATTGAACGACTCCATCTTCATAGTGGTAGACAAGCTCTCTAAAGTAGCCCACTTTATACCAGTGAAATCCACCTACAAAGTAGTTCACATCGCGGAAATATTCTTAAAAGAGATCTTTCGATTGCACAAGATACCCAAAGCAATCATTTCTGATTGAGACACGAAGTTCACTAGGAACTTCTAGAGAGCATTATTCTCTGGTCTGGAAACGCAGTTACAATTCAGTACCGTGTACCACCCCTAGACAGATGGACAAACTGAATGAGTAAACCAGATCCTCGAGGACATGTTGAGGATGTATGTCATGAATAACCCCACCAAGTGGGAAGTTAATTTTCACCTAGCAGAATTCGCATACAACAACGATTATCAAACCTCGACCAAAATGAGTCCTTTCGAAGTACTCTAGAGCAGGAAATGTCAGACTCCCATGACTTGGGATAGTCCAGTAGATAGACTTATGTTAGGACCCGACCTATTAAAGAACTTGGAACAGTTAGTCTCCAAGGTAGAACTGAACCTAAAAGAAGCAAAAGACTGCCAAAAAATTTATGTGGACAAGAAAAGAAAGGACAAGGACTATCAAGTCGATGAACATGTGTTCCTAAAAATAAAATAAAAACGAAGCTCGTTGAGCTTGGGACATTGCGGGAAACTAGCCCCAAGATTTTTTGGACCTTTTGAAATATTGGCCAAGAAGGGCCCAGTAGCTTACAAGTTGGCCCTGCCAGCACATATAAAAGTTCATAATGTTTTTCATGCTTCATTATTAAAGAAATATGTATACGATACTAAACATGTTATTGATTGGTCCTTATTACAGGTGGAGCCCGAAGGGGAGTTCACGCTAGAACCACTCCACATTCTGGACAAGAGAGAGGTCCAGCTTAGGAGGAGGACCATTACTCAGCTGAAAGTGCAATGGAGGCACTTTGGACCAGATGAGGCTACTTGGGAGAATGAGGCCACCATGAAAGAGGCATACCCCACCTTGTTTCATGACCTCATTCCTAGTCCCTAGAAACACCGGGATGATGTTGTTCTAAGCGGGGACAGATGTAATATACCAAATTTTGGATTGAATATTTTATGATGTTATATTGGGCCACGGCCCCAACTCTTATGATTTATTCCTTTGTAGGTTGACATATTGGGCATGGACCCTGATTGAATCTCATTATTTGATTATATACTCTCCAAGGAAGTCCCAATGTTCTGATTTATGTTTTTATCATATGATGTGGGAACAAAAACCTAATATATTGAGATGACCTTTTCTTACATATTGTGGAGTGATGTGAATAACATAATTGACTTATATGGTGTGTTGAGTGTCGACTCAGAAACACACCAATTTCCAATGTATTGGGCAAAAGCCCCGATTCAGAAGCAGAACTTTTAGTATGAGACATATCAGCTACGTGATGGGAAAGAAAGCAAGAAGATTAAATTGTTGACTTCATAGGTGACAATCTACATGAAAAATTTTCATTTAACTGAGTGTACACTGTTTCTATGTTGTTTTATAACATTGTTAAATATTGATGTATATTAATATTAATGTAAATATTTTTATGTTGTTTTATAGCATTGTTTATTTTTTTCCACCAGGTGCAAGTATGTGATTTTATTCCAGAGTTCTGTGGAAAGATCCAATAGTACATTCAGCATGTTGATATGGCATAGTGGCAAGATGAGCAATTCAGAATATGCTGGGAGACCTTCCCTCTCGGAGCAATACTATCAGTGGTTGACTTTGCAGAAAATTACACCCTACAACCACAAAATGAAATACAAAGTCAATACTATCACTTAGAGTAGGTGAGCATAATGGTCCATATCACTTATCGACATGGGCCAGATAGCAATGAAGAGAAACATGTGATATTGAAAGAGAGTGACTTTTACATTAGTGACGACCGGACCCATGACATCCATTAAGTGCAACATTGCTCTCAGTTGTTCTATGATCATGTGATAGCTATGGATATACCATTTTATCATCATTTGATTTGGTTAGATGGTTGTGCTGTACAGTTCAAGAATGCACATGTATTTCAATGGTTGTGTTTGTTGCACATAAAATACAAGGTGCCACATACATGGAACTACTTTGAAATAGGTAATGGAAAAGGAGAGCACGATGGTGCTGGTGCATGCATAAAAACTGCCCTTCGAAGGGAAGAGATGAAGTTTACAGGTGCTCCCCTTCGATATGCTTCATCTATAGTCGAATGGTGTGCATCTGTGATGGGAGAACAAGCAACAAGGAAACAACTAGTGGGAAGAATATTCTGGGAGGTGACAAATGTGGACCGATCCCAAACACATTGGGTGAACACAGTGCATGGAACTCGAGGTTTTCATTCAATTAGAAGCTTAGACAACTCGGCCCTACAAATTTGGACAAGATTGAAGGCTTGTTTTTGCAGTTCTTGTAGCATAGATGAATGGGATGATTGTGAGTATATAGATACAATGGATACATGGGATGGAGTGACACTTGGCACCGATTTCAAGGGGTTTAATGAAATAGACCATTTGGAAGATGACCAGACATATATTTCTACATACTATGATCACATATAGGATCTCATACAAGCAGGTACAAAAAAATAAATTAGTAGTACCTAAATCACTACAAGCCTTTACATTGAAAGAAATTTTATTTATTGTGATATCCCTCCTTTATGACGGATGTTATTTTAATCATGTTATGATTTAGCTTTATACACCATTGGAAAAAGAATTATAAGTTATCTATTTAGAAACAACTACAAGAGGACTATTTGTTTATATATATAATTTAATGTGCTGGGTATTATAAGTAATATATAGGTTAGATGCTTCGTATATCTAAAGAGATAAAGGAGATTATTTAACTAGAGGTATATACACATTTTCAAAGAAGATAATGATGTATTAGTTTCCTTTGTATATATGTATATATTATATGGCAATATAGAGAGACCAAAGAGAAGAAACATATTATGATGATATGTAATCATTATATCGTTAGAACAACAAAAATATTTATATAACTGACTAACGAATTTAATCATGGGAGATACCGGTCGAGAATTGTTAGGGAGTTTGCTCCTTATGAAACAAATTTTCCGCCACATGTATTTTCACTATTTGTAAAGAAGCATCTGGTGTCAAGTGATGAGCTTCTTAGGTTTGAGTCGGTTGATCATTAAAGAAGACGCACTCATTATTGTTATGAAGGAGTTTATGTCTAGGTTAGTGGGAGTAGTGGAGTAAGTTTCGGATTTCTGTCTCCTTAACTCAAATCTCAGAATATCGCCTGTCAGCCAAAAACTGCCGAGCCCTTATTAGAATTCCCTCAGTAGAGAAAATCCCGTACTCCCAGGAGGTGTGTAGATAATGGAGGACACTATGTTAAATTGCGGGGATGTATAGAGGGGGAGGGGGATGGAAGGGGATGGATGGGCGAAAGGAGGAAGCGGAGCTGGATCTGTCAAAAAGTCGCGTACCATTCTGCCTTTATCGAAGGAATGCAATCTATGCATGGTGTAAAGCCGCATCCCTGGTTATTAACTCTGTATCGATTGCTTTGCTTACCCTTTTCACTATTTAAATATATTATGTGTTGTATGGACCACGTAAGGAATTAGGAAGGCTACCATGGCCATAACCAGTAATACTCTGTATCAATTGTTTTCTTTAATGTTTAATTTATACATGCCTGCTTTGTAGATAGTGCATGGGGTTTTGAGGAGGCTACGATTGCCATAATCCATCAATACTTTGGTATTTTTCTGCTTAGCATTGTTTTGAAGGGTTAAATGTACAAAAACCCCTGCTAGTGATAGCATGTTGTATCGCTGCCTACCTTGATATTTTCTGTATGGATGCATTCCACGGTGGGGTTCCATATTTCATCTCAGCGTTAGACTATCAAACTTTATCCTAGCGATCCCATCTCTGGAATGGATCGCTATCCTGGTCTTCCATTTGCTGTATGAATGTGATCTATACAGTAGTGTTTCCAGTTTGGATCTATGATTCGTGATTGTCGGTTAAAGGCTTTAGATCTCTTTTGTTTTATTTCCACAAATGATGTTCTTATGTTGAGGCGTAGATACTCCTTGCTATTTTCGTATATAGGATAGCGTCTCCTGTTGTAAATTTTCTTTTGTTACAAATTGATCACTTAGTAGCTCTTATGGTCGGCTGGCTGAGTGTAATACTCTATAGGAGTTACCCTGTGCCATATCCCTTTCATAATGCATATATTGCACACATCTCGAAGGAATGCAATCTATGCATCCAACTACAATTCCCTGGGGTTTACCTCTGGATTCTACTTTAAATTACGGTCATGGTTTACATTATAATTGTATTGGAAATACTCTGCATAATACTAGCCATGCATGTTTGTGGTTAGAACTGTAGTATTTTATTCAAGTTTGAATCATGATAACGCTTGATATATTGCTAAGTCTCTGCGTACACGCATAGATCCATATTGATCCTCTGCAAATTATTCTTAAGATATAAACTCGTAGATCTGCTAAAGAAAATCGCTTAGTTGAATATACCTTACGCTGGATAGAAAGAAAACGTGTTAACACTGTGGTTTCTCTGTATTAATTATTACGCGGGATAGAAAGAAAACGTGTTAACACTGTGGGGATTTTCCCGTGTTGTTTACGCTGCCACGGTCTGGCTTATCTCTATTCGTTTTGTTTTGTTCCATGAATGGAATTCTTGTCAGACCTCTGTTCTTTCTATTTTGATACCCTCGATGGATCATTGTTAGACCTCTGTTCATATTGATATGCCAGTGCTTGAATGCTTTTGAACCCTGTATCATAAATAGGTTTTATGCCATTCATTGATCCCACCTTATGATGGCTGCAGGTTCGTTGCATTCTTTGTTTAAATAGTCAATGTATATATATATATATTTCATACTATGTTATAAAAAAATGGGACAGAGCATAGATCTCGAGGCTTGACCTTTCGAAGTAGATCGAGGGATTCTTATTCGAGTGTTAGTAAAGCACTATGTGGAATGATATATGATGAGTATGAAATTATGGTTTAGATCGTATATCTTAAATTATTAAGAGTCATAATTTGTTAAATAGGATAAGTATGCTTCTAGAATGATTTGTTCTTTTGTCAAATGATAAAGGTTTATTTTCGTCCTAAAATGGCCTTGTTAATTAAATTTCTGTTGATATGGAATTATTATGAAATTTTATATGAAGCATACATAGGGTGGGGTTTAACATTTTAACTTGCAGATAATGAGCATGATTCCTTTCATGGAAGATGTGTATGTGTTGTAGCATGTAACTCACTATTCCTTATAACAGTACTAGTTACAGATTTTGAGGCTCTCTTGTGAGAGGCTCGAGAAAGAGGAAGTAAAATTGTAATCATCTTGTGGAAAGATGTACCCTTCTTTTGATAAATAATACATGACGAACTGCTTCCGTGGACGTAGCCCAAAGGTTTTGGGTGAACCACCTATATTTTGTGTCCTTTGTGTTGCACTTGGCGTGATTACGAAACTTGTACATTCATATCTCATGTTTGCAATTTATGTGGTATACATTAATATTGTACGGAATTGATGCCTTCATAGGTTTATTTCGTGTAAGATATTCAAATGGGTTAAGTTTATTTCTTTTGCACTAATATATTTAGTGCTCATAATGAAGTTTAGAAAAGATGATCGTATGAATGAATGCATGGTAGACACTTATTCTAATTTGTAAAGAAGGCATAGTTATACTGTTAATTGATTGTTGTACTTGAATGTATCAATTCGGCGCATTTAAAAGTTATCTTTGGAGCTTAATAGAATTCTTTGGTTTTATTTTGTTTTAAATTTTTGAGAGACATTACATTTATGTTACATGCAAGACCTTTTTTAATATTTATGTATTTTTAACCTTTTTCGATTTTCTTTCGTAGGTTAGATATATGTAGTGGTTGCCCCAAAAAATAATGAATGGGGTTCTGACTATTGGTTGGCACGTTGCTTAGAGGGGAAACAAACCCTTCTCGAACCTGTTACTGATGATGAAAATATTGAATACCCAACTGGCTCAATGGTTATAAAAGGGGAGTACCTGACACTAGCAGCACAACAAAAAAGGAAGGGTGGGTATGTATATCAGGATTATAAAGGAGGAGCTATTGTATACCACTTCACCAACCTGGTAGTTGGTATAAACATCAAGCTGTGCACAATTTTGAACAAAAATAGGTCACATGTACGATACTTGCTACCTCATTTACAACATGACATATTGATGGACACCATCAGCAGCAGAGATGATCTAGATGGCGTACTCGAGTGAGTGCATTGTCAAGTGTTACTAGATTTTCCAGTGTGGCTAGATTGTCAGGTGCATTAAATTTAATCCTTAAAGTGTGTGCTGAAGCACAATTTCAATTATTTAGCGTTTATTTTATTCCCAATGTACTAATTTGTGATTGCCGGATACCATTCATAGACATAATTTACAATTCAGAGGATACTAGACAAGTTATAAACACGATCCTGCAACCTCAGGTGAGTTATCTATAAATAATGTTTGCACATTTTCTTTATTTTCTTATGAGAGTACTAATGTTTAGCCTTTCATGTGCCTAGGATTCAAACACTATTTATGGCACATTTGAGGTGCCAAGAACAACCGGTGTCTTTAGACACCCCCTAATAGAAATCAAAAAATAACATGCTCTCGAGTCAAGTTTATCTTCATCATCTTCATATGCCAAAAGTTCTCTTGTATGTCAAGTTTATGTATATTTATGCCAATTTTTACATATGACCAATAAACCTTAAAACTAGCAATTATCAACAATTATCATGTATACATGCATAGCCTATTCATTTTGTTTCATGTATGTGCATAGCCTAGGTACATGATCTAAACCTAGAGAGTTAATAAAACCCTAGTTTTTAGTTCCATGCCTCAATTTGTGAACCCTAGTTTTATTATGCGGTGTCTAGTTCATGAAACCCTAGTTGGTTTGTAATTTGTAAGCATAGCTTAGGCATATTCTGGTTGGATTATACTTTGGTACAAGAATAATCACATGCTAGGAGAGCAACAGAGTCGACGGTTCGTCGATCTGACCTCCGGTTGCCGAGTTATGTCGAGTTGCAAGTCGCATGAAAATGTCGTTCACGGACACTTGGTCACTTTCGGTCCCGGAGTGAAAAAACAAATGGAGCAGCAAGATTGCATGTCGTTGCCTCTTGGTAGTGTGTATGGGAAATTCCGACGTGGGACTGCTACCAACACTTGCTCGGTAGAGTGTTTTGCGGAGTTGACCCAACAATGCGAGATTGCATTGATGGAAACTGAGCAAAACCCTAGTTTACGAAATGAATGCACAATGACGTCACTGGGCCATGAAAACACAGGGGATAGGGCTACCTAGAGGTAATCTCATGCCAGGAGAGCAACGGAGTTGACGGTTAGTCAATCCGACCTCCGGTTGCCGAGTTATGTTGAGTTGCAAGTCGCATGAAAATGTCGTTCAGGGACACTTGGTGACTTTCGGTCCGGGAGCGAAAAAATGAGTGGAACAGGAAGATTGCATGTTGTTGGCTCCTGGTAGTGTGTATGGGAAATGCCGACGTGGGACCGCTACCAACACTTGCTCGGTGGAGTGTTTTGTAGAGTTGACCCAACAATGCGAGATTGCATTGATGGAAACTGAGCAAAACCCTAGCTTACGAAATGAATGCACAATGAAGTCACTAGGCCATGAAAACATGGGGGATAGGGCTACCTATAGGTAATCGCATAACAGGAGAGCAACGGAGTCGACGGTTCGTCGATCTGACCTCCGATTTCCAAGTTATGTCAAGTTGCAAGTCGCATGAAAATGTCATTGAGGGACACTTGGTGACTTTCGGTCCGGGAGCAAAAAAAGAAATGGAGCAGCAAGATTGCATGCCATTGCCTCCTAGTAGTGTGTATGGAAATGCCGACATGGGACCGCTACCAACACTTTCTCAGTGGAGTGTTTTGCAGAGTTGACCCAACAATGCGAGATTGCATTGATGGAAATTGAGCAAAACCCTAGTTTACAAAATGAATGAACAATGAAGTCACTGGGTCATGAAAACACAGGGGAGAGGGCTACCTAGAGGTAATCGCATACCAAGAGAGCAACGAAGTTGATGGTTCTTCTATCCGACCTCTGGTTTCTGAGTTATGTCGAGTTGGAAGTCGCATGAAATTGTTGTTCAGGGACACTTGGTGACTTTCGGTCCGGAAGCGAAAAAACCCCTAGTTTACGAAATGAATGCACAATTCGTTTCATGGATCTAGAAGTTCGACAAATCTTATTCCAACTATATCGCTACATCCCTTATGGAAGAAACACTTAGCATGTTTACATAGTTAATAAGTTAATAACATGCTTAAAAATCAATCATTCATAGGAATTGAGGTACATACCTAGCTTTGAATAACAAAGATTTAGGTCTTATGACGATATGCCCAAATTTAGATTCAAAACTGCATTGTCAACTTGAAGTACATACAAATACATTTATCAAACATGATTCTTTACATCTAAGAATTCCTTGTCTCATTTAGCACATTTATACTCATTCATTAAAGCATTGGTAATCATAGCACAACGTTGAAGAATTACCAAAAATGAAATTACATAGTTTTACAAAGAGGATTTCTCCATATAGTAAGCCATCAAGAGCCTTCCTATCTATACCGAACACATTACATTCATTATTTGCAATGCCAACTCTTCTCCAAGTTTCTTCTTCATTAAATGAAAGCTAAGTGGTGAATTAGTTATTACTATTTACAAGATTCTTGATTAAGTTGGGAAGCAAACGACCCTCACAGGAAGAGTTTTGCTTAAAAATCAACACATAATATTCCATAAGAAGCCATGTACTTGGATGGAAACTTTTCCATTTGCAACTGAAACGTACCCTCAAACAAAAACAAAGCCATAAACCTAAAAACATATTCAAGCATATATCTGCAAGGCATATAATACACATGTCTCCATCCAATATAAAGTCAACCATATATAGGTAAATCTGAACGTTGCTTTATATTATTGTACATGTATAATGTTTTGAAAAATGGCATGCCATGGCCATAATACAAAATTGTGGATCATACTGTACATCTCTGTGTACATACAAACAAAACGGTACATGTATATATTCCCCCTATACACGATTTCTATTTATCCCCCTTTTCACTGCCAATGTCAGTGGCTAATGAGAAGTCCATATTTCTTTTGCGGCTGCTCGATGGGGTTCCCCAACAATCCGCAGGAGGATACATTCTCAATATTAAAGACTGCACACAAACCAAAATTTGTAAGTTAGTTTACCAAGCTATAAAAATAAATACAACTCTATGTACATTTGTTCAAATTCCAAGCAAATATAACATTTTTACTTACCATGCATGTGTATTTCCTCAGCACTGAAACTGAATGTACTTGGGTGGGGGGGTGTACAAGGTCATCAATGGCTCCAATTGGGTGCTCTTCAGGCACCAGTAGCTCAATAGATGCCTGCATAAAGTAACATACATGTCAATGTCAGCAAATACAAAGAAAACAAGACATATATACTACATGGACAAACAATGACTCTTTCAAAGAAAGCGAGACATACACGTACCTAGGTGGGGGGAAGCGGTGGGTCACCAACAACCTTGGTTGGGTTCTCTTCATGCACCATTGCATCACTATATGCCTACACATAAAGTAACATATGGACCAATGTCAGAAAATACAAAGAAAATGAGACTGTATATAATATGTATGGACATACAATGACCTTTTCAAAGAAAGAGAGACATGTACACACGTACCTGGTGTCGGGGGAGGTGTGGGTCACCAACAATGTCGATTTGGTGCTCTTCAAGCACCAATGCATCACTAGATGCCTCCACATAAAGTAACATATGGACCAATGTCAGAAAATACAATGAAAATGAGACTGTATATAATATGTATTGACATACAATGACCTTTTCAAAGAAAGAGGGACATGTACACATGTACCTGGGGGGGGAGAGGTGGGTCACCAACAACGTCGATTTCGTGCTCTTCAAGAACCACAGTCTCACTAGATGCTTGCATAGAGTAACATATGGACCAATGTCAGCAAATACAAAGAAAATGAGACTATATATATACTATGTATGGATGTACAATGACCTATTCAAAGAAAGAGAGACATACACGTACCTGCGGGGGGGGAGAGGTGGGTCACCAACAACGTCGATTGGGTGCTCTTTAAGCAAATTGTATCACTAGATGCTTGCATAAGGTAACATATATGTCAATGTCAGCAAATACAAAGAGAGCAAGACTGTATATATACTACATGGATGGACAATGGCTTTTTCGAAGAAAACGAGACATGTACACGTACCTAGGGGGGAGGAAGAGGGTCACCGGTGGGTGGAATACTAAACAGTGGCCTTAATAGATGATCAAACATAACTTGGTAACCATACTATGTAACACAACATAAAGATACAATTAGAAAATTTCTAATAATTAAATGCATACATGTTTCAAATCATTAAAAGAATATAATGAAAAGCATGTAATGAAAAGAATACCTCAGTTTGGGAATCTTCCTCTACATGGGAGGGATTGACCTAGTATTCCACAAACTCATCGTGCCCACCCTGCATAAAATATATTGTATCGAGTTTAAGACGTATTGAATGTTGCAATCTCTAAATTATAAATATGTAAATCACTCTATGACAAATTAAAAAGTAAAGTTCTTACAGCTAATAGTGAAGCACCAAAATCATATGTAGCATTGACCGCTGCATCAATGACATCAGCATCAATGGCCGGATTATGTGAATCTAGGGTGTCATTGGACACCAGCTGTATATTTGTTCACGTAAATTGTCACATAATTATTTAAATAGAAATAAATTACGAAACAATTGAAAAGTGTGATATAAAACAAAATATATATATGATGTAAAAAATGAATTTCACTCACATATCAGAGTAATCCATCACCTCAAAACTTTGAAGCAGGCCCATAGCATATGCTTCGATAGGATGTGCAAGGGTGTGGAATAACCCGATGCTCTGAAGACTCTGTGTCATCGGTGCAATGTGTAGCTCTAGTTTGGTCTAGGGACCTAAAATGTGGATCCTGACTGTGAGATGGTCCAACCCCAGATGGGCCAGCCTCGGAAGTGCCAACCCCTTGGCCTAGATTACCTTCGACGGTAGTCCCATGTCGAAGCAATGTATCGGCCAAATCAAATAAGGCCTCCTACATATCATCAAGAATGGGACCTGCTAGAGGATATACCCAAGGGGGGTTCGGTGTGCATGGAGGGTGTCGCACACGGTTAGGATCGGTCGTAGCCACTTCCCTAACTTGGGGCATCCCATGACCTACACCCTGGAACTCTAGAATGTCAAAATAGTTGACATGCTTCCCGAGGATAAATTCTGCATATAGATTCCTAAGGAAATAAAATGGGATGTCTCTATTCCCATGAGGGCCTTCATCGAAGACCATGTACCAGCGATCCATCAATTTGGCTTTAATATTTTGTTCCATGGACCAGTATATGGAAATGTGTGGTCGACTGGTGGGTGGAACCAATCTGGTGCTAGGGTCACGGAATAATGAAAACAATTGGTCTTTGGTTATCTTTAGTTTTTTGACATCTTTGTAGCTCAACCCAGTGGAATAGTATTTCCTCCGGGAATCTCTCTACAAGCTAATGTTGTACAGTGCTCCTTGGGCATTGGAAATTGTATTTGTTATGGAGTCTAATGTCTGGCTAATGATTGTCTTAAGTGATGCCCCCTAAAGCGTGAGCTAAGGCACCTCAATGAACCCAAACGAGCCAAAATCTCTGAATTACATCGTGTTCCTCCTCGGTGTGTGGGTTTGTGTCTGGATTTTGGTTTGGGTTTGGGTTTGGGTTTGGGTTTGTGTTTGGATTTTGGTTTGGGATTGGATTTGTGTTTGGGTTTGTGGTCTCTGTTAAGAATAAAACAATAATTTCAAAATTTAATTAATCAATTTCATTATTTGTTTTTTAATACATGTAACAAATTTTATTAAATTGGGTTTAAAAAAAAAAGATTAGTAAATTAACAAACACAATAATGAAAAATTCAAAAGGAATTAACAAACTAGTAAATCTTGCCACCCACCTTCCATTTTATCTGATTTGTGAATTAGCCTGCCTCCTCCTTCTCTCAAACGCAAATCGATTTTGCATATTTTCGCCTTCCTCATATCGCCGACCTTCACTGTGTAGATTGGGAAAATGAGGACGTGGGCACTCTGTTTTATATTTGTGATACCCCTCTTTCTTTCCTTATTAATTTGATAAATGTATATTGCAAATTATGTACGAGGCCCTGGCGAGGAGCTCAAGGCCAAGGCCCCACCAGTGGACCCTGAAAGTATTGTTGGGACTACTCTTAAAATTGTAAATTAACGACGGGCTCAGCTAAGCGGCAAGCAGGTGAAGTCATTAAGAAGAAGGTTAAGGGCATGATGGCTTTCCAAAATCTAACTATAGATGATAGGTATCATCTTAGCGCCACAAGCACTTGAGGAAGAGTGAGTTACGGGTAAAAGTTATAAGTATCATCTTAGGTTTTGATAAATCCTAAACAAATTTCCAGTCCTATGTAGGTTTTTCGAAAGAGTTATTATTCATCGCAAGATAATAACATGCTCCTACAAAATATCTATTAACATAGGCACTGACTTTAGTTATTGATTCTGATTAAAAATAATCAATCCCCCTAGATATATTTACTACCTTAGGTTCGGCAAAGATGCCAAGTAAATATACCGCTAAAAATTCTATTAAGAACATAGCCTAAGGTATTTTTCCCTTTCACCTTGTGCATAGGGTAAGAGGAAGTTTCCTTTCATATAGTTGTCTTTATCAACTATTATACCACAAGAAATGTTATATAATTAGAGTTACATTGATACATTATGTATATACATATAATGTTTAATCCTTTTATTTATACATTGCAGGAACTTACCTTGTTAGCATGCATTGTAAGGTTACACATTTAGAATATAATCAATATAACATATATATATATATGTGTATTAAAAGCTCTCACTTGGTGGCGTCTCTCTCTCTTCGAATGGGATGTAAAGTATATTTATAATAAAGCTTTCTTTAGGGGACCACCTCGAGACAAGATCTTAGATCTTTTATCGGTAGTGCCACTTGTATGAAGGGAAAATCGTGAGTAGTCTTCCCTTCAAGAAACGCCGAGCCACTCTAAGGTGGGTATCGTTGGGCAGCCTCTTATTTAAAGAGAGCCAAAACTCTTCTGGAGGGGGCGGTTCCTATTCTTTTAATTCTGAAGGTTAAGGGTATCAAGTCCTTGCACTGGTTTTCATGGAAATCCTCACAGATCGAGCGCGTATGCCCAGATCCGTAGGTTGATCATATTCTTGTGCTTCCTTTGGAAAAAACGTGGAGCTGGTATGATATCTTTGCCCTCGTTTTGTTTTCTCTTTTATCTGATTTAGTATAACGCCAGCAGATTTGTTAGGGTTCTCTGTCTTGGCTTAACAGCGATAGCATCTGGAGAATGCATTTTTGTTCTTAGACTGTATCATTATTAGTCCACCTTGAATACTAGACAGATCATAGAAGTCTTGGGTTATAATCTCTGTAAAGCGCTCGAGAAGACAATGCTTTGACAGAGCCGTATCAGGAACCACCTCCGAAATTTTTGTTGGAATTGTTGCATTGCGTTGGGAATGCTGGGAAGTGACGGCGCAAAGGGCCCGATCCTAGCTGACCTCATATGTTTTTATTTAGTAATTAATTAGAAAGGGCAAAGACGAACTCTCCGAGGAGAATAGATATTCTCTCGTGTTAATCTCCAATTAAAGGTCTGCACATAGCATGTTCGGAATCCCAATGGCGATCCTCCATGGGAAATAATTTGGTTAGTTTGTGTTAATGTCTGTGAAAGTTGATTATACAGCAAGTATTGAATGGAGCCGGCTGCCGTTTATGGTTTCACCTCTGTGATTACGGTTTAATTTAGACTATCCCTCCACAGATTATTGTAAGTTAGAAGCTATGAGATCCCTGCGATCTGCCTTTAAAATGAAATCTTGATCTGAAACTCGATCCCTGGCATGAGATCCCTGCGATCTGCCTTTAAAACATAATCTTGATCTGAAACTCGATCTCTGGAACGAGATCCTTGCGATCTTCCTTTAAAAACGTAATCTCGATCTGAAACTCGATCTCTGGCATGAGATCCTTGTGATCTACCTTAAAAATGAAATCGCTATGATCTAGAAGCTCTGTAAGGGTTGTCTTGCAATTGTTTGAATCCCTGTACATTTAGGATAAAGACAGATTGAGATATTGTATCTCATTTTTGCTAGTGTTTCGGAATATTAAAACCTTGAATTTCTGTTAAAGGGTGAATCTCGGTAGAATGGTCATCGAAATATCTGTTATCTTTATTTCTGGGGATTTAGTGTAATTTTAAGTTATTGTGCTTCTTTTTTTAAGCTGGGCAATCTTCCTTGGAGGGAATCGAACCATGTTTTTTTGTATATTTAGGATGAGTTTCTGAACTCTACGCTTTCGGGTAATGTATCATCTATCGATTGAGTTTCTGTAGATGCGTTTTTGTGTAATCTTAAGTTATTGCTTAACCACTACGCATTACAATTTGGGGTTTTCCTGTAGAAGCCTACATATAAGATCTGAACATTGCTATGTTGTTTATGCTTTTTATAAATCGGGTTTGGGGAGATTGATCCCTTGTGGTATATTCATGCTAATATATATATATTACACCCTTGTCATTAGGGTATTGTCATGATAGGGTATTGTCCATTTGGTTATTACTTCTTGGGGAAATATTTCCAACCACATCAAAATCCTGTGGATACGTTTTGCTAATGCAGTGTTATTGAATGTTGGTTTCTGTATATATTGTTGTGGTCGAGTTTTATAAATACTGCGCAGAGCCTTGCTTAGAGTTTTATGTACCACGCAGAGCCTTGCTCAGAGTTTTATATATTGCACAGAGTTCTATATATTTATGTAGTTTATTTATATGCTTTATGCCTGTGAAGAAAGCACAACAATCTCAGGATTTGCTATAAGTTTATATATGCTTCTATGTGTGAGGTGATCGAAATCGATCCTATGTCTAACTATTCTACTTTCGGCATGAGAAGTTATCACATCAATCTTAGGTTGATGTTAAAGTCTACTTATGCTCTCTGCCTATGAAGTGATCATATTCGATCTTTTCTTTATATATATATATCTCTTTTGTGTTCTGAAATCGAAATGTGCCAGGGAAAGATTAGTATCTCACTGGGGTCGAAGGCGCTTGGTGAAAAGTGAATGTGGTGGAGATTACCCTTGTTTATTATGAAAGAAGGAGATATCCTTAAATAGGGTATGATCATTCTGATGGAAAGTGCCTCTAGAGAGGGCTTTTAAATGAGAAAGGCAATATCGGTGTTGCCAGATGTAAATATCATTGATTGATAAATAATATATATATATCTAGAATGTTTGGTGGACGTAGCCCAATAGGGGTGAACCATGTGAAATATGTGTTCCTATATGTGTGATCATGATGTCGTTATTATTGATGTATCTATTTCTAGTTCCCTTATGCACATTTGAATATATTTTCTGGTTGTCTAATCGTCGATTGGCTGATGTGAGAACTAAGGAAAATAGGTTATTTAAAAGGTTTCTTTTCTTTATGCAATGTTGATTGTAATGGTTAAATTATTGAAAAGATGATGATTCGAAACAATTATGGAATTAGGACGAAGCAATTTTGCAGTTCAGTTTTATTTTTCCAAAATAACACTAACACATTCATGGAGATGTTACAAATTCACTAAATCCTAACATCATGTTTGGTAGATGTTACATATGGTATCAGAGCATAGGTTGCAAACACTCGGGATTAGTTGGGCTCAGTTGAAGAAATAATATAAGCTGGTCAAGGGAACCTCATCGATAAGACGCAAACAAAGGAATTATGTTCTAAAGAATCAGCAGGAGGTAATCGACAAGATGTCTTTTAAATCGCAAGTAAGTATACTCCACTTGTTGAAGCATTCTAAAGGAAAAGCATTGTCGATGAGTGAGCAGTTTGTATGTTTCATTTCGTATCTAATGATCCTGTATTGATCAATACTAGAGGATGAATATCTCCTCATACAATTCCATTGAATGACAAGAAAGTATTCTTTAATTGGACTATGTTCCTATCCTTATCTTAGTGATCTTATTAATATTTCCATGAATATTAATCATAACGATAGTAACATAGGAGCCTTGAATGTTCATAAGTTTATGAGGACTGAATAAGCATAATTAGGACCATTCACCCTATGAAAGATGTACACTCCTACCCGGTCGATTGATGCCACGAGTAAGGTTTTAGTACTTATATGAGTCAAATCATAGACATTCATCCTAAGTACTTGATTGCTTTAATTGTGTATTATGATGATTAGAAAGGTTTTAAGGCTTGGAAATGTGAGTGTACAAATGAAGACAGAATAACAAGTATATCGAATTATAAGGGTTGAATGGACAATGGTTAGGGCAGATAAAAATATGTAGGTATAGGTTAAAGGGTCGAAGCACTTAGAAAAGTGGATATAGTATGTGAATTATGAAATGAGTAAGGTGCAATTAGGTCATTATATGAAGGACTATAAATTTGTCATGAATTACTTGGTTATTGATTTCTCGCACTTATGCTGAAATGATTGTATTAATCATGTACATGAGATTGTAGGATTGAGATAATTCTTATTATATTAGAAAAATGCATAAATGGTACTAAGGAGTAACTCCTGAAATTCTCCTTATTGGCTAAATGTTATTGAGAAAAGGTGTAGAAGATGTTTGTACGTTATATTGAATGTTACATACGATAGTTTCGATATAGAATAATGAAGTATAAATGTGTGACATGGGAACACGCTGGTAGCCTTGTTTGTAAGTTTAAAAGGATGATGGTTATAATTACTCGAGAAGTATACATGTGTATTCTAAGTAGTTAAAAGGATACATATGATGAAATGTTATGATTTCATTTTTGTATATTCTACTTTCAGGGATCCTTACTAGGAATGTTGGGATACTGGGAGTGGTTGACAGAAGGATTATACCTTTATGTAATCAAAGCTTTATGTATATGCATGGATACCTGGATAATCTGTTTCATATATAGATTATATGATATGGAGGGGATTACTAATGTGTATTAATGCAAGTTTAAACGTGCACCTTGGCATATGAGGGCCATACATTAAAGCGATATGCAGTCTCCCCCATAAAGGTACGTGATTATCCTTAGAAAAATATATGCAAGTATATATGTAGACGATTTATTGTTACTCACATGATGTTGGCATATGCAAGAAAAATGGGTATTAATACAGTGAAGGAAAAGGATTGAGGTGAAGTGATCGTAATGCCCGTAATAAAGAAGAATGTATTTTAAGACATTATGTGGTCCTATTAATAGAATTGGTTATGCTTAGTGTGGAATATTGTTTATTTTAGATAAACACATGTGGAGGTTGTAGTATGAAGGATGACTTTCTTATTTTTATACATAGAAGAAAAACCTACTTACAATATTTGGTTGTGTTATTATGACAGATGGTCAAAAACTCGGTTGAACTTGTGGAAGAGCGTAATATATTATGCGGGTATATGTCGCCTTGTCAACAAGACCTCGACGCAAGTGATAAATGTTGGGTGGTTAAATTATATTATTTCACTAATGACACTATATGTAGAATCACAACTTGAGTCCATACATATCTAACTTATCACTCATGAGCATTTGTGTAAAACTCGAATGAATTTATTTTTATTGTATTTTCTTAATAGGAGTCGATAAGGAATAGACAAGTAAAAGACGGTCAGTGCTATTAATATTCCTATAAATAAATGTTGTATAGTGGTTATGAACTAACATTTTCAGGATGTTATCATAATTACGACCAATGTGATAGACAAAAGGAACGTGGATTATAAGTCCATTGGTGAAGGTGAGCAGAACAAAATCACTCAAGAGTAAGTAATGATTCACTTAATGCATCTTATTTACTGGTCATATTTCGAGACACTTATAACCATGGACTAACATTGGATTATGTTGTTTAGATACTAACATTTTCAGGATGTTATCATAATTACGACCAATGTGATAGACCAAAAAGGAACGTGGATTATAAGTCCATTAGTGAAGGTGGGCAGAACAAAATCGCTCAAGAGTAAGTGATTACCTTTTATTATAGCATGGATTGCAGTATGGCACAAAACCTGATTTGGTGATGGATGTGTACTACATATCATGAATGATAAGCAAATAAGTGAAACTATTTACCGTTATTACAAGACATATTGTAATTTACAAAAAATATAAGAATTAATAAATGATTGGTTATCGAAATAAATTCCGGGATTCAAGCGAGAAGGCTTGAGGGGAATTGTGTAAAGAGTGTCGTAATGGCATTTGAAATATTCCCTAAAATCAGGGATTGAACAGCCACTAGGATTCTCGGAGAATCGGCTGGCTGTAAGACCTAGGCAAGCTATAAGAAAATGTATATGTGGGAGGCAGGACGCTGCTTAGTATGCATGAAAGAAATGTTTGCTGTGTGAGCACTAAGGTGTTAGGCAAGACATGAAAGAAATGTTTGCTGCGTGAGCACTATGGTGTTAGGCAAAACATGAGAAAAATGTTTGCTGCGTGAGCACTAAGGTGTTAGGCAAGACATGAGAGAAGGGATTGCTGCGTGAGCACTAAGGTGTTAGGCAAGAACTTCCGAGATCAAGTGAATGCGGTTTGTTGATTAATCAACAGTATACAATCATGGAACACTAGATTTATTCCATATATTGCAAGTGATATGTGCAAAAAAAAAAAAAAAAAAAAAAAAAAGAAGAACTCATGATTTATGTTTTTGAGTTTGATTATGGAGTTTGATGATAAAGTTGTTGCTAAACAAATTTTCTTTGAATCTCGGTTTGTAGTCGAAAATACAGATATGACCAATGGCGACTTGTGGAAAATTCATGAAAATCTGAAGAAGGTTAAAACTGAAATGATGAAGCAAGAAAAGGATGACTCCCGAAGAGAAGACGAACTGGTAAAATTTATGAACACCGAGGACGGTGTTATTTTAAGGGGAGGAGGATGTGATACCCCTCTTTCTTTCCTTATTAATTTGATAAATGTATATTGCAAATTATGTACGAGGCCCTGGCGAGGAGCTCAAGGCCAAGGCCCCACCAGTGGACCCTGAAAGTATTGTTGGGACTACTCTTAAAATTGTAAATTAACGACGGGCTCAGCTAAGCGGCAAGCAGGTGAAGTCATTAAGAAGAAGGTTAAGGGCATGATGGCTTTCCAAAATCTAACTATAGATGATAGGTATCATCTTAGCACCACAAGCACTTGAGGAAGAGTGAGTTATGGGTAAAAGTTATAAGTATCATCTTAGGTTTTGATAAATCCTAAACAAATTTCCAGTCCTATGTAGGTTTTTCGAAAGAGTTATTATTCATCGCAAGATAATAACATGCTCCTACAAAATATCTATTAACATAGGCACCGACTTTAGTTATTGATTCTGATTAAAAATAATCAATCCCCCTAGATATATTTACTACCTTAGGTTCGGCAAAGATGCCAAGTAAATATACCGCTAAAAATTCTATTAAGAACATAGCCTAAGGTATTTTTCCCTTTCACCTTGTGCATAGGGTAAGAGGAAGTTTCCTTTCATATAGTTGTCTTTATCAACTATTATACCACAAGAAATGTTATATAATTAGAGTTACATTGATACATTATGTATATACATATAATGTTTAATCCTTTTATTTATACATTGCAGGAACTTACCTTGTTAGCATGCATTGTAAGGTTACACATTTAGAATATAATCAATATAACATATATATATATATGTGTATTAAAAGCTCTCACTTGGTGGCGTCTCTCTCTCTTCGAATGGGATGTAAAGTATATTTATAATAAAGCTTTCTTTAGGGGACCACCTCGAGACAAGATCTTAGATCTTTTATCGGTAGTGCCACTTGTATGAAGGGAAAATCGTGAGTAGTCTTCCCTTCAAGAAACGCCGAGCCACTCTAAGGTGGGTATCGTTGGGCAGCCTCTTATTTAAAGAGAGCCAAAACTCTTCTGGAGGGGGCGGTTCCTATTCTTTTAATTCTGAAGGTTAAGGGTATCAAGTCCTTGCACTGGTTTTCATGGAAATCCTCACAGATCGAGCGCGTATGCCCAGATCCGTAGGTTGATCATATTCTTGTGCTTCCTTTGGAAAAAACGTGGAGCTGGTATGATATCTTTGCCCTCGTTTTGTTTTCTCTTTTATCTGATTTAGTATAACGCCAGCAGATTTGTTAGGGTTCTCTGTCTTGGCTTAACAGCGATAGCATCTGGAGAATGCATTTTTGTTCTTAGACTGTATCATTATTAGTCCACCTTGAATACTAGACAGATCATAGAAGTCTTGGGTTATAATCTCTGTAAAGCGCTCGAGAAGACAATGCTTTGACAGAGCCGTATCAGGAACCACCTCCGAAATTTTTGTTGGAATTGTTGCATTGCGTTGGGAATGCTGGGAAGTGACGGCGCAAAGGGCCCGATCCTAGCTGACCTCATATGTTTTTATTTAGTAATTAATTAGAAAGGGCAAAGACGAACTCTCCGAGGAGAATAGATATGCTCTCGTGTTAATCTCCAATTAAAGGTCTGCACATAGCATGTTCGGAATCCCAATGGCGATCCTCCATGGGAAATAATTTGGTTAGTTTGTGTTAATGTCTGTGAAAGTTGATTATACAGCAAGTATTGAATGGAGCCGGCTGCCGTTTATGGTTTCACCTCTCTGATTACGGTTTAATTTAGACTATCCCTCCACAGATTATTGTAAGTTAGAAGCTATGAGATCCCTGCGATCTGCCTTTAAAACGAAATCTTGATCTGAAACTCGATCCCTGGCATGAGATCCCTGCGATCTTCCTTTAAAACGTAATCTTGATCTGAAACTCGATCTCTGGCACGAGATCCTTGCGATCTGCCTTTAAAAACGTAATCTCGATCTGAAACTCGATCTCTGGCATGAGATCCTTGTGATCTACCTTAAAAATGAAATCGCTGTGATCTAGAAGCTCTGTAAGGGTTGTCTTGCAATTGTTTGAATCCCTGTACATTTAGGATAAAGACAGATTGAGATATTGTATCTCATTTTTGCTAGTGTTTCGGAATATTAAAACCTTGAATTTCTGTTAAAGGGTGAATCTCGGTAGAATGGTCATCGAAATATCTGTTATCTTTATTTCTGGGGATTTAGTGTAATGTTAAGTTATTGTGCTTCTTTTTTTAAGCTGGGCAATCTTCCTTGGAGGGAATCGAACCATGTTTTTTTGTATATTTAGGCTGAGTTTCTGAACTCTACGCTTTCGGGTAATGTATCATCTATCGATTGAGTTTCTGTAGATGCGTTTTTGTGTAATATTAAGTTATTGCTTAACCACTACGCATTACAATTTGGGGTTTTCCTGTAGAAGCCTACATATAAGATCTGAACATTGCTATGTTGTTTATGCTTTTTATAAATCGGGTTTGGGGAGATTGATCCCTTGTGGTATATTCATGCTAATATATATATATTACACCCTTGTCATTAGGGTATTGTCATGATAGGGTATTGTCCATTTGGTTATTACTTCTTGGGGAAATATTTCCAACCACATCAAATTCCTGTGGATACGTTTTGCTAATGCAGTGTTATTGAATGTTGGTTTCTGTATATATTGTTGTGGTCGAGTTTTATAAATACTGCGCAGAGCCTTGCTTAGAGTTTTATGTACCACGCAGAGCCTTGCTCAGAGTTTTATATATTGCACAGAGTTCTATATATTTATGTAGTTTATTTATATGCTTTATGCCTGTGAAGAAAGCACAACAATCTCAGGATTTGCTATAAGTTTATATATGCTTCTATGTGTGAGGTGATCGAAATCGATCCTATGTCTAACTATTCTACTTTCGGCATGAGAAGTTATCACATCAATCTCAGGTTGATGTTAAAGTCTACTTATGCTCTCTGCCTATGAAGTGATCATATTCGATCTTTTCTTTATATATATATATCTCTTTTGTGTTCTGAAATCGAAATGTGCCAGGGAAAGATTAGTATCTCACTGGGGGCGAAGGCGCTTGGTGAAAAGTGAATGTGGTGGAGATTACCCTTGTTTATTATGAAAGAAGGAGATATCCTTAAATAGGGTATGATCATTCTGATGGAAAGTGCCTCTAGAGAGGGCTTTTAAATGAGAAAGGCAATATCGGTGTTGCCAGATGTAAATATCATTGATTGATAAATAATATATATATATCTAGAATGTTTGGTGGACGTAGCCCAATAGGGGTGAACCACGTGAAATATGTGTTCCTATATGTGTGATCATGATGTCGTTATTATTGATGTATCTATTTCTAGTTCCCTTATGCACATTTGAATATATTTTCTGGTTGTCTAATCGTCGATTGGCTGATGTGAGAACTAAGGAAAATAGGTTATTTAAAAGGTTTCTTTTCTTTATGCAATGTTGATTGTAATGGTTAAATTATTGAAAAGATGATGATTCGAAACAATTATGGAATTAGGACGAAGCAATTTTGCAGTTCAGTTTTATTTTTCCAAAATAACACTAACACATTCATGGAGATGTTACAAATTCACTAAATCCTAACATCATGTTTGGTAGATGTTACAATATTTTTCTTTTTTTGCATTACAAATCGCACTTGTGATATATCGCACTAGCGATATATCAGAGTAGCATTTTTTAACTCTATCAATCCTAAAGTATATATGAATGAAAACGAGGCCGCGGGCACTCTGTTTTATATATATATATATATATATATATATATATATATATATATTGCATTACAAATCGCACTTGCAATATATCGAAAGTAAGATATATCACACTTGCGATATATCGCAGTTGCGTTTTTAACTCTATTAATCCTTTATATATGAATGAATAAATGATTGGGGATTTCCTTGGACTATTAATCCTTTATATATGAATGAATAACTGATTGGGGATTTCCTTGGACCAAGGACGAGGGAGACAAGGGCACATTGAATTCTACAAATCCTTAATTAGTAGGTTGAAATCCCATCATTTGGACCTTCATTTTTGCCAATGTATAAGGATTTTCACCCCTTTCTCCTTGACTAGGGAGGGACAATTACAACTTTGTCACTCCTTGCAAGCCTACTAGGGAGTGATAATTACAACATTTTCACTGTATGTCATGCCTTAGGGGAGCGATAATCATGTTTGCACCATTTGAGCTTGGACATCAAGTGAGGCCCTGCATAGCCACCTAGGGATTTCTTTTGCTTGCGATTACAACACTCAACCACTTGAGCTAACCCACTGGGATTTTGTGTCACAATTTCTCCTTTGCTACTAATGGTATTTATATTATATAAATTTATGGAGCCCCTTTTATCTTCCAATGGTTTACCCAACAATCAACATCCTCATATAAAATTTTACTAGATAAAGAGTAATTCCAGGAATGCTCTTCTCCTTCATGTTTATTATCGTATGCTTGTGTAGAATACATAATTAATCAAAATAAAGTTTCATCGAAGAAAAGAACTCAAAATACCTTAGGATATGTATTATAAATTAGTAATGTTCATTATAAGTATTGATTACAAAACATCATTACCAAAATTTGTTATTGTATCTCCATGTAGTTTATTTGTAATTGAATTACCATATTTGTAGTCATCAAATATATTT
Source organism: Larix kaempferi (assembly GCA_027924585.1). Lineage (NCBI taxonomy): Eukaryota > Viridiplantae > Streptophyta > Pinopsida > Pinales > Pinaceae > Larix > Larix kaempferi. The sequence continues at coordinate 78,361 of BSBM01002149.1, read as the reverse complement.
TCATAAAGAGATCACGTGAGTAATGAGTTAAAGATAGAGAATAGTTTTTTTCAAATGTCTAATTTGATATCTTTGTAGGATAGGGGCAACTAGGTTTGAAGGGAGAAAAGGTAATGGTAGAAGAGACAAAGTGGGTTGCTTATTTTTATGATCTATAATAAGAGATATTAGCCTCCATTTTAATAACTTTAGTTGAAATACTGGGTGCATGGATGGGTGACATGGTGTGGTTGGATAAGCAAGGAGGGAGTTATATGGAGAAGGGTATGATAGAAGACATCAAAGGAAGAAAAAAAATTACACGAGAAGATATCGAAACAAGAAATCAATTTAGTGCACAAATTGTACATGTGACATTGGTTGTAGAAGAGATCCAAGGTGCCTTATACAGAAGGATAACATCTCAAATAAGAATGGATATAAGACAAGAAAATTAATGTTTCAAATCATCTCTAGTATTCACATCTATAGAATAAAGAAAGTTTGTATATGGTCCCCTCTCTCATAAATCAATTGAATCTCTCTAACTATGCCTTTGCAAGTAAAATTATTTGCATAGAGACAAAAAAATTAGTACAATAAATGAAACTCTAATCATTCAAACAAATGGAGAAACAAAACAAAAACACAAATGATGGTAATTTAGTGAACCACTTCTTGTTTTAAGATCTGCCAGTTGTATCTTCGGCGAGAGAAGACGAGCTGAGACGAATATATATTTATATTAGGTAATTTTCTAGAGATCGGGGGGAAAAAATCTATGCGTTGGGGAGATCTCAACGAGGGTTGAGAATGTTTATCTCTGCGGGTGGGCAGAGCTCGGCGAGGGTGATAACATTGATATCTTTCATAGAGTATGGGTAGAGAGTTCCGGGCATGAGGAGAGAACGATGGTCTCTACATCTACAATGAACAGTTATTTTGCATACAACCTTTTACGGAGTAAGTCCCAGTTAATTTTCTAGAGGAAGTGATCTCTGCAAGAGGTGATTGGTAAGTGACTTTTGCTTATAGTATTATGATCTCCACTTTATAGTTGCTTGTATTATTTAATTTCTGCATATACTTTCTCTTCTCGAATTCCTTGAGAAGGAAGCAATCTCTGCATACACTTTTACTCTGACGAATTTATTGCTAAGGTAGTGATCTCTATGCATGTCAATTGATAACTTACGCATTCAATAGAACCCTAGCATATGATAACTGTCAATCGATCATCAATGGTATCTAATTTCCATGTTGATTTATATTTGACCCTTCCTCTTAGTTTTCTACAAATCAGTTAGATCCATGAGGATCTTCATAAGCTACTCGTTTTGTGGTTGCATTCGGAAGGTTTTCCTATTGATTATTGTTTAATACTGGCCGAAACAAAATTGTATGCCAATAGGTCTTCTCTGCCTTTGTTTTGGATCCTAGACTCCATAGTAATTTAGGAAGGCGTGTGGAGAATCAGATTCAATCGCTGTTGTCTGTCGATTTACAAGTTCAATTTATGAATTTTGGGTTGATAGCTGCATAAAGAACTGATAGTCGATCCATGTAGAGAATCAGACTCCAACGCTGTTCCTTTTTTTAGTTTGTCAAGTTTAATTTGTGTTTTGTACACTGAATGGTTGATAGTTGATCCATGTGGAGATCGGATTCATTCGTTGTTTTGTAGTTTGACAAAGTATAAATATTGGGATTTTTGATACGCTGTTAGCTGTATATTAAAATTAACAGCCGATCAATGATTAAGAAATCGCATCTGATCTATGCGTAGGTCATTGCTAACAGTTATTTAATTTGATAGATCTAATTCCACTTCATTACCGTATGGATCTCTTATTTCCTTCCAGATGATTGGTTGCTTGGATGAGACTCTAGTAATGTTTCTGGTTACTTTATTATGATCCCTGTAGAGCCATAGCGCCAGTTGGCAGCTTATTTACAGTTAGGAAATCGTGGGTGTCCTGCATAATCCTCTGCAAGCTCGGTAGACACTAACGCCCAAATCGACGGGATCTAGGGTGTGTTCAGGAATCGGGGCATTCCATTAATTATTATAGGATCGATACCTCAAATCATTGATACTGAGGTAACAATAAGATGTTTCTTTCAATTGAATTCTGGACTTTACATTGCTGCATGCGTTTCCCAAAAATTGAATTCGATTTAATTCTATGAATAATGTGGAAGTCGTTGTTTTCTGGTACGAGTTATTCCTTATGTTGTTTATGTCTTTATTATTGATCCTTGTAGAAATATTGTTTCTTACTAGATGCGTTGATAAATGAGCACAGCACACAGGCAACACTTATCTAGATTATGTGCTGTCATATGAAAAACTCCGTGGATCGTTTTCTTCAATAGCGTCTCCCATATTATTTTTTTGATCTTTTTTCTCTCTGTCATTTAAGACCCGAATTATTAGAATACTGAATCTTACACCATGACTGGGATTCTCAGAAATCCACGTTTCATGCACTGGGAACTTAATATTGAGTTTAAAAGACTTTTCGGTTAGGATTTATTCTAAAAACTTCTTTAAAGGTTGTTATTACTCCCATAAGCGGAATGTATGAACTGTATCGCTTTATCAAATTTCTTGTACACCCAGTTTCCATGACTTCTAGCATCTCCAGAGCTTACAATTGCGAGCGATCCAGTATATTGGGCCGCTGGTGTAGCTTACCTTCAATCCCCTCTTCAAGTTAAATAGGGTTAAGAGACTCTGAAAAAGAAAGGGGTATGGAAGCACAGCGTTGTGTATTGTAAATCTCATTGCAAGAAATAATATATAAGGCGACTGTTCTGGTGGACGTAGCCCATAGAGATGGGTGAACCACGTGTATATTTGTCTCTGTGTAATGTGTATCTTTTGTATCTTATGTGTGTGTTTTTCCATAGCACTACTGATCTCTAATGTTGAGTAATTGTAAGCGGATTCAAATGTGAGTTAGAATAGCTTTGTTAAAAGTATCATTGTGACAATTTGTTAGATATTGTGATATAGATAAAAATGATTTCATGTCTTAATGGATAGCTAATAGACATTTTGTGGATACAAGGATGGTATATTTTGGTCCCTAATGACCTTCCTTATAAATTATGGAGATCCTCAATATCATGGAAACAATCAAATGAGGATTATGTCTCGCTTCGATGATGAAATAGCTGTAACTTATAATTTTGGTAATTAATTACAATGAAGTTTATACAGCCAAAATCTTTATGATTAGATACTCTTATGATAGCTAATAGTTAAGAATGCAAGTTTTAAATCATACAGATATTTATTATTCCTAACGATTGATGACTAGAGGAGCAATTGCCTTATTTTCCCAAACGAATGCTAGTGCAGTTTTAAGTTTCAAATTCACTATATTACTAACTCAAAGTGTTATTATTTCATTTGGGGATGTGACATATGGTATCAGAGCTGAGGTTTCAGCACTCGGGCCAATAGGGGCTCAACATACGGTAAAGAGGTATACAGGTTTTGAAACTAACAAACAAATTGTTGTTTTGAATGCCGGGAACAAATGGAATTCCATTACTCGTCGGGTTAAATGGTAAGTATAGAAAATTATACTTCATTTTTTTGTCTTGCATTTTGCACTAGGTTACATGCTGAAAAAGAGAAAGTTTATTGGATTGTATGACATTGTATTAGTATTGCATGGTGGAATAAATGCATAGAAAAGTCATTCCGATATGAAATATTAAAGGTATAGTTATGAATTAAAGGAATTCAATTTATTTGGTTTAATTGAACATTCCAATGGCGCTTGTGTGTATTTGGGTATGATGATTTGCATGTACTCGGTCATGACTGATAGTCATGAACTTGTTTTTCAAGGGTCACTAGTACTTCTAATTCTCCATACTAATCTTCTAATTGTTCAATACTAATCATAGGTGAATGATTAAAACGTGCTTTGATGATGATGCTTAGTTGATTAGAGTATATGTCGAATGATTTTTTTTCATTATTAAAAATTCGTCATTTTGTTGGATTGTAGTATGATGCTCTTCGATTTCCGTATATATAGGCTAGTCTTCTAAAATTCAATGCTAATCTCAGGTAAATGATTACCGCCTAGGAAAGGATGAACGAGCTCTACAATAGAGGATCTCTGTTGTTGCTTAAACTTCTATTGTTAAACCAACTCGGCGTGACAAATTATTCCATGCTATCTTTGAAGCTGGGAGAATCCCATATGGGCGAATGAAACCAGGAACGTAATCTTCTTGTTGGGTCTCTGGATGGAACCTGGAACCCGGGTATGATTCGTGTAGTACAAGATCACTATTTTTCTTTATTTGTTACCTGTTTTGATACTGTTTTGACATCAAAGTCTTAGCTTAAGCCGTGGTGTTAGTATGTAGGTGTCTTCTCCTGATGAGAGTATGATCCCAACTTCTATTTTCACTTAAACTGAGTGCAAGATAGAAATCGCCATGATTCTTCACCTTGGCTAGATGAATCTTCAGTTACTACTGAGGCATGTTAACTTTAGATTTATGCATCTTCTATAACCTGTAGATGACAGAACTAGCGCTGCCTTCGCCTGGTGCATTCCAGTGTGAAATCCACTATGTGCATTGTTCTATAAGTTTTGCTAACATCCAACCTTGATCTCGGTAGTAAATTTATTACAACAATTGTTGTAGCCTTGGTCGGGGTTTTATCTTTGCTTCCATGATTTTGTTTGTGTGTACGCCATTTAGTAAAGTGGTCACCAGATTCGGGTAATCACCATGATCGTTGTTATACTGCTATGTTGTTGGTGGAACCTTGTTTATGTACATGATTGCTATAGAACTAAAACGGGAAATGTTGTGATCAAGCAAATGTAATTTCCCACACATCACTGTGGAACAACAATGTAATCGATAAAGGCAAGATTCATGGGATGTTTAGTAAAACTATTATGTGATAATACAAGTAAACTGGTACCTCGACATAGGAGGGTCTTATAATAAGGAGATACGTGGTTGCCCTACAAAGGTACATGGTTATCTTTATAAGGTATGTGAATATGATTTTTGACATTTGAGTGTGCCTATATGAAGTTAGTGAATACAAAAAAAAAAAAAAAATTGCATCAATAGGAGTGGTATTTGGAATGGTAAAAGCTAACATTCAAGATTAAGCAATCATAATGTTCATGGATCATCATAGGAAGAGTGTTATTTCATGTGTAAGACATTATGTAGTCCTATTAATTGAGTTGGTTATGCTTAGTGTGAAAATAGTGTTTATTTTAGATAACCGCATGTGGAGATTGTAGTATGAAGGATGACTTTCTTATTTTATACATAGAAGAAAAGACTCCTTACAATATTTGGTGCTGTTATTGTGGCAGATGGTCAAAACTCAGTTGAACTTGTGGAAGAGCATAATATATTATGCGGGTATATGTCTCTTTGTCAACAAAACCTCGACACAGGTTATAAATATTGGGTGGTTAAATTTTTATTGTTTCATGGATGACACTAGAATCACAACTTGAGTCCATACATATCTAGCTTATCACTCATGAGCATTGTGTAAAACTCGAATAATTTTTTTCTTAGTAGGAGTCAATAAAATATAGACAAGTGAAAGACGTGTCAGTGCTATTAATATTCCTATAAATAAATGTTGTATAGTGATTATGAACTAACATTGCAGGATTTCGCTATGAATATAACCAATCAAAATGGAAAGTGATTATTCACGTAGATAAACAGCTGAGTTAACCGCTCAAGAGTAAGTGATGATTCACTTAATGCATCTTATTTACTGGTCATATTTCAAGATGCTTATAACCATGCATTAACATTGGATTATGTTGTTTAGTTACTAACATTTCAGGATGTTATCATAATTACGACCAATGTGATAAGCAAAAAGGAACGTGGATTATAAATCCATTGGTGAAGGTGAGTGAAACAAAATCTCTCAAGAGTAAGTGATTACATTTTTTTTATAGCATGGATTACAGTATGGCACAAAACTTGATTTGGTGAAAGATGTGTGCTAGATATCATGAATGATAAACAAATGAGTGTATCTATTTACCATTTTTACATGACATATTGTATTTACAAGAATTGTAAGAATTAATAAGTGATGGTTATCGAAATAAATTCCTGGACTCAAGCGAGAAGGCTTGAGGGGAAGAGTGTAAGAGTGCATTAAAGGCACTGAAGCAGTCCCTAGAAGTCAGGGAGTTGACAGCCACCGGGATTCTCGAGAGAATCGACAAGCTGTAAAGACCTAGGCAAACTATAAAGAAGATGCATATGCGGGAGGCAGGACGTTGCTTAGTATGCATGAGAGAAATGTTTGTTGCGTGAGCACTAAGGTGTTAGGCAAGACATGAGACAAATGTTTGCTGCGTGAGCACTAAGGTGTTAGGCAATACATGAGAGAAATGGTTGCTGCGTGAGCACTAAGGTGTTAGGCAATACATGAGAGAAATGATTGCTGCGTGAGCACTAAGGTGTTAGGCAAAAATTTCTTGGAGTTAGTAAAATATGTGTTTATATTAAGTTAACGGTTTACATTATTGGAGAGTGAGATTTATGCATGCTTGTGATAATAGAAGCACAAACAAAGACAAAAAAGATATTCCATGAATTGCAAAATTTTATATTGCAATAAAGGGGCTCATTGTTATGTTCCTCAGTTTGATTATGCAATTAATCATAATATTTGACTAAACAAATTTTCCTTAAATCCCAGTTTTGTGGTCGAAAAGACAGGTGCGACCAATAACGATGTGCAAAATTTCATGAAATTACGATGCAAGAGTAAAAGATGGACTTTTGAAAAAGCATGAACACTGAGGACAGTGTTATTCTTAAGGGGAGGAGGATGTAATATCCCTAACTTTTATCCTATTATTGTGTAATTGTAAAGGATTATTGTACCAGTTACTGGTGAGGAGCTCAAGGCCAAGGCCCCACCAGTAAACCTTGAAAAAACTATGTAATTAATTCCTAGGCTGTATATTGTAAACATAAATGCTAAAGACGATGACATAGCTGAACGACAGGTGGTTGATTTCACTAGGAGGGAGAAGTGATAATAAATGTATCCATCCGAATGTAACAATAGATGGTGGGAATCATCGTAATGCATCAAGCACTTGAATAAGGGTAAGCAGTTTACAAGTTGACCTTAAATGGTTATAACTATCGTCGTCATAGATGGAGGAAGCGATTACTCGTCTCAACTTTCTGAATAGCTATAGGGTTCATCCTTTGGTGTAAAGATGGTTATGACAGTATAAACCTAAGTAACTCTAAGAAAGGTCACATATATATATATATAGTACTCCGACCTCGATAATTGATACCAAGAGGTTATATTGTGAAGCTCTAAAGTATTACCTTCAACATACATTGAATTTAGTACTTAGCATCACCGAAGGATGTTATATATATATATATATATTATATACATGTATGATATAACGATCCGAAGATATTAGGTGACATCCTAAAAAAACTAAGGATAAACCTAGGCAAATATTTATTCATATATGCTAACATATTAAGCAGAATCCTTGTATATAACATTTGAATTATTTTTGTTTAAATATATATTCTTGACATATTAATCGATAAACCTACCCCATTCTAAGATGGCGCACTCCCTAGTTCTAAGGAAGAATATTTTGAGAAGATGTTGGAAGGATATCGAGTGGTTGTAGTGGAGAAACACTTAGCGAGAGAATAGGAAGTATGTCTCATGAAGTTAAGACAAACAGTTAACTCGAACTTAGCTTAGCGCCACTTGGAATTTAGTGAACCACTTCTTGTTTTAAGATCTGCCAGTTGTATCTTCGGCGAGAGAAGACGAGCTGAGACGAATATATATTTATATTAGGTAATTTTCTAGAGATCGGGGGGAAAAAATCTATGCGTTGGGGAGATCTCAACGAGGGTTGAGAATGTTTATCTCTGCGGGTGGGCAGAGCTCGGCGAGGGTGATAACATTGATATATTTCGTATAGTATGGGTAGAGAGTTCCGGGCGTGAGGCGAGAACGATGGTCTCTACATCTACAATGAATAGTTATTTTGCATACAACCTTTTACGGAGTAAGTCCCAGTTAATTTTCTAGAGGAAGTGATCTCTGCAAGAGGTGATTGGTAAGCAACCTTTGCTTATAGTATTATGATCTCCACTTTATTGTTGCTTGTATTATTTAATTTATGCATATACTTTCTCTTCTCGAATTCCTTGAGAAGGAAGCAATCTCTGCATACACTTTTACTCTGACGAATTTATTGGTAAGGTAGTGATCTCTATGCATGTCAATTGATAACTTACGCATTCAATAGAACCCTAGCATATGATAACTGTCAATCAATCATCAATGGTATCTGATTTCCATGTTGATTTATATTTGACCCTTCCTCTTAGTTTTCTACAAATCAGTTAGATCCATGAGGATCTTCATAATCTACTCATTTTGTGGTTGCATTCGGAAGGTTTTCCTTTTGATTATTGTTTAATACTGGCTGAAACAAAATTGTATGCCAATAGGTTTTCTCTGCCTTTGTTTTGGATCCTAGACTCCATAGTAATTTAGGAAGGTGTGTGGAGAATCAGATTCAATCGCTGTTGTCTGTCGATTTACAAGTTCAATTTATGAATTTTGGGTTGATAGCTGCATAAAGAACTGATAGTCGATCCATGTAGAGAATCGGACTCCAACGCTGTTCCTTTTTTTAGTTTGTCAAGTTTAATTTCTGTTTTGTACACTGAATGGTTGATAGTTGATCCATGTGGAGATCGGATTCATTCGTTGTTTTGTAGTTTGACAAAGTATAAATATTGGGATTTTCGATACGCTGTTAGCTGTATATTAAAATTAACAGCCAATCAATGATTAAGAAATCGCATTTGATCTATGCATAGGTCATTGCTAAAAGTTATTGAATTTGATAGATCTAATTCCACTTCATTACCGTATGGATCTCTTATTTCCTTCCAGATGATTGGTTGCTTGGATGAGACTCTAGTAATGTTTCTGGTTACTTTATTATGATCCCTGTAGAGCCATAGCGCCAGTTGGCAGCTTATTTACAGTTAGGAAATCGTGGGTGTCCTGCATAATCCTCTGCAAGCTCGGTAGACACTGACGCCCAAATCGACGGGATCTAGGGTGTGTTCAGGAATCGGGGCATTCCATTAATTATTATAGGATCGATACCTCAAATCATTGATACTGAGGTAACAATAAGATGTTTCTTTCAATTGAATTCTTGACTTTACATTGTTGCATGTGTTTCCCAAAAATTGAATTCGATTTAATTCTGTGAATAATGTGGAAGTCGTTGTTTTCTGGTACGAGTTCTTCCTTATGTTGTTTATGTGTTTATTATTGATCCTTGTAGAAAGATTGTTTCTTACTAGATGCGTTGATAAATGAGCACAGCACACAGGCAACGCTTATCTAGATTATGTGCTGTCATATGAAAAACTCCGTGGATCATTTTCTTTGATAGCGTCTCCGATATTATTCTTTTGATCTTTTTTCTCTCTGTCATTTAAGACCCAAATTATTAGAATACTGAATCTTACACCATGACTGGGATTCTCAGAAATCCACGTTTCATGCACTGGGAACTTAATATTGAGTTTAAAAGACTTTTCGGTTAGGATTTATTCTAAAAACTTCTTTAAAGGTTGTTATTACTCCCATAAGCGGAATGTATGAACTGTATCGCTTTATCAAATTTCTTGTACACCCAGTTTCCATGACTTCTAGCATCTCCAGAGCTTACAATTGCGAGCGATCCATTATATTGGGCTGCTGGTGTAGCTTACCTTCAATCCCCTCTTCGAGTTAAATAGGGTTAAGAGACTCTGAAAAAGAAAGGGGTATGGAAGCACAGCGTTGTGTATTGTAAATCTCATTGCAAGAAATAATATATAAGGCGACTGTTCTGGTGGACGTAGCCCATAGAGATGGGTGAACCACGCGTATATTTGTCTCTGTGTAATGTGTATATTTTGTATCTTATGTGTGTGTTTTTCCGTAGCACTACTGATCTCTAATGTTGAGTAATTGTAAGCGGATTCAAATGTGAGTTAGAATAGCTTTGTTAAAAGTATCATTGTGACAATTTGTTAGATATTGTGATATAGATAAAAATGATTTCATGTCTTAATGGATAGCTAATAGACATTTTGTGGATACAAGGATGGTATATTTTGGTCCCTAATGACCTTCCTTATAAATTATGGAGATCCTCAATATCATGGAAACAATCAAATGACAATTATGTCTCGCTTCGATGATGAAATAGCTGTAACTTATAATTTTGGTAATTAATTACAATGAAGTTTATACAGCCAAAATCTTTATGATTAGATACACTTATGATAGCTAATAGTTAAGAATGCAAGTTTTAAATCATACAGATATTTATTATTCCTAACGATTGATGACTAGAGGAGCAATTTCCTTATTTTCCCAAACGAATGCTAGTGCAGTTTTAAGTTTCAAATTCACTATATTACTAACTCAAAGTGTTATTATTTCATTTGGGGATGTGACAGACATAATCCCTGGAGTACTCCAATCTTGATAAATGAATACCGGATCCGAGGCAACTTAAAGATTCTAGATGTGCCTCACAACCACATTCTAGCACTAGTGTTGAACAGGGACTCTGGAATTGCACTAGAGTAATGCCCATGTGAAAGTGTTGAGTTCAATGGCTCTGAAGAGCACTCGGGGTTATGAAATTTCAATGTGTTGAGTCGGAAAGACTCTGAAGAGCACTTTTATCACATTTATTTAATTCACTAAATGATTCATCTTTCTAACTGTCATCACCGACTGCGGGAGCTACCATGTTAAACGAGCGAATCCAACATGCAAAGAGAGAGACTAGAGGTACCTAACCAAGCTGACCATGAGCGTCCAAAAGAAGTGGACCGTGTCCCTAAAAGTTAAAGAGAAAAGAGTGTCATGTGACAACACATAACTAAATAAAAGATAATTATCAGTAGTCTTTTATGACTAACCTGATTAAAGGCCTCCAAGTTGTTATTTTTATTATTATTATTAAGAACTTTAAATAATAATATGTGTTATTATTTAATTATGGGATATAATTAGTATATCTGATTTATGCAATATTTAATATTTTTAAATGATCCATTAATAAGTTCAGTGAAATATATTTAATATAAGAATAATTATTAGTGTAATTATTGTTATTATTCAGTGCATAAATAAAAAATGACTTATAGTCAAACAATTGGAAAAGTCCTAGTTCAAGAGGACAAATTTATTTAATTAAATAATATCTTTTAAATTATTAAATATGGAATTTAAAGCAACTAATTACTTCAACAGTCCTAATACAAGATTTCCCTATTTAAAGAAAGAAGATCCCAAGTTTTGGGGATCACCTATCATTCTTGGTTATTATCATTCTCTTATGGTAGTCTAAGAAAACTATTTTGCTCCAAGAAGTTGAAGCAGCCTTACCTAAAAATTCTCAGAACTGGACCAAAATTGGATCTAGGGCCTCTACCTGTCATTGGATGTTGGAACCAAGCTCGGGGGGATCCAGATAGAACCAACACAGTTCAAGGGTCAATGTTGGGAGGAACGTGGTGGCCCCAAAGTCATTGTAACAGAGCAACTGAGTTCAGAGGGCTCCACACTAACTATTGTTTGAGTGTGTAGGTCACTTCAAGAAGGGAGCAAGCTACATAGTAATCAGGTATGAAATATGAATCTTCAATTTCAAGTTATAAAAGACGGTTAGATAAGTAACATAAGATGCTGCCCCAGCATCATTTAGCCTAGTTTTCTTTTCCATCCTAAAACTGGTTTAAATACCAACTTGCTAATAGGAATGAAACATATGGCATTGTTATAGGCTAGGATGAGTCGAATGTCTAGCAGGTGCCTGTGCTAGACATCCTAGCAAACTCATAACCCAAAAGTCAGTTCTCAAGAATTTAAATAAATTCAGATTTCTCCTTTGGGGTAGAACTATTGTAATTATATATATAGTTTTCCATTTTCTGAAATAGTGTTTAATTTTCTTAAGGTCTTCGTATAGGCTAAGTTATGAATGATGTATACATTAGTATTTTGTAATGTCCCCAAAAAAATAGCAAAAATTTGAAATTTTTCCTACCTGCAATAGTTACTAACTTACAGCAAGAGATTTATTCATTGAAGCTAATGTCAATTAAAAACACCCAAACTTTTGTAAACAATTGAAATACTAAGACTTTCGTTTTACATGGTCTATTCTATGCGTTGGTTTAGAATTTGCGGAAGCGATGTGGAAATCAATGATGGCATGTTTTTATTACAATTGTAAATGCTGGTACAAAGGTAGAAAATATACTCCTTCCTGATTTAAGAAATCATGTGATTTAAAATCGAATGTCTAATGTCACCTTCGGGTAATGAGCTCATTTGATGACGGTATGTTGCTCACATGGTGGGCACTATTCAATGAGGGGAAGGTAATTACATACCTCGGCAGTGTTCCGAGAGGCATGGGTAAACTCCCGAGTTCATTGGACTTACTTAGCATTGTTTGATAATACCATCTCTTGCGTTTTAATGTCACAGGTGTTCCTCGCATGATCGTGTTACCCTAGAAGATGAAAAATACAACGCACCATATGTCTATGGGTCACTGAAAGTAAACTTTGGGAAAGATAGTTTAAAAGTCAAGGGCATGTGACATTCATAATCTAAGAGTTTGTACAATGAAGGTCTATGGACACGAGGCCCCCATTTGGCACTTTGCAACTCAAAAGGGCTAAAGTGATTTCGAATATACAATAACCATTGCATAAAGATCAAACCTCCACTATGGTATGTTTGGTAGGTGATATTAAATGCACTTTCAATCATAAGGGTTCTTGCTGCTAGTGGGATCTTTGAAATCGAGGAGGGTTTCGCCTTCGGTCATTACTCCTGCAAGTTTATGGTTTTCTTGTTCTGCTCGTGGTCAGCGCCGTAGCATTGCTAAGCTCAACAAAAAGGCACGAGCATCATACTCCTAATAGGTATGGGGGTTCCAGGTTATGTTTAAAGTTTTACTCTTCTTCTTTGGCTACAAAAATTGTAGTGTTCATTATCTGATAAGAACTCGACTTGTGTGTGACAGGTGATATAGGGAATGATGCGGGGTTAACTAGTCCAAAATCCGCGGTCGAGGTTAGGGAAAATGGTAAGTCTTGCGTACCCATCAGTTTCCTTATCTCTTTGTATCCTTGATGGTGTATGGATGCATATACTCCCTGTTTTAAGAGCCACTCCTGTAAGCTTTTGGCTTACTACTCTACTTGAGGAGTTGGGTAAGATCGCCTAAGGCTAGATCTCTGAAATTGGGGCTTGATATGGTGTCTTAGGAGATTCGAATATGGCAGGGAAATTTATAATGTAACTAAATGTATTTTAAGAGTTGGGTCCTTTCGTATTAATCGGGTTCCAGTCCTGTACAATGCACTTTTCATTTGAAAAGAAAGATATAAAATACCCAGGTGAATTGTAACAATACCATGGTTGGATTTATTCATACTCTGTAATTTTTGGCACAATGTTTGGCATTAGGGTTTTATCCTTTCATTGTGTCTATCACCATATATGATATTCTTCCCTTTTTCTTTGTGGTTTGTGCCCATACTATGAGTTGTATGATTGCAATGATATCAAATGGTACTGTTATTTTGTATTCTTGTATGAGTCTAACGTTAAAACTTGAAATGGTTGGATACTAATGCCATGGGAAATCTCTATGGGTTTCTATTTTGTAGAGCACTGTGCAAATGTTTTAAATGGGTACAGGGCTTCAATGCCTTTGGTTTGGGAAACGTAGTTGGGTTTATATAATACTTGTTTGATGAAAACTCAGGGCTGTACACAGCATTTTGGTTATTTGTAGGCGTGCCTCCTGTAGGGAGCATTCGCCGGTTAAAGGTTTGAAGATGCCAGGGGATTCAACCTTTGATCTAAGTCTCAATAGACGTGTGTGTGTAATCCTGTAACACTTGTATTCTTCGTTGAATGTATTGGATGGTCGTTGGTATAGAATCTTGATTGGACATAATACTAAATTTGTGTGTTGGTAATTCTGTCCGAGTTTTTGACTTGTTTATTTTTTTGTAATAGAATGTATCAATGAGGAATACAAATCTCCATCTCTGTCCCTTTTTGTAATAGAATATACATATGTAATAGGGAAACTATTTAGTTCGATGAAGCAAAAACAAAATATCAATCCCTTATTTGAATTTGGATGTAGACAGTTGGCTGTAGCAGACATTGGTTGAATTTGATGTAAATTCAAATAACTGGTTTTGTAATAGTTTAATCTATCAATCAACGATTTCTGCTAAAATGATTTCAGTAGTTAAATAACTATGTGGACATTTAAACAAGAAATCATGGGCAAGTTAGTAGCTAAATAACTATGTGGAAATTTAAACAAGAAATCATGGGTAAATAAGAGAGACAATAAAGATTTGACTTCGATGTAGTAAAACTACAATATGATTGGCTAGCAAAGGCTAGCTACTAGACCTGCTAGACAATGCCATTAGATCTTGGGAATTTCTCGAATTTAGGTTAGTATAGATACCCATACTAATTTAGCATTCTATTTGTAAAAGAAATAATTACATGGGAAAGTCTCATAGAAAATGTGTACCTGCCGATTTATGTAGCTTGCTCCTGCTTATAATGCCCTGCTGATTCCTGTAGCTTGCTCCTGTCGATAATGACCTGCACACTCAACCAACTAGTGAATGAAAAACTATTGTATTCTTAGCTGACTTGTTCACTGATCTTGGATGGATGACTTTGGGACTACCACGTTCCTCCCAACCATGATTTTACAATCATTCCTGGTTCAATAAGAATCCCCTCGAGCTGGTTCTGACATGCAAACTGAGAAGTAGAGGCCCTAGATGGTAACTGGTTCAGATCTGGAAAAATTATGAGCAGAGTTCACTTATGGAACAGAGAGTTCTTCTTGGTACAATATTATCAAGAGAAATGAAAAGATCCACCAAACTTTAGGGTTTTTCCTCCTTAAGTAGGAAAATCTTGGAAATAGGACTGTTGGAATTTATTGGTTTCTTTAAAACAATTAATTTATAAAATAATATTTGTTTACTTTAACTGCTAGTTTATTAGGGACTAGGATTTCTCAATTTGTTTGATTAAAGTGTTTTTGATGTTTAATTTATGTATAATAATAATAATATAAAAATTAAAATTATAGCTAAATATTAATAACTAATAATAGTAAGTGGCAACCCACTTATGTATAAGTATACATGTAATAAATAACCATATTATATATTGAACCTCTTAAATAATAAGACTTGGCTTTGTGGTCCTTAAGCAGTTGTTTCACATGATGCTTCCTTTTTAATTATTTTTAAGGAAAGGTCCACTTCTTTGGACTATTTTTGGTAAGCTGGTAAGGCACCTCTAGTCTCTCCCTTTGCATGTAAAATTCCCTCGTTTTAACATGGTAGTTCCCGCAGTAGATGATGATAATAAGATTTATTTAATCAAGTCGAAATAGTTGTGATAAGACACGCAAGTGCTATTCAGAGTCCTCTTGACTCAACACTTGAGATGTAGTAACCCCGAGTGCTCTTCAGAGCCTTTCAACTCAACACTCTCACATGGGCATTACACTAGTGCAATTCCAGAGCATCTGCTCAACACTAGAGCTAGAATGTGGTTGTGAGGGACATCTAGGATATTTAAATGTCCTCAGATCCGGTAATCATTTATTTCAAGTTGGAGTGCTCCAAGGCTCATGCCCAACACTCAACGTACATCGGGGATTAGGCCCAGTATGAAATAGAATTCTCTAAATACATCGAGGCTTAGGCACAGTATATAGGTCTTTTGTGTGTTCCTGAGTCCACGCTCAACACACTAAACAATCAACCATGTAAATAATGCTCTGCACAGTATAATGTAAAAAGAGATAATCTTAGTATATCATAATCTACAACCAATTCTTGTAATACAACATAGTTTATTCATTCGGGCTTTCCTGCCCCACATATATTCAATAATGAACAAATCAGGGTCTATGCCCAATACATCAACTCATAAAGGAAATAAATCAAACGTACTAATGCTATGTCAAACATAATAAATCACATATACTAGGGCCATAACCCGACATGACATCATAACATAGTTAGTCAAAAAGTTGGGATATTACATCCTTCCCTGGTTAGAACAACATCGTCCCGGTGTTTCCTAGGGACTAGGAATGAGATCATGAAACAAGGCGGGGTATGCCTCTCTCATGGTAGCCTCATTCTCCCAAGTGGCCTCATCTGGTCCAAAGTTCCTCCATTGCACTTTCAGCTGAGTAATGGTCCTCCTCCTAAGCTGGACCTCTCTCTTGTCCAGAATGTGGAGTGGTTCTGGCGTGAACTCCCCTTCAGGCTCCACCTGTAATAAGGATGAATCAATAACATGTTTAGTTGTGTTTCTAATCCGGAGAACAGTGATCTCCAAAAAGTTAGTAGTGAACTTTGTGTCTCGATCCGAGATAATTGCTTTGGGTATCCCGTGTAACCGAAAAATCTCCTTTAGCAAGATTTCCGCAATGTGAACTGCCTTGTAGGTAGATTTTACTAGTATAAAATGTGCGGCTTTCGACAGCTTGTCTACTACCACGAAGATAGAGTCGTTTTGTTTCTTACTTTTGGGTAGGCCTGTAATGAAATCCATACTTATTACTTCCCACTTCCATTCTATAATGGGTAATGGTTGAAGTAGACCGGAGGGGTGTTGGTGTTTTTCTTTAACCAACTGACATTCCTGACACTTTGCAATGAATAATGCAATGTCGGCTTTCAGTTTAGCCCAAAAGTAGTGTTTCTTTACGGCTGAAATAATCTTTTGATATCCAGGGTGTCTTGAATAGGGACTCCTATGGAATTCAGTGAGTATGTTATATCTAATGTCCCCCCCCTCAGGAACGTAAAGTCTCTCCTTTGACCATAACACTCCTGATTCATCTATCTTGTACTCTTTCTGTTGCTGAAAAGCCTATCTTCCTGAATCTTTTTAAGGATTTCGACATAGAACCTATCATTTTGGCAGGCCGTTCTAATTCTGTCATGTAAGTCGAAGTTCGTCCGACTTTCGGTTACCTCATATAACATATGAGGTCGCCAACTTAAGGCGTTGGCGATCTTGTTTTATTTCCCATTGATGTGTTTTAGTTCAAAGTGATACTCACTAAGAAAGGCTAACCACCTAGCCTGTCTAGCGTTTAGGTCTGGTTGATCGAATAGATACTTTAGACTCATGTTGTCTGTCTTTAGTAGGAATTTCTTGCCCATGAGGTAATGTCTCCACATATTTAGAGCATGGATAGTGGCATCCAATTCGAGGTCATGAGTAGGATAGTTTTTCTCATGTTCCTTTAGCTTTCTTGACTCGTAGCAGATGGTAAAGTCATCTTGCATAAGGACTCCACCGAGTCCTTCCTTGTTTGCATCGGTGCAAACTATGAAGTCGCCATTGGGGTAAGCAATTCGTAGTATTGGTGTGCTAATTAGAAGTTGTTTTAACTTTTGAAAACTTTCTTCGAACTTGTCTGTCTAGATGAACTTACTGGTTTTCTTCTGTAATGAGGTCATGGGGCAAGTGATCCGAGAGATGTTCTCAATGAGCTTTCGATAATAATCGGCTACACCTAGGAATGATCGTATATCGAAAACACACGTAGGTGTGGGCCATTCTTCGATAGATTTGATATTTTCGGGATCAACTGCTATTCCCTTCTTGGAAATGATGTGCCCTAAGTACTGTATCTGAGGTCTATAGAAATCACACTTGCTAAATTTTGCATATAGCTGATGTTCTTGTAATATCCGTAGGACTATTCAGAGGTGTTGCTCATGTTTTTCTTCATTCTTGGAATAGATTAGGCTATCGTCTATGAAGACTAAAACAAACTTGTTGAGGTACTTGCTGAAAACATTGTTCATCATGCACATGAAGTTTGCGGGTGCATTCGTCAGACCGAAGGGAATTACTACAAATTCGTAGTGGCCGTATCGGGTGCAAAACGCGGTCTTACTGATGTCCTCGTCACGGATTCTCACCTGGTGATATCCGGATCATAGGTCGATCTTCGAGAAGATCTTTGCTCCTCCAACTTGGTCAAACAAGTCATCGATACTAGGGAGTGGATAACGGTTCTTGATGGTTAACTTGTTGAGTTGGCGGTAATCGATGCACATACGCATCATGTCGTCGTTCTTTTTAACAAAGAGGATTGGTGCTCCCCAAGGAGACACACTCGGTCGAATGTAACCCTTGTCTATTAGTTCTTGTAACTGTATTTTGAGCTCTACCAATTCGGGTGAACTCATACAGTACGGAGTCCTAGAGACGGGTATGGATCCGGGGTTAGTTCTATGGAAAAGTCTAAGTCCCTCTTGGGTGGTAACCCGGGTATCTCCTCAGGAAACACGTATCTGAATTCTACTAGTATCGGGAAATCCTCGATCTTTTGTTCCCTATTGGCTTCCACTGATTGAAGGTGGATTGCAAATAGTTTACAACCCTTTCTTAAGCATTTCTTTGCTTGCAATGCCGATATCTGCCGTACTGACACTTCCTTAGGTACACCTTGGATGGTTCTTTGGTTTCCTTGACTATCTGTGCATTGGATTGACGTATTTAAGCAATCCAAAAAGGCATGATGTCATTCCAACCAATGCATGCCTATTATTATGTCATAAGATCGTAGCGGTAAGATGTTTAAATCTATCTTAGTTAAAAAGCCATTCAAATCTATCTCACAACTCTTAACTAGTTCGGAGACCTTTCGTTTGGTACCGATGGCTAATTGTACCAGCCATGGTGCTTTGTGACTCTCTCAGTTTAATTTACAAGACTCTACTATTCTAGGAGAGATGTATCTCCGCCAAGCACTGGGGTCTATTAAAACAGAAATGATATTGTTAGATATCTTACCCTCAATTTCTACCAAGGTGGCTTGATGATCTGCCTACCGCCCATCAAGGGAGGCATAAATCCTAGGTGTCTTTGCCATGTCTCCCACTGTAGGCTCCGCTTGGATGTTATGTAAAGTACCATCCATTTTGTTGGGGCAGTCTCTATATTAATGTGGTCCCTAGCACTTCCAACAAGAAATAGTTGGTGGGACTGTCTTTGCCCCTTTGTTGAAGGCTGGCCTGTTGGTTGGTGGTGGGGGCACATTAGGTTGGGCTTGGGGTCGGCTGAAACCTCTGTTGGATGGGAAACTATTGTTATGTTTTCGAAAAGGTGGGGGTCTAAAAACCGGTCTACGGTTGTTTGAGAGAGTCCTGAATCTGTCTCTATTTCTGTTGATGCTGTCGTTCTTTGGTTGCCCATGCTCATAGCACAGCTTGGCTTTATGTAGGGTGATGTCAAGGGTTTTGAGAATGTCGAATTCTATATTCTCTCTAAAGTTTGGTGGCAACCCACCCAAGAAATGCTGGATGTTCACCTTCTCATCCTTAATATAAGGCACATGGTGCAGCAAGG
Organism: Larix kaempferi; assembly: GCA_027924585.1. Lineage (NCBI taxonomy): Eukaryota > Viridiplantae > Streptophyta > Pinopsida > Pinales > Pinaceae > Larix > Larix kaempferi. The sequence continues at coordinate 58,800 of BSBM01002149.1, read as the reverse complement.
CTAAGAACTGATTTATGAAAGCTTCCATAGTCAGGGAACCCATTTTCAGCTCATGAAATTCTTTTATCTTCTTGTCGAAAAATCTTTCAGACATATATTTGTCCTGAAATATTCTGGTGAAAGTGTCCCAGCTTATGTCTCGCAGCTCTTGTCGCTTAGTGTGTTTTAAGTTCCACAACCATCTGGCATCTTTTCCATTTAAGTTGTTTATGGTTAATCGGGCTTGCATCTCACTGGAGTAATTATGAACCTTAAAGTATTTGTTCATCCCTAGCAACCATTCTTCAGCCTTTTCTCTTGAGTTAAATTCCCCGTCATAAGTTGGGGATCTTATCTTTCGAAAATCCCCTTGTAAGCTGTCATCACTCTTCCTCCTTTTCTTGCATGGAGGTGGAGAACCGTTGTCATTGGAAGAGCTCTTACAGTCCTCTTCCAATGGTTCTGATTTATGTTCTACTTGATCTTCTATTTTGTAACTGGCTGCTTTCCTGGTGTTAAGGGAGTTGATAGAGAGAGTAGGATGTTTAGGGTTTTTTTCCCCTGTTAGGCTTTGGAGTAAGGATTCATTTATAGCCCGTTGTTCCCGTCTTTCTTGCATATTCTCATCCCTGAAACTTTGGAATTTTTCCTGTAGCTGCTGCATGGATTTCTCCAAATTTGATTTAAGCTCCACCACAATTTCTTGCTCTCATGGTGGGCAATTTAGATTGCCTCATAAACTGCTTCCTTGTTCTGCATTCATTTTCTTGCTGCTGCCTGTACCTGGAATTTATATAAGTATTTGCTGGTACTGTTGAAGCAACCAAAAACAATTTGTTAGTTATTTTTTTTTTTGTAAAAACATAATACAACATTTTAAGCTCTTTCCTGTATCTACAGCTGTGTTTGGTAGTGAGCCCCATAGGTCACTTAGTGTTTGTAGCTCGCTCTAATACCACTTGTAATGTCCCAAAAAAAATAGCAAAAATTTGAAAATTTTCCTACCTGCAATAGTTACTAACTTAAAGCAGAAGATTTATTCATTGAAGCTAATGTCAATTAAAAACACCCAAACTTATGTAAACAATTGAAATACTAGGACTTTCATTTTACATGGTCTATTCTATGCGTTAGTTTAGAATTTGCAGAAGCGATGTGGAAATCAATGATTGCATGTTTTTATTACAATTGTAAATGCTGGTACAAAGGTAGAAAATATACTCCTTCTTGATTTAAGAAATCATGTGATTTAAAATCGAATGTCTAATGTCACCTTCAGGTAATGAGCTCATTTGATGACGTTATGTTGCTCACATGGTGGGCACTATTCAATCAGGGAAAGGTAATTACATACCCCGGCAGGGTTGCCGAGAGGCATGGGTAAACTCTCGGGTTTGTTGGACTTACTTAACATTGTTTGCTAATACCATCTCTTGCGTTTTAATGTCACAGGTGTGCCTGGCATGATCGTGTTACCCTAGAAGCTAAAAAATACAACCCACCATAGGTCTGTGGGTCACTGAAAGTAAAATTTGGGAAAGATAGTTTAAAAGTCAAGGGCATGTGACATTCATAATCTAAGAGTTTTTACAAGGAAGGTCTATGGCCACGAAGCCCCCATTTGGCGCTTTGCAACTCAAAAGGGCTAAAATGATTTCGACTATACTATAACCATTGCATAAACATCAAACCTCCACTATGGTATGTTTGGTAGGTGATATTAAATGCACTTTCAATCATAAGGGTACTTGCTACCAGTGGGATCTTTGAAATCAAGGAGCGTTTCGCCTTCGGTCATTACTCCTGCAAGTTTATGGTTTTCCTGTTCTGTATTTCTTTGGTAGTGGATAAAAAATGGGGTTCTATCCCAAGCTCTACTCATGGTCATTGCCCTAGCATTTCTGAGCTCAATAGAAAGGTGCGAGCATCATACTCTTGACAGGTATGGGGTTTCCAGGTTATGTTTAAAGTTTTACTCTTCTTCTTTGGATGCAAAAATCGCAGTGTTCATTATCTGATAAGAACTCGACTTGTGTGTGACAGGTGATACAGGGCGTGATACGGGGTTAACTCGTCCAAAATCCGACATCGAGTTTAGGGAAAATGGTAAGTCTTGCCTACCCATCAGTTTCCCTATCTCTTCATATCCTTGACGGTATATGTATGCATCTGGTCCCTGTTTTAAGAGCCACTGCCGTAAGATTTTGTCTTACTACTCTACTTGGGGAGTTGGGTAAGATCGCCTAAGGCTGGATCTGTGAAATTGGGGCTTGATATGGTGTCTCAGGAGATTCAAATATGGCAGGGAAATTTATAATGTAGCTAAATGTATTTTAAGATTTGGGTCCTTTCCTATTAATCGGGTTCCAGTCCCATACAATGCACTTTTCATTTGAAAAGAAAGATATAAAATACCTAGGTGAATTGTCACGATACCATGGTTGGATTTATTCATACTCTGTAATTTTTGGCACAATGTTTGGCATTGGGGTTTTATCCTTTCGTTGTGGCTATCACCATATAGGATATTCTTCCCTTTTTCTTTGTGGTTTGCGCCCATACTGCGAGCTATATGATTGCAATGATATCAAATGGTACTACTATTTTGTATTCCTGTATGAGTCTAATGTTAAAACTTGAAATGGTCGGATACTAATGCTATAGGAAATCTCTTTGGGTTTCTATTTTGTAGAGCACTATGCAAACGTTTTAAATGGGTACAGGACTTTAACGCCTTTGGTTTGGAAAACGTAGTTGGATTTGTATAATACTTGTTTGATGAAAATTCAGGGCTATACACAGCGTTTTGGTTATTTGTAGGTGTGCCTCCTGTAGGGAGCATTCGCCGGTTAAAGGTTTGAAGATGCCAGGGGATTCGACCTTTGATCTAAGTCTCAATAGACATTTGTGTGTAATCTTGTAACACTTGTATTCTTTGTTGAATGTATTGGATGGTCATTGGTATAGAATCTTAATTGGACATAATACTAAATCTGTGTGTTCATAATTCTTTCCCATTTTTTGACTTGTTTATTTTTTTGTAATAGAATGTATCAATGAGGAATACAAATGTCCACCTCTATCCCTTTTTGTAATAGAATATACATATGTAATAGGGAAACTATTTAGTTCGATGAAGCAAAAACAAAATATCAATCCCTTATTTGAATTTGGATGTAAAAAGTTGGTTGTAGCAGACATTGGCTGAATTTGATGTAAATTCGAATAACTGGTTTTGTAATAGTTTAATCTATCAATAAACGATTTCTGCTAAAACGATTTCAGTAGTTAAATAGCTATGTGGAAATTTGAACAAGGAATCATGGGCAAGTTAGTAGTTAAATAACTATGTGGAAATTTAAACAAGAAATCATGGGTAAATAAGAGAGACAATAAATATTTGACTTTGATGCAGTAAAACTACAATATGATTGGCTAGAAAAGGCCAGCTACTAGACCTGCTAGACAATGCCATTAGGTATTGGGCATTTCTCGAATTTACATTAGTATAGAGACCCATACTAATTTAGCATTCTATTTGTGAAATAAATAATTACATGGGAAAGTCTCATAGAAATTGTGTACCTACTGAGTTTTGTAGCTTGCTCCTGCTTATAATGCCCTCCTGATTCCTGTAGCTTGCTCTTGTCGATAATGACCTGCACACTCAGCCAACTAGTGAATGCAAAAATACTGTACTCTTAGCTGACCTGTTCACTGATCTTGGATGGATGACTTTGGGACTACCACATTCCTCCCAAACATGATTCTACAACCGTTTTTGGTTTAGTAAGAATCCCTTTGAGCTGGTTCTGACATGCAAACCGAGAAGTAGAGGCCCTAGATGGTAACTGGTTCAGATCTGGAAAAATTATGAGCAGAGTTCACTTATGGAACATAGAGTTCTTTTTGGTACAATAATACCAAGAGAAAAGAAAAGATCCCCCAAACTTTGGGGTCTGTCCTCCTTAAGTAGGAAAATCTTGAAAATAGGACTGTTGGAATTTACTGGTTTCTTTAAAACAATTAATTTGTAAAATAATATTTGTTTACTTTAACTGCTAGTTTATTAGGGACTAGGATTTCTGACTTTGTTTGATTAAAGTGTTTTTGATGTTTAATTTCTGTATAATAATAATAATATAAAAATTACAATTCTATCTAAATATTAATAACTAATAATAGTAAGTGGAAACCCACTTATGTATAAGTATACATGTAGTAAATAACCATATTATATATTGAACCTCTTAAAAAATAATACTTAGCTTTGTGGTCCTTAAGCAGTTGTTTCACATGATGCTTCCTTTTTAATTCTTTTTAAGGAAAGGTCCACTTCTTTGGATGGTTTTTGGTAAGCTGGTAAGGCACCTCTAGTCTCTCCCTTTGCATGTCAAATTCCCTTGTTTTAACATGGTAGTTCCCGCAGTAGATGATGATGATAAGATTTATTTAATCAAGTCGAAATAGGTGTGATAACACACGCAAGTGCTATTCAGAGTCCTCTTGACTCAACACTTGAGATGTAGTAACCCCAAGAGCTCTTCAGAGCCTTTCAACTCAACACTCTCACATGGGCGTTACGCTAGTGCAATTTCAGAGCCTCTGCTCAACACTAGAGCTAGAATGTGGTTGTGAGGCACATCTAGGATATTTAAATGTCCTCGGATCTGGTAATCATTTCTTTCAAGCTTGGAGTGCTCCAGGGCTCATGCCCAACACTCAACGTACATCGAGGCTTAGGCCTAGTACGAAATAGAATTCTCTAAATACATCGGAGCTTAGGCCCAGTATATAGGTATTTTGTGTGTTCGTGAGTCCACGCTCAGCACACTAAATAATCAACCATGTAAATAATGCTCTACACGGTATAATGTAAAAAGAGATAATCTCAGTATATCATTATCTATAACCAATTCTCGGAATACAACATAGTTTATTCATTTAGGCTTTCCTGCCCTGCATATATTCAACAATGAACAAATCAGGGTCCATGCCCAATACATCAACTCATAAAGGGAATAAATCAAACATACTAATGCTATGTCAAACATAATAAATCACATATACTGGGGCTGTAACCAGACATGACATCGTAACATAGTTAGTCAAAATGTTGGGATATTACATATTTGTATTTCTGCTTTTTCCACTAAGACCCTCCCGCAGGTTTAAAACATAAAACAAAAATTAAATCTAGCTAAGAGTATTCTTGAAACTACTAACCCTGACAGGAAAACATGTATAGACATCGAATTAAATTCTCAAGAAACAAAGGCAGGTTAGAGCATCTCCTTTATCAACGATGCAATCAACTATTACCACGATAGCAAACAGAACTTCGCTAAGTGTCTTTTGTCTCCCACACTCAACGCATTACTGAGAATTAACGCATCAAGTAGATTACAGGATTCATGATTTATAAAACTTAGTATCTAACATTTGATTTCTACAAACATAAAATTTGTAATAAAAGACCAACAAACATCATTTCAGAAATCAACATTCCACGGCATTCAAAATTTTATTAACTTAACATTCCACGAGTCATGAGATCGAACCCCACCCAAACTCTATTATTTCACTAAACACCACTAGCATAGCATGGGTACAGTAGCCCATACCCTCTAAAGGGTCAAACCAATAGCATCTAGGGTCATGGTTCCCATTTAAAACACAGAAGGGTTACACTGTATTCATCAAACCAATTCATACACGACATTATACAGTGAAATCAACAAATGATTGATATAGGGATCGATTCCCACTACTCTCATTAAGATCCTTTTTGTCTTTATATCAAATAACCAGAAAACGCAAAAGTAAGAACCCAGGGTTCTTCATATTGGTAGCTAAAATAATTATAGGGTTACGTATTCCCTTCATTCCATCATTCTTTTCCAACAAGTAGAACTCTACTCCTTTACATTTTAAAACACAAATCCATCAACCAAGAAGACCACAGAGTGGAGCAACGATAACTTAAAAGCGTAGAAATAGAAATATCCCCTTCATAGGGTTAAATACAAGTTCTTTTCCAAATAGAAAAAATAGATAGTGTTACGACTATACAAAAACCCATATCCATATTAAAAATGTTGAGATTAGGATAGGGTATCAAACCCTCATAAACATTACATAGCAGGGCATCATAGGACCCATACAAATACATTTTGAAACACATAGAACTGTAAATATAAACCCGAGTTCATCCTTGCACTTTATTGCCACGTAACGAGAGTTCAACCAAGTTTAAACACAGAGCCGTATAACCAAACCCCACACCAATATCCTCTAGGGTCTACAAAGAGACAAATAGATACATTCACACCAGGGATAATTTTTAGGACCCATACTTATTTAAAAGTGTATAAACCTTGGCGAATTTTACCAATTCTTAAAATTTCAACTATAAAATATTTGGCGATATTTTTCTAAAATTATTTCAATTTCTAAGGATTTTATATAGCTTATATAATAATTTGGCTAATTTTAGAGTGCAAAAAGATTACCCCATCAAAGTTGGGCGAAATGGGGCTTCAAAAAATGCAAATTGGAAAATCTTTTTTTGGAAAAAAACATGGAAATCTAGCCCATGGACTAAATTTCGCCCCTAAAATTATCCTTGATTCATACCACAGACCAGCCAAAAAAGGTGACTCCCAGGGATTCGAAACTTGTCACATTGAACTCAAATAAGTTCACCAGTTGCTAGTAAAAACTTACATCAACAGTAATGCCCATAGAGGCGAAAAGAGGAGCTAAGAGTTGGAAAATTCTACACTTACCATTGTCCATTATCGCCACTATTATTAACTGATCACGCAAAAGAAAAAATGCTAGTCAACACCTGTATTCCAATCACAACATACAAGTCAGGACTCTACACTCTATATCACAAAATATCTAACATGCAAGAGTTGGAATGAAGAACTGAAGACATAGAGGAATTACCTTCGACCATTTGCAGTCGCCATCGCTATTTTTTCCCAATGGAGTGCTGACCATGAGCCACAACTCAGGTCAGCAGAGAACCCTCATTGCACCCACAGCAGACAAGAGAAGCGAACCACGAAAATGTTCTTCGTTGGTGTAGAACCCTATGGTAAGACTCCATTACATCTGGTAGCGTGGCCATGTGAATTCATAGAGTTACATTCCATACTTCTAACAACCACCATTTAATTCGAGAGTGACCCAATACTCTATAGTATTAGGACCTTTCGATTTCACAACATTATATTTCACAATTAAACATTACAATGACTCGAAAATTCTCCATTGTGCCATTAAATAATTACAAAGTCAAACAAGTAGTGATGTTACACAAGTATCGCAAACCGCGTTGAGACTAGAATAAAAGTATCAACTTCAAGGCTATCTCACTTGCAACTTAAAATAGTGTCTAGAAGGGTGGGATAGGCATTCTCGACAGATGCCTCTGTAATGTCCCAAAAATTAGCACAAAATTTAAAATTTTTCCTGTCCGCAAAATTCGCTAATTAAAGGAGAGGTATTCATAAGTTAATTCTAACACAATTAAATACATTCATACTTGCACGAAATAATGTAAAAGCCTAAGACTTTTATGTAACATGGTCTCTTTAAAGTTTGAGCTTAATTCTGTGGAAGCGATGTGCAAATAAAATGATGGCATGTTTTAGATACAGTCGTAAATGCTAGTGCAAAGGTAGAAGCAACACATCTTACTGTTTCAAGAATCATGTGATTGAATTGTGAATTCCTAATGACACCTTCAGCCAACGTTCCCTTTTTTGATGATATGATGTTCTCATGATGGGTTTTGTAACACTCCAGGAGAGGTACTTACATACCCCGGTTGGGTTTCCGAGAGGCATGGGTAAGCTTTAGTGGTTGTTGGACTTACTTAGCATTTTGCTAATGTCACCTCTTGCATTTTTTTTGCAGGTATGGCTACTATGATCATGCCATCCTAGAGGTTTGGTACATACTCCACTTAAATGGATTAAGTGTGGCTAGGTGTAAGTGTTACAAGTGATCAACCAAAATGTAGTGGAATGAACTATATAAAAACAAAAGTCCAAAATACAAAAAAAGGGTTTTGTTAATGTAACATCTATGGAAAGGAGACCCTTTGTAATTAATTGAAAACGTGGCTAAGGTTCTATGAGTATACCCTATTCTTTGTAAAAAAGAATCAGGCCTCCACTATGACAGGGTTAGTGTGATAATAACTACACTTTTAATGCATAGTGGAAGAGAGACTGTCGTCGAGGGTTTGGTAACATTCAGGGTTTTTGCCTTAGTTTTGTCTTCTGCGTGGGAGCTAGTCTATTTGCTCTGCAATCCATTTCAATGGTGGCTGAATCTGCATCCTGACCCGAGCTATGCTTGTGGTCAGCCTACCTGTAGTGCTCTGGTTTTTACAATAGAGCACTAAGTAAAATTTCTTAGTTAATTTTCTATGTATTAAACTTATTCAGGTGTATGGGAGTAGATTTCTAAAAATTACTATGCTTCTAAATGATATTTAGTGTACTGTTTTGTCTTTATCAACCATATCAATATTTTCTTTTCAACAATTTGTTCTAGCATAAGAATATGTTTCACAGTAGTAAATCAGTAAATAGCAGGTTATATGCATGTTTAGAGTACGTTTTAGCATAATAATCAAATAACGTAAATAACAAGGAAATTACCTGATGCTGATGCTAGTAGACCGTAGGTTGTAGCAGTTTTTATATTCTCTTAGTCAGCCAAGATGATGTGTCCACCCTATCGACCAGCTATTATCTTGCTGGCCCTTGGAAATCAAAGGATTTCCAAGCCCCCGAGCCCACAATCTGATAATCCCGAGAGCAGTCTTCACTTAGGTTCTCCAAACTTTTCTGTTCTCAAAAATTCTTTCTGTTCCAAAACCTCCCCTTTACTCCAAACTCTCCCCCTCTATATACTTTCCCTTCCTCGAGAAGACCTTGGGATTACTCCACCGCCCCAAACTCCCCCTCTCGAGCCCCTCAAACATTTACTCCTTTCACCAGTTCATTCATACACGTTTCTTTATAAAAATGTATAATTAATTACTCTCATGGAAAATTTATTTGGTTTTGGATTGACAGTCGTAAGTATTTATTACGGTGGGAATTATCACCCAAAGGTTATCCATTCGGGACAAGGTTTATTAATTACAAGTCTATTCACCAAACCTTGTATTTATTGTTATTAATGTAATTAATAAAATATTATATAAATAGTTGACCCCTTTCAACTTGGACATGGCGTGTCTTAAGGGTCTACCTCATCCGTCGAGATCACTTATCTTGAGATTTAAATTCTACGATTCATATTGAATAATTAAATAGTAATAAACCATTTTCCATCACGTCACGTTCATTCCAAAAAATTTTATCCTATTATGTCTAACTTAGAAATCTAAAATAATCACATTCTAATCATTCATTAATCAATATTTAAATTTTACCTATTTTGCAATTGTTATGACATGGGTAGTAATATTATTAAAATAAATTTTAAGTAATAATATTAATTAAATCCCCATAAGGTAATAATAATGGTGAATTTAATAAAGATGTCTTTTACATCATTTGTTTATCACATGAGTACCCTAACATCTACATAGTATCGTCGTTCTTCTAAACAAAGCACCCTTAAGTGCTTAAACAACCTTACTAATTAATTAGACAGTACCATTACCTTATTTACAACAATTCTCAGACGACAATGTTAACTGATGACAGTTGTCTCAATTGTATATCACAATGTTTACCAACGAGTAATACATAGCTTAATTGACTTGTTTTACACATCTTAAATAACTTTATATTCATTATCTGAATTCGGTCAATGCATGATTAACCTAATTACTTATGACAACTTATACATTTATTCAATATGTTAAGTGTTTGTATATCGATACTAGTGTACATGTGCAAGGTGTGCATGCGTGTCCAACGTATGCACAGATCATAAATGTACTATAGACAAACCCCATCCCTCCTATGCATACCTGCTAACTAATAGTAGTATTTACCCCCATGTAGAAGAACAAACATAATATAAATAGTACAATTACTTCAACATTCTCAGTTATTTAACAGTTAATTCTTTACGATATCACATCATTATCTTTATCTTTACATTAGTTTAATCAATCATGTACAAGGAAGGGTACCTACTACCACTAACTCGGAATCAAGGAATACTAAACCCTCAACAGTACTAACTAACACATCCTCCCATCATAACCTACGTCCAGCATCCTCCCTATCCTTCCTCTGCTAGTACAAAAGTGGATGTCGGAATCACCGATCTGACCACATAGAACTTGAGAGCGATAGCGTCGGCTGAACAGTGGACCTATCCTCCCCTAGCAGGCATCCAACTATTGTCATCACAACTACATGGGGAGCGTGTCTCAGCACGGCCCTCCCACGACCTCGGGTCTCATGGAAACATAGGGTGGGAAACACATCCATCCCTCTCAACATACTAGGCCTACGCCCTTATCAACTCATACTTTGCTGCTATCGGGATTATCAGTTTGTGTTATCGTATCATCATTTTGGCTGTAAAGGTTTACTGTACGAACAAGTTTTCTTTGTGTCCCATATATCATATCAAGTAACTGGCTATCCCATAGCCCTTGTGTCCTGTAGGTTAGTATTTCGCAAAGTACAAATTTATAGAAGCATTTCCCATTGATCTCCAATTGATCCATGTTATCAAAAATCATTTTATTTCATGTAACCTTTTTAGTTCATCATAGATGCGTATGACATATAAGACTTCAATCATTCATATAAGAAGATGGAATCCACGTACCTAATCATATATTTCACATCTTATTAATGAAAACATATAAACATATACTGTAATCGTAAAATAAAGAAATCATATGATAATCATGACATCGTAACCGCATAACATAGTAACATCATAATCATGGTGAAATCATTAAACAAAGTAACATCATATAATGAGGTCCATCATATCGGAATATAGTTTACTCAGTCGAGCTGAGTTCAACAAAATATATAAGAAAATAAAGTATGGTGTGTCTAACTGATAAATATGCCTAATCAAAATATGGGGCGTTACACTACCTAGCGTTGTTTTAAGCTCGGCTAGTGGCACAGTGGTCATCATACTCCCTTCAGGTATAAAAATTCCATGCTATTTGTGAATCAACCCCTTTCTCTTTTGAATAATGAAATCGCAGGTTTGTTGACTGACATCACTTGTTGTTCTTGACAGGTATAAAAATAAAAAGGTTTCGGGATGCGATACTATGGTTGCTCAGGGTTTCTATTGGCATGATTAGGGTATTAGTAAGTCCAGCTTATCCACTCATTGCCTTACCTTTCGCATCCCTAGCAATGTGTGTATGCATCCTGTTTTGTTGTAAGGGAGACCCCAGTGAGCCCTTGGCTTACTAATTCACCTTGGGGAGTCTAGTGGTCGCCTAATGGTTGGACTAGGGAAATGTTGGGCTTAACAAAAATGTAATTTAAGAGTTTCGAAATGGCAGATGGGACTATGATGTAAAACTTGTATTGATGAAGTTGGGGCTTATGTTGCTTTGGCGTTTCTTTTATCAAAATCCTGTACAATGTAAATTCTATTTTGTTTTGAAAGAGGAAAAGACTCCTATCTGGAATGTAGGGTTGTAATCGTTTCAACTGGTAATTTTCTACTTTACCCTGGGTGAGTACAAATTCCATGTCTACACTGATTCGGTTCTAATACTATAGAGTTTCTATGTGTTTTATAAATTGTTGTGCAAGAAAGTCTATATCAGAAAAGGTATTTTGCACCTCTAGTTTGGAAACGTAGCTAGGGTTGTGTGTTGGTTTTAATTTGCTTGCCATCTGGGTTTGATAGAACAAAATTCGGGCTTGGCTTCTTTAAATGAAAGAATGAAGATCCTATACACAAAACACTAAATGACCATTAACCTGGGTTCTGTGTAAAGCCTCCCGTAAATCGTTGGACCGTTCGATGAAGGCTTAAAAATACTATAGGTTACGTTGAAATCGTGTATCTTGTAGGAAGTGATTTCCCGTAAGTTTGACTAGAGTAGGGTTATGGGATTTGACCATGGATCTGTACTTCAACAGGATCCTGCGTATGTACTTTACTCGCGTCTTTATTTACAATGGAGAAGTTTGTAATGATCATTGTTGGTATGATTTCTTTGGTCTGTCAATATGCTAAGGTTTGTATTATCTGTGGTTTCTCTATGGTTCTTCGTCTTACTATGGCAATGTTGGTGGCGATAGCTACATAGTTGGTGTGTTTTGCAAATGACCAAAATGAAAAAGGGCAATAGATAAGCGCATGGGTATTGTAAAGATTCCCTTCTCAACTACTATTTTTGGCTTGGTCTTGAGCGTCTGCATGGTTTAGTTTAACAAATTGTTTGGATTCAAAAAGTAATGATTTAGATCATAATACTCTGACTGCGTTTTACTCCCAGTTTTGGGTAACCTGGTTTTCAATTTGATTCATATAGTGACCAACGATTCCTGCTAGAACTCATATCAGTAGCTAAATAATTATGTTGTATTTTAATCAAGAGTTAATTGACAGATAAGAGGGAATCAAATAGTTTCAACGAATTAAAAACGATGCTTAACGATTCCCGAACTTTGGAATTTTAAGAAATGTGATTGACTATCCTCTCGAGCTAGTTCTGACATGCAAACTGAGAAGTAGAGGCCCTAGATGGTAACTGGTTCAGATCTGGAAAATTGAGGTGGTAAGGATTCACTTCTTGGAACAGAGAGTTTCTCTTGACATCCTAATATCAAAAGAAAAGATCCCCCAAACTTTGGGGTCTGTCCTCCTTAAGTAGGACAAATCTTGAATTAGGGCAGTTGGAATTTACTGGTTTCTTTAAAATAATTTAAATTATAAAAGAGTATTTGTTTACTTAACTACTAGTTATTTTTGGAACTAGGAATTCTCAACTTTGTTTGATTAAAGTGTTTTTTTGATCTTTAATCTTTTTATAATAATAATAAAAATTACAATACCATCTAAATATTAATAAATAATTTTTAGTAAGTGGCAGCCCACTTATGCATAAATATATATATATAAAAGAGTAAACATTTTATAAGAGAATATATAATTAATAACAATATTATTATTGAAAGCTCCTAATACTAATATTTAGCTATGTGTCCTTTAAACATTTTGTTCACATGATGTCTCTTTTAATTCTTTTTAAGGAAAGGGTCCACTTATTTGGACGGTTTTGTAAGTTGGTAAAGGCACCTCTAGTCTCTCCCTTTGCATGTCAGATTCCCTCGTTTTAACATGGTAGTTCCCACAGTATTTGATGATAATAAGATTTATTTAATCAAGTCAAATAGTTGTGATAAAACTCATAAGTGCTATTCAGAGTCCTCCCGACTCAACACTTAAGAGCTAGTAACCCCGAGTGCTCTTCAGAGCCTTTTAACTCAACACTCTCACATGTGCATTACACTACTCCAACTCCAGAGCTTTTTCTCAACACTAGAGACAGAATTTGGTTGTGAGGCACATCTAGGATATTTAAGTGGCCTCGGATCCGGTAATCATTTCTTTCAAGCTTGGAGTGCTCCAGGGCTTATTCCCAACACTGAACGTACCTCGGCGCTTAGGCCCAGTACGTAACAAGAGTCCTCTATATACATCGGGGCTTAGGCCCAATATACATGTCATTCATGTGTTTTTGAGTCCACTCTTAACACACTACATAATCATCCATATGAATCATGCTCTCCAAAGTATAATGTAACAAAAGAGGAAATCTCAGTATATCATAGTTTGTAACCAATTCTCATAATACAACATAGTTTATTCATTCGGGCTTTCCTGCCTAGTATATATTCAACAATGAAGAAATCAGGGTCCCTGCCCAATATATTAACTCATGAAGGAATAAATCAAAACACACTAATGCTATGTAAAAAATAATAAATCACATATACTGGGGCCGTGGCCTGATATAACATCATAACATAGTTAGTCAAAAAGTTGGGATATTACAGCCTCATAAATACACCTGCAAACGCGAAACAAGTAGATGCGTTAGCAATAATGCTAAGTAAGTCTAGAGTCTCCAAATCTTACCCCTACCTCTCAGCAGCCCCGTTAGGGTACCTCTCCTTTTCAAAAGACCAAGTATCTCACCATGAGCATCAATCACCCCCAATAAAGGATCCATGTCACCTGAATTACCAGTGAAACTTTAATACATATGCATTCAAACCTTTACATCCGTAAGAAGGAGATTCATGTTATACACATTCACAAATTGGTACACATGCGACGGTTTATACATCTAAACCATTTTAGAAATACTTCCGCAAAGTTGTAGAACCTTATGATTAGCAAACCATGATACTTGAAGCAAACATAGTCCAAAGAGTAACATTTAAATATCGGTACAGTAATTACTTGTCGGTACTGAAGATTAGTATTCATCATACCTCTTTATCAGTTTAATCTAGTATGGAAAAAATTTGAAATTGTTTGCTATTTTTAAGGGACATTACATAGAATTATTCATAATTCTGGAATACATCTCCATTGTATATATATTGTTAGTTATTTTCATATGTATTAATTATTTGTTTGATATCTTTGTTATTATTCACTATCTTTTCTTTCTTTAAATTTTGCAAGATGTTGATGATGATGTTGAATTAAAGATATAGGAAATAATTGATAAACTTAAAGTAGAAATATTAAACATATAACAATATTCATTAAAAAATTTATTATAGATCAAATAAAAGAGATTATGAAGAAGATAATGGAGCCTTTTCAAACTAAAAATAAAGTGCTTAGATTTGTATATTGATTTTCACACACATGTGTGCAATGGGAGAAGCTTTCATGGAATGTATTGTACACCTAATATATCATGGTTTGTTTGGTTGGGGACTTGAAGGTTAGCTTTTATAATCCAAAGGAGGGTAAATTCTGTTAAACTTTGTAAACAAAGCAACTAAAGTGGATGATTATGTTTTGTCCCACAAGCATAGAAGAAAACATGTTTCCTCCTAAAATGTCATAGGAAATTTTATGCATATAATATACTTGTAAAGGAAATGTATATACATTGATAACTCCTTGGTGCTCAATGTACGTGGTAGGATAACTTGGATAAGAAGTGATGCCTATACAATTATGGTATTGTTGGCACCACCTTAATGTTGCTAGTCACAATGAGAATCAAAACTAGAAGAGTAAACAGATACATAAATGATATCATCCTAGCATTAAAATGTGAATCTATAAATTTCCCAAAAAATAAATAGTGTCTCGGTTCAATAATGAAGGGAACATTAATTCACAATACTCTAGGATCTTCACTGAGAGAATAACATATACAGTATATGAATGCATAACAATAACAATAAGCATGACAAGCATCACAAGAATCAAAAGCATGAGAGACAAGAGACACAGAGTTTCCGTGGGGAAAACCCTAAGGTGAAAAACCCCACAAATTCCTCAGAGATAGAGAGAGCAATGGCTCAACCAAAGTACAACCAAAATACACTTGAGATAGTCTCCTAGAAGCAGATGATCCTCCTCCTCACTAGTGCGCCACTTTCTGAGTGAGAGAGAGATGACTTTTTGAATAATCTAAATAGAGATCTCCTGATCTCTATTTATACTAACTTGTTTGCCCAGTGACCTTATGGGGCCAACTTGTCTAGCTAGGTACATCCACAATATAATATATATTTCAGGCCCGACCCCACACATGGTGGTCTAATAACCCATCGGCAAGTACACACACTTGCGACACTTGTCAATCCTCATGACAACACTTCCTTATAGAGGAATAACACATCTCTAATAAGGGTACAATAAATATATATGAAATACATAGATGAAATACATTCTGAAGTTACATATACATCAACACTCCCTCTTAACTAGGAAGGTATTTCTTGTCATCATCATCGTCACTGCTGCTGCTATCTCAACCAATATCTGACTCTACTCGTCATAGAAAGTTCTACAGAGCCAATCCTTTTTCATACTAGATGTAGGCCCACAACCTGCAGGTCTTCATCATCACTGGCCATACTGTGGAAATCTCAGAACTTATTACGTGCGTCACAAAACCTTAAAAGAGTCTCTTGACTAGCAAGAACCCTAAAGAGAATCTGAGGCCTTTTTCATCCTATCCAGATCTCCGGGACTTATTACATATGACCCCACCACAAAAGCTCGAAAGAGAATCCCAGGACTGATTATGAGCGCAAGGCTCAACCTATCGGATCTCCCAGGGCACAAATTACATGTGGTCATCACAAAACCTTGAAAGAGCATCCTAGGACTGATTACAAGCACAAGGCTCAACCTATCGGATCTCCCAGGGCACAAATTACATGTGGTCATGGCAAAACCTCGAAAGAGCATCCCAGGACTGATTACGAGCACATGACTCAACCTATCGGATCTCCCAGGGCACAAATTACATGCCATAGGGCAAAACATCAAAAGAGCATCTGCTAGATATCCTAGGGCACAAATTACATGCCATTGGAAAAACCCCGAAAGACTATCTGCAGATCTCCCAGGGCACAAATTATTTGTCCTCCCAAGCAAAATCTCGAAAGAGCATTTTCCAGATATCCCAGGGTAAAAATTACATGCCATAGGAAAAACCTCGAAAGACTATCTGCAAATCTCCCAAGGCACAAATTACATGCTTATCTGCACAACATGTTCCATGGCCACAAAGTATCAACCTGATACTCACCATACATCATCCTGATGTACACATGATCATCCTGATCATCATCACTGCAACATCCTACTGCATGTCATCTGGAGCAACAGCCCAAATCTCATCATCCATGATCATCCTAATCATACAATGCATCTACCTGATGCATACCAAGTATCTACCTCATACATATCATCATACATGATCCACCTGATCATACAGTGTATCCACCTGATACAAATAAAAATACATGATACATATCACCATACATGATCCACCTGATCATACAATGTATCCACTTGATACATATACATATACATGGTCCAAGCATCCAACATGATGCGTACATACATATAAATGATCCAACTGATCACATCCAGCATCCAACATGATGTGTACATATACATATAAATGATCCAACTGATCATATCCAGCATCCAACATGATGCATACATACATACATATAAAAATGATCCAAGTGATCATACAAACCAGAAACCAGAACATCATCCTGATGCTCATCATCCAGCACTTACATCCGCAGCCATGTGAATGATCCTCCTTCGAACATGCTTGGAATGGCTTTAGCAAATGTGTCCATCACTTCTTCCTCGAAGTGTCATCAATCCAAAGAACACCAAGCCTCTCTATGAAGTACTCGAACTTCACCCTGGCTAGTGGCTTCGTCAGCACATCTGCAATCTGCTCATCCGTCGCAACATACAGGAGCTTCACAGCTCCTCTCTGCACCATATCCTTGATATAGTGATATTTGATCTCTATGTGTTTCGACCTGTCATGAAACACTGGGTTCTCGGACAGCTTCACACAACTCTGGTTATCACAGAAGATACCAGTAGCATCCAACGGGAGATCAAATAATTCAAACAATAGCTTCCATAGCCATACTGCCTCACAACTAGTTGAACAGGATGCAACATACTCTGCCTCAGCTGTACTCAGTGCTACACAGGATTGCTTCCTCCTCAACCAAGAGATCACACCTGATCCCATACTGAAGCAGCACCCAGATGTACTCTTCCTATCTGCAGCACTGCCAGCTGAATCTGAATCAACATAACCCTACAGGTTAACCTTTTGATTCGCCTCATACTTGAGCCCATAATCCACTATACCCTTTAGGTACCTCAGAACATGCTTTACAGCAACCAGATGAGCACTCCTCGGATCTATCAGGAACTGACTCAATGTGTTCACTGCAAAGCAAATTTCTGGTCTTGTGTTCGTCAGGTACATCAGGGACCCAATCATCTAACGATACATAGAGACATCAATTGGCTCAGATGAAGCATCACATAGAAGATTTAGATTCGATGACATAGGTGTGGACAAGGCCTTGCAATCCATCATCCCAAGTCTCTTTAGGATATCTACTATGTACTTCCCTTGAACAAGGAAGATCCCACCTGTACTTTGCCACACCTCCATACCTAGGAAATAATGCATCATTCCAAAATCTTTCATATCAAACTCTACAGCAAGCTTTCTCTTAGTATCTACAATCAATCTGTCATCTCCTGTTACAAATAAGTCATCCACATACAGGAGTAGAATCACACGATTCCCTTCCTCAACCTTGTAATAAAGGTTGGAATCCGCTTTACTCTTGGTAAAGCCCAAACTAGATACGAAACTGTCCATCCTACCATACCAAGTTCTGGGAGCTTGTTTCAAGCCATACAAGGCTTTCTTCAATCTGCACACATATGACTCCCTATCATGTATTTCGAAACCGAGTGGCTGCTCCACATATACTTCCTCTTCAACTACACCATTCAAGAAAGCAGTCTTGAGATCCATCTGGTGTAGTTTCCATTTCATCGCTGCAGCCAGGGAAAATACTGTTCTGATGGAAGTATACCTAGCTATAGGTGCAAAAGTTTTTTCATAATCTATTCCCTCTTTCTAAGAGAAGCCGTGAGCTATGAATATTGCTTTGTATTTCTCTACACTGCCATCTGCAACATGGTTAATTTTGTAGATCCATTTAGAAGTGACAACAGACTTCTCTTTAGGTCTTGGTACAACATTCCAAACATCATTCTTCATTATTGATTGGTATTCCTCAACCATGGCATCCTTCCATTCTTTCTTTTCCGTTGCTTCTTCATAACTGGAAGGCTCTTTGTTCATAATGTCACAGAGTAAAGCAACATAGCTGGTATGTGATCTAGTTCTCTTCTTTGCTCTGCGTTCTTCTTCAAGAATGCCAAATATTTTTTCATCTTGAATGAGCTCTCTAGCCCATGCAGGTTTCCTCTTGTGAGAGTTATCCTCACGGGGTGGATCTACAGGTTCTTGCAAATCTTCAAACTCACGAACAACTTCTGGAACTGCTTCAGTCATGGTAGTGTCTTGAAATCTAGTTCCCTTAGGTTCTTCATAAACTTCGATAGGTGCCTTCCTTGATTTGATGAATGCTGAGTTTTCATCAAATGTTACATCCCTTTTGACATCAATCTTCTTGAACCCTGGAAAGTATATTCTGTAAGCCTTCGAGCTTTCACTGTAACCTACAAAGATGCCCTTCTTTCCTGAAGGATCTAGTTTAGTCCTCTTTTCCTTTGGGACATGAGTGTATACTGGACAACCAAATATTCTGAGATGGCTGACTTCAGGTTTCTTAACAGAAAAGACCTCTTCTAGTGTCTTGTTATCCAATATCTTGTGGGGTGTTCTGTTCTACACATATACAACTATTCTAGCTGCTTCTGCCCATAGATGCATAGGTAGATCTTGGTCAAGCAGCATTTCCCTTTCTACTTCCATGATTGTTATGTTCTTCCTTTCTGCAAATCCATTCTGTTGAGGGTTATAAGGAGCAGTCAACTCCCTCTTAATCCCTGAATCACTACAAAGCTTCTTGAATTCACCTGAGCTGAATTCTCCACCATTGTCGGATCTGAATGTTTTGATCTTCTTATCAGTTTGATTCTCCATCAAGGTTGTAAATTCCTTGAATTTATCAAACACCTCATATTTGCTCTTCAAGAAGTATACCCAAGTCTTCCTGGAGAAGTCATCAGTAAATGAGACATAGTAAACATACCTACTTAGAGACCTAGATGACATAGGACCACATACATCTGAGTGGATGATTTCCAGGATGCCTTTTGCCTTGCTTTCACTGCTTGGGAAAGCCTTCTTAATGTTCTTTCCTTTTGCACATCCTTTGCAAACACCTTCATGTTTGGTCTTGATTTCAGGAAGAGCCACTACAACCTTGCTTGCAATTCGAAGAATCCTATAGTGCATATGAGCAAGTCTTCTATGCCAAAGTTCACTTGGCTCCATGGATTCATGTACCATGGCATGTTCAGGTTGTCCATTCAATTTATACAAACCTCCCTCTTGCTCTCCAATCACTACTGCATCATCTATGTTCTTTCCCTTTGGCCACATTAGGACTTGGCCATCCACAAATGCAACCCTCATACCTTTTGCATCCAATGCAGAGATGGAGAGTAAGTTATTCTTGAGCCCAGGTACATAAAGGACTTCTTTCATCTTCAAAGATTTTCTAGAATCTAGGTTGTAGGAGGCTTCACCACTTCCTTTGATTGGATATTGATAATCATCCCCAAGTTTCACCTTATGGGGTGATTCATGTTCAGATAGATTCACAAAATATTCTTTAAACCCAGTCATGTGTTTGGAAGCCCCACTATCAATCAACCAATCATTACAACCATGGGAGATAGTACCTATGAGAGTAGAAATTAGAACATATTCTTCTTCACTTGATGAGTCATCATCACTATCACTTTCTTCCCTAGCCTTCTTCTTTGGGGCTTCATCATCTTCGGCAATGTGAGCATGATATCTTCTTTTGTTATTCTTCTTCTTCTTATTGAAGTTGTTATTGTTGTCTTTCTTCTTCTTGGGACAACCTGAAGCAAAGTGTCCCTTCTCATTGCAATTGAAGCATCTGAGATCTTTGTTATCTTTATGATAATGGTGGTGTGACAATATTCTGTTATGAGATGATTCCTTCTTGGACTTGCCTTTCCTGGCATGTGTTGTGAGGGCTTGATCTTCATTTCCTATCTTTTCTTCTCGGGCCACAAGCCTAACTTCTTCTTGAGAGCATTCTTCCCACAATTTGTTGAAGGAGATCAACTTCTTCCTTGCACAAATTCCTTGAATAAAGGAATCCCATGACCTGGGTATGCCATTTAGAGTGGGCATCACCACTTCACCATTCTCCACCATTTCGTCCACTGCTTTTAGTTGTTCCTTGATCTGGGAGACCCTTGAAAAATAAGATTGAATGGTTTCTCCATTCTGAAACTTTACTCCTTTCAATTTGTTCTGCAGGGTCATCTTCTGATTTATGTTCTTCCCTTCAAATAGCTTGGTCAAAGAGTCAAACATCTCCTTGGGTGTCTTTAGAGAAGACACACGAGGTATGAGATGGTCTTTGATAGAATCAGCAATGATTCTCTTTGCCTTGACCAAGTTTTTCTTATGCAATACCTTAGCCTCTTCATTTTCTGGGATAGGGATGTCTTCTTTTACATATGAGTCCAACTCATTCTCTTCCAGGATTAACCCAATCCTATACTTCCAAGCTCGAAAGTTATCAGCTCCTTCAAGCTTATCCTCAAGCTTGGTGTGGTAAGACATCTTAAAGAGTACTTCAAATGGAAATAGAAAAGGTTTAGGTCTTACGACTTGAAATGCCGAAAACTGGATCTCGTCCCGGATTAGGGTTTGTCGAAATAAACCTAAAAATTCAAAATGTGAATTTCAATTTTTTGAAAGGATAGAAAGATGCTCAATGTATGTGGTAGGATAACTTGGATAAGAAGTGATGCCTATACAATTATGGTATTGTTGGCACCACCTTAATGTTTCTAGTCACAATGAGAATCAAAACTAGAAGAGTAAACAGATACATAAATGATATCATCCTAGCATTAAAATGTGAATCTATAAATTTCACAAAAAAGAAATAGTGTATGGGTTCAATAATGAAGGGAACATTAATTCACAATACTCTAGGATCTTCATTGAGAGAATAACATATACAGTATATGAATGCATAACAATCACAATAAGCATGACAAGCATCACAAGAATCAAAAGCATGAGAGACAAGAGACCTAGAGTTTCCGTGGGGAAAACCCTATGGTGAAAAACCCCACAATTTCCTCAGAGATAGAGAGAGCAATGGCTCAACCAAACTACAACCAAAATACACTTGAGATAGTCTCCTAGAAGCAGATGATCCTCCTCCTCACTAGTGCACCACTTTCTGAGTGAGAGAGAGATGACTTTCCGAATAATCTAAATAGAGATCTCGTGATCTCTATTTATACTAACCTATTTTCCCAGTGACCTTATGGGGCCGACATGTCTAGCTAGGTACATCCACAATATAATATATATTTCAGGGCTGACCCCACACATGGTGGTCTAATAACCCATCAGCAAGTACACACACTTGTGACACTTGTCAATCCTCATGACGACACTTCCTTATAGAGGAATAACACATCTCTAATAAGGGTACAATAAATACATATGAAATACATAGATGAAATACATTCCGAAGTTACATATATATCAACAACACTAATCCTGAACAACAGGCTTAGTTGTACTTCAATTATCCATAAGTCTGAGTCTAAACCTAAAAACTGAGCTATCAAAGAAAAAACCAACTGGGTGTTGTCATTAAAAAGGTTGACGTCCAGTGGGTAGGGAGTGTCTGCAATTTCTACATTGGGTTTTAAACAGGTATCAAGGAAAGCTTTACAGATTTTAAGGGAAATTTGCTGGTACAGAGTAATGACAGATTCTTCAGAGGAGCTTTCGAGGGATGGGGCTGGGGACTCTAGCACAGTAAGGGTATTTTGGATGATAGCAGCATCGACACTACAGATGATTTTGGACTTCTTGGCATTCATTATCACTTGTTGTGGTTCTGAGTAATTCAATGAACAGCATGACATGAACTCTGGGAAAGGCATTATCTGTTCCAAGCAGAAAAAGATGAAAACGGATTGGTGGACTCTATGGACATCTAACCCTTGTTTGAGCAGAGCTTTCAGCCTTCTTTTAACCTCTGGTATAGAGAGCTGAAGGTTTGGGTCAAACACATCACAATCCCTGTCTTCTAGGGTTACTCTGACCTTAGAACTAGTGGAAACCTGTTCGTCTGCCATTTTATGATTATAAAACACACTGCATGCTGTAAACAAAGGAGTTTGGGACCCTACCTGTCATGGGAAACTTGAGAGAGACCTTTCACCTGTCGTCCTTTTTGGCTTCTGCACTTCCAGAAGCTTCCAACTCCGACAGGTCCAAGAAAGAAATGTTTATTTTCCACATGCCACGTTATATATATAAAACTTTTTCGAATAACTTCTTCTCACTTTTTCCAGCTGTCCCTCTTTTCGTCCGTCTATCTGCTGGGCATTTCTTCTCGTCCGTTGATCCGATCCCCTATTTACCCTTTTTGATTTGACATCTTTTCATCTCTGTCGTAGGATCTTTTATTGGCTTTAAATATTAGCCATCTGTCGTACCTAACCACATATAAGGATATGGTGGTATCGCGACCCAACTTTTGGTTCTGGGTTACCACTTAATCCCCCTCGTGAGGTGTTCAGGTGGTGACACATGGCAGATGGTACATACTCTCGCAGCCACCTTTTCTGCTTATCTGGGGTGGTCTTTTACCTTGCGACGATCAATGAGGAGCGTTGATCTCGACTTTAGCATATCTACGGTGGGGAGCTATCCAGGTGTCTAGTTTTCGGCACTTTCATAGGTGAAGCCCATTATGTTATCAACCTTGCATCTCGTGCATCCACTAGCTGTAGATCTGATCTCTTTTTTCGTGAGCCATTGATCTTCCCTGATCCCTGTGTTGACGTGACAATGAATCTTTCGCACCATCAGATTTTTTACCATGCAGTCCGCACCGTCGATCCTATACCCTACCTTTTTGCTGCGATGGTATCGCAAGCCTTCTGGCGTTTTCCACTTGCCGCTGAAACGCTGATGCGAGGTCTCCTCCGACTGCCATCTGTCGTGGCAATTTATCTCTCGTGACCACTTTCTTGTGCTTCCTTTCATGCAACTTTACTATGTGATGGTGATTGGAGGGCTGTGGATCTCTTTCGCGCACTAGATCAACGGTAGGGACCAGTCTGCGTTTTATCTATCACTTTATTTCCTTTCGGACTATAGACTATTGGTCTTTTTACCCATTTTTTATCATTCGGTCTACCTCTTTATGCCTAAAGTGTCCAAACCCCTTCATCTTTCTCATTATTTCTTTTCCTACTGAGCTCCTTTCTTGGTTTTAGCAACCTAGACATGATTGGGGAGGGGTTTTTAACCATTTCTTCCAGGTGTTCATAAGTAGAATCAATCCATTTCTTAGGAATTTTGCAAAAAATTATGGGTGCCAACACTGTGCTTGCACCCAAGAGATTCGATGAGGGGATATGCTGAGTTTTTGATCATGTTGTAAGTCTTCCTATTTACTGCTAAGTGCCAGAGTTATATTGCTGAGTGCTGAAGGCATATTTGAGTGCAAAAGTTATATTGTTGAGTGCATAAGTCATATTTGAGTGCAGAAGTTATAATGCTGAGTGCAGAAGGCATATTTGAGTGCAAAAGTTACACTGTTGAGTGCAGAAGTTAAATCAACGAGTGCCTTGCTTCTACACAGATTCCATCTATTTAGTGGTTTAGTAAGTAATCTCATGGGTCCAAAGGAAGCAAGTAGTTTTGGTTGATTCTTCTGGAAAAGGTTGGGAGGAACAGGCCTCCTTGGGTGTTTGTCGGCCCTATCTTCATTTACAGTTTCTACTTGTCTTTTCTAATTCTAAGTAGTTTAAATTTCTATCTGCAATTATTGATTTATTGTTTCCAAGGATATTATTAAAAAAATGTATTTATTTTAGTTTATGATCTAATTAGTATTCTGTATAGTAATGATTATGTAATATGAATTGAATAAAATGTTTCTATGCATTTTTCCCCATGCTAATGGATCTGCATCGTACTCTAGTACAAAGAAGAAATTAAGATAGATAAATTGATAGGAAAATTGCCACATGAATGAGAAGACCAATATTGTTGTATTCTCCTAGCTTTTCCTACCATTAATATTCTGTATATAATTCAATGATTTTCCCTTATCATTCCTTCATCAGTTAAATGTTTCAGGTGCACTATATTTCTTTCACTAGTCTGTATTGAAAATAACAACTGCAAAAACCTTTATTTCCTAAGTACACAGTATTGTTTTTCCTTACTATTAACAAGTATTTTTATCATGAAAACAAACAGTCTTCATATCTAAGTATAAAATTTATCTTTCTATTATACAGTATTTAGGAAATCATAACAACTGCCAAGTTAATAGCATCAACAAGCATTATATTACTTTTTCCTTTTTAAATAATGCATAATTGTTTAAGTACTAATCTGTACGCATAGTTTTCATATCTGTCAAACTATTTATTCATTTAAAACAAAGAATCATTATATTTTATGCAAACAGGGTATCATTTACATTTAACCTAAGATTTGTGACAGGTTCGTATCCTTCACTTATCAAACCCTAGATTTATTAACTTTAAGAATTTAGCTAAGTTTTCAAATAGAACAAAGGAATCATCACGATTCATTTCATAACTGAAAGTAGAACATTAGATTATGGCTCACGACCTTCACAAAAATCAACAAAAAAGAATCACAAAGAGAAGCCCATGACTCCATACGCTTAGGCACAAAAATGATTATCATTTACATTCTTAGAAAATGGAATCAAGGGCATCTTAAAAGCATCATGAGTCTACATTATCACATTCAATTGAAAACTATTAAACAGTAAACCCTACGTTTTGTTGCTGTAGACATCGACCCTATGAAACTAAACATTTAAATGTCATAACAGTGGAACAATTCCGAGAACCCACATAAGGGTTTAATCATTTTAATACAGATCGAAACCCTTAGCCATCGAGCTTTATTTAAAATACACAGTGGAAGAACATTAAAAGTATCAAATGCATACAAACTGGAGCCAGCTCTTGATACAAAAACAACCACGATAATGTCGGGAAAACAAGTTATCATTTTATCAATTACATTGTAGATTGCAAACATTAAGCTTCACTTCTTTTACATAAAATAGCTCACAGTATCATCAATCATGAACACAGGTTGAACGAAACATAAATTCTTTTATTACTGAGAACAGTACTAGGGTGAAACCCTTCCGAAGTAATTTCTTACGGATTTTACAATGGAAAAACAAGCACTATTGAAAACAACAACGAATGGGTCGAGGGTTTCATCCTCCCTGAACTGTCAAAACAAGCTCACAATTATTTCGTCAAAGGTCACCCTCGGAGCCCAAGAAAACACAATGTCTCGGTAAAGAACATAATGAAGACCCAATAGTCATCTAACTGGAGTAACGAGTAACCACCGAAGCTTACCGGTCTTTTAGCAATTGTGAGCTACCAAACCCAATAGTCATCTTCTTTAGCTTTCTTATCGAAGGATTCTTTCATCTTTTCCTGGTGCCCCTGCACCTTGTCATATGATTTTGTCCTTAGCTCATTTAGTTCGATTATCTGGCTTATTCTCCTCTGCATATGGTTCGGCTCTTCTTCCATTCCTTGCAGCAACCTCATAACCAACAACCCTAAAGATGCTGGGAACACCACCTCGGCTCCATATACCAACTGAAAAGGGGACATCCCAATGGCTCTTTTCGTGCTTATTCTATAAGCTCATAGGGCGTATTTCAGTTTCGTATGCCAATCCCTTTTATTTTCTTCCAACAATTTCTTTATGATTCTTACCAAGCTTTTGTTGGAGGACTCTGCTAGTCCATTTCCCTGCGGTTAGTATGTTGTAGAATGGTTCAGACTGATATGGTATTTGTGACAAAAATTAATCATCTTCTTTGAACAAAAAGCAGGCACATTATGAGTCACAGTTCTTTTGGGGCATCCAAACCTAGATAGAATGTTATCCTCTAGAAAATCCATAATCACATTTTCGGTTGCATTTCTGGTGGGTATAGCTTCTATCCATTTGGTGAAATAATCAGTAGCTGTCAGTATCCACCTATGCTTCCCAGAAGAGTTAGGGTTTATTTCTCCAATGAAATATAGTCCCCATTGTTGAAAAGGAGCTTCTACTATGACTGGGTGAAGGGGTAGTGAGACAACTTTCCTTTTTCCTTCAAAAATATGACATTGGTGACATGCCACAGTGTCTTTATATACATCTGTGAACATGGTAGGCCAATAGAAACCGACTCTCAATATCTTATTTACTGTCACTTTCCAAGAATGATGTCTGCCACAGTCTCCCTTATGAGATTCTTTCTTAGTATGCTTAGCTTCTTCCTTCAATAGACAATTTAGCAGCACACCTCCGGGGTCTTTCCAGTATAAGAATTGATTCATTATACAGTATTTTGTATCTTTTAATTTCACAGCCCGGGACCTTCTCTTGCTTAACCCTGGGGGAGCTTGTAGATTTTATAACACATAAACACTGTCGGCATACCAAGGGGATGCAACAAACTATGGACTTATCTGTACTTCAGTGTCTAGCCGCTGTGGATGTTCTTCTAAAAAATTCATCTGTAAGGAATCGCAATTTGCTTTGGTCATCAATTTTGCTAATCCCTACCCTTTCACCAGTTTAGTAGGCTTTATCTCTAATTCGTACTCTAGTAATACAGCAATCCACTTCGCCCTTCTACCTTTAGGATCTGCTTTGGTAAGAATACCTTTCACAGCACTATTTGGTACATGGGCGATGATGTGTGAGTGAAGTATGTAAATCTTGAAATCCTTTAGTGATTTGATCAAGGGATAGGTCTATTTCTCCATGATGTCATATTTCAACTCCGCATCTCTCAGTACCCTACTAAAAAAAGCGATTGGTTGTTCCGCATTCTAGTAATTCTTTTGTAACAACACTCCTGCCACTGTATGCTCAGAAGCATAGGAAAAAATCAAAAAATCTATAGAAAAATCGGTGCAAGCTAATACAGGGGCTTTAGTGATAGCACTCTTTATTCCCTTGAAAGAATCTCTAGCTTCCTCCATCCATTTTATTTGATTCTCCTTTCTTAGCATATTAGTGATACTCATCATAATTTCATCGAAACTAGGAATGAATCTTCTCAGAAAACCAACTTGCCCAATGAAAGACTATACCTCTCTTTTGATTCTTGGTTCTCCAACTTTTTGGATGGCAGTAACCCTATCAGGGTCAATCTTGATACCTCCTTTGGATATGATATGTCTCAGGAGCTTAGCTTCTCCTAATGCAAAATGAGATTTCATTGGGTTGAGGGAGATACCATATTTTATGCATTTCTTAAAGACCCGCTCTAGGTGCTTTAAATGCTCGTCATCAGACTTTGAATACATCGTTATGTCATCCATGTATACCACTACAAACTTATCCTTCTCTTCAGCAAAGGCAATGTCCATTGTACTCTGGAAAGTAGCTCCAGCATTCATCAATCCAAAATGTATCATAGCATACATGAAAGTGCCCCATGGAGTGGTGAAGGCAGTCTTTTCTTCATCTTCTGGACTGACTTTGATCTGATTATACCCTGAGAAACCATCCATTGTAGAAATCCTTTCAACCCCTACTACCTTCTGTAAGATGTGCTCCATTTTCAGCAGAGGGTAATTATCCTTTAAGGAGGCTCTGTTCAAGTTTCTGAAATCTATACAGATTCTAATTTCTCCATTCTTTTTTCATACAAGAACTAGGTTTGCCACCCATTGAGAGAATCTCAGAGTGACAATAATCTTTGCGTTGAACAACCTCTTGATCTCTTTTTCTACTATTGGTACCAACTTAGGATTTATTCTTCTCAACTTCTGTTTCAAAGGTTTTTCTCTAGGCCGAATTGGGATGGAATGCTGGATTATCGAGGTATCATACTCCTTTAACTCTTCATAGCTCCAGGCGAAGGCAACAGTTTCCTCCTAGTCTCCAATTTTTTAGACAACTTTACCATCCGAGGTTCCCCAACAAAACCCAAATTCTGATCTTTTACTATATCCTTGGGAGGTTCAAATTTGGGATTCTTTGCCACATCATTTTGATCAAAGATATTTTCTAGTAGTATCAATCCTTTGGGAATATAGCTGCTTTTTAACTGGACAATGTCTTTGCCTCCTAGAGTGTTCTTCCAACCCTATTGTCATCCTCTTCACTTTTTGACTGCTCCTAGTCCATTAGACCTTCTACATTTTCATTCTCTGTATCGATCTGAACATTAGCGAAGTCATGAGACAATTCGAAAAACCTTCTAATTTGTAGGTCATCTTCAAACACTTGCCAATACTTGGAATTGTCTAGGATGGATGGCCTGTTTATCACTTCGGCCTGGTATTTTTCTTGGGAAAAAATGGGTGTTTCAAAACCTCCTGCAGTAGTGGCCAAGGAGTCAGCTACTTGATTGTCACATCTCGTACTTTCCCAGATCTTACGTTTGTCGAAAAAATTCCCAAACATGTCCCAAACTTCGTTTCTATAGGCTCTCATCTTGGGGTGCTTTGCCTGATAACTATCGTTCACCTGGTTCACCACCAGTTCTGAATCTCCAAATACGTGTACTCTCCTGGCTCCCAGTTCTTTCAGAGCTCTCAGTCCTAAAAGTAGATCTTCATATTCAGCCACATTGTTTGTGCATTCAAAAGTCAATTTATAGGATAGGGCCCTAGATTCTTGGTATGGAGGTATGATCCAAACCATAGCCCCAGCTCCATTTTTACTTAATGAACCATCAAAGTACATCTTCCACAATCCTTCTTCATTTTTTCGCCTCTCTGATGCTTCATGCCTTGCTGCAAATTCTTTGTCTTCATCTACTTCATGAAAAAATAGGGGTCTAGGATCAGTATGTGGACCATCATTGAAAAGGATGGAGGAACCCATGTCTATATCCATAGTGAATATAGGGTGATTTTTAGGCTTGTCATCACTGCTGTCACATAAGCCATCCTTTTTTCTTTGTATAACTTCCTATTGCTCCTGAAAAGTGGTATAGTAGCATAAGATAGGTCTATCTGCATGGTTCCTTTCAGTGTTTTTACCCACGATCTAGACAACAACATCCCAAACTTAATTGGTAAATCAGCTACCACTATGTCCATCATGACACTCTTCGCTAGAATCTGGGAGAGGGTAACCACCACATCTTTAATCAGTCCTAAACAGGGTACCTTTCTGGAGTCAAAAGAATATAGGTCTTTATAGGGTCTAGTGACCTCTAACCCCAACAGGTCCACTACCGACTTTGGCATCAAGTTGTGCGAAGCTCCAAAATCTATCAGGGCATTGCATAATAACTTATTATCGATATTCAAACTCAAATAGAAGAGAGGGACTTCTTCATCATCAGGTTCCTCCAGTTTGGAACCGAAGATTATAGTGGGAGCATCATCCGTCACTTCCAACATGTCTTGTGTACTTCCTGCCTGCCCCTTTACTAGGCTATTTATCTCTTCCCTGTATTCATTTACTTTCAATAGTTCAAGTAGGGGGATAGAGATCTTTACCTTAGAAAGTTCATCCTTCAAGCTGAATATTGATGCTGGCTTCCCTACTTCAGTGACTTCTGGCTGCCTACCTTCTTTAGAATGATTCCCCTTATCTTTTGAGATTTTCTATGTAGGATCCTCTAGCTATTTCCCCTTCAGCTTATCAGTATTCTATTGAGTCTTAGGGGGTTGACTCTGTGCAAACTTCCCTTCAGTTATTGGTATTTCTCTGTTTCTCAACCTCATCTTTCTCTGGATATCGTCCATAGCATTCATGTAACCCATTTGATACTATTCAGAATCGAACTCTGTGGCTTTATCAGCATTTCCTTTGGTGAAAAAATCATGCTCCCTTTCAGTCAAATGAACTACGTGTTCTAAGGTGTCGAAGAGATGTATCCGGTCAGCAGCAGGGTTTTCAGGTCCTCCTTCATCTATCAAATTCTTAGGAAAGGGGGTTCTAATCTGGTGGTCTTCTTGGTTTCTTGGATTTCTTGGAGGGGGAGGCCTTCTAAAGTGAGGGTTCCTTATCTGATTTTCAGGTTGTTCCCTAACATGAGGCTTATTCTCCATGGCTAACCTATCCATCAATTTTTCCACAGTTCTCATCATGGTATCAAATTTAGCATCACTAGAAGAGGCTTGGTTTTCTTGCTTCTTCTTATCTGCTTCAGTTTTGCCCTTTAATTTTCCAGAAGCCATCATGTTGGCCTCCACCTCTATGGCATCCTTCAGCATAGAAGGCAATGAGGCTGATTTTCTTTCTCTTAATGTGCATGAGAAGTCTCTGTCAAAGGCATCTGCATAGTGGAGCTTTGCAGTGCCTACTGAGGGTTTTAGATTATCGGGAATAGAAATATAAGCTTTCATGAATCTAGCAGAAAACTCATTTACTGATTCAAACCCGCCTTTCTTTAAGTGATTGTACTGGGATAACAATATGGCAGGACTTCCCATGGTTTCCCATCTTTCTAGAAACAAAACTTTAAAAGCTGTAAAATCTGCTATGGAAGCATTGGGTAGCTGTCTGAACCATTTCTTAGGTTCCCCAAATAGGCTTTGAGAAAATAACGTCATTTTAGTGTCATCGTGGTCCACTTCTTCCAAGTCTATAAAATCTTCAAATCTATCAACATGTTGTTTTGCTGACCAGTCTCCCTCTCCATTGTAAGAGACAATCCTTTGAGCTTAATTCTAAGGGAGGTCATGCAAAGCAACGTGCAGGATCAAAGGTGCAAATATGGAAGCCATAGGTCTAGGTGGATTCTGAGCTTGTGGGAAAGTATTGCGAGCAAGATCACTGGCTGGGATTGTAGCGTGGGCTTGGGGGGCCTGAGAATTGGGTTTATCGCCTTCAAATTTGGCAAGATTTTTAGAATCAAACCACACAGGATCTAAAAGGTAAGCTTCAAAATTATTTAGAGCTTCTTCTCCTAGGCTTAGGTATGACTCAAATTTTGTTCTTGACAAAGGTTTGCTAATATCAATCTCTAGATCCAATTCTTGAAAAACAAATGCATCTTTTGAAAAAGGGATAGTCTCGATGATAGGAGAACTAGCCCGATCTTTCATAGTTCTGCATCTGAGTAATCTTTCTGGATTATCTACTCCTAGCAAGGTTTCAGGAAAAGGATTACCTCTCATATGTATATTTCTTGAGGCTAGGATGCCTTTGGAATTTCTTCAGTAGTATGTTTTGGCGTACTGATCTATCTCCAGTGGAGTCTTCCTGAATTGTCTGATCGGAGTCGCCAGGGGAAAATTCTTCAACCTTCTTGAATAATGTAGAAACCTCTATTTCCCCACAGGGATCTCTCTTGTTCTTTGAAATTCAAATGTATATGTCGTTCTTCTAGGGATTGATAAAACAATCGCGTTCCCCGGCAACAGCGCCAATTTGTTAACACCAAAATTGACCCCCAAGGCTGAAAGAGAGTAATTCTGGGTAACCACTAACCAATCTTTGGCCTGTGCTACTGACCCAACACAGACAGAGAGGGCTTTCTCTAAAATCTCATGAAAAGACTGGAATAATCAAGATTTTCAATAATGAAAAAGAAACACCAGCATTCATGGCCAAGATATTCAATTACAACAATTATACAGAAGATCAGTTTTCTGTTTGGAAATAAAATGCTTCACACATTGTTTGGTTGAAAACGTATGGGATTTAGTTCGGGCAATGGAGTCACCTTTAACAAACTATGAAACATCATTCATACAGATTCTACAAACGCATTCACAGGGGCAAGGTAGCAAGCAGCTAGTAGTCAAAGAGAATTTAATTTTGTGGAATAGAAGAGAAAAGAAATAGTCCATCAATGTAAGGCATACCAAGATGAATCCTACATCAACTTTAGTAGAACATGTTGGTGAAATACTTGGAAAATACTAAGCAGAGCATAATTTCTATGAATTCCACTTAATCATTGCCCTAATCCAAGCATGAAGGAAATAACACATAATGGGATTACGAAGAGAGAAAATAAAATTTCACTTGGGAAAAGAGAAAATACGGACTAGCAGATCAATTACACAGGAATCCCTGTCAAAACGCATGCTTCAGGTCTGCAAATTTTATTAAAACAGCTCAAAAGATGTCTTACAGACTAATCCTCAAAATTACCAAAAGCTTTCAACATAAGATTTTCAACCCTCTTGCCTTCGATTACAAACATATTTATAGATCTCTTTGAGCTCTAGGCTTGACTCCTCTAAACCAAATTTTTTTGCAATAGAATGACACTTCATCAAAGTTTGTTTGTCATAACTGCTTTAAAACAAAAACAGGTAGAGCTAGTTTAACTATTTCTTACAATTTTCGATATTACTATAACATGGAATTAATATTACAGTAAAAACAAACATAGTAAAGATAAAAGTTCTGGCTGGCTATCCATTTAGCCGCCTCAAAGAATATTACAAATTACATCCAAAAATAGAAATGTCTTATGTGTCTTTCAGACTTTTCAAACAAATACTTGACAACTTATAAAGACTTAGATAGTTACTACAGCTGACGGAGAGCACATCTCATATTTGCATATGCATGCATAGCAACGTAGCGTTCAGCTGAAGGGAGATCGTAATCTGTCATTTCCCTCACCATTACTCGGATTTCAATTTGGTCAGAGTATGAGGCTGGCGGAAGCCTTTTGCCAATGGCAATTAACCTGTTCAGGATTTCAAAGTCATCCTGGATCTATTCCATCAACGTTTTACCTATGAGTAACTGCTCCATGTGTTTGAACTTCAAATGATCCATTCTCCTAGCCAAGATCTTATTTTTGTAGGTGCCTTTGGAGAGCAGCTCTAAATTGTCATCCCAAAAAGACGGCAGTCCTGTTTCATTTAACTTACCAAATGAACTCCTGAAGTATGCTACTTCCTTCCTCATGTATTCTGCTTTGGCCTCCATGCTTTCCACCTGAGCATACTTCCTCAAAATTCTTCGAGTCGCGGCAATTGTTGCTGTTGATGTATATGTAACTTCGGAATGTATTTCATCAGTATATTATATGTATATTTATTGTACCCTTATAAGAGATGTGTTATCTCTCTCTGGAAAGTGGCGCACTAGTGAGGAGGAGGAGGATCATCTGCTAGGAGACTATCTCTGTATTATTTGGTTGTATTTTGGTTGAGCCATTGCTCTCTCTATCTCTGAGGAAGTTGTGGGGTTTTTCACCTTAGGGTTTTCCCCACGGAAACTCTGTGTCTCTTGTCTCTATGCTTTTGATTCTTATGATGCTTGTGATGCTTGTCATATTATGATTGTCATGCATTGATATACTGTAGATGTTATTCTCTCAGCAAAGATCGTATAGTATTGTGATTTAATACTGAAAATTTAACATGGTATCAGAGCCTAACTGAGAAGAAGACATTTTGCAGTGACGGAAGCTTGTATTCCTTGTTTATTGGGTTTCTCTCCACAGATTTTTGAAATTCAGTATAGTAGATTGGATCTACTCATCAAGGCGCATCTTTCTGTCCAATCAGATTTCAGTTCCGAGCATTTTCAGTTTTGGCCCTAAAAATTAGGGTTTCCACAAAAATAGGAATTTCTGGAAACTGAAGGTACAGCTGGAAGCTCCTTGCAAAAATCGAAGGTTTGAGCTTTGGATCGAGATTTTTGGCTGGGTAGATCTCCGGGAAACTCAAACCCTAATTCAGGGCTCTTCCAGTGAACCCGGGAGGACAAAAAGGCAATTTTGAAGGACAAGACTTTGCTGATCTCAAATTCTAAATGTACTAGGCTGATCAGCTCTCCAAGGCGCATCTTTCTATCCTTTCGGAATTTTGAAATTCACATTTTGAATTTTTAGGGTTTCTCTGACAAACCCTAATCCGGGACCAGATCCAGTTTTCAACACTTCAAGAGGTAAGTTCTAAATCTTTTCTATTTCCATTTGAAGTACTCTTAAAGATGTCTCTTCACACCAAGCTTGAGGATAAGCTTGAAGGGGCTGATAACTTCCGAGCCTGGAAGTATAGGATTGGGCTAATCCTGGAAGAGAATGAGTTGGACTCATATGTGAAAGAAGACATCCTTATCCCAGAGGATGAAGAGGCCAAGGTATTGCACAAGAAGAACTTGGTCAAGGCAAAGAGAATCATTGCTGATTCTATCAAAGACCATCTCATACCCCATGTGTCTTCTCTCAAGACACCCAAAGAGATGTTTGAATCTTTGACCAAGCTATTTGAAGGAAAGAACATAAATCGGAAGATGACCCTGCGGAACCAATTGAAAGCAGTAAAGTTTCAGAATGGGGAAACCATTCAATCCTACTTTTCAAGGGTCTCTCAGATCAAGGAACAATTAGAAGCAGTAGATGAAATAGTGGAGAATGGTGAAGTGGTGATGACCACTCTAAATGGCCTACCCAGGTCATGGGATTCCTTTATTCAAGGAATTTGTGCAAGGAAGAAGTTGATCTCCTTCAGTAGACTTCGGGAAGAATGTTCTCAAGAAGAAGCTAGACTTATAGCTCGTGAGGAAAAGATGGGAGGTGAAGATCAAGCTCTTGCAGCTCACACCAAAAGAAGCAAAACCAAGAAGGATCACCCTCACCCCAAAAGATTTCATCAAAAGAATAAGAAGGACCTAAGATGCTTCACATGCAATGAGAAGGGTCACTTTGCTTCAGATTGTCCCAAGAACAAAAGGGATAATAAGAACAACTCCAGTGAGAAAAAGAAGGGCAGCAAAAGAAGGTTTCATGCTCATGCTGCCGAAGATGATGAACCTCCAAAGAAGAAGGCTAGGGCAGAAAGTGATAGTGATGATGACTCATCAAGTGAAGAAGAGTATGTTCTGATCTCTGCTCTTACAGGTACCATCTCCCATGGATGTAATGATTGGTTAATTGATAGTGGGGCCTCCAAACACATGACTGGGTTCAAGGAATCTTTTGTGAATCTTTCTGAACATGAATCACCCCATAAAGTGAAACTTGGGGATGATTATCAATACCCAATCAAAGGAAGTGGTGAAGCCTCCTACAATCTAGATTCTGGAAAATCATTGAAGATGAAAGAAGTACTTTATGTACCTGGGCTCAAGAAGAACTTACTCTCCATTTCTGCATTAGATGCAAAAGGTATGAGGGTTGCATTTTTGGATGGCCAAGTCCTAATGTGGCCAAAGGGAAAGACCATAGATGATGCAGTAGTGATTGGAAAGCAAGAGGGAGGTTTGTACAATTTGAAGGGACAACCTGAACATGCCATGGTGACATAAATACAAAGATTCATCCATAGTCATGGATCACATAGAGGTATGTATAATTTGTTTTTGCAAAAGTTAACTAATGAGTCATGCAGGTCATTGAAGAGAACAAGAACACATTGCTAGACATAACTAGCAAATATGGTGACCAGGTATGTGTTTCTTATATCATAGGATCTATCATATAAGTATGCATGGCATGATTGATGATGATTGTTCATAAAGTCATAAGTTTGAATAATCATGGGCATATGCATCTTACCTTAATTAATAATATGACTAACCAGAAGAGTCATAGGTTTGAGTAATTATAGGTTTATACATGTTATGTTTCTTATGATATGACTAACCATAAGAGTCCTATATATAAACCTTGAATGCTAATGCTTATTATTTCTGTTTGAAATGATCATGACTATACATACTTGAGATTATTGTGTTTTAATGAATGATACTAATAAGCATGCATAGGGACCAAGGATGAATATGAGTTCAAGAACAGGTAATCCAGGAAGCAAAGATCAAGAGGGAGCACACTCCAGTGGTTTCTGCAAGGGTGCAGATATTCAGAGGGAGTTGTCCATATCTCTACATTCCACAACAAGAAGGTTTAGAAGGACTCCAGCAGCTCCTGCAAGGAAGAAAAGACTCAGAGGGAGTCCACCCAACAAACAAACAAAGATAAGTATTTTAATTATCTTGCATATTTGTTTGCTTAAATAAAATTGTTCAATGATGTATATGCTCATGTTCCTAGACTTAGGATATGTATTGTGCATATTAGAATGATTGAATTAATGAACAGTATACTACTAATATGCATGTGTTGGGTAAGTGGCCTATGGCACTGTACAACATTCCATTGCTACTTATCTAGAATGAAACCTCTTTGCTGACATGTTGGGAGTTGTGCACACTCTTAACAATGTTCTGGTAGAGATTGGAAGGCATCTAGAAAGTTACGGGATATGGATAAATGTTGTATTGAAGCATTGGCTAAGATAATTGCATGACTGCATGACTGTATGACATATTTCTTCATGTGTAAGAATTTGTTCTGAAAATTATGAGTTGTTTCTAATCATGCAATTTAATCTGTTTTGTAGGAAAGACCGTATATCTTCACCTACAAAAAGGACTACAACATTTGTTCCAGCAACAAAGATATCTATTGAAGATATTGAAATTCCCAGGATCTGGGATGAAGAAATGAAATACCATGATCCGTCGATCATGAAGAATGATGTCTGGGATGCGATCCCAAGAGCCAAAGGGAAGTCTGTTGTGACTTCCAAATAGAACTTTCAGATCAAGCATGTTGCAGATGGCAGCATAGAGAAACATAAAAGTGATGAAATAGAAGATACACCAGATGGATTCAAGACAGCTTTCTTGAATGGTGTAGTTGAAGAAGAAGCAGCCACTTCATTCTGAGACACATGATAGGAAATCATATATGTGCAGAACTTGGTATGGTGAAGATAGATTGATTGCCGACACGCAGCGGAAGCTTACTACCGAGTTCGAGATGAAGAACTTGGGGATGATGCACTATTTGTTTTTGGCGTGGAGATGTGGCAGAATGCAGGTGGGATCTTCCTTGGTCAAGGGAAGTACACAGTAGATATCCTGAAGAGATTTGGGATGATGGATTGCAAGGCCATGGCCACACCTATGGCATCGAATCTGAAGCTTCTATGTGATGCTTCATCTGAGCCGGTTGATATCTCTTTGTATCATCAGATGATTGGGTCCTTGATGTACTTGAAGAACACGAGACCAGACATTTACTTTGATGTGAACACATTGAGCCAGTTCCTGACGGATCCGAGGAGTGTTCACCTGGTTGCTGTAAAGCATGTTCTGAGGTACCTGAAGGGTACAGTGTATATGGGCTCAGGTATGAGGAGAATCAAAAGTTTAACCTACAGGGTTATGTTGATTCAGATTGGGCTGGCAGTGCTGCAGATAGGAAGAGCACATCTGGGTGTTGCTTCAGTATGGGATCAGGTGTGATCTCTTGGTTTAGCAGGAAGCAGTCCTGCGTAGCACTGAGTACAGCTGAGGCAGAGTATGTTGCAGCCTGTTCAGCTAGTTGTGAGGCAGTATGGCTACGGAAGCTACTGTCTGAGTTATTTGATCTCCCGTTGGAGGCTACTGGTATCTTCTGTGATAACCAGAGTTGTGTGAAGCTGTCCGAGAACCCAGTGTTTCATGACAGGTCGAAACACATAGAGATCAAATATCACTATATCAGGGATATGGTGCAGAGAGGAGCTGTGAAGCTCCTGTATGTTGCGACGGACGAGCAGATTGCAGATGTGCTGACGAAGCCACTAGCCAGGGTGAAGTTCGAGTACTTCAGAGAGAGGCTTGGCGTTATTCAGATCAAGGACACTTCGAGGAAGAAGTGATGGACACATTTACTGAAGCCATTCCAAGCATGATTGAAGGAGGATCCTTCACATGGCTGTGGATGTAAGCGCTGGATGATGAGCATCAGGATGATGTTCTAGTTTCTGCTTGATATGATCAGTTGGATCATTTTATGTATGTATGTACGCATCATGTTGGATGCTGGATATGATCAGTTGGATCATTTTATGTATGTATGTACGCATCATGTTGGATGCTGGATATGATCAGTTGGATCATTTTATGTATGTATGTACGCATCATGTTGGATGCAGGATATGATCAGTTGGATCATTTTATGTATGTATGTACGCATCATGTTGGATGCAGGATATGATCAGTTGGATCATGTGTATGTATTGTTTATGCATCATGTTGGATGCTTGGACCATGTATCTGTATATGTATTAGGTGGATACATTGTATGATCAGGTGGATCATGTATGGTGATATGTATCATGTATTTGTATTTGTATCAGGTGGATACATTGATGATCAGGAGGATCATGTATGATGATATGTATCAGGTAGATACTTGGTATGCATCAGGTAGATGCATTGATGATCAGGAGGATCATGTATGATGATATGTATCAGGTAGATACTTGGTATGCATCAGGTAGATGCATTGATGATCAGGAGGATCATGTATGATACTTGGTATGCATCAGGAAGATGCATTGATGATCAGGTAGATCATGCAGCAGGATGTTGCAGTGATGATCAGGATGATCATAGATGACGAGCTTCAGGATGTTGCTCCAGATGACATGCAGCAGGATGTTGCAGTGATGATCAGGATGATCATAGATGACGAGCTTCAGGATGTTGCTCCAGATGACTTGCAGCAGGACGTTGCAGTGATTATGATCAGGACGATCATGAGTACATCAGGATGATGTATGGTGAGTATCAGGTTGATACTCAGTGGCCGTGGATCAGGTTGTGCAGATGAGCATGTCTGGGAGATCCTATAGGTCGGAGTTGTGTACCCGTAACAGCCTGGGATGCTCTTTCGAGACATTGTTCTGGGAGGACATGTAATTCGTTGCCCTGGGAGATCTCAGGTCGGAGTTGTGTACCCGTAACATCCTGAGATGCTCTTGCGAGGTTTTGTCCTATGGCATGTAATTTGGGCCCTGGGAGATTTCAGGTCGGAGTTGTGTACCCGTAACATCCTGAGATGCTCTTGCGAGGTTTTGCCATGACCACATGTAATTTGTGCCCTAGGAGATCTCAGGTCGGAGTTGTGTACCCGTAACATCCTGAGATGCTCTTGCTAGGTTTTGTGGTGGACCACATGTAATTTGTGCCCTGGGAGATCTTAGGTCGGAGTTGTGTACCCGTAACATCCTAAGATGCTCTTTCGAGGTTTTGTGGTGGGGTCACATGTAATAGCGCCCTGGGAGATCCTACAGGTTGGAGTTGTGTACCCGTAATATCCTGGGATGCTCTTTCGAGGTTTTGTGACGCACGTAAAAGTCCTGAGGATTCCACAGTATGGCCAGTGATGATGAAGACCTGCAGGTGGTGGGCCTACATCCAGTATGAAAAAGGACTGGCTCTGTAGAACTTCCTATGACGAGTAGAGACAGAGATTGGACGAGATAGCAGCAGCAGTGACGATGCATCGATGATGATGATCCAGAGAAGAAGACTTGTCTAGCAAATCTGTGTCGAGAAATACCTTCCTTGTTAAGAGGGAGTGTTGATGTATATGTAACTTCGGAATGTATTTCATCAGTATATTATATGTATATTTATTGTACCCTTATAAGAGATGTGTTATTCCTCTATAAGGAAGTGTCATCATGTGGATTGACAAGTGTCGCAAGTGTGTGTACTTGCCGATGGGTTATTAGACCACCTTATGGGGTCGGCCCTAATTAATATATAATATAATGTGGATGTACTAAAGTAGACAAGTCGGCCCCAGTAGGTCACTGGGCAAAAAGGTGAGTATAAATAGAGATAGGAGATCTCTATTTTACTCACTCGGAAAAGTATCTATCTCTCTCTCTGGAAAGTGGCGCACTAGTGAGGAGGAGGAGGATCATCTGCTAGGAGACTATCTCTGTATTATTTGGTTGTATTTTGGTTGAGCCATTGCTCTCTCTATCTCTGAGGAAGTTGTGGGGTTTTTCACCTTAGGGTTTTCCCCACGGAAACTCTGTGTCTCTTGTCTCTATGCTTTTGATTCTTATGATGCTTGTGATGCTTGTCATATTATGATTGTCATGCATTGATATACTGTAGATGTTATTCTCTCAGCAAAGATCCTATAGTATTGTGATTTAATACTGAAAATTTAACAGTTGCGATCCGGTTTCCAATGTTTAATTGGACCTTATCTTCTTCTGACAAGTTGTTTAAAAAGGCCACAGCATTTAAGGTTGTTTCTTTGGGTTTTTGGGTCAAGTCTTCTTGCACAGCTACACAGGCCACCCAAGCATCACTGATCATTTTTTCCTTGACTCTTATGAATTCCAGGTAGGGCCAAAAACTCTAATCCTCTTTGTATATCTTGTCCCACACCAGATGTCTACACCCTTGCATAGTAGCCTGTCTTGCTACTTGGCGAGTGAGTTTTTTATTCCATTCAATTGACTCTTTCTTCTTTTCACGGAGGCCGTTTATCTCCTCCTCTTGCTTCTTGTTTTCCTCTTCTAGTTTCCCCACCCTTTCTCTTAATTCCCTGATCTCATTGTCCTTCAGGCTAACGTGTGACATAGCCTATGCCAGATCATTTCTACTGTCTTCATCACCACCTTGACTTACATTGGTAGGCCGCATGTCCATACTGGACAAGTTACTTCTTAGCTCTTCGAGTTGCTTTCCTAGGCTAGTTTTCTCTCGTTTTCAATCGTCCCTTTCCCCAGCAAGTTTTAGTATTTCTGCTTTACACTCATTCAATTCTTTAGATAAAGCCTCCTTTTGTATTTCAAATCTGGTTTCCTCATGGGCCTGTATTAGCTCGATGTTAGGGACTTTAGCCTTTTTCTGCAGATTTGAAATTAACTTTTCTTTATCCGCCAGCAACTGCTTCATGGATTTCCCTCCCCCATCAACTCCAACAAGTTCAATTTGTAATCTTTTTACAAGTTGCTGAAGGACTCGGTTTTCACTCTTTTCCTGTTTTAGCTGATTCGCCAATTTCTTTACAGCAACTTCCAAGTTATCACTTTTCAGTGTAGCTTTCGCAAGATCAACATGGATGAGAGCACTAATCTGTTGGTGAAAATGTATCTTGTCAGGGACTGGTATCGCATCCCACCTGAGCTTCATCTCTTTTACTTATGTGTCTGTTGATATGGCCAAATTCAAAGTGTTGTGCTTCTCATCTCTACTGGCTATTAAGGAGGTGTTAGCACTAAAATTGTGTTGAATGCTATGGCAGCTTTTGGCGTGGGTGGAAAGAAGGAGATGACGGCTGAGATTGAATACCCGGAAGATCAACGGTCTCAATCCCACTACACGAACGAAGATGTAGGAAATATAGCATAATGAGCGGGTGGTAATCGGCGGGAAGTGATGAGATCAATCGACGGCAGAGATTGACGTATAGAACAATTTGTGACGCACAGTCCCTATGCTGATCCAACAAGTGCGAAGCATGTTATGTTTCAAATCACCACGGTCAAGTTATGTATCACGCAACCATCAGCGGAACAGATTCGCTAAGCGCAATTCAAAGGCCTGAGATCACCACGCTGATTTTTCTTGCAGGTGATTTAACTGCATCTCAAATTGCTGTGGTCGGTAAAATTAAAACCATCAAACCATCAAGTTTTGGGCAGGAAAAAATCAACGATGGATATGGCTTTACCATCACCACACTTGGAAGGATGATAAGGCATCCAACGTTATAAACGCTAGAGTGGTCCAGAGACTTCGATTCCACCTGTATCAGATACGTCGGAAAGCGAAGGAACCTGATCCCGCAGAGACACCCAACCAACCAGAAGTCCAAGAGGATTGTCCAAGTGTCCGACCACCAGGTTGGTTTTTGTCTTTTCCTGTTTTCTGTGAAATTGTTTGAATGGCAGAAGTAGGAGATTCCCCTGGTGCTGAATCCCATTCACCGGTACCCGATGGGAGGACAAAGATGGTGACATATACGACACCATACTGGCAAACATCTCCGTGGATATGGCCAAAGAAAGGTTGGAGGTTATAAGGGGCAGCTGGATAGACGTCCACAAATTTTATCAATCCTTCTTTCATATGTTCAGCACTACCCAGACCCCCAACTGTCCCGAATTCGTCGAGTGGTGTGTCACAAATTATTCTGCTGAGTAGAAGGTAATCCTAAACGCCTCTGGCACTAATGCCCTCTGCTCAATAAAAGCCTCGAATGTTAGAAAGGCCTTAGCCATCCCTAATGAATTTGGTCAGAAAGCCCTAGAATACCAAATGGAAAACCTAGTTCAATACTTCTGTCTAGCCCCTGAGGAACTCAAACAGAGTTTTTACCACGATGCTCTAGTACCAAATCCTTTCTTCCCAGGTTCACCCTTCCGCAATGAGGTCAATCTGTTCAGAGAAGAGTCCAAATGGGTAATCTCCATGATAGCCCAGTTTTTAGGGTTGGATAGCGACCAGGAGGTTCCAGAAACATTAGTTATTTTGATGTTCGTCTTGAGTTCCTACCCTGTAGAGAAGACAAACCCTTCTTCTTTTGTCTAGACAACATGCTCGAGGTTCGTTGATGCCCTAGCTGAGAGTATCCATTCTCAGTTGATTGATTTCCCTAAGACAAGGTCATTCAGATTTCATTCTTATTTGCTGAAGATGTTCCTAGTGGCAGTTGAAGATGGCCTGCAGATACCTAGACTGAAAATTACCAAAGAAATGTATTCAGATTACATGCCTTTCATGAATGACTTTATGGCGTGGGTGTATCATGCCTTTTTTAAGAAAGGTTTTCCTAGAGTCCTTCCAGAGATGAAGGACTTGTTACAACCCCCTATGGAAAAAGGGATTAGAGACTGGTTTCTGCTAAAACATGGGACCATAACTAGAGTCTATGGTTTTTCACATCCACCATATGTACTCCTTGCATTTCTAACACCTAGGGTGTTCCATCTAGAGTTTATAAGGCAGAAGCTGACAACTGAACGGGAACATTTCTTAGATATCATGAAGTCATCTGACATAACTTTCCCTTGGACCGTGGGTTCCTTTGGAATCAAGCACAAGACGGCCCTCTCAGTAGTAGAAAGGGTTGCGAAAGACCTAGGACTCCTATCCCAAGCTGCATTGAACTATGATCCACATCACATAATCTTGAAAAGAAGGAGAGCAGCTGGCAGAAAAGGATATGATCATGTTGAGATGCCCGGAATTCCTGAGAAGGCCAATTAGTTGGAATACATGGATCAAGGATCGGTGGAGGTTGATGATCCGGATGTCTCTCAAACTCTGAAATTCTTTCCTCAGGAAAAGGCCACTTCTTCGGGGGCTGTTAGCCCTATGGATGTAGATAGTGATCCTGAGAGAGCTGCTAAAAGGTAGAAGCTGGAGGGAGAGGGTCAGCAAGTAGTGAAGATACAAGAAGATAAAGCTAAGAAAAAGCAAGTCACGTTTCTAATGCCTCATTATGAAGTAAAGGAGCACGTGTTTGGAAAACCGCCCAAAGAGCCTACAGGAGCAGTTATCACTAGGACCCAGCTATTGGAGGGTTATGATGAAAATGCTGACAACATAGCAGCAGAAGCCAAATTATATTCTGAAGTAAGGAAAATGGGCAAGAAAGACGTGGCCTTAGTTACTAACC
Organism: Larix kaempferi; assembly: GCA_027924585.1. Lineage (NCBI taxonomy): Eukaryota > Viridiplantae > Streptophyta > Pinopsida > Pinales > Pinaceae > Larix > Larix kaempferi. The sequence continues at coordinate 14,572 of BSBM01002149.1, read as the reverse complement.
GAAATCTGGCCCAGAACACATTGAATCTGGCCATGGCTACAAAGAGCAAAGCTACAGAGGTGAAACTAAATCTTGAAGGCATCCCTATCCCTGATATCATTAATTTACACAAAGAGGGAGGGGAAGTCATCTACAATAGGTTTCTGAAGGTTTTGATAGAGCTGTCTAAAGTGCAGACCTTTAAGTCCAAGATCCAGAATCAGTTGGGGCTCGAGAAAGCAGAAAGCAAGTCCCTGAGGACATAGGAAAACAAGCACCAAATGCAGCTGCTAGCAAATGAGACCGAAGAGGACAGAAAGAAAAATGTCCATGAATTGCTAAATGGGAAGGACCAAGCGATCCTGACATTAAAAAAGCAACTGAAAATCCCCGCCACTCAGTTGGCAAGTAGTTCCGAAATAGTAGAGCAGGAAGAGGACAAAGAGAAATTTAAAGGAGAATTGTTAGACTATAAGGCAAAGTTGGTGGAGCTTGAGGAAAGGGAAAAGAAAATGAAGTTTGATATAGCTTTTATAGAGATTAGTGCAGACTCATGGAAGGCCCGGTTTGAGGAGCTAGAGAGGAAGATGAAGACAAGGGAAGGATCAGTGGGACAAGAGGCATCCACCTCTATTGTAGCTAGGGACTTTTCCTTGGTAAGTCAGATAGCTGAGGCCAGCGTGGAAGATGCTGGATTGGTCAGATTAGAGAAATAGGTTTCCAATTTGAGATTTTTGAAGGATGTTGCAGAAAAACAAAGGGAGGCTTGGGAAACCAAGTACCAGAATGCACAGTATGAACTTTATAACTTGAAGGAATAGGTAATAGGAAAGAGGGTGCTATAGGAGGCAAAAAGAATCATATGGGATGACATCATAAAACAAGCTGATGATCTAATTCCATACCTAAATTTTATATTGGATAAAGGAGTGGTAGTAAAATTGGCTCAACAGGGTGTGACAGTGGCGAAAGAAAGGTTGAACAAAAAGCCTCTGGAACATGCCCAGAACGCAGTTGAATTTCTAGGTGGCCTATCAGATGAGAAAACTGTAGCTATAGACATCCAGGACTGAGTCTCAATAATATTAATAACTAATAAGGTGATTAATAAACACCAGCAAGTCCAGGTGATTAATAGCTAAGAAGGTGATTAATAAAGTCCAGCAAGTCTTCGATCTTTTCTTCGTAAATGGGCTGCCTCCCTTTTGGGATTAAGATGGAACCATGCTCATGAAAGCCGAATATGGATCTAAGTTGTGAGACTGCAGATTCAGTGAAGATTGTATCCTCGGTAGTGATGCTCCTTTGACAGGTGGTGCATTAATTGATGCACTGAAGGGTGATTTTGAACTAGCAGCAGCTTTCAGAGAGGCTAGAACTCTTCATGAGGGTTATTCATATACTGAGCACACTGAGCTGAGAATATTGCTCAAAGAGCTCACTTCTCAGGATTTACCTTCACCCGAACACTGGAAGTTGGTTGAGAAATATGGAAAAGCAAAGTTAAAACTGGTAGCGTGAAATGCTGTGGGGGAAATAGAAAAGAATCTAGCATATATGTATTTAGGAATTGAAGAGCTCATGAAAGCAAGTCGGCTGGCAGTAGTTACATTTTTGTATTTTTGTACTTTTGTTTAAAATAGTTGGATTATGTAGAGAAGAGGTTATGTAATTATAAATGTTAGTTAAAATCTGTCCCGTAGATATTTGTTTAAGGATAGCAACAGTAAACGATGTCTGTTTTGGCTATTAGATAGGTGTCAATTGGTTGTAACTAATTTCTATTGAGAAGGAGCTGAGTCTAGACCGCAAGGCCACCTATATATACAGTTGTAATCAGAGACACAAGTGTTGAAAATTCCTTTGAAGAAGTATTTGTATTTTGATGATCAGTTTGTAATCCATTTTCTTGGAGTTGTTTAATAGAATTTGCAGAGCTTGATGCCTGCATTTTTTGACAAGGATTCCTGTGTAATCAATCTAGTAGTCTGTACCTTTCTTTTTACCATGTGCAAATGTGTTTCTGTCTTTTGTTATTCCATTTTGTCATATTTCCTTCATGCTTGGATCAGGGTAACAGTTAAGTAGAATTCATAGAGATTATGCTCTGCTTAGCTTATTCCAAGTGTTTCACCAAATATATTCTACTAAAGTTGATGTAGGATTCATCCTTGTTAGATGCCTTACATTGATGGACTGTTTCTTCTCTCTTCTGTTCCACAAATTAAAGCTCTTCGACTACTAGCTGTTTTCTACCTTGCCCTTGTGAATGCGTTCGCTAAATCTTTTGTGAATAATGTTTGCAGAACTAGTTAAATGTGACTCCATTGCCCCAAATGAAATCTGTGTGTTTTCAACCAAATAGCTCTTAAATCGCTTTTGTTCCATCAATAGAAATTTGATCTTTTGTGCATTGCCATAATTGAATATCTTTAGTGTTGAATGCTGGTGTATGTTTTCACTAATTGACACCTTTGAAGATTTCCAGTCTTCTATGAGTTTATAGAGAGATCCCTCTCTGTTTACGTTTGATCAGAAGTGTAAACCAAAGATTGGTTAGTGGTTACTTGAGATTACCCTCTTTCAGCCTTGGGGGTCAGTTTTGGTGTTAACAGGAGGTCTTAGTTTTGGGCAAACTACCAGTTCTCGGCGTTAGGTCAAATAGCTTATGGGCTAAGGCTTTCCTAGTTTGCTTATATTGCTCATACAAATCAGCCTTGGACCAGAATCTACTGCTGCCTTCACCTTCTTCAACATCTTGAAATTTGTATTCTTTTATTTGAACATCAGGGGTTGGGGACCCTTCGTTTTCGTCTTTCTCATTATCTATCCAGATGGTCAACTCTTCCATAGGTGTCCCATCAACAAACTCTTCTCCATCGAGGGGAAACAATGACTCGACTTGAGTATTTCCATCAAACACCTCAACTGGTGTTATCATCTTGGGTCGTTTATCTTCACCACCCATCTCAGTATCCATATCTTGTATTTCCTCGAGATCTCTTTTTCGGCCCACTTTTCCTGCATCCGACACTTGTTCGGTACTCATTTTAGCATCAGATGTTCCAGTGTCCCCTTTCTGCAAGTTTGGTACTATTTCTGCCTCGGGCTCCCATTGTAGCAGGTTTCGTCTCCTGAGTGGCCTCTCTAGCTCCTTGTGTTCAAAGGCGCTCATATTGCACTCCTTCCTTCTTCTAGAAATAACATGTAGGGGATTGTATTCAACCGCTATGTCCTTTCTGAATCCCAGGAGTCTTATCATTTCCTCTATCTCTAGTAAGGATTTCTTTCTTTCTACAATAAAAAGGCCAACCTTCCACGGGTATTTTATATCAGTGCCCTTTTTGAATTGCAGGAACAGTGTCTCTTCTAAGCTAATTTTTTGCCTGATAAATTCCACGGAAAAGGTTCTTAATGTTAGAAAGGCGGGCAAGATGTATGGTTCCTTCACAAAGCCATACAACCAAATGACTGTAGTATCTTTCTAAAGGAACTAGTCTCCAACGGCTACTTCATCTTTTAACTGCATCATGGACTTCATCTCGGGTAGGACTCTCACCAATCCCTCCCCAAAAATGACTTTGTATACTGGGAGTAAAACATAATTGAAGTATTCAAACACATTGTCCAACCGAGCATTTGTTTCAAGCAAAGGGTGAAAATGTGGGCTTTCCACATTACTGTACATGATCATCTTCATGAGTTGCGTCTAATATCTGAAAAAACTAGTATTGGGGAAATTTTCCAACTGTACATGCATTCTATTAGCCAAAAATTCATCAAACTTCAGAGGAGGGATAAGTCCTATGTTGGACCTTGCTAAACGAATAGTAATTCTAAAAAGTAAACTAAGCTGGACCTCTGTTACCCATTGATTGATATCTAAACCTAAGAACTAAGCCAACAGTGAAAAGACCAACTTGGAATCGTCATAAAAAAGATTGACGTCCAAGGGGTACAGCTTTTCAGAAACTTCAGAATGGGTTTTTAGGCATGTGGCTAGGAAAGTTCGACAGTTTTCTGGGACAATTTGGCAGAATAGGGCGACCACCGACTATTCTGAAAAGCTTTCCGACTCGTGGTACTGTGGCTCGGGGATAAAAAATGAATCTCTTACAACTGACGCATCTAAAATAGAGACCACTTTAGACCTGGAGGCATCCATGATTATCCTTATGGATTCAGAATAATTCACGAAGCACCATGTTACGAACTCGGTGAAAGAGGGTACCTGGTCTAAGCAAAAGTAAATAAAGGATGACCTAAAAATCCCGTGTATGTCCAAACCTGCTCATGCAAAGTGTCTAGCTTTTTTTTAATTTCTGGGATGGAGAGCTGAAGGTGTGGGTTGAATACATCTACGTCCCTATCTTCCAGGGCTACCCTAGCTTTATGGCTGGTAGAAGCCTGTTCTTCTCCCATTTGATGACTTTAAAAATTCAACTTTCAAGAGAGAGGACAGTTACAAGGCCCTACCTATCGGTTTAGAAGCTTTGAGCAGGTTTCTAGAAGTTCTGTTGCCTTCGCCATCTGCCACACACTGACGGACCACCAGAATTCGAAAATCTTTGAGAACAAATGTCAACTCTCGCGGTCGTTTCTTATATATATAACCGTGCCAACATAGCCTTGGCTCATCTTCAATTGTTGACCTTTGATCTCCGCCGTTGGTTTTCTCACATGCCTCTTTGCTATCGTCAGATTGACTACCCCTTTATCTCTTGATTTGACCACAGAGTCCTCTTTGCTATCGTCAAATTGACTACCCCTTTATCTCTTGATTTGACCACAGAGTCCTCCTTGCCGTCGGATCTAGTTTACCTTTCCATCCACGCCGTTCTTTTTGGCCACATTTCTCCATAAGTCAGCCTTGCATGCATCCAAATGGTCCCTACCATGATTTTCCTCTTCTATGCGACGGCTTCTGAAACTGACACTTGGTAGGCGGGAAAATATCATTGCATTCATCCCTTCCTTATCCGGTGTGCTACTTCTCTATGTGAGCTACTGCGAGAGCCGTTGATGTGTATCCATCTTGTGTTCCGAATTGTGTATCTTTCCCCCAACTCACGCCATCGCATACGCTCGCTCTTGCATACTGCTCTTTGATCTGCCTTTGTACGACGATGTCTGCTGCTGACACGTGGCGGGTGGAGAAACCTCATTGCATCTGCTCTTTTCTTATCTCCCTCGCAACTTGGCTATGCGGGATTACACGCAGGACCGTGGATTTGATCTCTGCGCCAAATGTACGGCGTAGATTGATGTGATGTTTAGCTCTCCATGACTTGACCGGCGGATCATAATGTTATAAACTATTCTTCTCGTCTATTTATATCCCTACTTCAAAATTTCTTCATCCTTTTCACATTTGTTTCTCCTTAGACCATTTAGCCCTTTTCCTTAGCATCTAGCATTGGAGCATGGAGGATATATCGGTTTCAATACTAGGTACATTTTGACTCTCCATTCCTTCCATTCAACTTCATATTGTAGGAAAATATATAGGTGCTAACAGATCTATTCTAGGGCAGTTAAATCTTGTAGAGATAATGCATAGATCGTTGACGAGCATAGTATGACTGGATTGCAGAAACAAATAAGAGTTTAGGTTAAGTAAACAGTAGCTTGGGTCTCAACGTGCACCGATCAACCTATCAACAAGAATTTATGAGAATCCATGCATACATACTTGTATCTTTCGAAGACTCTATAATGGCCGACAGTCATAAGTGTAGATAGTGATTCTGCGATTGGTTAACTCGGGTAGAATAATTTCTATGGCATACAAACGTTGATATAAGTAAAAACAAACAGAAGAATAGAACGAGCATATCATCCAACAATCGAAATAGTGCGGTGCAGACCTATAAACAAATGTTAAAATGATCAAAGTTCATAGTAGAAGCATGCCCTCGATGATAAAAAATGATTGCATAGTAATACAATGTAGAATGCAAGGATAAAAGGAACTAGAATTGCAGCAACCATACCTTCTGCGTTCATATGACCGTAGCCAGGGTTTATACACTTACTGGAACAATTCGCGGTAATAACATCAGGGAGATCCCAGCAGGGATGCCTCGGCTTCGTGGCAGCAATAAGATCCGCAGCTAGTCCCGTATGCAGGGGTTTCATAAATCAAGAACCCTAATGATCCACACCTCTCCGCCTCCAGTAGCTATTTGGCCTCATTCCAGTCTCATCCCTCCATTCCCTTCAACAAAGCACTTTCTAAAGAACTACCATCTTTTTACCCCCCAGATTGTGTGTCTCTTCACGTAGGGACTACCCTTTATATGTCTCTCTGCTGCGCATCTAGTTCTAGTAGTTTTACTTAGGCATGTACTCCAAGTGGAGAGAAGATTCTTTAAAGAAGAATACTATTGAATGCACCCAATGGCAAGTGGTAACCTGTCAAGGGTTTTGGTATTCTAAGAGGGGGACAAAATGCGGTAAACTCTCTATGAGGAGTAGTCAGACTAAGTGGTGGTGTAATAAATAACAACATAACCATAGTTAGATGGGGATCCTTCTAAAATGAAGGCGGTTTTCCTCCCGCCGATTTGCGCCGCTCCATGTTTTACAAACCTAAATTTTTTTCTTAGTTACTCGATAAACCTTTTTGTCCCTTTTAGCATGTGTTATAAGGAGCACATAGTGTTTCAATACATATGTGCAATTAATTTAGAAGTTCATTTAATATTTTATTGAAACGATGCAATAATATTTTTTAGGATTATCATCCTTGTGGGTTTGATAACACCACTCTTTTTAACACACATACTGAAATTGATTGAACACTTCTTAAAACTTATTTTTCTAATTATTTGTTTTTGGCGTTTTACTTCTGAAGGAAATGAAGGCAGAATAAACTGAATCCTCCCCTTGCGAGACAAATAGGATCCTAGCAGAAGCTTCGTATATGCATCAAACTTGTGCACATCTTTGTACCCCATTTTTTTATCTTCACTTGTAAATAATCATTTTGTTTGGCTTTCGTCTTCCTAACCAAATGAAGGTAGAATAGGCTCAGCATCGCTCATTTTGTAAATGTAATATGCTACACTAGTCTTCCCCTTAAGCTTCTGTTGACTTATCGTTTGACAAGTATAACCCTGTGGGCAAAACTTGTTTCGTCCACGAAGATTGACACGTTCCACCATCTACACGAACTGCAATGGAGAATATCATGGGCCTGAAACATCTTAATACCCTCTCCACCAATGCCTCCAAATCACAATCCTTGGGATCATAACCCATCGCCTCAAAGCTTGCATAACTGAAGCCATTTTCGGGAGTTACAAGAATTGTAGAAAAAGCTGGTCCTTCAATTGAATTCATGGAGTAGCCACATGGATGAAATTCAAAATCACAGATTTTCGCCTCCGGAAGAATTTGCGATATAGCGGATTGAAGAGTCATTTCTGCCGCACAATTACATCGATCCTTGTAAAACAGAGAAGCCTGCTTGCGGTCGAGCTGGGTCATGCACATGTCGAGTGTAAAAATTGGTTCAGTCGCAACCTTAGATGTAAAATCATCAGCCCAGGCCAAGTAGATATGCCAGTTATAATACGTTGCAGAATTTCCCATAACATAAGCCATGCCACCGGATCCAAGAATTCCAAAGTAGTTGTCCAGATATGACACTTCCTCGGAGAAGCGGCGGTGAGGAAATGACTGGGCTCCAGGAAACATGAATGTTCCTCGACTGTGTTTAACATTTTTTACCGAGAGGGACAAGCTGCTTGCATTGCTAATATAAGAGGGATGGAAAGGAGCAGTTTGGTAGTCCCACAGGTTTTGAGAATGATCTTGAATGGATAAACAAACAGACTCGACTCTGACAGCACATATGAATCAAAACAGACAGTTTTTCAAAGCGTCTAAGCAGAAATTGCCACTCTACTCGAGGGGAGAGCCGATCGGACAGCAGTGAGGTGGAGCTACACACTAGTTTCAAGCGATCTATATTTAATTTTTAATCCTAGGAAACCCACAAGAAAATACTATAGTAGTATGTCTTTCGGAGGCACGGAAATTACAGAGACATTTGCACAGTACGATTGGATTTGGATGACGGGCATTGTAAGGCGCTATACATATAGACGCCAGGATAGTTTGGGCCGACGTGGGAAACAAGAGTGACCCTGCCCGGCTTCTAAAGAAGCCAAGAGTTGGTTCTTATTTTATTTTTTTCTACTCAAGTTTGTCTCACATGTTTAACATATAGCTCAAATATATTTAATTTATAATTTACACTCATTGAAAATTAATGTTAATTTATTTATTGTTTATAGTAATTAAAAGAAACAATATGTTTAATTTAAAAAATTTGAATTAACACCATCACAAATGTACAGTGTTGTAATCCAAATTTGTCTCATCATAATTGGGCTCGTATTTAGGTTTGTGGAGTTCCCTGCAATTATTATTATTTCAAAGAAAAAAAAATTAGATGTTGGTATTGTCCCTTCAAGGTTAGGTCTTCACCATTAGGTGATATTATTAAAAAAAATTAATTTGTGCCATGTATCATTGTATAAATATAATATCTCGTTATTTGCAATAATTTATTTAAACTCTTGCACAAGAGGAAGAATTATTCATAATTCATGGAATGTATTGTACACCTAATATATCATGGTTTGTTTGGTTGGGGACTTGAAAGTTAAATTTTATAATCCAAAGGAGGGTAAATTCTGTTAAACTTTGTAAACAAAGCAACTAAAGTGGATGGTTATGTTTTGTCCCACAAGCATAGAAGAAAACATGTTTCCTCCTGAAATGTCATAGGAAATTTTATGTATATAATATACTTGTACAGGAAATGTATATACATTGATAACTCCTTAATGCTCAATGTACGTGGTAGGATAACTTGGATAAGAAGTGATGCCTAGATACAATTATGGTATTGTTGGCACCATCTTAATGTTTCTAGTCACAATGAGAATCAAAACTAGAAGAGTAAACAGATATAGAAATGACATCATCCCAGCATTAAAATGTGAATCTATAAACTGCCCAAATAATAAATAGTGTTCGGGTTGAATAATGAAGGGAACACAATTCACTATTTAATTTATTTACCCAAAAGTGCAAAGATTACTACAACTAAGCTATGTCATATAGTATACCATAATTTCATACAAGAATAGGTTACACTATGGTATAAACAATAATATTATTTATAAATAAAAATGTCGATAGCCTTAATCAATTTTGGAATGATGTATTTTTAGTTTTGATTGTATAGTTTTTTTAACTATGCATTCCATCATAGTCTATATTTACGTATAGGGTTCATATTTGAACCATTGCACCTATTGACAAGGCTATTTAGATTGGGTTTAGTAAAGGAAGAGTGCCACACTACTATACTTTGACACTTATACTATCAATCTACTTCATACCCATTTCAGCTAGATTTTGTGCATTGTTATCCTCGATCCCTTCAATCCATGACCTCGACAAGTACTTCTAATAAGTTCGTATTAAACATATAATACACAATAGCTTCTATAAAGTTTAAATGTTTCCAAAATTGTACAGATTATACTAGGGTTTATTTAACATTTGAATATTTCCTACCAATAATAATCAATCCATTCATCAATCTACTTGAATCGATGACAAAGTCTATTTCTTACCCCTTGAATGTTGTGATAAACGACATGAATATACATCCCATCTGCTGCACAACTTTGGTTAGTCCAAGTACTACTCCTTTTTAACCTTACACATTTATCTCATATAAGCCAACTACATATAAAAGCATACCACCATAACATGTACTACCATTTCTATCCATGTACCATAACATCCACATATGCTAATGAATTTGCTAACAAAGGAAGCAAAAAATATACAATATAAACCCAATGATAAATACAATCAATATAGCACCACACATATATATATGAGAATAACAAAGGTAACCATGACAATATACATTTATATTATTGACATCTTCTAATAACAATAAAACATTAAAGAATACTTATTTGGATCAATAGACTCACCTGACTTAGGGCATGACGGCAACTCTCCACCCAACCATAGGTTCTATGTCCGGCCCTAGAGACCACCCCCGAGCTGGGAAAGAATCCACTAGATAGGAGAAGAACTTTAACGAAAGCCCTCCCACTCTCATTTAACACCAGTGGACTAAGACTAGTCCTTAATCATGCATCAAGTATGAATATCTTATCTTATTTAATTATAGGTTAATATACTGTACCCCAAGGTATAAGTCTAGGCATTTCTTCCATCTTGTCTATGCATACTATGCTTTGCTCATTTATTACCAATGCTAAAGTGTCATTCCCTCACCTTGTACAAACTTAAGACTATGTAAAAGTTTTATGTATATAAGAACCTTGCATGTAAAGAATGGGCCAATTCCCTTCCACGCGAAATTTCGCACATCAAAATATATATCATTATATATATATAATTACTTCTATGCAAGGAAAAGGGCCTACACCCCTCCCACAAAGGTCAGTTTTGAGTGTGGATAAACACACACAAAGGTCAGTTTCGAGTGTGGATAAACACACAACACTAGTAATTCAAAATGCAGCGCAAGAATGGGAAGCACCCCTCTACAAAACTCCAACTCTTTGAGCTGCGATCAAAACACAAAGCGAATGATAAAAAAAAATATGATATAGATGTGGGTTGCGCCCTCCCTCTAGATCACTTGCATAATGATTAAGTGCTACGAAGAGAGGTGTGAAAACTACACATCGAATTAAAAAGACAGCCAAATCAATAACAATCTTTGCAAATGGAAAGTATGGCTCTTCCAAAATTTCCAGCCACAAGAGCAAATTACACTCTAGAGAAAAAGATAATAAAAGTACATAAACAAACAAATTATCTAAGGATCCACGATGCTTACATCCTCTTTAAGCTCTCCATGAGAGAGGTATGTAATATAGAGAGAGAGAGAGATAGATAGATAGATAGATATATATATCATTCGTTACTTGTAAATCAAAACGGTTCGGCCGCCTCCCTTTCCCCACATCCCACACAGTCGAGCTTGATAGAAAGAATAGATACATTAACTGTTCAAAAGAGAAAACTCACCCTCCGCCCTTGGTTCATAACTATACAAGCTTGATGACGAATATATATAATGAGCTAGCATCCAAATTATAACATATCTATTTGAAATCTTTGTTATTATTCACTATCTTTTTTTCTTTAAATTTTGCAACATGTTGATGATGATGTACAATTAAAGATATGTGACAACTTTATTTATATGTTTTTAATCTCCTTGTAGAAAATTTTATGTGGTAAAATGTATTTAAAGCTATATTGCTTTACAAACATTGCAAGAAAATAAAAATAAAAACTATGATCTCGATAAATAATTGATCAACATAATTTAAACATATAACAATATTCATTATAAATTTTATTATAGATCAAATAAAGGAAATTATGACGAATATAATGCCGCCTTTTCAAAGAAAAAAGAAAGTGCATAGATTTGTGTATTGATTTTCACACACATGTGTGCAATGGGAGAAACTTTTATGGAATGTATTGTACACCTAATATATCAAGGTTTGTTTGGTTGGGGACTTGAAGGTTAAAGTTTTGAATCTAAAGGAGGGTAAATTATGTTAAACTTTGTAAACAAAGCTGATAAAGTGGATGATTATGTTTTGTCCCACAAGCATAGAAGAAAACATGTTTCCTCGTGAAAGATCATAGGAAATGTATGTTTATAATATACTTGTAAAGGAAATGTATATACATTGATAACTCCTTGGTGCTCAATGTCTATGGTAGGATAACTTGGATACGAAGTGATGACTATACAATTATGGTATTGCTGGCACCACCTTAATGTTCTTAGTCACAATGAGAATCAAAACTAGAACAGTAAATTGCTACAGAAATGATATCATCGTAGGATTAAAATGTGAATCTATAAATTGTCTCAAAAGGAAATAGTGTTTGGGTTCGTTACTGAAGGGAACTCAATTCACCATTTAATTTATTTACCCAAAACTATAAATATTACTACAACTAAGTTATGTCATATCTAGTATAGCATAATTTCAAATAGGAATAGGTTACACTATTGTATAAACAATAATCTTGTCTATAAATAAAAATGTCGATAGCATTAATCTATTTTGGAATGATGTATTTTTAGTTTTCATTGTATAGTTTTTTGAACTATGCATTCCATCACAATCTATATTTACAAATATAGTTCATATTTTACAATGGTTTAACCATTAGAATTATAGGAAAGACTATTTAGCTTACGTTTAGTAAAGGAGGAGTGTCGCACTACTATACTTCGACGCTTATGAACTTATACAATCAATCTAATTCATACTAATTTGAGCTAGAGATTGTACGTTGGTATCCTCGACCCCCTTATAGTATCCTCAACCCCTTCAATTCATGCGCTCGACAATTTTTAATTCTACGAATGTAGTTAATTCCATTTAGTTACCTTGAGGTATGGACTTTCAAGCATGGTAGATATTTTGATGAGTTTTCTTGAGATGGATAGTTTTTGGAACACAAGGCCTTGCGACATAGATTAGTAGGCACCGAGAATCCTTTATGGATTACGTATGCTTTTTCTTTGAGTATTTTATGTTCAATATCTCTTCTTCAAGGACATAAAATTGGGGTTTCCCATGGAGGGTTTCAAGCTTCATTTCAGCATTTTAACAAATGATAACTCTAGATGGAGTGTTTATCATATATCGACATTCTTTTGTAAAATTTGTGTTCACAAGAATACCAATTTTAACTTGACCATTCAACTAGCTTCCTTCTAGTTATTGGATTTTTCTCACTTCAATTCTTGCATTTTGTTTTCTACAAGTTGATGGATAAGTTCTAAGACTATACATTCTTTATGTTCATAGTGTTTGCACAATTCTTCAATGCTAATCCTTTCCGAGGTAAATATTTCAACAATTGCATTTCACATTATATATATATATATATATATATATATATATATATATATATATATAAAAAGAGAGAGAGAGATATAGAGAGAAAATATCCACTTTTTAGTACTACTATACATGTTTTTAATCTAGGTTGGTGTACTTATCTATTTCAAGTGTGTTATTTACTCTAGGGAATGAATGGTTGGTGGAGGACTTTAGGTACATTGCCAAACTAAATATTATTATTTTCTTATAGTTATAAATATATGTAGTAAAATCTATATTATTTTGTTTTATCTAAATTAATATGATTTATTTAAGTTTAGATTACATTATTTAATAGCACGTTTAAGTTTGCTAAAAAATAGAACATGAATAATTCCATAGCATAAATAAGATTTCATTTACTATTATGTGTAAATAAAAGAATAGCATTTTTTCTTTTTCTTTTTTCATATAAGTAGAAAAAATATAAATATTGTGGACCTAATGTTCAGCTCACCATACAAAAGGAAAGATAAATTGATATTTCTACTCTATAAAGTATTTAAATATGGTTCTCTCCTAGAGTCTATTCTATGTGGCTATGAAAATACTTTCCATCTTTAGGTTCATGAGGACTAACATCTCTAAGCATTTGTTTTCAATTGAAAATAACCTTTAGTTTTGCTAGTTTTATTTAATATAAATATTGTAAACAAATTTAACAATTAGATACTTTTCTAATGAGTGACTGTAACAATAAAATAGAATTGTAAATTATTCCATTTTTTTCTTAGAAAATCTCATAAAATGAAAATTAATGAACGATATGAAATAAAATTATTTGTTTTCCAAAATACAAACTGATTTGGGAATGTCCACAAACCACCCAACCATCATCTAAGACTTATAACTTTATCCGAAAAGGACACCCACAAAACAAACCATGATAATACCAGAACCAAATTAACTCAACTCAAATAGTTCCCTTATACACACTTTCGGCCCATAACTACAATGAGATAAAAAATTACCCTATTGTGAGTGCCACACCTAACATTTGCAATGCTCACAATTGTGTTCTTCGCAATGCTCACAATTGTGTGCATGGTGAGTCTTTTACATGGTCTCCGCTTGTTCAAGAAAACAATGTTTACCACTCCAAAATATTAATATTGATAGTTACTCTTAATGCCCACCTCAAGCCACACTTTCATGTGCTCTTCAGCATGATCACAGAGAGTCCAAAATCTTTACTCTAAGACTTTATCATGTAGCTTACAGAGGTATCAAACCATTTTTAAATTTGGGCATGAGCTGAAATCCTACCTTGAAGTGTATACCGATTTCATCTCAAAATATCAAAGATAAATGTCTTTAGAGGAAAGAAAGTGAATGGAGTATTGTTTTACATAGTTGTGGGATGGATGAAATTTTATTGACCAGTGTGAGTCTCACATTCGTTGATGCAATCTTGACTATGTTTAGTTGAAGGAAGACTAATGTGTGGTAATGGATTCCACACACAAATTATAATAGTTTGTATTTGTGCGTGCTTGAAGGTCACACGCTTGAATCCAAGAGGGGGTAACATATGTACACCTTTGTACAATAAGTTATTAATTGATTTTTATCCTTGAAGGTCATGGGTTTTAATCTGGTAT